>OX276398.1:7500000-8750000 GCA_946251805.1 Cybosia mesomella | reverse complement strand
AATAAACAAAAGTGGCCCCAATACACTGCCTTGTGGGACACCAAACACAACACTCCGCTGCTCCGAAGAGTAACTCACCATCGTTTTGGTAATAGGACATAGCTTTGAGATTTGAGTGGATTGCTTTCTATCACTAAAATAAGATTTTATTAAGTCGAGTATGTTTCCTCTTATACCATAGGCATTCAGTTTATCTACTAAATTTTGATGGTCAACATAATCAAAAGCTTTCGATAGGTCCATATAGAGAGCACAGGCTTGACTTTTATTATCTATTTCAGTCATGACTGTTCTAAGAAATTTAAAGATGGCGATATTTATATCTCTATTCTTTCTAAAGCCTGATTGCTCATCAACTAACATATTTTTGTTCTCAAAGTAATTATACAAGCACTCGTAAATAACCTTCTCAAATATTTTAGACATAACTGGAATTAAAGCAATGGGTCTGTAACAACTCATATCATGTTTGTTTCCTTTTTTGAATATTGGTCATATAAGAGTTATTTTAAGCTCTTTCGGAAATACACCATGAAGTATGCACAAGTTAATTACATGGCTTAGTACAAAAGATAGTTTAATAGAGACGTGCTTACGTTACTTGGTTAATGAAAAAAATATTAAAGGAATTGGCTACTTGCCTGGGGTCGCCAATAATGTTATTGCTTACCACTATGTGCTCAATTTCATCTTTCGGGACGTTACATTTATTATTATTTATTATAGCTCAAGTGGCTTTGCATTTGTTGCTTGATTTATTTATAAAATTATCATTTTGGGCTTTCTGTGTCAGCTTTATTATTCGATCTAATCTGGACTTTAGGTCTGTAAAACTTTTTTTATTACGCTCAGTGCGATTTTTACGATACTGCCACAATAGACGTCTTTATTGTTATGTTGTTGTATGTTTTATTCCATTAGTGATCCATTTAGGCTTGGTATTTGCATAGATTTTAATCTTTACAAGTGGAAAACAAAGATCGTAAAAAAGTCTAAACAGTTGGTAAAACTCTGTAAAGGCAGTGCTTGGATCATCACTTTCAAAGACTTCCTGAAAACTAAGGGCATTAACGCATTCTACAAATTTGTTGATATTAACTTTACGATAATCACGTTTTTCAATGTACCAATATCTATATATGTGTCTTAATTTCACTGGAATTTGGAATAATTGAGCTGTATGGTCAGATAACGCAAATTCAAAGACCTCATGGTGACTGCCTCGCATATTAGACAAAAAGTTATCAATACATTTGCCACTGTCCAGTCGGGTAGGTTCATTGAAAACTATTTTAAGGTTATACGATTGTGATATATGCGAGAACTCATTGGATTCACAGCTTTTAACAAGTGTTGTGTGTTGATATTGAAATCACCGCATACTATCAATTTCTTTCTACCATATATGTAACAGCTAATCAAAGAATTAAATGCAATAAAAATAATCTCATAGTCTTCAGCATTTGTCCATGATCCGAAAGTTCGATCCCTGAACACTCCATAATACCCTCTATGCCGAATTCGCTAATTTCTTTTAACGGGCTAAATAATAGCGAGTTATATATATGGTGTGTAATTATATATATATGGTATAAAATATACGCACGACGAGGTATAGTGGACGAATTAGTGCCATCAACCCGGCACTATTTCATTCATAGGCTCTGCGATAAGAAACAGGGCAAAAATTCAAATAAGGCAAGTACCGCTTTTTAAAAATTGGCTAGCTCTTTACCTTTTTTCACTGTATTTATTTATTTACAGTGAAAAAAGGTAACAAGTTATTTTTAAGTTTTTCACTGAGTTTATTTAATACCAGTGAGAAAAGGTAAAATGCTGCTCATTTTAATGTTTTAATTGGAATGATTAATATTTATATCATAGGTACTTGATCAACAGACGTTGTCCTGCTTTAGCTGTAATGCCGACCGATGCATTTTTAATCTGTCACTCAATATGTTAATCGCGCCAATTACAAACGACATAATATTAATGTCAAACGCCATAAGGTTACATTATGAAAGTTAATATGGTCATTAAGTTTTCAAATTTTCTAGTTTTCAGCGCAACTTTCTTAACTTTTTCTTTTATAAGAACCTTCTCCTGTCATTAAAACAAAGAGAACTAAAATTATGAAAAAGAGTCCATGCGTGATGCCGTGACCAAGGAACATAGGTATTCATTTTATATAGAGGTATGTATAGATAACTCAATAAATTCTTTTCATTTTAAAAATACTTATCATTTTACTTACCAATAAAGCATTCATTTTGACCATCAATTCATTTTTCAAAGACCCAACAGCGTTGTAATAAAATCGCCATCTCTGTTCCGGGTTCAAACTGTATAGGTCAGTTATTTGTTCTGTGTGTTCTTCTTTGTTGCTATTTTGTAGTATTCGGTATTTCTGTAATAATTATATATATTTAGACCCAACTTAAAAATAACTAAGACTTGTAATATAGGTAAATCTTGTGAAGTATATAAAAAAGGTGCAAGTATATGTATGTATTGTACTATGGCTTCTAGAACGCAGATAAGCACACTTTGAATATTTAAGGGATATATTAGGTCGTTACATATGAAACTGCCGTTTTTCTTGAAGAAATTGGAGGAAACCCAATTTTCAGTACTAACATTTTTGCATTTTTTTTAGGAATGACAAATCCAAATTTTATGATTTTTTTGTGTATTAATGAGAGAACATTAAGCTAACAAACAGCAACTTTTATTGCATTTTTGAAAAGTGACAGCTGTTAAGTAATACGAAATTTATCATCAAAATGGATAGCATTTAGGAAGTACTGTTTTTGAAGATCGAATTAATTTATCGAGCGGCCAATAAAAACAAAATTTAATACAGAGTTGTAAAATCTTGAAATCAACTTTCAAACAAAATATTAATAATGGAAATAGCTATTAAATTACAGGAATAATGAACTCATGAATTTGTAAGAAAATTTCGGCAATTTCATAGGTTACCTATTATTTGCACTGAGATTATTAAACTTACTTTCAAACAATTTATTCTTCTTCTAATTCTTTTAATCTGCTTTTCAAGCCTTTCAGTCATCTTTTCTAGTTCGTTATGATCATCGGTTACATCTTTGACATATTTCATACTATGCAGCATTGAGTCTATTTCTTTTAAACCCCATTTTTCAGAGAAACATGTTTCTATTTCTTCTGCAACTGTAATTTCATCCAACTTCTCCCAATCTTCTATTTCTTCCGACTCTTTCATTTCAGTGCTATCGGTTTCCTCTTCTAAATGACTAAAAAGCCAGTTAAGTATACTATCTTCTTTAACAATCTTCAATTCGTAGCTTTTTTCATCAATCTTAAGATAAGGCTTCAAACTTTTGTATGAAATAATGTCTTTCTCACACTTCTCAATCTCGCTCTGAACTTCTGTCATTTGTTTAAATATATTCTCTAACTCTGATCTTTTTTTACCATATAGATAAGAATATGTTGACTTAACTTTAGTTCTTAATTTGTTTAGAGTATAATTTTCTAAATCCGGACTTTTACTCTGACTGCCAAGTCTAACTATATTGTCAGTTACATCTAAGATTCCTTCTAGAAACTGATCAAGAGCGTGATTTGTGTAGCAGATTATAAGCATCGGCGTGCCTTCAAGGGATAGATTTCTTAATAATGTAGTTGCGATTTTGACTCCTATGTACGTTTTACCTGTACCCGGTGGGCCTTGGATGACAGCAAATTCTTTTGTTAGTGCAAATTTGTAGGCTTCCATTTGGGAGTTATCTAGTCCGAATATGTCCTCGGGCCATTGGTCTGTGTTTAGCACCGGGAAAGGAACTTCTTCCTTTTCGTGAGTAAAGTATAAAGTTTCTTCTGATAAGTAGGATGGAGGTCGTGTTTCCGTCTGTAATGTTAATAAAATATCTGTTACAGTGCGGCTGCTGAGCATGAGGTTAAGGGTTTGATTCCCGGGATGAGTAAAATGTTATCGGTACTTAATTTTAAGATATTTTCAGTAGCAGTATGGAGTCAAGAAGTTGAGGGCAATAATCGTATGTTTCTATACGAAATGTGAATGTATACACCTTTTCTAAACATGAGGTGGGATATATTCTTCTTTACTATCTTAGTTACGAAAATATTCATAAAAATTTCTTTATGTAAATATTACTGACTAGAGTAACTAGGATAGAGCCCAACCAAGGTGTTCACAGCCCAAGCCAATCTCACCTGCTGATTGACTGGCGAGGCTCTAGCGCAGGATTTTCTCTCGGGGTTCAGGTCAGATGGTAGTCGCTCCCAAAAGCCTAAATAAATCAAATTGTGGAAGGGAGGCGTGGGAATGTGTACTCCGGACCTCAAAGTGCTTGTTCTGGGTGTGACTGGGATTGGCGCACGGGTGCAGTAGAGATGTAACTGTTACTCAAGTGGCGCCATCTGCGTTGGCGCTTTTCAGCTAAAAATAATTATTTTATTTCATAATTATAAATAATTATTTAAATACCTGAACATTAACAATATATCTTTTCATTGGTAAATCATCGAGTCTGGACTCTTGCAGCACTTTCAGAACTCTGTGGTAAGGCTCAAAGAATACTTCACTTTCCACCATCAGATATGATTGTAAGAATATGCTTTTCGATGTCGGGATTTGAAATGATACTGCTACCTGAAACATACGATTTATTATGCTACTAGGTGCGTTCCTGTGGACTTTTCAAAATTCTCTTTCGAACAAACCTTGGCCCGATAATAACAGACACAAAAAAAGAATTATCCAATTTGGTGCAGTCGTTCGGAAGCTGTGCCCGTACATACATTTAGACAATTTACTTTGAGTTGAAACAGCAAGTGAAGGGCAAATTTTCAAACTAGGTCATAGTTTGAAAAAAATAACAACATTGCATCACAGCTTGAAAAGTAACTTTGAATGTGTTCATAGATTGCAATTTTATTATATCCTAGAAGAACAAATAAGGCTCAAAGAGTGAAAACGAAGTATCTGGTAATTTCTTTTAATTTTGGACTCATCAAAAATGTGGATGCCAACAATACTGCAATGATCTTTAGTTTGAAGGTATGATACCTTGCTACATGCTTTTTCATGCCCCGCTTAAAAGGTCCAGGATTTTAGAAAGAAGGAAACATGTATGCTGGTAGAGAATTCTATGTCTTTACAAGATAGAAACATAATGCATACTACACATCTCAATAAGGCTAGTCATAATCAAGAAAATACTGTACATTTACTTACATATCCATCATTCAGTAGATTGAAGTTGGAATCTAACACAGTTGCACAGAGAATTGTTTCAAAATTATCACAAGTGAAGAGCAATAAAGATCCAAACATGAGTTGCTTGTTGTACATATATCTTTTGTTGCTAACTGTACCATGATTGATTCTCTCCTGATATGCGATATCAACAAGGTGCCCAACCTTGCTGTTGCTTACATAGTTACGGAGGATACAAACTTTTGGGTACACCCTGTTATTATAAAACAATGATTAGGTAAATTTGCAGTTTTGCCTAATTTTAGCTTTCAAGTATATAGCCAACATTTTCACATGTATTTTGGGATTAGGTTGAAGTAAAGACACAAAACAGTTTCTAAATACATAATATAGAACATGATGTATAATAGAACATAATGATCCAGGTTCAAATGGATTGTAAGCTACTTTCGAGTTTTTGGGTTGCAAACCCTGTCTGCCGAGAAAATCTGGAAGAGTTATTATGTGAGCTTGCCAGCCAAGCTGAGTCTTCTTGACCCAATCTGTGTTATAAAGAGACTACATTACCTCTGCTTCCGTATAGTAAAAATTGCTTTTATGATGTGATATTTTTTGTGTAGTTAGGTTTCAAGAAAGTAAAAACTAGGAGATATTCAGAAAAATTTTGCATAACATCATGATAAGAAAAGCTTACCTAATATTTTCATGTCTTCGTTTAGAAGGATTTTCCAAATATTTACCTGTGGAATAAATCAGTTACAATACCATATAATACTTATATAAAATAAAGCATATAGGTTTCACTAACATATCCCGTCTCTCAGTGGACCAAAGTAATCTTCTCTCAACAATTTAAATTGTATGTCTAAATAATGTTCCACACTTGGGTATGCTCCATTAATTATGTTTGGTTGAATTGGAACTTCATTAGCTAATAGTAAGTCATCTTGTGTAGGAAATATGTTTAAGTTCTTGAAGTAATTCTTGTCATCATTCTGTGTTGGCTGGAGGTCAGCAAACTCACTTGCTACCTGGAATAGAAACATAGAATCACCTTTCTATTAAAAAAATAAACAAGTTGTAGACTTCAGTATTAGGTGAAATTTAAACATGCAACCGCCAAATTGCTGATCCTGCTTTACTTAAGTAGAGAACAGCCTGATATGTACTTCTGTCCTTACACATTTCACATGCAAGCTACTTTTGACCAGCTCTTTTTTCAATACATCATCAATTTTACATTGTATGTTTTGTGAGGTTGACCCCAGCTTGCTTGACCACTTCCATAGAATTGGTTATACTTACTTACTTTGTTTAATGATCAAAAACTTGTAAAATTATAGTAACACAACAAACCTGATCCTTTAATAATGACATTGCTTTTAGTTTCAATGTTTCAATTTTTATGAATAACTCGTCACTGAATCTCTCAGTGTGCTCTTCGCGAACACCAATTGCACTCACTTCTGTTATTTCTAATAGATCTAATATTTCTTTAATAAACTCTTCATTGGTACTGTCAAAATATATTATGCCTTTACACAGATTAATCACATTATAATAAAATGATTCAGCATCATCCCATAAATGAGAATTCAACCTTTTTTCTACAATTCTAACACTAGGTAATTCGTCCAAATAACTTTTTAAATGATCTAAAAAGTTCGAATTTTGAAATCTACTTTTCAACATCTTCACAAGCTTTGAATTTTCACCTGGTTCCAAACAATTGTATACACTAGCCAGTATTTTTATTATTAGCACTATGAAATCACCCTTCAATTCCTTTTCATCTAGCAAATTCCAGAATCCTGGTCTATGTGCAACTTCTAAATTTAAAGTTGGAGGTTGTAATTGGGAGATTTCGAGAAGTCTTTTAAATCCAATTGGTTTCTTCTCGGTATATTGGGGTCTTTCTGGTATTTTAGGTTCCGGTTGTTCTTCATCTGCGAAGTCCGAGGTATTGGAGGTGTTTGGTCTTGCATCTTGTATCAATGTTCCATCGAACCAGTCTATTCGAAGAGAAGCTTTGCTACTTTCGCCCATGGTTAATATACCTACATAACGGTTAGTAACACATTGCAATCAGCTATGCCAGGAGTTGTTTTTTTTACTACCAATTACCATTGCTCAATATACATTTCACTTTAATATAAAACTAAATATAAAATTATTAGAAACTAAAACTAGAGCGTACATAAATAGGTATTATTTTGACATTTCTAACAGTATGTTAATTAGGGTAATCAGCTGACGCCTGACGAGAAGGTGACGTTGTCAACTTGTCATTATCATTAGAGTAGTACCTATAGTATATTTATTGATCACTAGAGGTGCTGGTCTCGATTAACAATGCATACTCTAGGCAGATTGTTCATATACTGGGTGTTAGGGAAACGCTCCCGAAAACCCTAAATAGCCTCGAAATAGGTACCTAATGAGGAAAAAAATATTAAGCAATTTTTTTTTATACTCAGTACTTTGTAAAGAAAATCGGTTTTCGACGTCATACCAATATTCATTGCGGCATTCTTTTTTTTAGGCAAAGTGATGCCTTTTTTTATTTAGTTGTTGCTGTACTATCACGATGGAGCGTGAATAAGAAATAAATAATAAATCGATTGAAAGAAAATCGTTCAATTTTTTTTTATTTTCAGTAGGTACAGTCAGCGTCAATAGTAGCTGATCAAAAACTGAGTTCCAAAAGTATTGACTCTATAATTCTTTTTAATAACCTGACTTACTTCTTTTTAATATTAATCACTCGCGTTAAGGTTTCAAAATAATCAAAAAAACTATTTTCAAAATAAGCTGATTCAATTTTTTTTCAATACTCATAAAATAACATAATATTGTGTTTTTAAAGTGACTGATATTTAATTGAATCAAAATAGTCAGACAAAAGGGGAAGTGGTATTATTCAATTATTAGCAGCAGTGTCGGCAGCTCGAGTGTGATGCCCCTGGTGTTGTACATGTCTATAGGCCACGGTAACCACTTTGCATCAGGTAGGCCATGCGCTTGACTGCCATCTAAGTGGTACAAAAAAGTGCTATTCTCTAATTTTTTACTAGTCGACGAGCCCGCAGCAATCGACCAATCATATCATAGAACAAGGTTGTGCTCGCCGACAATTCTATGATGGGATTGGTCGATTGCTCTACGACGAGCCAGCAGCGCTGTGTCCGTCGACGAGTGAAAGTTAGAGAATAGCACTGCTGTTCGATGTAGTGGGACCACGGGCCCTTAATGGATTAATCACATATTTGAGAATTAAAAAAAAAGTAATTAATTTTCGCAACCGATGCTTTATTGTAAAAAAAACATAAACTTTCAAATTAACATACCACTTATCTACTAAAAAACGTTAACATTGTAGCTAAAAAAAATTTACACTTGCATACTTGCTTAATTAAAGTTAAGGTTTTCAATGGCGTTTTTAGAATCGGGTATGGCCTCCTGCATTATCTATAATACACTGAAGACGTTCCCGCATGGACATGACCATGTTCTGACATGTATACATTCCTCTATAGTGTTCCCATAACTCGAATACATGATTACAAATAGCGGTTGCAGTGCGAGGAGTTGACGGATCCCAGTTTTGCACCATCAATCCCCACATGTTTTCAATTGGATTTATGTCCGGAGATTTAGGAGGAAATGGCAAAGCAATAATTTCGTGGTTGTGCTCTCTAAACCATGCTCTGGTCAATCTTGCAGTGTGTACGGGTGAATTGTCGTGAACAAAATTAAACGGATCGATGCCTGGATAACAATTTCTAACAGTTGGTATCAAAACGTCTACCATAATACAACGTAACCTTGAGCATTCAATCGTTCACCAATTTCTATTAATTCTCCAGGCCCAGCAGACGACATCCAGCCCCAAAATTCAAGGTTTATTCTGCCGCTTGCATGAACATTGACAATATTTCTTTCAAAATACCTTGTGTTATTAATTCGCCACAAGGTGACCCTTCCACTTTCATCTGATGTAAAAGTTTTTTCATCACTGAATATGACATTCTCGAAATTGAAGTCTAGATAGTCTCGTGCAAATCTCAATCGTTCTTCCTTGTGTATTGCAGTCAGAGCAAGCTTCCTGGCCGGTTTGCGGTGATGTACTCCTGCTTTATGCAATACACGTCGGACTGTTGACCGTGATATATTAAACTCAGTAGCCAAGTTTGCGACTGGAGTGAACCCATTGTATCTTGTCCTTTTAACAATTTCGTTACGTGTAGAAGCAGATGTAACAGTCGGTCGTCCTGTTTTTCGAATTTGATTAACACGTCCTTCGCTTTCCCATTTATTGATCCAAAGAGTAACGGTATTTTGAGCAACACCAACACGTCATGCGATGTCACCAATTGGTAAGCCATCTTCATGAAACGTTACTATACGATGTCTTTCATGTTCTGATAGATAATGCGACATATCGATGATAAAGGAATTAAGGAAATTTACTAATTTGTAGTGTTATTTAATCAAATTATGACTTCCTAGAAATATATAGGTGCCTAACCTACTTAGGAATAATCAGTAATAGATTATATTCAGCTCAGTTCTTGGTTTATATAGCCACTTCAAGTGACAATTCTTGACAATGCCATAAAACAAAAGGCAGAACACAATATTTAAATCAAAATATACATCAGCATTCTAAAAAGGTTTATGTTCGACGAAAGTTTTATTCTTAATTCAGGTACTTTTGAAACTTTTTATAGAACCATTGTGTGAAAAACTTTTGAAAATTTCTGATACTGCTTTACTTTTGATGGATAGTTTTTTTGCATTATGAAAATATTAATGTACCAAACACTTTTGCGACGCGATTTTGTCAGACTATTGTGATATATCTTGCAATGCATTTCTTTTCGACAATTCAGATACTACGCTACTATTGATGTTGACTGTACTAACGCCTTTAAAAGGGTCAGATAATGAAATTCAGGTTACTCAGCAATACATATATTTTCCAATTGTTAGTTCGCAGTTTATTGTTTTATAATCCCAAACTCAAATAATGGCGATTCAGCGAAGTGATCGATTTGATGGTCGACACGAGAATCTTACTAGCCGGTCAAATCAACTTGGGCGGAAGTGTGTCATGACAGTTGTATTGCGTCAATATTTAAACTGTTCTTTTACTTAATGTATTTGACCGGATAGTAAGTTTAAAAATAGATTTATATTTATTACTTATTTCTAGATTTATTTTAACTAATATTTGTAATATTTTGAGACTCACATTTTAATCAATAAAAACATATATTATGACTGCTGAATTCGTATTAGTCAGTTTAGCTTCTTTCAGTTTAATAATAAACAATGTATTTTAATGAAAGCTAACAATCGGCCTTTCCTGGCGGTTTCACGTCTCGTGAAAATCATGCATTAGGTACTTATCCTAAATATTAAATTGTTAATAATACCAATACCTACCACAAACAGAAAAAAAAGATAAAATCAACAACAAAAGTTATATCTACCTAAGCGACAATAACAATACATTGGTCGAAATTTGTTAAGTCGACTATTAAATAGTTAACTATGTAAATGATCATTGTCGCCTCCGATCCGACATATCCACAGCTGATCTACATTACCGCATCGAGACAGTTCCAACACACCACATTGCCATTGTGACCTCCAACATATTCACAGCTGACACAGCATGTTGGCCCCTCAATACAACATACTGTTTCCAAATACACAAACCATTGTGGCCTCCGTCATATCCACAGCTGGTGTACATTACCGCATCGAGACAGTTCCAACACACCACATTGCCATTGTGACCTCCGACATATTCACAGCTGACACAGCATGTTGGCCCCTCAACACAACATACTGTTTCCAAATACACAAACCATTGTGGCCTCCGTCATATCCACAGCTGGTGTACATTACCGCATCGAGACAGTTCCAACACACCACATTGCCATTGTGACCTCCGACATATTCACAGCTGACACAGCATGTTGGCCTCTCGATACAACAAACTGTTTCCTAACACATAAACCGTTGTGGCCTCCGACATATCCACAGCTGGTCTAGTTCACTAAGTGACACCAACATTGTCATAAATGGGGTCATTGTGGCCTCCGACATATCCACAGCTGACTGAACATATTGGGTACCTTTAACGTATAAAGTAATTATAAATTTACTGGAACCATTGCAGCCTCATACTTATCTACAGCTGGTTCAATTATAATCTATTTACTATATATTTTAATTAATAAATCTTATTATTATATATCTTATAAATTTTATATCTTTTTTACATTAGTCATGTAGTGAATAAGTGTTTAAAGAAGTACATTTATATTACTAGGTCACTATCGCTCATTTATGTGATCCAAGCAATCAAACTGATTCACTTTCTTCCTCAGTGCTAGACTCCATCGGTATTATGTCTATTAAATACCAACCATGGGTGTATTTTATCCACTGAAAAAATTTCAGAAAAGTTTCTAGTTCCCTTCTTAGATGACGGAGTATCTTCAATTTTATATCTATCATTATCAAACACTTCAACAATGCGATATGGACCACGTATTTTGGATACTAACTTTCTACTTTTACCTGTGGAAGGTACTACCCTTTCTACGCGAACTAAGTCCCCTTTCTTATACTCAAACTTTTTCCTAGTTTTATCAAATCTTTCTTTCTGTTGTGACTGTTTTTGTGCAATATGTCTACTCATTTCTTCCCTAATACTCTCTATATTTTTATCTGTAATCTCCCTATCCTCTACTTCCCCCTCTAGGTTTAGGCTAAGAAGAGAGTTTGCTGTACCTACCGGTGCAATACCAAAAAGAGCCTGCGCAGGAGTTTTCCCCGTTCCCTTATTTAGAGTATTATTGAGTGCCCATTGAATCTCTGATACACATTCGTCCCACGCATTTTCAGACTGCCCGTGATTCTTAGCTGATAGAGCTGCTAAAACCGTACGGTTATAACGCTCTACTTGGCCGTTGGCCCGAGGAGTCACTGCATTCATAATATGTTTTACACCTAGTGATAGTACCTAAATAATCTTGAAAGTTCTTAGAAGTAAAAGATGTACCTCTATCTGATATGACTCGCGATGGGACACCAAAGGTGTGGAAATAGTTCTGGATTACATTCTTTGAGTGATTGGACTTTGTACTTTTAACTGGGACAAGGATAATACATTTTGTAAAAGCATCAATTATTAGTAAAAGGTAGCAATTCCTTTTCTTGCTACAAACAAATGGACCCAGATGGTCGATGTGGAGGGTATGAAAGGGTCGGTCAACTTTCGGGATTGGATGAAGCTCTCCTGCTTTCTTTCCCGATGGTACTTTCGTGCGCGCACATGCTAGACACGACTCTACGTACTTCTTAATAAACCTTCTCATCTTTGCGAACCAAAATTGTGATTTTATTTTATCATACGTCTTGTCAAATCCGAAGTGACCCAAATCGTCATGATGAGATTTTAAAATGTGCAACCTAACACCTTTCGGTACGACCCAACGGTCACCATCGTCAGTTCTCCTATACAACAATCCCCTTTTAACGATAAAATTGTTTTTAATCTCTACAATATTACTATTATTGACATCATTTAAGATATTTACAATTCGCTGAAGTTCTGGATCATTTTGTTGCACTGTACATACCCAGTTGGTATCCACTGCCCTAACCTCTAGTAAATTAGACTCATCAATGGGGGGATTACGACTTAGGGCATCTACATGAGACATAGAAACGCCTGGCTTATATTGAATAGTAAAGTCATACTCTTGCATGACATTCCACCAACGAGCAACCCTGGGTAAGATATCCCGTTTTTCGAATGTAGCCCTAAGAGAGTTACAATCTGTAACAATAGTGAAAGGCACACCTATCAGGTATACCCTAAACCTCTGAAACGAGCAAACGACAGCCAATGTTTCTAGATCGTAAGAAGTCAACTTTGCTTCTTCAGGGGAAGTCTGTCTGCTATAGAAGGCTACGGCATTGTAAGGGGAATCTTTGTTAGGTCTCTGTAGGAGGATTCCAGCTATTCCTACTTTAGATGCGTCGGTATGTAACTGTGTTTCATATGACGCATTATAGAAAGCAAGGATTGGACGTTTCGTTAACTCTTATTTCAAATTTAAAAAGGCTTGTTCTTTTGCATCACTCCACTTCCACAGAATGTCCTTTTTCAGACAGTGAGTAAGGGGACTAGCAATAACTGAAAACCCACGTATGAACCGCCTAAAGAAGCTAGCGAGACCTACAAACTGTCTTACACTATGTTGATCAGTGGGCCTCGGAAAAGCTTCAACGGCATGAATTTTCGACCGACCTGGTCTTATGCCAGCTTCGCTCACTTCAAATCCTAAGTAGTCAATGGACTGCATTAGGAAATTGCACTTAGGTAATTTCAGTGTCAACCCAGAAGATCGAAACAAGGCTAGGATATCCCTGAGTTTCTTAAGTCCGTCATCTATCGTTGTGGATGGTATGATTACGTCATCCATGTACGCAAAGGCATCCTTAAACCTGGCATTCCCTAATATACTATTAATTGCCTTTTGAAACGTAGAAGGTGCATTAACCAATCCAAATGGCATGCGATTAAATTCATATTGCCCATCTGGAGTTATGAATGCAGTCAGGTGCTTGGAAGGTTCAGACATAGGCAATTGACAGTACCCAGATGCAAGGTCTAGGGAAGTGTAATATTTATAGCCGGACAAGTTATCTAACTGGTCATCAATTCTAGGGAGCGGATAATGTTCTTTGATAGTTTTTTTGTTTAAAGCTCTAAAATCAATACATAAACGGTAATCACCCGTTTTTTTTCTTACTAAAATAATGGGAGATGCATATGCAGAAGAAGACTGCCTAACAATACCAGAATCTTCCAATTCCTGAACCAAATCTCTAACAAGTTGACGTTCTTTTTGTGTCATTCTATAGGGTCTATAAACAATAGGGGTGTTATCACTCAATTTAATTTCCATTTCAATCCCAGATATACAACCTAATTCATTAACAGTAAAGGCAAAGCAGTCACGATGTTCATTTAACAACTTCACAAGCTCATTACAATGATGATCAGAAATATTAACATTAATGTTCACCATATCTCTCTCAATAGCGCTTACTTCACAGACATTATTGGATTCAGCAATTTTATTAATGTTATATGATTGAATTGCCACGAATGGTAAGGCTCGAGTTATCAATATATCTTTATCAATTTTACATTTAAAACGATCAGATGTTTTGAGCAATTGTTTTCCTTTACCATTAGTTAGTGTGGTCACAACAGGTATTAGTTCATATTCCCTATCACATCGCTGGCAAATACTAGAATCTATGAAGACATCTCCATCATAAATGGGACTGGAATAAATATTAATTTCAGAATAACCATTCATTTCTACCGACCCGTCGTTTTGATTAATAAAAAGCTTATCAACAGTTTTGTAGACAATTATGTGTTCTAGCTCAGTTAAAAATTGTCCTATCATTAATGGAACTTGTAAATATTGGTCAGGGACTATAAAAACATCTACAAATGCGCTAGCTGAATCTACTTGAAGCCTCACATTACACTTTCCTATACAAGTCACAACAGAATTGCCGAAACCTTTTAATACTGGCAAGTTATCATATGTAAGTTTCAAATCTAACTCTTTAGCAACAGATTCTCGCAGCATTGTGCATTGGCTGCCAAAATCTATATAGGATTCAATATTAGACCCATTAACTTTTACATTTTTAAAGAATTTCGAATCCTTGTCTGCTTTGTCTAGCGAAATTTGTAAAACCTTGTTAGCCACGGCAGATTCTGGTTTATTATTGCAGTTGCTACTTAAATGGCCTACTCTGCGGCAGAAATCAAACCGTTTGATTGCTTTTTTACATTTAGGATATGGATGTCCTTCCTCACCGCAATTATAACATCTCATTTTATGTCTAGGTTCAGAAGGTTTGTCTTTAACAAACTTTGTGCGTTTGCTGTCAGAGATGCCCGCCTGCAAAGGCCCGTTGAATCGTTCAGTTCGCTTGGTAATTTTAACATTTTTAAGGTACACTAGTAATTTGTTTAGGTCAGTGAACTGAGCTGCTTCTGCGCTTGTTCGTACTGACCTATCTTCAATCCCGAGTAAAAACAATCCATAGCATTTTTATCGCTAATCTTACAACGATTTAATAGTACCATCTTTTCATAGTAATATTCCTATAGAATCACCAAATCGAGCCTTGCAAGCCAGCATCTCAATCAACAAAGTGCCATAATTTTCGTCACTTGGAAATGCCAAACGCAATTTATTCTGCCATTGACTCCATGTGAAAAGTAAACTCGGTAAGCCTTGGTACCACATCTGAGCCAATCCTACTAATTTAGGAAGAGAATAATGTATTATCTGTTTTTCCGACCAATTATAAATTTGAGCACACTCATTAACTTTGGAAATCCAAATGTCTATCGTTTGATTACGTTTACTAGGGTCAAAATCAGGTATTACATTCATAGCAGGATATCGTTCAGCACTTCCATCGTTACGAAGTGTTTGTACCAAGTCACGAAATAATCCTATAAAATTACTAGAATCATTAAATGCAGGTGCGGTAGGTCTCGTTGCGTTTGACTCAGAGTCACCGATATTAGTAGGACCTGGTTGAAAATCTGTATCCATCGGTCTAGGCTTCGAATGGTCATCGCTCATTGTAGTAATATTAGCGGAGCATTGAGGATCAGGATCAACTCGAGTAGTAACAGGCGTACGATACCTTGACCGCTTCTCGTGATGGTGCCGCCGCGGCTGGCGTGAATGTTTCGAACGTCTTCGCGGCTTATGTGATCTCTTACTGGACGTCTCAGGTGACAGAGACTCGCTACTGGTAGACCTGGACTCCCTTCTGCGTCTACGTGACCTACTTTCCGTCTCCATTGAGTTGTCAGAATAAAAGTACTGAAAATGATAAAAAAAACACCAGTAACTGTTTTTATTTTTATCTAATCTTATACTGATATGTAAATATTAAAATGTTAAAAACAAAAATATAATGGCGACCTTTACGCACCAAATTTATTTACAATATCAAAATAAATTTAAAAAAGAAAAAATCACATTATGATACAGCTCTTCTATGGCAACCTGTATCACAATGTAACCTTTTTTTATTACGATACAATTTCTGCTGAAAGTTTTTCTACATGATCTGTGGACGCGGTGCAACGCGCATGCGAGAATATTTTGGCGCTCAACGGGTTGTCATTTTATGCAAACTAGTATGAATTATTTCATGAGATTAGAATGATAAGTTAGTGTATGAAACCGAACATAATTTGGTCTTAAAACACTCGTATACTATAAACGAACCCATCTACGGCTCTAATTCACACTCGTGAACCCTTATCATGTAACAGTTTCATAAACTACTAACTTAGGTAGGTACTTTTACAAGCAGCTATCACTATGATTGACACAATATTTGACATAGGTATTTGTCGTGTGTTGTGTGTAATGATATCCCCGAGGGGGCCATCTCGAAACCGGAGATGGCCCAGGGTCAGTCGGGGTGCGAGGGATAAGCTCTATGGGCAACCTTACACCCCGGCGTCTGTAGACCCGAGACGGCGTGCGGTTTTAGTCGGTTCAAACCCGACATAACCGCCCCCGCTGGCACGCGGGGGGGTATCCGAAGTGATTTCCGCACGATAAAAAAAAAAAAAAATACGTATTTAATGATATTAAAACATCAGTAGGTATATTGTAATGTAATATAAAATGAAGTAAATTTAATAGAGTGAAAGTAAATATACCCCTCAATAAAAAAGAAAGAACTGTATAGATTTCATTAACTAATAAAAATTAGAGCGTGCCTTGTGTATAATTCGAACAACGGTAGAAAAAAAATGACAACATTTGCTTATTTAAACATAGAAATATTAAGCAATAACGCAATAGAACTTACGAAGTAATCGTTTTAAAAAAACAGTTATTCGCTATGAGATAATTACTTACATTTTGAAAAATAATATCAATTACCTTTTCTTGTGGGCATCTGAGTATTACACCAAGGTGGAAAAACCCTCGGTGTTATCCCACTTCTGACCTTTAAAAGGGTCAGATAATGAAATTCAGGTTACTCAGCAATACATATATTTTCCAATTGTTAGTTCGCAGTTTATTGTTTTACAATCCCAAACTCAAATAATGGCGATTCAGCGAAGTGATCGATTTGATGGTCGACACGAGAATCTTCAATTCAATTCAATTTTTGAGTATGGCAGGTCTGTCGCTTTGACGATGGCGACAATTTACTAGCCGGTCAAATCAACTTGGGCGGAAGTGTGTCATGACAGTTGTATGGCGTCAATATTTAAACTGTTCTTTTACTTAATGTATTTGACCGGATAGTAAGTTTAAAAATAGATTTATATTTATTACTTATTTCTAGATTTATTTTAACTAATATTTGTAATATTTTGAGACTCACATTTTAATCAATAAAAACATATATTATGACTGCTGAATTCGTATTAGTCAGTTTAGCTACTTTCAGTTTAATAATAAACAATGTATTTTAATGAAAGCTAACACGCCTGTGTACGTTTTCGGGAGCATTTCCCTAACACCCGGTATTATCACTATTTAAGTTCAACTCACAGAAGCGCCACAGGATCTTCAAATAACACATGTGAGATCGCCAAGAAATAAAACAGAATTATTATACCTACTACCCATCAATGTAATAATTATATCAAATAATTATATATTATTATTACTGATTATCATTGCATGAATACTGTAGTTTCAATATAATAGATGTCGATATACCTTAATTTATTACCTTCCGGAACTTATTTTCTCATAGGCAACTAAAGCTTAGGAATAACGACTCCCTTTAATTCGACGGTCGTTTGGGCGCCCCCTTGTTAGGCGTGAGGGCTTTTACTTACTTTTTACTGCTTAATAAACAGTAAAGTGTGAGCATATTTATTATCGCCTACTCGTTTCATTTTTCCTCTTGGCTATTCTTCGAAGGGTATCAAAATAATATATTTACTAGCACAACGTTTTTTAAAAGCTGATATAACGTGTCATATCCGCTAAATTTATTTTAGAAGATATGGCTCCACTTCATGTATCTATATAGGTACTATTGTAAGATTGTAAATTAGTTGTGTTTGTACCTTGGAGACATTGAAAAAAAAAACTTGCGTTATGTTAAATGAACGACTCGGAACACAAAAATTTTTTTTTTGGAATTCTTGTCTGCTTGCTTGTTTGTCTGTTTGTTCGCAATAACTTAAACCAAGATTTTTTTTCAATATCTCCAATGTACAGAGACAACTAATGCACAATTTAATAATATTATGTATTGAAGATGTAGATGTAAAGTCAAGTCAATGTCTTAGGCTACCTATTTTGTTGCTGATGTGATGGGGGATACCAAAGGATGTTAAAAGGTTATATCCAGTCGGCGCCATAACAGGCATATGTAAACTGGCTGAGTTTCTTTGTGTGCTTCTGACCTAGTTGGTCAGAGTTGCAAGAAACTGGCGGCCTTGCAAGAAGGTTCAATGAATGTTGAAGAAGCTCGTGAGGTGTGAAAGGTGGACAAAAGCGAAGGGCGTATTGTTGTCTGTAGTTTAGGAGATAGGTATCTTTGTATGTATAATATAAGTCTACAGGTTAAAGAGTCTTCTATCATCATCCAGCATCACATTGATGAGGTAAATATTTTGCTATTAAGCAGAAAATGGCCAGAATAAACGTTTGGAAGAACGGGGTGTGATTTTTCTCCGAAAGGCATGGGGATCACGCCTGGCGGGCCGCGGCTTAACGGTTGACGTTGGTATGTTGTAAGTATATTATGCTAGCCAGTGCGTGAACTTCGATTGCGCGATGCAGAATCGGTAGTTCTGTAGTAGTTCGGCTTGTTGTCTCTAGATGGCGCTGAAAATGTAAAAAGGTAAAATAAAATTACAGCACCTGTTAAATTAAATAGTGTATTTGACGAGAGAAATTGTAATATTTGAATGCCTGTTATAAGTAGGTAGGTTTATACAACTTCTATCTTCAATAAGGTAGGTACTCGTAGATACAGGTTTTGAATAGTACCTAGATAGGTATTCATCTTTTTGAACCTGAACGTCTCTACATACTTAGACGCATTATCTTCATTGGAGCTTGAACTTTATCCAAAAAACATTCACACTGTGACCTAGCTTTAGCAATTAGCTCTTCTCTAAGATCATTCAATCTGCAGGCAACCGAAAGATAGTACTTATGTAAGTGTAGGTATGTGTGTTACAAATGTTTTGTTATTTTTTACCTCCGTCATCGGCCAGACCAATAATTAATGATAAATTATAGAATAGCGCAGTCATGCAGCAGCGTGTTTAGAAATTTTATGCTGAAGAAATACTGTGGCTTGGCAAGCAAACCCACCTTGACTATATGGCCAGTCCGACTCTACTTTCGGCGACGAGCAATCCTTCATTGATTCACACGAAAATCAATTTTGGTGAACAATCAACCAAACAATCGAATCCACAATAAAATTGATTATCAAAAGTTTACTTTTTACCCCAAGCCAAAAAGCAATCAGGGATTGTTACACTAACTAAAGAAAACAAATAAGTTCTAGCATTTTTATTGAATACCTGCCTCTCAAGGGCCTTTTACTAAACAACGAAGGCGTCTCAACTACAAACAAATTACGGGCTAAACATGTTTGAAAAGTTTCGTATAAACTTACAGCATTCACAACTTTTCATGAAGTCCCGGTAATTACCTACTTTAAATCTGTTCTGTGACATTTTAATTTAATCAGTAAAGTATCATACATACTCTATATCTATTTCTAGGTAATCAGATTTGTAATTTAATTAATGGCAACTTAAAGCTACAGTGCCTTTATTATGTATTTTATTGAATACTAGCTGACCCAGCAAATTTCGTTCTGCCATAGAATCAAGTTATGTTGGTTACGTTATCAGCTGAATTTATTTCGTGAATGTCTCCTTGCTCCCTGGCAAGTCGATTCGACTCGGATATTACCACCCCCGCTGGTCGGTGAGGGTAGGGGAGGGGGTCAGGGTAACTGTGGTGATTTCCGCGAAAAAATACACTAAACGGCATAGTACAGGCGGAGAAAAATAAAAAAAAACGAAGATCATGAAAATCGATCCACCCGTTCTTGAGTTTATCCCGGTCATTACTAACACCACTTTGCTTTATGTGTATACATATATTTTAAATCTAAAATAAACCAAATTGTGGTCGGGGGATTGAGAGAGCGGAACCTGGGCTCAGTGAAAATTTTAGATGCAACCGGGATTGGTGCTCTGATGAAGAAGATACATTTTTTGAATCTGTAAGAAGGCTGTAAGGTCGGGCAGTTCGGGTTTAGCCAAACAACTTTGTTTCTTTTTTGTACAATAAAAAGAACTAAAGTTACTTAATCCATAGATGGAATTTTAATAATCCTTTTAATCCTATAACAACAGTATACCTTTTTAAAAAAACACAACAGAATAGAAACAGGATTTGCAGGGCAGATATTTGTAGGTATGTTTACCTCCTTATCTTTTTTACGAAAGTATGTCTAGTCAGCGTCAAAAGTAGATGTAGATTGCACAGATTTCAAACTTAAAAATCTGAATTAAGGTTTCAGGTCAGAACGTGCATTTTAATCAAATTTTTAACAATTTGATAAGCTCTAAGCTCTTATTCAGCATTTTCATAAGAAATGTAATTTGCTCTGAATAAAAACTAATTTTTAAATCTGAAATTTCTGAAAATGATCAGCTAGCTACTTTTGAGGCTGACTATACGTTGCTATGTAAAAAATACGGTACATGGCAATGAGCGCGTACCAAAATTATTCCAACGTAATGGATACATTTTGGTGCGATTAAAAATAAGTATATCCGTCCTACAGACTTAGAGATACAGACTGAACACGTAATTTTAATTTTTGTAGTTGCTTGGTAATAGGTGTTATCCTTTTCTTTCCCTGTACAAACACAAACATCACACAAGCATACAAAATGGCGTTGAAGTACATTTAAAACCCAGTTGCCACTCGTCGCCACGGTAAGAAATATAATAATTGTGACGTATTAGTTGTCAGTTGTTAGACAGGGTCAGATTCAGTGCTAATATTCATTTGTTACTTGAAAATAATAATATTGTTTAAAAATAAATAAAAAAAAGAAACTAAACAACTCTACTCGTTTCTATTCCAGTAACCTTTTTTTTTTTTTACGTGCGGAAATCCCTTCGGAGACTCCCCCGCAGGCCAGCGGGGTTGGTTATGTCGTGTCTCGACTAAAACCGCACGGTGTCCGTTGCCGGGCACCCGGGTACCCGGGGTGGGTAAGCCCTCGAAAGGATAACCCCAGTAACCTGCCAAATATTTTGGATTATAAATGTTTAATTCTAACCTTTCTCAATCATAGGTATGAATCTATGCAGTTAAGCAGTTATTCGTCGAAGTTGTCAAACTAAACTCCCTTCTGAGCTACATTGCTTTGCTGTGTAGTAAATTTGGCGTCACGAAATAACGGGCATGTTCTGTCTGTGTTTTAATCATATGTCTGTGGTGCGCCCCACAGAACTAATTATAAGAGGTATTAGTCCTGTGGTGCGTCCCAACAAAATTACAGCATTCGTATGGCAGTTTCCACTACAACAACTTACTTTAATTCAGGCATATTTTCAGACTTATTTTGTTTACCTTTTTAATCAAGTCGCCCGGGGACAAAGGAAGCTAATATCTTCGTCGTGGGTCGGAGCTTGCCAAGGCTCAAGACCTAATGCGATTTTAATTATTTTTCGTAAAAAGTGGCTTTGACTCGTAATTTGGAGTATATTACTTTTAAATGTAAAGTAAATTATTGTTAGCCTGCTAATGTTGTAATAAAAATGGTTGAATGTTTACAAAGCTACCATGGAATATATTAATGCATTTGATGATGATTACCATTATTTACGGGTCATGAACTTTCACCCAATGTCAATATGTTCATCTTCTTCTTTCTTCTTCTTCTTCTTCTTATATATAAAAATGAATTGCTGTTCGTTAGTCTCGCTAAAACTCGAGAACGGCTGGACCGATTTGGCTAATTTTGGTCTTGAATTATTTGTGGAGTTCCAGAGAAGGTTTAAAAGGTTTGTCATCGATTAAGGCAGTACGAAGTACATAATAATGATTCATGTTATTTAGTAGGCAGTACTATGTATATGTGCCTAAGCGGTGTTCAACTGCTAAGTCGGGGTGGGTTCGATTTTTGCTCCGTTACTTAGATCTGGGTTGTAATTTTTTATACAGAACCCTAGTACCTAGGTACTTCTTCTAAAATAAATGTAGCTTAAGATAAGCCTGATAACATCTAGTTTACATTACCTGCCAGTTTACAATACCCTAACAAACAATAAATTTTAAAATGGATTTTTGTTTAGTTTCGTAGAGAGTAATTTTGCATAGATTTAATTCGGTAAAAGTCCCGTCCTGGATTTCACTTTTTCCGATGCAAAGTAAGCATACTAATTGCTTCAAAAGTTTCATTTAGTCATATGCATTAATTTAAAAGCTGTAATTTTTTTACCATTACAAACACACTTCAATTTAATTTATTTGTACAGATAGTGACTCATGTGACCAAATAATTTTATTTCATTTCATTCGTGGCAGGTGGCGGAATGACCACACAGTAAAACATTTTATGAGAAGCTCTTTTTATTTGACGTCATTTCAGTGTTATTCGAGAGGAGATTTATTATTCGTAATAGAAGCATCGATAGTAATAAGGTGTTGGGTTTTACCTTGGAACATCCTAAAATATTTGCTCTTACTCGAGTTACTTACTGTTCAATGTTTTTGGTCAAGGATTATAATTTAATTTTCGGGCAAACTGAGATATTTTGTGTATTGTAGATCGACAGTACCTATTACGTTTATTAGTGTAATTTGACTTCACCTCGCCTGATGGTCAGTCAAAGTGGAAGTCTCAGGAATGAGGGTCATAAATGGAGATAAGTACAAATAATGCTACAATGGTGGCTCTCAGTTTCATGGCCTCAGCAGATGCTATTTCAAACCCCGCATAAAGTATCTGGGATTCCAAACAAGTACTTTCCTAAGTATAGTATAACAAAGAGCAAAATATGCGATAATTCGCCAGAAATTATAAGAAAATTTGCTTCACTGATGTCTATTTTCTAATTTAGGCAACTTCTTAAACAAATGGACGAAGATCTCTGTTGTTTGTAGGAAATTCCAAAGTCAATAGACAGTAATGTGACACTGCGGAGAGCCGTCTGATAGGCAATCACGTCTTTGAAGATGTGATTTCGAGGACCAGATAATGGCGTGAAAATAGAATTAAAGCCTTTCTGAAGTTTCTACTTGAGTCAAAGATAGATAAATAAACTGAAAAAATCTCATTACTATCATTTTTTACATCAAAGTTGAAAGAAAGATGGAAATCATTATAACTTATAAGAAAATTATTAGAAATAATCAAATAGTAGCCGCAATTGGTTGATGAATACAGTAGAAAAATATTGTTTCCAAACTCACTTGTTTGACGTTCGATTACCACCGCATCGAACATATTATTAGTCAAGTCAAAATAGACATTTGACTAAGGAATAATTCGCATAGAGCTGAAAATTGGCAGAGACGTTAAATACATCATTATAAATAAAACATCAAAAATCTCCTTCGATCCTACTTCTGCAAAAAAAAAACTCAACGTACAAAATAAAGGTTTGGGATGGAAAAAACTTTAATTTTGTACGTTTGACTTCTGACTTGACTTGACCTTGAATAATTTTGTTGCAGAAGTAGGATCAAAGGGGATTTTTGACGTCTCTGCCAATTTTCAGCTTTATGCGAATTATTCCTAAGTTATGACTCATTTTTGTCTATTTTAACTGGACTATATTATGTATTGAAGATTTATAGAAAATATATAAAATAGTGCTGCTTAATAGCTGTTTAATTCAATTGTACCTATGTTGTGTAAAGTCCCCGCAACACAAGGATAATTCCATTAAGTAATCTATTCCATTGACAGGGGAATTTAATATTAACTTTAATCTAACGTCTAGAGATTCCAACTATGATGCTTGTATACCTCGATGATATTTGAAACGTGAATCAAAATTCGTATTAGTAGTAGCAGTGGTTGTATATGCCATTCCGTTTAGTGCAAATATTTGTAAGCATGCCTATGTCTATTTGCGCTGGTCTGGGATTTCTATGTCTAATTATGTATGCATTTACGAGAAAAATGTATCTAAGTTTTATACGGATAAATTTACATTGATATTATTTCTTTATATATCCAAATATAGACCCAAACTATGCTAGCTTGTAAAGAATGGGCATTGTAGAACCCATTTTACAAGCTATGCTTACTTTGAATCTAGATAGCGCTGTGTAAACGTCTTTGAATTTTGTTATTGTTATACCGTTCACGTTCATAAACTTGAATTCTTATACCAAAATATTACCTAAATCCCAGTTATAAACATCAACGATTTTGGATTTCAGTTTCCGTTGTCACTTTAGTCAAAAACATTTTCACCATCTGAATAATTAGTTATGCTAAACGCGAGCGTCATAACAATAGATTCCTTTTTATGTAGAGGGCACTGTTATTGACGTGTCTATTAGTGACAGAGGTGGCGCAAATACTTCGCCCGTTTATCCACATATAGGGGTTTGCCCGCGGGATCCTTTGCCGAAATAGTTTGTGGCACTCCTTTGGGAGTTGTGCGGGTCGGATCGGATGTATTTGTGTGTTTATTGAGGACACGCTTCTTATAGATGCTTGGTTGCTTTTGTGTACATATGTACCGTAATATAGAGTTGGTAAGAAATAGATAAGAAGACCTGTAATGCAGTTTCCACCTGAACATTCCATGCCTCTGTAAGCATGACAATCGTGGGTCCCATTGCAGGTTTAACAAAAAATTCAAAGCATTATCATCCTAGAGATAACCACGGTTGCATTCAAAGGTTGTAGTTTGAAGTTCAGGGTTCCTTATGGATTCGTAAACCAAGCGTACAAGACGGCGGTAGCATGATTACTAAGGGCGGTCGAATTGGGATCGTGTAGTTGCGAGTTCGAGCCCTACCTGCAAGCCGGTAAATCTGACGGACGAGGCCATCTGACCTCCTGATCCAGAGATGAATGACTGCGCCAGAGCCTCGCCCGTCAATCAGCTGGTGAACCATCGGCTTACTGGTGCGGTTGGCTTGGCTCCGAAGGGTTTAGTGGGACCACAAAACACCCTGTTTCACCCAGACATACATACTTCTTCTTACTAGGTTGTTCATTCCTCAGCCGATTTTTCTTTTCTTCTATTTATACGAGTCATTTTAAACATAGAACATATTCCCAGTATAAATGCTATTGACACGAGTTTCACGGCATGCCTCAAGTTGAATCCACGTGCGCATAAGTCACGTGCCCTATTTAAAGGCTAACCTGACACGGTTGTGCATGTTTATGAAATTTGTTGGTTGAATTGCCACGAACACCCCATTCAGGTGTTTATATTTAGCATACGAGGTGTTTATTATTGTAACTGTATTGTTTATATAGTCATCACTACATATTATCCTCCGCGTCTGTTTGTCTGTCCGACTGTTCGCGATAAACTCAAAAACTACTGCCCCGATTTGAATGCTGTTTTCACCAATGCATAGAGTGGTTCTCGAGGAAGGTTTTAGTATATAATTTGTCAAGTGTTTGTATATATTGGCTAAAATATAATGATATTTGTTGGAAGTGTCATAAAATATAAGCCGTCTGGGAGCTTTCAACGAAAACCCTGCCTCTTTGAGATATAACAAAATGATGTATGATGGAATTGTGTATCCATTATTGATTGTGGTGGTGTAATAGGGTCCCATGGGTAGCGGGAA
The DNA here is from genome assembly GCA_946251805.1 of Cybosia mesomella. Taxonomy (NCBI): domain Eukaryota; kingdom Metazoa; phylum Arthropoda; class Insecta; order Lepidoptera; family Erebidae; genus Cybosia; species Cybosia mesomella. The sequence continues at coordinate 8,723,836 of OX276398.1, read as the reverse complement.
CGGGATCAGAATTCCACACGCTACGATCCTGGTATACGCCTTTGCTTCTTTTTCAAAATTTCAAAATCTGATTTCATCAAAATGATCAATGTTGAGACCACGATTTTGGCGGCATAATGTGCAACTTAACTATTCGCTTAAGACAGAAATAGAAAATTGAAAATTTGTCTAGCAACGGACGAATAATCACAGAAAAAACAATTCAATGGTATTCAATTGAAAAAAATTGCGTGTAAATTTCAGGTAATCATGCTCAGCTCTACATTGCAACAGCAGAATGCATTGCGCCTCTAGTATTAGGATTTAATCAATATTGGTGCCTACTTAGACATAGCGTGACTTTTAGCTGCGTCATCGGTATGACAGCTACGATAAATTGCTGATAATTGGACAGTAACTAAGTGAGCCAATTTATTGGTCCGTAAAGCGAGTCTAGCAGTATGCTGGAAGGTGGAATGTTTTGATAATCATCATCTTCATCTTAGCGGTGTTGTTGGCTGCATCCGAGGCTTTCAGCTCGGAGACCAAGGTCCGCTGACTCCTTATCCTCTAGCGACTGCCGTCTGACCCTCCAACCCAGAGAGGGAAACCTGCACCAGAGTCTCGTCCGCTAATCAGCAAAGGTCCCCCAAAGGTCTTGGTGAGGCCCTACAACACCTTATAGGTGGAATGTGCTATCGGGACTTTTAATAGGAACAAAATGTCAAATAACGTTTTTTAGGGATTTTCTTTAGAAAAGCCCTATTGCTATCGAGTTGTCGTCGACGTCGTCGTTGCCAATTTTCTGTCACGGTTTTGGGTATGAAGGAGATGAGCTATCGAGTTGCTGTTTTCGGTAATAGATTCGTGCTGGGGTGAACCATTGCAAGATAAAGAAAAAATCGCAAAAAAAAACACAAAGTCGAAAATCTCTTGTATTCGGCTGAGCTCGTCTCAGGAATTCAACTTGTTTTTTCTTGCGATGTGAAAATATGAATAATCATATGATATTGTCGAAAGTTTACGCGAATGTCACACATTGAAATAAAACTATTTTTTACGGATTCAATCGCGATTTATTTGATGTTATTTTACATATTACATTGCTCCCGACGTTTCGGTTGCTTTTCAGCAGCCATGGTGACGGGGAGACTAAAGATGGTTGTTGTCTTGTAGTTTGAAATGTAAGTTATCTCAAAGTACCCGAACTATGTTGAATTGTTGGTGTTACTATTTACGCAGAATGAGCTCACAGTGTCATGAAGTCATGTTTTATTTTGATTTTTCTTGGAATTAATTAAGCGAATGACTGGGTTCCAAGCTGGTGGTACATTCCAACCATCTTCTCTATTAAAATTTTGATGATTTTTAATTTCAATAGCTTCGCGGCGCATCCTAGTTAGGAATTGATTTTCTTTGGCCAGTATCTGTGGTTTATCAAATCTCAAGTAATGTTTGGTCCCCTGTTGCACGTGTTCACATACAGCAGACTTTTTTGAGCGTTGGGTTTTTTATATCAGCTATGTGTTCTTTGACGCGAGTACCAATCTTCGCTTGGTTTGACCAATATAAGAGAGCCCACAGTCACAATCTATTTTATAGACCCCTGCATGTCTTGTAGAGGTAATTGGCACTTGACAGATGGTAAAAATTGACATATCTTCGTTGGCAGCTTGTAGTATGTGTTAATTGAAGCTCGCTTCAAGATAGAGCCAATCTTGTCAGTAACCCCTCGTACGTATGGTAGGACTGCCGGCTGGCGCTCGACAGTGGGTGGCTTTTCTCGGTATCTGTGACTGATGCGCGGTTGTTTGAGCTTGTATATAGTACTGTAACGTCGGGGGCTGACGCCACAATACCTCGTGTTGACGAAAAGATAAAACACAAGGATTAATATTTATATTGGCATTTATTTATTTAAAAAAACTTCCTATATCGAGTTTAGGGAGGTTTTCCGCGAATATATTTATATTTAAAACGAACTGTAGGGAATCGCGGATTCTGCTCAAGGATTGAGCCTACAATCAGTATACTTGGGACTTCTCTTCAGACGGCGGGAAGAGGCCGGAGCACCCGGACGCCCGCTGTCAGCCGCTTGTCCGCCAAGCGATTGTTTTTCTTCCCTAAACTAAATTCAAATACAAAACAATTTATTTTTAAACTCTGACACATGATGGCCAGGTCAATGAACTGTAGTGCTCGAACGAGGTCGGAACACTGCAGTACATACAGAACTTGTTTGACATGTTGTAACTCAGCGTCCAGGTGTTTCTTGTCACAGATCCCACTGTTTAGAAACACGGCTGTTTAGATATTGAATTGAGATAATAGCTCGGGTCTTTCAACATTTAACCGCGAAAGACCGCAAATGTTTTACTCTGGCAGGCTGCGGATCACGGTATGAAGACGTTTAATTGAAAATGTTATTAGGCATTTTCACATGAACTATTTACATAAAGATTGCAATTTTTTTTATGATGTTAAATTACTTTTTTACTTTGAATTTCTTTTTATTTTTTACTTGGGTATTTTTGTTCAAATACTTTCACCTATATATATATATATATATTTACGGTAAGCAGAGGTATATTAAATATCCAAATTTTGGCGGTTGTTTTAGGTCCCTATAACAAAGGAGTGCTTCTTGCTGTAAGCACAGTATTTTATGCGTTTATGTACGTAATAACAAAATAAAAAATGTATGTAAGTATGTTTATCCATATTCTAGAACCTATATCACAAGTTATGCTCATATTAGTTTATAATATAAAAATGTGGGTGCTAGCACTTCTGCCTACCCCTTCGGGGACATACGCGTGAGTTTATGTTATGTTATGTTCTTTTATATATATATAAGGTGTCACAAAATTAAGTCTCTGAATTTGGTGAGATGACTTGGTATCGACCAAATATGTATTTGAAACAAAAAAAAAACGGGTTAAATAAAAAAATATATATATAAAAAATAAAAAAGTAAAAAAAATAAAAATGAAAAAAAAAACCACCAGTTATATATATATATATATATATATATATATATATATATATATATATATATTATATATATATATATATATGTATATATTATATATAATTATTTATATTACATATAGATGGCGCTATATTTATTCTAGGATATAGGTCCTATGTAGTCATAGAATTTAATGATTAGTGGGCCTGTATCCAGTCCTGTATGAAGAAAATCTTGAGAATATTTACATTTTCGTACTGATTTCTATATAAGCTATACTGTGTAGATTTGGCTCTATTTTAAAACGAGGTCAGCGGACCTACCAAGACGCGCAGTAAGCAATTCAGTTTTGGGCAACGCCGGCGGCCGAAGTCAGCCGGTAACCCTGGGGTTATCCTTTAGGGGGCGAACCCGGGGTGCCCGGTAATGGACACTTGGGAAGGCACCGTGTGGTTAAAGTCGGTTCGATTCCGTTCTCTTACCCTCAGAGCCCACTGACCAAAACTGAATTGCTTAATGCGCGTCGTAGTAGGCCCGCAGTACAGAAAACATGTTTTAGTCGGTGCAAGCCCGACATAACCGCCCCCGCTGACCGGCGGGGGGGTATCTGAAGGGATTTCCGCACGATAAAAAAAAAAAAAAAAAAGGTACAATTGGCAAACAATTTTAAATGAATTTCTTGATTTCTGGGGTTTATGAGGCCCAACAAGATCTTCGGAGCCCAAGCCAACCTAACTTGCGAGCCGATATACTGATAGATGGATGTAGCTCTTGCACAAGCTTTCCTCTTATTCAAACGGCAGTTGCTCCCGTAATAGCCGATAAACTAAATTATACAAAAGAGAAAGGCGGACCCCGGACCCCAAAATGCAAGGTTTGAATGCAACCGGGGTTAGTACTCGGATGATGGCGATGTCTGTACTTTAAGAAATCTGTATGAAAATATGAAGTACAAGAGAATTATGCTAAGAGGAGATACAACATTTTTATAACTATGGTGTCTAGTCTAATACCCATTAAGCCTTAAAATAAGAATTCTTTATGTACGAATTTAATTATAATTTATCTATTTTATCCTTTGTCAACTTTGTGTACAAGCGTGAAATTAAATTTTTAATCTAAGAAAGGGTTTTCAATTTCACAAACCAAAAGACTAATACTCCGGGCCTTTGGGAAGTTTAGCACAAACCGCAGAATCCAGTTAAACGTACGGCTAATCAAGATATCCTTTGTCTAATTATTCCCGGGAAGTGTGTTAATTTCAGCGTCAGCCGTTTATTTCCCCGTTATTCCGGGAGTAAAGTCCCTTATTCTAAAACATATACAGGCTGATTCAAATTTGAGTACGAATTGATGGTGGTTAAAATTTTTCGACTTTAACATGAGATTTTTTTTAGAGTCTTGAGAGTGTATATGGTGGTACATCTGCCGAACGAACCTCTGGCGGAGGGTTTACTCTCAGGGTCGGGAGGTCAGACGGCGATCGCTTCCGTAATAATCAAAATAAGCCAAATAGAAATGGATTGACGATGTATGCGGACCCCGGGTTCCGAGGTGAAAACCTAAGATGCAACTGGGATCACCGCAAGATAATGATGATGAGTCTTGGAAGACCTCGTCTATCTTGGTGACCTATCTTAAGTAGAAAGCGTGGGTGACTACCCAAAGTAGAAAGTCAAAACAACTAGATAAAATAATCATTATATTTTAATTACTTCGAAATACTGTAACGCGTTTACACAAATGCGGTCGGAAATCATTTCTTTCCATAAAAAATAAAAACTTCTACAGAACACGTAGTGTGTGAACGAGATGAAGTAAAGAGTATATGAGATGCAAAACGGATAATGTCGACACACTCCTCATCCCAAATCAATGTCGTCGATCTATCAAAATTAAAGTGATGCTTTAGACATACGTCAAAATGACAGTCCGAATAAATGGATGACATGTACGGAGAGTAATATGTGTTCTGTTTACGTCAGAGTGAATTTCACTCTAATTAAACATGATAATGGACTCACTGGCATGTTAATTGATGCACAGGCATGCTTCTAATACTAGTGGTGTATCACTACTGTGCTGTGAGAGCTTTAGTACTTTATTCACCTTATACACCTCACAATTCTGTTTCAGGTCAGTTTCATATCAAAAACAGTTTATTAGTAAACACAAAGAAATATAAGTTTGTATCATAAGTATATCAGACTAATTAACTTCCTAAAGCGTCTTCTACTAAAGTGTGCACGTTTAATTTAGAAACACCCTTTACTTATAGAAAGAAGGATAAGGAACGAATAAGTGGGACAAGAAAGCCGTATCTCTCCCGGGAAATAATGAGTTTGGGACCAGCTACATGTACTGAAGTATCGTGGGCTTACATAAATCAAGTTGTATAGTACTTGCTAAATATACCACGTACAAGTTTAAGGAACCTTTGTCCTAATTCTACTTTTATTGTAAAAGTGATTTAGTGAATGAGTAACTATTTATTACTTTTTGAGTAATTCCAATTTGTAATAGAGACTGTTTATATCCTAGGTACATTTTTAGGCATAATTTTGTTGCGAACATTTTTTTAATTTGGTCCGTGAATTTGACTGCAACCAGCCTGACGGTGGATGGCTTAGGTGAAATCCCAATGAAAAACGGAGGAGTTTGTAATTAGTACTTAGTACCAGAAGCCAGGTTGACGTCCGGTGCTTATAACTCGAATTAGCCGTTAGAATCTTATTGTTGGCCTGTAAATGTGATCATGGTCTTTTGTTGTCGTGAGGACCGTGATTTAGCCCCTTTACCTGTAAATTAAGGGAATCAGTCACTTTTTTTTTTAAAGGGTACTAGTAACCGTAATTACTACTCGTAATATTCCTGTTAACCCCTTCAGCTAAGCTTAATTGTTTGTGTAAGGAGTGGGTTCACGTCAATATTGTAACAGCTTGGATTCGAACCCGGGACCTCACGATCGTAAGGCCGACTCCTTAGCCACTACGCTTATATTTAATTTATTGTTACAGATAAAACTATAAATAAAAACAACATAGTAGGTACAGAACTTTTGATAATGAATTTTATAAAGAGCCATGTACGCATTGTGACAAGTCCTTGTAGATAACAACTGTTCCAAATAAAGTACTTTACAAAATTTTTCGTAGTACTAAGTACCGAAGTCTGCTTCTATTATAGAAAGTTTTCATCAATTCTTTTCCTTTCCAAGGCTTAGAAACTAATTATGTTGGTAATGTACCAACAGTTACGAAGTTTTCGCTTGTAAAGGTGGGTACTGACTAGCGTTACGGGGTTAAAAATATTGTCAGATAGGACTCGTACTCGCGTCTTTCCTGTGCTAGGGGAATGCTCTACCAACTGGGCTACCTGGTCTTGTTCTAGATAGTTGTACAACTACAATTATAGATCTACTAGCAACTCGCCCTTGCTTCACTTCGGTTTATACGAGTTTTTTTGTAATCCAAACCATCGTAATTTAGCCTATGTCGATCGGAAATAATGTACCTACCTTACAAATGGTAAAATATTTTTTCCAATAAGTGATTCCAAAAATTAGCCTAAACATAATATAAACAAACTCACAAACTTTTGCCTCTCTCTGTATAATATTAGTATACACAACAAATCGCATTTTTAGTAAATGCGGTTTTGCTCTGGCTGTGGTTTCCAGATATATATATTAGTCTATGGGCTGTGGTAAGCCGAACCACAGACCACATAAAAGAGCCGAACTGTCATCCCCGGCCGGTTCGGGCCACAGACTCCCCAACAAGGCCATAGACTATAAAAAGTTTAGTTCTTGGTTTCTGCCTGCGTAGTTCGGAGATACGGCGGGGAACGGCTGGGGTTGACGGTTTGTTTTTTGTTTATGATGTTAGATTTTTTGTTTTGCTTCTTATTTTTATTTTGTTTCTTTTGATGTTTTTGTTTCTTTATTTTTTTGTTTTTGTATTAAGTTTTAAGAGCTTATAATATATGTTCGTCGGATGTCCTCCACATAGGAGTCAGTTGAAAACCAGCGCCAGGTACTTGTGCCTGGCATTACGCTGAACTGGCTCCTTTTTTGGTGCAATGTGGAGTATATGTTTTTATACTTTAGTTATGTAAATTGTATTGCACCAAAATAAAGAGATTTTTCTTCTTTCTTTCTTTCTTTCTAATTCTACAATATACCGTTTTTGTTTTTTTTTTCGTGCGGAAATCCCTTCGGATACGCCAGCCAGCGGGGGCGGTTATGTCGGGCTGAGCGGGGGCGACAGTGCGATGCGGATTCTTCGCGAGTGGATGAGCGGGTGCTGTCTGTCGCGGATGAATTGCAACTTTTCACACTTTACTTACATAGTATATAGATTATTATCTAGGTACATTAAATAAAATAATGAACAAAGTTTTATCTTTTGTAATTATCGTATTGCATCTAACCATTAATGCTTGGAAGGTTGCTTGTCCCAACACTGAATTGCCTGGCAACCTTTTTTCCCAGAGACAATGGGATGCGCCGCTATGCAAGCTGGTAAGAGACAGTTTGATACGCTCGTTTTCCCATGTTTCAGAGCGTGCGCGCCTGTGGGCTGTGGGGGAATGGGAGTCAGATCTCTGGATTCAGGCACTTCCATCGCCCAACATAGGTACTATGTTGGACGATACTACTTTCCGCCTTGCCACTTGCCTTCGCCTGGGAGCGCCGTGTGTTTCTCCCCATCGTGGCCACTGCGGTGAAGCTGTCGACAGCCTTGGGCACCATGGCCTTTCATGCGGCAGAAGCGCTGGGCGTATATCACGACACGCCTGCATTAACGACATTATCCGCCGTGCTCTTGCCACTGCTGGCGTGCCAGCCATTCGTGAACCTAATGGGGTGGCGCGTGAGGATGGCAGGAAACCGGATGGTATGTCGTTGCTTACATACTTATGCAACATGCGTCGACACCCTTGCGCCTTCACATCTTTCAGGCACAGCAGGCTGTGCCGGCGCTGCTGCTGCATCTGCGGAAAACCTCAAACGACGCAAATACTGTAATTTAACAGGTGATTATATTTTTGAGCCGTTTGGGGTTGAAACGTTGGGAACATGGGGCCCAAGTGCCCGCTTTGTGTACAAAGATTTAACAAAGCGGCTGATCGACGCTACGCGTGACCAGAAGGCTGGTTATTATCTTGCACAGAGAATAAGCATTGCCATTCAACGTGGCAATGCTGCCAGCCTTCTGGGAACGTTACCGGTCGGTGACGATGTGGAGGAATTTCACGACGCATTATGCATGTAAATATTTTATTTATTTAATTTAGTTTATTTTAGTAATAATAGTGTGTAGTGTTAATTTAATTTAGTATTATTTTGAACTTGTAATTATTATTATTTTTTCACAATAAAACCAATTCTAACATCTTTGGTGAAAATAAATTGTGAAAAAGTATTCCGACAAGGCAAATTATCTGTGATTGGACTATCAAATTCTTTTCCAATCAACACTAATCAAAGCTCATCGGTCAATGTCAGTGCTGATGATTCGATATTCGTTTGGCCTTTGTTGTTTCATTTAGTGTAATTATCAAAGAAGTAATAAATCAAAGGGTAGATAACGTTATATACTCACACTGGTACACAATAATTTGTTTTCAAGATAGATACCATTACATTTATAATTGTACTATACAACCACAGATTAAATAATATATTCTATAATATAGCTAATGCGCTGCAATGTCTCTTTTATACGACACTACTAAAAATTGGGCGTTTTCACTAACTTGATACGAGAGACTGAACTGTAGGTACACTTACCTCCTCCCCCAAACCGGGGCAAGACGGGGACACCGTGGTTTCCAAACCCGAGGGGGCCATCTCGAAACCGGAGATGGCCCAGGGTCAGTCGGGGTGCGAGGGATATGCTCTATGGGCAACCTTGCACCCCGGCGTCTGTAGACCCGAGACGGCGTGCGGTTTTAGTCGGTGCAAGCCCGACATAACCGCCCCCGCTGGCCGGCGGGGGGTATCCGAAGGGATTTCCGCACGAAAAAAAAAAGGTACACTTACCTATATCCATTATTGTTTCGTCACCTGGACACGATAAGTTTTTTACGCGTGTCCACATAGTGCCTGTATGGTATGGTATGGTATCACGGGCTGGTATCCGCAACTGCACGATAAGGCGCGGTTTTTGCCTGAGGGTGGGCATTTCATTCGATCCACCCCAACTCATTGAAGAACGCCAGCAAGCTATTCACGCTACTGGCGATCTCCCGGAGCGTACCTGTGTTTCCGAAGTACTTAACCCTGTATGTGGCAGTTGCAGGGCTGTGTGCACTGTGGGCACGTGTACCGCTGTTTCTTCCTCTCTCATGCAGGCTCTGCAGAGAGATTCCTAAAATGAAAAGGTGTTTATTGAAGGAGCCATGCCCCGTGATGGCAGCTGTGGCGGTGCGCAGTTGCCGTTTGGTCAGTTGTCGAAGACGCCTGGTCAGTCTATTTTCAAGCACAGGGAGTTCTTCCCTCGCCTGTCTGCAAACTTCCAGATTTATCCAATAGTTGTTGTGTTGATCTCTCGTTCGTTTGTTTACTATGGTTCGTAGGTATGCAAAGGGGATCGGTATTATGGGCTCAGGTCCCATTACCACCATGTCAGATCCTCTCCTGGCAAGCTCATCTGCTGCATCATTGCCGCGCGAGCTGCTGTGGCCCTTAATCCATTGCAAGGTTATGTTGTTGAATTGGCCTATTTGATTCAATTTAAGATGGCACTCCAATATAGTCCCGAGTTTATAGTGTGGCTGTTTAAAGCTTGCAGCACGGCCATGCTGTCGGAGAGTATGCGTACTGAGTGGCCTTCCACTCTTCTGGCCATTACCGCTGAAGCTGCCAGGGTAATCCCCATGCATTCAGCTTGAAATACTGTGTTATGAGTCCCCAGCGGTGTTGAAATGGATACAATAAGGTCCTCCGAGAAAACGCCGGCCGCGGTGCCTGTACCAGTTTTTGATCCATCTGTGAAGATGCGTAATTCCGTTGGGCATAAGGCCTCACAGCGGTGGTCCTCATCAAGTTGGATCTTGTATTTTTTGTCAAATAAGTATTGTTTGGGTACACGATCATTTATTGCTCCCATCATAGGTATCTCCTTGGTGCGATCCGTGAGCAGTGAGGTGTGTCGTGTGTTTCTCTCGCTCCTCCATAGTGACTGTTAAATTAAATCATTTTTATATTTTCGCCAACTGGACACACGTTCGTATTTTATCCGAATTCATGATCTGTAGACAAAGTGGCATTCTACTAGTGGTTTCGCTTCGAAGTGAACACAAATAATGTCACTCTCATAGTTACATTTCGGACTTTTCCACTGGCGTTATAGCTAATAGAATGTGTCTTCGTCTTCGTCCCCATGCCACTAAAGGTCTCACTGCCGGGGAAAAAAAAGTACATTGACCCTGAAACTTTACACTCCTTAGTAAAGTTTCAGGGTCTATGTACTTTTTTTTTTTCGTGCGGAAATTCCTGTGAATACCCGCCCGCCGGGCAGCGGGGGTGGTTATATCGGTCTTGAACCGACTAAAACCGCTCGCCGTCTCGGGTCTTCAGATGCCGGGGTGTAAGGGTTGCCTATATTCAAATTTTCAAATTCAAATTCAAATTTATTTATTTCATGAAGCATAGGTTACACAAAGATGTTATAATCATAATAATAGTTCAAGCTATGTTCCGCCAAAGGCATACGAAATATTGAGTTAGGTAAATCATAATTCATACAAAATAGATAAACATGTCCATGCAGAATTCAAATACATAAGTTAATTGGGTCAGAACGTAAAGTAAAAGCAATTAATGTCAGAATAATCAAGTCAAATGGAAAAATTTCAAAATATTAAGAAGGTATGTCAAATGTTATATTTAGGGTCATTTTATAAATTTTATTGATTAAAGTTTATTTTATGAAGAGCTACAGTTTATCATGTAAATGCTCATTTACAGGGGTGTGTGTTGGGTGACCTCCTCGAGTGTCGCTCCGATTCCGATCCCGCTGCAGTCCGGGGGGAACGGAATCGGAGCGGCCGGTACACCCTGGGCGGCGGTCAATGGCTTCCCCTTCACCCCTTCATAGGGTTGGCATTGATCGTCGGCCAATACCCAACGTGGCGGGAACACATCGCTCTCCGTACTCCTCTGCTTTCAGAGGAGACAGGATGAGCGATGCTGTTAGTGGTGAGATGGCCCAGGGTCAGCCGGGGTGCGAGGGATATGCTCTATGGGTAACCTTACACCCCGGCGTCTGAAGACCCGAGACGGCGTGCGGTTTTAGTCGGTGCAAGCCCGACATAACCGCCCCCGCTGGCCGGCGGGGGGGTATCCGAAGGGATTTCCGCACGATAAAAAAAAAAAAAAAAAAGGTACTCATTTACAGAGTAATACGCTTTGGTGCATAATAATTTGACAAGTTTAGTCCTAAATTCAGGAACATTCTTACAAATCTTCATGTCATCTGGTAACTTGTTATAAAGCTTAGGTGCCATCACATAGACGCTTTTATGAAAAAAAGTCGTTTTTGATGACACCAAATGCAAATTCTCTGAGCGACGTTGACTTTCTACGCGCTTGAATAAGTGCATATTAGTCTTTACAAAAATGTTTACTTCAAGGATATAGAGAGATGGCAGGGTCAGAATATTGAGGCTTTGAAAATGCGGTTTGCAGGTATCGGTTCGATGCAACTTACAGATGGCTCGTATACATTTCTTTTGGGCTATGAATGCGTCGTTTATATTTGTGGCATTCCCCAAAAGAGTACACTATATCGCAAAGTGGAAGCGACATAGCCATGGTGGGCTGTTAAGAGAGCAGTTTTATTTGCAATTCTCCCCAACTTACACAAGGCATAAGAGAATTTATTGAGTTTCAAACAGACATTGTCTATTTGAGTTCTCCATGACATATCACTATCTACATGTAAGCCTAAAAATGTTGTGCAGTTCGTCTTCATTATTTTATCATCTTTATAATTGATTTATTTGTTTTAATTTAAATGTCATGGTTTTAGTTTTAGTCAGATTAATTTTTAAATTATTAGCACCCCCAGGCCCGGGGGTCAATGTACCTTTTTTTTTTTTTTTTTTTTTTCGTGCGGAAATCCCTTCGGATACCCCCCCGCGTGCCAGCGGGGGCGGTTATGTCGGGCTTGAACCGACTAAAACCACACGCCGTCTCGGGTCTACAGACGCCGGGGTGTAAGGTTGCCCATAGAGCATATCCCTCGCACCCCGACTGACCCTGGGCCATCTCCGGTTTCGAGATGGCCGCCTCGGGTTTGGGAACCACGGTGTCCCCGTCTTGCCCCGGTTTGGGGGAGGGGCGCTAGTCGCCCCACCGTCCCGGCCTGCTTCTGCTGGGGTGACAGGTGGCCTCACCCGCCACCCTCAGGCCTGCGCTCATGGAGGACGGAGGTCGTTAAGCGACCTCCGGCGCCTGAGTTGCCTGCGACGCGCGGCGAGCAAGTTGCGGGCTCGGCGGACCGGGAGAGTTCTAAGTCTCTCCCGGGCGCGCTCCGCCACTTCCTTCGCGAGCATTACATGCTCGCAGAAGGAGGCGGCGGCGGCCCACGCGCTCGCGCTCCGCACCATTGCCGCAATCATGCTGCCGAGCGAGAGGACTCCCACCCCGATGGCTGCCACGAGGTCACGCCTCGGCGCCTCCCACGCCGGGCAGTCCGCCAGCGTGTGCAGCCCTGAGTCCTCGCTCGCGTCGCAGTGATGACACTCAGGCGTTGGCTCCTTCCTGATCCGATGCAGGTGGTCCCCGAAGCACCCCTTCCCTGAGATCACCTGCGTCAGTCGGTAGGAGAGGCTTCCGTGTCGCCTCTCCAGCCAATCCTCCATGATGGGCCTTACCGCCGCTATTGCGGCGTGCCCTGCGCTTGGTTGCCCAAGTCGTTCCTTCCACTCCACCACGATGGCCTGGCGGAGCTGGGACTGCACAGCCTCGATTTCTCGAGGCTCGGTGTTCCATCCCTGCTCCCGCGCCTCCTTTCGCCACTGGTACAGTTGCGAAAGGGCTCTCGCTTCCAGGTCCCATGGCGGAGTTCCGGCAAGGAGACTCGCCGCCTCGAAGGAGATCGTGCGGTACCCTCGGATGACCCTGATGGCCAGAACTCGCTGCGGAGCGCGCAGCATCCGCACAGTTCTGGTCCTCAGGGCCTCCGCCCATATTGGACACCCATACAGGGCCATGGACCGCACGATCCCCGCGTAGAGTCTCCGGCAAGAGTCATCGGGCCCCCTCATGTTGGGCAACAGCCGAGCCAGAGCAAGAGCTGTGCCCTTCAATTTGGGGGCCAGACTTCGGATGTGCTCTCCAAAGTCCCATCGGCCGTCGAGCACGAGCCCCAAATATTTCATTTGGGGCTTGATGCCGATGCGATTTCCTCCCACGATGAGACTAGATCCCTCGGGTGGCTTGCTCCACGGCCCATGGAAGAACAGGGCCTCGGTTTTATGCAGGGCCACCTCGAGACCCAGCCGCCGGATCCGCCTAACGACTTGGGCAACCGCGGTCGTGGCCTTTCGGGTCGCTTCGCGGTACGTCGCCCCGCACGCCGTCACGAGCGTGTCGTCCGCGTAGCACGTGACGGCGGCACCGCCTACGAGCTCACCGCGAAGCACCCAGTCGTATCCGATGTTCCACAGGAGCGGCCCCAGGACCGATCCCTGTGGAACACCGCACGACATTTCACGCCGACCGAGACCGGTCACGGTTGGGTAGATGACGGCTCTCTCCGTCAAATACGCCCCGACTATGCGGCGGAGGTAGAGAGGCACTTCGTGATACACGAGCGCCTCCCTAATGCAACTCCAGGGCAAGGTGTTGAACGCGTTGGCGAAGTCCAGGGACACCGCCAACATCACCTCACCCCGGGCTACTGCATCCTCCGCCAGAGCCCTCACGCGCATGATGGCATCCACGGTGGAGCGCCTCTGGCGGAAGCCATATTGGCCATCCGCCAGGTCCGGCCCCACTCTTGAGAGGTGCTCGACGAGGCGCTTCGCAATTACTCTTTCAAAGAGCTTGCACACCTCGTCGAGCAACACTATGGGCCGGTAGGCGGACGGCGAGTCCGCCGGGCGCCCCTCCTTTCGGATGAGGACCAGTTTCCCCGTCTTCCACAATTTCGGAAACTGGCCCCGCTCCAAACATGCGCTGAGAAGCCCTCTCAGTCGGGGCTCGAGAGCGTCGTCGACTAGAGCTAGGACCCACGCTCGGCCTGGAATGCCGTCGGGTCCCGGGGCGGTGTGTTTGGCTCTTAGCCTTCTCACCGCCAGCTCTAGTTCTACCCAAGTGACCTCGGGCACGTCGTCGTCTTCCACGTCGGGCGCCATGCGCAACCGAGGCGGAGTCATCCGCGGTGGAACATGTTCCACCGCCCGCGCTGGGAACAGGGAGCCAACAACTCCTCCGAGCAGATCCGACTGGAGACACCGGGTTAACGGCGGGGCCTTGGGGCGCAGCTTGCCCCTCACCATCCGGTAGGGCCGCCCCCAAGGGTCCCGCTCCAGCGTCTCCAGCAGCTCACGGAAGGCGTCCCGTTTGAAACGCCTTATCTCCGCTCGGAGGGCTCGTCTGGCCTCCCTGTATCCCTCGTACAACTCCGCCTCTCGGGCCTCCGCATCTGCGGGGCGGCGACGCCTCCTACGGAATCGGGCCCACCGGCGGTGCGTGATCACGCAGCCCCGTCTGAGCTGCGCGATCTCCGACGACCACCAGTAGACCTGACCCCTCGGATTATAGGGCGGAGCCCTAGGCATCGCCGCGTCACAGACACGGGTCATGGCCTCCCGGAACCACTCCGCCTCATCGTCTATGCTGACAGGCCTGTCCGGCGCAGGGGCCCAGGCCTGTACGATGGCGGCTACCAGGAGGAGCTCCCGATCAAGTCGCTTAAGCGCCCAACGTGGCTCGGGTGGAGCCGGTGCAGCCGGCGCGTCGCTCGCAGGGGGGGACACGTCAAACCGAATGTATCGGTGATCCGAACTTGTGTCCTCCCCCAAAACGACGCGCCAGCCCTGAACACGTCGCGCCAACGAGGGGCTCGCGAACGATAGGTCCACGATGGAGCTACCCCTCGAGGTCACGAACGTGTCCACGGCTCCCCGATTTAGGAGGACTAGGCCGAGTCGTGCGGCCCAGTCCACCAGTGCCCTGCCTCTATGCCCCGTCGCGCCCCTTTCGTGTCGGGAACCCCAGGCATACGACCAGGCGTTGAAGTCCCCGAGCACAAGGACCGGACGGGGCTGGCAGGCATTGGACGGGGCTGGCAGGCATTGGGGGGTCAATGTACCTATATGAGTTTCCGTAGTTCATTATAACTTTTAAATGCCTGATCAGATTTGGATGTATGGGGTACCGTTAGAATCTTTACTGTATCCCGAGTGACACTGGCTATATTACTAAATATAGTCAATGTCACTAAGAAATAAATGTCACCTATCATTACAAAGAAAATATTATCCAAACGGTTAATCGTTTAGAAGGAGAAGAATTTACGAACACACTTAACCAGAATTTTATAACATAAGGATAGGTTTACATGAACCTCGTTAGATTGAATGGCTATGTCGACTCATGCTCTGTGAATAATAGCCTCTAATAAATTATTTTTCTGTCACATCATAGTCATAAGGGCCCCATTTTCTGAAACTGCACGGGGCTTCCAAATACGGCCCTGCCCTTTCTTGTGAGATAAGTTCAAATTATGCTTCTCGTAATATACAGAGGCATAAAGGATAATAATGTTAAACGAAATGCCTCTAACGTTAAATTTTTCGAATTTAATATAGGGTAAACCATCCTATCATTGGCACCAGTCCAGTTCTTGGCACTTATCAGTTTAAAGTGAAAAACGAGGAATGTTTAGATAGTGTGATGTTGTCATAGTTAAAAATAATATTTTTAATTTGAAAGTTCCAAGCACCCTACACTAATCTACCCTTAAAGTCTGCACTTACCTGAAAAATAATTTCTTCAAAAACTAAGTAAAAAAAGAAAGGTTATGACCAAATATTTTTTCAAATCTTATAGTTTATTTATCAACCCGGGGTCCGCGAATCTCTCCTTTTTATTTGGTTACTCGTTTTGTAACAATCCTTTGTACTAACTGCGGGGATGAAAATAAAATTAATGCATCACGTTGCATTTCGTCACTAAAAGCGTCTGAAGACCCGTGACGGCGTGCGGTTTTAGTCGGTTCAAGCCAGACATAACCGCCCCCGCTGGCCGGTGGGAGGGGTATCCGAGGGGATTTCCGCACGAAAAAAAAAGGTACGTAAAACTAACTAGCTTCTGAGATGTTTGATTTTAATTAATTAAATTTAATTATTTAGTTAAAATTTTATTTATTTATTTAATTTATTTATTACACAGTCAAAACATGTATGAAGGAATAAAAAAATACATTTACAATTTAAAATTAAACTTATAAATTAATATAAACAAGCTTGAGAATGGCTCGACAGATTTGTTTTATATTTTATTGTGATCGCCTTCGGGGACCACCTGTATCGGATCAGGAAGTACCCAACATCACTGTGATGCAAGCAAGGACTTAGGGCTGCACACGCTGGCGGAGTGCCCATCGTGGGAGGTGCCGAGGCGGGCTCCCGTGACCCTCTTGCTCAAAGCGATGGAGCGAAGCGCGAGCGCATAGGCTGCCACCACCTCCTTCTCAAAGCAAGTAATGTTCGAGAAGGAGGCGGCGGAACGGATCCGGGAGAGACTCAGGTCTCTCCCGATCCGCAGAGCCCAAGAGGCGCGCCCAGTAACAGCACTGGCAGCCCCGAGGAAAAAAAAAGGATAAAGTTTATGCGAAAGAACATTTTGAAAAGTCAGCTCCCAGGTGGCTGAACGTCTAGTAAAGTAATAAAATCATTATGGCTTAGCGAAATCCATGTCTTTAATTTCCTATGGGACATGGTTTGCTTATAACAGTAAATATTTGCACATACTTACGGGACCCTCTCCACTCAGGGCCGACTAGCACTTGACCGAATTTTTATCTCAATCGTTTTTCAAGTTTATGTACACAACCCCATTTCTAGTATAAGTAGAATGGAAATATTTGTACGTTACACTTTTGAAGTACGTAGGTACACAAACCTACCCACTCAGGGAACTTCAAAGGGTGGGTAAATGTTATTATATGAATGTTAATGTTTTTCTTTTCACTTATTTAGCTTAGGCGGCGATAGCCCGGTGGCGTACGTAACGGACTGCTGAGACGAGGTCTCAAGTTCGATCCCCGGTCGCCCCGGGCACACACCTCTGACTTTTCGTAGTTATGTGTGCATTAATAAATGTTAATTATCGCTCGCATATTAATGTGCCCGGTAGAAGGCAATAGGCTCGCCCCCTATTACATTGGGACCTTAACTTATCTGGCGAATCGTGGGTGTGTAATATACCTCTGCCTACCCCTTCGGGGATACAGGCGTGAAGTTATGTTATGTTATGTTGTTATTTACAATTGCTAAACATTATTATAGTATAAATGTACTTACTCATGGTACAATACTACAAAACTTGTAATATAATACATGTAGGTAAATTAAAAACAAACATATACAAAAGTCTAGGTGCTAATCCATTAGAGGCAGTCTCAAGGCAGCGCTGGTTGAGACCAGGCCGCAAGGCGAGGCTTACTACGATTTGAACCTAGTGAATCGGCCAGCCACGCTGTATGCCATCACTCGATATCAATAAGACTCGGACCTGAACCGATTCATTACCACCTTAATTTTTACAAATTATTACCACAAAGATCGTACACATGACGCATATTTGCATCATTGGCCTGGTCAGGGATTTTATGGATGCAAATTTGCGTCATTGACCTAGAGTCGGTTAAAGGACTCGGGATTATAGGAAGAAGGAAACAAATGTGATGCTAAAGAATTCCTTGTCTTTATGGTACGAGGATCGAGGGTGACTTGTAGGGTAAAGTCACTGAAGACACTCACTCAGACGCAGTTGTATATTGTCAAAACAATTGAAATGAGTTGAAAACGTCAAAGTAGATATTGTATCAACGCGGGTGTGTATTTTAGCTTGTTAAATGAAGCCTTTCTGAATCTATTTGTTTTGCCTAGCCTATATAAACCAGTCATTACACACAGAACGTGCGTACACCCACCTCACCTCATCGCGATATACAAACCTAAAATTAGCTTTCTAATTAAGCGAGCGAATAACAAAGGAGTGTTTGTTTAATAAAACATCAGCTGAATAAATATTAACACAATACAAAGCTCATTTGAATAGCGAGTAATTTTATAATTTAGACTAACGACTGTTTGCAAAACGAAAACTGTGGTGATTTATATTGACACATCTGGTAAGGTATACAAAATGTTGTGGAGGACCGGGATGCGATTTTCCTCCGATACAAAGAGATTATTCTCCGAGCAAGGTCTCGGAAGGATTCGGCTATTTAATTTGCCATGCTAAAATGCCATTTAATTTTAGACTTTAACACAATAAAAATAAAGCCTAAACATACATTAAAAGTACTTATTAGAGTATAAGTGGAATGCGAGTGGCTTGTTTTCACACAATATAGCAGAATCGAGGCCCAGACAAGGCGTTAACGCCTGGCAGGCCATGCACTAGCGGTTGATATTTGGTAATTGTGTATATCATATTTTTATATAAGTAAAACGACCAAGATCACTGAAGTTACACACAAGGTGAAATTAATTACACACTCCAGACATGAACATACTCCTAGCACAACCAATTAAGCATAGCTGAAGAGGTTAACGTGAATACCAGTAACTTCGATGATCAGTCAGTCTTTCTCAGATTACTCTTTAAAAATGAAAGAATTACCACAGGAACCTATACCTACCCGAGATTGCTAAAATCGACTTCTCATATAGCTTCGACTTCAAGCAGTTGCAGCAAGGATTGTGAGAGTCTCCCAGAGACCTAACCGGTCTTCATGTCTCTCTTTTACACGCCACTGAGGATTAATGTTTCTTTCGATTTATTTACCCACCAATTAAATCGCAGACATTTCTGGCATGTGAATAAAATGACAAATTCCATTGATTCAAACGACTAAGAGCCAGGAGTCTGAGTACTATTTAGAAAGGAAGTATACAAATATTTTATTTGCAGTACACGCAAAAGAACATGTTAACTTATTACCTAAACTAAAAAAACACTAAACTTAATCTACCTTATGTCTATTGCATATCTCTGACTTAGCAAGCGCTCATAGATCACAGTAATCACTTACCATCATGTGGGCTGATAGTTTATAAAAAGTTTACCCAGGATAAGCAGCGTAACATTCGAACTGTCTGATTTAGTTATTATGCGGATAGTTCGGGCATTTCCTCTTTATATCCACTCTAAGAAAGGGTCTCACCACAGACTTGGAGGTGACTAGCTGCCGCAAGCCGTCTATTTCAGTGTGTCACTAAATTCTGACAGTGCACCGCTTTCCGTGCCTTTCCGCATTATAAAAGACTACATTTTATCGATAAATATAAACATAAATGGATACATGTGGTCTCTGCCTACCCCATTTGAAAATAAGAGGCGTGACTATATGTATGTATTATCATTAATGACTCAAGTGACAGCATCTGTGTTGGTGAGAAAATAATACACCAATTTTTGTACTATACTAGCTGACCCGACAGACGTTAACTACATAACATACATTAAACATAAACTCACGCCTATATCCCCGACGGGGTAGGCAGAGGTGCTAGTAATACCACACACACACACACACACACCACACTTCGCCATATTTCGCCAGTTTATGTTTAGGTCCCAATGTAATAGGTGGCGAGCCTATTGCCATTAACCGGGCACTTATAAACCTGCGATAAATACACACATAACTTCGAAAGGCATCGAAAAGTCATTGGTGTGTGCCATGGTAAAACCTGGGGTCGAACCCGAGACCTCGTCTCAGCAGTCCATTACCCATACCACTAGGCTACCGCGGCTTATTAACTATGAATATCTGTGAAATGTGCACAAAGAAGTAAATAAATATTATTTTATCAATATATGACCAACCGATGCATCGGTTAATTTGTCAGTCAATATGTCAATTGCGCCAATCTCGAACGACTGACTGGTACGTCAAACTCCTTAAGGTTACATTAAAAACCCGCGGTAGCCTAGTGGAATATAACCGCGGTAGCATTGGGACCTTTTTTTTTTTTTTTTTTATCGTGCGGAAATCCCTTCGGATACCCCCCCGCCGGCCAGCGGGGGCGGTTATGTCGGGCTTGCACCGACTAAAACCGCACGCCGTCTCGGGTCTTCAGACGCCGGGGTGTAAGGTTACCCATAGAGCATATCCCTCGCACCCCGGCTGACCCTGGGCCATCTCACCACTAACAGCATCGCTCATCCTGTCTCCTCTGAAAGCAGAGGAGTACGGAGAGCGATGTGTTCCCGCCACGTTGGGTATTGGCCGACGATCAATGCCAACCCTATGAAGGGGTGAAGGGGAAGCCATTGACCGCCGCCCAGGGTGTACCGGCCGCTCCGATTCCGTTCCCCCCGGACTGCAGCGGGATCGGAATCGGAGCGACACTCGAGGAGGTTACCCAACACACACCCCTATTACATTGGGACCTAAACATAAACTGGCGAAATGTGGGTGCTAGCATCTCTGCCTACCCCTTCGGGGATATAGGCGTGAGTTTATGTTATGTTATGTTTATGTAAAAAAGTTAATATGGGTTAAGATTTTCAGATTTTCTAACTTTCCGCGTAACATACTTAACTTTTTCTTATCTTTCTTTCTATAAGACCTTCTCTTAACAATAACAAACACAACAAAAATGAATTAGCGAAATAGGAATTCATTTTTATATAAATAGATACTTAATGCATTTGCCATATCTAGCTTAATCAAGATCTGTGGGTTCACATTTATACAAAACTAGTATGAAGTCAGAATATTAAACGCCCTTTTTCTTTTGAGATAGGTAAGACATTAATATTATCGTGTCAGTCCAAATGTTACATAATACCTTATTCAGAAATGTAGTAAATCTTCTTGGTATGGAGGCAGAAAATGGTTTTTAAACTACTGCAAATCAGCACGCGGATTATGATGCAAAATATTATCTACATTTGTTTTTAGGACAGTCATATTATAAAGTATAAATATTTACAATGTGTAGAATAACCCTAAAATATGTTTTTAGGACATTCTACACAGCGCTTTCAAGACACAAGGTAAACAAAGCTCAACCAGCTTTTATTATGGGTTCTAGTTTTTTTTTCTATTTACATACCTACAAATTATATATAGATATAACACCCAGAAAACACAGGAAAACACACATAATCATGCATACAAATATTTGCCCTGAGCGGGATTCGAACCTGCGACCACTGACTGCGGGCAGACGAACGCTCTACCGCTATCACATATCGCTTACTACTCCTCCTTTATATTTGGCTTACAGGCCTTTTTTTAGGGATGGCTGCCGTTTGACCTGCAAATCTCAGGAAGAGAAAACCCTACGCCAGACACCTGCTGTTTAATAGATGAGGCTCTGGGGCACTTTACCCTAGACACTTTTTTTTTCGTAACCACTCAACCATCGTTCATAATTAATCATCGTTCATATCAACCAAAAATCATAAACTGGTGGTAGACGCCACAAATTTGTCACAAAATTCGGCCGGGTGGGTACCACCGTGCACGATTGTGAAAAACCCTCCATAGTAATAAAATTTCGGTTTGATTGCGTTCAGGTCAGCAAGTGAATGGCCAGGCAGGGGGATTGTGGTCGCAGCACTAGTGGGACCGCTGGGTGTCACGCGGTGCTGCGACGACAATCCTCTTTTGATGAGGCCGTCAAGCTGAGTGCCACCATTGTTAACATGGTACGTGTATGTAATGGCGACCCTCTTTCCTGAGACTTTACCTTCAGCTTACCATCAGGCGAGGTGAAGTCAAATTGACGTGTCCTAAAAATAAAAAGTAAAAACAAAAAAAAACCACCCCCGCCGCCAAGGGGGTGGTTATGTCGGATTCGGACTGACTAAAACCTCCCGCCATCTCGGGCTTTTAGACGCCGGGGTGTAAGGTGGCCCCATAAGGCATTTTCCTCGCACCCCGGCTGACCCAGGGCCATCTCCGGTTTCGAGATGGCCCCCTCGGATTTGGTAGCCATGGCCATAGTGTCCCAACCCCGGCCTGCTTCTGCTAGGTTCACAGGCGGACACCTTACCCTGGACACTGGGATATTTTCTCGGGGTTGAGGGGGTCTGACGGTAGTCGCTTCGATAAAAGCGAAGATAAACCAATCCATAAGGAATGGTGAAGTAGAAGAGTAGAAGATCGGAGCGGAAGACCAAGCTTTTGATGTAACTGGAACAGCTTGGATGATGATGGTGATAAATATAGCAACAAAAGATTAAACATAAAACTTTTTACACTTTTTACACTATCCTCAAATCTGATGGAGAACAAACTCGGTACTGGAGATGGCCCTGGGTCAACCAGGGTGCGAGGGAAATGGCTAAAGGGCCACCTTACATCCTGGCATCTGAAGACTCGCGACGGCGTTCGGTTTTAGACGGTTCGAGTCCGACATAACCGCCCCGGCCGGTTTTATCCGAGAGGATTTCTGTACGCAAAACAAAAAAAAAGGGGGCACACCAACAGGGGTGATTTTCTAATCTATTAACATCCAGTTGGTACTCCTTCGCACTGTGTAAGCTGGGCTTAAAGCTGCGGTATCCTCCTATCCACATATACGAACTAATAACAAGTTTAGCAAACATCCAACTTAGTTATGTTAAAACCCATATTTCCTTGTATACTTAGTTCAAGTTTATAAGATTATTCTACCCATATTAGGTTGTTTTAGAGTGTTTTTTTCTATAACATATTAATGAGATAGTGTGTATGAATAGGTGGGATAGATGTATGGACGTCTGGTTATGTGTTACTCACTCACGCAGAACGGTAGAACGAATTGGATTGGCACAAAGATAGATTATAGCTCAGAAAACACATTGGCTAATTGTTATCCCAGGAATTTGCGGGCAAGGGATCAGTATTTCACGCCAGCAACATTGTAAGTATCGGGCAACATTTAGTTAAACATTTATTATCTAACTATTTTTTATTTCTTTTTTATACCACTCAGGTGGCAGACAAGCTCACGGCCCACCTGATGGGAAGCGGTCTCCGTGGCCTATTCACGTGTGCAACACCAGGGGCCAACCCTCAAAAAAAGAAATTGCAAAGCAGGAATAGCCTTTAGTCTTCCGGGAAGACCAAAGGCTACTCGCGCCTCTCCCTTCTTTTTTAGTTTTTGTGCTGTCAGAAGGAAGACTCTTCCCTCTGACAGCACAAAAACTCTCAGTGAAAAAAACTATGTTTTGTCCAATGATGTTAGAAGTAAAAAAGAGTAGATAAGTTATGCGCGCATCGCAAGTGGCACTTCAAAACTATGCTAATTGGCAAACCTGAGCTCAGTCGTTGCGCTGTCGTGGTGTCATTCACGTGTCATCGACAACGGCTTCTTAGTTTTGTTTTTGCACCCGAAAACCACCAAAATGCCGTCGTGTGTGATGAGATACTGCACAAACTACACAAGCAAGGTTTCCAAAAGTAAAGGAATCACATTTCATTCGTAAGTATTACTATTTCCATACTTAATTTCAAATTTTCACTAATTTAACAATAAATATTGTGTCAGAAAAAATAGAAAGGGATAAAAATAGCCCAATCAGAGAGTGTGATAGAGAGGTGATATTGTTTCCGACCAAAGATTAAATAAACAGATAGGTCTCTTCAGACTATCGTCGCGTCGTCGTGTCAAATAGTGTGCATATTGTTGTTCCTTCTTGTTTTAGGGAAGGGTAATTAACTATCTTATTATTTTAAGTTTTATTTATTTGTAGTGTAACGAGGTAGTGCATACAGTGCGCGCGCGATCTGAGCGCGTTTGGGTAACGCGGCAATTACTAGTTATAGGCATTTTATAAGGCATTGCACCTCGCCTCGTACGCCTGCACTGTACACGGTATAAAGGTCTACACCGCACTACAAGCGTGTGAGGTGAAGTGCATTGCCGCACACAACGCGCGAGAAGTAAACGTATAATTTACTCATCCAATTGTTTTTAGATTTCCATTAAATGAGTTAAGGCGCATCCAATGGGTGGATATTGTGCGTAAGCAAAGAAGAGAAGAAGGCTGGCAGCCAAACAGCGCAAGTAAAATATGTTCAAGCCATTTTAAGGATGAGGATAAATATACTTCTGGCAAAGGATTAACTTTATTGAAAAAGTCAGCATTTCCTGTTTTGGAGGTAAGTAATAATTTTTTTCTTTTCTTTAACAGTAAATCCCTAATTTCAAAGCGATTTCGAATATCTGCTAAGTTATTTTATGGTACCCTGTCGATGTTTTGAAAAATGAAACACCTAATTTTAAACACATAAATCATTTGACAGACATTTTGAAATCCAGACATTATTATTATTATCGGCTCACCTTTGTCCTCGGGAAATATTTAGTTTCCATATTTCCTTTATCAGCATAGTTTAATTCCCCAAATAAATCTTTATTTAATGTAATTTTTTTAAAGTAGCTGACAAATTGAAAAATTAATTGACAAAAAATAGGTACGATGACGAGCGGAGCGAGGAGGAGTGCTAGGTTACTAGTGACAAAAGCGCGCGAGCCGAGCGAGCGAAGCGAGCGTGCCACGGCAGCGGCCGCCGAAGCACCAGAACGAACTGCTCCGAGATTTTAATTTATTATTATTATTTTATTTATTATTATTAATCAATTACTGTACATGGCCTAAACCATGATATTTCTGGATTTTAAATTATATGTAAAATAAAAATGCGGTAAAACAGATAATCTGGATTTTAAAATGTCTGAATCTGGCTTTAAAAAATTATGACATTTCTGTATTATGAAAAAAAAGTAAAACAAAAATTTGTTAAATGTTTTCCGGATTTCAAAATTCTGTAATGCATTTTCCGCGACATCGGTACGTAACTTATTTTATGCATTCATCATTTTAAATATTTTACAGGTACCCAAAGCTTCGCAATCCACTCCTGCTAGTCCAAGCAGTCTTGCTGAAGAAAAGATGTCTGATTTAGAGTCCATTTTCGACACCCCTCGTAAAACTGCTCTTAAAAAAAGTGTTAGAAAAATTACCTTTGAAAAACAAAAGTTAATAAATAAAAATAGAAATTTAAAAAAACAGAACAGAAGATTGCAGAAAAAAATCGCCAGCATGAGTGTTATTTTAAAACATGTTAAAAAAAAAGAATACATATCTGATGAACAATTTGCAGAACTAAATCTAAATAAAGAAACTCTCAGTTTATTAAATAGAATAATTTGTAAAAAACGTAGCAAAAAATCTTTTCGACAAAAATATCCAGCAGTACTACGAAAATTCGCACTAACACTAAATTTTTATTCACCAGCGGCATACAAATATGTGAGAAGAGTTTTTCATACTGCTCTACCACACCCAAGAGTGTTAGGCAAGTGGTATGAAAACAGCTCAGTTTCACCCGGTTTTACTTCTCAAGCATTTGATACGCTTAAAAAAAAAACTGAATTATCTGGGAAAAGAATGATTTGTGCTCTTGTAGTAGATGAAATGGCTCTACGACACCAATCTAAATGGACTGGAAGAAAAACAGAAGGTTTGGTAGACTTTGGAGGTGGCAACTACAACAAAGTGATTGCCACAGAAGCCTATGTCTTTCTTTTAGTTGCATTAAATGAAAACTGGAAGCTGCCTGTGGGTTATTTTTTCGTAAAAGGCTTAAGTGGTGAAACAAGAGCACATTTAATTATTTCATGTCTGAGTATGAGTTTTCAATCTGGGGTAGATGTTGTTGCACTGACATTCGATGGCTGTCAAGCTAACTTTTCAGCCGCGAACATATTGGGTTGTGATTTAACGGATCCAAGTAACTTAAAAACCACATTCAAGCATCCCAATTGTGATAAAGAAGTAGCTTTGATATTTGACCCGTGCCATATGATTAAGCTGGTACGAAACACGTTTGAATCAAAAAGAATAATTTTTAACGAGTTCGAAAATGAAATAAAGTGGCATTTGTTAGTAAATTTAAATAATCTTCAAAAAAATCAAGGTTTGAATTTCGCGAACAAACTTTCAGAGCGTCATCTCAATTTTAGGAATGAAATAATGAAAGTTAAATTGGCGACACAACTACTTAGTAAAAGTGTAGCCAAAGCATTAGAGTTGTGCGAGCAATTACTAGTGTCATCGCGATTTAAGGATACAGCTGCTACAGTAGAATTCATTGAAATCTTTAATGATCTCTTTGACATATTTAATTCACGGTCAGGAGAAATGTTTGGTTACAAGAAGCCTATTTGCCCTCAAAACGCTGCCGAAATAATGAGTTTTTTGTATAAAGCAAAAAAGTACATTTTGTCACTTAAAATATATAATAAAACGAAGCGGGTGGTTAAGCGTAGGATTGTATTCACAATAACCAAAAAACGTTTAGTAGACTGCAAATGCAAATCTGGATTTCTAGGATTCCTCGTATGCATCGAATCCTTGCAACATCTTTATTCTTCGCTTATTGCGAATGATGATACTCCACTTAGGTACATTTCTTTGTACAGGCTGAGTCAAGATCACATTGAAATTTTATTTGGTATAATTCGGAAACATGGGGGCTATAATAACAACCCAAATGTCATCCAATTCAAGGGTATATACAAAAAGATTCTAAATCATTTAGAGTTACGAAGTGGTTTCACTGGTAATTGTATACCCTTGGAAAGTGTCCCAATCCTGAATTGTTCCTCTGCTATTTCAAATATCAATTGGTCTTCTGACAAACGAACATCAATTGAGAATGATGAAACTGATTCATCTGAAATTTTTGAAAATAGTTATGAAATGATGAGCACCAAGACATCACGAGAAAATGTAGATATTTTTGCAGAAGTGCTAAGTAATGAATGTTCAGCTGAACATTTTAAACAAATAGTGGGCTATATTGCAGGCTGGATTTCAAGGAAATTAGTAAGGGTGTTAAAATGTGAACCGTGTATTAGTTCATTATTTACATCAAAAAAAAAGTGGTTTCACAAATTAATCTGTATTAAAGATATGGGCGGATTGTGTTACTCCTCAGAGAGTGTGTTTATTGTTTGCCTCAAGTCAGAAAATATTTTAAAGGCTCACATCAAAGTAAATGGGTTATACTTCATAAAAATTGAAGAAATTGGCGTTGTGAAAAACCGTATTTTAAAATCATTCGTTAATTCTAATATTTTCAGTGAATTGACTGATCATTCAATGACACAGCCACCAACTCTAAACCACCGTATGCTTCTGATAAAAGCTATTATAGAAAAATACGTAAATGTCCGTCTCCACTCTGAACACAAAAATAATCCTGACTTGAACAAAAAATCAAAAAGACAAAAAAGAAATAAATTAAATTTATTTGAAGGTCACTGATATATTTATAATATGACGTTTTATTCACTCTGTATTACTAACTTACCATCAGGCGAGGTGAAGTCGAATTGACGAGTCCTATATATTAAAATAAAAATAAAAACTTACCATCAGGCGAGGTGAAGTCAAATTGACGAGTCCTATAAATAAAAATAAAAACTTACCATCAGGCGAGGTGAAGTCAAATTGACGAGTCCTATAAATAAAAATAAAAACTTACCATCAGGCGAGGTGAAGTCAAATTGACGAGTCCTATAAATAAAAATAAAAATAAAAACTTACCATCAGGCGAGGTGAAGTCAAATTGACGAATCCTATATATTAAAATAAAAATAAAATAAAAATAAAAGTAATAGGCATGATCGTTTAGTCAAACTCCGCTACGAGCGCTTCACTATATCAATACTATATCACTACAGCATCTTAGAGTAATAAGGAAATTAGCCGTAATGAATAATAATCAAAATTATAAAAAAAAAAAACATGTAAATAAGGATTGGAGAAACCAATCTACAGTACGCACGCGATCTAAGTGCATTTGGGTAACGAGGCAATTACTAGTTAGTACAGGCGTGCGAGGTGAAGTGAAATGCCTCATACAACGCCAACAACTAGTAATTAACGCGTTACCCAAATGCACTCAGATCGCGCGGGGAGTATTTACCTTAGTTTATAATTTTAATACCATTGCTGTTATACGTATTAAACTAGACAATAAAATCTTTTTCTTAAATTCGACTTTTTATTTATTTTAATTATTTTATAATTTATGATGCGTAGGCGCAAACTACTATTCATCGTAAATGGTCTACTGAGTGTTAAAAATTCTAATTGTCATATCGTAAGTACCACACTACAAGTATAAATTTCTCTACTGTAGGCATAAATCGGCATTAGCCGAAAATGACTCTTCTGTTTATATTTCTTTGGCGTGTAGCTCTCTCGCGTCCTGTCTCCTTTTCGCTCGCAGTGAGGCATTTATCCGTCCTTCTCATTGGTTCCTGTGCGGGACGATGTAGTACGAAATACACTCGTCCCGTTTTCGCGCGCAAATGTAGCTGAGCTTGTTATGTACACCGTCCTTCTCCAACATTGACTTCCTTTGTGTGACGTTATAATACTACTATGCGTTTTATGTGCGGGTGAGTCGCGCAGCGGTGACGCAGTGTGCCATTTGTAAACATCGAATTTGATTTAGGTAACCTATCTACCTCTTTTTTACTTCTAACATCATTGGTTTTGTCTGTAACTTTGTCGGCGTGCTGGACTTTAGAACGATTCAAAAAGATATAAGCATAAAAAGTCAGTAAGAATCCTATAGTTAATCCAGGTTAAAACTATCTATCTTTCTATCAAATATCATCCAAATCTGTTCAGCCGTTCTGGACATAACATAACATAACTTCACGCCTGTATCCCCGAAGGGGTAGGCAGAGGTGTTTTGCACACCCACGATTCGCCAGTTATGTTTAGGTCCCAATGTAATACGGGGCGAGCCTATTGTCATCTACCGGGCACATTACTAAGCGAGCGAAAATAAAAAAAATGCCGTTCTGGAGTGATTGAGTAATAACAAACAAACATCCCAACATCCCATCCATACATCCCAATTTTCACTTTTATAATATTAGTAGGATAACATTAAGAGTTTAATTATTTTCTGCATCACACTAAAACTACCAACCTGCCAACACGCAGATAGCTTATCTGATGGAAGACCAGGGGCCTAGACAAAGTGACATTCTACTAGTACAATCGCTTCGAAACGAACCTTCAAAAGTCCGAATTCCGTTCGCTTCGAAGCGATTCCACTAATAGAACGTGACCTTATCTACAGGCCCAGGGCTGACATTGTATATTGGAACCGCGGATTCGTCTCCGTCTTAAAAGTAGAATTTTATAACATTTTATAAGACTTCATTATAGGTTCAAATTTTTTTTTCACTATCTATCTATACTGTGTTCTTGTTCCGAAAATGGATGTGACATTACATACATATATTTTATTGTTATCTCACTAAACACCTTCACGTCTCAGTTTTACTGTGTTGCGTTCACGCATACAGCAAACATATTGAATAATGCTCGAAGTTATTGCGCAAAGCGAGCATAAATGGCACATGCAAAACAATTCTAAACTCTAAACTATGTCTTCAACTAAAGCAAGTTACCTGAACGTCGCGTAGACTATCAACAAAGTTACATAAACAGGATCTAATAAATTATTATGACACTTGGGTTGTAGAGGAATGTTTAACTTTTATTTTATGCACTTTTCCGTACAATAGCGTTACGAGCCAGTTAGATGGAAACTGTTGATATTCATACAATAAAACAGTCACACCTGTTTCCAAACGGGGTAGGTAGAGGCTACTTTACTACGATCATGGACCTTTCGGTTTACTTTCAATCAAAATTTGCTTTATACTCGTATATACCATCACAGCATCACAATCCCTGTTGCACCCAAAGCTTTAACTTTGGAGCCCGGAGTTTGCTCTCCTACTCTTTACTTTGCTTTTCTGGGCTTTTACGCTAGTGACTGCCCTTTGACATTGCAACTCTGAAAGGAAAGCCTACGCCCGAGCCTCGTCTGTCAATCAGCAGTTGTACCGGTTTGCAGGTGAGGTTGAGTTGAGCCCCGAAGTCCTTCGCGGGGACTCAGACACCTTACAGTTATACTATTGGGTAAATACACACACACACCCCCCTCTCACCCTTCACTCACCCTAACACACAGATCGTCTTTTTATATGGTAACTAATGTTAATATATCCAAACTTAATTATCGTCTTTTAGTTAAATAAGAAGTATTTTTCACCATGGATATATATTTCAGAATATCATATAGTAAATGTAATCGTTTGAGCACTGACTCCCAAAATACAGACTTCAGCCTAGTTTGGGAACCAGTTACCTGTACAAAATGTAACACCAATTATGCCATAATGATAAGACCTTACAATGAAATCATTATTTTGAGACGAATAAACTGTTTTATTATTTATATCATTATTATAAATAAGTGAAGCATACATCAAACAAGTTTGTTCCTAATGAAAAGTGTGCTAGACGTTACTATACAAAATTATATTTGAAGTTACATTTTATAAGACGGATCCAATCCCATTTCTGTTTCCATACAAAATTCTTGAATCAAACAAGATCCAGCACTGAGAAATGTGATTTTCTATTCAGAATGGTAAGCTGTGTATTCAGATTTGTAATCAAAGTGGATCTGTACTCGATCTCGGATTGATTTTAGTATTGAATTTGCCCTGTGACATTTAAAAAAGAACTTGATTATTGGGATTGGAAAGCGCAAACTCTCGATGGCAAAGCTTGAACAATAATCCTGTTGAGAGTACTCCGGGGAAGAGTCCTTAACTTACGAATAAATGTTAGTGAAGAATCGAAAGAAAAAGGGAGGCGTGCCCGTCAACCCACCAGCTTCACCCTTTTGTGGGGCAAGGGAATTCCAGTTTTCCCGTACATCCACTGACTGGAAATACAATAACAAAAACTATCGATTGGATTAACCAATAAACTAATTTGGGCTGGAAATAAAATGACTAAATTTATTGATTGGTTGATAGTTCAGGGGTTGGTTGTCAGTGTAGGGGTTGGGACAGAAATATAGGGCTTATAGGGAATGACCTCTCGCTGGCGGCTATCGTCTGATCTATCGCCGCTAGCGACAGGAATTTTACCGCGATCGCAACCTTCTATGAGGAAGTCATCTGGCAGAAGGAAGCGGATTAGGGAGGGAGATCCCCTTGCTGATCCGATCCGCCGCCGACGAACTGGGCGGCGGAGGCGCGAATGTTTACGCCTCATGCCACCCTGAGTGTGGCTGCGGGTGTGAGGGACGGGTTTAGCCGTCCACCGATCTAGCAAGCCGCGAATAGGCGACGTCCGTGTGTGCCTAAACGTCGCCTAAATGAAAGTTTTATGGTGTAGGTGCCCGTGACACACTGCGAGCATGGGTCGCCATAGAAGTATTCTTGTATAGTTTCAGGCCCCCCGATAAGGCGCTGAATATGGCACACCGCAGGGGTTTTAGTGTGTGAGAGCGACACATATGCCGTAGGAAATTTCCCCTGACGAAACAAAAAACAAAAGAAATATAGTGTTTTTTGGTTCTTTTTTTATTCTGCTAAAACGTATTCAGTTTTTTTTAAATCCTGAATATTGATAACTCATAGTATAGAAAACAACCAAAGAGGTTACGCCACAGTAAGTATTCAGATTACATTATTCAAATACAATACTTTTAAATGACTTGAGTGCAGGCGCGGATTTTTCAATATGATTATTTTTTGGAAATTTATATATGTACTAACTGTTACCCGCGGCTTCGGATGCGTGGAATTGGAACTGTTTCCGTTCCCGCTTCCCATGGGAATCTATTCCAGGGATAAAAAGTAGCTTATGCGTTATTCCAGACCATAATCTATCTCTATACCAAATTTCAACCAGATCCGTTCAGCCGTGTTTGCGTGAAAGAGTAACAAACATCCATACATCCATACATCCATCCATCCATCCAAATTTTCACATTTACAATATTAGTAGGATTCGCATTTGAATTGCAAATATGTAAAATTTGTTTTCCATATTAATAATTCAAATAATTAAGTAGGTACTTTTCAAAGACATCTACAGAATATAAATTTTCGATAAGTAGATTATACACATTGCATTTTTATCGTGAACCATAAGTTGACAAATGTTTCAGAGCTTAATTGTTTTTTATTCATAGTGAAATGTCAAAATTCTTTTTTATATTCAGAGCCTTATTTTTCGGTATATTTGGCGTTCTATAATCACCTTCTGGGCACACGCCAACCTCACCCACTAACTGGCGACTACCTGAGACACCGGCTGATCACCGGACGAGGGTTTAGAGTGTGGAGGTAGGGAGTTCAGATGGCATTTGCTCCCACAATAACAAAAATAAGCTGAAAATATGCGAAGTGGACCCTGAGGTTCAAGGTGAATATGAATATCGCTTAGATGATGATGAAACTTTCATGTGGAAAGTTCCGAGTGCCAAAGAGGCTGCTTATAACGACGGTATCTCATCGATTAAAACCACACGGTGTTGTCAACATCAAATCTATTATCATGAGGTGGCTTAGCAGCTCTCTTTGCAACCATCAACCTCTCATCAGAAGATCTTTACCACCATTGCTGGTGGTCCGGCGTTTTTAACGGAGTGTAAACTACTTTTTCCCTCTTTCACTCTCCCTCCTTATTCCTCTAACTCTTAATAGCTGTCCGGCCCACCATCACCAAGCCTTCAGGGTGATTGTTTGTTGAGGTTTTATTTTACCAAGCAGGGTTACAGTTTGCCCCGCAAAGTCAAAGCCGTATTTGTACTGTTTTTGAATCTAGAACAAGAAGAATTTCGAGTAGCGGAGAGTTTGGAATATCTAGGACGTGCCCAGGTAGCTCGTGGTCAGAGTCTCCTCCTGGATGTTTACTTTTTCCGATTTAAATCTATGAGAAAAATCATCAAGCTCAACAATTTTCAGCTCAAATATTGATTGAGCTGAGCGAGCCGAAGGCGAGCGAAGCTCATATACGTGGGATAGCCGCAGACAAACTCGGATACTCCTTTGCAACCACATATCTGATTTCAAGCAAATTTGGCATGGGCATAACGACAATCTAGGGGTATGTTTTGAGACCATAAAATTAGAAATCGGACATACCATTGAGGAATTATCACCGAAAAACAAATTCATCATTGAAACTAATGGAAAAAGTTCGCGCGCGCAAAAATTGAATTTTTCAGATTTTGACATAAAAAAATAAATGCCCGCTCAGTTCAAATTTCTTGCGATCGGCTAACTGCATCGCATCCCTAGTACAATTTTACATTCAAAAATGTTTACCACAGCAGCCAAAAATATTTTCTAAAACTTAATAAGACCAGTCACTTCAACGAGAAAATGAGGCACTGACAGCATTACTCCGCAGTCTCTCCAAGACCCTATAATATATATACCGACCTTCCGCCATGCATACACAATTAGAACGTGTCCGTACTAGATAGACTTATGCTAGATATTTTTCCAGCACATACATTATTCATTCTGTGAAATATGATAAAAAGGCATTATGTATTTAGTTTTTCGGAGAATATTCTGCGAAATTTTACTTTTGACGAGCAATGCAATTATATCAGAACTAGCTGTTGCCCGCGGCTCCACCCGCGTAGAATTCTGATCCCGTTCCCGCAACCCATGGGAAACTATTATTAGGATAAAAAGTAGCCTATGTGTTATTCCAGACTATAATCTATCCCTGTGAAAAATTTCACTCAGATCCGTTCAGCAGTTTTTGCGTGAAGGAGTAACAAACACCTGGTGGTAGAAATTTGATGACACAAATTTGTCACAAAATTCGGCCGGGTAGGTACCACCGTGCACGATTGCGAAACACCCTCCATAGTAATCCAATTTCGGTTTGATTGTGTTCAGGGGTCAGCAAGTGCATAGCCGGGCAGGGGGATTGTAGTCGCAGCACTAGTGGGACCGGTGGGTGTCACGCGGTGCTGCGACGACAATCCTCTTCTGATGAAGCCGTCGAAGCTGAGTGCCACCATTATTAACATGGTACGTGTATGTAATGTGGACCCTCTTTCCTGAGACTTTACCTTCAGCTTACCATCAGGCGAGGTGAAGTCAAGTTGACGTGTCCTAAATATAAAAAAAAAACACCCTGGGGTTATCCTTTCGAGGGCTTACCCGGGGTGCCCGGCAATGGACACTTGGGCAGAACATCGTGCGGTTTTAGTCGGTTCATGCACGACATAACCACCCCCGCTAGCCAGCGGGGGAGGGGGGGGTATACGAAGGGATTTCCGCACAAACATCCATCCAATCATCCATACTTACAAACTTTCGCGTTTATAATATTAGTAGGATAGTTTAACAGAATTGAAGTAAACTTCACCATTCTCATAGCGATTGCCCAGTTGACTCAAAGTTTGCACTTTGGAACCAGAGGTCCGCTTATTATGATTGAATCGTATGTCGGTTTTTCCGGGAGCGACTATCGTCTGAATATCCAACTGCGAGAGGTAAGCCTGCGCCAGAGGTTTCTCCATCAATCAGAAGGTTACAGGTGAGGTTGGCTTGGGCCTCGGAGATTTTAGTGAGGCCCCATAAACCCAAGTTTAAGCTTTTATAAGTCTTCAATAAATGTGTGCGATGTGGAGGCGCAAAATCCGGAATGCGAACCTTGGACTCCAGGGTAAGAGCCTCGGGAACGACCAGGATTAACGCGAAGATGATGTGATAAGTAATAATAAGTAATAATGAATTTATACACGGTTTCAAACTTAAGTACAAAAAAAAAGTTTACAATATTTGCAGTTTAACATTAATTATGACAAGTACTCGGAAAGTAAGACATCTTGATCCTAAACTAGAACCTGTAATGTAGGTATGAGAACACTTGATCACGAGTGTCCAAACTGTTACCCGCGACTCCGCCCGCGTGAAATACTAATTTCGTTCCCGCGACACAAGAACCTATTCCCGGGATAAAAAGTATCCTATGTGCTAATGCAAGCTATAATTTATTACTGTGCCAAAGTTCCACGCGTGTGACGTCCCTGGTGTTGCACACGCCCATACGCCACAGTAACCGCTTCCCATCAGGTTGGCCGTGTGCTTGTCTGCCACCTAAGTGGTATAAAAAAAGAAAACATCACCACAGTGTTAGTCCCGGTAGCATCCAAAGCTTGCACTTTGGAGCCCGGGGTCGGCTCTCCTAGTCTATCTTTCGGTTTCGTTTATTTTGACTTTTTCGGGACCGACTGCGGACTGACCACTAACTGACTGCTAACCCAGCCACAAGAGGAAAGCCTGCGCCAGAGTCTCGTTCGTTAATTAGTACCGTTAACTGACTCCAAAGATCTTGGTAGGACCCTATTCATCCTATTTCGAGTGAAAGAGCACATATATCCCTTTATCCGTTACATTTATGCATCGTCACAATTTTTCACTGTGTGTCTAATTATATGTAACTAGCTAACCCGGCAAACTTCGTTCTGTTTTAGAATCAAGTTATGTTGGTTACCTTATCAGCTGAATTACTGTCGCGAATGTCTCCTTGCATCCCGGCATTAAAGACCCGAGACAGCGCGAGGTTTTCGTCGGTTCGAGTCCGACATAATCACCCCCGCTGGCCGGCAGGTAGGTAGCCGTAGCGATTTCCGCAAAAAAAACCACAAAATGGCACAGTATATGCGGAAACAAATCTAAAATTTATCTCTATAAATTAGATCAAAGTTCATAAAAATCGGTCCCATCCGTTCTTGAATTTATTCCTGTCATCACTCACACGACTTTGTTTTATATAAATAGATTACGAAACTAAAAATAACCTGGTTCGATAGACAATAGTGTTATTTACGTGCCCATATTTTATTAAAAATGTTTTCGGTCCACCTACCGTTCCTTAATAAAATGTCTGTGGCAGTCTTATTATAGGTCACCTTTGACCTTTAGGTACAGGGACGCTATGAATATTATATGCTACCGTGCATAACGATCGCACTAAGAATACCAATTTTCGGTACAGAAATAGGAATTTGGTTTCCGCCGAGAGTAGGAGTAACTTTTTTCATTTAAAAAAAATACTTTAAAAAAAGAATCCTGAAGTATAAGAAGTGATGTAAGCGGATAAAGAATTTATTTTTATTAAAGGTATAAAGTACTTTAAATTTATATTTCACGCTAAAAGTCAAAACATTTATTTTTGTTCTTGAACCATATTATAAGAATGTTCTAAAATGCGGATAAACATAATTTTTAGAGTTCCGTACCCAAAGGGTAAAGCGGGACCCTATTACTAAGACTCCGCTGTCCGTCTGTCACCAGGCTGTTTGTATCTCACGAACCGTGATAGCTAGACAGTTGAAATTTTCACAAATGATGTATTTTTGTAACCACTATAACAACAAAGACGACAAAAAAATCACGTTAATATATTTTATTTTATTCTGTTTTTAACAGAATAAATAATATATTAAAGTCATTTTTTTGTCGCTTATTGCTCGATAATAAGAACGGCAACAGACCTCTGTGGCGTAGCGGTAGTGCATTCGACTGCTACGACAGGGGGCGCGGGTTCGATTCCCGCTCAGTGCAAATATTTGTATGAATGAATATGGCTATTTGCATTAGTTTGGGTTTCTATTACTACATTTTTATATTACATACATATTATTCTACGTATAATATGTATGTATTTACAAAACATATGCACAAGCACAAGCTAGTTAAACTATGCTTACTTTGGATCTAGAAAGCGCTGTGTACAATGTCGTAGAATATTTATTATTTATTTATTATTTATAGACGCATGAAATATTCACACAATATTTAGTTGTATACTCACATTTTAGTTGTATAAAAGCCGCGGTAGCCTAGTGGTATGGGTAATGGACTGCTGAGATGAGGTCTCGGGTTCGATCCCAGGTTTACCATGGCACACACCAATGACTTTTCGATGCTTTTCGAAGTTATGTGTGTATTTATCGCAGGTTTATAAGTGCCCTGTTAATGGCAATAGGCTCGCCACCTATTACATTGGGACCTAAACATAAACTGGCGAAATGTGGGTGCTAGCACCTCTGCCTACCCCTTCGGGGATATAGGCGTGAGTTTATGTTTATGTTATGTTATATTCACTTCAAAAATAAATAATTAAATTAATATAAAATAAATTAAGGGGTTCCCATTGTATAGATAATGGTACGGAACCCTTCATGCGCGAGTCCAACTTGCACTTTATCGGTTTTCACACTTATTTTTGTAAATACATACCTACGTGCTCCATATTATAAGAGAAACACCGAGACCATAGGATTTGCACCGTTACGCGTCAAACGCCTACACTTTGAGCCCGGGCTTTGCTCGTCTACTCGTTCTCTTGATTTATTAATGTTCGCTTTTAGAATAGAATAGGAAGCTTCTACGCGAGGGAGTCCCGTTTCAAACCACAACCTCGTGAGTAAAACCTATTTATAGATATATTTTTTCTATGTGGGGAATTCTGTTACGCACGGCAACTCCGACTAAGCCCCACGGTGTGCCATACTAGTTGCCATGTCGGGGGGGGGGGGGGTCTCGAGAGGAAAACCTGTGCGAGACCCTCGTACGTAAATCAAGTGTGCCTGCTAGCTGCTGGGTTTAGCTACAGCCCCAAAGATTAGGTGGGGCTCCATACACTCAGACATCAATGCAAATAGCCATATTCATCTACAATCATTGCCAATCATGACAGGAACGTACTCGTAATCTCTGACTTAGCAATCCAATGCTCTACCGCAACGCTACACACACCTCACCTCACCACACGATCATGTTATAAAGCGGCTTGTTAATACGAGTAAAACCTTGAGGCACAGCTAGTTATTGAACTTACCTGGAGCAACTAGTGTTCTAAAGTTTAGGTTTGAATCATATACAATAAACATGTACGTACCTTTTTTTTTTTTTTTCGTGCGGAAATCCCTTCGGATACCCCCCCGCCGGCCAGCGGGGGTGGTTATGTCGGGCTTGAACCGACTAAAACCGTACGCCGTCTCGGGTCTTCAGACGCCGGGGTATAAGGCCCCATAAGGCATTTCCCTCGCACCTCGACTGATCCCGGGGCCATCTTTGGTTTCGAGATCCCTCGTAATCATAAAGTTTCTGGTATATTTTCTTAGAATAGCAAAAGCCAGTTCATATTAGAAGTTTATACCCCTAAGGTGATTCTCCGACCAATGGTCCTTGAGCATACCGTTGCTTTTTGGTTCAAGACCGGGAAATACCTACTACCAGCTTTATGGATAATTTTAATTTAAAACCAATTTTAGAAAAGGAATTTTGGATGCATCATTAGTATACACACTGGAGTCCAGGGTCCGCTCTGCTAATCTTTCTCTTAATATCTTTGTGGAAAGAAGTCGGCCTTACAATCGACAGGTCCCGGGTTCGAATCCTGGCCACTACACTACAGACGTGAACCACTCCTAGCACTAGCAACTTAGCTTAGCTGGAGGGGTTAGGCGGAATATTAGTAATCTCAGTTAGTAATATTCTTTAAAAATCGGTTAAGTGCGAGTTGGACTCGCGCACGAAGTTCTGTACCATTATCTATACAATCGGAGCTCCCATAATTTATTTTATTTTCATATAATTATTTATTTTTGAAGTGAATATGTTTATATATATATTTCTTTTTTCAGGTCGTCCGTCCATCTTGCTGGGGGACGTCCCACCTTCCGTTTACCGATTATTGGTCTCTGGGATAGACTGGATGCGCAAGGCGGAGGATCGGGTGCTATGGCGTAAAATGGGAGAGGCCTATGTCCAGCAGTGGACTGCAATAGGCTAATTGATTGATTGATTGATTGATTGATATATTTCTTGTGTGCGTGTCAATGTCACTGAACTCCTCCTAGACGTCTGGACAGATTTTGATGAAATATTTTGTGTGACTTCAAGGCGATTCGAGGATGGTTTAGATTCACAATTGGACCCGGTAGGTGGCGCTGCTGCCGATATGTCACCATATTTGATAAATGTGGTGCTTATTTTCTGAGCAGGGCGACGTCTGTTGGGTCCGCTAGTACAACTATATATTCGGTGAATACTGCAAGCGTTTACCTGTTGCCGTTATTAATATCACGTTTCTGGTATGGAGTCCTTAAATATTTAA
This sequence comes from Cybosia mesomella, assembly GCA_946251805.1. Lineage (NCBI taxonomy): Eukaryota > Metazoa > Arthropoda > Insecta > Lepidoptera > Erebidae > Cybosia > Cybosia mesomella. The sequence continues at coordinate 8,684,633 of OX276398.1, read as the reverse complement.
TTCGTTTCGTTTCTAATATTTGTAGTAATAGCAGCAACTTAAATACATCATCTGTGAAAATGTCAACTGTCTAGCTATCACGGTTGAAGAGAAACAGCCTGGTGACAGACGGACGGACGGACAGCAGTGCCTCAGTAATAGGGTATCGTTTTAGACTTTAGGGTACGGAACCCTAAAAAAAAACTAGTTTAGAGAGACTTGCAACACCAAAACCAAGATCAATATCAAGGTATTTTGCCATAAAATAAAATAACGTTAGTTAATATGCGCACGGGAGAGTCATTAACGAACAAAGCACACAATATATGCTACTTTTAGCATCGACAACCGGCTATTATGCAACTGCTACGTTACTGCATCCGAGCGGGTAACCACGCAATTATGTCCCACGTAGTCTTGTGAAAATGAGACTTCTACTCCTGTGAATAAAGATCTGTTTGCTTGCATGAGGAATATTAAGGAAAATCAGAGTTACCAGGCTCTTGGAATTTATCTCTCAGTAGTCAATAAAGCCTAATTAGCCAAAACAAACCCATAATACTTGATTGAGAAATCAGTATAAAGGTGCCACTCACATATATCATGATCGTCTTAGAGTTGTTCTCAGTTGCATCCGAGGCTTTCACCTCGGAGCCCAGCGCTCCCCCTTTTTCTAAGGGCAAGACGGGGACACCGTGGTTTCCACACCCAAGGGTCCATCTCGAAGGTCTTGGTGGGCCTTCAAAAATTCAATGTGACACGCACATCTAGAATATAACCCTGTATAGTATACTAGGACGGTTATCAGCTTCGCAATCAACCCAAACTTAAGCGTAGCGAGATTTGCCTATCCAACAATATAGGTCAACGTGACCGGTCGACTTTTCCATTGATTTGGTTTTTCGGTGATTCTTCCTCGATGGTAAGACCGATCTGGACATTCGACCCCTTACGACACTCAGTAATGTCTACTTGATCACCGTGGCAAATTTGGTCGAGATCGGTCAAACGGTCTCGGAGGAGTATCATTTGTTTGAAATGCAACTTTGAAACCAAAGACGCTTCGCTCGCCTTCGGCTCGCTACGCTTAATTACTGACGATTAACTGTCAATGAAATTCTTTTATTTATTGTTTTGATCACGATTACTTTAAAGTAATAACAGTAAAAGTATGTTAAGTAACCTATAAGAAATTCTTTGACTTAATCGTGATACCGCACGCCGTCTCGGGTCTTCAGACGCCGGGGTATAAGGCCCCATAAGGCATTTCCCTCGCATGATCCCGGGGCCATCTCCGGTTTCGAGATGGTCCCCTCGGGTTTGGGAACCCCGGTGTCCCCAGCTTGCCCCGGAAAGGAGTAAAAATGAAACGTACCTTTTTTTTTTTTCGTGCGGAAATCCCCTCGGATACCCCCCCGCCGGCCAGCGGGGCGGTTATGTCGGGCTTGAACCGACTAAAACCGCACGCCGTCTCGGGTCTGCAGACGCCGGGGTGTAAGGTTGCCCATAGAGCATATCCCTCGCACCCCGACTGACCCTGGGCCATCTCCGGTTTCGAGATGGCCCCCTCGAGTTTGGGAACCACGGTGTCCCCGTCTTGCCCCGGTTTGAAGAAAGGGGCGCTAGTCACCCCACTGTCCCGGCCTGCTTCTGCTGGGGTGACAGGCGGCCTCACCTGCCACCCCCAGGCCTGCGCTCATGGAGGACGGAGGTCGTTAAGCGACCTCCGGCGCCTGAGTCGCCTGCGACGCGCAGCGAGCATGTTGCGGGCTCGGCGGGCCGGGAGAGTTCTTAAACTCTCCCGGGCGCGCTCCGCCATCTCCAATAAACATTATAACTCTTATATATATATATATATATATATATATATATATATATACTTTTATATAAAAGTCCCGAAATCATAAAAAATAATCTCGTATTCGTACTTTTATCATTTGTGTCAGGTGTGTTAGTTAGTTAGGAGGCGCTGAAGCAGGGCCACAAGCCGGGCCCCGAGAAATCAAGGCCCGGTGGTCCCAGCTCCACCAGGAACTCATGGAGAAATGGAATGTGCAGCTTGGGCGTGAAAGCGGCGCCGGAGAGGAAGCGGGAGAGAACCTTGCCCCCCGAGTTTCGCAGTCTGCGGCGAGGACGCCCCAGACTTGTCTACGCAAAGGACTCCCGAACTCCATGATCGGGGCCTGAGGACGGCAGTTGGCCGACTCACCATCCTTACAGAAGCAGGTCAAGACGGAGGCGTGTCGTATGTGACGTACGCACGCCTGCCAAATCAGCGACGCGGGATCACACCCGACCCCAAAGGCGGGGAAAATATGTTTCCAATTTTTTCATATATTTTCGTTAATTACTTTGTTATTGCTGGTTCTACGACTGAAAGTTGTCGAACCAAGGTTTGGAAAATTCAATTTTCAACAAAAAATGTTTACACAAATTTTGTGTGCGATGAAGGATAGTTTGCCCGATGTAGCGGAAAAATCATTCGCACCCTTTTTTATAAGATGACAGCTGCGGGACCAAGGTTGCGACGCCACAAACATGGACTTAACTTTACACCAACCCTTGAATCAAATAAAAATAAAATTACTTGCTCTGGCTTTTGCGAGCCCAAATGTAACTTTTGCAATTGACTAACCGCCCAAACCGCGTCCTCGACTGCTTCGTCTGATTGTTCAGACGACGCGGACATTTTTCCCTGTTGGAACAGTTTTCCGAAGTTGAACGTTGTTCAGTGTTAACCAATCTCAGAATTACTTCTAACACTCGGTTTCATTTTACAAACCATATTAACTGCAGCATATCATCACCTGCTGCACTTCCACCAAGACCTTTGGAGCTAAGCCAACCTCACCTGCAAGCCGGCTCACCTGCTGATTGACTTAAAGGCTCTGGCGCAGGTTTTGCTCTCGGGGTTGGGAGCTCAGACGGCAGTTGCTTACATAAAAGCTGTATAAGTCAAACCAATAGGAGGAGAAGGAGTAAGTGGGCGATGCAGCCGGGAGGGAGTAGGGCTGATGATGATGTTGGCAGCAATCAGGTAAGTGCCTCAATGTGAAGTCGATAACTATTTTTTAGTCCGGGCAATGGCTACTTTAATTACTTCCTAGCTACGGCCTAGAAAACCTTTATTAAAATTAATAATGCATACAATACCCTCTAGCAATTAATTTGTGATCGGGATGAGTGAGCGTGACTAGTGAAATTTAGAAGTAGCTTAACTTCCACTACTACTCCTCTAAGCGAGCTACTCGTACAGCTGAAAATAACGTATTTGTATAAAATGCTAATGCCTGCGACTCCGCCCGCGCGGAGCGGTTACTTAACCAATTGTAATCAAACATACGGTAGATTTTAAGTCTGACCAAGACCTTTCTAATATTAAAAACCGCATCAAAATTCGTTCCGCGGTTTTTGTGTCCATCGTGAACAAACAAACAGACAAGGATTCCAAAAAAAAAATTTGTGTTCAGAATCGTTCATTTAACATTAAAAAATATTTTTAAATATCTCCAGTGTACAGACACAACTAATTCAAAAAATTAAATTCAAATTTATTGTTAATCTTGTTGAAGGTTAAATCGACTAGGTATTTTAGGACTCTGGCAGAACTCGTCAACTCCTAAGGTGGGTGCTCTGTATAATGACAATAGGTATAGGGGCTATACAAGCGAAAGATTGATAGAACTTAGCATCATCATAACATAACATAACTTCAAGCCTGTATCCCCGCAGGGGTAAGCGGAGGTGTATTACACACCCACGATTCGCCAGTTATGTTGAGGTCCCAATGTAATAGGGGGGCGAGACTATTGCCATCTACCGGGCACATTATTAAGCGAGCGATAATTAACATTTATTATGGGGCGACTGGGAACCGAACTCGAGACCTCGTCTCAGCAGTCCGTTAAGTACGCCACTGGGCTATCACCGCTTTATCATCATAGCTAGCTTAGCATCATCGTCACAGTGTTAGTCCGAGTTGAACCCAAAGCTTGCAGTTTGTAGCCCGGGGTTTTCTCTCCTAATATGTGTTATGATTTGGCTCCCATTTCCGTCAGTATACAAGCAATTTCTTCGATGACCTCTGTGGCGTAGAGGTTCAGCGTTCAACTGCTAAGTCAGAGGTCGCAGGTTCGATTCCCGCTCAGTGCAAATATTTGTGTGCATGAATATAAATATATGCATTGATCTGGGTATAATAGAAATATAATAGAAACATAATAGAAACTATTTATAATATGTTTGGATTTACAAAAAAAAGTATCTAAATATGTACATCTGGCTTCTAGTACCGATAACACAAGCTAGTTAAGCTATGCTTACTTTGAGTCTAGATAGTGTCGTGTAGAATGTTCTATAATGTTTTTTTTTATAACCCAAAATTTCAACGTTAATGCTCGTATCATCCTCCTAGCAGTTTCCCAATTGCGACCAAATTAACACTTAGCCCGGGGTACGCTTATTATTTTCGATTGATTCGTTGACTTTGACGAGAGCGACTGGCGTTTGGCCTCCCAACTTCGAGAAGAAAGTCAGCGCCAGAGCTTCGTCAGTGTTTAACAGGTTCACCGACTAGTAAATGAGCTTGACTTGGACTCCTTAGGTATAAGTGGAAGAGCCCTGCACACCGGTTAATGCTCGTAAAAATATTTTTATGTTCACAGTAGTATTTCTCAGTGTTTTACAAACCTGTAGGATCAGTATTTATGCATAAGAAAGGAACTTAGAAAGAATACAGCTTTTTAACCTGTACCTATTTCAGAATTTATTTATTACCAACATTCGTGAGGTAGGCGTAAGCCGGGATTTACAAAACAAGCAGCAAAAAATACAGAATTTTCTTTAGCATTTCTCAGAAATGTTTCCTTTTGGATTTTTAGGATAATATTTAGGCTTGTGAAGGTACGAAAATGTAATTTACACCTTGTAATTTGCTATCTAACGTAGAATAACTTGAAGAAGTACCAGCTCAAAGATACATTACAGAATTTTTCGTATAATGTATAACCTGGGAGTCTTCAAGTCTAGAGTGAAGCGTGCTCCGCCTTAGACAATATCAGCACTTGCCAATAGGTGCGATAGTGGTCAAATGAAAGCCTTACTTCGGTCGTCCTTCATTTGTGATGACAGTGATGTATTGAAAAATGGTCAGAAAGAAAGAAAAAAATTCTTTTATTCAGGTCAGAAGTAAGGCGATTCCTCCTGATTACGAGTACTTCTCTTACTACTAATTATAGTTACTTATTTCCTTTATTAAAAAACGGGCTTGCGCGAAATGCATGTGTAAGTCGACCCCGCTAAACATACACTGATTAAATTGATGATTAATTCAAATAATGTCAGGTCAGTTTTCAGGTGCTTTTGACCTGCGTATTTTTCTACGTCTCTAACAAAGTTAATGTGTACTTTACGTCCAATAACTAATATAATGCCTTAGAATATATTATTACGCAAATTGAATAAAATTCAAAATGGAGTTATACAAATAGCTTTTTTATTTGCCTCTGAGGGCATATTATATAGGGATTTTACCTCAGTAGTATCAAAGAAAATAACTAGTGAAACTATTAGTTTGAATAGGTACTATTAGTTCCCTTTGAGGTATCGAGGAACGCATTAAAGTTTCAAATTCACCGAACGGTCTCAGGTAAAGGGTTCTTAGTGAACAAGGGTATTCTGTGAATAAAATACGAAGGGTCGAAGAAGGCCACATCTAGGGCCTTATTTAGAAATGTTCTGTGTACTGCATGGTGACGTTTGTGTTTATATGTACTGTCAATAGTATCATTTGTAATTTATGAGGTGGTAGTCTTTGAAAAGATATGTAACTTAATGTTTGAGTGGGGTTTGAGGCCCCACCGAGATCTATCTGGGCCTAGGGCTACCTCAACTACAAGCCAGTCATCATCGTTACCCGAGTGCCAAGCCTGGATTCATTCAAAGCTTGTGATTTGGAGCCCGCTAATTTAACATTTTTTTATATCACTCACCGCAGGTCCAATTATGAAAGTAGGAAGAGCGGTAGGAGTATGCTATGATTGTAGTAGATAACTGGAAATATATTGTCTCTGCCTACCCCAATGGGAATTAGGCGTGACTCTATATATATATATATATATATATAATAAGTATGATTCCACATAATACAATTATGTAAACTGTTTGATGTTAATTGGCGTTAATTTAGATAATCAATGGATGACTCAATAAATATAGTGTGTGTATTGTATTTGATTTGATGAATATTCAAGTCTGTTATTAGTTACCGTGGCTGGTTCAGTTGAATAATAATTTTGTTCATTCTCTTGACTGATGCTGCCTGAGGTGAGTAGACTATAGTTTATGATGGGGATGTAGAAGGCTCTAGCATTCATGAAAAAAGGTTTACAGACCACATACTCTACGTTCTAGGAAAAACCAGATGGCGCAAAAAAAGGAATGAAATTATCTACCTATATATCTATACATATAATAAAATCATAACGAGGTGAAAACTGTAAATTGAATATTTCTTCAAAAAAGTAATTGCTATGTGTTACCGATAACGATACCGATGCCAAAAATGGAATTTTTAGAATTTTTGTCTATTTGTCTGCTTTTTAGGGTTCCGTTGCCAAATGGCAAAAAACGGAACCCTTATAGATTCGTCATGTCGTCTGTCTGTCCGTCCGTATGTCACAGCCACTTTTTTCCGAAACTATAAGAACTATGCTGTTGAAACTTGGTAAGTAGATGTATTCTGTGAACCGCATTAAGATTTTGACACAAAAATAGGAAAAAAACAATAAATTTTGGGGGCTCCCCCCATACTTAGAACTGAAACTCAAAAATTTGTTTTTCATCATACCCATACGTGTAGGTTATCTATTGATAGGTCTTCAAAAATGATATTGAGGTTTCTAATATCATTTTTCTCTAAACTGAATAGTTTGTGCGAGAGACACTTCCAAAGTGGTAAAATGTGTCCCCCCCCCCCCTGTAACTTCTAAACTAAGAGAATGATAAAACTAAAAAAAATATATGATGTAATTACCATGTAAACTTCCACCGAAAATTGGTTTGAATGAGATCTAGTTATTAGTTTTTTTTAATACGTCATAAATTGTAAACCGCAATTTGACTTTCATTCAATCAACTCAAATATAAAATAAAAAAAAAAGCATTATAAGGTTACTTGCTGCTACGGAACCCTTCATGGGCGAGTCCGACCCGCACTTGGCCGCTTTTTAATATCGATGTCCGAGCATCACTACAAAACCGCTGAACAGATTAAATGGAGATTTGCATGAACATTCTTCTAGGCCAGGGCTGTCCAAACCATGGCCCGCGGGCCGCATGCGGCCCGCGGCTTGAATTGTTACGGCCCGCAGAATCTTTTTTATCATCTTTGTATATAATATACATTAATGAGCAAATTATTTTTCTCGCGACGTAATTCAAATGTTTTGGGTATGTGTTCGATCACGACGTAATTCAAATGTTTTGGGTATGTATTCGATAACGCCGCACACATCACTATTTACTACAGAATGCGGGAATTCCCCGAACACAAAATAGGTACATCGCGCGTCGTTCATTGGGCATTGTTAGTCACTTGTCAATCTTGTCATTCGACGCGACGAAAGTTTTTATTACGCAAGAATACTCTCAAGTTATTAAAGACTTTTCCATTATATATAACTTACTTATTGTGTTGTTCGCTTTGTGTTTAACTATATTAAACTTAATCTCATCATGTCTGCAAAGAAGAGGAAGTTAAGTGAAGAAAACCGTACATTCAATGAGAAATGGGAGTTAGACTATTTTATCTCCAACAATAATAATAAAATTCAGTGTTTGATTTGCATGCAAGTTTTGTCTGTTAGTAAAGAATATAATGTTAAACGACACTATACTTCTCTACATGAAGAAAAGTATAAAAAACATGTCGGTGAAGCAAGAAAAGTTATGGTAGCCGAGTACAAAAAAAAACTAATTCATCAAACAAGTGTGTTTTCAAAAGTAAGTACTGAGAATGAACAAAGTTTGGCTGCCTCATATGAAGTTTCTTTACAATTAGCCAGAGCTAAAAAAACATTTAGTGATGGAATTTTAATAAAAAAATGCGCAGTTGAAATGGCTAAACGCTTCATGCAGCCGAAATTGGCGGCAAAAAATAGCTAAAAGGTGATGAGCAGTAAAATATGAAATTTCGAAACTACAGTAACCTACTAACCTACGTGTAAAAGATAGTTAGATAGAGATTCAACGTTTGAAAATAAATATCATTACGTTATTATATTAGGGAACCAGGTAGAGATTTTTTTCGATGTTACATGTAAACTTCTATTTCTTCCTAATAAATAATTATAATACCAATTATAATAAAAATGTTAATTATAATATTTGCAATAAATGATTGAAAATATAACAATAACGCCTAAACTTTTTACTTTATACATGTTGGGTTCGAAACTGCAAACGTAAAGATAACTTGATCTGTTCCGAATTTAACGCGAACTAAGTCGCAGGCAACAAGGCTATATTATATGTAAAGCCATATAGATAAAATCTCTGTGTATTGTAAACAAATATTTCCATTGAGCCGGTATTAAATGCCCAATTTCAAATATTGCATTCGTACTGTCAATCACAATGCCACAATAAATATAGTTGGTTGAATTCTAGCTATATCATAAAAGATAGTCAGCTTTACGTATTCGTATAGTTCTACGCAGTTACTAGCGTCGTAGCACATCCACTACGTTGAATTTACTACTACGGTCACGTAGCAGATTCTACGTCCCGATACGCACAGCGTATCGGGACTTCAGTCCGAAATTAGAATTCCTTGAATACCACTGTATTTGTCGGTCAAAAGTAGGATGATTTACAAAAGAATATGCAAATAAATATAGCTTAGAATGTGATTCTCAAACTTTTCTGTGACTGACATTAAAATTGTATTTAATTTGTTTTGTTATAATGTGGAAGTTTCGTTGGTCATCTCAGTTACCTTTCTATTAATATATATTTGTATAATGTTTTGTTCTGGACTAACAAGGCAAACGAGTGTTTTAACAGCGTGAGAGCAAACATCATATTAGCTTAGGAAATCGTTCAGCTAATTTAACGAAAATGGAAATCTTTTTAGACATATTAAAGCATATATAGTTTTAGAGCATACCTGCGTGCTTGTTTGCTACTATGGTAATATGTACTGTTTCAGATGCCATAACGGTGGTGAGGATGAAGAGGTAGGTGACGCGTTACCAACGCGTTACCAATGCGTGCCCTGGGATCAGCGGCCCGCCATTTTTTTTTTTTTTACGTGCGGATATCCCTTCGGATACCCCCCCGCCGGCCAGCGGGGGTGGTTATGTCGTGTATCGACTAAAACCGCACGGTGTCCTACCCAAGTGTCCGTTGCCGGGCACCCTGGGTAAACCCTCGAAAGGATAACCTCAGGGTTGCCGGCGGACTTTGGCCGCCTTTGGCCTCGCCTGGTGGGGTCGGGTTTTATCCCGCTTCGGTGAGTTCAGCGGCCCGCCCTCAACTAACACAAGCAACGATATCCGCATTTTTTATTCCGTCCCTTAATGGAATTGTATATTTAAAGATACCAGAACATTCTACAATACGCTATCTAGATCCAAAGTTAACATACCGTAACTAGCCTGTATTATGGATTCTAGAATATTTATATTTACTACTAATCTATACTTATATTTGTACTAAATGAATCTAATTTTGTTATGCAAAAAAGAGAATTAAAAACTATTTTACACATGAGTCAGACTGTGTAATGTAAACCTTATTTTATTGAACAAAAAAATCTGACAGTTCTATGTTTATATACTTTACTGTTAATCAACCTAGGGAAGAATTTAGACAAACATGAAACAAATTATGAAAGAGAATTAAGAATAAAATTCACAATAACAGTGTTATTTTACGTAAGCTTAATGTTGTACAGCATTGTTCAGGGGTACTACAGGCTATCAAGGTTTTTAATTGACTCCACACTGAACTGAAAACTATTTATAATGTCTGTATTAAAAAAACACTAATATTTTATCTATATACAGGAATACTATTACGATATAGATATTTTATAAATGTAAATAATATTTCAACTTGACATAACCTATGACATGTCTCGTTTTCATTATTTTTGTGTATGGGGAGGAACGGGGCGTGATGTTCCTTCAACACCAAGGGAGGATCCTCCGACCAGGCAAGGGTATCACGCCTGGCAGGCCGCGGCCCAACGGTTGCCATCGGAATGTTGTATAAAAGTTATACCTGCTCGCGAATTTCATTTTCGCGATTCAGGTAGTGACGTAGTAGTATCGAAGTAGTTCAACTGGTTATCATTAGATGGCGCTGGATATATGTGGTATCGCCACATTTACATTTTATAATAATATAAACATTTTCGTTGATTTATATGATTTATTATAATTGAAATTTCAACAGAAATTGTGTGTTGTTCAAAAATAAATTAAATTGAATCGAATTGAATATTAAAGTTGTATTTCAGTCCAACAATCCTTTTAATAACCTACTAAATCATCAGAGAGCAACCATTAGCTCATAATTAATGTGAGATTTTATGAAAAAAAAAAACTTGTACAGCATTATTGTTTGAGCGTCGTAAATTAGCTTCCCAGCGTCTTGAAGCCAAACGGTTGAAATTCATAGTCACTAATAAGACTTGAAAACGCAGGTGTGGCTCCAATATCAGCGTAGCCAGCTCAGCTAGGAATAAGCCGCAGGGGCTTAAGAGCTTTTGTATTTCTTTACTTAACCATTTACAAGGTATACATAATATACATTTAGACTGCTTAGGAGAGAATACACCAAAAATACACCACAATAATGTTTTTTTATTATTTCTAACTTTATTGATTCTGGACTGTTATACAACCTAGTAGATATGGAATATTTTTGAAATTTAAATATTTATCTGTCTTTTAGGTTTCGTTTTCTTTAGAGTTATTTGTAAGAAGTTATCCATAACTAGCGGCCCGGAACGTGCTTCGCTACGTCAAAATGATCCGCCATGTATTGAATTCAAGGGCTTACCCGGGGTGCCCGGCAACGGACACTTGGGAGGATCAATTCCTTCGGATACCCCCCACCGGCCAGCGGGGGTGGTTTTGTCGTGTATCGACTAAAACCGTATGGCGTGCGCACGAAAAAAATAATTCTGAGAGATTTTCTTAATATTTTTTTCCGTAAGAACCTTGTACAGATTATTAGAAAACTACAAAAAAAAAAATCAGCTAAATCGGTCAAGCCGTTTTCATGCTATGTCGTGACAACGGAAAACGGGTTTCATTTTTATATTTATAGATTATTTTAAGTTATTGTTTTGTAATATTGTCAGGAATACAATACAATTTATGTATAGTTTATTCCTATATTACCGCTTAGGCTTTAATAAAAAACAAAAATATTATATTAGATTGTCTTCATTAAAAATACTTAATAGGAGTTCGTTCTTTGTAATATTAATGTACGGACAAACGTACATTATTTAACTATTTCTTATATACGTAATTTTATTCATTATAGTTAGTCGCTGACGGCATGATTTTGTACTTATTATAACTATGTCAACACAAGTCAGTGTAATAAACATACTCAAGCAGAGCGGTCGTTTCCTTATCATTACCTCATACACCGTAATTTATCACTACCCTTTACACTCATCATCATCATCATCTAGCAACTACTACTGTAGCCCCAACCCGCTACAATTAATATTTTTATTAATTCGCCTTAATGATATTTTGATCCTTTAATAAATTGTGTATCTAAGTTGTAAAATTTCAAAAATAATAAAATAAAAATAAAAGACATTTTCAATGGTAAATTATATGCATTATCGTACTTAATAATATTAATTGAGAAAGTTAGTGAAAATGTTTAAATGTTGCGATGTTTATAACTCAATCACGCTTAAACAGCTGAACGGATCTGGCTGAAACTTGGTAGAGGGTTTCATTTATAGTCTGGAATAACATATAGGCTACTTTTATCTGTGAAAGACGTTCCCATGGGTTGCAGAACGAGATCAGAATTCCGGGCAAGCGAAGCTGCGGGCAACAGCACTCACTCAATTCCATTTAAATTCAATTAGCTGTGCGTTCATCCCTGAGACCACTTTGTTGTACATGACATATTCTTATGCCAAAATAATATATGAAAGGTAAAACTGTTTTCATGTTTAATTTTATTATCCAATCCTTTAAGTAACTTTTTTTTTTCGTGCGGAAATCCCTTCGGATACCCCCCGCCGGCCAGCGGGGGCGGTTATGTCGGGCTTGAACCGACTAAAACCGCACGCCGTCTCGGGTCTACAGACGCCGGGGTGTAAGGTTGCCCATAGAGCATATCCCTCGCGCCCCGACTGACCCTGGGCCATCTCCGGTTTCGAGATGGCCCCCTCGGTGTCCCCGTCTTGCCCCGGTTTGGGGGAGGGGCGCTAGTCGCCCCACCGTCCCGGCCTGCTTCTGCTGGGGCGACAGGCGGCCTCACCCGCCACCCCCAGGCCTGCGCTCATGGAGGACGGAGGTCGTTAAGTGACCTCCGGCGCCTGAGTCGCCTGCGACGCGCGAGCAAGTTGCTAGCTCGGCGGGCCGGGAGGGTTCTAAATCTCTCCCGGGCGCGCTCCGCCATCTCCTTCACGAGCATTACATGCTCGCAGAAGGAGGTGTCGGCGGCCCACGCACTCGCGCTCTGCACCATTGCCGCAATCATGCTCCCGAGCGAGAGTACTCCCACCACGATGGCTGCCACGAGGTCACGCCTCGGCGCCTCTCACGCCGGGCAGTCCGCCAGCGTGTGCAATCCTTTAAGTACCTTTAAATAACTTGTAATCTACTACCAATAATATAAATAACCTACTAAATCAAACTACAAATAAACTCCCACCGTTACAAATGGCTTTTGAGCAAAGCTTTTGAGTTACAAACTTACACCATTTCCCAGCTGCGTCCTACTTTGGAGTCCAAAGTTCACTTTTTGCTTTTGATTGGTAAGTCAGATTTCCTGGAGCAACTGCTGTCTAACCTCCCCTCCCTGAGACAGAAGCCTGCGCCAGAGCTTCATTCGTTGTTGAGCAGGTACACCGAAGGCCGGGACGGTGGGGCGACTAGCGCCCCTCCCCCAAACCGGGGCAAGACGGGGACACCGTGGTTCCAAAACCCGAGGGGGCCATCTCGAAACCGGAGATGGTCCAGGGTCAGTCGGGGTGCGCTCTATGGGCAACCTAACACCCCGGAGTCTGAAGACCCGAGACTGCGTGCGATTTTAGTCCGGCGGCGTGGTATCCGAGGGGATTTCCGCACGAAAAAAAAAAAAAAAGGTACACGAAGGCTGGCGCGGTTGGTTTGGGCCCCGATGGTTTTGGTAGGGCCCTGTACATGAAACGAAAGAATAGTATAAATATAAAAATAAGATAATATACTACATGGATTATACTCGTAATAGTATAGTAAAGTAAAATTTGTAATATTTCAAAACTAAAATAAATTTATATAATTTGTTGCTTTTGGCACACATTCTGAACACTTTTCAGTGTGCATTTCTTGTTAGATTTATTATCGTGAAAACAGCTGCACTTTATTACACAAGTAAACTTGAGTTGAAGTGAAATTACTTACTAAATGAATTTTGTACTACCTGTACCTATATTTAGTTTGTTGAACTAAGAGTTTATAATGCAAGTAATTTATTTTGGCAACCTTTTAGAACATTTTTCGTTTGCTTTTTTTTTCGGAATTTATCATCGTACATTTTATATAACCTTATTTTCGACTTGAATTTAGTTATAGCCAAAATTGAACTATGGAAACCAGGGTCCGCTCTTCTATCTATCCATATAAATAAAATTGGAGTGTCTGTTTGTAATATTGCAGTAACCCTTTTTTACTACATGTATATGAATATATATACGGTACATAAGTACACCAAAATAACATTTTTACAATTTTTGTCTGTCTGTCCGTCTGTCTGTCTGTCTGTTTGTTCCGGCTAATCTCTGAAATGGCTAGACCAATTTTGACGGGACTTTCACTGGCAGAAAGGTAATATAACAAGGAGTAACATAGGCTACTTTAATTTTAGGAAAGATAATACGGGTTCCGCGCAGAAAATATAAAATTCTAAGAATCTTAACCCACGCGGACGAAGTCGGGCACAGCTAGTTACTTCATAATTTGGTTGACTTGGCTGTTACGGGGGAGACTACCGTCAGACGCCTCAACCCTGAGACGAAAGCCTGCATCAGAGCCTCGTCGAATCAACAGATATACCAGCTTCCTAGGTGGAGTTGGAACCCGAAGATATCAGTGTTACGACTTCTAACTTCCAACAACCAATTTATCACTTTTTATATGACACTAGCTGGCACTACTCGGCTTCGCTCGCACCACTTTCACCCATATATGCCCGTTATTTATTAGATTTGATGTAATGTATGGGAATCTGCCGGATTTGTTGACATTTACGAATACTGCTCCGCTAACTTGGGTAGTAGCGTGATGATATATAGCTTATGACAGTCACAAATAATGTGGCTTTCATTTGGTGAAAGAATTTGCAAAATCGGTTCAGTAGATCCTGAGATTACCTACGAACTCACAAACTTTACCTCTTCATAATATTAGTACAGATAAGAACTTCTCACTTATGCATCATCACAGTGTTAGACCCAGTTGCATCCAAAGCCTGTACTGAGGAGCCCGGGGTCACTCGCCTTCTTTTTATCTTGATTTGGTTTATCTTGACTTTTGCGGGAGCGACTGCCATCTGAATTCCCAACCCCCAGTGGAAAGCCTGTACCACAGCCTCGTTCGTCAATTAGCAGGTGAAAGAACGTCATACTTATAAAATACATTAAATACACTTTTCCCTAGAAATCTAGTTTTAATTTGAACCTAATTGGTCACGTACAAAGTTCATAATACACAATAACTCGTACACAACGTGACGCGCGTGTTAATTACGTTCGGAGAATTACACAAGACACGTTACTCTCTGTTAGAATTATTGGCACTTACTTAATGCCTTTGCACACGACTCCAATACCGTCCAAGCCAGTGATTCGAGAAATAAACTTGAAAGAAAATTAGACCTCTTAGACACAACACTTGATCACCTTAGCCCTTAAATCTTTTATAATATCTAATGACTTTCAACGAGTAATTCTTGTTTATATAATACTAGCTGTTGCCCGCGGCTTCACCAACATACATCATTGTGTTATATCTCAAAAGGTTTTAGGCAGCGTTTTCGTTAAAAGCTCCCACATGGCTTATTTTTTTCCGACATCTACAACAAATATAATTATATTTTAGCCAATGCATACAAACACTTGAGCTAAACAACCTTCAATCAACAGTATAAATTGAAAGTAGATCCTGAAAGGTATTTAAACAAAAATACGAAATGCTTTTCTAAAAGAACTACACTTTCCGGATTACTAATGTTTGACCAAGAAATAATTGACAAATGGTCATTCGACAAACAACGTTTCACCAAATGTTCCAGCAAATGATCCATTAACAAACACTATTCTTGCCAAATGTATTAAATATTAAAATGTCAATTGACCTTTCTTCATTTAACCAAATAATATGTTTCGCAAATTGAGCATTTATCCAAATATCATTTAACTAAATGTTATTTCATTAAAGTACTTCTTTTTTCAAACAAAACGTTGTCTGTTGGATAGTTTATATATATATATATATATATATATATATATATATATATATATATATATATATATATATCTGGGTGGTTTAAATAAAATAAAGACGAAGGCTAAGGCGGGAGCTCCGGTCCACTTCGCTCCCGCCTTAGCCTTCTAACCTAACCTATCCGAGTCGGGGTACTCTGAGTCGGGGTGTTAACCATAATGACATTTTTTATTTATATTAAACGTTAGACCTCATGATGTGTGATGATAATGATGTGAATACTTATTTCACATAAACATTGATTACACTAGTGTGTTAATATCTTAATGAATAATAAATAAGTAATTATTTTCCAAATAATGTGTATTAATTTGATCCATACCATATCATTATTAGATTTAATAATAAGCGAAACACTTGTCACTTAATACATTATATCAAACGTTTTTAGACCAATAGTAGTTTTATCAGATAACTCAGTTGCTAAATGTTCATTGTGTAAAATAATTATTTATTAAATGTATATTTATGCGTTGATCATTTGGAAAAGTGATTCATTTGTAAAATGATAAGTAGTAAAATGATCAGTCGGCGAAACCATTGTTTTACCAAACGTTGTTTGTCAAGTGTAATTTTGCCAAATGACTTTTGGTCAAACAGTAGGACCCCACACTTTCCACTACAACTACTAAATACTAGTATTTTATAAATATCTCATCTCTGCCTGTAAGCAAAGATAAAAGCATTTTCCAACTCGTCAAAGTTAACACATAATTAACCGTGTTGTACTTTGTAGTATTCCATGTGAACGTTACCTAATAATACGTAAGTTATTGCTGTGTAGATACCTAATCAGTTGCTTCCGTAGTATGCGGGCAATGCCTCAGATGGCTTCAGGTGATTGTACC
The DNA here is from genome assembly GCA_946251805.1 of Cybosia mesomella. NCBI lineage: Eukaryota > Metazoa > Arthropoda > Insecta > Lepidoptera > Erebidae > Cybosia > Cybosia mesomella. The sequence goes on along the minus strand of OX276398.1, from coordinate 8,668,054 downwards.
TTATACGTAATTATAGGTTAATAGATTGATTACATTTGCTTGCACTACAATCACATGTGTAATAGGACGCAGCTATAATAATAGTGCTTTTACTTTCTATTTAACTAAAAATATAGCTGGCGAAATGTGGGGTCCGTGAGTATAAGATGTGAGTGTTCATCGCGCTAATCCCGGTTGCATGTAAAGCTCGCACTTTGGAGCCCGGGATCGGCTCTCCTATTCCTTCTTTCTTTATGGATTGGTTTTATCGTGACTTTGTCCATACCACATATACCCAGCGCCATCTAGCGACAACAAGTTGAACTAATTCTATACTACTACGTCACTACCGATCCTGAATCGCGAAAGTTAAGTTCGCGCGCTGGTATAACATATATACAACATGCCATCAGCAACCGTTGGGCCGCACCCCGCCAGACGTGATTACCTTGCCTGGTCGGAGGATCCTCCCTTTGTATTGGATAAACATCACACCCTGTTCCTCCACAACTTATCCGGGTGCGAATGCCGTATAATCCCCTAACCCCGGACGAAAGCCTGTGCCAGAGCGTTGTCACATTCATATTTGTATTTTTCTCTAGGTACTTTATTCTTTGCGGTGCTGACTCCTTGTTCTTGTACTTGTGTATTTGTTTTAACCTTTCGTTGCACTTTCTACTCTATCCCCAAAGATTTGCTGGGGGAAAATACAATACTGAATAAAACAGGGTGAATAGAAGTCAAGGGGTGAACAGATATAAAATGGTCAAATAAATAATGAATTATTTCTATGTAGTAATGAACAGATTCCGCAAATACCTGGTTAAGTATATTTTTTAAAATAAATTATTTAAAAAATTCTAATAACCATTTTCTTTCTGTTCACCCCGATTTACGGTACTATGTTCATCTCGAATTCGCAAACTATTTAGAGGTATATTTATGATTACTTCTCAGTGTTTTCATTTACTACTCGACTCCCAACCCTGAGAGGAAAGCCTGTGCCACAGCCTCGTTCTTCAATTAGCAGGTGAAAGAACTTCATACTTATTAAATACTGTTTTCATTTACTACTGGCTGACCCGGCAAACTTCGTTTCGTCTTAGAATCAAGTTATGTTGGTTACTTTATCAGCTGAATTTATTTCGTGAACCCCGGCAATAAAGACCCTAGACGGAGTGGCGTTTGGTCGGTTCGAGTCCGACATAACCGCCCCTGAAGGCCTCCGAGGGGATTACCATGGCGATTTCTGCAAAAAAATAACACAAAATGGCACAGTATAGGCAACGGCAAATCCACCCGTTTTTGAGTTTATCCCGGATTATCCCGGTTTATCCTTAACACAACTTTGTTTTATATTTATAGATGATCAATAAAGAAATTATAATCGATCAGTTGTATTTTTTTGAAATAATTTATAATTTTCCGCTTGTTGCTTTTTTCAAAGCTCAGAACAAGACTCGAACCTGTGAGTAACGCAATAGCATTGGGTTACTCTACCAATTGTACTATGTTGTTTTAGATCGATGAAATTTCCGTATGCATATAAGGGTGACGTCGCTATCTTTGTTTGTTCGTATTTTGTGCGCTCCCGTAGTGTTTATGCGGTTGCTACAAACCTTTGTCAAGTTATTACTTGCAGTTTGCCCTAATGTTCTTCTTCTGAACACTCGTACACTTAGTACAATTTGTTATTGGATCCGGTGGAGGGCATTACAACTGGGAGGAAAATTCCTCGTGCAAAATCGGGACGAGTCTTCTAGTTGCTTTTAAAAATAACCAAAGTGTACTTATATACGTATGTCGTTATCATCATCATCTTAGTGTGGTTCTAGGTAGCATCAAAGGCTTTCATATCGAAGCTGTAGACGACGTGCCTCGCGAAGAACCTGCGAAATAAAAATATTATTAGTACTTAAAAAAAAACAAATTCAACCTTATTATAACCATGTAAAGACTAATTGATTGTTTGGCCAAACTTATTATAAAAATGTAGACTTACTTTAATGTTGTACCTTTTTTTTTTTTTTTTTTTTATCGTGCGGAAATCCCTTCGGATACCCCCCCGCCGGCCAGCGGGGGCGGTTATGTCGGGCTTGCACCGACCAAAACCGCACGCCGTCTCGGGTCTTCAGACGCCGGGGTGTAAGGTTACCCATAGAGCATATCCCTCGCACCCCGGCTGACCCTGGGCCATCTCACCACTAACAGCATCGCTCATCCTGTCTCCTCTGAAAGCAGAGGAGTACGGAGAGCGATGTGTTCCCGCCATGTTTGGTATTGGCCGACGATCAATGCCAACCCTATGAAGGGGTGAAGGGGAAGCCATTGACCGCCGCCCAGGGTGTACCGGCCGCTCCGATTCCGTTCCCCCACGACTGCAGCGGGATCGGAATCGGAGCGACACTCGAGGAGGTTACCCAACACACACCCCGCCTATGTTGTACCTACCTACATACCTGTTTTTATTATAATAAAGATAGTTTCTTACCTGCTCGCACGCTACGTCATACGTTTTAGATTGGATGCACCGTAGATGGCGCGACAGTCGCATACATCAGTAGCCCCAAGTAACACGTTGACATAGTTTTGCGCTCAGGCGATACTTGCTTACCATCCATAAATCTTCTTATTTACACTTTACACGAACCCATAACGCTTAACTGCATCCCGTACAGAAGCCTATTGTCAGCTTACACAGCCTATCCCTTAGACTCGGCGTGTGTCGCTTTTATGGGAGTGACTGCCGCCAGACCTCCCAAACCCTGACAAGGAAACCTGCGCCAGAGCCTCGTCTGTCGATCAGCAGGTGTACCGCCTTGCAGGTGAAGTTGGTTTGACTTCGAGGGTGTTGGTGGGGATCCATATACCCGATGGGCCAACGTATGTATGTGTAAACTGTAATCTACCTGTTCTTTGCTTGGGCAAGTAATATTTACCTGCCAAGCAAAGATACGAAACACGCAATCTTTTATTGTAACATTATACGAAGAGGCGGAAAATTGGGCAGAAGTGATGACATTGTAAATATTGAATACATAACATAAACATCATAACATAACTTCACGCCTGTATCCCCGAAGGGGTAGGCAGAGATGTGTATTACACACCCACGATTCGCCAGTTATGTTAAGGTCCCAATGTAATAGGGGGCGAGCCTATTGCCATCTACCGGGCAAATTATTAAGCGAGTGACAATTAACATTTATTAATGCATACATAACTACGAAAAGTCAGGTGTGTGCCCGGGGCGACTGGGGATCGAACTCGAGACCTCGTCTCAGCAGTCCTATACGTACGCCACTGGGCTATCGCCGCTTTATTGAAATATTGAATACTAATACATAACTACTAAAACAAAAACATAAATCAAACATCTATAAATCGCAGCTTTAATTCCTGAGAAAAATCTAGAATCTGTTGTTACATATTTTTTTATATAAGAACTTAAATCAAACATCGATAAATCCCCTCTTCCTAAGTCATTCGATTCCAATTCACCATTTCTTTCCTGAGAAAAATCAAGAATTTCCTTCTATGGTTATATTACATATTTTTATCCACCGTATCAAATGCTGTGTAACGGAACAAAGAAACTCACTGTGGAAAACGGTAAATCGGTACATTTAATAGAAACCGTAAACTGATGTTGTTTTGTAAACTCCTTTGTATCTTATTCGGTTTATTGTAATGTATGTAGTTCAAATGCTAATTAATACTACTAGAACTTTGGCCAGTACGAGTTACATTTTGCAATACTTATGTCATAGTTGTTATAGCACTGAGTTGCTGCAAAAGAATGAACCAATTTTGTAAGGGATTTTTTTGCTTGAAAGCCGATATAATCGAGATAGTTCTTAGCTAATTTGCTTTATTTAAAAATAAAAAAAAATCACTCAATTTTTTATTACATCCATCTATCATTATATTTTAAAAATATAGTATTTTAAGGAATAGTGCTCACGGCTACTGTCTACTCACCTACCCATGGTGATAGGAAGCCGACCATTATTCCAGACCACAGCCAGTGAAACCTGATAGAAAATTCAGTTATATACCTTTTTTTTTTTTATCGTGCGGAAATCCCTTCGGATACCCCCCCGCCGGCCAGCGGGGGCGGTTATGTCGCGCTTGCACCGACTAAAACCGCACGCCGTCTCGGGTCTTCAGACGCCGGGGTGTAAGGTTACCCATAGAGCATATCCCTCGCACCCCGGCTGACCCTGGGCCATCTCACCACTAACAGCATCGCTCATCCTGTCTCCTCTGAAAGCAGAGGAGTACGGAGAGCGATGTGTTCCCGCCACGTTGGGTATTGGCCGACGATCAATGCCAACCCTATGAAGGGGTGAAGGGGAAGCCATTCACCGCCGCCCAGGGTGTACCGGCCGCTCCGATTCCGTTCCCCCCGGACTGCAGCGGGATCGGAATCGGAGCGACACTCGAGGAGGTTACCCAACACACACCCCAGCGCGTTACTTCCCGTTAACATATTTATGATAAATGTTTAACTAAACCTATTTTTGTTTTATTTTCACGTGTCGTAAGATGTTCTATTTCCTGTGTCAGTAAACGTTCTTTTTTATATTCTTTATGTCCTTTAAATCAATTCAATTTAGCGAGTGTAGTACTACGAATATATTAAGGTAGAATTTCTTGAAGACATTGATTGGTGAAGATAACCGTTCAACCTTTACTTTTCTTACCAAAACTTTGCTACAATCTAATATATCATCTGTTCAAAAATGTACGTGAAGATTGTGCCTTCTCACTGTAACCCGATTGTGCTCAATATCGAGAACAGTAAGCGAACAAACCGACTGTTCTATCAAACGATCCACACCCATAAAGATATACCAGTGTAGGCAGCAATTGGCCGATTTCCCTAGCGACTTTTATCGGTAAAATTGGTCCGTCCGAACAACGCCTATTCTACAGATAACATTTTATATTTGCTAGAAAAATAATTCCACGAGAAGTGACCCATGCGGTATAACCATATTTTTTCTTGGCACGAAGCTTATGAACCGTATGCCTTATCTGACGTCTTTTGAACGGATGAATAGGGAAAGGTTTAAATTGAGAATAAAAAAATGTTTCTTTTACATGTACAAAGGCCAGGGGATGTATTTATTCACTTACGGACTGAATTTAGACAGTACAATACTTTGACATGTAGCGAAATTCGAAAACCCATAGATCGACAAGTCATTGCTTCGACTGACAATTATTAGACAACACACACCTTCGAATTACCACTACTTCGACAGACGATTATTCGACAGACAATACTTAGACAAGACACATCTTCGAATGACCACTAGTTTGACAGTTTTTTTTGTCATTCTCCCAAAATAATAATGCTCTGAATAAATTTTGGTTTGGGTTAGGTTAGGTTAGAACTGTGACCGTAAAAGAGCCGGAACCACTAGTCTTTTCCCTGTTGAGATTTTAAACTTTGATATTGTGAACTATTGACCTACTAAGCTGCTGACATTCTGAAGTGTTGAGATTTTGTATCGCTGGTCTTATGGTGTTGATGTTTTAATTGTCGATATTTATATCTGTTGATATACAGTATCAAACCCGAATACTGTCTACGAGGCGTATTGTACACGTACGATTTCATTCATTTGTGATAGTGTCGTCGAACGACGAAGACGTTATTTTAGCTTATTACTAGAGCGTTCACTCGATGTACGGCTCGGCGTATAATAAAAAAAATCTGTGGGCGTGTCGGCTAAAACCACACGGTGTCCTCGAAAGCCCTCGAAAGGATAACCCCAGGGTTTATTCTTTACTGCTTATCTAAAAGTAAGTATACGCAGAAGATTTTGTACTGAGATCACTGAGTGTCATAACCTAGCTAACAAGCACTAGGCTTTACGAGATCTGGAAATACACATATAATACTTTTACTCCCCGACTTCGCCCGCGGGGAAAATAACCAACATCTTTAAAAACAAAGCGCGGGCAACGGGCAGTCTTTTCATAAAAACGAATTTACATTATGAAATTACACAAATGGTTGGAATAAAAGACCAGTTAAAGAAAATAATAGCTATCTTACTTTTTCTTTCTGGTATTAAAATTATGTAAGTATATTCCTTTGTAAAGTTAAGATGTTTTTGACAGAACTTTTGGTCAGAGAACTTGGTGAATAATCAATTTAGCTTTTCATTGGCAGGAAGGTCACGTCGAGGCTTTATTTTAGATGGTTTTAAAGAGATTAGGTACTTATTCAACAATTTTATTCCTATAAATTGTTTTGAAAAAAGTAAACAATTATTTATAAACTAGCTAACCCAACAGACGTTTTCCTGCCTTAACTATGAATGTTACATTTGTTATAATTATTTAAAAAAAATCAAAACAGTGTTCATTATTCGAAATAAACAATATAATCCCGACCGATTTATCTGTTTTAATGTGTGAGTCAATAATATCAATCGCACCAATTACAAACGACTAACAGGTATGTCAAATATCAAGGTTACATTATAAAAGTTAATATGGTCGTTGAACTTTTCAGATGTTTTTCTAAAAAAAAAACAACAAAAAAAGAATCAGCGAAATCAGTTCAGCAGGTCTCGCGTGATGCCGGAATGGAGAAATAGGGATTAATCTTTATATAATAAGTATTGTAGCGTCCGGGGGTTGGACGCCACAATACCTCGTGTTGATAAAAGATAAACACACGGGTTAAGCAGTAATATATCATTTATTTATTAATTCAACAAAGCTTCCTATATCGAGTTTAGGGAGGTTTTTACGCGTATATATTTATATTTAAGCGAACTGTAGGGAATCGCGGTCTCCGCTCAAGGACTGAGCCTAAATTCAATACACTTATATCTTCTCTTCGGCCGGTGGACCAAGGCGGCGGCGCGCCAAAGTCGCCCGCTGTCCGCCGCACAGCCGAATGCACCGCCAAGCAATTGTTTTTTCTTCCCTAAGCTAAATTTAAAAGTATTTAAATATTTATTTTTAAACTCTGACGCATGATGGCCAGGTCAATGAACTGTAGTGATCGAATGAGGTACAGTATATGTATAGTATATGAGCACACTTATGAGATTCAGAATATCATATAAAATATAAAAATTAAATAAATCGAAAAATAAACAAACTTTTTAATTCAAATCGGCGAGATTCAACATCTAGACCGGCACTTGAACTCGTGACCAGTCCCTGTCTAGGGGAATACCCAACGTGGGCGACGTTAACATGCAACACGTATGTATATAGGATAAGATAGGAGAATTTTGAACATCTAGGACGTACCCAGATAGCTCAGTTGGTCAGAGTATTTGCCCTAGAAAGGGACAACGCTATGTAGGTACCTTAGTGGATTTCTATTACTTTTTTTATATACGTACAACGTTAAACTACGTCTACCGTTAGTTTTTGAAAGAGGTAATTCATATTTTTTGCAGTAAATTGGATAATTTATTTCCAAAACTAATAAATTAAATAGTTAAATTATAGTAAACTAAAACTAAATAATAACTAAATAAATACAAATATTTATATACATGTGTCGTAAAATTCCCCCGCATCATGACTGACTGGTAATGTTACGAGAAGGCTGGCAGCATTGCCACGTTGGTTGGCAATGTTAATTCTTCGAGAAAGATAATATCCAGGCTTCTGATCACGTATAGCGTGAAAAACGGGCACTTGGACCCATTGCCCCAAGCGTCTCAACACCAAACGGCTCAAAAACATAAATGTCTACTAAATTTGAGTATTTACGCCGTTTGAGGTTTGAGATGCAGTAGCAGCGATCTAGTCACTCCAATGTGCTCCAGCGCCAATGTTCCACAGTCGTAAATTCATAGAATGCTTTGTTTTACTACATCAGAGGGCCAATTCTCGTAATAAAAAGATATTCAAAATTTAGTCTCAATTTAGTCTAGATCTCCCAAATGTCAAAAAAGGTGCTCCCGTAATTTTTTTTTTTGAAAATATTGAAAATTTTGTTATGAGAACTTTATCGTTGATGAGAATTTTGTTAAAAATATTGAAAATTTCACCGTTTTTTGACGTTTCAAGACTAGATTGAGACTAAATTCTAGAATATCTTTTTAATACAAGAATTGGCCCTCAGTACGAGTGTGTTTCAACGTATTTTAATTTTCGATTGTTTTCCTGTACCATACCCATTTCCGTAAATACAGCAGCATTTCGCATTTTTTTGTCTGCACCATATTTTTTCGACACTTGCCCCTATTTTATGTAATATTTACACTGAAATAGACATTACGTATAGTTTGCATATTATGAATAACTAGGTTTACTCGCGTAAGTCCTGAACCCATAGGAATTTCGGGATAAAAAGTAGGCTAGTTACTCAGGGATAATGTAGCATTCTAACGACAAAATAATTTTTAAAAACAGTTAATTGGTTTTAGACTTTATCGATTACAAACAAACCAATCTTTCTTCTTCATAATATTAGAATAGAAAAAGCTTCAGTTAGGGTTAAGGACAATGTATACCTCTCATGTACCGATCGGAGTGGTACCGCAAATAGATGGAACGGGGTTTGTCCTTCACTCGCAGTGGAGCCTCCTACGAAATGATGATCTTTGTCTATATTTGTGCCACTCTGTCAACAGCCGACCCAGCTCTAGCCATTCATGAGATACATCGTAATTCCCATGGCTCGCTCAATATGGACGCGGAGTATGCCATAATCTTAGTGTTAATGCGAGCTACACATAAACGTACGGCTTCTCTGTACCGTGCAATATCCAGGAGGAAATTTTGCAGCCGAAGCCTTCACAGAGCTTGGTTTTACAGCTTCCCGGCTTTAAAATTTTGTATGGTCCTCGCCATCCCTGACAGTGTGACCATTGATGCGTTTGTCATCCGTTACGATGTCAAGCCAACACTTCTTGGCTCAAATATATGTATGTAGGTTAAACATAAATAAATGTGATAATTCACGCTACAGAATTATGCGCTGTATTCTCCACAAGAGGCCACAAATCCTACTGTTTATAGCCATAAATTTAGAAACAGTCACTACAATGCTTAAGCTATTGTTCTGTGAATAACTGCAGCACTAGTTATAATATCTCACAATATTAAATTGAAAGCTAGTGCCTTTAAACCTCTTTTATATGAAAACTAGTGTCGGCAAACTCTGTGCTGGGTGTACAGGACCCTACCATCACCTTCGGGGCCCACTTCAACCTCACCGGCTAGTCGCTGCATCTGCTAAACAACGCGCAAGACTCCAGTGCAAGCTTTCCTTTTGGGTTCGGAGGTCGTTCTCGTAAAAGCAAACTAAACAAAATCATGCAAACGAGTAGTAAGAAAGCAGATTACAAGCTCAAAAGTGCAAGCTAAGTGATAATAATTATTGTATCAAAATAATACGGATATACCCTAACTCATGAAATAAGACAAACAATAGTTTCTGTACGAAACTACATAACTTGAGACCGATATGGATTCCAAGTCGAACTAGCTCCGTGGAGATAACACAGGTAAATGAATTAAACAGCGAATGAATGAGTTTAATCAAAGTATATTGCATTAAAAATTGTAAACTAATACGATGTAAAAATATTATCTTCTAATATAGATTCGTACTCGTACAATAGTTCATTCGTACTGGGACAACCTATCACGATAAGACATGATTACATAAAATATCATAATTTAATGTTTTCGTCTTGACCAAATGAAGCCCAAAACAATATTTCATTAGCAGTACTTATCATTCAGGAAATGAATCGCCTTAAGATAAACACAAATTGATACAACTGTACCAAACTTGGCAGTATCTGGGTAATATCTTAATCAGTTCTAATCAGCGCCGAGTGTTCAACGAGCGAACTTTGCAATCAAATTATGAGTTATTTCTCTTAATTATAAAAGCTTGTTTGGTTAATTATTCGAGAGCTTGCTGAGAATGATGATCCTATAACTATTTTAATTAAGAATAATGTTAGCATTATATGTACCTTTTGGTAAGATAAACTGGTTTAAGAAATCTAGGATTAAACATTCCGAAGAGTAGGGTAAGGTAGATTTCTGCTCGAATTAGGGTCGTACTAGGAAGCACCACTCTATTCCACAGCTCCATAGGTTTCTTTTAAATAGGACATGGTATACCATGTCCTATTTCACCTCAGATCAAGGAGTATGACAGAAATGTATGACCGAAATCGACGCAATCGGTTAAGTAACCAAGAAATTAACCGATTGCGTGCTCCTTAGTGAGAGACAATGACAGAAATGTATGGAAGAGAATGACATGTTGCGCTGACCCTCAAACGACGTCTGACAGAAATGTTTGGAAGGGAATGACATGTTACGCTGACCCTCAATAATTGGGACAAGGGCGACAAACTGTATAGACACCAAACAAGTACACAGCGTAGCTGATGATGAACGGCATATGAACGTTCAGAATACTAGACGTATCAGCCACGTTTTTGCACAAGCAGATGTGAAAGGAAGTAAAAAGGGAGAAAGAATGGAATATCAAGCCGACAAGCCTTGAATTAAGGATTGTGATGCAGCTGCATTACTTCTCACTTTATTGCTGCCTCCGTCTGCGTACAATTCAACTCCCGTTCCGATCACCCATGGGAAGCTGGAACGAGAACCGAAAAAAAACGGACAAAAACTAAATCTTATGGCTTTCACGGCCGGCGTTGCATGAAGAATATACTGCTTCCGGGCTGTTTGGCCGTGGTCTATCGGAAACTTGTATTCCAGACGTTTCGTCGATCACTGCGGTTGACATCTTCAGTGGTACACGGCGGGACGCCGTCGAGTGCGGGGAACCTTCCTCGGCGGCGAACTCGGTGCGACCTCAGTCTGGAAACGTTTGGAACACAAGTTTCATATGGACCACGGCCAAACAGCCTGGAAGCAGTATATTCTACACGTTACAGTACAGTTAGTAACAAAAATCGAATACCACATACCTTACAACTGTCGCAAGTAGAAATTAATTTTGTCATCGGAGAACAAAAATATCTGAATGCCCTTTGTCCATTAATACTATTTACTCGATTGAAAATGCAACTGCTCTCACTTATAGCTCTGTCTGCATCTCTCACCTGCCAATTAAGGCGAATTAGAGTTGAGAGATTTGTGGTTGCTTTTGAAAGATTAAGTCCAAACGGCCAAAGTGAAATACGATCGTAATGATGAACGCTATTCATGTTTAATTTGTGTGCTGATCATAATCGATTGCCTGCTTTGTGTGGGATCTATAGACTTACCGATTTATTCCAGTTTGTAGTACAAAGATACTAGTTACATTCTTGTGTGTAGGGCCCTATCAACACTTTTGGGGCTCAAACCACCTTCACCTGCCAGTCGGTGCATCTTGTAAGCGACAGAAGAGGCTTTAGCGCAGGGTTTCGTCTCGGGATTTGGAGGCCAGACGGTAAAATATGCGGTTCTTCAAGAAGGGTATTAGAAGATTTTTATAGGGTCGGCAACGCGAGTGTGACGCCCCTGGTGTTTCACACGTCCATAGGCCGCGGTAACTGCTTAACATCAGGTGGGCCGCGTGCTTGTTTGCTCCCTAAGTGGTATAAAAAGAATCAATACATGGATTCCAGGCTCCAAATTGCACACTATGGACGCAACTAGTAAATCATTATGAGGATGATAACTTTCGAAATTGTTGTACTGTCATTAGTTCTTGTAAAAAATTATACCGTTACATCTTTCCTTTTTTAGCGTTCCGTAGCCAAATGGCTAAAAACGGAACCCTTATAGATTCGTCATGTGTGTCTGGCTGTCCTTCCGTATGTCACAGCCACTTTTTTCCGAAACTATAAGAACTATGCTGTTGAAATTCAGTAAGTAGATGAATGCTGTGAACCGCATTAAGATTTCCACACAAAAATAGAAAAACAAGTTGAATTCCTGAGACGCGCTCAGCCGAATTCACAAGGGATTTTCGATTTAGCGATTATTTTTTTTGCGATTTTTTGGGATTTTTCTTTATCTTGCAATGGTTCGCCCCAGCACGAATCTATTACCGAAAACAGCAACTCGATAGCTCATCTCCTTCATACCCAAAACCGTGACAGAAAATTGGCAACGACGACGTCGACGACGACAACTCGATAGCAATAGGGCTTTTCTAAAGAAAATCCCTAAAAATTTGGGCGTTCTCCATACTTAGAACTGAAACTCAAAATGTTTTTTTCACATCAAACCCATACCTTTGGGGTATGTATGGATAGGTCTTCAAAAATGATATTGAGGTTTTTAATAGAATTTTTTTCTAAACAGAATAGTTTGCGCGAGAGACACTTCCAAAGTGGTAATTGTTATGAGTAACCTTTTAACCGATATAACTTTCAGGTTCTGAAATTTCAAATAAAATACGTGGCCTCCTAACCTTTGAGCTGATTCTCAACAACCGTTAAACTGTCCGAGACTCCCCAAGCAACATGCTCACGTGAATAATGACGTCAATTTTAAGGCATCGAAAGACGTCGCATCACGTCATTAGAGACGTCAATTTTGACGTGAGGATGTCACAAATTAGTGCGTCATTAATGACGTGTTTAACAACGTCTAAATGTCGTCATATTTGTCGTGGCAATCACGTCCTAAATGACGTCTAAATGTCGTGATCAGCTTACGTAATTTCGACGTCAATTATAACGTCTACTATGTCGTCGCATTCGTCGTGATAATCACGTCATAAATGGCTAAATTAAGGTACCATTCGGATCTCGGCAGCTGCGGCCCGGCCGCTGCGGCCGACTGCTGCGCCCGTCGTGGCGCATCGTACCGCTCTATAGGGATTGCGCCGCCAGGCCGCGTGGCACTGCGGCAAGCATCGGACGGTTCTCCATACAAATCCATATAGAGCGGTACGATGCGGCTACGGGCGCAGCAGTCGGCCGCAGCTGCCGAGATCCGAATGGTACCTTTAGAGTTTGGACTTACCTACCTATTAAAAAACAAACAATAGATTAGTAAGAATAAGTTTTTATTAATTGTGGAATTAACAAATCTTAATTACTATGGTGCCAAGCCCGGTTTAACCTACGAAGAACTGTTTTTCTTGTCTACTCGACGCAAGTTTGGGTTTTGAGCCGGTGGTGTTTAATGAAGTTATTCGTATGGCAATGAAATTTCAGTAGAAAATATGAAGAAAAACAGTTCTTACTGGTATACCGAGCTTTACTTATAATCTAACAATAAAATCTCTATTATAAAATCATACACAATGTAACAAAGGAAAAAACACAAATTTATCAAAAATTGGTATAACAAAACACTTACATAATACATCTTGTAAGTCAATTATGGTTAATTGACTAGACATTTCAGAAGCCAAAAGTATGTCTAAATTAGTTGAGTCACAAGGATAATCATAAAACTTTTCATGGTGGCTAAACATGCTCCCAAATAATGCGGGAGTATTACCATGTAACACAATGATATTTGATATTTGCATTACAGTTTTATTTCTTAACATGCAATAACAATCAGCACTAGATTTTATCTGAAGAAGATAGTTTCCAAAGTCTAATTTGCTATATTGTTTTCCTCTATAACAAGGTGGTATTGGTCCTTGAAAATGTTCATGTGAATAGTTTATACCATTACACATTTTACTTGGTTTAAAATCTGTTTCGCTTATCCTGTTACCAACTTGTTGCAACGGTTTGTATGGTGATCTAACTTTTTTTTTTAAGTAACCCAAATAATTTTCAAATTTAAATGCAGAAAAATTGTCTAAAGCTCCATATTTTTCTACGTCGTCTGCAATATGTATAAGAGAGTGGACATTATATATAAGATATTGTTTTCCATATATTCTACTACAATCACTTACAAACAATTTAAGCAATTGCTTTGCATATCTGGAATATGTAGCGCATTTAGAAGAAATCAAAAATGAAATTGCACAGTGTAAAACTAAAAAATGCTCATATGTTTCTTTCTTTAATATTTTGAACAGAACGACTGGTCCCAGATACAATAAAAAGGTGCGGAATTCGGTAGCCTTCCAGCGATCAATTTCATTTACTCCTCTAGGTTTACGATTAAATTCTATTGGTACAAATTTATGCACATAGCTTAGTCTTTCGGTAAGTAAATTAATTGTTTTCGCATCTAGTTTTACATGTTTTACATCACCTTTAGTAGGCTTGACCCATGTGTGAAGTAGTTTTTTCATGACTCCTAAGCAAACGCTGTGCATGTAGTCTATTGGAAAAGCAGAAACCAAATCAATCGGTAAATCCAGTAAAGGGGAATTTTTAATATGGTGATCTTCATCAATTTGCAAACGAAAACTTTGATCTGTTCTTAATGGAGAATGTAATTCATCCAAAATTATACGATGCTCAACGTAACTTCCAGAACAAGTACATTTGTCACAACTTGAGTAGCCATTGTGTGACTTAACGCATTTTAAAAATGCACGAGCAGGCATATCACAAACAAAGTTGTGCAAAGATACTGATATTAATCGACCATCAAATAGTATACCGTCTTGTAAAAGTGTTTTAACTTCACCGATAAATAATTCTAGATAAGATTCTAGTGGATCGGGTTTTGTCGAACCGCAAAAAATACCAATAACAATGATACTATTTGTGAATCCTACAATATCTGCCAAAATTGGCCAGAATTGGACACTGGAGCTGTGAAAGAGTGGCAGTCCGTCAATATTTATGGATAACTTAATGTTGCTTATATTGCTGCAAGATAAAACAGACAAAAATCTACGTATAGAAGGTTCAATACCAAAATGAATATATTCACCGCTATTTAAAATTTTTAAACTGTACTTGTTATCTCCAGTTTTCATTAAGCTTCTGGCATCCGAAACAAGATTACTATGCCGTGATTGTAGGAATTTTAACAAAGAGGATAGTGCTACATGTGATATATTAAATTTATGAGCCCATTCCCGTAAAAACAATGACAAATCGTTGTCAAAAGCTTTCGTTTCTGGTTCAAGACTGCTAGTAGGTCTATAGTTATGAATATTCTGTGCCTCTACTGTACCACTTTGATAATTACTTTGGGACACAATTAAATCGTCTGTAGTACCTAGTAGTGGTCCATTAAACAAATCTGAAACATTACTATTAGTTGGTGCATTCAACAAATCTGTAACATTATTAATGGTATCTGTTTCAATCCCAGTGTCTAAAATTGTAGTATCACAATATGAATAGTCAGATTCTTCAATAGTAACCGATTCAGCATTATTTATATTTTCAGTTAAGATAGTTTTTAAATTCTGAGCTACCTTTCGATATAATTGACGCTTACTTAAAAAAGACATGTTTTTTTTACATTAAAGTGAACCGTGGTACCATAGGTAGGTTGCGTATAGCTAAATTTTAATTTAGGACTAAGTATGTATTAATTGGTCTCTTTCTAGTAAAGGTAGTTTTAGTTTAATTTTTGTGGCTGTAGAATCATACTTATTAAACCGATACTATCTATGAGTACCTATTCTTCTTATACCCGGCTTACATAACGAACGTTAGATTTCTTTTCTTGAATAGCTAATCTTTGAGGTGCATGTTTCAACCATATCTTGATATCGTTTTCAATATCTTTTTCTGTCGGCAGTTTGAACATCCGCTTAACAGTGCCTAGAAAAAAAATACACGGTATTTGTTTGTGACAATAAAACATAGGTAAGTAATTAAAGTGGTATAACAAATAGTTTATAATTCTTCTTCTTCTTCTTAGTCGTGCACTCTTGACAGAGTGGTCGTGGTTATGATGGGGGGTCCTGATGAACGGCTGCTCGTGCAATGCGCCGCCATCGCTCTCTGTTGGTTGCGTTGTGGGAGCAGTCGGTCATGGTGGATTGTGTTAGGGAGGTGATGAGGTCCGACCATCTAGTTGGAGAGCGACCACGGGACCTTTTGCCCTCCATTCTGCCCTGTACCACGAGACGCTCCATCGAGTCTTCATTCCGTGTCAGGTGCCCAAAGAACTTGAGTATTCGTATTTGCACAGTCGACGATAATCTCTCCTTTATGTGAAGTTCTTTGAGGATGGAGACATTAGTCCTATGCGCGGTCCACGGAATCCTGAGGAGACGTCTCCAGCACCACATTTCCAGTGCATCTATTTTTCTCCGCTCTTTTTGTCTCAGAGTCCATGTCTCAGCTCCGTACAGAAGAATTGGAAAGACCAGACTCCGCATCAGACGAACCTTGGTGGTTTTGGTTATCCGGCGGTCCTTCCAAATCCTGGAGAGCCTTTCAGCAGCTGATCGTGTAATAGCGCAACGTCTTCTGATTTCCTCCTCGCAGCCTCCGCTGTTGGTGATGTTAGAACCCAAGTAGATGTAGTTCTGCACAACTTCACAGTTAGCAATGCTTTTGACATCTGGTTCGTTATTTTCAGCTCGGTTCACTATCATCATTTTGGTCTTCTCCCGGTTGATAGCAAGTCCAAAATTCAGGCTGGTGGATTCAAGGTGGCGCAAAAGGTGTTCCATATTCTCTTTAGACGTTGTTAGGAGAGTAGTGTCATCAGCATATCTAAGATTAGATATTGTTCTACCTCCTACAGATACACCTTTGTCCCAGTCGTCCAAAACAATCCGCATTATGTGCTCGGTGTAGATGTTAAATAACAGCGGAGAAAGAATACAGCCTTGTCGAACACCAGCCTCAGGCTTGAATGGGCTTGAGTCAACTCCATCGACGCGCACTGCTGCTGTGCCATCTTCATAGAGTCGTCTAATGAGGTACGTAAGGTGTTCTGGTACACCCATTACTTTTAGGATTCCCCACAGTTTTTGCCATTGCAGTTTATAATTACAAAAAGTATAATTGAGAATATTTTAAACTTACGAATGATTGCAGTCCTTAAAGACAACCCTTCAAAGGCAAATTTTCCTTTTTTTCCTCTGTAGCTATATTTAGCAGCTAATTTATTTGTAAGACAATGCTTCAAAATGGTATTAACAGTCCCAGTTCGGGAAACGGATGCAAATGATGTGAAATAGTTACACTGTAAATAAAAATAAAATCAATCAATCATAATAATTTTACATATAAAGCACATACCTATCAATTTACTCGTAATTTATGAATAAAACTATTTAAATAAAAAAATATATACTTAAGTAGATACTTTATCGTATAGTGCGTGTAGCTATGTTTAAATGTTTAGTCTGTGAATACAAGAGCTATACTAGCGGCACGCTACGATGGCCGTTTTGACGTTTGTCTTTATATTAAATAACTACGTTTAAAGGAGCCATGGAACTAATAAGTACTTCTTATTAGTTCCATGAAAGGAGCATATTGCTGTTCTTTATTGTCAATAGTGGTGTGCAGTATAACTGCGTGCCGCTACTACATATAATGTACCTCTCGCTCGCACGTTTCGACATTTTGAAAGATATAGGCCGTTCGTACATTACGATACCTAAATCTCCGATACCAGGCGACTTTAATCTCCATCGCGCGCTCCTGTGTATGAACCTCTATGCATTCGTACACAAGAGCGCGCAATGGAGACTAAAGTCGCCTGGTATCGGAGATTTAGGTATCGTAATGTACGAACGGCCATAAAATCACTGATCCCATTTTTTTAAAATCGCAATCCAACATTTTATGTGCAATCACATTGCACACAGTTTAGTAAAAAAATAATTTTAATCGATACAAGTTTACCTACTCAAAAGTTTGCTTAAGTACTAAAACTAGTAAAGCAAACTTTTGAGTAGCGAGAGGTACATTAGCTCCTGTATTCGCCTTCAACGGGAAGCTAGTTTGGAATTGATTGCAAAAATTGGGTACCAAACAGACAGAAAAGAAAGTGAGTTAATAATGCATAGTCATTCAGTTTTGAGCTGTGTTTCAAGTTATTAAGAATTGATTTTAAAAGTCATGCAATAATTTTATTTAAATTGATAACAAACCAGTTCAGTCAAATTGTTGTCATTTTCAAGGTGAGTTTCCAATGATTTTAATTCATCTTCTTGATGAAGTGGAAACTGTACAGGTAACTCCAAGTCAGTATTTTTTAAATTATTTGTATTAAGTTCATTTTGCTGTCTCATCCAACTTAATATTTGGTTATTTTGCTCCACAATAGTTGCTAGCATTCGAAGCGATTTATGTTCAAAAGCTGTAATTAAATAAGTCGAGATTTAGATACAATTAAGATAAATTATTAATCAATGAGTTTTCTATGGTACAATGTAGTAGTAGTAAAATGATAGCTGATTTTTAACTACAATAAATTGAGTAAATAAATAAGTCAGTATATTCTACCACTCAACACGGGCGTAGTTGCAGAAAAGCCATCTGCAGGCTTAGCACCTCTTAATTCAGTATGAGGCGTCGTGGGAACACTTAATTCTTCAGTATACAAAGGTTGTGATGACCCTAAAACACATAAAAATAGTACAAAGATATAATTTTCTTTTTAACTAAATAACACCCAACAGTCACATACATTGTCCCCAACCCACACACTACAAATTTTGAGTATTTATTTGTTACTCAATCATAGCAAGACAAAAACAATTCAGTGAAAAATAAGGCATAATGTAATGCAATGTAATAACGATAATATTTGTTTTGAGATCAGGCAAACGGGTGGCTGAACTAGCAACCACCACCAGTCACCTAAAGAGTGTCATACAAAATTCAAGGAACCCCAAAATCACATTAAATCAGTTTTATTTCATTTGTTTATTGTTTAAGAAGATTGTGTATATTTTAACTCATCTATTCTCTCAGATCTCCTATGTTTTGGGCAGGCATTGTGGTAGAAGTCATATGCAAACAAAGACTTACCTCTCAATTGTGTAGGAGGTGTAGTAGGAACACTTACTAGTTCTTCAGTAGGCATGAACGGTTGTAATGACACTAAAAACAAATATAATGTTATTAGTAAACACCTATATGAGATTGAAACTAAGCCAATATCAACTTATGTACTAAAACAAAATAATGACAGGTAAATATTACTTTACCTCTATGTGTAGGTGTGATGCTTGTTGTATCACCATCAGTAGACAGAGATGGTTGGACTGAACCTTAAAAAAACAAAGTAAAATAATAATGTAAATTTTTCAAAAGATTTCTAATTATAGGAAATAATCAATTTGCTATAGTAATGACAATGACAGGCGTTTGTAAGTTTTCATTAGATACCTAACCTACCTAAGTACCTATACTCAATTTAGCTATTTAATTTATTGCAAATATTAATGGAACATGCAAGTTATATTGCATGTATATTATGCATACCTACATAACATAAAACAATGTACAGTCGCCCACATTAATATTACACTTTACTATGTACTTACACTTTAAAGTGTATTGTATGTGTTGAGATGTCTTATAATGTAATTTCAAATACAATTCAATGACAATTGTTTGTGAATAGAAAATGGTTTTGTCACATCTGGTAATCTGTCCTTACTTAGTATCATGTCTGGTAGATGCAAAAGTAATGAGATAATTTACCAGACGTGAAATCAAAAGTAATGGTTTAATTTTGAAAATTTACATATATATTATTGCAGACAACTGAACTTACTATGAATACATATTTATTTTACCTTTCAAACTTCATCTTTGACAACCAGACTACACCTAGTGGTAAAACTGTACCATTAAAAATAAAAAATAGGCAGGCTAAGTTTCTGAAAGTTATTTAAAGTTTTACCTGGATTTTCAAATATTTTGACCAATTTGCGAGTATGACTTAGTGATTTATGAACATTAAATATATCATCATCCTCTTCATCGCTAGATAATATCCGCTTTGATGGCCTTGTTTTACGTTTTTCAATTCTTTCCTCTCCATCAGTCACATCGCTGTTTATCTCTGCTTCCTTTGCTTTTTTTCGTGCTAGTAGAATATCATCTAAAATTTAATTAAATAAGGTAAGTATTGTAGAAAAGTTACTTAGGGATGCCCATTAGTCGCCTTAAGAACTGTGAAAATCCTTGCTATATACTTATAGCTATTTTCAATCCATGTTAGATTAGAGCAGCCTAAAAACCCCAACACCAGAGTTGATCACGAGTCCACCAGCACATACAAACTTGCAGTTTTAAGCCATGGTAGATGCCTTATAGCAGCCTGAAAACTCCAACACCAGAGTCACGAGTTCACCAGTACATGCGAACTTGCTTGCTTGCCATGCAGTATTATGTGTATGTGTACACAGCAGGTAGCAGGATAAGTGAGGAAAGTGAGAAGATAGGTGCAATCATATGGGAACCAATGGCCATGCTCACACTACTAGCGCCTTGCAAGGCTAGTATCTTATAACTAGTAAATCACCTTTCCGTAAGAGCCCCACTGACCTTTCATGTAGTTGGACGGCCTGCCATCCATAATATAATATTATACCTTGCTGTCTGCTGACAGTTGACATGCAGGCTTGCAGCAGTAAAATCTGTTACTGTGTACAACCTGCAGTTTGTACACATAACAAAGTCTACGAAAACACTAGAAACATTATTGTGAAGATATACCATTTTACAAAGATAAACATAACCCAACAAATATTTACTGACTCTAACCTAAAATATTTCAGGTGCCAGAAACTGGTGAACAATAAATATGTATCCTACCAACGTCGATAACTCGATCATACTTACCAGTCTCGAAAAATTTCCGCCTCAATTGTATTATAGGCCAATCTTCGGCTGGATGTTCATGTTTAACAAGAAGTTTGTTATATTGAGCAGAAAACTTCGAATTGGGCCAGAAACTTTCTAACTTTCTTGGCGTAAGCCATACTGATGAGACTATGACCATGTTACCAGCAGTCCCCTCATCCTTCGATTCTTCTTCAGCAACCACGTACATCTTAACCCCTAGGATTAAGAAAAACATTTCACTTTACTGACCAATGTAAGAAAATGTCCACCACGAAATTTGCTGCTCTCGTCGGCGTCGTACCTAACCTACTCTTTAACACACACACAGAACAAACAAAACAGGACACAGTTGGCCCAAAACTCAAAAACTAGGCCACTGTGATTATTTATTAGCGTAGGTACCTTACCTAATATAATTAATTGATTTGTGAAATTGTAATCCGCTTATCCGCCTCAGCCTCCGTAGGAGTAATAGGTAGTATTCTGTCACAGAATTTCTGTGGCCTCAGCCGCCGAGTGCAAAGAAAATGTATGTGTAATACTACGAACGAAAGCCGAGTCTACTTGTCTTGTAATTTAGTAATATACTCTCTAATCTGTGAGCCGAGTGCCGGTCGTTTCATAAAAATGCCCGCCAATGCCCGCCTTAAAAAATGTCAAATACTTTTTTTTTTTAATTTTCATTCGACGGATTGGGTAGAGGCTATGATTAAAATAAATTATTTCGTTTGAGCCATGCAATGCAACTTATTAAATTATTGCGAAAAATTACTTACCTCGATTTTTATTTTTATGTTCTAACTTATTAAAAACCTGAAATCAACATTAAAAGTGAATGATTTGACAACGGCTAGACGTGACGTCATACTTTAGTATTTCATACTAAAATGTACCGAACATGCCGTTTTGACGTTTAAAACAAAGGCACTGATTTGTTATTTGACTTGACCACAGACATATAAGAGGACTTGACAGTCACCATCCCCATTGCGATAAAGCCAAAAACGTCTTTTGTTGAAGTTATTTACGGCGAATTAGTCCATTGAAATGTTACAATTTAAGGACCTTATTGCATTTGTTAGAGGACGCAATTTTATTTTTGAGACATGTGGGGGGGTCAATAGAAGCTTAACCCCAAGTTTGTGGGGTTGCCGCCCTTGTCCCCCGGCCGCCATCTTGGACAAAGGGGTGCAAACACCTTTATCGCAATATCTCGGAAACTATGCGTTCTACAAAAAATTCGTAAAGACATAATTTGTAGCAAATCGCTTTGCCTACAAATATGTTCATACAACTTTTGCCCTAAATTTAAAATTAAAGAAGTTATAAGCAAAAAAGTGAGAAAATTTCTATAAAAAAATTCTTTTTTCACAACAACAAATGCAAAGCTCATTTAACATTTCAATGGACTAAATGACGATACACAGCGCAGGTTAACGTCATGTGATGACGTTTTATAAGGCGAAAGACGATGTATAGCTCCGAATCACGTTACTTGATGACGTCTTAAAAAGCAAACGACGACACATAGCTCCGAATCACGTTACTTGATGACGTCTTAAAAAGCAAACGACGACATATAGCTCCGAATCACGTTACTTGATGACGTCTTAAAAAGCAAACGACGACATATAGCTCCGAATCACGTTACTTGATGACGTCTTAAAAAGCAAACGACGACATATAGCTCCGAATCACGTTACTTGATGACGTCTTAAAAAGCAAACGACGACATATAGCTCCGAATCACGTCATTTTAATACGTCATATATGGCGAAGGACGTCATTGTTTCAAAGATGACGTCAGTTTATCGTCATTTATCACGTGAGCATGTTGCTTGGGTCTTCATGCGTGTTAATTTAATTTCACCCTAAACTTACACAGATATACACCAAAGGCCCCAAATGTACTGTTAATTAACACTACATATATTTTAACTAGTTTAATGTTTTAAAAGCATTTGTATTTCACCTCCTATTTAATGTGTTTAGTTATTTATGCCGGCACGGATGGTGGAAAACAGTTATTTTTGCATACTACCAAGACAGTGAAGCTAAGGGTGTATGGAGCCTTACGATTGAGCCAAGATCTCTCAAGCCAGGACACTTTATTTTGCTTGCAGTATCTCCTCAGGCTTCACCTAACTGGAGCTAACGGTGAGGTGGGTATATTGGATTCGAACCGACTAAAACCGTACGGTGTTTGGCCACATCGGCCTGTGTGGTCGGGGCATCATTTGTGCTCTAGAAAGGATATCCCTGAGACCCTGACTGGCCTTGACTACCAACATAGGCGACCGTGATGTGTTGTTGGGGATCAAAAATAATCCTTTCCCTTTTGTAATCCTCTCTGGAAATGTTGAATAAAGTTCTCTCATAAATATGTTGACTATTTTATTAAAGGCTTAAAAGCGAAAATGATATTAATCTACTTTTATTGCTGTCTGTAGATACATACAATTAATACTGAATGTTTCCATTCGTATTGGAAAGAGTCGACGAAAAGTAGTATGTATGTATTCACCAGCATCGGTAGCTTGATGGTTAAGGAGTCGGTCTTACGATTCAGAGGTCTCGCGTTCGAATCCTGGCGTTTACACTAGCGACGTGAACCCACTCCTAACGCTAGCAATTTAAATTAGCTTAAGAAGTTAACGTTAACGGGAATACTAGTCATTTCAGTTACTAGACACTAGTACCTTTTTTTTGTAGTTGCGGAAATCCCATCGGATTCCCCGCTGGCCGGCGGGGGAGGTTATCGGTTCTAGTAGACCTTTCTTTTTCGTGTGGAAATCTCCTCGTATACCCCCCGGCCGGTCAGTGGGGGTGGTTATGTCGGGCTTGAACTGACTAAAACCGCACACCGTCTCGGGTCTTCAGACGCCGGAGTGTAAGGTTACCCATAAGACATCTCCCTCGCACCCCGACTGACCCCGTTTTGGGGGCGGGGGCGCTAGTCGCCCCGCCGTCCCAGACTGCTTCTGCTGGGATGACAGGCGGCCTCACCTGCCACCCCCAGGCCTGCGCTCATGAAGGACGGAGGTCGTTAAGCGACTTCCGGCGCCTGAGCCGCCTGCGTATGTTACGGGCTCGGCGGGCTGGGAGACTTCTAAATTTCTCCCGGGCGCGCTCCGCCATCTCCTTCTCAAGCCTTACATGCTCGCAGAAGAAGGGGCGGCGACCCACGGTTTTAGTATCTACTGTTGAAAAAGAGTAGAGTAAAGTAGAGTAAGAGTAAATATAATACCTTATTTTAATTGTCTATAAAACTTACTGTTTTTTACGTTTAATAAAAATAAACAGATTTGTTTGACAGTCTACTCCAAACTTAAAATAGGTAAAGTCAACCGAATAAATTGGCAAAGCCGCAAAATATTTGTTCGAGATAATCCGACATCGCACTAACGACTCCTGGGAGCAGTACAATGGCGAAATTAACGCCTTCCGTACAATGCGGATCACTATCTACCGAGCTGCCATTGTTTCAGGCTGATCAACGAAATAAGTTTGGATTTTGAAGGGTTCCTCGGGAGATAGAAACGTTTCTAGAAATATAGTATTAAAGGGACAAACATTTAGAGTAAAGTTGTCTCCCTGAAAGTACAGTCAACGACAAAGATCTTCATCCAAGCGCCAATCCCAGTAGTAATAAAGTCACCACCTGGTTTCTACTCTCTTACTTCTCCTTTTATTGGTTTTGGATCGGATTGGTATTGGAAGCAACTGCCGTGTGACCTCTCAACCTCGAGAGGAAAGTCAATCAGAAGGCGTACTGGTGAGGTTGCTTTTGGCCTCGAAGATCTCAGTGGATGGACGGGATCAATATGAAACGTGAGTGGAGTTGCAGGCAACAGCTAGTAATTTATAAATAACAATATAATTAACTTGAGCGTATTTGAAGGTACAAGTCAAAGAAATTTAATTACGATCGAATTGATGAAGTTACTGTTGAAATTCTAGTAATGAATCTAATCTATTTTGTATTGCTGTGCTGCTAATTTGCTTCATTCCTCAAATAATTGAATAGGCGGGGGATTAAGAGAATG
Source organism: Cybosia mesomella (assembly GCA_946251805.1). Lineage (NCBI taxonomy): Eukaryota > Metazoa > Arthropoda > Insecta > Lepidoptera > Erebidae > Cybosia > Cybosia mesomella. Next base: position 8,643,408 of record OX276398.1, on the reverse strand, counting down.
GTAGGTAGTTTAATAAAGCAGGCTTGAAATTATTATGAAGGCGTTTGGATTAATGTTTTGTTGAATTGAATAGTCACTGAATGCTTCTATTTCTTAATATTCAGGCCACCTCTGAGGCGTAGCGGTAGTGCGTTCGACTGCTAAGCCAAGGGTCGCGGGTTCGATTCCCGTTCAGTGCAAATATGTATATTTGCATTTGTCTGGGTGTTTCTATTTATAATATGTATTTATTATGTTCATCCGCATTCTAGAACCCATATGACAAGCTCTGCTTAGTTGGATTCTAGATGGTGTTGTGTACTTTGTCCTACAATTATTTTTTTTAGGGTTCCGTACCTTTTTTTTTTTTCGTGCGGAAATCCCTTCGTATATCCCTCCGCCGGCCAGCGGGGGCGGTTATGTCGGGCTTGCACCGACTAAAACCGCACGCCGTCTCGGGTCTTAAGACGCCGGGTGTAAGGTTACCCATAGAGCATATACCTCGCACCCCGACTGACCCTAGGCCATCTCCGTTTTCGAGATGGCCCCCTTACTTGCTCTCCACTGTGCCATCTGCTAGTCAGAGGGACACGTGGAAAGCTTCCGAACAGCCCTCAACAGGGCCGTCCTCGCCTCGGTCGGAGTTGGCCGTAGGCGGCAGCGTCTCTCCCACCCTAGGAGAGAGGCGCTGCCGTCTCCGTTGCCCAGGGTGCACCTCGTGGAGGTCCCCAACCAAGCACCCCAGGGTTCCGTACCTCAAAAGGAAAAAACGGAACCCTCTGTCAAGACCGTTTTTCTCAGGGACGCGTTGAGGTATCAAACTGAAATATATATCTAATACTCAGGTCTACTGTCCCTTGGAGCTGTGAAAAAATCAAACTTCTAAGCCAAAGCAATCAAATGATACAGCCGTTTATGCCGAAATTGTCCGCAAATTTTCGAAACTGGCACGGGAATCAAAACCTACAGGGTACTTCCCGTGAACTTAGAATCTTGAAATTTGGTACGTAGCAACGTCTTATAGTACAGATAAAGGAAAAATTGCGAAAACCGTAAATTTTTAGTTACATCATATAATAAAAAAGTATTTCTGAAAATTTTAAAGTTACTACTACCATAACTATGCCTCGATTGTCGTGATGGGTGAACTTTTACTTATATACCTACAGGTTTGTACGGAACCCTCGGTGTGCGAGTCCGACTCGCACTTGGCCGGTTTTTTTTATTAAAAGAAAAGAAGTAACCGAAATTACTAATATTCCCTCTAACCCCCAGCTAAGCTAAATTGCTTGTGTTAGGAGTGGGTTCACGTCGGTAGTGTAATGACCAGGATTTGAACCCGGGACCTCTCGATCGCAGGGTCGACTCCTTAACCACTAAGCTACTTTTATACATATATACTAGCTGACCCGGGCAATGTGCATGATCCTACAAACATCATCACCTTTGGGGTCCAAGTAAACTTCACCTACTAGTTGGGCCCCTGCTAAATGACGGACGAAGCTAAAACGAAGACTTTCCTGTCGGGGTTGGGAGGTCAGACGGCAGTCGCTCCCGGAATAGTCGACACAACAATCAGAAACAACGCTTGCGCGGAATTCGGTTATCGTTTTTTGGTCATATCTCTGGGTCAATATAACCAATAGCAATCAGACATACGGCAGATTTTAAGTCAATAGAAACGTTCAGTAGTTTAACATCCATCGCGAATAAACAAACAAAAAGAAAACATACAAGAATTCCAAAAAAATATTAGAATCGTTCATTTAACATAACCCAAATATGTTTTTTTCAAATGTCTCCAATGTAGAGACTCAATTATTTTCAATTTTATAATAGTACTGTAGTGTTCGGACTCCTTCGAACACTATAATTAATTCCCTGGCCATCATGCGACAGCGATATAAAAATAAAACTGTGTAATAAATATTTCAAATTCGGAGCTAGGAAAAAAACAAAGGAGGAGATGACAGATCAAGTTGGAGAGGGCACCAGAGGGTCTTTGATCGAGCAGTGGAAAATATTCTGAAGAAAGTTGTATCTTAGGCTCAATCACTGGACAGTTTCCGCGTTCCTCCCCAGTTCGTAAAGTAAAACTTAATAATCTCGCGTAAAGTCCCCTAAATACGTTGAATAAAATTGTATTGGTTAATAAATGATATATCTAATACAAAATATTAGTGTTATAATTTAATTATCACGAGAAGGACGCGCCGGTTTCCACAGGATTGGTGGAAACGCCAGCATTCTGCAGTTTCCACAGGATTGGTGGAAACTCCAACGTTCTGCAGTTTGTAGTGGATTGATCGACCCCGTACCTTAGAAGGAAGACGTCGTGTGACATTGGAGCGACGCACTGATCAGATAACAAATTTTCGCTTTAATTATATATATTATTGCTACCATAAAATGGCTGAGACAAAAAAGTTTAATGGCACTGAGGGTGTCTCATTCAAAAAATTTATAAGAGATTTTAATGTCATATTCGCGATAAATAAATTCATGCTAGCTGACAAAGCCACAATTTTAGCTGCCTACCTAGGCCTAGGGTGTATAATTATAAAAAAGAGCTTCGTGACGCTCTGTTACAATTAGCAGAAGTACAACCCAATATACATGGAGGAAGAATACAAAATTTACCTACAAATCCCCCCCAAGGATATAACCGTCAAGTCAGATTTGGAAACCGTTACGGGAATAGAGGAGACGCGACATCATACGATGCACGACAAGCTCCATCACCGTCAAGTCCACGAGACGAAGGAGATAATTTTCACACTCCGAGATATAAACTAAGACCTCGGAATATTACTAATACTAATGTTTTCCCTAGTAACCCTTCATTCATCGGGATCTAACAGACAGGATACTCCAACTTCGAGCCGGCAGTTTTTCCGGAGAGGACTCGGGAGGAGAATGTAATGAGCGTGGAGCATTCCGAGTCCGCGAATGCAGATCAGCTTCACGACGAAAACAAATTTTCGGGTCAGTTTACACCGTTTATTAAAATTTCAATTAATAATTCTGACCGAAGCGTTACTTGATACTGGAGCAATCGTAAATACTATGAGCGAAGTTTTAGCTAGAAGCTTGAATCTACCAATAAAACCATCAACGTCGTTAACGCACATCAAAAGCATAACTGGGTCTACTGCAACTATCTGCGGTGAAGTCGACGTGAACATAATTGTTGCAAACATTGTAGTTAGAGTGAATTTCATTGTTATTTATGACATTGAATTAGATTTAGTCTTAGGTCAATCGTTCATGTTTGCTAATGCTGTGTCAATTGATTTCAGAAAAAACTGTTTAAAAGTGTGTTAAAAAGTAAACTGTACGCGCAGATACGACAATAAAACCGTGAGTAAGGTTTCAAATTGCACAACATTGAATATTATAAACACAAATGATATGTTATTTAATTATAAAGTAATAAATAAAACCAATGATGATTATTATAAGCTTAACTTTCATAAAGTGATAGTAAGTAAGTCAGAATTCAAGAAATTAATTAATGAAAACCTCCTAGCGACCAAAAGGAATCGTTGTTGGAAATTGTTGGATATTGTGAATTGTTGGAAACAATACAAGGCTACGAAGATAGATTTGCATTCGACAATGAAAACATAGGCAGATGCAAGTTAACAGAAGTAAGGATACCCACGACAGATGAAATACCTGTACATATAGCGCCGCCAACCTGTACGGCAACAATTAGACATTGTGAATGATTAAATACAAGAGATGCTTCAGAATGGTGTAATTAGACATTCACAAAGTGCCTACACGTCGCCGATCGTATTAGTGAAGAAACCGGACAATTCATATCGTTTCTGTGTCGACTATAGAAAATTAAACAAGAAGGTCATAATAGACTCCTAACCACTACCTAGGATTGATGATATAATAAATTATTTATCTGAAGCCAAGTATTTTGCAGATATAGATCTCATATCAGGATATTGGCAATTACCTTTGGCCGAGGAGGACAAACACAAGACAGCATTCGTTTGCCCAAATTGTCAATATGAATGGAACGTCTTATCTTTTGGATTGGTCAAAAGTTGAGCTGCGTTCCAGCGCACAATGGATCAGGTTTTAGCTGGAATTAAATACACAAATGCAATAGTTTACATAGATAACATTATTGTCTATGGGAAAACCTATGAAGAATTCCTAGAAGCATTACGGGATGTTTTGGCGAGATTGAGAGCAGATAATCTTACGCTAAAACCTTCAAAGTGCAAATTTGGGTTTCAAGAAATCACTGTTCTAGGATACGTATTCAATTCTGAAGGAATAAAACCAGACCCTAAGAAGTTAGAAGCTGTAAAAAAATTTAAACCACCTAAGAATGCCAAACAGGTAAAATCCATTTTGGGACTTTTTAGTTACTATCGAAAATTCGTTGAAAATTTAGCTCAGATAGCATTACCTCTAACGAGACTACTCAAGAAGAGTGCATCCTTCAAATGGACGAATGTTGAACAAGAAGCATTCGAAAACATAGTCGAAATTTTGACTAATCCACCTGTACTGAAGTATTATTCCAGCGATAAAGATATTGTAACAAGGTTATTTGTAGATGCGTCAGAATATGCACTAGGAGCATGCCTCATGCAAGGGAAATACGCTTTACACCCCATAGCATACGCTTCCAGAAAATTGTCAGACGGAGAAGCAAAATACTCTACATCTGAAAAGGAATGCTTAGCTCTAATATGGGCGCTCAAATTTTTGAGAAATTATTTATGACGAATTAAGTTTCAGGTTGTCACATATCACAAAGCGCTGGTGTGGTTAAAACAAACTAAAGATTCAAACAGCAAGTTAGCCAGATGGGCCTTGGCAATACAAGATGTGGATTTCGACATCGTACATTGTTCCGGCAAGAACAATATTGTTGCCGATTACCTAAGTCGTAATCCTCTAAAGACAGAGGACGAGGATGTGAATACATCAGTAACGGATGACATAGATATGTATAGCATCAGCACCGATACAATGGTAGTGAAGCAGTGCGCAGACCTTTTCTGTAGACCAATAAGAAATGTTTTATCAAATAATAATATAACAAACTACAAAGGATTTTTATTAAGAAATAACATATTAGTAAAGGAAGTGCTAAGAAATGGACTAAGAAAAAATGTTGTTGTGCTGCCGAAAGAACTATTGAAGACAACTCTCGAGTAACTGCATGATCATCCATGGTCTGGAGGACACTTCGGAATCGCAAAGACGTTGTCAAAGTTCCGTAACAGATTTTTCTTTCCCAAAGCTGAAAAAGAAATAGAGAAATATATTAGAAGTTGCCTAACATGCCAACAAAGAAAGAAATTTAGACAGCGAGCCCCTTTACATCCGATGACCACGGAAGGGTTATTAGAAAGCGTGGGAATGGACATTCTCGGACCATTTACTAAATCCAATAGAGGAAATAAATATATTTTAGTAGCTATTGAATATATGTCCAAATATGTTATTTGTAAACCTTTACCCAGGGTTACAGCTCAAGAAGTATGCGAATTCGTTGCCGATGAAATTATATGCAGATTAGGAGGTGTAAAGAATATTATTACTGACAGAGGGCCGGTGTTTACTTCAAACTTACTCAAGGAAACGGCTGACTTCTTCGGGTTCAAACTACATCACATCACAGCCTTCAAGGCGTCATCAAATGGCCTTTGTGAGAATTTCAATGCTACACTAATACAGATGCTATCCATGTAGCAGCTTTGTTAATATTTGCATATAATGCCACGAAACATACACCTACAGGTATGTCCCCACACATATTGTTATTCGCACGAGAGCCGATTCTGCAATCAAACTTTGAAGTCAATGAAGAGATTACAAACGAGTCATACACATCGAGACATACAAGAGCAAATTATCTTGTACAACGAGCGAAAGTGAATATTAGAAATGCACAAAGGAGACAGAAAGCTTACTACGACAAGAAGGTGAAATACGTAGGATATCAAAGTTCTTATATACAGTCCAAGACGAATTTCAGGAAGAAGTAAGAAGCTTAATAAACCGTATAAAGGACCTTTCGCTATTATCAGGAGGATTTCGAACACCAACTATGTTGTGGGGAAGGTAAACAATCCAGGCAAGATATTATACATACTAATTTTCTGAAACCTTTCATCAACAGAAGATCCGTGGTTTAGTTGAAAGTTGTGTGTAAGTTGTATTATATTTATTTGACTTTGACTGTTTTGTTGACATAGTTATTTTTTTTTTATATTTTATGTGCGGTGTTAACAAAAAAGTTTGACAAACAAAGTTCGATTGTGATATCATTGGTTTCATGTGACTTTGTTGACGTTTTAAAGTTCAAATTCGAGCAAATAAATGTGCAAGTTGTCTCCTATAATTATTTTACAGATTCTGCCCGACCATAACTTTTAGTAAAGTTGTGATATATGTAACTACATATATCACAACTTTACTAAAAGTTAATAAGGTGTTGTTTAATATGTAACACAATAACAATGTGTTTTTTTTCTTGTTTATTCTATAATGGAGCGGTGTCGAAGATAAATAAAAAAAATTAGAGTCTGGCCATTGAAAGTTGTCCACGCATTATTTTCAGAACTATTGATATGGCAATAATTTAAGACTGTCAAAATTGACACATTGACTAATTGCATAATTTTGATATTTCAGCTATAAGAAACAAAATTCCACCTTGATGTTGGCTTTTTTTTTCTTTCCGTGCGGAAATCCCTTCGAATACCCCCCGCTGGCCAGCGGGGGCGGTTATGTCGGGCTTGAACCGACTAAAACCGCACGCCGTCTCGGGTCTTAAGACGCCGGGGTGTATGCCCATAGAATCATCGGTACCTAAACAACAGATGCCACCCTAATAAAAAAAGAAGAAAGAAACAAAATAAACGAATTTTATGGAGTTAGAAAACAAGTCCCAACACTGAGAAGCCTGCACAATGAGCTGAGGGAGGCAATAGAGTCTATGGGATTACACGCTCAGTGTTTGAGTTTCAAAACAATAAAAATGAACGGGCTTTACTTACAGAAAAATATGAAATTGTGGCATGGAGATAGATTCTTGAGGAGAATACATAAAAAGAGGCTAGAAGGTAAATAGATTATTTACCTTGATGAGATATATGTACATCAGAACTATGAAGTAAAAAAATCGTGGCAAGGACCTTCAACAAGTGGTGTCACTACTAATATATCGTCAGGAAAAGTCTTGTTATTGTGCATGCAGGATCGGAGGAAGGGTTTGTGCCAGGTTCATTATTGATATTTAGCATTAAATCCAAATCAGCTGACTACCATGATTATATGAATGCTACCAACTTTAGGACATGGTTTGAGGAAATGTTGATACCTAATCTCACTAAACCTAGTGTAATTTGTGATGGACAATGCAAGTTACCATGTCAAACATGTAAACAGGGGGTTCCCTACTATGTCTGATTCCAAAGGTAATCTCCGAATATGGCTTTAAGAGAATAATATTAATTTTGAAGAATATCACACCAAAGCTGAATTTATGTGTTCAGTGAAAGCAGAAGCAGAAGCAGAAGTACTTCTAAAAACAGTCATATTCACAATCTCGAAATTTTGTTGCTGCCACTGTATCATTGCAACCTCAATGCTATTGAGCTTGTATGGAGTCAAGTGAAGAGAAAAGTGCCAAGCAAAAATATAAGAATACCAGGGTCTGAAATGCAAAATTTAATAAAATAATGTTTTCTATCCATAACTGCTGATGACTGAAAGATTACTGAAAACGAACTTGAACCATTCATAAAACATCTTGGGGGCAGTAGCGGCGAAGAAAGCTACGAAGCTGATTCAATATTAACAGACGTAGAGTTTTTGGAATCCGATTTCAACAATGACTAATAGTAGTAGTATGTTTTGTACGGCTAAATTACGAATAGTGGCAAATGCTCATCAATTGAAGTCCTCGAATGTAGGTACATAAAATTATGGATTATTTGAAAGTTATAAAAAGGCAGAATTATAAGTACTCCTTTATTTAATATTTTTATTATAATATTCTTTAATATTAATATTATATTCTTTCCTTTATTTACACTCGAAAATTACAGCTCATAAAACATTAATTAATAAAAGTTACTTGTTGAATAATAAATAGTATCAACTCCGTTTAAGCACTGTATAGCCAGGGTTAACAGCTATTGATTTCTTTTTAATTCCCGCCTTTTTTCTTGGACAGCTTTCGTTGGCCAGACTCTAGCATAGGGTTAGGCAATTATTTTTTCGTCTAATGTTGGGAGTGGAAATCTAAAATTTGTAAGAGAGTCAGATCGCTGAGAACATAGTTGCCTGCGATGGTGGAAGTTGGTTTTCACCAGACTCATTATGGGGTGAAGTTTTTTTTTCTCCTTAATAATGATTAAAAAGTAATTTTTCGTAGGTGATGTAAGAGATTTATAATTACATATGTGTGATAGATCATCTTTTGTCACGTTTTTTTTATTAGTAAAGTAGATGGAAGTAAGTGGTCTTAAAAGTATATTATACTTTTGGTCCCTTACGGACAAACATTAAAATGTGTCGACAAGAGATACCAATTTGATTTGTTTGGACAGGTGAGCTGTGGTCGAGTTTTTTTCTTCTGGCTTTTTTGCCCGGTCAAGAATGAAGTAATTTTTTTATGTGGTGAATAAAGATTGCGTCGTTATTCCCATTGTAAGGGACAGCTCACGCAAAGTTTTTTTTTTGCCAGTTTAGTATACCTAGTGCCTTTAGTTTAGTTAGGTGCTGTCGCATGAGGTCTTCAATTTAAAGTCCCCTAAATACGTTGAATAAAATTGTATTGGTTAATAAATGATATATCTAATACAAAATATTAATGTTATAATTTAATTATAACGAGAAGCTGTGAAGTCAGACCCCAGACGTCACAGTACTAAACCAATAGTTAAACAAACAGGCCAAGTGCGAGTCGGACTCGCCTATGAAGGGTTCCGTAGCAGGAAGTAAAATTTTTATATTTGAGTTGATTGAATGAAAGGTAAATTGCGTGATATTGTCGGAAGTTTACGCGAATGTTACACATCGAAATAAAAACTTTGACTTAACAAAAATGTGAAGTTAATAACTTGTTTCTTCAAACTTCAAGACAACAACCATCTTTAGTCTCCCCGTGACCATGGCTGCTGAAAAGCAACCGAAACGTCGGGTTCAATGTAAAATATAAAATAACATCAAATAAACCGCGATAGAATCCGTTAAAAATAGTTTTATTTCAATAACTACTTACTAGATCTCGTTCAAACTAATTTTCGGTGGAAGTTCACATGGTAATGTACACCATATATTTTTTTTTGTTATATAATTCTCTTATTTTAGAAGTTACAGGGGGTGGAAGGGGGGGACATTTTACCACTTTGGAAGTGTCTCTCGCGCAAACTATTCAGTTTAGAAAAAAGTGATATTAGTAACCACAATATAATTTTTGAAGACCTATCCAATAGATACCCAAAACGTATGGGTACGAAGAAAATTTTTTTTTTGAGTTTCAGTTCTAAGTATGGGGACGGACAGACATGACGAATGACATGGCGAATCTATAAGGGTTCCGTTTATTGCCATTTGGCAACGGAACCCTAAAAATATATGATATTAAATAATATAACACGTTCGTTTTTTTATAATTTACACTGCCAATGTCAAACTTAAATAAAAACAACCTTTGTTTAAATTGATCAACAACTTAGTTATGTCAGGCTAGAACCGACTAAAACCGCACGCCGTCTCGGTTCTACAGACGCCGTGGTGTAAGGTTGCCCATAGAGCATATCCCTCGCACCCCGACAGACCCTGGGCCATCTCAGGTTTCGAGATGGCCCCCTCGGGTTTGGGAACCACGGTGCTCCCCAGGTAGCAAACTGACGTCAGCGACGCATAAGGGACGTCATTCATAGGTCATAATAAGGTCGGTCATTATTCGTCGAGAGCGGACGTTATGGTGACGTCAGTTTAGGGTCAGGTCATAAACAGGACGTCGTATTCACGTCAATTTAAGGCCAGTGTCTGGACGTACCATATTCGTCACAAAATTGACGTTTTACGGACGTCTATTTGGGGTCATTATCCGCACGTACCATTTTCGTCGCAAAGTCGACGTTTTGCTGACGTCTTTTTGGGGTCACTTCCGGACGTACCACTTTCGTGGCAAAATGGACGTTTTACTGACGTCTATTTGGGGTCACTACCAGGAAGTACCATTGTCGTCGCGAAGTGGACGTTTTGCTGACGTCTTTTTAGAGTCACTATCCAGACGTACCATTTTCGTCACAAAGTGGACGTTTTACTGACGTCTTTTTGGAGTCACTATCCGGACGCACCATTCTAGTCACAAAATTGACGTTTCACTGACGTCTATTTTAGGTCACCATCTGAGGTGCTAATACCGGGAAACGCAAACGAAGTTTTCTCTCTTATATGGCTGAAATAATGATGCTGAACTTAAGTCAAATTAATTAGATTAAATAAGCGCTATTTATTCTGACTGCCATGTAGCCTTAGAAACTAATTTTCACCTTTGAGGTTAAAAATACCCTAGAGTGTTATACCTCGTTGGATAGCTGATAAAATGTAGATGTTTTTAAGCACATTTGCAGAGCAAGTGCCGTAATAATTTTTTGAGATATCCAGAAAAGAAAAATATTTTTTTATAATTTGTACTTATTTTCTTAAGTTTCGATCGTCTACGATTACCTATTTAGTTAACTTACGTGCAATTTTAGTCATTGAGGTCATTAAGCATCTCATTATTCATGTAAAAAACCAAAAAAATAATCTTAAGAGCCAAAAAAAAATCAAAATATTCAATTCAATAGCCGAAAAATTGGTCATTTTCATAAAAAAAAAATAAAACTCGAATATCTCGAAAACGGTTAAGTTTAGGATGGGGGGTTCCATAGTGAAATCATTCAGAAATGATGTGTACTACACGCCCTTAACGGATCTAGGTCGACTTCTCCTGTAACCCTGTATAAGAGATACCTATATATCTTTCTCTCAGCATATTCTTGTGACTTAGTCACAAGAATACCTATGCTGTCTATTCGCTCCTGACAAAGTACCTGCGAGGTCGCAGGTACCGCGGGAAACGCAAACAAACTTTGTTTTGCAGTTCCCGTTAGCACCTCTGGTCCCGAAAAGCTAAAGAACGATATAAGTATAATTCCATGAGGAAGTACCACCATCATATAGCGAATACTCAGGGCAAATATTACTAATCCATTAAAACAAGGTTTTGTACAGCCGGTACCTTAATATGCAAAGAAATTCGAAGTTTGAACAGTTTCATAGTCGTTAAAAAATAACGCGTTTCGTCCGACGTAAAAAATAACGCGTTTCGTTTCTTGATATCAATTTGTCATTCTTTGTGTTCTAAAATATTTATAAAGTAAAAAAAACATTTTCATCTTTTTAGGTAACTTAAAAGTTGATATAAAGTCATTTATTACAGGTTTTTTTGATTAATAACAGCAAAACAAGCTTGAAATGTGATTTTTAAAAATATCGAAAGTTGGAACGGAACGAAATTCTGACATTTTGATTTTCCCTCCCTTTTCGTTGGCGTTGGCTTGCCCCTCGCTTCGCGTGGTCCGTTAAGTGCTCTTGCTCTTGTGCGTTTCAAGACCTAAGAGAAATAAAATAAATTTCATCAAGATCAAACAACCTATTAATGTACTCAGTGATACAATTTACTGAAAAAGACGGTGGGACAGTATCGGTAATTAACAACCAGTGGTTTACGCCAAGGCGATGTGAAGTCTTTTGGCCTCCCGTTAAAGGGACTAAAGCGTTTGAAAAGATTTTGACTGATGCTGCGACACCAGATGAAAAATGGAAATTATACAGCGTTCAAAGAGTTTTTTGTGAGACTGGTAAGCATATTTTAATATATTTTACGAACCACTTGGATTTGGCTGTGGATACACATGTGCCCTTTTCCAGATAACATTAGACTTTTAACGGACAAATTTGTCTACGTTTCTTCGTTTATCTACGATATTAAACAGAAACATTCCTCTTGTTTTACTTATTTCGATTATGAATTACGTTTCAAACATAACATTACAAATATTTTTACGTACCAAAATATTTTTCCTTGATTTCGCATGACGATAAATGTACGATTTTTCTATTGTTATCTGGAATATGGTATAACGAAACTAAGGTTAATTTCCTGACTGGTATTTGGATGCAATATTATACCTGATTTATCGAGAGCTTACTGATGATGGTGAAAGTTTTCTGTGACTGGAGTTCAGTTTTTCCAAGATAAAATATGTACTTTTATAGGTATGCATTTTGAACCTTTTCACTATAAATTTTACAATAACTTAGCACTAGCTCAGGCATGTCATCACATTACAACATTCATTGTGATCAGGTTCAAAGTGTCCTACTAATCAAATTGGTTGACCATACAATTTCAGTTGTTCCTACTAATGCAACTCCATCCTCCCTAATTACTAATAACTTTGTTTTAATTGACTGAGGGATGCATTATGTTGTATTCATTTATTATTTTTGCATGTTGTGTGTATTTTTCTATTTCATTTGCATGTGAAGATGATATAGAGAAAGCCAAAAAAAAACTGAAACTGGTTGAGGATACCTCTGACCTACAGACTGATGCAGAAGAACCAAGTCTCAAACGGAGAAGGCAAAAAAGATATGTTTCTAGCAGTGATGACGATAACGACAATCACATTAGGCCACCACCATTAAAGAAAAAGACCTTTAACAAATTACTACCAGTTCAAGCTGCTGTCAATGTATGCTTAGAAGCTGGCAACGGCACAGGTGAGTTTTATAGTCAATGGTAGTTATGAAAAATGACACAACTAAAAAGTTTCTCGAATGGAAGTTTTTTTCCTTTTGTGATATATTATGGACCCCTAAAAATCAGTGTGAATAAATATATTTTAACTAGTTTTTTTTACATGTAATTAATTGTAAAGGTAAACGGTATAAAATTCCAAAATAATCTCAATATGTTATGTTCTGTGCAGATACCTGTCAAGGTCAGCCAAACATTACCCAAGAAACTACTTCAACACCAGAAAGTGAGTAAATTATAATGAATACATAATAGAATATTATTCTTACCTATGGTTAAAGATTAAGTTTGGGTAGGGTTTCATAAAAATGCATCACATTTAAGAAGGTGATCTAACCTTCGACATAAAAAAATAGCTTGTTCAGTTTGGCTGACATACTTGATTAACTGCTGAAATGTGACTAGTCATTTTTGTGAAACCCTGTAATTATAATGTATTACTAAGGCCGACTTGCACAGTCCACAGTACAAAAGAATGATAAATGATAACCTGGGGTTAAGCCCGTCACAGACTTTGCTATAACATATAGCGCAGTGCTATAAATATAGTGCGGTATTTAGAGGATGTTTATTCGAAACTGATATAATACATATTAACTTAATGTCTTTTGCCAACAGACCCTCTCATTACTGAATGTACTCGACGGGCTTCCTGTCTTGTCAAACAGTTTAGTGCAGGTTAAGATATCCATGTTTATATATTTATATCCGGTTGTATTTTCACCATCATGTATGTATGTATGTGTGTGGTGTTCATTCCTGCCACCTGCTATAGTGTAAACAGCTAGGATGATTTTCAGAAATGACGTAATGATTGGATTCATCTTTAATAGGCAGGTACTGGAAAAGTTCGGCATTGTTTATATTTTTTATGTTGTCAGATTTAGCAGAAGACGGCGAAGGGCGGCTAACTCCGGTTGCACGGCTAGATCGGTGCCGATATGAACAACCGTCGAATCTCGCCAGCGACGTGCCAGCAACGCCATCGCGTGTTCAAGGATTAACAGGTAGGTAATATAGTATGATGTATTACTTTTTACACGACTGCAGAAAAAAGGAGTGTATTGTTTTCAGGGTTCATGTGGTTATGTGAGTTTCTTTGTACCCCTGGAATTTCTGAACGCCTTTACCGATTAAAGCGTGAGAGGTATCGTTAGTCCTTACGTTATCCCGAGTGTCATAGGCTATATTTTTTACTTTTTAGTCAGTTCAGCAGTTTTTCTTTTTACAAGCTTTTATTTAGTTTCACCTGTCCCGTTGTCTGTAATAACATCTTGCAAGTTAAATTTGATCCACTTCCCGGTTTCCGATTGAGCTAAAATTTTGCATGCATGTACATATAAATCAGATGACAATGCAATACTATGGTACCATAAACCTGGTCTGATGATGGAGACGGAAGGTGGCCGTAGAAACTCCTTAGTTAAAAAGGATAAACCCGTCGTGTTTGGGCTCGTTAGAATCGTCTTAATGTAGTAGTTGACGATGGTATACAGAAAAGTACAGTCAGCAATAAAAGCTTGTACCAAAAATTTTTTTCACTTTTGACAGAAACTTATTATTGGTACTTTTCATTCGACTATTGGGAGTGTTAGTACTCTCTCCATATTTATGTTATAATGTATTAATCATTAATGCCGTATGTACGCATTAATCCGTTAATTAATCCGTAATTACCGTCGGGACAGTAGGAGACAGGTTAATTTATCCTTTTCTACCTTATTAAAAACTATATAGCAGTTGAACGCGACTTCTTTTGCCTAGATTTTGGTTATATAGCTATCCCGCTGTAACTAAGTATGCAATTTTTCGAGATAAGTCTATGTCCTTCTCCAGGGTCACATCTACTCCTAGGTATACCAAAATTCATCAAAATGGATTCAGCAGTTTGGATGTGTTTATTATTTTTTAGGTTACCAAGCAAAAGTGCTGTCATTATTGTCCTGTATAAAAACCCAAAATGATCAAATAATAAGCCTTTTAAAGCATACAGGCACATTGAAAGGTACTCTAAAACCGGAATTCAAATTCCCAATTAAAAATGCTGATGAACTATATACAATTGAATCATTACTAGAGAAAAAAGAAAATTATGATAATTTGGTAAGTTACAATACAATGACTCTGTATTGATTTCTTCTGACTGACTGACTCTTTATTGAGTTCTGAGTGAGAACACCACATAATAAGCATTACAGAAAAAAGATAAATATTGAAAATTTGCACCAATAGGCGGCCATGTAGCTTCAGAGCTATCTATTCCAGGCAACTTACATAAGAAAGATGGAAGGAACAGCTTGAAGCAGGTGGTGCAAAGATGTAATAAGTTAGGTCTGATCGTCAATTTATTTGCTAGACAAATATACATTGTTTTGTTTGTTACAGGTTTCATACATGAGAACTTTTGGAGGCAGAGATATTTCCAGCAAAGTGTCTCGGATAATGAAATTTTGTTTCACTGACCAGCTAGCTGAACAGTATAACTTCTATGGGAAAAGATCCAACAAAAAACCTTTCTGCCAACTGCGCCTGCGAGAGTGTATCGTGGGTAAGTTTAACATAACACTTAAGTGTAAGGCCGTGTCCCCAGTAGGCGAGCTGTGAGCGGCTGGCTAACTCTGAGGGTGCTACCACACTAATCGATCGATCATCGATCGATGTCATCGATCGGCATTGATAGATGACAATCGATTAGTGTGGTAGCTTTGGGTAATCGACGGATACACTTATCGATTGGTCTAGTAGAAACTATCGGTCGACGTCGACTGTTCTATTCTATCATCTATCGATTATAGTATCCAGCAGTGGGACATATGCTGGAGATGGAGATTTTGCGTAGTTATAACATTAATAAATGTATTATATCTTTATAGAAGGAGTTGTCACCACAACATCTGGGTCTACAGCTAAAGAAGTAGAAGATTCCATAAAAAATTGGTTGAAGCATGCCCCTGAAAGATTGAAGAAGAGTAATATACAAAACTAAACATGGCAGAAAAAATTAAATACTCAAAAAAGGCTATAGTTGGCAAACGTCAATTATTAAGAAGAGCAAAGGAAGCAGAGTTGAGTGTAATTTCAAATTTACAAGAAAGTACTACAGCTGTTAGTACATGCTCTTCCTTAGTTCATTTGCCATGTACTTTAAATAATAATTCTCAATCTGAAATTGTATCACAAGGTTCTAGTAATAATTCCAATCTATTGATGCAACATGACATTTCTGATGACAATCATATTACTATGTTTGATGATGTGCATTCACTATCTGATTCAGATTCTGATAAGTCTATAAAAGATGATGATTTAAAAACAGAGTTAAAACAATGGGCCACTCAGTATCAAATACCACATAATGCTTTAAATAGTCTTCTTAAAATTGTGTCTCCTTTATGCCCTGGATTACCAAAAGACAGTAGAACATTGTTGACAACCCCTTTACAACTAGAGATTACTAAGTTAGATACTGGAGAATTAGTATATTTAGGTCTTCTTTCACAAATTCAAAAACAAATAAAACTATTTGACGATACTGATAATAATGTTGGGAATAGAGAAATTAAAGTTTCTTTTAACATTGATGGACTTCCCATATTCAAAAGTACCAATACACAATTGTGGCCCATATTAGGATTGCTAAAAAATAACCCTAATGCTAGACCATTTGTTGTCGCTCTTTTCTGTGGTCGAGCTAAACCTTCACCATTAGATGTATTTCTAAAGCAATTTGTCGACGAATTAGAAGAATTACTTAGAAATGGTTTCGATCTTGAAAATATTCATTACAGTGTTAAAATCCATAGCTTTATTTGTGACGCTCCAGCGCGAGCATTTATCAAGTGTACTAAACAACATGGTGGCTATTCAGCTTGCGACAAGTGTATTGAAGCAGGCGAATACCGCGGCCGCGTGATCTATGAAAGTGTCTCAGCACCCATGAGGACCAATGAATCATTTCGTTCGCAGTTTGATGAGGACCATCATGTTGGAGAGTCACCACTTTTACGGCTCCCCATAGATTTGATATCTTTATTTCCTACTGAATATATGCATAATGTTTGTTTGGGGGTAATGCGTAAGCTGTTAAATGTGTGGATTAGTGGCGATTTAAATGTTCGTATACAAAGTCACTTCATTAAAATGATATCTGAAAAACTAATCCATTGTTCTAAATTTATACCAGTTGAATTTAATAGAAAACCGCGGAGTTTATCAGAATTAGCTCGATGGAAAGCAACTGAATATCGAATGTTTTTATTATATGTAGGTCCATTTGTGTTAAAAGATATCTTGCCACGTTCACTTTACGAAAACTTTCTACTTTTTCATTCAGCTATTACGATTTTATGTTCAAACAAACATATCAGAGAACTTGGTATAGATTTGGCACAGGAATTACTTCTGATTTTTATAAATCATTCAAAATCAGTTTATGGATTACATTTTTTGGTATATAATGTTCACATGTTATGTCATATATGCGATGATGTACGCATCTTTGGTACACTTGATGAATATTCAGCATTCCCATTTGAAAATCATTTAAAGAGTGTTAAGAAATTAGTACGATCGCCTAATAAGCCATTACAACAAATTGTAAGAAGACTGAAAGAAATGGAATGTTCAAAATTATACAGCTCCTTATCGCAAATAACTGTTTCTGACCAGTTTTATTCTGGACCACTACCTGAGGAAAATGTATATGAATGCTATAAAAAACTAACATATAAAAAATATACGTTATATGTAGCAGAATCTCGTGAAGCTGATTGTTATTGTCTTACTAAGGATAGGAAGGTATTTAAGATACACAACATCCTTAAAACTCATACTTTATTCATTTATGGAAAGGAGTTTGTAAACTATCAGCCGTTCTTTGAGTACCCTTTTAATTCAGTAGCTATTGATGTGATGGCAGTAAAAAATTATTCACATTTTAAATTGATACCTGTTAATGACATTTTAACCAAATGTGTGGTTGTCCACAATAACGGCTATACATTAAGCATTCCAATGCTTCATGATTATGATTGTTAGATTTTTTTATAATTATTGTTTAAATGTAAGTAGATATGAAACTTTCTTTTCTGAATGAATAATATACAGGTGTAATCAGAGGCGTATCAAGCAAAGGTGGTCGTGAATGTCGGTACCTTAAACCACTGATTGTTTATTACGGATACTGCCCCCCCGTTTATTCACTAAGTTGTATCACGAGTACATATTAGTTGCATGTTTGTTCTTGATTTACGTTCACATATAGGCGTTTTTGTCGCGCGACTGAAGCGCTGCACAACGAATCCCTTTGCATAAGGCCGTGGCCACACTGGTAAGGCGATTAGCGACGCGACGGCGATTTCAGAACAACTTGGGCGACTTGATGTTGAAATCACCGTCGCGTTGCTAATCGCCTTACCAGTGCGGCCACGGCCTTACAGCGGCTGCAGCGCGGCTAAGTCACGCGACAGCCGCGCTTCACCGTATCTGCCACTGCTAGTTCGGAGCGCTGCAGTCACGCTTCTGTCGCGCGGCTGTCGCGCTGCAGCTGCGCGACTTAGAAGCGCCTACAGTCGCGCGACAAAAACGCCTATATATATGTGAAAGCGCTCTAAGTCTTAATTAAAACGTAACGCATAACACAGCACACTCGTCATGGACGCGTACCACACAACAGACCGGGCAAACCTCTACGGTCGTGTTTTTTTTAGTTTAGTATAATAAGTCCGATATTTAGAGATAACAATGTTATTTTAAGTCTTGAAAAAATAAAAACTATAAAAAATAATCTAATTATATTTTTTTAGCGATAGAAACAATCGTATCGTAAGCACGGCAGCATAATGCATCCCCCGTAGGTCCTGACGTGTACAGTCAACCAATTTGATTCCTAGGCCATCATAGAACCCTGTCATAGTAGTGACGTATGTACATCGTAGCGACGTACGCCACTTTACTATAACAGGATTCTATGGTACCTAGGAATCAAATTGGTTGACTGTACGGCCCAGTAACGTCTATGAATTCAGAATATGACGTCACTCTAACGTCAGTGGCTGCCCTAATATGTACGGCCCAGTAACGTCCCTATGAATTTAGTATATGACGTCACTCCAACGTCAGTGACTGCCCTAATATGTACGGCCCAGTAACGTCCCTATGAATCCAGTATATGACGTCACTCCAACGTCAGTGGCTGCCTTAATATGTACGGTCAAGTAACGTCCCTATGAATTCAGTATATGACGTCACTCCAACGTCAGGGGCTGCCCTAATATGTACGGCCTAGTAACGTCCCTATGAATTCAGTATACGACGTCTCTGTAACGTCTGTAAATTGTCGTCTTGAGGCTGTGACAAATTGACGTCATCTGCTGGGACCCCCCGACGTCAAGAAATGACGTCTCTTACGTCGAGCAGTACCGTAAACGGACGACATAATGACGTATAAATGCTACCTGGGTCCCGTTTTGCCCCGGTTTCCCGGCCTGCTTCTGCTGGGGTGACAGGCGGCTCCACCTGTCACCCCCAGGCCGCGCTCATGGAGGACGAAGGTCGTTGAGCGACCTCCGACGTCTGAGGTATCATGCTGTAGCGGATATAAATCATGCCAATAATTCCTGATTTAAATTTCAATGCACAGTTTAATACCAAACCTCGATTATTAGACCTTGAAGCGCTAATCGCTTTAAAGCCTCATATGTATAGAATAAAGCTTATAGTTGCTACTTACCGTAAATCTGAGAGGCTTAGTACATTTACTGCACCCCCGTGATTTGCTACTGCTAGAAGGCAATTAACTAACATTACGACTTGATTCTACTGAATACGGCTCTTTGAAAGGTCACAGACAGAGTACAGGGTGATCATTTTATGGTTATTACTTACTCTTGAAGGATCTTAGTATTATCGTGCTGCCTCAGATTAAATAAATAAAAAGTTATTAACTTCATTTTTTTGTTAAGTCAAAGTCAAAGTTCATTCATTCGGTATAGACCATTAATACGGAACTTACAAAACGACAAAAAAGAATTAGACTAATGTTTAGCAAATTGATCACCGGTTTGAAACGCGGCCCTGTCCAGAGAAGACTCTGGCAAGCAACTCAGCGGGCTGTTTTTTCTTATTCCTTTTTGTCTATTTACTTAATCAAATTACAATATTTTGTTTGAGTAGCATAGTGAGAGGGCAAACAGTTCAAATCAAGCTTGTTTGTCGTCTAAATATTCTTGAATTTTGTAATAGCATTTTTGGTCAAGTTTAGTTTAAATTTGACTTTTAAATTTATGAAGAGTCTACCTCTTCATAAATTTAAAAGTCAAATTAAAACTTCTCATTTTCCTTTCTCCTTCATTTTGTTAATAACCTTGTTAATAACCCCTGGCTAGATCAATTTGTAATGTAGAATGGATCTGATTCTGTTAGGGTTAATTTTAATTTTCTGTTCCTTTTTGTATTTACATTTTATTATTACGCTTCTATCATACCATCCTTTCTTGAATAATGAGTAGCACTCGGCAGGCGTGGTAAATCTAAATTGTAGATGTTTCAAAAGTAAATAAAAATTAATTTATTTTTATAACAAACTCCATAGGGAACAACCTATATATCGACAGGTTAGTGAAGATTAGTTTTCTCCCGCGAATTAGGAAAGGGCTGGGATTTACCACGTAAGATGACAGCGTTACATTTGGGTCAGGGGTTTGTGAGAAAAGTAGAATTTTCTTCTCGTAAAACGGTTCAGTTTAGAATCACTTTATTTTATGGTTTTTTACTAAAATACATGTTATAAAGCTTTTAAAACATGTGGGACGCTTTCAAAGAATTTCTTTATTTAAATGTTCTGTATGGAGCTGAAACCTTTAGGTACTGGAAGGATCCAAATACTGGCTTGATATTGCAGAAGATGACATGCATACCAATGGTCCCACTACTATGGATGACAAAGACCATGCGAAGTGGAGAAGTAAATGCCGGAAAGCGGACTCCGGACTCTGAGCTGATGGCGTCGGATGCGACCGGGACTTACGCAAAGATGATGATAATGACCATGTTTGGATGCTCAGTTCTACGTGCATGATGGCAATCATGATATGTAGGTATAACAAACAAAGAAATATTAACTTGTCTTCAATAAATTTTAAAAACTGAAGTGATTAGTAGGCTGTCTGTTATCAGGTATTGACAACGCCTTCGGACGACGGATCTTCTTAAATGATAACCTCGTGTACTTTTTATACGTTTTAATGACTTAATGAAATACATACGATCGGGTTTCAAAAGCGATGTGTGATTTGACATTACGGTGTTGCCAGGTGCGAAGTTTTATTCTATACAGGTATCCTAAAAGCCCCTTTTCTCGAACCCGAAACTAATCGTATTACAAGGATTAAAATGAACTCAATCTATTAAGTACAAATCCCTGTCTTGACTTGTGTAATACTAATATTATAAAGAGAGAGACCGAATTTTGTGAGTTTGATCATATGTTTGGAGTAATCTACGGAACAACTGCTTTTATTGCTATTTATTAAAAATAATTCACCATTTGAAAGGTAAATTATTCCCGATACACATAGGCTATATTTTATGTATAGATTATGGTGTTAGTTGTAAGTAAAAAAAAAACTCATATAAAAGAAGCGTCGGTAGCTTAGTGGTTAAGGAGTCGACCCTACGATCGAGAGGTCCCGGGTTCGAATCCTGGCCATTACACTACCGACGTGAACCCACTCCTCACACAAGCAATTTAGTTAAGCTGGAGGGGTTAGGGGGAATATTAGTAATTTCGGTTACTAATATTCCTTTAAAAAAAAACCGAAAGGTAACGAGGGCGGGTTGCTAGTATCAGATAAAGTACAAGACGATAGTGCTGCTAATTAAGATCCATGAATAATAAGATTAATTCTAAAATTTGTAAAGTGCTTACTCAGAACCGTACGATACGCTTCGTTAACTACAATACTTGTAATACTAATTTTCAAACTTCCGCGTGGTTCAATCATGGAGATATACAATATTGTTAACGGGAATTAACGCGATCATGTATAAAGGTATGTACATACCTATACATGATCGCGTTAATTCCCGTTAACAATATTGTTTTATTTATTTATTTCACATACAACTATCATTAGCGGTAGTGTATTCGACTACTACACAGGGGGCGCGGGTTCGATTCCCGCTCAGTGCTAATATTTGTATGCATGAATATGTCTATTTGCATTGGTCTGGGTGTTTCTATGTATAATATGTATGTATTTACAAAAAAAAAGTATATAAGTATGTTTATCCGCATTCTGGAACCCATAACACAAGCTAGTTAAACTATGCTTACTTTGGGTCTAGAAAGCGCTGTGTAGAATGTCGTAGAATATTTATTTATTTATTATTATTTATTTATTACAGGGTTTACCTAATGCGATAGTGTAGACATCTTATTTAACTATTTTACATCTACTAAACATGTTACAGAACTCAAGTAAGTACATACCTAAAGTTTGATAAAAAAATAATTTCTATAACAGATTATATACAATGCTACCCTTATGAATTCACTCTTAGCACAATGGAATACATCAATTTCCGCCGATATGAGGTTCAAGGTGTGAATCACACGCGTCAGAGGCGCCTCCTGCAAGAGGTTGGTTCGTCCCACCGGCTTCATCAGAAGGGGTTGGTTACGACGTCGCCATACATACCGGTCTGGCACACATAAACCTAGCAGTCCTAGTATATCTTTGTAATATATTTTCCCTCTAAATACTTCAAATATATAATTTGTAAGTGTCAAATGTCTACTGACCCCAAGCTCATTATATCCTACCATTCTCATGACAAATAAAGTATATTGTATAAAATACTTGTAGATCTAATTTACCATAATTAATCATTTCTTCGCGAGTAATACTTTACATAAATAAATTGAAAATAATATGCTTACGGTCTACAGAAAATATTGGTTTAGACTGTATGATGAGATGAGGTGTGATGAGATGTGATGAGGTGAGATGACGTTATATATGATGAAATAAGTTGAGATAATATGAGATAGATTACACAAAGATAATACGTTTTATTTATTGTTGAAGAGCCATTCTTTTAATAATGTCCCATATATCCCATCCCATATATTTAGTAGTACCTATTCGTGATGTATAAACCAGAGGTGTTATACTAACGCGTTGCTATCTGCAGTTCGATTTATTGACCAATTTATTGCATCTCTAAGTTTACTTAGATAAGACGCCATCGCGTCGTCCAAGTTACCCAAGTAATTAAAGGTAAGTGTCGAAGTTACCGTCGTCGTCATAACAGCAAAGTATTTTAGCGGTAAGTCGCAATGGCAATATGACGTCACATTTATTAGTGGGATGCACTTCCGAGCTTTCGCTGACACGGCTTGGTTAGCGCTTGGGGTGATGCTTTTCAGAAATCGTGACACACAGTATGAAAGTTCGTTAGCTAAATAGATAAATAATTTTTAAAATCTGTTCACTTGCACGTTTATTTTACACAACGAGATAGATAGTGGTGCACTATACTCACAGATTACTGACACAATTTTTGTTGGCACTTAAGAAATATGTTTTCTGCAGTATTACTGGTGTGCATTAGAGTGTATTCTATTCTAAGAGGGAGCGAGTCGATTGTGAAAAATAACTAAAATATGAATCGCCGAATTGTCCAACACAAAAACTCAGTGATTACATAAGTACATAAAATATCATTTCGCTGAGAATCGAACCCAGCACGTCATGATCCCACACAATCATGGACCATGAAACCGACTTGAAACTCCTAAGGCATAAACTTCAGTTTAATTTTGTGGTTTACATCTAATACAGATTTTTAGCTACCAACGTTTGTTAATGACGTGAATGGCAAAAAGATGGATTATAAATTACAATGATTATTTCACAATACATTAAATATCAAGTTGCATGTTAACATTTAATATGTATGTAATATAAATATCTAAATAAATTTCAAAAATCTCCATTGCATATCGACACTAAAGTATCTTTGTAGCGTCATCAAACAGAGATCCTTTCAAACCGTGTGTCACTATTGTTTGTCATCATTGTCTGAAATAGGCACCAGGGTGCAGACAAGCACTCTCCACTGCAAACAAAGAGCCACTTTGAACAGGGCGAATTTAGAAGCTGCACACAATACAGTACTGATTCTCTCTAGTTTAGTTTAGCCATACGCTTAATATTGTAAATTGAGATTTTATACTCAGAATAAACTTATTTTATAATATTTTTCTGTGTTATATAATACTTTTAGATTACAAAATTAGTTTAAAATGGTCCAGGTCATCATTATCATGTTAACTGTGTTCCCGGTTACATTTAAAACATACACTTAGGAGCCTGGGGACTCCTTTCAATAATTTGTTTTATTTTTCATTTTTACGGCAGCGACTGCCAGCTGACCCCCCACAAGCTCGAGAGGAAAGCCTGCACAAGAGCCTCTTCCATCTATCCGCAGAAGGGGTTGACTTGAGTACCGAAAATCATCATGGGGCTCCATACAATTGTATCATACACGCTCGGAATATTAGTGTAACAATTTCTGCATTTTTATACTAAATACCGACTGAGATATATGATTTAAAAATGCAGAAATTTGAATTGTTCATAAGGCTGCTTGGCGGGAAATTTACCGAGAATGGAATTGTCAAAGTTTTGTGTCATATGCCTCTGCCTAAGTGCCTAATCGCGGATTTACAGTCGTGAGTTTATGCTTTTCATAGTAGCGTCCAATACAGCGATGTCCACTTGGTCACGATCGTTGCCGAGAGCGATCAGCTTGGCTTAATTAGTTCGATTTTCAAGGTTGGTAGGTACGTCATATGATGTCAGGGTTAGTTAACAATGTTACGTGTATCTAATATATTAAATCAATATTTGTTTGTTTGTATTTAATGCGCTGCCGTACCGTTTATCCGATTGTGATAAAAGCTTGCGAACTTATTGCTTGCACTTCTGTATAGATTGTAGGCATAGCTTAGTAGACCGAGTATATCCCCTAGTCCTGGATATTGACCTTTTTTTAGAAAATTACTCCTAAATATTATTGATTTCAAACATGTTACTTCACGATTGAATTTATATCTACAGACACATATTACATAATATTATTTTAATGTAGATACACGAACTAGAACAAAAATTTGAAGCCACCGTAAGTCATGTATCTGGCCTGGCAAAATTAGTACATTTTTTCTTCCAATAGATGTCTATAATAATTATAGATTCCATTCCAGATTTTGTAAAAAGAGTAATAGATGGCGTTGTATTAAATTTTCATTTACTTCAAATAATTTCAACCGGGCTATGGGACACTGGACGGGTTTCTACGTAGACAGTTTACGTAGAAACTGTCTGACCGTAGACAGTTTCTACGTAGGTCAAGGAAAAGAGCGTAGAATGAGAATACAAGCTAAAGCTTCTCTATCTGGCTATCAGCTTATACGAGAGAGGAAAAGCAGTAGTTTTTGTTATTTCCAGGTTATGAAATTTAGCTATAATATAGGTAATATAACCTCATACAGGTACAATCTCAGTCTATGGGATAGAGCGAGGTAGCATACATCAAATTTAATAAAAAAATGTTCTACGACATTCTATACAGCGTTATATTGACCCAAAGTAAGTATAGCTTAACTAGCTTGTGTCATGAGTTCTAGAATGTGAATATAAGTACTCACATACGTATATTTTATACATACATTTTTTTACATATATTTTTGTAAATACATACATATTATATGTAAAAACACGCATTCATGCACACAAATATTTGCACAGAGGTCGTTTGATTGATCTGTGCGTGTGAAAAATTGCAGTCCATCCTAAGGTTGCCTGGATGAAATCGAGTTTAGCGATAAGGCCGCCCTTTGTCAACGACAAAAGTAGCCTAACAAATTCTAATTAACGGATCACCTTACCTCTGTAACCTTTCATAAAATAATAAACGCAATATGAAATATATTAACTTTGTGCTATGAGGATTATAATACATTTTTTACTTCAATCTATACATATATAATTACTTGTCCCGACTGACTGACAGACTGATTGACTGACTGATTGATTCATGCAGAGCCTAAACCGCTACTAAGTAGGCATCCACTAAGAAAAGATTTTTGGAAATTTCACTTCTAAGGTGGCAAACGTTTGTATGAAAGTCTCATACACTTGCTTTTGGTTAGAAATGAAAAAAAAAACAAAATGTTACCCCCAAGAGGGTGAAACAAGCGTTGAAAGTTTCTATGGGAAATTCGTCATTTTTGCAAAAAAAAGCATGACACTTCATATACCTACTTTTGGTTAGGAATAAATGTGTATAAAAGTGTATCAGCGTTTTTCAAAATTTTGCTATTAAGGGGGTAAAATAGGTGATGAACGATTAGCACGAAATTCAATTTGAAAGCTTCTTATAGCTATTTTATTTTAAATATCCACAAGGATATTGATTAACCTTTTTTTGTACGTGCGTAAATCTCTTCTGTCCGAAGAGATTTACGCACGTAAAAAAACAAGATACAAAGATAAGCAGAAAATGACTTTGATAATATTGAAACCGCAGCTACAGATAGATTAATGTTGACATGTTTATCTGGGACCTTTAACTGTAGGTAGATTATTGAGACTGGCCGTTAAAACTCGGTAAATTAACCTACTTCAACGCAAGCACGAGTGCAACGGAACATACATTAATCCGTGAGTCCGAATGAGAACAAAGTGTGACTTCTGTCATGTCGGTAGCTGCTTTCGGTTTTTTGTAACAGGGCGCTAGCCTATTGATGTCGGCTAATGACATTTACAGACTTCATATTGCTAATAGGAATGACCTAAAATATTTACTTTATCATAACTAGGAATCGAACTAAACATCTCCATATCGCACGCTAGATTAAATCCAAACTTATGTCAACGGGGCGAATGAGGAATCACTTTATAAACAATAAAAGTACATACTTAAAAAATCTACAGTAACTTAACAGCTCATTACTTCGTTAAGAGGTCTACGAAAGCATCGAACAATGGCATTATAATCTCGCTTCTACTTTGAATAATGTTTTGATAAAGTTGCTCGTAGTCAGTCATTGCTGACAAAGCCGCG
This sequence comes from Cybosia mesomella, assembly GCA_946251805.1. Lineage (NCBI taxonomy): Eukaryota > Metazoa > Arthropoda > Insecta > Lepidoptera > Erebidae > Cybosia > Cybosia mesomella. The sequence continues at coordinate 8,616,425 of OX276398.1, read as the reverse complement.
CTCGGTTGAGACCGATGAAACAAAGTATTCAGACCATTATGTTACGGGAACAGGGTCGGAATTGGCAAACGTCAAATATTTACAAACTGAAATTCATTCATTCGTGAAATGTGAATTAATTTCGGTCCAAACTAACATATTATCATATATCCAACCACCGAAGAAGTAGGTCCGTACTAATTTTCAACTAACAAAAAAAGAAAAATCCTAACTTTAAAAGCCTATAGCAAATATTTTTGCTTGATGCAGAATATATAATTAATCAGTCATCACCTTATTTAAAGGAAGGCTTCAGGTGACTAATAGAATAAAGTAAAAAAAAACACTCCATAACGGTGCTCAAAAACTCATTTACTTTCACAGGTTTTCGTTTCTGGAACAAGTTTCTAATATCAATTAGATGAACTAAGGTATATTAATATCCACGTTTCCTTCATATTACAATGTATTTGTTTATACATAAATAAAGCTATAATGATATAGAAAAGCAAAGTGTATCTCATCATTTGTTAGGTCTAATAAGGTTATGAACTGGCATCGAGGAATAATCTTTGTTAGATTACATAGACACAGAAAAAAGAACTTTTCGACCATCTTTTATAAGAATAATAAATGGAATTTGTCCCTGGCGTGCCTTCTCATCTTAATGATAAGTCCTTTAACTGGCGCTGTCATTGAATGAGTCGCATTACTTTTATAAGAGATTCGTGGCGAAGAGTAGTTTCGGCTCGTCACTAATGGAAGCTTGGCAATTTATTTTGTGAGACTATACATTACATTTTATCCTATTTAACATCAATTGTTTCGGTCCAAGGTAATTTTCATTATGTTTTAGAGTTAAATCAACAGTAAAGAAGGCTACTGAATATTACTATTGAAGGATACAGAATTGCGGGCAATACTACGGGCAAGCAGTTCAACACACGTGAAATATGGTTCTTGTACCCACGCTCCCATTCTTGAGATATAAGAAAGAAAGGAAGAAGAAAGAAAGAAAGAAAGAAACAAAGAAAGAAAGAAAGAAATAAGATAAGTAGCCTATGTGGTTGTTGTTGCGTCTTATTGTCAACATAGTGCAACATTCTTGGACTATTTTAACTACAGCTTGTTTGAATATGATAATTATTTCCTTTATTAAACTTTAAAAAAATATAAATTATATTTTTAAATACATTCTATATAAAAAAAACAAATATATTTAAAAATATAAAAAATAGTAGCTCACCGGCATCGGGTACAAGGACTATGCTACCGGTAGTTACGGCTCCAGAGAGAGGAATCTCCTCACAATACATGCCGTGTCGAGGACCACTGCCTTCTGCATCAAGCCCTTGACCCAACTGAATAACAGTGTCTGTCTAACAATCAGTCCGTGGACCGATACAACTATCGGAACAATTATTACCGAATCCACATTCCACATGTCGACAACCTCGTGAGCCAAATCCATAATATATTTTATTTGTTATTCTTTTTCGGCTTTCACAAGATTCTCGTCATGTGGGATGGTGATATCGATAATTATTGCGCGGCGCTCTGATCGATCAATCAACACGATATCAGGTAGATAATTAACATTATTATCATCATCATTTCGTATATTGGCGTAGAGCTTGCAATTGTTTTAAGTGTTTCTTCTTATATTTGTTGAAATTCTTTTTAGTGTTGACATCAGTCAGGTCTGGTTTTTGATTGCACAATGGCACGATAGAATGATTACTTTATAGTTGACAGGTGTACCCACTAGCATTCAGAGTCCTGCTGGCATCTGACAGGGTAGCTCTGCGTCTATTATTAATTTAAACCGGCTTCTTGTATACGAAATAGTGTAGAGTAGTCGCGTTGTCAATTTTATCTACATATTTCAGTTTTACTCACTATTACGGGGATTATAATTTTAAACAGTCATTGTGGTGTGCATACCATTAGACCTGTTTGATCTTTTAGCATAGGTTATGTACCAACAATTTTTAGGTTTACACAGTATCCGTAACACGTTTCTAAGAATATTTATAAATACATAGATATTACTTATATTTTAAGTGGTGCATGCAATTTTTACTTGTCAGGAAACTTTGTTACTGGCTAAGGATCCAATGTAATTCTTAATTTATCCACGATATATGTATCATAGCTGTTAAGTTTCTAAACAAATAAATAAATAATTATAGGGCTGGCTCGTATATCTAATTGCAAAATCTAATTTCCCAAGAGGTTTACTGGCGTTTTTAATCGAAGCATACATGCTTTTGAGCATCAGAGGTGCCCTTTACACGTTGCTGACTGTATCCTTAAAAGAGATTTCTGACAATTCTACTCATGTATACTTACTTAATAAAACGGTAGAGGTCAAAAAGTTATAAGCCGGGAATCAACTAGTAAAAGCTAAAACAGTATTCTATGGTAGTCTGTTTGTTCATGTGTCTACAGTCTTAAATTCAAGATCCCAGTCGCCCTCCACCACACTTAACTTAGTTTGGCGTGGACGATAATAGTGGAATAAAACTGCCAAACTGAATCAGTGACCAATTTACCGTAACGTACCGGGAAATTGGCCGTCTACTGTCCCGGTAAAGGTACATGATCGTTTCATGTAAGTACTTTATTTGCATATAAGAATGTATGCCTCATAAGATTCATAATTCGCTCTTTGTCTTTTTTTTACTTGTGGAAACCCATCCATATCCATATCTCCTCGGTGCCAACGGTGGGATAGGTGTGTCGGCATCGGACCTACTAAAACCACACGGTGTCCTCCCTAAGTGACCATTGTTGGGCATCCCGGGTAAGACTTCGAAAGGATAACCCCAGGGTTACCGGCGGACTTTGGCCGCCATTGCGAACTCGCCTATGGGGTCGGGTTTGATCCCGCGTCGGTGAATTGGACACACACAACACGCCTCCGTCTTGGCCTGTTACTGTAAGGAGAGTCGGCCAACTGCCGTCCTCAGGCCCCAATTATAAAAGTCGCTAGTCTAGGGCGTAGACAAGTCTGCGGCGTCCTCTCATAATACGCTAGTTTACTTTTAATGAAGTGCATATTTACATACACCCTGTACACTGATTTACATATCTATGCCACAGAGAGCATGTTAAGCCGTCGGTCCCGATTGCTATACGAACAACTGGGGTATTCGTTACGGGTAGTCGCAGCCCTAAAAAGTGCCTTGTGACCCGGTCAACAGAAGTTCGATATCGCCATCGGTTATGGAGAACTGATGACAGTCCTTTCACGGAATATATTGAAGTTTGACCGTTACACCTGCTGATTGACGAACGAGGCTCTGGCGCAGGCTTTTCTCTCGGGGTTGAGAGGACAGACGGCAGACGTTCCCATAAAAGCCGTATAAGCTAAACCAAAGGAAGGAGAAGGAGGACGTAGACCCTGAGCTCCGAGGTGAAAGCCTTGGAGCTACAGCCGGGAGCAGCGCAAAGATGATGATGACAATTTCGGTGTCAAGTCTCAATCAGACGATAGACTTCACTTCGGTTATGTTTGCGTAGCTTTTGTGAGTTGTAGGTGAGATTTGCTTGGGCCCCGAAGATTTAGAGTTACGCCCCAGATACCTTAATTCACTCAAAGGCGATGTTTATTAATTTATTTTCTATTTATTTAATATTTTTTCCACTATCTTAACAGGGTATACCCCAAAACAAGAATGGACTTACAACACACACATAAGCAATTATGTAATAAAACATTAAATGTCACCTAAAAAATAAACTTTGAAGGCTGGGCACAGAAATATATTCATTAATATTAAAAAAGAAGTGTAATGATCGAACTTATCGCTAAGTGTAATCTAATGACGTTTACGCTTTTCGTATAAAACGTTGACAGAAATATAATTTGAAATGAGATATTACAAAACTTGGTCATTTGCGTGTCCCACTGGTGTACTGAGGGTTCTGTACAATACGAATTTCAATATTCAATATCTATTATTAAATTGTAAATTAGTTGTTGCTGTACCATGGAGATATAAAAAAAAAGTGTTATATTGAATGAACGATTCTGAAGACAAAAAATATTATAGATTTAGATCGGAAAAAGAGAACATCTAGGACGGGACTTGAACCCGCGACCAGTCCCTTACAGAGGGAATGCTTTGACCAACTGAGCCACCTAAACGTCCCGTCCTATATGTTCTCTTTTTCCGATCTAAATCTATAGTAAAAAGTAAGCTTAAAAATTTAATTGCGTAAAAAATATTTTTTTAGAATTGTTGTCTGTTCGTTTGCGATGGATGCAAAAATGGATGAACACATTTTGATAAGATTTTTTCTATTAGAAAGGTCTTAGTCAGACTTAAAATCTGCTGTATGTTGGATTGCAATGGGTTAAGTAGAACTGGAAATATGACCAAAAAACGATAACCCATCTCGCGGGCGGCGGCGCGGGCATCAGCTAGTTATGAATAAATAAATATTCTACAAACATTGTCATCTAGATCCAAACTAAGTATAGCTTGTAACAAGGGTTCTAGGATGTGAATAAATATAGTTTTTTTTTTTTTTGTAAATAGCATCACATAAACATAACATAACTTCACGCTTGTATCCCCGAAGGGGTAGGCAGAGGTGTATTACACACCCAAGATTCGCCAGTTATGTTAAGGGCCCAATGTAATAGGGGGCGAGCCTATTGCCATCTACCGGGCACATTATTGAAGATGACTGAACAATGATGATAAAATATGTCACAACTTTTTTAATACGGCAACTCTAAGTAACTATATTTCGCCATTTTTCATAAGTGGTTGCATGTTGGATGCCTAGTATACATGCCAAATATTTGTATATATAAATATATTGTAGCCGTAACTCTGATTTCTTGGTACATATTAACTCGATATTTCCACTGATTTGATTTTAAGTTTCTCACATTATTTGTCTTTACATTTATAAAATTCATTTGCGTGTTTTAGTAATTATTTCCCTTTTAATCGGCTTGACCGATATTCATAATTTTGTAAGTACTTATGAAATCATCTGCCTTAACTACAGCGTGACGTCTCATTAATTAAAAAATACAAACAGAACCCTATTACTGCGACAACCCTGACCTAAAAAAAGGCACCGGACAAAATATCTCAAGTGTAAAAAGCATCCGAAATGCTCACTCACATCAAAAACTCGCCCTAAGTGTCGATGAAAATCACTTTTCGAATATCGCGGACATTTTAGCGTCATCTACTTTTGGCGTTTGGGGGTTGACAGATAAGATGGAAGGCCACTCAGGCACAGAATATATATAGCACTTACTCAGGGACGATTTCGGTCTCAACTCATCAATCGCTGCAACAAGCTTTCCTAGTTATTAATGATATCTCGTAGAAGCGCTGTCGTGAGACGTGGTTGAAATTTTCCTTGAGAAAATTTATCTGATATTTCTAATGTAGGATTTAAGTAATGCATGTTTGCATTTAAAATGTGTTTTTTTTTTGTAGTTAATAGCTGAGAATGATTATTGAAGTCAAAAACTTCGGTTAACCTTCGGAGACGTAGGACGAATTTAATTTATTCTGATGGCATTGTATCGATCTCCAAATGAATTATAGAACCTCATAAAAGTAATACTTTCGGGGGAAAGGCTTTTAAAGCACAGTTAAGGTGACCTTTTCATTGAAAATGGCAGCATATGGGACTATTTTCAGTAATGGGATAGTACGCTACGAAATGACTCTGTCTATAAAAACGAACGAACAATTACAATCATCAACATTTTTTTATTTATTTTTTAATTTCTTTTCGTCAATTTTGGCTAAATCAAGGTCTTACAGCACAAGTAAAGGGAAAATTCCGAAAAATAAAAAACCAAAGGTAAATTTTAGTACTTACAAGTGTTCGCGAAAATCTAAATTTGTCAATCATCAAAATCTTTTTATCGTATTGACTCAGGACCTTGATTTTTAAGCACCTTATACGAAATATGGAACTCGGTGGTGACACACGGACAGACAGACAGACATGAAAGTGATCTTATAAGGGTTCCTTCTTGTACCAGTTAAGATACGGAACCTTTATAAGAACGAAACGGAAGAAGACAGAAGTACGGAACCCTAAAAGGTACCAAATTCGACCCATTTGTATAAAATTATACAAATGGGTCAAATTTGGTACCTTTTAGGGTTCCATCATCTCAATTCTTCATATGCTCCATTCTTTCTTTCGCTCTTCTTCTACTTCTTCATATTCATAATCTTAATCATCTTAAAAAAGAATGAATGAATTTTTATTAATATTTCACCAACCCTAAGTAGATTGGGTTGGAAGGTTTTATTATGTAACGTCCCGTATCATCATCATCATCATCCTTCCGTTAGTCCCGGTCGAAATCGAGGCTCTCACCTCGGAGCCCGGGGTCCGCTTTCCGACTTTAACTTCTCCACTTCGCACGTTACTAGTGATATATTTAACTAAATAATAATAATAACTTCTTTATTTTCAGCAACTTTGTCTCATATTAGTGTTAGTAACAATGTTTACTTACAGATATGCTAGTATTAGATAAGTATACACTTTAATTAAATCAAATAGAAACGGTTATTATCACCAAAAAAATATCTAAATTACAATTAAAATCATAAATATAATTAGGATGAAAATCGAAATACTGTAATGCAATGGAATACTACACATATAAACATAACTTCACGCCTGTATCCCCGAAGGGGTAGGCTGCCAATAAGAGGGGTATTATACATCCACGATTCGCCAGTTATGTTTAGGTCCTAATGGGTGTGTAGGGGACTAGACTATTGCCATCTACCGGGCACATTACAAAGCGAGCGATAATTAACATTTTTAATACACACATAACTACGAAAAGTCGGAGGTGTGTGCCCACTTACGGACTGAATTTAGACAGTACCTACAACACTTCGACATGTAGCGAACTTCGAAAACACATAGATCGACAAGTCATTGCTTCGACAGACAATTATTAGACAACACACACCTTCGAATTACCACTATTTCGACAAACGATTATTCGACAGACAATACTTAGACAAGACACACCTACGAATGACCACTAGTTTGACAGATTTTTTTAACATTTTTAGCTTAAGAACCAGTTGGTGCAGTATATTCAATATAGCTTCTGGGTTAGGTTAGGTTAGAACTGTGACCCCAACAGAGCGCGAGGCCGAGCGAGCGTAGCGAGCGTGCCGCGGCAGCGGCCGGTGAAGCGCCTGAACCACTAGTCCGGAAGCTAGTAGCTAGTGTTAAAAAAATCTGTCAAACTAGTGGTCATTCGAAGATGTGTCTTGTCTAAGTATTAATATCGAATAATATTATATTATTAATAATATTAAGTCGAATAATCGTCTGCCGAAGCAATGACTTGTCGATCTATGTGTTTTCGAAGTTCGCTACATGCCGAAGTGTTGTACTGTCTAAATTCAGTCCGTAAGTCCTGTGTGCCCGGGGCGACTGGGGATTGAACTCGACACCTCGCCTCGGCAGTCCGTTACGTACGACACTGGGCTATCGCATACATGGCATACTAAAACTTAGATATTATATATAATACATAATATACATACATATGTTACTTACATCTTTGCTTCAGACAGATACCACATGATTCCACTTGCTACGATAATGGTATACGCCTTTTGCTTCTTCTTTCTTCTTCTTTTTCTTTCATACATGCTCGCCGGTTGCTAGTAGTCTTGATCCAGCCTTTCTTCAAATGTCCTCGATCTGATTGACATACCTTGGTTGATGGAGCCTAATTTCCGTCAGGGTAGACAGAGACAACATTTTTCTACTTACTACGATCCTGCTGCGTAATATGTGCAAGGATATTTATTTATTTATCTACTAAGGTGGAGATGTCTGAAATAAAATGGCTGCGACCAGATGGTTGACACTAATTGTATTTTATTTCCCACTAGCCGACCCGGCAAACTCCATTCCGCCTTAGAATCAAGTTATGTTGGTTTTAATGTAGTGTAATGTCTCATATTTTTAATTATCCTAATTGCTAGTATAGGCACTGTAAACAAAGGGGACATTCCAAAGTCGTAGATGACACAGGGTCAGCGGGGGTGCGAGGGAATTGCCTAATTAGACCAACTTACAACGCGGCATTAAAGGCCCAAGATGGCGTACGGTTTTAGTCGGTTCGAGTCCGACATAACTACCCCCACTCTGGCGGGCGGTGGAGTCACCATGGGGATAACAGCAAAAAAAACACAAAAGGCAAAGTATAGGCGGACACCAATCTAAAAAATCAAACGTCATGAAAATCGGTTCATCCGTTTTCGAGTTCATCACGGTCATCACTAACACGACTTTCTTTTATATATATAGAGTTACTGAACATCAAAAACAAAATAATTTTATTAGGTACTCATTAATTTCGTTTTATTGGGCTGGCTAAGCGTATCATTATTTTTTATGGCCCTGCCCTCACCGTTAAATGTAATGAAATGCTTTCAGTTTTAAGCAATGAGTTTACAATTAGACAAAGGTAAGTAGCATACGCACCACAATTAACAGTTGTTCAAACAATTACAAAACTTTGGTATTTATAGATAAGGTGTATTTTGCCCTGATCTACCTACATGTTTTATTCACATTGGCCTCTTAGTGCTTCTTTTATAGTACCGTCTCATCTAACACTGTACCACTCCACTCTGCTCCACTCCGCCCCATTGAATCCCGTCCAGTCTTGTCTAGGCCGGCAGATATGCATACACTCAAGGTGTTGGTTGGATTGGTACCCGAATAGGTTATCTCATTGCAAAGTTAAGCAACAGTAGCCAAGGCAGTCTTAGGATGGGTGACTAATCTTAACACATTCAGACCCCTCCGTGCCTCGGAGAGTACGTTAAACCGTCGGTCCCGGTTGCCATACGAACATCTATGGCAGTCGTTAAGGGGAAATGGAGCCCTAAAAAGTCTGACAACTGGTCTAACTCCACAACTTGGATATCGCCAATGGGTTGTGAAGGTCATATGGCCACTCGCTTCACAGAGAATATCGACGTAGACCCCAACTGGCTCGGAGGATGATGACCTTCATTTTAACACTGTGAAAAGACGTGATGTCTGATGGTCCTGGAATCTTACTCTATATGTCAATCAGCACACAACAAATATAATAATTTAGTCAGCAATTATATTTTTGAGCAGTTTGGGTTCGAAACACTACGTTCGTGGGGCCCGAGTGCACGGTCGCTTTACAAAGAAATCGCTAAGCGACTGGTCGACGCTTCGCGTGACCAAAAAGCTGGCTGGTTTTTTGCGCAAAGAATTGGCATTGCCATCCAACGTGGCATTGTCGCCAGCCTTTTGGGTACGTTACCAGTCGACATCGATAGGGAGGAATTCTTTGACACCTAAACTTTTTACTTTGTACATACTCTTTGTAGGATGTAAATATTTTAGTTAATATAATTTTGTTTTTATTGTACAGATCGATAAAAGTTTCTCACATTGAAATAAATATCAATCATTTCAAAAGAAGTATTATAATCCAGGTTTAACTAAGTACAGTAACGGTGCAGTAAATTCACTTACATAATCATTCAATAACTATGTAGGTAGTTTCTATGTCGATCAGAACAGCTAACAACCCCGTGAAAATGAAATTCAGTTCAAGATCTACAGGAGATCCCGTAAATAAAATCAAAATAGTCATATCACACAAAAGTGTCCGCATTAAACGCAAATCGCCCGACATAACTCTCCTGACACGTCAATTTTACGATCAAATGAATATAAATAACTATTTTAGTGCCCGCGTCTCTTCGGTTATAGCGTGATGATAAATCTGTAGGTAGGTATACCGGAAGCAGACCAATGTTAGCCAATGTTATTTCCTGTGCGTGACCGATGTGGTGGCGACGAAACACAGCCTTGGTAATGTCATAAGTTCTATAAGATTTGACTTACAAAAGCCTATAGGAATGTTTTATTTTTTAGAGTGATGAAAAAAGTTTTAATCATGAAAACAGTAGCTGCTGCCTACGTCTCTGAACCCATTAAATACTGTTCCCGTTCCTGCGACCTACAGGGCCCAATTGCCGGGATGAGAAGTAGCCTATGTGCTTTTTAAGACTAAATAGCGTCCGTAGCTTAGTTGAGCTTAGCTGGAAGGCTTATCGGGAATACTAGTACTCTTTAAAATAAAACTACCTCTACGCCGAATTTCATTCAGATAGGTTTTGGCATTCTGGTGTGATTGAGTAACAAGCATACCTCCGTCCATCTATCCATTAATCCATCCAAACTTTCGCATTAATAATAGTAGTACCTTTTTTTTTTTTTTTTCGTGCGGAAATCCCTTCGGATACCCCCCTGCGTGGGGCGGTTATGTCGGGCTTGAACCGACTAAAACCGCACGCCGTCTCGGGTCTACAGAAAATTTTAACGCCATTACTAATTTGTGTTTTATTCCCCCCAAAACCGTGAAGACGACTGTATTTTTGCTTTAAAATAGTACTAGTAACTGAAATTACTAGTATTCCCGTTAACCCTTCCACAGCTAAGCTAAATTACTTGTGTTAGGAGTGGGTTCAAATCGGTAGTGTCATGGCCAGGATGTAAACCCGGGACCTCTCGATCGCAAGGCCGACTCCTTAACCACTAAGCTACCGACGCTTGTTGACCACGGATGTTTGGATGTATGCATGTTTGTTACTCATTCACGCAAAAATGACTGATTGCATCTGAGAGGCGAGCGAGCGGACCCGGGCTCCAAAGCTCAAGCGTTGGATGCAAACGGGATTAACGCTATTATGATGTTGGTGATGATGAATTATTAACATAACATAACATAACATAAACTCACGCCTATTATATCCCCGAAGGGGTAGGCAGAGGTGCTAGCACCCACATTTCGCCAGTTTATGTTTAGGTCTCAATGTAATAGGTGGCGAGCCTATTGCCATTACCCGGGCACTTATAAACCTGCGATAAATACACACATAACTTCGAAAAGCATCGAAAAGTCATTGGTGTGTGCCATGGTAAAACCTTGGATCGAACCCGAGACCTCGTCTCAGCAGTCCATTACCCATACCACTAGGCTAACGCGCCTGTAATTTATTAATAAATTTAAATTTATTAATAAATTTATTAATAAAGTTATTAGTAATTATCGTGATAGGTTATTTTTTTCTATTTTATGATATTACTAGCTGTTGGTCGTCGCTTCGCTCACGTGGAATTCTGATGCCATTCCCGCAACCCGTGGAAACCTATTCCCGGGATAAAAAGCCTATGTATTATGCCAGACTATAATCCATCCCTGTACTAAATTTCAGCCATTCAGCCGTTAGAGCGTGATTGAGTAACAAACATCCAAACATCTTCACAATCGTTCACATTTAAAATATTAGTAGGATAATTAATAATAGTAGCATTGCGAGTACTAAATTGCCGAGAATCTTGTAGATTAAGACGGCAATACGATACCTGTAACTTAAGATTTTCGTTTAACCTTGAACAAGGCCGATCGATTCTTAGTCTTTTAAATATTTTAGTACTATAACTAAGGATAATTGCGTCCATTCTTTCTTTAGACATGTATGATTAGAGGTTAATTTTATAATGGTAGCTGCTTATACAAAAATCCTTGACTTGCCTAATTAAGTGATAAAATTAATAATAATAATAAATAATAAATAAATATTCTAGGACATATTACACAGCGGCATCTAGACCCAAACTAAGCAGAGCTTATCATATGGCTTCTAGAATGCGGATAAACTTACTTAGATACTTTTTAGGGTTCCGTACCTCAAAAGGAAAAAACGGAACCCTTATAGGATCACTTCGTTGTCCGTTCGTCCGTCCGTCCGTCCGTCTGTCAAGACCGTTTTTCTCAGGAACGCGTGGAGGTATGTAACTGAAATGTATATCTAATACTCAGATCTACTGTCCCTTGGAGCTGTGAAAATATCAAACTTCTAAGTCAAAGCAATCAAAAGATACAGCCGTTTATGCCGCAGATTTCCGCAAATTTTCGAAACTCGCACGGGAATCAAAACCTACAGGGTACTTCCCGTGAACTTAGAATCTTGAAATTTGGTACGAAGTAACATCTTATAGTACAGATAAAGGAAAAATTGCGAAAACCGTAAATTTTTAGTTACATCATATAATAAAAAATATTTCTGAAAATTTTAAAGTTACTACTACCATAACTATGACTCGATTGTCGTGATGGGTGAACTTTTACTTATATACCTACGGGTTTGTACGGAACCCTCGGTGTGCGAGTACACTGGCACTTGGCCGGTTTTTATTTTTTTGTAAATAAATACATATTATACATAGAAACACCCAGACCAATGCAAATATACGTATTTGCAATGAGCGGGAATCGAACCCGCGACCTCTGACTTAGCAGTCGAATGCTCTACCGCTACACCACAGAGGTCGTCAAATTGTCTAGAAATGTTCAGTTTATCATTTCAGTAATTATCCCACCAATATATAATCACCAAGCCAACCTTACCTGCAGTACACTTGCTGATTCACGAACAAGGCTCTGGCGCCGGTTTTCCGCTCGGAGTTTAGATGTCAGACGGCCGTCGCTCCCATAAAAGCCGTATAAGCCGAACTAAGAAGAGTGAAGGAGAAAGTGGACCCTGGCCTACAAGGTGAAAGCTTTCGATTCGACCAGGAATATCGCTAAGATGATGATGACGCATGTCTTTATGGACACGGCAAAGAATAGAGGAGCCGAACCGTTTGGTCCTAGTATGAGGGTCACACTTCAGCCGTGCACTAATTATTCTGGACAGTAAAACAGAGACTGGATTTAATAGGAATAGGTCATCAGAATGTTCGCCATGGAAAAGAGGCAATGTCAAGCAACTGCTATTGTTCAACCCGACCCCACCAGGCGAGGCCGCGGTGGCGGCCAAAGTCCGCCGGTAACCCTGGGGTTATCCTTTTGAGGGCTTACCCGGGGTGCCCGGCAATGGACATTTGGGAAGGACACCGTGTGGTTTTAGTCGGTCAATTCCGACACGCCCACCCCATCGTCGGCACCGATGGGGTGAAGCACGTGGGGGTTTCCCCAAGATAAAAAAAAAGGATGTTGGTGATACATTTCAACAACATATGTGTATGGTCGTATCTCCTATTATCTATTCTATGGTGCCACTAGTCGTACAGGTATTTGGAAGAGGCCGGCAGTCAATGCCTATCTATACTGACGGTGATAATATATATGTCCTTGAAAAGTTCTTCGTGTTCTAATATATATTGTCAACTGAGGCCATCGCAAGTCTAAGCTAGGGCAGTTTGATGTATGTTTTATTAACCCACTGTAGACAAACCTATTCTATTAAGAAAGTTCTCGCAATATTCGTTAGACAAACATTCTATGTCATAGCTCTAACAAAAGAGAACTGGATGCCTGCGGCGTAGCCACCCCAGACCTACAGGGATTTAATAATTAAAAAATGAATGTTATGTTTCTAAATGAGTTAGAGGTATAATTGTAATAATAATAGGTCTTTACCTATGAAATTGCCGTTATTCCTGTAATTTAATAGCTATTTCCATTATTTATATTTTCTTTGAAAGTTGATTTCAAGATTTTACAACTCTGTATTAAATTTTGTTTTTATTGGCCGCTTGATAAATTAATTCGATCTTCAAAAACAGTACATCCTAAATGCTATCCATTTTGATGATAAATTTCGTATTACTTAACAGCTGTCACTTTTCAAAAATGTAATAAAAGTTGCTGTTTGTTAGCTTAATGTTGTCTCATTCATACACAAAAAAAATCATAAAATTTGGATTTGTCATTCCTAAAAAAATGCAAAAATGTTAGTACTGAAAATTGGGTTTCCTCCATTTTCTTCAAGAATAACGGCAATTTCATATGTAACGAACGACCTAATAGATATCTTCCTCCGAGCCTTTTTCTCAACTCAGATGGAGTCAGCTTTTCAGTCTAACTACGAGGGCCTCGTAGACTGTGATATTTTCTGTGAGCATCTGCCATCTCACCTCCACAACCCATTGGCGATATCGAGGTTCTGTAGTTAGACCAGCTATCGGACTATTTAGGGCTCCAACTACCCGTAACGACTGCCATAGATGTTCGTATGGCAACCAGGAGCGACGACTTAACGTGATCTCTGAGGCACGGAGGGGTCTCAATGTGTTAAGAATGGTCACCTATCCTAGGACTGACCTGGCTAGGATTGCTTAACTTTGCTGTGTGTTAATCTGCTCGATTACCACTGAGCCACGAGCCCCTCGATTGTAATAATAGATAATTTAATTCAATTAGTTATAGTATTACCTACTTGATGACCTAAATATTAAAGAGATTAGACTTCTTTTATCACAGGAATCTGGTCTTGAAAAAGACTGCGACAAAAATTCTAACAGAATTGTTAGAATTTTTGTCGCAGAATCAATGACTAATATCTTGTTATTTGAAAACGATCCTGTTTATTTTGTGCGATAGTGCTTCATTTTTTTTTTCTTTTTGGCGTGTGGAAACCCCCACTGGCTTCACCCCATCGGTGCCGACGATGGGGTGGGCGTGTCGGAATCGGACCGACTAAAACGACACGGTGTCCTTCCCAAGTGTCCATTGCCCGGCACTCCGGGTAAGCCCTCGAAAGGATAACTCGATAGTGCTTCATTAGCTAAAATATAATCAGTATGGTTTTCTTATTCCATTGTATTTGCTCGTTTATTAAGTTTAGTACATACTCGTTTATCTTCTGTTATTAGTGAAAAGACTGGAGTGTTTATTCAAGTTTTTTATATTTATCAGTAGACCATGAAAATTACATCCGCAACTGCAAACCGAAATTTCGAGCAATCGGTACCGTGAAAGGGACTTATCCCGTAATCGGGCCCGAAGATCTTTTGCTAAATTATTAAATTATTATCGTAGATACTTAGGAATTGTACCTAATTCTTTTTATTTAAAAATATACGATTTGTGAGAACATTTGATTGGCACGCCCTATGTCCGAAATTAATTTATTGAAGATAAAACGCCCAAAAATCGGAAAATAAACCGAAAACCTTAATTTACTCATGCAATACGTTAGCCGCTGTTATCTGTTAGTCAATAATACGTTAGTCATTTATGTATGAAAACAATTATGAAAGTAGAAGAAGCGAAAGGCTAACGTTAGTTTCGAAGCAAATGGCAATATGTTGTTTCTGCCTACCCCAGTGGTATGATTGTAAGGATACATTTTATTGAACTTACTACAATGACTCCTATGTTTACTAGACAAGCAGTTCAGAACAAAAAGTGTGTCACACTTCGGGGGTGAAGCGGGATCGGGAGAGGGGTACGGGACGCTTCACCATAGATTCATAATTTCAGCCCCCTTACAGGTGTCAGGTGATGATCTCATATCAAATCGTATGAATCAAATCATACCGTATTAAAATAAATTTAATATACTCTGTGGCTATGACAACAACAAAAGTGGCGTCAAAGTTGTGTACAGTAGCGTCCAAAAATCTATACCAATTCTTTTTTTCGAACAGCCAGTCTAGTATATATGAAAGTCATTGACTTACTATTGAAATGCCATTAGATGTAGTACCTATTGGCACTACTGAATGAAGTTAAATTTGATTTAAAACCATATACCATACCGTACCAACCATATACTTAATTATAGATAACCCATGAGAATGCCGCGAGGAGAAACTGGTCAGGTTCAATTTTATATATATATTAGTGGAAAGTACAAGTGATGAATTATTTCAACATAAAATGTTGTATATAAAATGGTTTTAATTATAACTTGTGTTTATACACTGAAGCTAAACCTGTTTATATTTGAAATATATTAGCTTTAATATCATTAGAATGTAAGGTTCAATCTAAGAGGATCAAAGAAAGTAAACTATTCTATAGTTGTAAAAAGTTAATTCACACAAATGTTCGTTATAAAGTTAATGAAACCCAAGAACTACTCGTGTATCGCCTCCGGAATTTCCTTCTGACGAAAACAAAAGTTACGTTAATCTTCACTAAGATTGAGTTTAATAATGTTTCCTACTTTAACCTGTGGCCTGGCCTGACTTTAACTCGACTCACTACTTAACTGCATTTGATTGGTTTTCAATCTGTTTTTCCTTCCCAACATGTATTTACCTTTTCTTCATTTTCTTCCGAGCTCCAATCCAAACAAACCAAACATGTACAATGAAGCATGGGGTTGGCCCTTATGCTTGATGTGGCTTATTTTGGTTTTCAAAAGAGACACTACCGGCCCCATATATTCTACGAACGCAGGTCAAACTGATCTATTTGTGGTGAAAAAACACGACTCTGCTACCAACACATATTCACTTATAGTCTTGTATAGGATAACATAACTTCTGGTACATTTCGTTTGTTATCAGATATCAGAAGTCATATTTTAATGAAGTTTGCGATTTCCAATCTTATATTTTAATAGGCGCAGCTGCCAGCTTCGCCTGAGAAGATGAAGTGAGTCCATTCCCGAGAGAGCTGTACAAGATACTGAAGTATTATCGAGGGATCTTGTTTAAATGCCTTAACAACTGTCGGGGATCAAAAGTGTATTGATTATAATTGAATTGTGTCGAATATACACTTGGGAATCATACGAGGAAACGATAGATTGCAGATCGGAATCAGGTAAGTTATTGTTTCGTGTTATACTTATATCATGATTTTAGCTTGGTTCCCGGTTTGTGGGAGCGACCACCGTCTGGCCTCCCAATCCCGAGAGAAATGCCAACGCTAGGGCGTCGTCCCTTAATCAGCAGGCTTGCAGGTGTGGTTGGTGTGACTCCGAAGCTCATGCTCACACCCCATGTTACACTTATGATACTTATTAACTAGCTGGTGATAGCCCAGTGGCGTACGTAACGGACTGCTGAGACGAGGTCTCGAGTTCGATCCCCAGTCGCCCCGGGCACACACCTCTGACTTTTCGTAGTTACGAGTATGTGTGCATTAATAAATGTTAATTATGGCTCGCTTAATAATGTGGCCGATAGATGGCAAATAGGCTCGCCCCCTATTACATTGGGACCTTAACATAACTGGCGAATCGTGGGTGTGTAATACACCTCTACCCTTCGGGGATACAGGCGTGAAGTTATGTTATGTTATTAACTAGCTGATGCCCGCGGTTTTTTGCTCATATCTTAGGTTCTACTTAACCAATAACAATCAAACATACGGCAGATTATAAGTCTGACCAAGACCTTTGCCATAGAAAAAACAGCATCAAAATCAGTTCAGCAGTTTTTGCGTCCATCGCGAACAAACAAAAAAACAGAGAAGAATAAAATTACAAAAAAAATTGTATTCCGAAACGTTTATTTAACATAACCCAAGTATATATTTTTTAAATATCTCCAATGTACAGACACAATTTCCAATTTTATAATAGTATAGATGCATAAAAAGAAGAAGATTAAGTCACCAATCAGATTTCACATAAAAATAATTGTGTGTGAATATGACATCAATCGGATTGCCTCAACGGCGGCGCAGCGGTAGCCAGTATGACTACTGTGCATGACGTCCTAAAGTTAATGTTCGATGTCAACTAATGTGTTACTAAGTTTTTCTGTACCTTGTTGATGGCAATAGTTAAGTGACTCTGCGGCTAATCAGTGTCTCTCCACTCCCGGAATTAGGACATTGGGTGACTCTAAATTGTATTGACAGAAAAACGAAGGTCTAACGTTGGGAGTCTTGGTATCGCTTAGAAGACTCTGACAGTTACAACTTACAGCGGATTTCATCAATGATGGGAACCGACATGAATGCATGAATTGCATTGATGTCGGGGTTCATATCATTAATTGTTATAGTTTTTTTTATACCACTCAGGTGACAGACTTGCACACGGCCCACCTAATGGGAAGCGGTTACTGCAGCCTATGGATGTATGTAACACCATGAGCGTGACAATCGCGCTGCCGACCCTGTAGTTCTATATAGTTGAATTTGATTGCAATTAATCTCAGCAGTGGAATCCGATTCAAAACTGTTTTCAACTTACTAAAAATTATACTTGTTTAACAAAACTACTGAATTCAATTAGTCCAACATGTTTGTACGGTC
Organism: Cybosia mesomella; assembly: GCA_946251805.1. Classification (NCBI taxonomy): domain Eukaryota; kingdom Metazoa; phylum Arthropoda; class Insecta; order Lepidoptera; family Erebidae; genus Cybosia; species Cybosia mesomella. The sequence goes on along the minus strand of OX276398.1, from coordinate 8,598,352 downwards.
CAATTAGTTCAATATGTGGCGTATTTCATACAAGTACGAGAACACAGTTACTAACTAACATTTCCCGCGCGAGTGTCCATCAAAGTGGCCTCAGGTGTTACCTTTAGTAAAGTTTTAATCCCCCACATTTATGCTAAGCGTTGATTTCAAACTATTTTGATAGCATACATAGGGCCAGAATTGATATTTTATTTTGGATTTAATCTACCAAATTGAAGGCTTAATTACATACATAACATACATAACTTTACGCCTGTATACCCGAAGGGGTAGGCAGAGGTGTATTACACACCCACGATTCGCCAGTTATGTTTAGGTCCCAATGTAATAGGGGGCGAGCCTATTGGCATCTACCGGGCACATTACTAAGCGAGCGATAATTAACATTTTTGATACCCACATAACTACGAAAAGTCAGAGGTGTGTGCCCGGGGCGACTGGGGATCGAACTCGAGACCTCGTCTCGGCAGTCCGTTACGTACGCCACTGGGCTATCGCCGCTTTTATAGTAAAAGGAAATTTTCCTGGCTCTAGCTGGGATCGATAAACATCATGGACTACATGATTATAAATGTAAAGCTAGTAAGTATGTTTCAAGGCAGAGATGAGACATTTACAAAGTACTATTTTGAAATGCAAAATACAATATACTTTATATGATTTTAGATTGACATGGTCATTTACATTAAAATTAGATACTAAACATGGTAAATATCCCGTTTATAATTCTAATTTTAATACAATATACTTATTTCCATTTCATATTAAATACTTTTTTTAGAGAAGTGTTTTGTGATTTATTTGAAATATCTTTTAGGATCTATTTATGTTTGCAAAATGCAAAATAGTTTTTGATAAGTTTTGCATATCCGTCCTTTTAAAAACGTATAAACCTGGTATTTATATTTCACGCGTCCGGTGACATTGATTGCGATTTGTAACGTCTTTTTCACGATACACATATCTACCGCGTGGGCCAATTGGCGTTAGATGACTGGTGTCATCTTGGACCCCAAAATGCCGGTCTAACCGAGGCAAGAGGGGTGGACCCAAGGAGTGCTGGCTTGACTTCGTAAGGGACGATATGCGTGTCAATGCTGTCATTATGCGGGATGCCGAAGATCGTGTAAAGTGGAGGAGTAAAAGTCGGAAAGTGGACCCGATAGTGGGCTTTGTCAGACGCCACCAGGATAAATGATCGGATGTTGATAATTACCTCATGTAATTTTAAATTAGCTACTAAGAAAATCCAATTTAAGTGAGTATTAAAATTACAATTTTTTTGTTAACGTAGATTAAAATAAGTAATAAAAAAAAAACTTTTTAAAAACCACGTTTTCAACACTAAAAAACGTAGGGCGGGCGCTTTGAAATTTTTAAATTATTGAATATCTAAGGAAAACGATACATTAAAGGATTAAAGCGCCCGCCCCACGTTTTTTAGTGTTGAAAACGTGGTTTTTAAAAAGTTTACTTTTTTATTTTTTTATTAACTACTGACTATTTCTGATGATTAAATATGAAAATGTAAGGTCGAGAGGGAAAGAAACACAGACACAAAGTGAAACTAAGAAAAACGTGGTAAAAAGAATTTGTAAAAGGTATCAATTTCAAGTATTTGGAAAATACGTATTTTGTACTTTAGGTAAATAATAAAAAACTATTTTGTATTTTCATTTGAAATAAAAAAATACCAATTTGCATTTTGTATTCAAATATATTTTATAAATTATTTTGCACATCTTTGTTTAAAGACAGGCACATTCTTTATTTATTACTTTCATTACCATCTAGATTACAAAACTGACGCGCTGTGTCAAAAACCTGATGAATATTGATACCTATCGTCTCGCATCGCAATATTTTTGAGTTATCTACCATTTTTAGTTTATACTTATAAATTGAAATATATGAATAATTATTGCTAATATAATATTTAAAAATAATACATTATAATAATATTCTAGGATATTCTATTCAAAGCTATCTAGATCCAAAGTAATCATGCTTAACTAGCTTGTGTTATGGGGTCTAGACTGCGGATACACATACTTAGCAAGTATATTTTTGTAAATACACACATTCATAGTTTATAAAAAATAGACTGTTCGCACAGTTAAGTAAGTCCTCAAGTCATATTATATGCGTACATACTACATAAAGCAATTTGAAATGGAACTGAAGTCGGCGTATCGTGCTTTTTATAGCGAAAATTCATAAATAACATTACCCATTAATCACTCTTTAATTACAATAATTTTGAATGAGAACATGATTGAACAAAACAAGCATAAAGCACACATGCAGGGTTGATCAATGTGTTACTATTGACTTATTATTATCAATGGGGAATGATGAAGTGGTTTCAATACCCAAATCTGTGTCCAATAAATATGTGCATGAATAATTAACGAGGTAGCGTGAAGTGACTAGTAGCCTGTTTCCAATTAATTTGAAAGTTGATAGATGGCGTTAGCGTGGGGTGCGACTGGTTGGATCACCTCCAAGTTTGGTGCACCCTGGGCAACGTGGGCGATAACGCATCATTGATTGCTCCTCTGGAGTAGCTGGCGTCAACGTCAACGGCCAAGAGTCTGACCAACCGGCCCTTTTTAGGGCCAGTTGACCCCATTGCACGAGGGGGTCGGGGTATGGCGGGCCTGCAAGGCCCGCGGGGGGGCGTGGTCGCTCCAGGTACCCCTCTGCTGTTATCAGAGGGGACACTGCGAATGGCCCAGGGTCAGTCGGAGTGCGAGGGATATGCTCTATGGGTAACCTTACACCCCGGCGTCTGTGGACCCGAGACGGCGTGCGGTTTTAGTCGGTTCAAGCCCGACATAACCGCCCCCGCTGGCCGGCGGGGGGTATCCGAAGGGATTTCCGCACAAAAAAAAAGATGGCGTTAGCGTCAAATTAGAAGTCACTATGGTTTTATTCCCTTGTGCCATCGCAAGTATCGGCAAGGCATTTTTTGGGTGAACAAGATCATTCACCCAAAAAGTGCACAAGAAAGAAAATCATGCGAAGGTGACTCAAGGTGAACAACCTCCGTCTTCCATGAGCGCAGGCCTGGGGGTGATAGGTGGAGCCACCTGTCACCCTGGCAGAAGCAGACCGGCGGCGCGTTGCGCACCCCCCTCATTCCGGGGGCAAGACGGGGACCTCTTGATTCCCAAACCCGAAGGGGCCTCTCGAAACCGAAGATAGTCCTGAGTCAACTGGGGTGCGAGGGAAAAGCCTTATGGGTCAGCCTACATCCCGGCGTCTGGAGACCATAGAAATCATACATACAATATATAGGTATATACTCGCGTCATGGTTATATAAAATGAAAATAAAAAAAATATATAAAAAATGGATGGATGGATGGAGGGAGAGAGGAAGAGAGGGAGGTGGAGGGGGGAGGGAGGTATGTATGATGAGGATTAAATAAAATACACACGCAATTGTTCAAATTTTCACTTCTGTCAGCACTCCCGGAGTGCCACTATTTTATTTTTCCGTGGGGAAATCTCGGCCCGTGAGGGTTATGTCGGACTCACACCGACTAAAACTACACGCCATCTCGGGTCTTCAGATGCTGGGGTGTAAGGTGGACGATAAGGCATTTTTGGTTTCGAGATGGCCCTCTCGGGTTTGGGAACCACGGTGTCCCCATCTTGCTCCCGGGAAAAAGGGGGTGAATATTGTCATTGATTGACCTTCTTTTATGTATAATTTGATCTTGATTTGAATCTTATATTATAAATAAAGAATAGCTAAGTTAAGAGTATTACTTGTTAAATATAGAGATTGTTGTTTTGTTTTGCTTCGATATTGAATCTTAATTAGCTAATCATCTATGACCACCTCCTAAATTAATCTCCAAATCCGTGCCTGGTTCATCATTCTGTCTATGAATTAATAAACTTTAACCTCTGTTAGTGATCTTTGTTTCATGTAAATATTGTCTGACCGTACTCATAAGTTTTACTTTATTACTTTATTTAAAAAATGCTATTTCAATAATGTTTAATAAAGTTCATGGTGAAAGATGCTATTAATATTCATAACTTTTGATATCATGCGTCAGTTTTTTATTTATAATGATATTTCATAATAATATTCTAGAGGAAACTGCATAACGCTTGCAGTAATAGTTAAGGTACGATTATTTCCGTACATAGGTGTACAATTACTACAATAATATGTAGCAATTTCGGTTAATAATATTTTTTGAAAGTAATAGTGGTAAATATAATTTATAATAGATTGAATAAGTAATAATAGATTTTTGCCAGATTCTGTGTTGGTATTCAGAATTTTCATAATCCGGGAATCAAACCAAGACGACCAAGGCCACGGAATCAATTTAAAAGTCAGAAACTTAAAACTTTGAAACTCAAATTCTATTTATTCATTTAGGTCATTAATTAACACTTATGAACGTCATTCCTGAAACATTTTTCGTTCGTAGATTTCTGACACAAAATTATGTTTGAAACATGTCATGTAGTCCATAATATTTTAGTGGATCCCAATAAACATCAAAAACTTTTGACCAAAAGTTATTTGTACCAAAAAACTCGAGAGGCTTTTGTTCCCCGATTACAGAAACATCTCGTGCACTCCAATCACGTTTAGGCAAGCGCAATTCACTTACGCCGTGTATGGGGCGACCTTATCTGATTTTATAGGAAGAAAAAAAAAACAAATTACATATTGTTTGCCTTTTAGCTTTAAGAGCATTCAGGGTTAAATTTGTATTCGGGGTAGTAAGTGTGCGTTGAATACGTGTGTCATTTAAGTCGGCAAACATACTGACAAATTGTAAGTGGTATGAGTTAATCCGAGTACCCTCTGTATTTTTGTAAAGTCATCCTCCTTCGATCCTTTTCCGATCTCTGTTGGGTTGGCTTTTCAGTCTAACGACGTAACGGCTGAATTTTTTTTTTCGTGAAGCAACATTTCATCGGACCTTCACAACACACTGTCGATTTCGAAGTTCAGAAGTCAGCCCAGATTATCGAACTTTTTAGGGCTTCAACTAGTCGTAAAGAATGCTCCAGATGTTCGTATGGTGCTTTCCGAGCTCTCAATGTGTTAAGAATGGTCACCCATCCTAAGACTGACCTGGTTATAATTGCTTAACCTTGCTAGCCTACTCGTTTACCACTTAGCCGACACCGAGACTGCTGAAATATGAGTGTTTATTCCCCTTTATATATGTATATTTAAATTTAGCTCACAGCTTCGGACGAAGGCGCAAATAAATATATACAATCTGTTCATCAGTTTTTTTTTGCAAAGTAGAACATCAGTTCAATATTGTCTGTGAAATAGTGCGCGAAATCAATCTCCCTCCTCCATATTGAGTTTCGCAGTAATGGAGGGTAGCATCCTATTGTTCGGCGATGCTGCAACCTGACACCTAGGGGAGAGAATGAAATGGTAAAAAGTGAAGATATAACTACACGCTCATATTTAGTGTTTTTGTCTATTTCTCTTTATGTTGTTTCTATTACAATAATTTGATAGTATTTTTTAATGAACTGATCACGAAAACTTCCAACAAAATGTCATATACTGTCGGTACAGTCATTTTTTGCTTTAACAACAAATGACTGTACTGACAGTATAATATATATTTACATACTGTCAAAAAAGTACCGGGAATTGATCATTTAGAAACTCTAGAAGATCTTTTTTTCGCTAAGTGAGCACAACTGTCCACTACGACCACGAGGTGTTTGAGCGTCACTAGTCATTTAGTTTGTTCAATGTGCGCTATTTAGTAAGTTCATCTCAAGTGTGTTTTGCGTTTTTCACAATGGACGAAAATTCCGTACATTGCATTCTTCTTAAAGTTTTCCTTGCAAATGGATTTTTTTGTTTCAAAGTGCTGAAAATGATAAATATGGCTTATGGTGAACCGATTTAATTTAAAAAAAAAACGTGAGAGGTGTCAAGGGACACCCGGATGGAACGAAGATCCTTACATACATATATATAATGCGCGGATCTGTGCGCAGAAGTTACAAAAGCAAAAAGTGTCGTTACAACTTAATTTTTTCCGTCTAGCCCCCTTTCGTAACGCGTGATAAGGAACTTCGTTCCATAAACTGCCTATGTATGGACCAGCAGATTTAAATACGAACGAGATGCTGTGGAACATTTGCCTCACTCTAGTAAGTCGTCATCGTCTTCAAGTGAAGTACATTCGATTACCGCGATGCAGATGCGATGTCGTGCACTCGGAATTTCTGTCAGAAGGTGAGAAAGTAAATAAAAATTATATCTGAACATTATAAGGCGTTTGAGAGAGTTAATTCGTTGGAAAACTCTCACTAAAACGGTGGCTCCTGACTTTGGACTATCATGAAACTGAAAATCTGTTCGTGATATTAGTTTAAAGTCCCCATTGTGCCATACACATATCAATTTTGCCGCAGGTTTTCTGCCGGCCTCACACACACGCACATACCACACTCACTCACTCTTTAATCTTTAATCATTTTTTACTTCAGCCCATACTCTTTACTGCATTAAAATCAATATATTGATAAATTAATAACCTCAATTATAAATTAAAATTATTCTTATATATATTTTAAATACTGCTACTACATTTCCAATTTATACCTACATGTTTAAATCATAATAATTTGAAATTGATCCTCTATCACGGAAGGCGCTGGCACCTGTGATACAATGTTTAAATATATCAGTACAGGTGCCAACGTACCACATTATGATATGTTTTTCTTCTTTGAGCTGTAATAGATAATTGTGTTAATCATTGTTAACTCTTATTTGTGCAAATAAATTATTATTATTATTATTAAAAGGTTAGTCTTGCGAGAAGAAAAAGCATGAATTTTGCACCGCAATAACGCACCATCTCGCAATGCTATCATTGTGAACGAATTTCTGGTCAAACGCTCTACCAATCATATCGAACAGCCATCATATTTCTCTGATATAGCTCCGGCTGACTTTTTTCTTTTTCGCAACCTAAATTACTACTTTAAGGCACCCGTTTTCAGTCAATAGATGTCATTTAAAAAATCGCGACGAGTATTGAAGGCGACTCCAAAAATTACGTTTAAAAATGGTTTTGATGATTGAGTAGTTCGTTGGCGTATGAGAATTATTTCGACTGGGAACTCTTTCGAAGGTGATACAAAATTTTTGGTTGAATAATACATATTTTAAGTTTTATTGACTAATTCCTGATATTTTCTTAACAGAAAAGTATATATATTTATAATAAGGGGTTACCTGGAAAGTTTTATAGGATTTTGAAATTGGATTAATTTAAAGATTTTAACACGCTCTTTCCGAATTTAAACTTTGCCACTCGCCGCGAGTGGCAAAGTTTAAATTCGCATAAGTTTAAATTTCGTTGAAAAAAGCGACTCAAGACAATTATTGATAATACCTCTTTACCTATGTCCAGTACTGAGAAAAACGAAGTAGAAAAGATGGTGGAAAGCTTATGGTGAGAAATACATTAGGATACAATTTTTGAACCCCGTGGTGTACGTAACGGACTGCCGAGACGAGGTCTCGAGCTTGATCCCCAGTCGCCCCGGGTACACACCTCTGACTTTTGGTAGTTATGTGTGTATTAAAAATGTTGATTATCGCTTGCTTAGTAATGTGCCCGGTACATGGCAATAGGCTCGCCGATATTACATTGGGGCCTAAACATAACTGGCGAATCGTGGGTGTATAATACACCTCTGCTTACCCCTTCAGAAATACAGGCGTGAAGTTATGTTACAATTTTCGAAATTTAAAGTAAGTAATCAGGGTCATTTTTATATCTAAACACGTATTAGTTGTGGTAATTTAGCTCATATGATTGATCAACATTCATAATTCTGTGTCATTAGTTAGATTGAAGTCACGCTGCCACGCGATATATGACAATAAACTGCAAGTCAATTACAAAATATTATGCCCAGATTATTAACTTGCTGGCTTCGCACGTGACATATTTCGATCCTCCGTGGCAATACCCGTAATTTTATTAGTTTCAGAATAATGTATAGAAATTTGCCCGATTTGTTGAAATTTATGATTATTGCTCAGCTCTCCTGGGAACTAGCGTGATGATGTATAGCTTTATATATTAGTGCAGAAGTATAGGTTAGAAAAAAATATTCACTTATTCCTGTAATATATATAACCATAATATAAATGTAATGGACGTCATTATTATGTCATAGGAGCCTTAAAATGATATAAAACAATTGGAATTGAATTATGGAATGATAAATGGCCTTGTTTATCATTAAAGGACCAGATACCAAATGTAAATGTAATAACGACATCAGCCCTGATGGACAACTCGTTATGAATATCAACGTAAATTATCGTGACAAGCCGTGTACTATGTAAGTTATATAGCTATCGACGACCAGGATACACTAGCCGTAGTCACAGCCAGTCAGCCTGTAACCTGACCAGTGTAACCTGGTCGAAACGTCAGCCCATCCAAAGATGTTACTGTAAAAGCCCAAACTACGGTCAATCCTACCATTTTCCGGTAAATCTTAGGATTTACCAACACGAGTTGGTAAATGTTATATTGTTATTATACAAACCAATTCCGGCGCTTCGCCGGCCGTTGCCGCGGTACGCTTGCTTCGATCGCTCGACTCGCGCTCTGTTGGGGTCACAGTTCTAACCTAACGTAACCCACTTTACTTATTTTTGAAATATATTTTTTTTTACAAAATAAAGCACTTGCTTTGTGCAAAAATTGCCGGAATTGATTTGTATAATAACAATATAACATTTACCAACTCGTGTTGGTAAATCCTAAGATTTACCGGAGAACGTTAGGATTTACCGTAGTTCGGGCTTTTACAGTAACATATATATCTATAACATGATCGCGTTATTTCCCATTTACATGATTGAAAATCCGTTTGACTAAGTTTTCCCGTCTTACTCATTAAGACACTTAGTCATTATTTCAATATTACTAACATTAGTCGTAAGTTATTTTGATACTAACAAATTTATGGATATCTAGGAAAAAAAGCAACAATATTCCTAGTTTGTGAGGAAATTTAGATGTTTGAATGTGTGTTACTTAAGGCCCTGTCTGGACGCAAGCTACCATAATTATGCTTATTTTTTGTTTCTAAGATTATTTCTCTCTCTCTCTAAGATTACTGATGCTAGACAGTTAATTTTTTTTATATATACAGCTAATTATCTACTGTTCACGCACATCCAAAAACATTTTGGATAAATAGAGCAGTTTCTTGTTAAAAAAATTGCAAAGAAACACTCTTTGAAATAAATTTTTCGTTTCAATTATCTCAATATTTTTAGCGATGACATATATATTTTTTGTTACAAATATAAAGAAAATTTAATCAACTAGTGGAATATCTACAAATTAACATCCTCACATCCGTCATATTTTTTAAATGATTTATTTATCTGTTTGATTTGTTTGATTTGTTTGGCGGCAAACGAAATAATAATTGAAACGAAAAATTTATTTCAAAGAGTGTTTCTTTGCAATTTTTTTAACAAGAAACTGCTCTATTTATCCAAAATGTTTTTGGATGTGCGTGAACAGTAGATAATTAGCTGTATATATAAAAAAAATCAACTGTCTAGCATCAGTACTCTTATAGAGAGAGAGAAATAATCGTAGAAACAAAAAATAAGCATAATTATGGTAGCTGCCTCCAGACAGGGCTTTAATCACGAGGGTGTGAGGGAAATGCCTCAGGGCCATCTTATAACCTGACGTCTGAATACCCGAGAGGGCGAGAGGTTCATGACAAAAAGTAAAAAAATAGAACCTGTTCACACTTCTGGTCAATAAATGTGAGTCAACTGTGAACTTTGTTTTTTCTCGCCTACATTTCTTCATCAAAATGTTCTCGGTATAAAATGAAAATCCGATTAGTTCCCCAACTACGGGTTTAAAAGATAACAGTGCAATTAGCAATTACCGCCATCTTTTAATTACCTCGTTGAATATTCATAATTTGATGATGGTCGACAATGTAGGGCAGTTTTTGAATTGTAATAAGAGTATTATATAGTTTTTATTTGATTCTAGAAGTAGGTAAGTATTACCACAGATTACTAAATAGTTAGTATTACTTCATCCGCGTAGACCTTTTTTGTTCACAGTTTCATGGTTTTATTGTTTTTGAGTGAAACGTTTATTCTTTTTATAACATAACAATAGCGTAAGTTACGCCTTATAATTTTGTAATAATTACTGTTTAAATAATATTGACAGAATTTTCACTGGCTTATACCATCTAACTATCTGTCAGTGAAAATCGCATCAAAATCAGCCCAGCGACTTCTGAGATTAACCGGAATAAACGGACAGAAAGACAGACAGACAATAAAAGTATAAACAGTAGTTTTTTCCCTTTTATAGAAAGACAGTTTCTACATTCATTAGAAAGCCGAAATAATTCAGACTTCGTAATATAATTATTCAGATTAATAATTATGGAGATTATGAATTTGTGCCGTTTGGAGTCGAAACGTTAGGGGCATGGGGTCCGAGTGCTCGCAGTCTCTTCAGGGAGATTGCAACACGTATGATCGACGCTTCTCGTGACCAGAAGGCTGGCTTCTTTTTAGTACAGAGAATAAGTATTGCCATACAACGTGGCAATGCTGTCAGTCTTCTGGGCCCGTTACCACAACAGGAGGCATGTGATGCGGAGGAATTCCACGATGCATTTTAGGTTTAAGTTTCTTTTAATTATTTATTTTATTTTAGTTTTATCTAGTTTAGTTTAGTTGTATTTCAATTAATGTTGTGTGTTTTCTATAGAAATAAATTGAAAACCATTATTCAGAAACTTTGCGGATATCAAACCCGTGACCTATCAGGTTTGATATCCGCAAAAGTTATTAATTAAAAACATTTTTTTATTCCCCTTCATTAGGTACATGATAATATGTTCATTTACTAAATAATACATTAATTTTATTGAATTAAATCTCAAATGAAACTGTGGTTTTCTGGGATATTAGCCATCCAGACGATTGAATTAAGAGAAAATGTAGCACCGCTAAAAATTTTGCTGAGTTCAATTTGTACTTAATGAGTGTCGCTTTTGAAGCAAAATTCGCTTGGCAGAAAGCTGAGTAGGCGAAAAAAGGTAATTGCTTAATTACCTGTCGGGGTTTTATCATTCTGGTATGTGACGGCTATATCGTTGAGTTTAATTACGTTTTAAGAGTTTCGCGATGTTTTAATTTCATTAACTGTTGGTGTCAGGGTAAATTATTATGGTAAAGGCAGCCATGTTTTTTTGGTAACGTATACCGGTTGAATCAGCGAAATGTTTACTGTTCTTTCGCTTAAGTAGCTGTATGCTGCCTGTTAAACGATTTGTAAGACAGAAAGAGAATAAATTCAAAACCTTAATATTTACCTACTCTTCGAACAGAACAAAAAATAAACATAGTTCTGTGGTTCGAATATAATATGTACAGTCATCCTCAGAAGTCGCTGAACACTAAAATATTTACACAAGATCTTTAGAATTGAAATCAATAATTAAATTAGTGATGTATATTTATTTTCTAACCAAAATGACTAGTATTCCCGTTAACAGCTAAGCTAAATTGCTTGTGTTAGGAGTGGGTTTACGTCGGAAGTGTAATGGCCAGGAGGATTCGAACCTGGGACCTCTGAGGCCGACTCCTTAACCACTAAGAAACCGACGCTTGATTCCATTAGGCCCACTTTGTATTCGAAATGCCTTTAAAATAAAATATCTACAAGTGGCTTACCGCTTTAAATCTTCAAAGAAACGTTCTGCCCTTTCATTTCAAAGGAGTTTAAGACTCATTTTCTATCTATTTTGTTGTTGCTAACCGTAAATTAATTTTTTCCCTTAAAATTAAAGAAATTCCTATTAAAGAAATGTTTTCTTTCTTATCGTTAGTTCCTATGATTCTGTGCTAGTCGCACCCAGTAGCTAATACTAGCGACCTAACTAATATTGTCCATGATATTGTCGGAAGTTTACGGCAATGTCACACATTGAAATAAAACTTTGTTTAACGAATTCTATCGCGATTTTTTTGATGTTATTTTATATTTTACATTGATCCCGACGTTTCGGTTGCTTTTAAACAGCCATGGCAGCGCATTAATAAGCGGACCTCGGATGCCAAAAGTGTAAACTTTGGACACAACTGGACAATCGCTATGAGAATAATGATAATGGCAATATTTGCACTGATCGGAACGGATCCCTCGATTCAGAGGTCGAGGGATTGGTTTCGTGCTTAATAAAAAAAAAAAAAAAAAAACTACGACATTCTACACAGCGCTTTCTAGACCCAAAGTAAGCATAGTTTAACTAGCTTGTGTTATGGGTTCCAGAATGCGGATAAACATACGTATATACTTTTTTTTTGTAAATACATACATATTATACATAGAAACACCCAAACCAATGCTAATAGAAATATTCATGCATACAAATATTTGCACTGAGCGGGAATCGAACCCGCGCCCCCTGACGTAGCAGTCGAATGCACTACCGCTACGCCACAGAGGCCGTCATCAGAATGAAGCAATAGAATGTTCTACTCTACAGTCATATTACTCTTAGTAGAGGAGCTGTTGAAGATCGACCTTCACTCATCTAATAACCAGATGTAATAGGTATATTTTTTTATCAAATGTAATTAATCTATTAACATGCCTATGATGGCTTCCCTATCAAAAAGTGTTAATGGCTATTTTTAATTAAATTTATTTGAATAATTTTTGATAACCGGAAATTTTTATTTCAACGGATAGGGTTAAACATAGAGAATAGGCCTCGGTGGGCTCGCCTACTTATTTTTGTTCATGACTACCTGGCAAGCATGTATATACAGGTAAGTCGATATAGGTAACTACACCGATCTAATAACCAACAGAAAGTAGTATTATACGAAAGATAATTTAATCACAAACCTATCGAGGTATATTTTCTCTAAAACTATCAGTTGGAATGAAACATTTCCGGTTATCAAAAAACGATTAAAATTAATTTAATTAACATTATCCACGAACACTTTTTCATAGGCATGTTAATAGTGGGGTTATCCTTTTGGGGTTATCCTTTCGAGGGCTTACCCGGGATGCCCGGCAACGGACACTTGGGGAGGACACCGTGCGGTTTTAGTCGATACACGACATAACCACCCCCGCTGGCCGGCGGGGGCGTATCCGAAGGGATTCCCGCACGTAAAAAAAAAAGAAAAAAAAGGCATGTTAATAGATGAATAAATATTTGATTAAAAATATATCCCATCTGGTTACCAGATGGGTGAAGGTCGATCTTCGCCGGTTCTTAGACTATCTGGTCGTCGTCTTGTCAAAGATCCTCATCCTCATCCTCTATATTCAGACCTAATAATTTAATGAATTACAGACAACTTTCAACCGCCCATTGGACCACTAACTCTAACAAATGGATGAAATATATATCCATTTCTTCTTCATTTTTTTTCGTCTACCCTCGTAGTACCTAAGTAGGGTACCCTGCTACCTAATCCCTCTAAACCCAGGACGGATTTTATAATGTCTGTTGCCATATACCTAGTTAATGGACGAGTCCCCGAGTAACCTTTCAACCTTCACGTAACTTTATTTAAGGGATTCATGATCTAAGTATTAAATTTGATTTAAGCAGTCTATGTATATATATATTAATACGTGAAGGAAAACTTTACATCCCTTTTTACGAAAATTGCCGGAAGGAGAAGTGAGAGATTTGGCATAGTTATAACTTATATGAGAAGTGGAGAGTGCTAAAATTATTTTAAATTATGCATAAGAAATACATTAAATTAATAAATAAAACATATTCCACACTGCCATGCATTTCGAACACACTTACTAATATTTTTATATGTGACTATCAACTCACATATAAAAATGAAAGGTAAATTGCGGTTTATGATTTTTGACTTATTAAAAAGAAACTACTTACTAGTACCGTTCAAACCAATTTTCGGTGGAAGTTTACATGGTACCTAATGTACATCACTTTTTTTTTCGTTTTATCATTCTCTTATTTTAGAAGTTACATGACACACATTTTACCACTTTGGAAGTGTCTTTCGCGCAAACTATTCAGATTAGAAAAAAATGATATTAGAAACCTCAATTTCAGTTTTGAAGACCTATTCATAGATACCCCAAACGTATGGGTTTGAACAAAAAAAAATGATTTGAGTTTGAGTTCTAAGTATGGGGAACCCCCAAAATTTATTGTATTTTTTTTCTATTTTGGTGTGAAAATCTTAATGAGTTCACAGAATATATCTACTTACCAAGTATCAACAGCATAGGTCTTATAGTTTCGAAAAAAGGTGGCTGTGACATACGAACGGACAGACAGACAGACATGACGAACCTATAAGGGTTCCGTTTTTAGTTATTTGGCTACGGAACCCTAAAAAGCCTCGCATATTTTATTAATTGAATCCCAAGGACCGTTGCCAAATGCCCCATTTCTGGCAGTACACCCTGATATTGAACCTGATAATGTCAGACATTATAGACAGGTGCACTTGCGAATTTCCCGAAACTACGGTTCCAATAGGTGCCAAAATGGTTTTCTAAGGATAATAATAGAAGTTATCATTATTGTATAATATTGTTTATTTTATAGTTTGTGTTTACTTTCATTGAATGAGTCCAGTTCTTTTACTGAATTGAAGAAATAGCGTCATCATGATTAGCGTCTATTCCGGTTCCATCCGAAATGTGTACCTAGTTATCTCCTCTTCCTCCAAATCAGTGATGTAAATCATACATGCGCGATTTGCCTCTACCTTTTCTATATAATTCACGCATAGCGACCAGCCAATATAAGTAAATACAATACTAAATATATATTCTAAGACAAAGCATCATCTTTACCCAAATTAAGCTCTTAGAGATAAGGCGCCCATTGTACACACAATATATATTTTTATCTTAAGATGTAGTGTAAAATAACAAATAGAGAGTATTCTATCTATTTATTACACTAGCTGTTGCTCCGGCTCCGCCCGCGTAGATGTCGGTTATCGCAACCAACGAACTAATTCGTATTTTTAATTTCGTAATATCGTTTGAATGGAAAGTCTAATTTCAATAATTCAAAAAATAAACAACAGATATTAAAACTGTCTTGAATACGAAATCATTGACTTGGATAAGAATCATGATATGACGAACTCTGTGGCGTAGCGGTAGAGCAGTCGACAATTAAGGCAGATGTCGCGGGTTCTGGGTGTTTCTTTGTATAATATGTTACAAAAAAAAGTATCTAAGTATGTTTATCCGCATTCTATAACCCATATGACAAGCTTTGCTTAGTTTGGGTCTAGATGGCGCTGTGTAATATGTCCTTGAATATTTATTTATTATTTATTTATAATAACAAAGGCATGAATAACATGGTCTGATTTTGATCGACATTTTTATCAACTTTAAAAATGTAGAAAAGTTGTACCGTACTGTAAAAGTTGTAATGTAAAAACTAGAATAGTTGGGCAGATGTTCTCGCAAAGTTTTTTATAGATATTGATATGTTCTATAATATTGTAGAATATTTTTTTTGTTCTACCATCAATACTTGCCGCAGTGCATGCTATAAAATAATTTTATTGACTAATTCTTTTACACCTTGGGTTGGTTTTAGTAGGGATTTCTAAGGATTTTTAAATTTTACAAGTAATAGGTTAGCCTATGTTACTCAGTGATAATGTAGCTTTCTAAAGGTAAAAGAATTTTTGAAATCAGTCTTGTAGTTTTGAGTTTATTCGTTACATACAAAAATACAATATTATATAATCTGTGACATTAGTATAGGTATTGATATAGATAGTATAAAAGTACACATATAGATAACTTGTAATATGGCTTTCAGAAAATGGATAACCATACTCAGATACATATTTTTTAAAGATACGGCATCATCATAGCAATTGCACAGTTGCATCCAAAATTTGCTCTTTAGAGCCGCTTCGGGTCCGCTTTTTGAAGTGAAAACTTCTTTAGCGGCGTTGTGCACTTTTTTATAATGGGTAAAAAAGGTTAAACTCGCGTCAGTAAACACGTGAACTTATCGTAAGACAACAAATATAGATTATTCCCTAACCATTCCAAAATATCAAAAATGCACAACGTTAATATTCAAATTTTCCCTTCTGCCGGCACTCCCGGAGTGCAACCCGTCTTTTTAGGGTTCCGTTGCCAAATGGCAAAAAACGGAACCCTTATAGATTCGTCATGTCTGTCTGTCTGTCGGTCCGTATGTCACAGCCACTTTTTTTCCAAAACTATAAGAACTATGCTGTTGAAACTTGGTAAGTAGATGTATTCTGTGAACCGCATTAAGATTTTCACACAAAAATAGAAAAAAACAATAAATTTTGGGGGCTCCCCATACTTAGAACTGAAAATCAATTTTTTTTTCATCTATCCCATACGTGTGAGGTATCTATGAATAGGGGTGTGTGTTGGGTAACCTCCTCGAGTGTCACTCCAATTCCGATCCCGCTGCAGTCCGGGGGGAACGGAATCGGAGCGGCCGGTACACCCTGGGCGGCGGTCAATGGCTTCCCCTTCACCCCTTCATAGGGTTGGCATTGATCGTCGGCCAATACCCAACGTGGCGGGAACACATCGCTCTCCGTACTCCTCTGCTTTTAGAGGAGACAGGATGAGCGATGCTGTTAGTGGTGAGATGGCCCAGGGTCAGCCGGGGTGCGAGGGATATGCTCTATGGGTAACCTTACACCCCGGCGTCTGAAGCCCCGAGACGGCGTGCGGTTTTAGTCGGTGCAAGCCCGACATAACCGCCCCCGCTGGCCGGCGGGGGGGTATCCGAAGGGATTTCCGCACGATAATAAAAAAAAAAGGTATCTATGAATAGGTCTTCAAAAATGATATTGAGGTTTCCAATATATTTTTTATCTAAACTGAATAGTTTGCGCGAGAGTTTCTTCCAAAGTGGTAAAATGTGCCCCCCCCCCCCTGTAACTTCTAAAATAAGAGAATAATAAAACTAAAAAAAATATGATGGACATTACCATGTAAACTTCCACCGAAAATTGGTTTGAACAAGATCTAGTAAGTAGTTTTTTTTATACGTCATGAATCATAAAACGCAATTTACCTTTCATTCAATTGACTCAAATATAAAATTTAAAAAAATGCATTTTTATGTTACTTATTGCTACGGAATCCTTCATGGGCGAGTCCGACTCGCACTTAGCCGCTTTTTTTTATTGGTATGTAGGTTTTTCTGAGAGTGCATGCCGTCTGACCCCCCCAACCCCAAGAGCGAAGCCTGTACCAGAGCTACGTCCGCAGCCGTCCGTTCGTTTAGCAGGTTCACTGTCTAGCATCTGAGGTTGGTTTGGACCCCAAAATTGTTGGTAGGGTCTTGTACTTATTTCAAGGTACATAGTCAATACCCGTATATTATAAATATCATATTCACGCAAATAATATTTGCACTAGGGTAGAATCGAATTAGTGATCTCTGACTTAGCAGTCTAAAGCTCTACCGTCATTAGCATAAGACTTAACGGGATATTTACCGTCTGTTATTTTGTATCCGATATTGTGATCATGATGCTTGCAATAGTGCCGAAATATCGAACATTCAGAACACATAGTAATTATTATAGTACTAGCTGACCCGGCAGACTTCGTACTGCCTCAATCGATGACAAACCTTTTAAACCTTCTCTGGACCTCCACAAATAATTCAAGACCAAAATCAGCCAAATCGGTCCAGCCGTTCTCGAGTTTTAGCGAGACTAACGAACAGCAATCCATTTTTATATATAAGAAAGAAGAAGATTATCTCCTCGCTGACAAAAAACAACGCATGGTAAATCCCATTAAATAATGAACATGATAATTTATATGTTGACCATGATATATCACCGATAGCCCAGTGGTGTATGTAACGGACTGCTGAGACAAGGTATCGAGTTCGATCCCCAGTCGCCCCGGGCACACACCTCTGACTTTTCGTAGTTATGTGTGCATTAATAAATGTTAATTATCGCTCGCTTAATAATGTGCCCGGTAGATGGCAATAGGCCAATGTTATGATCATAAAAATATATAGTATTTGTTTATTGACTATTTCACTATTATTATATTTTCATATTCACTTTTATAGGTGTCGTGGATCGACCAGTAAATTCCTTATAAAATATTCGAAATACTTGCAAGATACAGATATAAAATGTTACGATCCAATATGTACATTTTAACGTCGATATAATAAAATTATACCTATAACGTTCTATAACGCATGCATATCAATGTAGCATTAAGCTGTTAACGAAATTTTATTTATGAGACGAATGGTTCATTCAAACTTCGAATACATTATTGGCGGCTAGCATGTGAGGCGACCTCCATGATCGGGGCCTGAGGAAGGCAGTTGGCCGACTCGCCTTCCTTACAGAAGCAGGCCGTGGCGGAGGCGTGTAGTGTGTGTCTACACACGCCTGCCAACTCACCGAAGCGGGATAAAACCCGACCCCACCAGGCGAGGCCGCGGTGGCGGCCAAAGTCCGCCGGTAACCCTGGGGTTATCCTTTCGAGGGCTTACCCGGGGTGCCCCGCAACGGACACTTGGGGAGGACACCGTGTGGTTTTAGTCGATACACGACATAACCACCCCCGCTGGCCGGCGGGGGGGGCGGTATCCGAAGGGACTTCCGCACGTAAAAAAAAAGGCCCAAGTCAAAAGTCAATCTCACTTGTTAGCTGGTAAGTATACCAACTGATCAAAAGAAGAGGTTATCCTCTCGTGTTTGGGGAGTCAGGTAACAGTCTTTAACACACTACGAGGCACAATGACATTTGCACCTTAAGGGCACTGCGAATGTAACACCAAGAACATTTTCAAGGGATTCTCCCTTCAATAAATTTAGAAGTGAATTTTTTTTGTTGCGCAGTTTTTATAAATTACTAATTGTTGCTCGCGGCTGCTTCCCTGTGGAATTCTGCCCATAGGATCCTGCCACCACAACCTATATAAGATAAACAATTCCACCATACATCATTTTGTTATATCTCTAAGGGCAGCGTTTTCGTTGAAAGCTCCCGCCGGCTTAGTTTTTTTCCGACACGTCCAACAATTATCATTATATTTTAGCCGATGTATACAAAAGCTTGATAAATTATATAACCTTTTTCGAGAACCACTCTATTCATTGGTGAAAACAGCATGACAATCGGTGCAGTAGTTTTTGAGTTTATTGCGAACAGACGGACAGACATATTATAAAACTTTATTAGTGACAGTGATTGTTCATACTTATATTATTCTTTTGTGTCTTTAATTTGTATAAATCAATATTTGTCCACTATCCATAATGTATGACCACTATCTCACCCGTTGGTAAATGATGATGTGAAATCGATATGGGAACACGCTTACTTAGAAGCACGTATTCAGTATTCACGCTAGAAGAAAAATGTGCGTGTTTAGGACCCCATCAAGCTAACTCCACCTGCAAACTGGTGGTACAATAATTGTGTTCATTCAACTCACACACACACCAACACACACAAATGGGTGGTTTAGTAGTTAAACAACGTTTCTTATGAATCATATTAAATTCATTAAAATCATTTTTAGGGTTCCGTACTTAAGGGGTAAAACGGGACCCTATTATTAGTAATAGGGTCCCGTTTTACCCCTTAAGTCCTAAGACCCCGTGAGTCTTAGGACTCCGCTGTCGGGGTGCGACTGGTCGGATCATCTCCAAGTTTGGTGCACCCTGGGCAACGTGGGCGATGACGCATCATTGATTGCTCCTCTGGAGTAGCTGGCGTCAACTTCAACGGCCAAGAGTCTGACCAACCGGCCCTTTTCAGGGCCAGCTGACCCCATTGCACCAGGGGGTCGGGGTATGGCGGGCCTGCAAGGCCCGCGGGGGGGCGTGGTCGCTCCAGGTACCCCTCTGCTGTTATCAGAGGGGATACTGCGAATGGCCCAGGGTCAGTCGGAGTGCGAGGGATATGCTCTATGAGTAACCTTACACCCCGGCGCCTGTAGCCCCGAGACGGCGTGCGGTTTTAGTGGGTTCAAGCCCGACATAACCGCCCCCGCTGCACGGCGGGGGGGTATCCGAAGGGATTTCCGCACACAAAAAAAAAAAAAAAGGGACTCCGCTGTCGGTCCGTTTATACGTCTCTCTGTCCGTTTGTCACCAAGCTTATCTAATGAACCGTGATAGTTAGACAGTTGCAACAAATACTAAAAATAGAATAAAATGAATATTTAAGGGGGCTTTTTTTTTTTTTTTTTACGTGCGGAAATCCCATCGGAGGGCTCCCACACAACAGACCTACCTCATATTTTAACTGTTTAGACACCCGCGGGACGGTTATCGTATTTAGGGTTCCGTTGCCAAATGGCAAAAAACGAAACCCTTATAGATTCGTCATGTCTGTCTGTCTGTCCGTATGTCACAGCAACTTTTTTCCGAAACTATAAGAACTGTGCTGTTGAAACTTGGTAAGTAGATGTATTCTGTGAACCGCATTAAGAATTTCACACAAAAATACTTAGAACTGAAATTCAAACATTTTTTTTTTCATCAAACCCATTCGTATAGAGTATCTATGGATACGTCTTCACAAATGATATTGAGGTTTCTAATATCAATTTTCTCTAAACTGAATAGTTTGCCCGAGAGATTTTATTTATTTATTTATTTTTATTTATTTATTTATTTATATACTTAGATACATTGCCTTTACAGTAATATTACTAATGCGACAATGCTCTTATAACTATTATACATAATATAATAATACATATTACACTAATTTATGTCAGTTACGACAAACACTGTAGCGTCACTCTTTCGAACTCGGCTAATGTACACACAAAAATATCAATAACACGCGAGACCGCGTTTAAAATATTTAGCGCTCGTACGAGAGGAGCAAATTGTAGCAAGTTTGTCCGAGGTACTGGCACATCAAAGGTTCTACCCCTCGGTAACTGTCGTAGCCTCATATTGGGAACAAGCAATCTCAACGATTCCAAAATTTGGGGGTTATTCAATTTTCCGCGGAATACCAAAAAAACGTATTTAGCCAGTGCCAGATTACGCCTCACTTCGAGCTTATAGTATCCAACCATTCCTATGACAAAGAGGGTTGGATACATAAGTGGGTAAAATGGATACACCCCGTATTGTTTGAAATAAAGGTACCGGGTAAATTTATTTTGGAGTTTCTCCACCATGGAACTATATTTAGCTTCATGGGGATTCCAGATGATCGCGCTTGTTTCGAGCCTGCTCCTTACCAGGGCGTTATACAACGACCTCACAGCCACGGTGTCCTTGAAGTCTCTGGTCTCTCTCAGCACAAAACCTAGATTTTTATAGGCCTTGGCACAGATATTGGTGATGTGATTCCGAAATGTAAGGTCTGGCGAGAACAAAACTCCAAGGTCGCGCACCGAGAAAGCACGGGGAATGGTCTCCCCTTCCATGAGGTAGCTATGATGAAGTGGTACCACCGCCCGCGTGAAGGATACGATGCTACACTTTGACTTCCAAAGTGGTAAAATGTGTCCCCCCCCCTGTAACTTCTAAACTAAGAGAATGATAAAACTAAAAAAAATATATAATGTACATTACCATGTAAACTTCCACCGAAAATTGGTTTGAACGAGATCTAGTAAGTAGTTTTTTTAATACGTCATAAATAGTAAACTGCAATTTTAGTTATCTACTCAAATATAAAATTTAAAAAAATAAACATTACTATGTTACTTTCTGCTACGGAACCCTTCATGGGTGAGTCCGACTCGCACTTGGCCGCTTTATTGCTCTATGTCCAGCTCTACTTAACCAATTGCAACCACGGCAGATTTTAAGTCTGACTTAGATCTTTCTAATAGAAAAAACCATAATCAGAATACATTCAGTAGTTTTTTCGTTCATCACGAACAAACAGATAAGACAATTTCTCAACACAAAAAAAAATATTTTATGTTCAGAATCGTTCATTTAACATAAATCCAGTTTTTTTAAATATCTCCGATATATAGACATACAGACATACATAGATAGACAGTACGGAACCCTTCGTGCGCGAACCGACTCGCAATTGGCCGGTTTTTTGGCTTTACTATTAATCATTTTTAAGTAAAAGATCCATTACTGATTGTAGATTATTAATGTTATTCGTAGATGTTACTGATAAATATTATAATATGCCATGATTGATTTGAAATAAATAAAACAAATTTAGCATCAGAATTAAAATATTTTAATTATAATCCTAACTATTTGTACAAATATTATAAACGTTTTACTGGTGGTAGAAATTTGATGACAAAAATTTGTCACAAAATTCACAAAAAAAGATTGCGAATAACCCTCCGTAGTAATCCAATTTCGGTTTGATTGCGTTCAGGGTCAGCAAGTGCATAGCCGGGCAGGGGGATTGTGGTCGCAGCACTAGTGGGACCAGTAGGTGTCACGCGGTGCTGCGACGAGTCGAGGTGAGGCCGTCAAGCTGAGTGCCACCATTCTTAACATGGTACGTGTATGTAATGGTGACCCTCTTTCCTGAGACTTTACCTTTAGCTTACCATCAGGCGAGGTGAAGTCAAATTGACGTGTCCTGAATATTAAAAAAAGTTAAAGTTGGCTTTTGCAGGAGCGACTAGCGCCAGACCTAACCCTATGAAGAAAGAATGCCCTAAAGGCTCGTCCGTCAATAAGCAGGTTTACCGACTTACATGAAAGGTTGCCTTGGGACCTGGAGACCTTGTTAGGGCCCATACACCCAAGAAATTGAATACCACTGGCAAGAATAAAATCGTCCGTAATATCCTGCGGTCGTCACGTTGATATACCCCTCGATAAGTGTTATAAAAGTACTTATAAACAAGAACAAATCTTATTTATAAACCGCGGTCCAGAATTAAACTATAACTATAAATATAAATTAGTTTTGCCCAAACTGGGGGTTCCCGAAACCGGTTTAGGTTTTTACAGGGTCGGCAGCGCGAGTTTGACGCCTTTGGTGTTGCACACGTCCATAGGCCACGGTAACTGCTTCCCATCAGGTGGGCCGTGACCTTGTCTGCCACCTACGTGTATAAAAAAATGGCCGGTTGAAATCTAAAATTTAATTTGCCATTAATGTATGCATACCATGCATATGGTTGCTCTATACTTCGCAATGGTAAAATAGTCTGGGGGTACTCATCTGACTTGCAGCGGGTCTTTGTTGCACAAAAGAAATGTATTCGTGCTATATTTATGAAATAGTCTGAATCCTGTAAGCCGATTTTTAAATCTGAAGATCATTTGACTGTTCCTTGTATATTACCTTGTGTAAAATCTAACAAGGAACTATTTGAAATGCACAATCATATAAATAAGCGGAATATAAAGCGGAAATACTAGTACAGTAATTTCGGTTACTAATTATTCTGTAAAAAAATGTTACGTAGTTGTTTTGATGGTTTGGATAAAAGGCGCGAATTAAAATAATTTATTTTTGGATTCCGTTTTTGTAATTTAGGCTTTTGTATTGACTGCCTATATTTGTTTTTTTACCCCTAATTTGGTAGTCGAACTAAAGATTCACCTGATTTTATTTTCTTCCTAAGCAAAAGTACTCTAAAAAAAAACCCTGATTTCTTTTAGTAGAAAATCAAAGAGACTTCGGTACTTTGGAGCCCAAAGGCCATCAGTTATAAACGCTCCATTAAGAAAGAGAGGCCTTCTATAAAACCTGTGCCTCTTATCAATTTACAAAGAGCAAAAATTAAGCAAAATAGATTTTATCTGTGATTTTTTTTGTAATCCTTAATATGTTTTGATTTTACGACTTCGGCGGTTATCGTGGCATTAGACATTAAATGATTTCAAAACACATAACTTCACGCCTGTATCCCCGAAGGGGTAGACAGAGGTGTATTACACACCTACTATTCGCCAGTTATGTCAAGGTCCCAATGGGATAGGCGGCGAGCATATTGCCATCTACCGGTCACATTATTAAACTATCAATGATTTTAAAACGGGCGATAAAATACTGTTTAAGCTATTGTTTAACACATGTATCTCGTTCAAATAAGTCGTTATGGTGAAAAATAAAATGAAATCGACTCAAACTTTCACATCCTACTTCCTATCCTATCATACCCCACTAATCTATATAATAAAACAAGGTCGTGTTAGTTATAAGCAGACTGAATAAAAAATGTCTTTCTTTCTTGATGACCGCGATGAACTCGAGAACGGGTGGGCCGATTTTCATGAGCTTTGATTTTTTAGATTTTTCACATGGTAAGTCAGGAGCAACAGACACTCCCTGATATTGTGTGTGAAAATTTCCTTACAATAATAGAACATAAATAAACCTTTTCAGATAAAATGGTAAATTTCGAAAATGAAGCTGCCCTTAAGATATCGTATCTGTAAGATGAAATTATCTCTTGGGAGCTTTTGAGATAAACGTATCCAGATACGGGAAAGGCGTGTGGTATATAAATAGGTATATTCAGACTTTGTAGGAATAATTACTACAACATGGTTTTGTTCGCATATTCTGCAGTACCTTTTTTTTTGTGCGGAAATCCCCTCATATCCCCCCCCCCCCCGCCGGCCAGCGGGGGCGGTTATGTCGGACTCGAACCGACTAAAAACGTGAACCGTCTCGGGTCTACAGACGCCGGGGTGTAAGATTGCCCATAGAGCATATTCCTCGCGCCCCGACTGACCCTGGGCCATCTTCGGTTTCGAGATGGCCCCCTCGGGTTTGGGAACCACGGTGACCCCATCTTGCCCCGGTTTGGGGGAGGGGCGCTAGTTGCCCCGCCACACCGTCCCGGCCTGCTTCTGCTGGGGTGACAGGCGGCCTCACCTGTTTTTATGTCGGGAAGCAGAGTTAGAGTTCAGGTAAGATCGGCTTTCGTTGGTTTTGTAAAGCGTTCTCTATCTTTTAGAGTAGTTTGAATATTCTTTAAACGACCTAAAATAATCTTGACCCGTCTGACTCGGTACAAAGACGGGAGCTGAGGATTGTCGACGATCCCGTGCTTTCAGGCAGTGTTGAACCTCTCAGCGATAGGAGAGATTTTGCCTCTCTGTGCGTGTTCTACTGCCTATATAATGGTATGTGTTCAGAAAAATTGTTCGATATGATGCCCATGGCCACATTCTATCATCCCACCGCTCACCACAAATAGAGAATTCATCCACACACGTTGCAACCGGCAACGGTGTGCACAGTAAGATATGAAAGAAACTTCATTCCGCGAACGCTCAAACTGTAGAATCATGTCCCTGCTGTGGTTTTCCTAAGCGACTACAATATGGGGTCCTTCAATAAGGGCATTAGAAGGTTTCTACAGGGTCGACAGCGTGAGTGTGACGTCCTCGGTGTTTCACACTTCCACAGGCCACAGTAACCGCTTCCCATCAGGTGGGTCGTGTGCTTGTCTGCCACCTAAGTGGTATAAAATAAAATAAACGGCTTTAAGTACTTTATAAAGGTATCAAACTGTCAGTCCGATGTACTCTACGAACGTTCTACAAAACCGAAGTAAGCCGATCTTAGCCGAACTCTCTCTTCTCTCTTCTTTCCGACGACGACGTGCCAAATTAAAATGTTAAGTACACGTACAAACTGGACATATAAAAATGCGTTAACATTCTAGATGTGTATTTTTTTAACTAAAACTATTTTTAAACGGCTTCTATCGCGATTTATTTAATGTTATTTTATATTTTACATTGTCTCCCCGTGACCACGAACGTCGGTAAAATATAAAATAACATCAAATAAATCGCGCTAGAATCTGTTAAATAGTTTTATTTCAATGTGCACAAGTGAACATTCGCGTAAACTTCCGACAATATCATGTGTATTTTTTTCCCAAATTTAATTAAAAATAAATATTTAGTCTGAAAGTTGACATTACATAAAAAAAGAGACGAATCGAGAACCTTCCTTCTTTTTGTAAGTCGGTTATAAATAACCTACAAGCAAGCTATTACTTTCTATAAAGATTTCATATAAACATTATAGTAAGCTATAAACTTTTAATAGAGCCACCTCATATATTGTACGACAGTTGAACTGTCTCTAGAGAGTTCAATTGTTATACAATATTCCGCATTCAAAGTTAAACAACTCGGTATTGTACTTATATAAAGCTTCACATAGTTTGAGAAAGTTAAATTAATATGTGAGTATATATTCAGTTGTTTAAAACTGAGGTTTGAAATGCAAATCAAATTTTTTTTGTTAACAGGACAGTTGCAAACAATAAGAGCCATGTTTTGTGAGTTCTAACGCCGCTTTTATTGATGTTATCCCATGCCATCTATATGATTTGAATGCATGACTAAGGAGACCACAGCATCATCATCAACTTAGTGTTGTGTCCTGATTGCATCCGAGGCCTTCATCTCGGAGCTAGAGTTCCGCTTTCCGGCTTTTTCTTCTCCACTTTGCATGGGCATCCATGACAGTGAGACCATTAGCTCGTGTGTTATCCCTTACAACGACTTGTTCGGTCTTCCCGTTTTGCCGCCCTCTGTGGCGTAGCGGTATGGCTGTGCATTGGTCTGGGTGTTTTTATGTATAATATGTATTTATTTACAAAAAAAAAGTATCTAGCTCTCTTTTATACGACTCATGTATTTCGTTAGAACATCTTCTCCTCCCAAACAGCTGAACCGATTCTAATGCAAAGCAAAGATGTTACAGGTGGGAAGGGCATAGGCTAGGAAAATAAAAAATCTAAAGTACCACGGAGGAATAATCGCCGGAAAAAATAATAAAATCTGATTTCTCAACGAACAAAAAACCTAATTCCCGCGATTATTATTAAATTAAGTAATTTGTTCATATACAAAAGACAAAAAAAGAAAAACGAAAATCGGACTAACCATTGAGGAATTATCACCGTTTTTTTTTTTTTTTTTTTTTTACGTGCGGAAATCCCTTCGGATACCCCCCCGCTGGCCAGCGGGGGTGGTTATGTCGTGTCTCGACTAAAACCGCACGGTGTCCTCCCCAAGTGTCCGTTGCCGGGCACCCCGGGTAAGCCCTCGAAAGGATAACCCCAGGGTTGCCGGCGGACTTTGGCCGCCACCGCGGCCTCGCCTGGTGGGGTCGGGTTTTATCCCGCTTCGGTGAGTTGGCAGGCGTGTGTAGGGCACACGCGACACGCCTCCGCCACGGCCTGCTTCTGTAAGGACGGCGAGTCGGCCAACTGCCGTCCTCAGGCCCCGATCATGGAGGTCGGTAGTCCCGGGCGTAGATGAGTCTGCGGCGTCCTCGCCGCAGACTGCGAAACTCGGGGGGCAGGGTTCTTTCCCGCTCCCTCTCCGCCGCCTCTTTCGCGCGCATAACCTGCTCGCAGAAAGAGGCGGCGGCGTGCCACTTGCTCCCGTCGGAGACCACGGCCCTCACCATGGTCTCCAACGAGAGAACGTCCACGCCCAGGACCGCAACGAGATCCCGGCGTTGACTCGCCCACGCAGGGCACTCCACCAACGTGTGGAGCGCCGTGTCTTCGCCAGGATCCTCGCAGTGCTGGCACTGCGGCGTTGTCTCCCGGTGGATGCGCCACAGATACTTACCGAAACACCCGTGTCCGGTAACCATCTGGCACATCCGGTAGGAGAGGTCCCCATGGTCCCTCTCCAACCACTCCTTCATGATCGGTCTCACCGCCGCAATGGTGGATTCCCCCCACCTTGGGTGCTCAAGTCGCACCCTCCATGTCTCCATGAGTTCCTGGCGGAGCAGGGACCGCTGAGCCCTGATTTCTCGGGGCTCCGGCCTATGGCCCTGCTCCAGCACCTCCTTGCGCCACTGGTACAGCAGCGCAAGGGCTCTCGCTTCCAGGTCCCATGGAGGGGTCCCAGCTAGGAGACATGCCGCCTCGACGGAGATCGTACGATACCCCCTGATGACTCTGACGGCCATCGCCTTTAACGGACTGTTAAGAACAGCCACGTTGCGGGCCGCCAGAGTCTCCGCCCATACGGGGGCCCCGTATAGGGCCATGCTTCGCACGATCCCCAGGTACAGTCTCCTAGTGGGGGCGTTGGGTCCCTTAACGTTGGGCATCAGCCGCGATAGCGCGGCCGCAGCCCCCCTCAGTTTCGGGACCAGACTTCGGAGATGAGGTCCGAAGTCCCATCGGCTATCGAGTACGAGCCCAAGGTACTTCATCGTGGGCTCGATGCCGATGCTTACGCCCCCTACGGTTATGCTGGTTCCCGCAGGTGGCCCCCTCCGAGGCCCGTGAAAACACATAGCCTCGGATTTGTGGAGAGCCACCTCGAGTCCCAGCCGCCGTATTCGACCCACGACTTGAGCAACCCCTGCCGTGGCCTTCAGTGCTGCGCTTCGGTGCGTTGCTCCCCGCGCCATAACGAGGGTGTCGTCAGCATAGCACACTATGCTGACACCCTCGAGCAACGTACCGCGCAGCACCCAGTCGTATCCGATGTTCCACAGGAGTGGCCCTAGGACCGACCCCTGCGGAACACCGCACGACACTTCTCGCCGCCCTGGCCCTAGCCAGCTCGGGTAAACTATGGCCCTCTCGGATAGGTATGCCTCGACAATGCGACGGAGGTAAGGAGGCACTCCGTGATACGCGAGCGCCTCCCTAACGCAGCTCCAGGGTAGGGTGTTGAAGGCGTTGGCGATGTCGAGAGACACCGCCACCACCACCCCACCCCGCGAGACTACTTCCTCCGCCAGGCGCCTAACGCGCATGATCGCTTCCACGGTGGAGCGCCCCCGGCGGAAACCGAACTGGTTGTCCGCCAGATCTGGCCCCACGTTCGTGAGATGCTCGACGAGGCGCTCTGCAATAATCCGCTCAAAGAGCTTGCACACCTCGTC
Organism: Cybosia mesomella; assembly: GCA_946251805.1. Lineage (NCBI taxonomy): Eukaryota > Metazoa > Arthropoda > Insecta > Lepidoptera > Erebidae > Cybosia > Cybosia mesomella. Next base: position 8,569,422 of record OX276398.1, on the reverse strand, counting down.
GAGCAACACGATCGGCCGGTAACCGGATGGCTGGTCCGCCGGCCGCCCCGCCTTCCGGATAAGGACCAGTTTCCCCGTCTTCCAAGCCTTTGGAAACTGGCCCCTTTCGAGGCATGCGCTAAAGAGCGCCACCAGTCGAGGCCCTAGTTCCTCCAGGGCCAGGACCCATGCTCGGCCTGGAATGCCGTCGGGTCCGGGGGCAGTGCATTTCCGGGCTTTAAGCCGGAGCACTGCTACCCCCAGTTCACTCTCCCTGACTTCGGGCACATCGCTCTCGCTATTATGGGCGTCAGGCGCCTGAGGCGGAGCCATACGCGGAGGGACATGCTCCTCCGCTCTCGCTGGGAACAAGGAGCCCAGTATCCCCTCCAGCCGCTCCGGCTGGAGGCTCTGGGTCAGTAGGGGCGCCCTTGGGCGGATTTTGCCTCTGACCGCAAGGTAAGGACGCCCCCATGGGTTCTGCTCCAGAGACTCCAGCAGCTCTTCGCGGGCCCGCCGTTTGGCCTGCTTTATGGCTTCCTGGAGGGTCCTCTTGGCCCCCTTGTACGCCTCATACAGCTCCGCCTCTCGGGCTGCCGCATCATCTGGTCGGCGACGCCTCCGGCGAAACCTGGTGTACTGGCGGCGAGCGGTCACGCACGCTGCTCGCAGCTGTGCGATCTCCGCTGACCACCAGTACACCTGTTTCTTGGCCGGGCCGGGCTTAACCCTAGGCATCGCCGCATCGCAGATATGCGACATGGCTCTCCTGAACCATTCCGCCTCTGCGTCGACATCGGCAGGCCTGGCCGGTGACGGAATCCAGGCCTGCACTATGGATGCCTCCAGGAGAGCCTCCCGATCCAGGCGTCTGAGCGCCCAACGTGGATCCGGGGGATTCGCGATAGTCGGCGGCAGGTTAGTTGGAGGGGAGACGTTGAACCGAATGTACTTATGGTCGGAATCCGTCTCCTCCTCCTCAACCACGCGCCAACCCTGGACGCGGCGGGCGAGAGCAGGGGTCGCGAACGCGACATCCACAACCGAACTGAGCCCCCGCCGCTCCCAGGTGGCGATATTCCCCCGGTTGAGGACCTCTAGACCACGGGTGTTGGCCCAGTCCTCCAGTACTCGCCCCTTGTCATTGGTTTCCCGGGAGCCCCAGGCCTGAGACCAGGAGTTGAAGTCTCCGAGGACCAAGACAGGACGAGGACGGCACGCAGCGAGAACAATGTCCAGTTCAGCGAGCCTTAGCTCAAGCTCGTACTGGTCAAGGCTTGGCGAGAAGTAGACGGCCACGACAGCCAAGCCCTCATAGTCCGCCGCGACACAGCCTCTGCACCTTGCAATGAGTGCAAGGCGCGAGGTGTCCGCGGCGGACCCCCCGAAGACGGTCGCTACGCCGTCCAGGTCCACCGGGCTTCCGGGGTGGACCCAGTACGGCTCAGCGACCACGACCACATTGATAGACCACTGCACGGTGCTCTGGTACAGAAGATCCTGAGCACCGGAGCAGTGGTTTATGTTCGCTTGCAGGATGCGGATTGGTGTGTCCATTATTGGACTGCCATTTCCGCATCCCGCCGTGTATGTGGCCGCTCGTGAGCGGCACCCCCGCTACCCGTTGCGGACGAACGGGGCTTTGGCCTCGAGGCGGCGCAGGTTTTGCTGTCCGCCCGGTGCTCCGCCGCTTTGCCCTCCGCTACGCATTTGTAGCAGCGTGGCGGAGCATCACAAGCACTGGCCTTGTGCCCGGGCTGACTACAGCGGAAGCACCGATCCCCCACGGTGTCTCCCGCTGTGCACTGCACCCCCACATGCCCCACGGCCAGGCACCTAAAGCACCTAGTCTCGCGGGGCTGCAGGAGTTGCACCCGCGCCTTAAGGAAGCCCCCAACGAGGAGGCTCCGTCCGTCCGCAATCATCTGAGCCGCTGCGACGGGGCAGTTGATGACTGCCGTGCCGTGACCGGTGGGGCTGAACCGGATTTCTCCGGCTCTCACCTGATCACGGGGGCAGCCGCCCGCCTCCACGACGGCGGAGATAATTTCCTCCGTCGTGGCCGCGTCATCCAGACCCGAAATGCGCAGACCTGCGCATTTGTTGGGTCTGGTGACGCGGACGGCTTCGTTGTCCAGCGACTCCCTCAGCTTGGCCGCTAGGGCGTCGGCTTTGGGGCCGCTGGTGGCGCCGGAGACCTCGAGGAGGCGAGCTCCGGTGCGAGTTGTTTTGCACCGGAGCCCCCCCTCAATCTCGAGGGCCTTGAGGTCCACTGAGGCTTTCACTTGCCTCAGGACCTGGGCGTACCCCACGCCCTTCTCCACACCCTCCGTCGTCACCGTTAGGACGACGGCTGTGGAGCGTGGGGCGCGGAGCCTCTTCGGCGCCTTCGCCGCAGCGGCTTTTGCCGCCTTCTTAGCCGCCTTTTTGGCGGCTTTTTTCGCCTTTTTGGCGGCTCCCGCTACCACCCATTCCTCCCCTCTGGAGGAACGCTCGGGTGCAGCGGGAGCGGCGGTTATGGCGGGGGCGGGGGTGCCGCGCTTCTTCCCCTTCCCTTGTGGCGTTGGAGCCACTGGGGCGGCGGGGCCGGGTTTACCACTGACAACAGCCGCGAAAGACGCAGCCCGTGTCAGTGGGGGACGGTAAGCCCGGTCCTCCAAAACGCCGAGCCGCCTCTCGATGGCCGCCAAGAGCTGCACCACACTAGGCGCAGGCTCCGGCGGCGGATTGGGCGCCGGCCTAGGCGCTGTTTTCGGCGCCGGCTTAGGTGCCGATTTTGTGGCCGGCTTTGGCGCTGGATTTGGCGCCGACGTAGGCGCCCCCCCTGGCGGCGCAAGAGCCCTCGGGTGGTCCGCCACCTCCTGGGCTCTTGGGGCCTTTTGGGCCTCCGGGAATCCCCTGACCATCTGGGTCAGTTGCCTGACCTCCTCCCGGAGGACCCGCTGTTGCTCCAAGGAGTTGGCCAGCTCAGTTTCCAGGCTTGTGACCCGGGCCCTGAGCTTGACCTCCTCCTCGGAGACGCTCCTACCAAGGAGCTCCTCCAGCGCTGTCCTGGCGACGGCGACGTTTTCCGCCACCGTCTTCTTCTTGCCCGACACATTTTTGGACCCTTTTATGGTATCCGTTATGCGGGCAAGTGCTGCGAGGAGTTCCCTCGCCGCGGGGACGCCTTGGTCCCTGCCACTGGGTAGTGGAGGGACGTGAATCGGCTGCTTAGACTTTCTGGCCGCCGCGGTGGCCAAAATTTTGGCCGGCCGATCATCCTCGCTCGAGGAGATCGTCCGTTGCCCGGAGCTTCTGCTCCGGTCAAGGGACGGTCCACCCGAGCGAGGCCGCTTACGTCGGAGACCCTCCTCGGTCTCCATACGGCTGGATACTGACTCATTGTCAGTACCCGCCGTCGACGCCGCAGACGCAATGTCCGCGTCCGCGTCCCCGCCTACCGGTAGTGGAGTAGCGGGTCTGGTGAAGACGGCCTTAACCGACCGCGAGTGAGGCCGCCGCCTCACCTCCTCTTCACCCCCAACCACTACCACACCGTCATTTTCGGTATCAGTTTTATTTATGCCTAAGTCGTCGTTATTATATCCGTCCGGTTTGTTTGTGATATTTGTTTCAGAATTTGCCATATCAAGTCCCACGAGTATGGGGGAAAAGAGGGTCCATCCAGGCGGAGCCCCCTGCACCTGGATAAGCCTATATACTATGGAGGTCGGCTGGTATCCATAGGTTTTTGCGACTTCGCTGTCGGGTGTTATAGACTTTTCCTTGTCGTGGGCCGGCCAATAAAGGCAAGCCCTCCGGTCAGCAAGTTCTCAGCGTACCCTTCTGGAGCCACCAGTCAGGTCGTTGCTGATCACCTACCGATTACGGAACGCGAGAGGATGGCTAGTCCTCTCTCACCGGCGGCGGCACAAGTGCCCGTCGGCCCCTGCGTTAGCAGTGGGCCAACCCGCCCCTGGATGCCCCAGGACCCTACGGTGGCCACCACCACTAACAGCATCGCTCATCCTGTCTCCTCTGGAAGCAGAGGAGTACGGAGAGCGATGTGTTCCCGCCACGTTGGGTATTGGCCGACGATCAATGCCATCCCCATGAAGGGGAAGCCATTGACCGCCGCCCAGGGTGTACCGGCCGCTCCGATTCCGTTCCCCCCGGACTGCAGCGGGATCGGAATCGGAGCGACACTCGAGGAGGTTACCCAACATACACCCCGGAATTATCACCGTTAGAAAAAGTCCTGGTGAAATTGCTTCGCTCAATGTTTGCAACAGCAGAATGAATTGCAGACAAAGTTAGTTATCCACACAGCGGCGGTTCCTGCCATATGTAACGTCACGGATTTTCTCCCACCTAATGCTATAATTGGACAATAAAATATATCACCACTTATATGCCACTCAAGAGACCCACGTTACACCGACGCGGTTAATTACCGTCGTGACAGGGGTCGATGTCAAACTCATACGCTTACAATTAATTTCTAATTATAACAGATGTCAGTTAAATGTCTTTCAATACAAAAAGGATTGTATATTGGCCATGCATTTGAATGAAATTAAGATATTTTAAGTTTCGTTTCTCTGGTGAGAATTCAAGAGGTTATCTATATATATAAAACAAAGTCGTGTTAGTGATGACCGGGATAAACTCAAGAACGGGTGGAGCGATTTTCATGATCTTTGATTTTTTAGATTTGTCTCCGCCTATACTGTGCCTTTTTTTTTTTGGCGGAATTTCTCCCCCCTCAGGCCAGCGGGGATGTTTATGTCGGACTCGAACCGACTTACACCACAAATACCGGAGTGTAAGGAGACATTCACGAAATTAATGCAGCTGATAAGGTAACCAAGCCGGTTCAGCTAGTATTATTTAAGAGAGGTAACACCAGAGTTATAGCAGGATATAACTAGGACGGTTGCCAGCTTGGTAATCGACCCAAACTTAAGCGTAGCGAGATTTGCCTATCCAACAATAGGTCAACGTGACCGGTCGACTTTTTCCATTGATTTGGTTTTTCGGTGATTATTCCTCGATGGTAAGACCGATCTGGACATTCGACTCCTTACGACACTCAGTAATGTCTACTTGATCACCGTGGCAAATTTGGTCGAGATCGGTCAAACGGTCTCGGAGGAGTATCATTTGTTTGAAATGCAACTTATGAAACCAAAGACGCTTCGCTCGCCTTCGACTCGCTACGCTTAACTAGGACGGTTGCCAGCTTGGCAATCAACCTAAACTTAAGCGTAGCGAGATTTGCCTATCCAACAATAGGTCAACGTGACCGGTCGACTTTTTCCATTGATTTGGTTTTTCGGTGATTATTCCTCGATGGTAAGACCGATCTGGACATTCGACCCCTTACGACACTCAGTAATGTCTACTTGATCACCGTGGCAAATTTGGTCGAGATCGGTCAAACGGTCTCGGAGGAGTAGCATTTGTTTGAAATGCAACGATGAAACCAAAGACGCTTCGCACGCCTTCGGCTCGCTACGCTTAATTATGTGGCCCCTACGCATATTTTTGCATGGTTTATTATAAGTGAGGTCTGTGACACAATAATATCTGCCTATCATATTTCACAGTTAATGTATAATCACATAGACCTATGCAAACAGACATGTTCACGCATACAAATGTTGACATAAACAGTAAGCGAACTACAGGCTCAGGGGCCCGATTCAGTGACACTACGTTTAACTACAAAACACGTAAATTTAATTTGAATATAAAGAAATATTTAAAGAAAGGTATGGATGTAATTCATGTAGACAATCATCATATATCCTACGAATAATATAAATGTGAAAGTTTGTTAATTATGTTTGTAATTTTGAATGTTTGTTACTCAATCACGTTCTAACGGCTGAACGGATCTGGCTGAAATTTGGTACAGGGACAGATTATAGTCTGAAATAACTCTTAGGCTTTTTATTCATGGAATAGTGTCCCACGGGAAGGGGGAACGGGAACAAAATGCCACGCAGGCGAAGCCGCGGACAACAGCTTAATTATATATGTGAAATTGTGGCGACACTACTCAGCATACTGACGAGGTTTAAGGGCACTTCCGTAAACAACATTTTGTTTACATTTCATGACCACAATTATAACTATAAGTGGCCAAACACGTTGCATTTTAGACAGCTCGCTCCAAAAATGGTTTAGAAAATATAAAATGGTCTAAAGAAGTAATGATGCTCGAAGGAACAATGTATTTGGGTTCAAGACTCTTAATGTAGGCGGAAATAAAATCTTGATACTTTAAAATTCCCAACCTTCATTAGTTCAGTTTGAAAGTCGGAAGCTTTGTTGAGACATGTAACAAGAGCCTTTTTTATTAAGAGCTTCTAAACGAAACCAATCAGAGTTTTAGGGTTATGGGTCCATAAAGACTATCCCGGGAAGGCAATGTGTCGTAAGAATGCTCAACCCATTCAAGTGATCGGTTTTTTTCTTATTTCTACGACCCTATGATGTTATATATTATGTCTGTCGTTTCTGAAGTAGAGGTGATTTTTTATTTTTTGTCTATTTGCATTGTTCTGGGTGTTTCTATGTATAATATGTATGTATTTCTTAATATATATTAATATCCACATTATATTTTAATATCCGCATTCTAGAATCCATAACACAAGCTAGTTAAGCTATGCTTAATTTGGGTCTAGATAGGGCTGTGTAGAATGTCCTAAAATATTTATTTGTATGAATATATTCCAAAGAAATCTATGCTAAATTTATAAAGAGAGGGTGAATTTTGTGTTTTTTGTTTATTTTTTTTTGTTTGTTTATTTTTTTGTTTTTTTGTTTACCACGGTGACCTCTCCTACCGGATGTGAAAGATATTTACCGGACACGGGTGCTTCGGTAAGTATCTATGGCGCATCCACCGGGAGACAACGCCGCAGTGCCAGCACTGCGAGGATCCCGGCGAAGACACGGCACTCCACACGTTGGTGGAGTGCCCTGCGTGGGCGAGTCAATGCCGGGATCTCATTGCGGTCCTGGGCGTGGACGTTCTCTCGTTGGATAAAATGGTGAGGGCCATGGTCTTCGACGGGAGCAAGTGCCATGTCACCTCCTCCTGCGAGCAGGTAATACGCGCGAAAGAGACGACGGAGAGGGAGCGGGAGAGAACCCTGCCCACCGAGTTCCGCAGTCTGCGGCGGGGACGCCGGACCTCCATGATTGGGGCCTGAGGATGGCAGTTGGCCGACTCGACGTCCTTACAGAAGCAGGCCGTGGCGGAGGCGTGTCGTGTGTGTCCTACGCACGCCTGCCTACTCAACGACGCGGGATAAAACCCGACCCCACCAGGCGAGGCCGCGGTGGCCGTCAAGGTCCGCCGGTAGCCCTGGGGTTATCCTTTCGAGGGCTTACCCGGGGTGCCCGGCAATGGACACTTGGGCAGGACACCGTGCGGTTTTAGTCGGTTCATGCCCGACATAGCCACCCCCGCTGGCCGGCGGGGGGGTATCCGAAGGGATTTCCGCACGTAAAAAAAAATGTATATATGTTTATTACTCAATCACGCTGAAGCGGCTGAACGGATACGACTGAAATTTGGTACAAGGATAGATTATAGTCTGGAATAACACAAAGGCTACTTTTTATCCCTGGGATAGGTTCCCATGGGTTGCGGGAATGGGATCAGAATTCCTCACGGGCGGAGCCATGAACAGTAGCTAGTATATAATTAAAAAAAAAACAAAAACCTTTATCAATTAATCACACCTAATTGAAACTATAGTGACGATCGCGCTTTTAATAATGACGCTGGGAATTTTACTAATAAAGGCTAATTTGCCTTATAAATGGAATTGTTTAGGAACGGGCCGATCCTCCAATCAGGTTAGATGATCACGTTTGCTGGGTTGCAGTCCAACGGTTGAAGTTTAGTGATTTTGAACGATATCCAGCGCGAGAGCTTTTATTGTGCGATGCAGGATCTGTAATTCCGTAGACACACAGCTTGTTTGTGTTAGATGGCGCTCAATATTGTGTTGTCGCCAATTCTCACACATTTATAATCATTGTATATTTATTGTGAAATAATAATTCTATGTCGTCAGACCATGGGCACATGCATCTGACGCTAAGTCCAACTTGACCTGAGATCCTCGTACTTTAACGTCTATGTACGTATATCACTATCATCATCTGTTATATGAAACCGACTTTCTATGCTGCTACCCTACTTATATCAAACCTCAATATTATAACCTTTCAACGTTTGATTCCTTCCCAAAACTTCAATAATATTTACGAATAAAACTAAAAGAACATCAAAGTAACATTCGTATGATATGAGACGATATAAAACTTGTGTTTACCTCACAATAACATCGATACGCTCGTTACATTGTATCGATTGTATTGCGCCAAAGTGTGTCGATATTACTATACGTGCGTTTTACACGCGTTGTGACCAAATGGCTCGACCAATTTGTATATTTTTGCTAGTAATTATATTATTTATTGAGGTCAAAAGCACTCTGAATCGGCGCGGCGGGCTTGCATGGAAGGTACAGTACAGAGAGCTCGTGGATAGTGTAAGGAAAGCAAAAACGCCGATTGTCGTCTCTGTCTACCTCGGAGGAGAAGAGACGTGGCTATATGTATGTGTGTAATTATTTACTTTTGTCTGGAATAGTTCAACGTCAGTTTCGCTAGTATAAAAGAGGAGTGCTTATGTGAAAAACAAAATTTGAGCAAAATTTTTAACTGGAACTATTTTTTGTAAAGCAAGAAATGTATCTCGTATGTAGATTAAAACATTGTATTATTGATTCATGTGATCAATTTTCAACTGCAAGTAAGATTTGATTTCATGATAAACATTTCGCTTAATTTCCTTTCGTTTTGTCATTCGGAAGATCAAAGAAAGCCAAGTGAAATAATATTTTGTTCGTGTTTCTTCGAGTAAATAAATGTCTTCGTATAGAATATTTTATTTATTTATTGATTTGTAACAGAACGAGAGTTTTTATTACAAAATGCGAGAAAGGGAGATAGATAGAGAAAAATTTCAATAGTTCTAATGCTATCACAACTTCAAAAAAATAGAGTTTGAATAAGTTAGCTCAAATACTGACGTTCGTGTGCTAATAAACCGCTTTGTAAGTTATTTCTCTATCCTAATGGGAAGGAGGTGTGTGAGTTATGGTTTTACCTAAAGCTTATACTTAAAAGCCCAGGGTTCGGTCTTCTACTGTTTATCTTGAATTGCCTTATCTTCACTATTGCGGGAGCGTTTGATGTGCGACCTCTCAAACCGGAGAAGCCTGCGCCAGACCCTTAATAGTTTATCAGCAGCTGGTGTACGGGTTGGTTTGAGCCCCGAAGGTCTTAATGGGGAACATTCAAAAGGCGTGACTATATGTATGATATCAGTGCAGTACCAAAGAGTGGTGAACTTTTATTTACATTGACAGTTACTGGATACCGCGATAAGTAGTGAAGTAATTTGGACACCAGCGTAGCTGTAGTGAGATCGACTGCTACGTTTGCTACGTGCAGGTCACGGGTTTGATTCGCGGTCAGTGCAAATATTTGTATTCTTGAATATGTATATTTAAACTGGTCTGGATGTTTCTTTGAATAAAAAAACTATGTCTGTTTAGAACCCATGGTCCAAGCTTGGTAAGCTATTCTTACTTTCGGTCTGAATAGAGCTATGTAGATTGTCCTAGAATATTTATTTATTGGTTTCGGTCTGAATAGAGCTATGTAGATTGTCCTAGAATATTTATTTATTGGTGTTTTATTGTTGCTGATTTATTTATTGTTGCTGAACTCGCGCTGGGCTTTCTCATCAACAGACGCTCGCTACATGTATACACACCCTTATGTCAAAGATCCATTACTAAATGTCAATCATTCTTATTAATGACTTTATGTATTGAATTATTTACATTTACAATATTTTAATGATAATGACACCAGAAAATAGCCCTTGATATTATCATTATAGTGACATTTATATTCTGATGTAAACATGAACCTCAAAATTTTGTAAATCAATGAAAGAACGACAAAAAATTTGCTACGATACAATTTTGAGAGACTACTTACTAAAATTAAGAATACATATTGTGCCTCACCGGGTTGTCCATACATCCTCACTTCAAAAGTCTGTTACGTCAATCTTCTTGCGTCCTTTAAACATTCCTTTCTCTATCTTGGTCAGAACATTTTCTACCATAACATAACGTTCCCTTGTCACGCTGTGTTTCACTTGCTCCATCAACTTGTCATACTTTTATACAGGTCCCGGCGCTTAGGATGTAGTCCATTGAAAAGTTACATTTGGGGTTGCGTTTTTTAGAGGACGCAATTTTATTTTTTTGATGTGTCGGGGGTGTCAGTATAAAGATAAAACCAAGTTTGTGAGGTCGCCACCCTTGTCACATGGCCGCCATCTTGAAAATAGAGGTTGAAATGGTTTTTACGATATATCTCTTAGACTATTTATCTGATAAAAAATTAAATGTTAACATTTATTGTTGCAAATTAAATTCTCTACATCTTTGGTCCTACGCAAGGTAAGGTCTAAAAAATGTAACATTTCAATGGACTATTGGCACATCGGGAAGAAGACAGAGTCCGGATACGATCGATATCCTTCGGTCTGTTCTCTGTCATATATCGCCTGACAGTAAACGTAGACGTAACTAAGACTGGTTATCAGCACATACGGGAGAGGAATAGTGATTGTTGATTATGAGAATGTTTTAAGACGACACATCAAAAACGGTTGTCAACAACTGAACTAGTGCTACCTATTTTTGCTAAATAGAATGTGTCAGTTTTTTGTTTTAGTGTCGTGTCCATATTTATTCTGTGTCTTCAACTTTATAATTAAACTGCCAGTCTAATGTGTGACAGAGAGAACGCTCTACAAAACCGAAGCTAGCCGATCTTAGCCGGACACTCCCTCTGCTTCCCATTGTGCCAACCAAAGCGTCGGTTACTGTACGTATGTTAATTACTCTGTGCATACTTTTTCTTTTTCAAAAACCATCACTTTTGTTTTACTAACAAGTATAAACGAATACTTTCATGTACAGTCTCTTTGCCGTCGGCAAAAAGCCCAAAATGGCACGCAAAGTTTGTATTTTATTAGTTTTCGGCTACTAATCAGAACCTATCAAGGTACTTTTTTTAGCGTAGTGCATACTATTTCGGGAAAATCAAACAATTAGAAACAAAAAGTAAAAAAGGAAAGATCTGCTCTAAAAAAAATTCTACTAATTAGAGAACAGCCATATCGTCCTACAAAGAATCGGGCAAGCCATTTCTCCAACTAAATTGCAGTAGAGGGAAAATATCGGTAGAAATTTAGTGGATAATTGAATCCTTGTTCGTAATGATACTTTTTCCAGCTAACTCAATCCTTGTTCGACCAAGAAAAATGTACCTTTTGCCACTCGATTTCAGATGGTTCTGCGAGTATGGCACAATTTCTACGCACTGAAGAATCGAGGTATCCGAAGGGATATCCGCAAGGTGGCAACAAAAGGGTCTATGCGGCCCTACTAAGATCTTCGGGAATCCAGTCAATCTCGCCTGCTGAATCACGAACGAGGCTCTGGTGCAGGTATTCTTCATGGAATTGGGGGGTCAGACTGCAGTCACTTAGTTTATCTTAAGAAGGTAAAAAAAGGATAACTCTTTTGGCTTATACCTTTTTTTAACATAACATAACATAACATAAACTCACGCCTATATCCCCGAAGGGGTAGGCAGAGGTGCTAGCACCCACGTTTCGCCAGTTTATGTTTTAGGTCCCAATGTAATAGGTGGCGAGCCTATTGCCATTAACCGGGCACTTATAAACCTGCGATAAATACACACATAACTTCGAAAAGCATCGAAAAGTCATTGGTGTGTGCCATGGTAATACCTGGGATCGAACCCGAGACCTCGTCTCAGCAGTCCTTTACCCATATCACTAGGCTACCGTACCTTTTTTTATGTGCGGAAATCCCTTCGGATAGCCCCCCACCGGCCAGCGGGGGCAGTTATGTCGGGCTTAAATCGACTAAACCGCACGCCGTCTCGGGTCTTAATACGCCGGGGTGTAAGGTTGCCCATAGAGCATAGCCCTCGCACCCCGACTGACCCTGGGCCATCTCCGGTTTCGACATGGCCCCCTCGGGTTTGGGAACCACGGTGTCCCCGTCTTGCCCCGGTTTGGGGGAGGGGCGCTAGTCGCCCCACCGTCCCGGCCTGCTTCTGCTGGGGTGACAGGCGGCCTTAAAGAAATAAAGATACTATATTACATTGGGACCTAAATATAACTGGCGAATTGTGGGTGTGTACTACACCTCGGCCTAGCCCTTCGGGCGTGAAGTTATGTTATGTTATGTAAATAAAGATACAATTCCCAAATGGTTTATTATGCTACTGATCACGGGAAAAAAACACATATCGACTGCTAAGTCAGAGGTCGCGGGTTTGATTCCCGCTCAGTGCAAATATTTGTGTGCATGAATATGAATATTTGCATTAATCTGGTTGTTTCTATGTATAATATGACTGTATTTACTAAAAAAAAATGTATCCAAGTGTGTATATCCGCATTCTAGAACCCATGACATAAGCTAGTTAAGCTAAGCTTACTTCAGGTCTATATAGAAAGTGCTGTGCAGAATGTCGTAGAATATTTATTATTTATTTGTTTAATAAGCTTTACACCATGATCGTCTTAGCGTGATTCTAGGTAGCCTCAGAGGCTTTTCCCCCCTCATCTTGGATTCCCGGCTCCACTTACTCCTTCTCCTTCTTTAGATTTGGTTTATGCGACTTTTATGGGAGCGACTGCCGTCTGTTCACCTAATTCCTAGAGAAAAGCATATGCCAGAGCCTGGTACGATGTTCGGCAGGTGTACCAGCTGGAAAGTCGTATTTTCTGACCTCGATGGTATTGGTGGGGTCACATACAGTATACACTCCAGTTAGCTTTACACCAATCTTCTAAAATAACTTACTCGTTAAGTTGGTTCTGATTTCTCCAGGGCTTTAAGCAAAACCTATCTGTCTAAACCGTTTAGAAGCGTTTAGCTGTGAATAAATTATTATAAGAGGTATATTGAATAGCCTTTTAGCATAGTTACAACACATTTATCATTTAAATCGCTTGTATTGAGAGCTGATGGACCGTCGTTATTGAAAGGGTGTCCTTGGGTTGACAGATGACACGATATATTATGTTAAGTCATTCAGGTACTTTGCTTTGAAAATGGCAATGGCTGTTCTGTCGCATAGATTAGAGTTCAGTACAATACTCTGTCTTCACATGATGTTGACGGACAGACAGACATACATTCTAATCTGTGTCTGTATTTGAATGTTAAATTTAATTTGCTCCCCTATCGACCAAATCATCACTTACCAAAAGGTGAGAATGCGGTCAAACGCGAACATATAAATAAATTAATAAATATTCTAGGAAATATTACACAGCGCCGTCTAGACCCAAACTAAGCAGAGCTTGTCATATGGGTTCTAGAATGCGGATAAACTACTTAGATACTTTGTTTTTTGTAAATAAATACATATTATACATAGAAACACCCAGACCAATGCAAATATACATATTTGCAATGAGCGGGAATCGAAACAGCGACCTCTGACTTGGCAGTCGAATGCTCTACCGCTACGCCACAGAGGTCGTCATATTATCTAAAAAAAAACATTATACACATAAAACACATAGTAATTACTTAAAAAAATATATTTAATGTGCAGTTCTTTCCTCATAATGATTTTTTGTATGTATAGATTAAAACTACGTTTATTTATTTAAACTACGACGTTTATGTTGGGTAGAGTGGCTATGCATTAAAGAATTTCTCCGAATCGTAGTCGCGTGGTAAAACAACCAACATATTCGTGTTAAGTTGCATCACTTGCTCAATTATAGTGTATTATACTCTATTTCGCAAAGCTATGCCTTATAATTTATTAAATTGAAAAGGACTCCACAATATTACTTTATTTGCAACATGCTAATACCAAATATTGGCATACTTTTGTTATTTCACGTTCTTGGCTGCACGCTTCAAAGTTGTGAATGAATAATTTACATAAACTAGCTGACGCCCGTGAATACCAAAAACATACCATAAACATAGTTCCTTTAACATATCCCAAGATTTTTTTTAATATCTCCAATTTACAGACGCAACTATATTACAATTTTATATTATTATTATAATAGTATAGATATATGAGGTATTTTGAATTAAAAAAAATGCTACGTCAATATTTAAGAAAAATCGAATTTACCCAAAGTTAGTCTTTGGGTAAATTCGATACAGCATACGGCATACGGCATTATTCATACGGCAGATTTTAACTCTGACCGAGATCTTTCTAAGAGAAAAAACAGCATTAAAATCCGTTCCGTAGTATTTGTGGCCATCGCGAACAAACAGACAAACAGATAAACAGACAAGAATACCAAAAACATACCATAAACATAGTTCATTTAACATAGCCCAAGATTTTTTTTTCATATCCACTTTACAGACGCAACTATATTACAATTTTATAATAGTATTCTAATAGTATAGATTTATGAGGTATTTTGAATGAAAAAAATGCTACGTCAATATTTAAGAAAAATCGAATTTACCCAAAGACTCACGGAGTGATGAAAATAGGCATTAAAAAAGGGAAGGGAAGGCATCTCGAAACCGTAGTTGGCCCAGGGTCAGTCGGGGTGCGAGGGATATGCTCTATGGGCAACCTTACACCCCAACGTCTTCTCTATGGGCAACCTTACACCCCGATGTCTTATGACCTGGGACAGCGTGCAGTTTTAGTCAGTTCAAGCCCGGTTGCTTCCCAAGCATGTATTTAAAGAGCAGGGTCCACATTCCTACTGTTTCTCTTGATTTAGCTTATCTTGGCTTTTACGGTAGCTACTGCTGTCTAATCTCGCGCCCCCGAGAGGAAAGCCTACGACAGAACCTTGTCAGTTAATCAGTGGCTGTACCTTTTTTTTTATTCGTGCGGAAATCCCTTCGGATACCCCCCCCCCCCGCCGGCCAGCGGGGGCGGATATGTCGGGCTTGGACCGACTAGAACCGCACGCCGTTTCGGGTCTACAGATGACGGGTGTAAGGTTGCCAATATAGCATATCCCTCAAATCAGTGGCTGTACCTACTAGCAGGTGAGGTTGAGGCCCCCATACACCCTTGCTGGAATTACCGATTACCGTATTTAGTAACAACCCGTATTCCTGGCTCTGGTCGAATGGAATAACATTCCCCTGGAAATTCCCTTCGAATGGAATTCACGGTCATGCATACCATAAGATCTTTCTCCAAGCAAAATCGGATTGGATTATCGTTGTACATACATATATACCATACGTATTCAGAACCCCCTCCCCTTTCTCTGAAGTCGGTAACAAGCACACGAACTTTAGCAGAAGATTAATATAATAACATTTATATTAAACTTTGGTGACGCTATCAAAACGAAAATTTGTTGATACGCTAATATCAAAGCATCTGTTACTTCGAAGTTGGGCCTCGGA
Source organism: Cybosia mesomella (assembly GCA_946251805.1). Taxonomy (NCBI): domain Eukaryota; kingdom Metazoa; phylum Arthropoda; class Insecta; order Lepidoptera; family Erebidae; genus Cybosia; species Cybosia mesomella. The sequence continues at coordinate 8,553,883 of OX276398.1, read as the reverse complement.
GAGGCAACTTAATTTATCCACCATCCTAAAATATTTCTCATATAAATTCAAATGTAAGAATTATATTATATCACGGATAAAGATGATTACAGTTTGAATCATTCAGTATGTGAGCCTGTAGGTTAATTAGTTTATATTTAAATTACGATACTGTGTGGGTTAAAATAATGTGAACAGAGTGTATATTCATTGTGAGTGACGAGAATGTTACCATTTTGTAAGTGCTGTTTAAATATTGTATACAGAATAAATGATTTATGATGATAGAAAACCGCGGTAGCCTAGTGGTATGGGTAAAGGACTGCTGAGACGAGGTCTCGGGTTCGATCCCAGGTATTACCATGGCACACACCAATGACTTTTTGATGCTTTTCGAAGTTATGTGTGTATTCATCGCAGGTTTATAAGTGCCCGGTTAATGGCAATAGGCTCGCCACCTATTACATTGGGACCTAAAACATAAACTGGCGAAACGTGGGTGCTAGCACCTCTGCCTACCCCTTCGGGGATATAGGCGTGAGTTTATGTTATGAGTTTATGTTATGTTATGAATAAATGATTTTTGATTTTTGACTTTGTCTATGTGACCGTAGCGTAGCGCTACAGCGTTCTACTGCTACGTCGGAGGTCGCGAGATTGATTTCCGCTTAGTGCAAATATTTGTGTACATCTATTTGCATTGGTCTGAGTGTTTTTATGTATGACTAACTAGCTGGATTCGTCCGCGTGGATTTATTTTTAGGTTAAAATTTTTTTACTCAATCATTTGTACTTACCCTTTTTTTTCTCGTGAGGAAATCCCCTAGTATACCCCCTGCCGGCCAGCGGGGGCGGTTATGTCGAGCTTGAACTGACTAAAACCGCACGCCGTCTCGGGTCTACAGACGCCAGGGAGTAAGGTTGCTCATATAGCATATCCCTCGCACCCGGACTGACCCTGGGCCATCTCGGGTTTCAAGATGGCCCCCTCGGGTTTGGGAACCACGGTGTCCCCGTCTTGCCGCGGTTGCCCGGCGGCCTGCTTCTGCTGGGGTGACAAGCGGCTCCACCTGTCACCCCCAGGCCTGCGCTCATAGCCTATGTTACGCCTTTCTAGGCCTGCAAGGCAGTAGCTCTTGCAACGTTGAGCTGAGAGTGCCCATGTCTGAGTGATTTGGAAAGGAGCATAGAATATCGCAACGTAATATCTTGTCCGATTTTCAGTTTTCTTTTTTTAATCGGTATTTATGGTCATAGGCTACGTTTTGGCGTCAAAACTCAGATTTTACTAATTGTGGTTTTTGAGAAATCAGCTTTTGAGTTTTTGGTTCGATGATTATTCCTCCATGGTACTCCATAATTTAAATTTGTATAGCCTATGTCCGTCACATCACTATCATCTATGATTACGCTAAAATCATTAATATCATTAATGTCTAGTCGCTAGAGGGACACAAACGAAATACATCGAGGGGAGTGAAAGGAGCTTTCGCTCGACTTCGTCTCACTTTCAGCTTAACAATATTACCTATCTACCAATGAAAGTCCCATCAAAATCGGTCCAGCCATTCCAGAGATTACCTAATTCAAACAGACAGAAAGACAGAATCTCAAAAAAATTGAAAATTCATTTTTTTATTTTTATATATACACTCATATGCATTTATTCAAAAGTTGTTGTTTTAATATTACAAACAGACACCTTAATTGTATTTATTTGTATAGATATGTATGTACTTATTTACCAAAGAAAATTTATATAAATTATGTTCATCTACATTCTAGAACCCATATTACAAGCTAGACAAAGATTTTTCATATCTACGACGTTCTACGCTCTTCCTCTCTGCTTATTATGTTTTTTTTTAAATTGAATGTGGAAGTCCAAAAGTGTAATATTGTATACCTTCGTTAAAAATCTTGGGAAGTCAGATAAGAAGTAGGTACGTGGCACAATCCTCCATGATGGGCCTTACCGCCGAGATATGCTGTATGGACAACCTTACACTCCCGGCGTCTGTAGACCCGAGACGGCGTGCGGTTTTAGTCGGTTCAAGCCCGACATAACCGCCCCCGCTGGCAGGCGGGGGGGTATCCGAAGGGATTTCCGCACAAAAAAAAAGGTACGTGGCACAATAAAACTATTTTATTCCCGGCATAGTGTTCTATTCGCACTTTGTATTCACGAGCGGTGCCTTGTTATGGCATCATGAAAATATTTTTTGTGGTTTTTTGTATGTATAATAAAATTTATTTACATTCGCCTGTAAATCTGTATTTTACTTGCTATATTTTTCCTCGTGCTCTCAGCCAGTTGTAAGTTTTCTACACTATTTAGGGGCGATTATATCTTTGACTAACTGTACCGATATAGACCTGGGTTTAAATTTTTTTGCACGGGTAATATTTATTTTTCCGTAAACAAAGGATGTCTACATTTTGTGCATATTTTTTGATTGGTGTACTATTAAGTTTATTTCGATTCTTTCGATTGATTTCGGTTCTGCGAAAAATTCCATCTATATCAACCCAGCCACTTTGGAGATTACCCGAAACAAACAGGAAGATAGAGAAACATTTAAAGAATTGTTGTTTTGTTATCAGTATCGTGAATACTATATGCATTTATCTGTTATTTTCTTCTTCACAAACTTTCACATTTATCATATTAGTATAAAGTAGGATTTACAGAATATAATATTCGGTCGTTACATATGAAATTGCCGTTTTTCTTGAAGAAATTGGAGGAAACCCAATTTTCAGTACTAACATTTTTGCATTTTTTTAGGAATGACAAATCCAAATTTTTTTTTTTTGTGTATGAATGAGACAACATTAAGCTAACAAACAGCAACTTTTATTACATTTTTTAAAAGTGACAGCTGATAAGTAATAGAAAATTTATCATGAAAATGCATAGCATTTAGGAAGTACTGTTTTTGAAGATCGAATTAATTTATCAAGCGGCTAATAAAAAAAATAAAAATACAGAGTTGTAAAATCTTGAAATCAACTTTCAAACAAAATATAAATAATGGAAATAGCTATAAAATTACAGGAATAACGAACTCATGAATTTGTTAGAAAATTTCGGCAATTTCATAGGTAAAGACCTATTATTATCTCTGTCTCGCGTAACAATAAAAAACTCAATGAAGGGATATAGAGGTGATTAAACAATGGTTTGGTAGACGGAAGTGGGGCACATACTTTGAATAAGTTAATCAATGAGGTGATGGATGTATCACAGCCTATTTATTGTGTGTAAACTGAAATACGTCAATTGTTAACAATGGAACAGTACGGCGATAGCCCAGTGGCGTACGTAACGGACTGCCGAGACGAGGTCTCGAGTTCGATCCCCAGTCGTCCCGGGCACACACCTCTGACTTTTCGTAGTTATGTGTGTATTGTTAAAATGTTAATTATCGCTCGCTTAGTAATGTGCCCGGTAGATGGCAATAGGCTCGCCCCCTATTACATTGGGACCTAAACATAACTGGCGAATCGTGGGTGTGTAATACACCTCTGCCTACCCTTTCGGGGATACAGGCATGAAGAAGAAGAAGTTATGGAACAGTACTCATTATTACAAAGACTTCGTCTTTATTTTGTTCATCGAATATTTCAAAACAGAAGGTAGAGTGAGTATTATTTGGCTAATTATTCGAATAGCTTTTTTTTTTCTTTTCCGTGTGCCGGTGTGCGGTTAAACCTCGGGTTTCACCTTACCGGAGCTAACGGTGAGATGGGTATGTCGGACCAACTAAAACCGCATGGTGTGTCTTGTGTCAGCCATGTGGTATGGGGAATCTGGTGTGCTAAGAAATGATATTTAGTTACCCCAACCGGCTCCAGTCGCCAGGTAACCCCGATGTAACGAATAATAAAGGAAATAATAATAGTAATAATTTATTGGCCCAAAAATACATATCTGTACATACAATTATTCAAATTACAAAGATATTTAAATTTTTTCACGTAGTTATACATCTGCTGCTGAGCTAGGTTTGTCCCCCTGTATTTCAGCACACAGAATCTTTAACCCCAAAATCATTGTCATGTATTCAATACTATTATGTCATTAATTTATTAGGCGTAAATATGGCTAGATGGGCTAGGAAATGATGTAGGAAAAATGTGTGTGTGTGTATGTGTTATGTCGTGTGAGTGGATGTGTGCATGTATGTATGCTATGCCTATGAAGAGCAGCAGTAACTTTAATTGCCAACAAATTGGGCAAATTTCTATACATTATTGTAAAACTAATAAATTACGAGCATTTATGAATTAAATGGGTGCCACGGAGGATAGTAGTATGCCACGGATGAAGCCGAGAAGCACAACTACTAAGTTATTATTATGATTATAAACTGGAAAAAGTCAACATCCAGGACGCAAAAGGGAATTTTTCAAAGAAAAGTCTTTGTTTAAAAATACATTATACACTTGGCAAAATCAAAAACTTAATTACAGCTTAGTAGAAAAGGAATCGCAGAGTAAAAAAACGTCCTTATTAATGGTCACGCAATTTTAAAACAATATGGCGCTAGCGTCAAATTCAAGAGTGTTAGTGAGTACGAAACTTCCAATACCGATCGGTCGGAATTAAGTTCAAGAGTAAGGCCTCTTATCCACCGCGGCATAAATGAAGTAAGTAGTTGTGTATTTTGATAGATTATAGTACTCCAAATAAGACAATGAGAAAACAAATCAAATATAAATAGTACATTTATACACATTTCTTCTGCTCAGTTTGTTGATCGGATCATTTCACACAATATTTCTTCCAAATCCCAAAAGAAATGACCGACGACGTTCTATTACTTTTGTTCGGTTAGAATTCAAAAATATTATACAGAATGATCTTTTTATTTGATTATTGCACAATTAAAGTAAATCAATACAATTTATATTGAGTATACTTACTAATATGAGCAACGATGTGTTATAAATTGAGTCCTCGATTGATAAATCCTTGAGATATAGAGATAATTATATCTTCAAAGCACTTCAAAGCACAAAGTAGTGTAATATGATGTAAAGTATAAGAAAAAAAACCAGAGTTATGTAAATATGGAACTAACATGGTCTGTCCGCATGTTTGAGTGACTACGCCTCTACAAGAATTACAATTAACTCTGAGCTGCCTTAACCTTCTAACTTATTCTATACGATTCGGACTGCTCTGAGTTGGGGTGGTAATCGTAATGAATACTCGTACTACCTATTGTTAAATTGTAAATTAGTCATGTTTGTATATTGGAGATACTTAAAAAAAATACATGAGTTATATTAAATGAGCGATCATGAATAACTTATTTTTTTGGATATCTTGTCTGTTTGGCTGTTTTTTCGCGATGGACGCAAAAGCTACAGATATTACCAAAAACTATAACCAACCTCCGCGCCAGCGGAGCCACGGGTATCAGCTATATGTATGCTAATAGTAGTCGTATAGAAAAATAAAAATTATTCGTGATAAGTTAATGCGACTCAAAAAACAGACTGAAAAAATATATAGGTTGTGCCAAACTCGTTATGCAAAAATATATTGGAAAATAAAAATGTATTTAAATTAAGAGGATCCCTTAAAACTGTATTACAATTTGACTTGTGTAGGCGGTTTAATAAAAAAGAACATCCCTATTTTAAATTGCATGACCTTGACATGTCAAACTCCAGCGAATAGGAGCAGTAGGTCAAATGGAAGAAATAAAACGTCAGCACAAGATATGGGCTCGATTACGTTAAGATGAGCATTTTCTTGAAGATTTCTTGAAGGTTCTGCGGGAAATGGACGTAGGGTAATAATGTTAGGGAGAAAGCCGGAACGTTAATGTTTTAAGAAAAAATTTTTTTTTGATAATAGCAGTTTGACTATAGAACTATGAGCGTATGCGAATGTTTGATAACTGCGTTGTAATAACTCAATGGATTTGATTAAATAACAGAATGGAGAAGGCTAAATGAAATAATAAAACGAAGGGATTTACTTAGATAAGACTTATTAAAATGAGTGTTTTACCAATACCCTCACCTGCGCGTCGGTATATATACTTATTGACGGACGAGTAAAAGTCGCTGTTCTAAAAGTCAAGATAATCCGGGATTTACAAAACCGAAGCAAGTAGATCTTAGCCGGACTCTTAAATCTTCTGCCAGACGTGACGTACCAAATCAAAGTCGAGACTGTACCACAGTTGACAATTTTAAATGTCAGATTGGGTAGATATTTTATTAAATTCAGTCGTTTAGATATAGCTCGGCAAAATCATGCGTGACATTGTCATGGTTCTATCCCACGCGAACTATGGGAGTGTCATGCATGAATATTCCAAGCTATAGTAGGTACCTTTTTTTAACGTGTGGAAACCCCCACGGGCTTCACCCCATTGGTGCCAACGATGGCATGGGCGTGTCGGAATCGACCTAACTAAAATCACACGGTGTCCTCCCCAAGTGTCCTTAGCCGGGCACCCAGGGTAAGCCCTCGGAAGGATAACTCCTGGGTTACCGGCGGACTTTGGCCGCTACCGGTTTTATCCTGCAACGGTGAGTTGGCAGGCGTGTTTAGGACACACACGACAGGCCTCCGTCTTGACCTACTTCTGATAGGACGGCGAGTCGGCCAACTGTCGTCGGTCGGGGGGTATCCGAAGGGATTTCGAAAAAAAAAAGGTACCTACTATCGGAGAGGGTGCGAGAAAGAACCCTGAACCCAGAGTTCCGCAGACTCGTTTATGCCCGGGACTACCGACCTCCATGATAGGGGCATGAGGGCCCCTATCATGGAGGTCGGTAGTCCCGTGCCCCTATCATGGAGGTGGAGGTGCAACCGACCAAAACCGAACACACTCTCGAGTCTTCAGACGCCGGGGTGTAAGGTTGCCCATAGAGCATATCCCTCGCACCCCAACCCGATAGTAGGTACCTACTATAATTTCTAAAATTAAATTGAGTACCTATCTTTTAACAACATTTCCCAGCTGAAGCTATAATACTTAACAAGCAATATTAATAGTAAATGTATTCGCCGTCCCATGACCAATTAGTGTAGCTTTTAAATTTCCACCATCGTATCCATGTTATACGTACGCGCACAGTATTATTATCGACAAACTGTTGAGTTATTTCCGCTAGACGCTTTAGTAAAACTATACGCTTGAATTTAATCACCTTCCTAAGATATTCTTTCATAATGAATAGTGATTTTACAAATGGATTCAATTCACACATATCTCCACTTAAATGAAAGGGCTTACGTACCCTCAATATCGAATTCAATCTTATTCGTGGTACAAATTTTTGACATGTTTCTTTCATTAGTATTATAGTCAACGGATATTTATCATGTGTTGTTTTGAGTATTTATTTTAACCGTTTACTAATTTTTCAAAATGAAACCACATTTCATTTCAAAAGCTCGCGGCTCTGCACGCCTGGAATTCTGATCTCGATCCCGCAACCCCTAAGAAACATATTCCAGGCATATAAAGATCCCTGGGGTTATCCTTTCGAGGGCTTACCCGGGGTGCCCCGCAATGGACACATGGGGAGGACACCGTCTGGATTTAGTCGGTCTGATTCCGACACGCCCACCCCATAGTCGGCACCGAAGACCGTGGGGGTTTCCACACGTAAAAAAAAGAGGCATATAAAGATGTATATGCTATTCCTGACTATAATCAATTTCTGTATCAAATTTCAGCCAGGTTAATTCAGTTGTGTGAGGGTGATTGAGTACCAAACATCCTTCACAAAATTTCACAATTACATACACCTTTATCCCCGGAGGGTTAGGCAGAGGCGAATTAAAACTCACATTTCACTAATCTTTGTATTCGGTCCTTCAGTGCCTTGTACATTTACGAGTGTAATATCTAATACCTTTAAACGAGCAATTCTTGTATATATATATATATATATATATATATATATAACATCATCATCAACCTATTCTAGTCCACTGCTGGACATAGGTCTCCCCTAATGAGAGCCATAGCGCCCTGTCTTCAGCTTGCCGCATCCAGCATCTGCCCGCAGACTTTCGCAGATCGTCATCCCACCCACCTAGCCGGAGGGCGTCCTACACTACGTTAGCCGAGTCGCGGTCTCCATTCAAGAACACGTTTACCCCAGCGGTTGTCGGTTCTTCGCGAGATATGGCCGGCCCACTGCCACTTCAGCTTGCTAATTCTTTGAGCTATGTCGATAACCTTGGTTCTCTGTCGGATGTATTCGTTACGAATTCTATCCTTCAGAGAAACTCCGAGCATAGCTCTTTCTATAGCTCGCTGAGCGACTTTGAACCGGTGGACCAGCCCTACCGTGAGTGTCCACGTCTCAGCTCCGTAGGTCATTACGGGTAGGACGCACTGATTGAAAACTTTCGTTTTAAAACACTGCGGTATGGATGACGAGAAGACTCGACGTAGTTTCCCAAACAGATATATATATAGATATATATATATATAACTGTTTTGGAAACTACGTCGAGTCTTCATCATCATTCATATATAATATTCTTCATCGCGGAAATGGCTCCATACATTTGTCATGAAATATTGATAAAATATTTATATTACTACCGCAGTAAAACAAGAAGTAAAAAAAGAAAACCTCCGTATAATAAATACAAAATTTGAAAGCTTCATTCCAAACTTATATTGAATTCATAAAGGAAGTTAAAAGGAACAAGATCAATAGCATTGTTGGTTTTGTAAGACAATTACTTTCCTCACTGGGACGCTTCAAAATTGAAGTATTTGATCAGTCCGTTACCTTATTGTACAGGATAATATTGCTTAACCATTCATCCTTTTCAAATAAACTGTGACATTTATGGGTTAATATTAGCTTCTCCATTTATTTCTTTTAATTCAAATGTATCGGTAAAGTTGTTGCTAAACGCAAAACTTAAAAAGAAATATTACACTAAAATTCCTCCGCATTATCACCGACTGGTAATGTTCTCAGAAGGCAGGCAGCATTGCCACCTTGGATGGCATTGCTAATTCTTTGTGCAAGATAAATCCAGCCTTCTGGTCATGTGTAGCGTCGATCAGCCGCTTTACCAAATCTTTGTAGATTAAGCGGACACTTGGCCCCATGACCCCAGCGTCTGAACCCCAAACGGCTCAAAAACATAATCACCTATTAGGTTGGAGTATTTATGCCGTTTGAGGCTTTCCGCAGATGTAGCAGTAGCGCCGGCAGAGCCCGCTCGGTATCGACGCACGTTGCGTCTCACACCAAAGGCCTACTTATCTTGCAAGGCAGCAACAACATACCATTCGGTCTCTTGCCATCGTCACGCGCCAGCCCTTAGGTTCACGAACGGCTCACACATTCAGCACCATAATGGCGTTGATGCTAGCATGTCGTGATATACGGCCTGTGCTTATGCTGCATGAAAGACCATGGTGCCCAAAGCTGTTGACAGCTTCACCATAGTGACAATTAAATCCGTTGTCAAATCGTAAACTCAGTCATTCATTATTAACAATAGAAAACTTTCAATATACTCTACAATAATACGCTATCATAATATTTACAAATTTCAGAAAATCAATAATCCATCATGGATTAGACAAATTGTTAATTTCCTAAAAATCTTTAAACGAAAGCTCAATATTTTATATTGTCTAGATGCCAAAGCTTTGATTTACATTTTTGGCATTTCGTTTAAATACTTGGATTGTGTCTCAAACAGCTTATTGATAACGTCCGATGAATAATGAGAGATTTTTGTATCCAGCCGGCTACTTTCAAAAATTAACTTTTTGAAATTCAATGCAGTTTTCACCTCGTTACGATTTTAATTTATATATTGATTTTTATTTACACCGGGTTATTTGGAAATCAGGAGGCTATTTGGAATTTGCGAAATACATGTTTTGGTCACGTGTAACTTTTTTCTTCCAATAGTTGGAAATGTATTTTAACACCTGATAATGCAACGACATTTAATGACAATGTTAAACTGGAATTTTGGCAGTTATAGGCGCTAACCGTTGAGCAGCGAGTAATATAAAAAGAAACCTCAAATTTTGATATATTTCGTGGTTCTAAAACTTTCACCTGGTACTAAAATTAGAAAGGTATGTATACAGTGAAACAGACTGCGAAGTAGTGTGTTTCATCCGTATTTCAGCGATTCAATCTGCTTTTTATAAGTTTCACCTGTCCCGATTTTTGTCATCAAACCTTGTAAATTAAATTGGTCCACTTGCCGGTTACCGATTGAGCTGAAATTTTGCATACATGTGTAAATCTCGTGACAATGCAATATTATGATAACATGGTGCTGGTCCAATGATGGTGCTGGAAGGTGGCCATAGGAACTTCGCAATGGTTAAGCGACCTCCGGCGCCTGAGTTGCCTGCGACGCGCGGCGAGCAAGTTGCAGAAAGAAGAAGCAGAAGCAGGCCGGGACGGTGGGGCGACTAGCGCCCCTCCCCCAAACCGGGGCAAGACGGGGACACCGTGGTTCCCAAACCCGAGGGGGCCATCTCGAAACCGGAGATGGCCCAGGGTCAGTCGGGGTGCGAGGGATATGCTCTATGGGCAACCTTACACCCCGGCGTCTGTAGACCCGAGACGGCGTGCGGTTTTAGTCGGTTCAAGCCCGACATAACCGCCCCCGCTTCGATAAAAAAAAAAAAATAAGGGTCTGATTGAGGATGAAGCTAAGGTCATAGGAGCTCTGTAATGAAACGACGCAACCCCATCGAGTTTTGGCTCGTTTGATTTGAAATTTTTGTTTTTTTTACTAACAAGAACATAATAGGAGCGTATTTTTAAAAGTTTTTTTTATAATTCCACTTTTTTTACAAAATAGATTCAAAAAATGGGAATACCCATATTAATAAAGTTAGATACCAAATAACCTCATCAATGCGATATTTGGAATGGCGCATTTAAAAGCATATATTAATAGATCTATTCACAGAAACTGTACAATTATAGTAGTGATCTACAGAAAATTGTGAGAACTACCAATAATAATGATTTATATGTTGATAAATTGTGTCGTTTTTGTAAAAACCTGTTTCAAGAAATACATGTTCCAATTAGCTCCTCTACCGGTATCATTGTTCATATTAATAATTGTACTCGTAAAAAAAATATAAACATTCTCAAATGTCTATCTATCTTCTGACTCATTCATCAACCCAGAACCTCATCCTCTAGGATTCGAATTTAAAAATTTGGCAGTTGCTGCCTTTTAGATCTGAGCAGTGTTAGCTGTGAAATTTTAAAAGTATCGACTAAGGAATTTTTTCCTTACAATAACAAATATCCTTTTGAGATTGTTATGGTCATTCGAATTACTTTTACGGAACGTGGATAGTGGTAGTGGTGTCACACGTAAGAAAAGAGTGAGACAGTAGGTAGACCGATATGGTTATAATTATAATACCGATATAATAATAAACCTAGCTAATCGAGTTCGATTTCAGCTGCACTCTAACATCTTTAGTGCAGACGAACTCGAACAACTAAGACTGGAGGCTGTTCCAGCCCCTTCACTTGCACCAGCTCAGGGACGGGTGTCAATCGGACCTATTCAGAATGATGTTGACACTGGGATGGACACCGCAACTTACCCTTTGGCTGCTGGCCACGATGCAGAGAGCATTCTTGCTTGACAATGCCCGAATAGTCCGGCGGTTAATCTGACAATCGTCCTAACGCCCTGGCCGACTGCTGCTTGCCTCGCCAGGGTTATCTCGACGCATCTCTCTTACTCTAGGGGAGGCTGAAATAGCTCGTTTTATAATAATAATAATTTATTTCACATATGAGTTTTTTTATATATTTAGGACACGTCAATTTGACTTCACCTCGCCTGTTGGTAAGCTGAAGGTAAAGTCTCAGGAAAGAGGGTCACCATTACATACACGTACCATATTAACAATGGTGGCACTCAGCTTGACGGCCTCATCAGAAGAGGATTGTCGTCGCAGCACCGCGTGACAGCACTAGTGGGACCGGTGGGTCCCACTAGTGCTGCGACCACAATCCCCCTGCCCGGCTATGCATTTACTGACCCCGGAATGCAATCAAACCGAAATTGGATTACTATGGAGGGTTTTTCGCAATCGTGCACGGTGGTATCTACCCGGCCGAATTTTGTGACAAATTTGTGTCATCAAATTTCTACCACCAGTAACTAAGAGTAAGTAAGAATTACTGAAACATAACAATTACAACACAAATGAAACAATCCAAGCAAACATAGATTTGTACCAGTGATATTACACTGTATCACAGGTGTCAGCCCCCTCCATAGTCAGGGAACAGTAAACAGTAGACATTGGTAGATACGATCTATTAGAAGTTAGCTACCTTAGTGCCGATATATCGGAAATTCGAAAAAGTTAAACCCGCTAAACTACCACAGTAGTAATACAAATTTGTGCTTTCTTGATTAACCAAGTAAACAGGTTGTTTATGAAAAGAAACTTTACCCTTCGACCGTTTAGTAGAGTATATAAGTTTGAACATATAACTTCGAACTAGTTCAATATTCAGCAGTTTCTCTGAGTTAGGTAGAAGTTTATATTTTAATTAAAAATGCATTGTTGAACTCTGTATACAAGTTATGTCTCTAACTTAGCCTTTATTTAACATTTATTAATCTTTTCCTGTTTTCTGTTTGTTATTTTTACTATCACTGACGTATAAGATTATAAACTCTGTGGTGTATGACGGACGACGGTAGCGGTACTGCATTCGACTGCTACGACAGGGGGCGCCGTTCGATTTCCGCTCAGTGCAAATATTTGTATGCATGAATATGTATATTTGAATTCGTCTGGATGTTTCGTATGGACTGCTGAGACGAGGTCTCCGGTTCGATCCCAGGTTTTACCATGGCACACACCAATGACTTTTCGATGCTTTTCGAAGTTATGTGTGTATTTATCGCAGGCTTATAAGTGCCCGGTTAATGGCAATAGGCTCGCCACTTATTACATTGGGACCTAAACATAAAACTGGCGAAATGTGGGTGCTAGCACCTCTGCCTACCCCTTCGGGGATATAGGCGTGAGTTTATGTATGTTTATGTTCTATGTATAATATGTATGTATTTACAAAAAAAAGTATATAAGTATGTTTATCCGCATTCTGTAACCCATAACACTAGCTAGTTAAACTATGCTTACTTTGGGTCTAGAAAGCGCTGTGTAGAATGTCTTAGAATAACTCTCCCCATATTACGGATGCCCAGAAACAGCTGACGTAATTTAGACGTGAATGCAGCTCAGCCTATCCTCAGTGCACCAGGATCCGTTAATAATCATACCGGTAGATCAGTGAACCCGTAATGTTCGATGTTAATTATTATATCTCAGGGACTTATCTGTATGATATCCTTAAATTACATTTTGTAAATTCTTGGTAGTAAAACTTGTATTTCTCTTCTGGTTGTGAGTCCCAGCTCCAACTATACTGCTCCTTCCGCAGCAAAGCAACTATTTTCCTATGATAATTAGTACCGCTCACAGGTAAATCAGATCTTGCAATACTAGCTAGTTTAGTCTAAGGACGCGTGACCATTCTTAACACATTCAGACTCCTCCATGCATCGGAGACTACGTTCAACCATCGGTCCCGATTGCTATTTAAACAACTGTAGCAATCGTTACGGGTGGTCAGGGTACGACAACCTGGTGTAACTATACATTCATTAGTATGTAAATGAAAAGATGAAACTGTATTGGAAAACAAGCTCTGAAATTCTTTTAATTTTTTGCTAATAAGATTCACATTGCAACTTTGCGTTCCTAACAATCTAAAGTGGCATATTTATTAGAATTCTTTGAATGACTAGAGCAACTAGATAGGTCGTAAACTACCCTAAAAATGAGCGAAAGATTTCAAGGTAGAAACTGTGAAGTATAAATAGCTGAGCAAAGACGCGCAAAGCCCTAGGGCATTTACTAAACCGGGTTAGGAATTTCAAGCGTTTCAGTACTACGGTAAAATACCAACTATATTTAGGAATTTTCGTGAGTTACGTAATATCCTTTTGACCTTCTGTTTTTGTTACTAGAAGGATGCTTTGCTGTGTGTTTTAGTTTTAACAAGGCAATGTCGCCTGCGATTACAGACTTCGGGCGGTCTCTCAATGGCACCTTGACTATCATTGAAGTATTGATGGTGAAAGGCCTGTCCGTGGGTAACAAATGCTGCCACCCTGGTAGGAGGGGGAGACAGAAGAATTGCTGTGCTTAATGTTGTAGAAGATATCATGCGATAATGGTCTGCTACCAAGATTGCTAAAGATCTTGCGAAGTGAAGGCTCCGAGGTAAGAGCCTCGGATGCAACCGAGATTCAACACTAAAATGATGAAGTATTCAGTATGCAACAGAATCGGTGTGAAATTTCGCTGAATATATGTTATTCTAACTCATAGTTTCGTAATTATTAGTGAATCTAACGAAGTTTATCGCAGACGATGAGTTCTCCCACACGAGTTGAACAGCAATTGACTTGATCTGTTATCACACATTTTGCTATTGCTATTATTTCAAAAGCATACAATACTCGTAATCTTACTTTCTAAAAATTCTTCCGCGTTAAGTTCAGATTCTGTATTTAGAATGCAAACTAGGTCAAGTGTCTGGAACGTTGTCGCTATGTTAAAATAACAGAATATTTATTTATCTACACTCAAATCGAAAAAATTTAATTACGAATTCAAAGGCGATTCTATACATACGCACTTTATAAACGCATATACACAAAATTAAAAATAAAACTTATTACCAACTGTATCATAAAACTCATTATAGCTCCGCTATCTTTTTTTTTCATTAAACTAGTCTAAGATTTTAGGCTGAATATGAAAAAAAGGCGCCGCATGCGCCGTTCGAACAGTGAAAAAAATGGCTTGTTTAATTGATTCTTTAATTTCAATTTTTCCTATGAGTGAAGATAAAGTAGTGTATGAAACTGCATATAACTTAGAAAAAAAAAAAAAAAAAAGGTATTAAACAGACTCTCGTGTTTTAATACCCCTTCTTATATGACAGTTGCATAAACTACTATTATGTATTTGTTCATTGTACTTAAAATTTATTAATTATTTTATAGTAATAATGTTTTAAAGAAGCTATGTATCTAACTTTTGAAGTGAATACGTTTTTAAAATTGCTTCTAGAGGGACATCAGGGGATACAGTTTGGTGTACACTTGTACAGCTACTATCATCTCCATCCAAAATTCAATTATACCACTGGATAGCTAAAGGATCAAATAATTCATTACATTAAGTAAGTGTGACACATCGCGCGTCGGAGAGCATCATTTTGCTACGAATTACCCGTTACGAAACGTATTCACGTACAACACACATGTGTCCATGTCCATGATACAGTCCCACCCCAAGTTTATATTCCAAAGAATGATATTACTTGATAATATTATTCTTAGGGGTAAAAACTTACTCAATGAAACTTAGAATTAAATTATTTTTGTTCATTCTTTAATCACGTAAGCACTTACATGGTAAAAATAGAATTCAGACACCTACTGATACTGTTGGAAATTTACACGAATATCGCATATTGAAACAAAACTATTTAATTAATATAAAAAGTTTTATTTCAATGTTAGAAACTTAAGTTTAGTGAATTCTTATCAAGGGCGACTGCTGGACAGTTGCGTTTAAAACTAGTTTTCTTTTTGCAATTTTTAGAGTTCCGTGGCAAAAAACGGAACCCTATAGATTCGTCATGTCTGTCTGTCTGTCCGTCCGTATGTCACAGCCACTTTTTTCCGAAACTATAAGAACTATGCTGTTGAAACTTGGTAAGTAGATGTATTCTGTGAACCGCATTAAGATTTTCACACAAAAATAGAAAAAAAAACAATAAATTTTGGGGGTTCCCCATACTTAGAACTGAAACTCTAAAAACTTTTTTTCATCAAACCCATGCGTGTGTGATATCTATGGATAGGTCTTCAAAAATGATATTGAGGTTTATTTAGATTATAGATTTTTTAGTTAGATTTTAGGTTTTTTTATCTTAAACTGAATAGTTTGCGCGAGAGATACTTCCAAAGTGGTAAAATGTGTGTCCGGAGGGGTCCTGTAACTTCTAAACTAAGAGAATGATAAAACTAAAAAAATATATGATGTACATTACCATGTAAACTGCCACCGATAATTGGTTTGAACGAGATCTAGTAAGTAGTTTTTTTTATTACGTCATAATTCGTAAACCGCAATTTACCTTTCATTCAATCAACTCAAATACAAAAACTAAAAAAAAACATTATGTCACTTGCTGCTACGGAACCCTTGATGGGCGAGTCCGACTCGCACACTTGGCCGCTTTTTCTTTTCATTAATCACATAATAATTATTTACAACCTGAAGATTTACCTTTTTGAATGTATATGTAATTATGTATCTCCTTATTCTTAGCTTTTTTCCGTATCTTCTGTCTTATTACAACATGGATACTATCCATCTCACTATTGATTAAATTGGAAAAGAGAACATCTAGGACGGGATCACATTCTCGATGTTCACTTTTTCCGATTTAAATCTGTTTCCCTAATAATTTCACTAATCATTGCGTAACGTATAAGACCATATTAAATTCATTTTCGATCCATTATAAAACGATTTTTAATATTGGCTACATATATTGAATTCTACTTGGTATTCTAAATTCAATTGAATTTTGTAATAAAACTAAGAAGAACTTATCGGTTGTACTCGTATATATATATTCTATTCTCTATATTCATCCAATTTCATTTCGTTTTCATTTACGTCAAATTGGAAAATAACAAGGCTCGGCAAATGAGTACCGCGTGAACTCACTGTACAAGCACAACAAAATCGCGTGTCAACTTGCCTTAATTTGTTGAATAGGCACACATAATGAGGGGATTCTGAATCGGAATGTCACTTGTGATGAAAAGTGGAGTATAATGAAAATGTCTATGGCATTGGTCCGAGGGTAGACACTCCAAACAGTGCGTAAAGCAAATGAACCAAGTGACTGCTTGTATGGTGGATCTCTGTTTATTTTTAGGGTTCCGTACCCAAAGGTATTATTTTTGGCTTATTTGAAATTATCCAAATTTTTTGACATTTTTTTTATTTTTATTAAAATTTATTTACTCATGGACTTCTGGATTTTTTGTTTTTACTTTTTTAATGAATTATTATTATTATTACTAAGAATCTGCTGTCGGTCCGTCTGTCACGAAGTTGTATCTCATGAAACGTGACAGTTAGACAGTTGAAATTTTCACAAATGATGTATTTCTGTTGCCGCTATAACAAAAAATACTAAAAAACTACATAAAATAAATATTTAATGGGGCTCCCATACAACAAACGTGATTCTTTTGCTCGTTTTTGTTCGATATTGATAACGGCAACAGTTAGACGTTTGAAATATTCACAGAATATTTAGTTATAATATATGTACATTGACTTAAATTTTTTTTAAATAAATCCTTAAATATTTTGTTTTATTTTAGATAATGGTACGGAACAATTCGTGCGCGAGTCCGACTCGCATTTGGCAATAATAACTTTAGATGTGTACGATCAAACAACCGATACTTACTCATGTCTTCTCTTTCTTCTTGATAACACTCAAAAGGTGTGTAGGTGCCAAGGTCTTGGGGGCCCTAGCCAACCTCACTTGCTAATTAACGGATCATGCTCTGACGCAGGCTTTCCTCTCGGGGTACCAACGGGGTGAGACGACAGCCGGTCCCATAAAAACCAAGTCAAATTAAAAGGAGAAAAAGAAGCGTGCCCCGAGCTCCGAGGAGAGGGCCTCGGATGCAAATGGGAATAAGGTGAAGATGATGATAATGAACGCTCATACACACACCGCATGACTTTTTAATCGAAGACCCTGTAATTTAGAGGCATTCCTTCTAAATTACAGGGTCTTCGATTAAAAAGTCTTTGTCACTCAGCGTACTCACCAGATCTTGCTCTAATTTATTCCTATTTTGTTTAAGTCTTTATATCTAATCATGAGTAACAATACTTCCAAAAAGTTCATGTATTCTCGTATCTAGAATCGAAGAGGCATGAATGAACTGCCATTAAAATGATAGAAGGAATACATTTTTTTTTTCAAATCTATTGACAGGAATTCCGTGGGGTACAAAATATGAGGTATAGAAATAATGAGAAATAGTACATAAAAACAATATTATATTTACATAATTTTTAAAAATATTACATTTTCACAGTTGAAATTAAAAACAAATTTATATGTGGCGTCTGAATCACAATAACAGTATTTTTTATACAAACAATAAAATATACTTATTTAACCTGAAGATATTAATTAAGTAGAGCAATAAGGAAATGAGTATTTGAATACGCCAATTGCTTTACTTCCAGGAATACAAAAGACCTCATTATTATTCATTCTTTAATATATAGACTAGCGAAATTATCTTGTAGGTGTATTGTAGAAATAATATTTTTCATCGTTTTACGCTGCAATTGTTCATTAACTTTTCACATTTAAATATCTGTAATTAATAATTAATAGTAACAGCATCATTCATTGTCAGTTGAACTAATTTCTGGCTTAATGTATTGTTACATACATAAGTAATAAGGTAATTGTGTCATAAATAATTCTATTCCTAACAGTATAATACAAATATGGTTAGAGTGGATACAAAAGGAACTATAAACAGTATTTTATTTAGTAGATTATTCTTGTAGACTAGTACCTACCTATTTAAATATGAGGATGAGATAAATTAATGAAATACGTCGGCTTCGGACGGAATATGAAGACTATTATAATTTTGTAGTTGAAGCCCTGTTCCAATAAGATTTTGAAATGAACAAAGAACAATGAAATAACGCGCATGAGAGAGACTCTTTTAGGATTTGATCGGCAAGATTAAAAACAAATAATAATTAAACCAACTTCGAAACCACACAGGTACCTACTTAAAAGTGATAAATAACTGATTTACAGATTTAATTCAAAAGACAAGTATGCACTTAAGACTTTTCTGTTGAAGTCGGTGCGTTTGGCAAACATTCCAAAAAAATGGCTAGTGTTGAAACTGTGCATTAGGATAACAGTCTGGACTTTACAATTTAAATCTTAAGTCTATCTTAATTGCCTTTGATTGACTAGGTAATGGCACAAAAATATTTAATCTAAAGTATTTTTGTCCTTAATTTGTCTTGTTACGAGAACAATTAATTTGAGAATTCTTAATATATTTACGTTGTAATACAATAAAATTCTCTAGTCAAGGGGAGTAGGAACAGTATAAAATATATTTTTACTGCAATAATGCTTCTTATCGTAGTTTTCATACCTAGTACTTAAGTTTAAAGCAGCACATTTTCTTATTCTAAAGTCTCTCGATTTTGATTGTGTCTTCAAGAGCTTTAGGCCGCATTGCGAAAAGACAGTTTCCACCCGGTTTGATTTAAGGGTGTGCCGCAGGGTAGCAATTCTGGCACCGGCATAGTGGATTAAACCCAGCGAGAGATAGTACCTGGAAAATCCGTCTTTATAATTTGATAAAAATTATGTAAATTTGGAAACTACTAAACCGGCTTGTATTTGGTGAAGAAAGGATGATTCTGTGATACAGCGTTCTTATTAAACTAATTGGTGTTATAAAACATTTTTTAACGGATTCTATCGCGGTTTATTTGATGTAAGGTTATTATTTATACTGAACCCGACGTTTCGGTTGTTCAGTGGCCATGGTCATGAGGAAGCATCCGAAAAAGTACTCAAAGTACCCGAACCATGTTAAATTGTTGGTGTTATTATTTACGCAGAATGAGCTCACAGTGTTATGAAGTCTGGTTGTATTTCTACTGACTCCAATGAATAACAATTGCAGAAAATAGTCCTAAGTTCTAACTCATCCGTTTTTTACTATTATTCCAATACTAGTTATTTTAAAAACGTAATAGACTCAAAGTACAATCAGCGGTAGATTTTACTAAACATTAATAAATTCACTAATGATGTTTACATCGTTCTTGTTGTATCAATCATTATTGATATTCATGTTACTTCCTTAGATTTTATTGATCCAAAACAAGCCACAGTGTATCCGTTGGTCGACACATAAATAAATGATGTAGGTATGTTTATATTCCTCAGAGGGCAAGGACAATATATTTCATGTTATGTTTGTAGTTTTATTAAAGGTTTTATTGTTTCATAAAATAGCCAAGGAAATCTGGTAATGGAAAGGTGTTAGTTTACTTTTGTCGCTGACTGTAGTCACAGCGCCTAATAGCTCAGCATTTTGTATTCAAATTGAAGTAAATTATATGAGTTGATTATTTGCTATTGTGAAGGTTCTTTCTGTAGTATCGTTATAATATATAATAGTTATTACTAAGCTATCTACTACGTCACTTTGAAGTAGTTTAATAGCATTAGTATTTATAGTATTTTTCCAAGGTATTATTTCATTTACGTTTATTAAACATATACGAGTAGGAACATCCCTTTACTACATCTGTTGCGAATAAAATATAGATATTCATTTCATTAAATCGATAGCCGCAAGTTTCTTAATAAAATATTGAATTGATTCATAATTAATACCTATATTTACAAAGATTTAATCATATTTGGCCGTTATATATATTTCTATATTATTTAGAGTACCTACTAAAGACATAATTATTTATTCGATTTGAGAATTAATACTACTAAAAAAGTATGTTTTTTATTTATACATAGCTAAAATCTAATAGAAGCGTTTGTGTCATAAACTGATACTTCAAAGATATAATAGAATGCAAAGGTGATATAAATATAATTTATTTATATATTATTTAAATCGAATAAGATAGCTTATAACCTATAATAGCATAAATAAGGACGTATTTGACAGGGCAAAATTATGATAAATACACACTGAAAAGAAGTAAAAACCGTGCCTCAGTAAGCAAGTTAAAAAAAATCATTGATCAATTTCGAAATGTATTAATAACTGTTTTGATTTCAATAACATGTACGATTTAGATACTTATAATAGCACCACACATCTAAAATTTGCGCTTAACGCTCTATCAAGACTACATTTAAGTATACATACAATAGATATGATGAAGAGAAGAGAAGAAGACTAGACTACGGAAAATACAGAAGGATATTGTTGGACTTAAATCTATATTATTTAATTGGTACCTTTCAAATCACACACTGTATTAATCCAATGAAAGCTTCGAAGTATTGAAAATTTATACTATAAATACCTTATTCTGAGTCTGAATGTCTATTTAAAGCTACGTTTCAATTGCATTTTGAAAAGATGAAACAAGTTAACAAGAAACCTGAAAGATTCGAACTGAATTTAACTTAATTTACTTTTTTAATTTATCTTTCGTGGGTTAAAATTCAGTAGGTATATTAATAATTATAAATAAAGACTAGAGACCTATCTTCATAACTTTCACAATCAATGTACTTGTTGGTCCATTAAACCTTAGACATTCCAATATGATCTTAAACATTAGTTATGGTTAATCGTCTAGGACTTTTCGGTCTGTTCAAATTAGTAACTGAACCTCTAACATGAACTTGTACAGATCCTGGAGGCATATCGACAGCTGAATGTAAACTAGCAGCTCTTGATGTTCTCGGAGAAGGCGCCACTCTTAGGTCTACTGCACTGTGAAGACTTGCTGCTCTTGAGGATCTGGGTGTTATGTGATTGTGGTCTGTAGGAGGTACAAGAGCTGGAAGATCGGCAGCAGATCTTGAGCGTCGAGGTGGACTTTCTGGTATAAGTGCCATACCGCCCATGCTACTTACGAAGACCGAGTTCTAGAGGGTGTTAAAGTGTATTAGTATTTATTACTATAGTTGATTAAAGTCGTGTCGATGTCCAGTTCTTAAGATAGACACTATAATATAAAATACCAACTCCAATTATTCCTTAGATAAACATCATACATAATAGTTCAAAATCAGATTGAGTGATTTGTAGGATCGACTATATTTGAAATAATACCAATATGTTATACCACTTTTGTTTTTATCATCTAAGCAGTTCAAATAATTATCTGGATCTTACCTGCCGTGGTCTATGTGACAGGTACCCACATGGTTGATAAGATGGGAATGATGCCCCGCAGTCGTATGATACACAGCCGCGTGACAGTGATGCTCGGTGCTGTACAAAGCAGTGTTAATTTTACTAGAAAGTTCTTACCAAGCAAAGCACTTTTATACCTAAGGTATTTTGCTTGCCAAGAAGATATATCTTTAATGTGCTGGTGAAAATCTTTAGCATCGTTTAGATATGCTAAAGTTTTTTATATTAGTTTTCTATTAATTTGATGGACTACATTTATTTTTATAGCATCTTTATGATGAAATAGAGAGTATTGTCATAAAATATAGTCCAGCAAGCTACATGAACAGATAATGATTTTCAAAACGGGTGTATGCAGAAGCTAGTACCGGATTGCATGTGATTTAGTTTTAAGAGCAAGAAATACCTTACAATATCATTATAATTTAGACATTCACTTTCTGCGGTTTGCTGTAATGGAAATAACCAATTGTATTTTAATATTTCTCTATATATTAATGTATACATGAAGAACAAAACTATGTCGTTCAGAAAACTTGTAGATTTAGTCCGGTAATAGTAATAACATGAGATTTACGTATGTTCTTGTAAATTTAGGTATATAATGAGAAATCTAGAGATACCACTATCCTACATTTAGCAAGAGATAAAAATCAGATATTTACTTTCAAAATATCAATTATGACTTACGTGGGGAGGAACTGCTACAGAGCTTTCGGCGAGTACGCAGCTCTGTCGATGCTGTTGCTGAAACTTGGGCTGATACGGCTCCAGCATTCTAGGGAATAAGGGCTTTTTTGTACAGAAGTTCAGCAGATTGTACAGTAGTTAAAGATAACTAATTTGTTAAAAGTAAAGAGGACATAGAAAACAGACTGATTTTTTTTTACATTTAGAAGCAGGCTTAGAAACCAACCTATGTAGGAATAAAATATAAGTAATTAAGTAGTTGTAATTTTCTTTCAAAATATAGTGCTAAAGGATATTTCTGAAAAATAAATAATAAACCGCCACCATTAGGTGAAATGATTTCTGTAGTTAATGGTGAAGTTAGTTTAGTTAGTTTTTGCCTTTGTAACAATAGTTGTTGAGACTGTAGTTGATAGCTATACAAATTAGGTCAAGAAACCAAATAGCTCGTAAAATCAACTCCTGCCTCCTATAATCCCGGGTTCTTTGAACGGGGCGTGAAAAGCATCTGTCAAGGTCGTCAAACTAGGAACCACTATTTAAGAATTGAGGATAGTGAGCTTTACTTTTTGGACTCCCCCCTAACTTAGCGTCAACTGGGTGCAGTCAAATCCACAGAATAAATTTAAAAAAATCGTAAATAAAATGTAAGATTGCAAGACATCAATTATTGTCATTAAGGCCACGCAACTAAAGATTTGTTTCTTCTAAAATATTCACATGGTATATAGTCAGCAACTTTTACAGTTGCTAACAATTACTTCACTATTTTTCTTTCATCCCAAGACAATTACAGAAACGAAACGTACTATTGAAGTATTTATTTAGGGTAGAAATGAGGCATTCTGGTTTTCTGTTAGTCCTCGTCCCTAAAAAATCATACATAAGTAAGCTTGGGGAAGAAATAATTTCCCATGATCCAGCCAGGTGAACTACGCAGGTGAACCACGGGCAATAAACGGTTGCGAGTATTAATATTGTTTTATTTATCATAAAGTTAACTCAGGACCTAGCAATGAAGATATTCCTTGTCATTTGCCATCAACATGTTAAACGAATGACCTGTATTATGATCACATCTAAAATAATTAGCTATCACTGCAGAGTGGATATCAATAATATGCAACAATTTGCACAAATGTCTTCAGCTAAGCTAATTTGCATGTGTTAGAAGTGGGTTCTTATCGGTGGTATACTGGGTGATAAGGAAACCGGCAGCCTGTTCAGACTAATATTTTAGAATCTCGAATGTTAGATCTACGCGTGATAACATTTACTATTTGTTTTATTAGAAATTTTCATTTAAATTATAAATAATTTGCTCCTCTGCTATAAATCCATTGTATGAGTTATTAATGCATTGCGTTATAATATTTGATTACGTCCAGATAATATTTTATTGTATAATATCAACGGTTAAAAGTCAAAAGAGTACAAGCACCAAAAACAATTGATAGGAAAATTACTGTGGTGCAAAGTTATTATGATGTCATCTGGCACCTTATCTCTTTTAAAAGTTAATTTGCTTGCGTCTTTTTGTCATGCAACCGTCGATATATACATTACGTAATAAATATGGGGACAGGTGTAAGGTTCTTTCTTGCTTAGCCGTGTATTCCCTACAGGTGCAGTGGAATGAATTCAAAATAATACTACGTACAGTTTATAGACGCACCTGATCTTGCCCCAACGGTTGAAGAACAGCGCTATGGCAGCCACCCATAGGAGGAGGACGAAGGCTACTATCAATGCTTCTTCGGCACGAACTACGACACCGCTCCCATCTAAACAAAAAAAAAGTTTTTGTAAATAGCTTTTATTTACAAAAACTTTTTGAAACCCGAAGAAAAAATGTGGCTCACGTGGCAGCAATAATCTGAGAAGTAGTTCTTCTGCGTGGATAAGGAAAGTATCGGTATACATTATAACTTCAGCACTTTTTAATCAACATATTATGGTATATGTTTGTTTTTTCTTTATTTTTATACAGGCTTTTGCTACATAGTATGTTACCCTCATCGTACCTTATTTACAATCACTATTGCACTTACGCTAGAGGAGTCGTTGGTGTGAAAACAACTGAAACAGATCCCGAGCAACATCAGAGGTTTTTTTTAACGTGCGGAAATCCCTTCGGATACCCCCCCGCCGGCCAGCAGTTGGTAAAAAACATATTTACCCCTTTTCTTGTTTTCACGATCTCCTCTCGCCGGTCTGCTGGAAGGAATTTCTTTAAGAAATAAGTAGTACTTTTGTACTATTCTTTCCACCATCCATTTTTTGTAATGTTTTTATTGGTTGTGCATAATTTTTTAAATAAATAACAAAAAAGAAAGACTTACCAATATCTGATAGAGAGCCGTTCACACGCGAGGTAGACGAAGGTGGGTGTAGCCTTAGCACTACTTCGGCTGGTGGTCCACCCGTTGCTCCACTCCATTCTAAATCAAGGAGAAAATATTAGATTGCAAAGCTAAAAATCATACAGCTTTTAAAATATTTTATTTTTATTTTATCGAAGTAACTGTCTAGTGCAGCTTGTTGGAGGCCGCACGGTTGTGTGTTGCTCTCACACGCTAAAACCCCTGCTGTGTGCCATACTCAGCGGCTACTGGGGCCACTGAAACTGTACAAGAATACTGCTATGCCTCTAGCGCGTGCCTGCAGTATGTCACGGGCACCGCAAAGTGGGCTCCATAAAGTCTCAATTGGGCGATGTCCAGACACACACGAACGTCGCCCCTTCGCGAGTGGCTAGATCGGCGGATGGAGGGCTTAAGTGACTTAGTGATTTGTATCACATCACACTTATATTATAACTGCGAAAGTTTGTATGGATATGTATGAATGTGTGGATGTATGTTTGGTTTTTTTTATACCACTAAGGTTGCAGACAAGCATACGGCCCACCTGATGGGAAGCGGTTACCGCGGCCTATGGACGTGTGCAACACCAGTGGCGTCACACTCGCGCTGCTGACCCTGTATAGGAAAGGGGATGGGTAAGGAGTTTGGGAGGGGATGGGAAAGGAGTTTGGGAGGAGATGGGAAAGGAGTTTGGGAGGGGATGGGATAGGAGTTTGGGAGGGGATGGGAAAGGAGTTTGGGAGGGGATGGGAAAGGAGTTTGGGCTCCGGTACTCTCACTCACCTTACTTGGCGTCGATATTCTGTGAGAGGGTGGTGCTTCCCCGGTGGAGTCGTCCCATTCATGCAACGGCCAAAATGACTGTTGTTTGACTACCACCTACAATTCTCTTTGTGTGAATGTATGGTTGTGTGGATGTATGGTTGTGTGGATGTATGGATGTTAGTTGCTCTATCACGCAAGAACGGCGAATTGGACCTGGATAAAATTTGGCACAAAGATAGATTATAGTTTTGAATGGGACATAATGCTACTTTTTATTCCAGGTATTGGTTCCTGTGGGGTGTGTGTTGGGTAACCTCCTCGAGTGTCGCTCTGATTCCGATCCCGCTGCAGTCCGGGGGGAACGGAATCGGAGCGGCCGGTACACCCTGGGCGGCGGTCAATGGCTTCCCCTTCACCCCTTCATAGGGTTGGCATTGATCGTCGGCCAATACCCAACGTGGCGGGAACACATCGCTCTCCGTACTCCTCTGCTTTCAGAGGAGACAGGATGAGCGATGCTGTTAGTGGTGAGATGGCCCAGGGTCAGCCGGGGTGCGAGGGATATGCTCTATGGGTAACCTTACACCCCGGCGTCTGAAGACCCGAGACGGCGTGTGGTTTTAGTCGGTGCAAGCCCGACATAACCGCCCCCGCTGGCCGGCGGGGGGGGTATCCGAAGGGATTTCCGCACGATAAAAAAAAAAAAAAAAGGTATTGGGTCCTGTGGGTCGCGGGAACGGATTTACCTGGTCACGCGGGTGGAGCCGTGGGCAACAAGTATTTAAATAAAGAATGGCCATAACGTTAAAATATCTTCATGGTAAGTTTTAAGGCAAGAGGCTGGAAACCTTTACGTAACAACGATATTGTATAAGTCTATTTTAGTTCAAGGTCTAACTTTTACGGACTCCGAATTTGATGTCAGCAAAGTCCTTGATAAATCAGAATAGCTGTAATAACATTATTCAGGTGTGGTGTAGGTTTCTTCAAGTGTCACGCTACTACGAAATGTCAAACTTTATACACAGACCGTAACTGAGTGGTCATAAACCGAGATATATTGTAGTACTTTTAACCGTATCATAATGAATCGATTGTAAAAATGAGTTGTGTACATTTTTTTAAAAGGGTTAACTCTAGTATTTCTTTTCTATTTGGCCGACACTATAGAATTAATTAATTTAATTTAATTTAATTTAATTTAATTTAATTTAATTTAATTTAATTTAATTTAATTTAATTTAAGTTAATTTAATTTAATTTAGTTTAATTTAATTTAATTTAATTTAATTTAATTTAATTTAATTTAATTTAATTTAATTTAATAATTTAATTTAATTTAATTTAATTTAATTTAATTTAATTTAATTTAATTTAATTTAATTTAATTTAATTTAATTTAATTTAATTTAATTTAATTTAATTAATTAATTAATTAGAATTTAATAGAATTTCCTTGTAATGAAAAAAAATGTTCAAAATATTACTCTCTATTAGAAACAAGTATTTTTTTCTTCTGGTCAGCACTTTGGTTTTTGGTCCTTAGTACCACTCCACTTGGAAAATACAATTTGATCACCCAGATCTAATCCCGAGCGCCGAGTTCACTAATTAGATTCTCAGTGCAGTAACACGTAAACACCACAGCCTAGTTGATCCAAATTAGAAACCAAAATGAATGTGACTAGTTAAACTTTTGTTTACTTAAGACATTTTCGCGAATCTACACTGCCTGAAACCATTTTACCTGAAAAAGCTAGTCGTCTTGGAACATTAGCCGTTTATAGTTATAGTTCACTTTACATAATATAACTTCACGCCTGTATCCCTGAAGGGGTAGGCAGAGGTGTATTACACTCCCACGATTCGCCAGTTATGTTAAGGTCCCAATGTAATAGGGGGCGAGCCTATTGCCATCTACCGGGCACATTATTAAGCGAGCGATAATTAACATTTATTAATGCATATATAACTATGAAAAGTCAGAGGTGTGTGCCCGGGGCGACTGGGAATCGAACTCGAGATCTCGTCTCAGCAGTCTTTTACGTACACCACTGGGCTATCGCCGCCATAGTTTAGTTCACTTTAGTTTAAACATTTATCGTCATCATCCTCATAGTGATTGCCCAGTCGCATCCGAAGTTTGCAATTTAGAGCCCGTGGTCCACTAATTATTTTGATTGGTATGTCGGCTTTCCGGGAGCGACTGGCGTCTGACCTCCCAATCCTGAGAGGCAATACCATCGCGAACCAAGCGGTTTTTTGACTCCTTTTTTTGTCGGACCATAAAGCACTGGAACGCTTTACCAACACACGTGTTCCCTTCTACCTACAATCCTGGGCTCTTTAAGCGAGGCGTGAAAAAACATCTGTTGAGGCCGTCTAGGTAGGGGCCACCATTCTAGGGATAATCTCTGGTAATGGTGGCCACTACTTTTTGGACTTCACCTCAGCTTACCATCAGGCGGGGTGCAGTCAATCTGACGGACTAAATATTTAAAAAAAGCCTTGAAGGTGCAGCGACTTGCAGGTGATGTTGGCTTGGGCCCTAAGGATCTTAATAAGGCCCTGTGCACCATAACCTAATCTTATACATTTATAGTGTTATTGAAATACAACTATTTTTAACGGATTCTATCGCGGTTTATTTGATGTTATTTTAAAAACCTCCAAAAACCTCCAAAACTATATGGGTTACCGAAAATACACAAGGAAAATGCTCCCCCACGTCCTATTGTAAGCCAGACCAACTTACTGACTGGCTCAGCACGTAGCGAAGGTACTCTCACCACTTCGAGGTAATTCAACAGCGTATGTTAGAGATTCTTACCATTTTGTTAGTGAAATTAAACGGGTGCGCCAAAGTTCACCTAAATTTTCAACTCCGAAAATTGGAACTCCGAAAATGTTCTTCCTAACATTTTTCATCCTAACAATCACAATTCCTAACTACTCTGTCTCTAATGTTTTAATTCCGAATCATTCAACTTCATAATGTCGGTAGCAATAAACATCTATTATACTATTATTTCTTTTCCTATATTTTGTCAACATAACCATCTTTTACACTATTATTGAAAGTCATACCTTTTTTGTTTAGATTTATTTTTATTAATAATAATCAGTATTATATACATTAATTTTGCGTAACTTTTCCAGTTTCAGTTATTTCGTTATTTTCACATAAAATGTATAACATATAAGTATAACAGTACCATGGTACAAGTAGCACTTTACCCACCTTATACCACGGTACTATTTATAGTCGTTGGTTTAGGTTAGAACTGTGACCAATTATTCGGTAAATATTTCTTTCCGAGTATTAATGACAATATTATGGTAATTATGTTTAGGGATAAAAATGTTAGGATAAAAAACAGTAGGAGCTTTAATATTGTATGTTAACGATTTTATTGATAACAATTTTCGGAAACATGAGTGTTATGAACATCGACGGTAGCACTACAAATAGTATGAATAAAAACTTTAGGATGAAAAATTTTAGGAGTGATCATTCGGATTACAAATCGTTAGGAAGAATTTCGGATAAAGAACTTTAGGTGAGTCAATATGGACCCAAATTAAACACAAACATCTCACAAATAATGAAACAATGGTCAGTTTTGATGTACAGTCATTATTTACGTGCATACCTGTACATGACTGTATAGACATAGTTAGGAGAAAGTTAATAGAGAACACCATGCCTGAGGAATATGTAGAAATACTAAATCACTGCTTAACAACTGGCTACCTGTTGTGGGATAACAAGTTCTACATACAAATCGATGGCGTGGCAATGGGTTCCCCAGTATCGCGAGCTATGCAGACGGTTGCCATTACACCTAGATTTTATAAACGGTATGTAGATGACACCTTCACGATACTACCAACAGATAGTATAAATACATTTTGAACACACCTTAATTCCATTAATAACAACATATAATTCAGAGGCAAATAATTCATTAGCTTTCCTAGATGTTCTTGTAATCAGAAACTCTAATAATACTTTGAGCCACAGTGTGTATAGGGAAAAGACCCATACTGATAGGTACTTAAACGGTGAATCTCACCACCACCCTAAACAGTTAGCTACCGTGGGAATGTCTTTGTTTCAGAGAGCCCGTGGGATCTGTGACAAGAAACACCTGGACGCTGAGCTACAACATGTCAAACAAGTTCTGTGACAACAAGCTCAAACAACCGCGCATCAGTCACAAATCCCGAGAAAAGCCAGCCACTGTCGAGCGCCAGCCTGCAGTCCTACCATACGTACGAGAGGTCACTGACAAGATTGGCTACATCTTGAAGCGAGCTTCAATTAACACATACTACAAGCCGCCAACGAAGATATGTCAATTTTTACTATCTGTCAAGTGCCAATTGCCTCTACAAGATGCAGGGGTCTATAAAATAGATTGTGACTGTGGGCTCTCTTACATTGGTCAAACCAAGCGAAGCATTGGCACTCGCGTCAAAGAACACATAGCTGACATAAAACACCAACGCTCAAAAAAGTCTGCTGTATGTGAATAAGTGCAACAGGGGACCAAACATTACTTACGATTTGATAAACCACAGATACCCGCCAAAGAAAATCGATTCCTACCTAGGATGCTCCTCGAAGCTATTGAAATTAAACAAGTTGAATTCCTGAGACGAGCTCAGCCGAATACAAGGGATTTTCGATTTTGCGTTTTTTTTTTCTTTATCTTGCAATGGTTCACCCCAGCACGAATCTATTACCGTAAACAGCAACTCGATAGCTCATCTCCTTCATACCCAAAACCGTGACAGAAAATTGGCAACGACGACGTCGACGACGACGACAACTCGATAGCAATAGGGCTTTTCTAAAGAAAATCCCTAAAAGCATCCTAATTTTAATAGAGAAGATGGTTGGAATGTACCACCAGCTTGGGACCCAGTTATTCACGTAATTAATTCCAAGAAAAATCAAAATACAACAAGACTTCATGATACTGTGAGCTCATTCTGCGTAAATTGTAACACCAACAATTCAGCATAGTTCGGGTACTTTGAGATAACTTTCACTTCAAACTACAAGACAACAACCATCTTTAGTCTCCCCGTGACCATGGCTGCTGAAAAGCAACCGAAACGTCGGGATTAATGTAAAAAATAAAATAACATCAAATAAACCGCGATAGAATCCGTTAAAAATAGTTTTATTTCAATGTGTAACATTCGCGTAAACTTCCGACAATATTATTTATTTTGTTAGTTATATCGTGTCATTGGTAGGCGTGTACCACTGAACCAGTTAGCCTGTGACCACGGCCAGTGTAACTTGGTCAAAACATCAGGTAATTTATATTGTAGACACAGTCTTCACACGAAACCAGCGGACTTGTGTAAAAAGTTTAATGACAGAAGAACAAGCTCGTGAAGTGGGAGGAAAGACAGGCAATATTTATGTACGTACAGTGGGTGTGATACAATCACTAAGCGGTGTGATGTGTTTTGACAAAATGGAAGGTAGTAATTTCGTGGTTTCTGGTAAGGTACACTAATATAAGTGAACATAAAGGACAACTTGACGTATTTTCTAATCATGAACTATGTGAAGCTTTACCGCTCTCACCGGCGGAGATTCGCGATGGGTTTGGCTGACTTCTTGTTGTGAAAGCCTTCTCAGCCTGCTCTGCGGTTTCAGTGCCTGTCGTTATCCTGCCTGGAAAAGAAAAAAATATAAATATCCCTCATAACACAAAAATAATGCATTCAGGAGGTTGATTGAGCTGCTCCGGCGCTGCATATTCGGGCAGGCGCTTGTAGATTTTATTGTAAAACGGACGCGATCATGTTATAGATTTATACATAACGTTTGAGATATATGACGAGAATGTGCGGGTGAATGAGGAACCTTCTACTTCACCGACTCGAAGCCGGAAGGCGTGTACCACTGAACCAGTTAGCCTATGACCACGGCCAGTGTAACTTGGTCAAAACATCAAGTAATTCAAAGGTGTAATATACCCTTATCGCGTTAATTCAAGTTAACAATATTGTATATTACAAATTTTCTAGTAGACTTTATATGCCTATAGAATAAACCTTTAATACTTGAATTAGTTTTTATTTTCTAGTTGAATTCATTTATTAAAGCGTATTTTTTAAACTATGATTTTGACGCATCCAAAGGCGTGTATTATGTAGTCAAATAAGAATGACCTTACAGAAGCGGCTGCATAACTAAGTTCAAATACGAAAGCCCCAATTACGTATACAAATGAAATCTCTATGCTTTACATAGAACATTCGCTTTAAAGGCTGGAATGTATCAAGAAAATTAGGCCACATTCTCAAGTACTGCGACAGCGGTAGCGGCTGCGGTTCTACAGACTCATTATTATCACAGAGTTAGTCCCGGTTGTATCCAAAGTTTGTACTTTGGAGCCCAAGGCCGGCTCTTCTACTCTTAATATTGATTTATTTGTCCTGGCTTTTACGAGAGCGACTGCCGTCTGATCTCCCATCCCCAAGAGAAAAGCCGGAGTTAGAGCCTCGCTTGACAATCAGCAGGTAAAATTGGCTTGGTCCCAAAGGTCTTGACAGGGCACCATATATCCATGGTCCCACAGACTATAAAACTTAAATGCAATCTCTTTAGTGTGGGAACTGATTTTACCAACTATCGCAGGTTATAACCAATCATGTAATACAAAACTTTGATGTGTTAGGTCAACAGAGAATAAGCCTAGAAGTACATGTCAGATAGTAGACAAGCGCGTTTCAAATTTTATTTACGCAGCATTGAGGCAGTGTATGGTCAAACTAATTGAGTGGTTACCGTGACCTACGAACGAGGATATTAAAGCGTTATCATTCTCACGTAGAAAAAAAAAAGAAGGTTTCCTCAATTGTCACAAACCATATGAGAGGTAGCATAACTATGTTTATTTTGGGGTCTAGATAGCGCTATGTAGAATGTCGTAGAATATTAATAATATATTAAAAGAAATAAATTATACCGTTCCTTAACGCTGATATTAAGTGCGGGGGTAGTCATTTCCCGGCAAGCTGTTTGTCCTGGGAAAAGTATGGCTCTACCACATTCGAGTCATCATCCGCTATCGGTGAGGACGGAACTTTTCGGTATGTAGCCTTACATTTGTTCGCTAGCACACATTTGAACCTTTTTGTGAACATTTTTCATTCTTTCATTCCATCCGCTAACGTTACGTTTAAAATAAAGCAATAAGTCCACAAAGGGTTATGCAGCAGAGTAATAATACATACAAGGCGACTAAGGGATAGAACTGTTTTTCATCGACAACTCATGAAAAAGTGTCTATTTAGCGGCGATTGGCTCGTACCCTATTTTTACTCTGACGTGGTACTAGAAAACATAGTGTTGAACCTCTGAATGCTACTTAAGCTCAGTGCAAATATTTGTATGGATGAATACGTCTATTTGCATTAGTCTGGGTGTTTCTATGTATAATATGTATGTATTTACAAAAAAAAGGTAAATAAGTATGTTTATCCGCATTCTGGAATCCATAACATAAGCTAGTTAAACTATGCCTACTTTCTAAAAAGCGCTGTGTAGAATGTCGTAGAAAATGTATTTATTTATTTCCAGCTGATACCCGCAACTGCGACTGCGTGAAATACTAATCCCGATCCTTTGACCACAGGAACCAATTCCCGGGATAAGCCGGATAAAATGTGCTATTCCAGACTATTTATTTCTATGCTAAATTTCATCCAGATCCGTTCAGCCGTTTGAGCGTGATAGAGTTAAAAACATCCATCCATCGATCCAAGTTTTCGCATACATAAAAGTAGTTATTTACTTTATTGTACTTCGAGACAATATTTCGGAATTCCATTTAAAATATTTACCTGCAAATATTATGCTTATGTATGTAATTGTATGTCTATAATAATATTACGCACAATTCAGCAACCGCACAAAGAAAAGAATAATATTATGGAAGTCCTTTTCGATTTTTTTTTTCATTAGGAGACTTATTTTTGGGCAAAGTTTCAATGAAATGCGTTGCGTGTACACTCACCATACGTTTGTAAATTGAACTTTTTATTACACCTGTTACTTTTTTTACTTTTACTTTTCTAGAAATAGATAGTATATTATAAAGTCATCATCATCAACCTATTCTAGTCCACTGCTGGACATAGGTCTCCCCCAATGAGCGCCATAGCGCCCTGTCTTCAGCTTGCCGCATCCAGCATCTGCCCGCAGTCTTTCGCAGATCGGCATCCCACCTGGCCGGAGGGCGTCCTACACTACGTTTGCCGAGTCGCGTTCTCCACTCAAGAACACGTTTACCCTAGCGGTTGTCGGTTCTTCGCAAGAGGAGTATTATAAAGTAACTTTTACTACAGGTATAGTAAGAATATTTAGATTCATATTAATAATTAAAGCAAGATATTTCGTTGGTTAGAGGTTAGCTTTTGTTTATTTATTAGTTTCCCGATACTTCCTTTGATGTAATGGTATTTTCTTTATTTATGAATATGCGGCGTGAAAACTTTGGATCCTTTGATCCTCTAATTGGAGGAGTTTGAAATTTGGCATATTTCTTCTTCTCTCGTGTCGATGGCATATCAAATTTTTTGGTATAGTTAAAGTTTATTTATGCTGAAGAAGTGTTGATTTATCTTAGAGATTATTCTTACAGATACGACTTCATTGATTTAAAGTTTAGCTTTTATTTTTTATTAATTTTCCGATACTTCCTTTGATGTAACGGTATTTTCTATATTTATGAATACACGGACTGAAAATCCTTTGGATTTGGATGAAATTTGAATCGGGGTTTGAGATTTGGCGAAGTTCTTTCTCTCTCGTGTCGATGGCATATCAAATTTGGTTTACCCAGTGTGTATGAGTTCCTCCGGTGTACATTTGTATGGGCATTTTTGAAGTTAAATATTTTGGTATATACCTAGTTATAGTTTATTTATGTAGAAGCAATGTTGATTTATCATAGTTTTCACGGGCACGACTGCCGTCTATGCCCCAACAAAGGGAGGAAATCCTGTACGAGAGCCTTGGCATTCAATCGGCAGGTATACCAGCTTACAGATGTCGTACGCTTGGGCCTTACAGATCTTGGTGGGCTTCATACACCCATTCAGGAATATGTATAACGCAATCGATTATCACGACATACATTGGTAGAATATTTATAGGTCTCTTGAACATACATAAGATGCCTTCGAGTCAAGGCGAAAAGAACCCCAGAGATTTATTTACTGACAAGATTTATGTTGTGTTATCTATGATCGCTGATTTGGAAAAGTATTGATGATATTTTTTTATTTGTGATCTGTATTTTTAGGGATTTTCTTTAGAAAAGCCCTATTGCTATCGAGTTGTCGTCGTCGTCGACGTCGTCGTTATCAATTTTCTGTCACGGTTTTGGGTATGAAGGAGATGAGCTATCGAGTTGCTGTTTTCGGTAATAGATTCGTGCTGGGGTGAACCATTGCAAGATAAAGAAAAAATCGCAAAAAAAAAACGCAAAATCGAAAATCCCTTGTATTCGGCTGAGCTCGTCTCAGGAATTCAACTTGTTTTAAGCCCGTCACACACGTAGCTATAACATATATTAATATGAATCATACTAAGGCGTATTACGGTATATTTTCTATACAAATTTCGAGAGACCGCACACCCAGCTAAAATATAAATATATTTATTTGGCTCAAAGCGTATGAAAAAAATATAGTAAAATGCCTTGTTATGATTTATAAATAAAATAATAAATAAGCCGTTTATTATTTCTCATTTTCCATGCAAATAGAAATAATTTATTAAACAATTTATTAGATAACGATGTATATTCATGTTGATGATGTTATTATTAATTTTATCATTTCAATTTAAATAAATAATATTTGTTTTTTTCTTCATAATAAAATAATAATGTTATGATATATATATATATGACGAAGGAGTGTCTCCGTAATTATTTTTAAAAAGCGTGACACCAGCATTGCTGGCGTCACAACTTCCATAGTCAGGGCTATCGCTCATCTTCAGTGATCAAAGTAAACACAAGTAATACTTTCTTGAATTTATTTTCGAACTTTTGAGGAGGTCCGATCACTACGACCGCTCAAGCGAGAATGACCCGATTCAGAGTGCGCTCGGCCTTTTATAGCAAAACTATGTGAGTCATTCATTTGAACAAAACACCTATCCTTGCACAATAAAATAGTTTTTACATGATAAAATGTTACAATTTGATAATCAATACGTTTTAAATTATTTTAAAAGCTATTAGCATGTGTGAATCTATTTTTAATGTTAACACGTGATAAAACAATGACCACATGTTTTCACATCAGAAATACAGCTCTCTTACAAACAGAATACATCAAAAATAATCTGTATCTAATTATAAGCAATATTAATCCGTTACTCTAATGTTTTTAAACGCGATTTATTACCCAATCACAATAAACAAATCCGATTTGATTTTGAGGTTATTCCGGACACATGTTTTCGTTCCCTATTTGTTTTGAAGTGTAGCAGCCCGCCGACACGGCCATTCTGACAGGCGGCGCGTGCTCTGCGCCTGCCTACGTGTGATGTTTGATGCCTGAAAACGTTTTTCTTTGAAGTAGGTATCAGTAAGCGACCCATGTCGATTATTTTTATAGAGTTATTGTTGTTACAACAGTGCACAAAGACATCTTAAGTGTACTGCCTTATTAATTGAGAATCTGTGGTGTATACGTGTCTAACCATAGTTCCACAAGGCGTCCCTACGGTATCTCAGGGTTCACTTGTGGATGCATCAAGGATCCGTGGTTAGCTCAAGGGTAACTCATGGTTTAGCTCAGAGGTACCACTCTCCAGACATTTTATTCTTGTAGATTCTAGTTGAAAATATCGTGAAAAATAATGAATTTTGTCTCACCGGTTTTAATCCGATGACGTGTGTTCGGCGTCGTGAGTTATCTGGACTGGCTGGGCAGCTTGAGATGTGGATGGCCCTGGATCAGGGGCGGTTGCAACGTTGTTTTGCGGTGTCTCGAGATCATCTCCCGCCGACACAGCACCTTGGTTTCTTGGTTGTAGTGCACGCCGAAGTTGATCGTGGGCGACTTTTCTGGAGCGGCCTCTGCCGACCACCTAAAAATTCCCTTCCTCCATCCACGATTATTTGGACTGGTGTTCCAAATAAATGTACAGTACGTTTTAATGCGGCAAGCGTACTATGTGGGCTTTTATCAGTGGCATGATATAACAGTACGTACTTTGTGAATGCATCCACTGTTACAATAACGTACTGTTGATCTTCTTGGGTTCCCAACTTTCCCGTGATGTCCATGTGGATCACTTGAAATGCACATGTTGGCTTTTCAATCGGATGTAGCTGTGCTTGTACTGCCCCAGATGGGCCTTTACAAGTTCTACATACTACGCAGTTGTCAACGTATCTTCGGATCGTGGTGCTCATCTTATCGAACCAGTAAGTTTCTTTGATTTTCTGTAGGGTTTTCTCCCAACCTGGGTGCTTAAGTGTGGTGTGGAAGGAGTTAATTAGACTCCATTGGAAGGACTTCGGTACTACTGTTCGCAGCTGTTGGCCGAATATCTGATCTAGGACGTGCTTCTTTAGTACGCCTTCTTCCAAGGACCTTCCACTGGATTGTTGTCAATCAGGTTATTCAGTATTGGCCGAAGTTCGTCATCTCGTCGTTGTTCTATCTTCAACCATTCAAGGTCTTTTGTAATTACGTTTACTGCCAGTTCACTGTGGTTTCTGCTGAAGTAATCAGCATGCTGAAGCCGGTTTCCTTTACGGTATTCGAGCTCGAAGTCATAATTTTGTAGAAACGCCCACCAGCGGTGAATCATGAAAGCTACCGCATGTTGTCGTCCGTCGAAAATTTGCACAAGGACTGCTCCAAATCCAAGACTGCTTGCGTCTGTATACAGCTGTATTGGTGCTCCTTCTTGAAAAAGGGTCAGCACAGGAGCTGAGGTGAGGCATTGAATTATTGTTGACCTGGCCTTCTCGTGTCGGTCTTCCCATTCCCATTTGGCTCCTTGTTTGGTTAATTCGTACAGCGGTACCATGATGCGTGAAAAATCCGGGATGTACTTCCTGAAATAGCTTGCGAGCCCATTGAATTGCCTCACTTGTTTGACGGTCTTCGGTATTGGGGCTTTGACCAGAGCTTCCACCTTCCTTGGGCTGGGTCGTACTTGGCCGTCTGATACCAAGTTGCCTAGATATTCGATGGTCCGTTTAAAAAAACTGCACTTGTCGGCGTTGATGGAGAAGCCAGCTTCTTGTAAGGCTATTAGGATGCGTTCAATGTTTAATAGTCCTTCGCTGAAATTTGTACTTTTGCTAAGTACGTCATCAACGTACACTTGTGCGACTGTTCCCAACAGTGGGTTCAATGCTCTGTTGATGCACCTCTGATACACTGAACAGGCATTGCTCAATCCGAACGGCATGGTAATGTACTCGTACAAGCCATCTGGTGTCACGAACGCGGTCTTCTCGATGGACGTTTCCGCGATGGGTATTTGGTGAAACCCAGCTGCCATGTCAAAGCTGGTGTAGTAATACCCATTGGCCAATTGATCGATCTGATCAGAGATTAGTGGCAGTGGGTAATGGTCGCGTAATGTATTCGCATCGAGCTCTCTGTAGTCCACACATAGCCGATCATCTCCATTCTTCTTTTTTACTAAAATTATAGGACTTGAGTAGGGAGATTTGCTTTCGCGAATGATGTTGTGTTCCAGCAAATCTTTGATGATATCCCGAACTTTTTCTCGTTCTACCGGACTAAGCCGGTAAGGCCTTCGCTCAACATATTTGTCTGCATTCTTCAGTCTAATTTCCAGCTGTCCAGTGTTAACGCGCGTTTTTGGATATCCTCGAATGAATAAGTGCTCATATTTGGTCAGTAACGTGCGCAACTGGTTCAATTCTTCGGGATTCGTCAGGTCGCAATCTAATTTCTCAAAGGTGCTACTTTTTGATGTCACAAGATGGGCCCATTTGCTGGTGAATCAGTCTGGTGCCGTCTGATGTTATCACCATGCTTAAGTGGGTACCATGAATCAAATTCATGCCAATTAATACGTCAGCTGATATCTCATGATCAGGAACCACAAAGAATAATATTTCAATCCTTATCGCTTCAATGATACAGATGGTCTTCATCTCTAATATTGAAATTACCGGAAATTGGCCAATCCCCTTCAGGTGGTTAACTGCAGAGCGTCGCTGACCAGGTAATTTTGCAGCAATTGATTCTCGAATCAATGAGCATTCTGCTCCACTATCGAAGATGGCACGTATTGTTCTTGCACCAATCGTAACAGTGATGGGTGCATGTTTGGTTTCAGCTATACAGTTCACGTTTGATGTCAGTGCGTTTTGACGCCTGTAGCACGTCTCAAATGTATGACCCGCTTTCTTGCAGAATGAACAGGTCATCGCGTTTTTAGATGGCTCCGTTGTTGTAGTATTGGTTCTCTGAAGATTTGAAGTAGATTCCGAAGGTCTGAATCTACACTCGTTAGTGCTATGGTTAGTCCTTTTGCATATTTGGCAACGTACAGCAGCAGCTTGAGAAGAATCTGGATATCGTACGCGTTTTGGCATCGATGTGATAGGATTTTGGTGAGGGCGCTTCTTTCTTAATGAGGAAGCCACAGAGATGAGTTCTGGAACCGTGTTTGCTTTTGCGTTTAACAGCTCAATACGTAAGCGTTCATCGCTTATACATCCAATCACTGCTTCCACTGAAAGTTCATCATCCAGTTGATCTTTCGTGATTCTTTTCCAGAGAACCCAGGCGCGGGATAAAAATTCAGAAATATCCTTGCTTGAGTCATACACATGCTCCCGAAACTGTAGTATATCACGGGAGTATCTGTTCTCTGGCTCAAATGTGGTAATCAGTTTTTCGCGGAACTCTTCCCACGAGGATGTAGACACCAACCAATCGTCGATCCACATCTTAGCACGTCCCTTCAGTAATCCACACACCTTAGTACGTAGATCCAGGTCATTTAGTTTGTAGCTGGCAGCTGTTTTATCGATGTGCTGGCACCATTCCCGGACTCCAACATGACTGTCGGGATCGAATGACGGTAAATAGATGTCCTTGATCCTGATTCTTGGTTCTGGAGGAGAATACAACCGTTCGGACATCCTTTGCATCATCTCCATCATTTGTATCATAAACTGGGGAGGGCATCCGACTATTGGAGTAGTTGGATGCATTGTCGTTGTGTTGGATGATCCAGCAGCGATGGGTACTGTATATATACCGCCCCCTGGAAGGTATACTTCTTGATTGTAAGATGT
Organism: Cybosia mesomella; assembly: GCA_946251805.1. Taxonomy (NCBI): domain Eukaryota; kingdom Metazoa; phylum Arthropoda; class Insecta; order Lepidoptera; family Erebidae; genus Cybosia; species Cybosia mesomella. The sequence continues at coordinate 8,513,627 of OX276398.1, read as the reverse complement.
GGGTCCCATTGACGTGAATGGTACCCCTACGGAAGCTGGTATTTCCGCAGTGATCGGTGTATACGTCGTGCCTGTGGAAATTCCCGTTGTGATGGGCTGCACGGTGTTAAAGTTGTTTGCTGGTACTCCTGAAGTGTTCAACGAGGCAGTGTCTATCAGCCTAGTACTGCCCTGCGCTGTTCCAGTCGTGACAGGTTGAACCGAAGTCGCTGAGGATGTGGTAGGGACCAGAGCTTGTTCTGATCCCACTTCTGATGACGAAGGAGTGTCTCCGTAATTATTTTTAAAAAGCGTGACACCAGCATTGCTGGCGTCACAACTTCCATAGTCAGGGCTATCGCTCATCTTCAGTGATCAAAGTAAACACAAGTAATACTTTCTTGAATTTATTTTCGAACTTTTGAGGAGGTCCGATCACTACGACCGCTCAAGCGAGAATGACCCGATTCAGAGTGCGCTCGGCCTTTTATAGCAAAACTATGTGAGTCATTCATTTGAACAAAACACCTATCCTTGCACAATAAAATAGTTTTTACATGATAAAATGTTACAATTTGATAATCAATACGTTTTAAATTATTTTAAAAGCTATTAGCATGTGTGAATCTATTTTTAATGTTAACACGTGATAAAACAATGACCACATGTTTTCACATCAGAAATACAGCTCTCTTACAAACAGAATACATCAAAAATAATCTGTATCTAATTATAAGCAATATTAATCCGTTACTCTAATGTTTTTAAACGCGATTTATTACCCAATCACAATAAACAAATCCGATTTGATTTTGAGGTTATTCCGGACACATGTTTTCGTTCCCTATTTGTTTTGAAGTGTAGCAGCCCGCCGACATATATATATATATATATATATATTAATATATATTATAGTTAAGTGTGTGACGGGCTTTAACTTTACTGTTTCTGATGGAAAGCTTATAAGTGCGGAAGGAAGACTAAGTAAATATTTTGTGCTTTTTAGTGATATAAATAAACTAGCAGGTACTCGCGGCTCCGCCTGCACGGAGGTCGCTTATTATTTTTTGGTCAGCTCTTCGGTTCTACTTAACCAATTACAATCAATCATATAGTAGATTTTAAGCCTGACCAAGACCTTTCTAATAGGAAAAACCGCATCAAAATCCGTTTAGTAGTTTTTGCGTCCATAGCGAACAAACAGACAAACAGATGAACAGACAATTCCAAAAAAATATTTTTGTTTTCAGAATCATCAGTTCATTTAACATAGACCAAGTATTTTTTTAAATATCTCCAATGTACAGAAACAACTAATTTTCAATTTTATTATAATCAATAAATAAAATTAATATTCTATTACATTCTAAACAGTGCTATCTAGACCCAAAATAAGCAGAGTTTAACTAGGTTCTATTATGGGTTCTAAAATACAGATAAACATACTTACTTAAATACATTATTTTTGTAAATACATATATATTGTACATGGAAACACTCAGACCAATTTAAAAACTAGAAAAAAAAAACCATTATTCATATAAATATTTGCATTGAGGCCAAAGAAGAAGAAGTTAATCGAACCCGCGACTTCTGACTAAGAAGTCGCGCACTCTAACGCTACGCGATAGAGGTCTTCAATTACTGAAATTGTTAGAATATTAATGAAATCTTATACCATTAAACGATTTAGTACACTACTATCTCAGAAACCGGTGTTTTGCTTTTTAAATTCATATACCCAACAACTACATTCACAATACAAAATCTATTAACGTACCATGAAAATTAATCATCGTTATAGGGGCGTGACTTGTGTCCGGCACAACAACAGAGGTGCAATATGTATATCTATATATAAACCAATATTTTATAGAGGCAAGCTAAATTCAGTAATTTTTATAATATGTTGAGGGTAATCTTCGGAACCACTGTACTTATTGGAAAAATTCTTCCTTTTCTTTCCGTCCTCCATGAGCGCAGGCCTGGGGGTGGCAGGTGAGGCCGCCTGTCACCCCAGCAGAAGCAGGCCGGGACGGTGGGGCGACTAGCGCTCCTCCCCCAAACCGGGGCAAGACGGGGACACCGTGGTTTCCAAACCCGAGGGGGCCATCTCGAAACTGGAGATGGCCCAGGGTCAGTCGGGGTGTGAGGGATATGCTCTATGGGGAACCTTACACCCAGGCGTCTGAAGACCCGAGACGGCGTGCGGTTTTAGTCGGTTCAAACCCGACATAACCGCCCCCGCTGGCGGGCGGGGGGGTATCCGAGGGGATTTCCGCACGAAAAAAAAGGTACTGTATCTCCGATAGACATAGGCGATATTTATTCTGTGGCTTGAGTTAAACACACTGAAGCGAAGCAAGGACGGGTTGCTAATTATATCCTACTAATATTATAAACTCGGAAGTTTTTGAGTATGTATGTATGTATGTTTGTTGCTCTTTCACGCAAAAACGACTGAACGGATCTGGCTGAAATTTGTTACAGGGATAGACTATAGTCCGAACACATAGGCTACTTTTCATCTCGGGAATAGATTCTTATGGGTAGCGGGAACGGGATCAGAACTCCACGCGGGCGGAGCCGCGGGCAACAGCTAGTATAAGTTTATTTCAATTGTGAGATGACAATACAAAACACTATTTTTGGAATAAATTACGTATGCTAAACCATGTTTCTTTATTGTATTAATACGATGGGTGACCATTCTCCCAGCGTTAGTTCCGGTGGTATCCAAATTTAGCAGTTTGGAGTCCTGGGACCGCTCTCTTACTCACCATTATTGGGTTAATTTGACTTTTACGGGAGCGAAAATGATCTGACGTCTATCTGATCTTCCAAACCCGAGAGGGACGTATGCACCAAAGCCTCGTCCGTCAATCAGGAGGGGGCCGCCTTACATGTGAGGTTGGTTTGAGCTCCAAACTTTTTGGTGGAGCGCACAGAAATATATATCAATATAAATATATATCTCGATAATATCTCTGTGGTGGAGAGCCTATAACACATAACATAACATAAACTCACGCCTATTTCCCGAAGGGGTAGGCAGAGGTGCTAGCACCCACATTTCGCCAGTTTATGTTTAGGTCCCAATGTAATAGGTGGCGAGCATATTGCCATTAACCGGGCATTTATAAGCCTGCGATAAAATACACACATAACTTCGAAAAGCATCGAAAAGTCATTGGTGTGTGCCATGGTAAAACCTTGGATCGAACCCGAGACCTCGTCTCAGCAGTCCATTACCCATACCACTAGGCTACCGCGGCTATAACACCCTCTTTTAAAATCGTAGCTAATCTAATTTAGGAACTTAGATTACCTAAATGATATTGTCGGAAGTTTACGCGAATGTCACACATTGAAATAAAACTATGCTGGCCATGACTGCTGAAAAGCAACCGAAACGTCAAAATCAATGTAAAATATAAAATAACATGAAATAAATCGCGATAGAATCCGTTCAAAATAGTTTTATGTCAATTAGATTACCTATTTATTTATTATTCATACAGCTAGAAACTGGTATCATAGCACATTAATTATAGAAAAAACTAGCATCGCCATGAGATTTCACCCGTGTAATTCCTGATCCCATGAGAAAATAGGGATAAGAAGTAGCCTATATTACTCAGAAATAATGTAGCATTTTAATTGTGAAAACATTTTTGAAATGTGTTCAGTAGTTTCAGAGTTTATCGATTACAAACAAACAATTCCTTCTACTTCGTAATAATACTATAATATAGTCGTAGATGTACAGTCAACGACAAAAGTAGCTTAACAAATTCTAATTTATGGATCTCCTCATCTCTTAAAGCTTTCATAAAATAATAAACCAAACATGAATTATACTAACTCTGTTTTGCTGTGGATTATAAAACTAAGTATACGTCAATTACTGGTACATTATTCCAATTGAAAAAAAGGTTTGTAAATATTTTAGTATATTTCAACTTTTGTCGTTGACTGTACCTATATCGGAAAATTCATTGAATGTCCAAGGCAGCCCCTGAAGTCATTAGATATGCTACTCATACGTGTATTATCAAATATTTTGATGGCATTGTAGTCAGCCATATTAGCTTAATAGCTTGTGGCGTATTAGGGCTACTGTATCGATTGAACTATGATTGTCCTCGTTTAATTGTTATGTCAATAGGCAGCTAGCCTATGTTTCCAAGCGAGAGGACTCCAACCCCGATGGCTGCCACGAGTTCACGCCTCGGCGCCTCCCACGCCGGGCAGTCCGCCAGCGTGTGCAGCCCCGAGTCCTCGCTCGAACTTAGTTCGATACCTCTTTGCACTAATAAATGTTTCTTTCTTTATTTCTTTCAATACTATCATTAGCAGTTGTCGAATTGTGGATATTATACAAGGCTACTATCGAACAGGGCTGTTTTTCATCCAAAATCTTTTATCAAAAAAGTACCCGTGAAAAAGTACCCGGTTTGTTCGTGGAATAGTGGACGTACATGAACGTAGGACCAGAAAACATAGTTGACCAGATTGTGTTTACAGTTCTGGCTCCCTTTTTCAGCATATGGAGGTGTAAATATAGATATCGTAAGTACGAACATTGACACTGAAATTAATATTCAAGCCGTATTCCAAAATTAATACATTTTCGTGATATTTGAGGCCAATACTCGTGTTAGGAATTCGCAATTAGTATTATCGGAGGAATTTATCTGAACATACCTGAGCATAATAAAGATAATATCATTATCTATTTTATAAAGAGGGAGGCAAAATTTTGTAAGTTGTTTATTTGATCGTGGTAATCTTCGGAACATCTATTGGACAATTCTTTCACTTTTAGAACGGTATATTATCCCCGAAGGAGTGCTTGAGTTATAAAAAAACTTACATAAACCGTACCGAACCGAGGGCAGGTTGCTTGTATCTTATAATTCATGACTGCGTTTCTAGCAAAGATGTTTGAAGTAGCTAGAGGTGTACAATTCCCTACCAACGTCTTTGGGACCAAAGTCAGTCTCAACTGGTAGTCGGTGAACCTGCGTTAAACAACGGACGAGTCTCTGGCGCCGACTTTCGTCTCTTGGTTGGGAGGTCAGATGGCTTTCGCTCCCAGAAAAGTCGACATAACAATCAAAAACAATATGCGGAAATTGCTATGAGGATAATGTGCGAGGTAGCTACGCGGTGTGAGGATATGTAGCCAATAGACGATAACTATAACGTTTCTTTTGTAATATCAAGATTTTCCGAATAATAAATAAATAAGTATTCTAGGACAAATGACACAACGCCATCTAGACCCAAACTAAGCAGAGCTTGTCATATGGGTTCTAGAATGCGGATAAACATACTTAAATACTTTTTTTTTGTAAATAAATACATATTATACATAGAAACACCCAAACCAATGCAAATATACATAGTTGCACTGAACGGGAATCGAACCCGCGACCTCTGACTTAGCAGTCAAACGCACTACCGCTACGCCACAGAGGTCGTCGTCCAAGTCAACCTCACCTGCAAGCCGGTACACCTGCTGATTGACGGATGACGTTTGGGCGTAGGCTTTCCTCTCGGAGTTAGGGGGTCAGATAGCAGCCGCAAGTGCATAGCCGGGCAGAGGGATAGTGGTCGCAGCACTAGTGGGACCAGTGGGTGTCACGCGGTGCTGCGACGACAGTCCTCTTCTGATGAGGCCGTCAAGCTGAGTGCCACCATTGTTAACACGGTACGTGTATGTAATGGTGACCCTCTTTCCTGAGACTTTACCTTCAGCTTACCATCAGGCGAGGTGAAGTCAAATTTACGTGAAAAAAAGATGACTCCAGACTCGCAAGCAGGCAGTTGGAAGCTCGCTTTTCGGTCAGCAAGGATAATGCTGGCCATAATTGAACAGTACCGTACTACGGCTCCATACACCTATGCACCAGTTTTTAATATCCGTAGGGGAACCTGGGGAGGGTTGATCACCCACTTTGATTATGGACTCTATTTTGTTTATTTTTTGTAATATAGGAAAACTTTTTAAGCCAAACGATTTGGAAATTATCTATCTATTGATAGTTTGAATAAGAAGTAGATTGTGTCACAATTTAACTCATTATGTATTGAAACTCCTTATTGTAAACTTTTACCATGTGTCCCCTGTATTAGGGAGACTTCTTTACCCCTGATTGGGAGCCTTGATCCGGGGGGGATCAAGTCTCCCAAGTGCGTGGGAGATGTGGTAAACAGATTTTTACCGTGTCTCCCCACTACTGATTATCATTGACTAAGTAACTCTATTTGCAATCTACAAAGCTTAAAGAAATAGAAAAACACACAACAAATAGCTATGTACCATACCTTCCATTGCTACAAGTTTAATTCCCACCAGTTAGATAACTTGATCCGCAGAGATCAAATCGCCCATGATTGGGGACACATGGTAAACAGATTTTTAGCACGAATGTCAAATTCAGAGGGTTGATTCCTGTTTAATTCATTAACTTAATCCTTAGGAAATGAATTTGTGAGGAAATCAAATACATGGTAATTCATGTCTTATAATTATTAAATAAGGAACTGTATTATTTTTCCAATAACAACACATTATTAGTGATCTTTTTTTTTTACTATCCAACAAGTTAACATTCGGTATTAGAAATTGTAAACACAAAGTTTCTTCTAAAAATTAAGCTTATCTTTATAATAGACATTTTAAAAATTTAAACAATCACAAAGCAACCTTCAAATAATCGAATATTATTATCATTAATCATTATCACGGTTATAGATTCAATTATTGTTAATAGAATAATATTCAATTCTCTTTCTATTGTAACTATAATTCTAAAAAATAGTACCATTATTGAAAAATAATCTTCTAAACCACCTAATATTGCAGCTACAGCATTTTTCAATTTTTCCTTATCTATTGGTTTTCTCTTTTTTGATCCCTCTTTGGTCGTATATTTTCGCGGCATTATTACCTAAAAAAAATACATGTAATTATTACAGCTCTGTAAATCCTCTGATTTTTAGACGCCAAGGTAGACCTCTCGGGGACACTAGTGTTGCCGCTCGATATTCGACTATTGATAGTCTATCGATAGACTATCGATAGTCGACTATTGTTAGACATTCGATAGAAATATCGATAGTATCGATATTGTCGATACTATCGATTGTATCGATAGCACCGTAAGTATAAATACTATCGACACACAGTAATACTATCGATAGTATCGATAGAATCGTTTATCAATACCCAATGTGCTATCGATAGTATAGTATCAATACTATTGATGCTGAATATTTCAATGACAATCGATAGTATCGATACTATAGATAGTTTTGTTTTATCGATAGTGACCTTTCCTTCAATAGTATTGGTTGGAGTCTGTAGTCTAAATAGGTAATAGAATTGTGAGCACTACACACACACACTACACACCAATACTATTGAAGGAAAGGTCACTATCGATAAAACAAAACTATCGATAGTATCGATACTATCGATTGTCATTGCAATATTCAGCGTCAATAGTATTGATACTATCGATAGTATTACTGTGTGTCGATAGTATATGCACTAACGGTGCTATCGATACAATCGATAGTATCGATATTATAGATGATTTTCGAGGTCAACTATCGATAGTCAAACTATCGATAGTTCGGCAACACTGGGGGACACATGATCCCGGGATCATGTCCCCCCCAAAGAAAAGGACAAAATCTCCCCAAACATAGTGAGGTTGTAAACCATGCCGTACTCAAAATTAATGTACACGTATTTCAAGTGAATCAAAGCTAATGTATACTCAAATAAACTACTAACAAAATAAACATAGTCACTAATAGCCTTTACTTCACATTTTAATTAATAAATCTGACTAAAACTTACCGAAAATTAAATATCACACCACGCGAATATTTCACCGTCCGCCATTTGCAAACCACTGACATTTGTCAAAGAGTGCTATGCTAGAGAGTGAACTTAGGAATGAAGGAATCAGTGTTGCCAGCTTAAAAAAACGTATCACGTTTGGTAAAACTTTTAAATAAAGTTACCAAGTGTCCCCTAGTGATCGACCCTCCCCAGGTTCCCCTATGGATTGAGGAGCCACTTTTCGTATCTCAATTAATTTCAAAAAATATAAGAACATTAAAGTGGCATGCTTACATTGAGGTGCCACGTCAGAACTAGGAACATCATTGATGAATATTTATCATAATTTGGTATGATTTTGTATCATTTGAGAGTATTAAGTAGACAAAATTTGAGCTCGGTAGTGTTAAAATTAAAAAGTTACCATACATTATATGTTGCGTCTGTGAGCATATGTATGACTTGTCATTTATCACAGGAAATTGAAAATGTGAAAAGCTACATGAAAAGCATTGTATGCTCTTGAATATCAATAATATTACACTTATATTTTTAGTAGGCACTATAAATAATCACTACTAAACTATGTGTAAATATCTTGTATATTTACACATAGTTTTTATAACCATCCATTTGATTCCCAACCGTACAACCCATTTCTTTTAACCATACTGACCATACATGTTTTACAATATACTCGTAGTCTGTTGCCTACTGCGGGCTATTACTGTACTTCTAAATAATGCAACGTGGATTGCCTGTAGTTTTTTAATGGCTTCCACGTATTGAATCCATATTCTCATGTTAGCCTCCCAAATGACCGAGGATTTCCTTAACAAAAAGTACGAACAAACCTAATTTTGAATTCTACGCCGGATCCGGGCATCGAACCTTTCGGCTAATTATGGTACGTAAACAAAAACACAAACTTGTGAAGTGTGTAAGAACAGAAGCAGATGGCGGGCCGTTTTTTCTGTAGACCCTTTGTTTTCCGTGCGGAAATCTCCTCGGCTGGCCAGCGGGGGAGGTTATGTTGGACTCGAACCAACTAAAACCACACGCCGTCTCGGGTCTTCATGTGGGTGTAAGGCATTTCCCTCGCACCCTGACCGACCCTTTTTTTTTTCGTGCCGATATCCCCTCGGATACCTTCCCGCCGGCCAGCGGGAGAGGTATGTCGGGCTCGAACCGACTAAAACCGCACGCCGTCTCAGGTCTTCAGACTTCAGTCGGGATGTAAGGTAGCCCAAAAGGAATTTATTTATTTATTATTTATTTATTTATTTATCATCACAAACAATTTTACATTGTGTAGGATATATACATGCAAAATCTTAAAACAAACATACAGCAATTTCCCACGCACCCCAACTGATCCAGGGCCATCTCCGGTTTCGAGATAGCCCACTCGGACTTCGTAACCACGGTCGGGGAGACTTGCTCCTGGAATAAATAATAATTTAAAAAACTAAAAAGCACGCTTTTTATAGAAAACCGAACTAAAAAAATAGAAAATAAGTTTTAATAAATTTAAATTAAGAATAGTGTTAAAAATTTCAATAAATATAAATTAATAATTGTGTAAATAAAAAAAAATGTATTTCATTTTAAAAAAAGCGTGGGGTGCATGGGTGAATAGGTATAAATATTTTATTGACAGACATGAGTAGAGTGATTATCATTTTGATAATATCCTTAAAAACACCCCACGCTTTTTTAAAAATAAAATACATTTTTTTTATTTACACTATTATTAAAGATTTAGATCGGAAAAAGAGAACATCTAGGACGGGACTTGAACCCGCGACCAGTCCCTTACAGGGGGAATGCTCTGACCAACTGAGCCACCTAGACACGTCCCAGATATTCGAAATTCTCCGATATATCATATACGTCTTAAGGCGACGTTGGAGCCATCTACCGTAATTCTTGCGAACTACAGAAACAATGAATAACTTTACAGTCATTTTTAAACATTGTTTTTTGATGACTCCGCCTAATTAATTCAATTAAATTTTTAAGCATTTTGTATGCTTACTTTTTTCTAAAGATTTAGATCGGAAAAAGAGAACATCTATCATATATCGGAGAATTTCGAATATCTGGGACGTGTCTAGGTGGCTCAGTTGGTCAGAGCATTCCCCCTGTAAGGGACTGGTCGCGGGTTCAAGTCCCGTCCTAGATGTTCTCTTTTTCCGATCTAAATCTTTAGAAAAAAGTAAGCATACAAAATGCTTAAAAATTTAATTGAATTATTATTAATTTATATTTATTGAAATTTTTAACACTATTCTTAATTTAAATTTATTAAAACTTATTTTCTATTTTTTTAGTTCGGTTTTCTATAAAAAGCATGTTTTTTTAGTTTTTAAGCTATTATTTATTTCCTACTTTTTAGTTTTATTATTTATAAAAACGTTTTTTTTTTTAGTTTTTTTAAACTATTATATGCTTTGTTGAATTAAAAATTCTCTTTGGTGTTCGAAAATTTGTTAATATAAGATAAATCGGCTAAAGATAATGGTTGGAAATTAAAATTTAACGTAACAAAAATCTTATTTTTTAAATTGAAAAATTGAATAATTTTATCAAATTAGTGTATTGTCATCGGTCCTCGATAAATATACAAAGTTTGAACGAAATCTGGCCGTTTAAAGTGGGTCAAAATCGCACCCAAGTAGTCGGTTACAAACAAACATACAGGTGAAGCTAATAAAAAGCGTATAAAAAGAGGGGGCGCCGGCCTATTGGCTGCTGCTGCTGAGAGAAACGCATAAGTATATTATTTACTAGCTGATGCCCGCGGCTCCGCCCGCGTGATCGGTTATCGTTTTTGGTCATATATCCGTTTCTACAATGCATATAATATTCTTAGATATTCTAGATAGTGCTATCTAGACCCACGGTAAGCATAACTTAACTAGTTTGTACTATGGGCTCTAGAATGTAGACCGATATTCTTAGCAATCCATGGATTCTCCGTGCGGGTGCCGGGTCCATCGCGTTGCTGAGTTGGGAACTCGGGACAGTGCCTGGGACTTGCGACCCAAGTGTAGGTTTATACTTAGATATATTTTTTGTAACAACATATAAATTATACGCAGAAACAAACAGGGCAATGCATTCATGCATACACATATTTGCACTGAGAATTGAACCCGCGACCTCAGACTTAGCAGTCGAACACTTTACCGCTCCACCATGTTGTCAATATGTTGTCAAATATGACTGTATGTACGAGTACGAATGAATAGAATTATAAATAGAGAGGTACTTTAACTGTAACACAATCCACTCTTCGTATTTTGAAAGCGCTCTCAATGTATTGTAATTAACATAATGGCGTGCTTTGTAGTTGAAGGACTTGCCGACGTAAGCTTTGTAATTGTTGCGGCTACGGAATTGCTACGGGCTAGGGGCTACAGTGTAGAGGAATTTTGGTTTCGGTAACCACAGGTTTTTGTAACGAAATTTTTTACGTTTCGAAATGTTTTAAAAAAATACAGAATATATTACAATTACTCCTAGAGAGATAAAGCGAGTGTAGCAATATTAAGCATATTAAGTTTCTGGGTGAGCCTGAAGTCCTCGTACCTTTAGAAATACGATAATTGAAACTTTCAAATAGCCCTACCATTCTCTTATATTTGTTTAGTGCTATGTATTCGCTTTCTTTTTTTACTACTACCTTACCAAGCTGTGGTAAATTTCGTTGGTAACACGATTATAACCCATGTAAAGAATGCTTCCTTTGGCAAATAATGTATTGTTTTGCTGTTTTTTTCCCCAAAATAAAGTATATATTTCAATTCCCGGGTCAAGTAAAGTGCTATTGAGGTATTTCGTATTGCATGAACATGAAAGGCCACCTGCCTGATGGAGTATAGCGTTAGTCCTGGTTGCATCCAAAACTTTCTCTTGATTTGGCTTATCTTGGCTTTTGCGGAAGCGACGGATGCCATCTCACCGTAGACAGTAAACATACAGTCCATGAAAAAATTGAAGTTCAGTAAAAGTTACCGGCAATTGGCTTGAAAATTGAGTCGTTCAAGTACAGCCCTACCTACCTACCTTATACCGATATAGTATTATGGTACACAGTATTATAAAATATACCAAATTTTTTACTAAAGATATTTTAGCTACTTTATTCGCTGAAGCCAGTTCGGTGCTAAACATTTCAGTCAGGCTTGATATGCAGAGTGTGTTGGTAGTTCATTTAAAATTCCTTATGTGTGCTGCGGAAATTAATTACACGTACCACATAGCTTACGTATGTCCAGATTAGGTTAAGTTATTATGGCTAGCTAAAACCTACAGGGAAATCTAATTATGTACCTATCATTACTTTATCGTCAGATGTAATAAAAATCTTTTATTTAACTGGGGTTATCCTTTCGATGGCTTACCCGGGGCGCCCGGCAATGGACATTTGGGGAGGACACCGTGTGGTTTTAGTCGGTCCGATTCCGACACGCCCACCCCATCGTCGGCACCGATGGGGTGAAGCCCGTGGGGGTTTCCACACATTAAAAAAAAGGTGCGCTTCATCCTCAAAATCACCAAAATGTGAATTTTTTCGAACACGTTCGTGACACAACTACTAATAAATAAATAGAAATAAATATTCTACGATATTCTACACAGCGCTTTCTAGACGTAGTACGCATAGTTTAACTGTTCCAGGTTGCGGATAAACATACTTATATACTTTTTTTTAGAAATACATACATATTATACATAGAAACACCCAAACCAATGCATATAGACATATTCATGCATACAAATATTTGAACTGAGCGGAAATCGAACCCGCGCCCCCTGTCGTAGCAGTTGAATGCACTACCGTTACGCCACAGAGGCCATCAATGAGGTTGGCTTGACCGGTTCAGACAGAAGTCCCTTTTGTAAAAGTTTAAATAGAAATCATGGAAAAAAGTAGGCAAGCCGACCCGGGCTCCATCGAATTGCTCCTGTATGACATGAAATTTAATAAATTAGCGTATTGTAAATGTCGATTGTCGTTTTACTATCTACTATTCCAAGACTATCCTTTTCGCTAATGAATATAATTTCAACAATTCTAGAAGTTTTGTTTCACCAACAAGTTCGTAAGTAGCAGTTGAAATACTATTATTATTCGTTGCACGTGAACATGCAAGGCACTTTAATTACCTCTAGAAGTTTAAATACTAAACATAATTATACTTTATTTTGCACACTGGCAATATCATGCACCACTCGGTAAATGCAGGTTGAATTTCAAATTATATAATTATAGTTTTGGTTTATAAGTAATAAACCAACTTGGCCGCTTTTTGTTTTTCATAGTTTATTTTACACGCTGGCAATATTATACTCAATTTAGTATATACAGGTTGAATTTCAACTGCAATTATTAATGAATTATTACGTATACCAAATATATTGTTTTTCACTGCGGTATACTCTATTTCTAATCTAATGGGTGGGTGATAAAATAAAAACAGTCTACTTACAGTTTGATTCCATGTGTAATTTTCGTCACACACAATACCCGGTAAGTACCTATTCTTACAGAAATATATTCAAGATAGCACAGTAGTTATAGTACCTTTGAGACTATGTCAAAATTGAAAGAATTTGGGAACATAGATATTCTATAGTTCACGTAATAAGTAATCTCAATTCTGGCAAGGCCTGTAAACTTATTCGTCCTGTTGACACTTTACTGAACATATCACACATCCACAATATTTAAGAAAGAACTACGACTTTAAACTTCATTCATACCTATACACTCAGCATTTTGACGAGATTTTTTATTTTCATTTTCATTGTCACGCTATTAAGAATTAGCAAAACTATATTAGAAGCATAAAATAATCTTTCTATCTCTGTTTTCACTATAGCATTGTCTCGTTTTGTCACAAGATGTTCCCAGTGGCATAAGTTGCCATTGGTGCATGTTTTAATGCACTAGAGTAATTGATAAAAACACGGCACAAGCATCGAGCAAAGAAGTCACAAGTCACAACGTATTGATATCAATCAATAGTCTTAGGAATGCAATTACGGTGCCAATATTCTCTGCTCAACCGGTATGACATATTCAATAAGAGCGATGTCTATATACGTATACTCGAATCTAATATTGTAATATATTTCGTGTTATACATTATACGATGTCATGGCCTCTGTGGCGTAGTGGTAGTGCATTCGACTGCTACGACAGTGGGCGCGGGTTCGATTCCCGCTCAGTGCAAATATTTGTATGAATGAATATGTCTATTTGCATTGGTCTGGGTGTTTCTATGTATAATATATATGTATTTACAAAAGAAAATAAGTATACAAGCGGATAAGTATACAACTATATTTATCCTCATTCTGAAACCCATAACACAAGCCAGTTAAACTATGCTTACTTTGGGTCTAGAAATCGCTGTGTAGAATGTCGTAGAATGTTTATTATTATGTGTGGAGTGCTGTTGGAGCGTTCCACTTCTATCAAAATTCGCTGATTTGCCTGTTCAGTGCAAATATTGTTATGCATAAATAAATCTTTTTGTATTTTGGTCTGAGTGTTTCAACCAATATTTTTCTTAAGTAGCTATTGACAAGCTTAGTGACATCAATAGTAGTTTCTTTCTCTATTTTAAGGCATGGTTTTTTTGTATCTTACGACCAAATGTACGGATATCAGTACTTGAAAAACACCATAGGTAGAACCTTACCACAAATAAATCCCTCACTGTTAAAAAACAATTATATCTTAAGCCTAATCTACACGGCATAAAACAATTTACCAACATATTAAAATGCCTATAAGATCGTGAATTACCTAGAAAATTTAATCGTTAAGAAAATATCTAAGTACACGTTCCATAATTGGGGCAGTAAAATTTTGCAGCTTTAAGATCTCCCATTCTAGGTTAAACATGAAACCTACAATGAAACGTACATCCGACATCCGCAATACAATGTCGGGGTCTTTCCCTTGTAGTTTAAACATGTAACATAACCGTACATCTGAAGTTGCGGACCGAAGTTTCAGTCAATTGATACTATGAAACGTATTTATTCCGCAATTCTGCTCTAAGACGGCACGTGACACTTCGTTCATTTCCCACCTAAATGCTATCAATGGTAGCCCCCCTGGTCTACTGGCCAAAAGTACCCGTGAATTTTTAACTAGCATACGTGTTTCCTTCTTCTTGCAGTCCCGGGTCCATTAAGCAACATGAATGTGACCATGAATAAACATTTGATGATGCCGTCAAACTGAGGGCGTCCATTGCAGCATTATCGATATATGTAATTTTGACCCCTATTCCTGAGACTTTACCTTTAGCTTACCATCAGGCAAGGTGCAGTCATATTGACGTGACCAATATAAAAAAGTGACGGGACATAGTTTGGTTAAAACCAGTCGTATCGATTTCGATTAAAGATTTCACTATTGACTCCATAAGTAAAAATAATTGGTGTCACAATAGCCGACATCATTATCTTCCCAGCATTACTCCCAGTTGTTTCCAAATCTTACACTTTGGAGCCCGGGTGCACTTTCCTACCTCCTTTCCTGGATTACTTGATCTTGGTTTTATGGTAGTGACAGCCGTTTGATACCCCAACGCCAAGGGAAAAGCCTGCATCATCGACTGGTTCTTCAATCAACAGCAGGCCTAACATAAAACGTACATTCGCAATTGCGAACTGAAATTTCGGGTAATGAAACGCACTTATCCTGCAATCGAGCCCAAATCCGGCAGATATGACAGTTTATTCAGCTTAAACCCTACCATGAAACGACCTAAAACAGCTAAGTTTGGAATTTTGACAGCTTGCCAAAAAAAAATGAAAATGAAAATAGGATGCTATACAAAACGATACGACAAAACGTCGAAAGGTTATCATATTTCAATACAAAGGAAAGTATTTTTTTATATGTTGGTTTATAATAGTTCATTTTTTAATAGAAATATATTGTAAACGAAAACCTCCTTGATATGTTTGATTCAGTCCCGAACATACTTTATGGTTCCGACCGAAAGAACGAAATCCTTAGTAACTTCATGGTACCTTAATGACACTTCTTTCGTTCGTGTTTCATGCGGGCCCGCAATTACAGATGTTACATCTCATGGTAGGAGTAACGGCTTGCAAGTAGGCTTGCAAGATCATGATAGGTCTCCATACTTCATAATTGGTGATTAAATCATACAATCGTACATCCTCGACGCAGAAAGAGGTTTTGTTTAGACTTCTAAAGTCGCCATTACGCGATGAATATACAAAAGGTGCGTGTTATTAATTAGAGAATAATTCCCTCGTGAAACATAATTTTGTCAGCTAAATGGACAGTTAAATGATAATAGGAAATGGTGACATGTCAATTTATCAAATGAGTTCCCATGACAACCTGTTCATTACTTAATTTCGAAATAGGAGGTGACTCCCAATTTGATACGTATTTTTTTTAAACTCTAAATTTCTACTTGTAGATTAATAGAGAGAGAAATAAGCGATGATGACTGATGGTTTACTATAAGCAAATAAACCATAAACAGCAGGAGGGTATTTTTTGAACTTTGTTTTTGGTTACTATATTTTATGACCAATTGCTATGATCCAATTTCCTTTAGCTCCACATAATTTTATGAAAAGGCAATACACATTTTTTTTTATTATAAATTTAACAAATGGTTTCCCTCAGATAACCGGAATAACCGGAAGATCCTCACCAGAAAATAAATTCTAGCCTTGGAATCAGCTAAAGTCGTAATGCCAAAATCTTTGGTACAAAAAATGCTAGTCTAGATATGACTGTGCCAAATGGCTATCGTCGCTTGCCAGTGACTTCGTGGAGTTAAATAAACACTTAATTCCTACAGAATGGTGCTGATTCTGTTGTGCATCTAACTAAGCTAAATTATTTCTAAAATGTTTTATTCGAAATTCGAAATTCAATTCTAGTACCTGGGTGATCGAGCTTTGCTCAGTTTTTAGGTAGATTTCGATGAAATCGATCTACCTATTGGTTTCTTGACTACTGTCGAATTTAAAAAAAAATTCTTCATAGGAGGTCTAGTTATGACCCCCTGAGTCCGAAATGACCACTCGTCAAAAAGTTTATATATATATATATATATATGTATGTATGGTTCCACTTCCCAAAATTTGCGGCACTCTCACGGTCGCATTTTTGCCCTGATCGTTTTTGAAACTGCGGTCAAAAATTGCTTGGGTGTAAACTTAGTTTAAGGCCCTGTCTGAACGCAAGCTACCATAATTATGCTTATTTTTTGTTTCTACGATTATTTCTCTCTCTCTATAAGAGTACTGATACTAGACAGTTGATT
Organism: Cybosia mesomella; assembly: GCA_946251805.1. Lineage (NCBI taxonomy): Eukaryota > Metazoa > Arthropoda > Insecta > Lepidoptera > Erebidae > Cybosia > Cybosia mesomella. The sequence goes on along the minus strand of OX276398.1, from coordinate 8,496,443 downwards.
TTTTTTATATATACAGCTAATTATCTACTGTTCACGCACATCCAAAAACATTTTGGATAAAAAGAGCAGGTTCTTGTTAAAAAAATTGCAAAGAAACACTCTTTGAAATAAATTTTTCGTTTCAATTATCTCAATATTTTTAGCGATGACATATATATTTTTTGTTACAAATATAAAGAAAATTTAATCAACTAGTGGGATATCTACAAATTAACATCCTCAAATCCGTCATATTTTTTAAATGATTTATTTATCCGTTTGCCGCCAAACAAATCAAACAAATCAACTCCTCCGACGCCAACGCCTCACTTTTTGTGAAATCAGTTTTTCCTCAAAATTTCACGTTCCATGTAAGATATTCGAACCGTTCTAATTTTATCCCATAGTATACATGAATACCAACAACTTTTATTTATTTATTTATTTATTGGGACATAAAACAGTTACACGTTAGCAATATCCGCGACATAAATTAACAATGAGGGGCAAAAAAATATTTCTAACCGATAGGTTATTTTTTATAATGAAATATTTTTATATTTTTATATAAAATAATATTAATTGCTTCACGAAATCTACCTGTGCGTTCCCCCTGCGGGAACGGATTTTTTTTAATCGACGTTTTCTGAAAATGAAACCTAGCTAGATAGATTTATCGCCCCGAAACCCCCGCATACTTAATTTCATGAAAATCGTTGCAGCCGTTTCCGACATTCAGATTATGCATATACAAAATTGCTCGTTTAAAGTCGTTATAGATTTGCAATCAGATTTTTAGACTTTAAAAACGATATTATGAATTTCGTTGTAAGTAACTACTTGTAGTTTACGTCGTTTTGACGGTACTGAACTTTGTTTCGATTTTAGTCTGCATGATTTTGTCAGCGAATGTTACACATTGAAATCAATATATTTTCCTCCTGAAAATCAACTGAAACAACACAACATAACTCGCGCTAGAATGCGTTAAAAGTAATTTTATTTCGATTTAAGTATACTCGAAAATAACTGAAATATATATCGTGAAAACTTGTCACCGAGTTTCGATTGATTTTAAATTATATTTCGCAATGCAGGCTTTTATCAAGCTATGGAGAAATTTCGAAGTGCCATTTGAAATGCATAATATACTCCAGCATCTAATGCTAGATTGATGTATCTAACATATAAAAATACTAGCCGATGCCCGTGGCTTCGCTTGCTCGGATATCTCCGGTTCTACTTAACTAAATCCAATCAAACATACGTCAGATTTTAAATCTGGCCAAGACCTGTCTAATAGAAAAACTGCATCAAAATCGGTTCAGTAGTTTTTGCGTCCATGAAGAATTAAAAAAAACATTTTTAAACAAAACAGTTCATTTAACATAACTCTTGTATTAGGTAGATTTCGATGAAATCGATCTACCTATTGGTTTCTTGACAACTGTCGAATGTTAGAAAAATTTCTTCATAGGAGGTCTAGTTGTGGCCCCCTGAGTCCGAAATGACCACTGGTCAAAAAGTTTATATATATATATGTATGTATGTATGGTTCCACTTCCCAAAATTTGCGGCACTCTCACGGTCGCATTTTTGCCCCGATCGCTTTCAAACTGCGGTCAAAAATTGCTTGGGTGTAAACTTAGTTTAAGTTCGTGAACGGGTATCCGGCCTAAGGGGACGGTATATAGGGCCTCACTTTTTGTGAAATCAGTTTTTCCTCAAAATTTCACGTTCCATGAAAGATATTCGAACCGTTCTAATTTTATCCCATAGTATACATGAATACCAACAACTTTTAATTATAAACCTATAAGATTAAAACTTTAACTAAAAGTGGAGGGGGAAAAACCAAAATTTTTCGGGAAAAAATCATAACTTCTAACCAGTGAACATTCTTGACGTCGGAAACATTTTTAATCGATAGGCCATTTTTAAGTCTAAAATAAATGTCTGAAAAGTTTTTTGCTAAAAGTTACCGTTTTCGAGAAAAAAAAATAAACATGTTAATAAAATAATATTAATTGCTTCACGAAATCTACCTGTGCGTTCCCCCTGCGGGAACGGATTTTTTTTTGTCATCTCCAATATGCAGACACGACTACTTTCCAATTTTATAATAGTATAGAAATGTTTGTTCGTTTGCTCGATTTTATGCGCTAGCGTGCCGTTCAACCGATGTGATAAAACTTTTTGAACTTATTTATAAATTGTGCGAAGGGTATAGGTATAGAAGTGATTCCTCCTTATTCAGTAGAGCCAATAATAGCAACATCTTTGAATGGAGTAGCTACTTTAAGAATCTGTATACCATCATGCTCTAGATACCACATCGCTTTGGCGTAGTAATAAGATAAGTATATCAACTACTTATTGATTAGACTTATTCGTCATCTTGGCACTTGAAATAATTTGTGGCAACTCGACACCGACTCATTTAAATTTATTTTCGTCTCGTCCCACGGTCCCAGGTATAAAGCTATAGTCGATTAAATTCCTGAACTTGAGCAATGAATGATTATGAAATGTGTAGGTGCAGCCAGGGACTTAAAAACACATTCATAAAGGTTACATAATTATATGGGTTACACTATGAAAAGGTTACAGAATGAAAGTGTAACACTTATAAATGTGGTATTGAATCTGTTAATCGTTACCACTTTCAATTGTGTAACAGTTATATATATAACATATATTAATCTGCTAACATTGTTAATAAGTGCTAACCCGAAATGCTACGTTGCCAAATTTAGTATCCTATCATATTTATAATCTATATAATTAAATAAAGGTATTTTGTACACGTTTAGGACGTTATTTCTGTTACACTTATTAACACATATAAAACGTACCACTTTGAATATGGTACACTTTCGTAGAAATGGGTTTCTTCTAAAACAGTTTAAGAAAACAGTGTCAAAACATTTTATTACGTTCACAGTTTGGGTCTCTAGCGCAGACTTTCCTCTTGGTGTTGGAGGGTCAGGTGACAGTCACTCCTGTAAAAGTCAAGGTTGCAAAGTGCAAACTTTGAATGCAACGAAGATTGGCGCTTGGATGAAGAGATACATAAATGAATTTTAGCTCACTGAATTTCTTGAATATACAACTGTTGATTGTGCCAAAATCTCATACGAGAGCTATGAGGTTTGGCACCATTCAATTTTGCGTGCAATTGACTTAAAACTATAACGTCGGGTTCAATTTAAATAATACAATAACATTTGAATCGCGATAGAATCCGTCAAAAATAGTTTTATTTCAATGTGTGATATTCGTGTAAACTTACGACAGTATCAAGTATAATAATGTTAATGTTAACTTAACTGACATGACAGTATATAATAAACAACGTTTTATAATTATAACAATTTCCAAGTTCTTTGTGATTTTCAGCGGAAAGCTTTTGCTTCAGAAACAGAATCCCGTAATTAAATTATTTTATAACTAACAGTTTACTACATCTTTATTCCCGTAGACTATACGTTTAAAATTAGGTCTTTAATACAGAAACCTTTTACCGAAATAAAACGTGCAAATTGCAGTCAGATCCGTTCATGCATTTTTGCATACCGACTATTTGTATCCTACACATCTTAGTTTAGTACTTTTCGCTATTCCTCAAGGTTTCTGACATCCACATCCACTTGAAATATTCACCCTGTATAGAATTGAATCGAAATGAATTGAAATGAATGAGACTAAGATATCAGAAATTACCTTAATTGCTTAGTCGTAAGTATCACAGAGATTTCCTTTATATGAGTTGTATAATATTTAAAGTAGGTACATGTGTAACCAGCTAGCTAAAGTAAACGGTTTCGATTTTAACCACACAGACAGTTAGACAAACAACCTGTCTCACTAATAATTTAGTTCATAAAAGGGCCTCGACTTGATCGATGTCAATTACCAAACGTGTAATTTAGCTATTGTGACGTCAGTATAGGTTACAATTGTAATTACTTTTATTTATTTATTTATTTATTTATTTGGGAAAATAAACAGTCACACAAATGATTACAAACCATAACTTAAGATAAAGAAATACCTTTGTGAGACCAACAACATTTTCCACATAATATTTTAACACAAAATATTTTAAAACTATCATGCGTTGTTCCTACTCAGCTTGAAGTTTATACAATTTAACAAATTAACTTATAAATCTAAATACTTAAATTATCCAAACTTTGCGCTACACATTTTTTAAATTTGCCCGAAGATATTGCAAACAAATCTATATCTTGAAAATATTTATTGTAATTCTTAGTTAGCCGACGCAGTGGCGCTCTCAAACCTGCGTTAGTACGAGAAGTAGAAACAGCAAATGTGAGTTGCGTGCGCACCTCTCGTCGTGTTGATGTTCTAGGTACTACATAGCATAGCTTATTGCGAATATCAATGCAGTCATATACATTGCCACATAGATCGAACAGAAACACCGTCTCCAACAAGATACGTCTTCTTTTCAGTTTTTGTAAATTATACTTTTTCAGTAAGATGTCAGTCGCTGCAAAACTACGAAAACAACGATAATGCATGGCTCTTAAAAATTTGCTTTGAACCCTCTCAATATATTCAGAATATTTGTTATAAAAAGGATTCCACACAGGTACTGCATATTCTAGCTGTGACCTAACTAAACTTTTGTACAGATACAAGTAAGTAGAAGGGCGCACAAATTCTTTAGCTGTTCTCATTATGAAACCATACATCCGATAGGCGTTATTTACGATTTTACTAATATGTTCATCAAGATGTAGTTTATCATCGAGAAGAATCCCCAGATCACGAACTAATGATACTCTAGATAGGGTTGTGCCATTTAACGTGTATGGGTGTTTCATTACGTTTTTGTTTTTTGTAAAGCTTATACAACAGCATTTGGATATACTAAGTTGCAGTTTGTTAGCTTTGCAGTATACATCGAAGCGATCCAAATCTGCTTGAAGCAAAAAACAATCCAATTCGCTTTTTATTGGTCTGTAAATTTTGAGATCATCAGCAAAGAGTAGTAATTTACAGTTATGGAAACATGTATGAATGTCGTTTATAAATATGATGAACAATAGGGGGCCCAGGATCGATCCCTGGGGCACGCCAGAAGTCACACAAACAGCAGATGACTGGAATCCATTAATTACTACTCTCTGGGTTCTGTTGGTAACATATGAAGAAAACCATCGCAGGAGATCGCCACGTATGCCATTGTAGGCTATCTTGTTCAGTAACAGCTGGTGGTCAACCTTGTCGAATGCCTTTCGAAAGTCCATATATACAGTATCAACTTGGACTCGAGAGTCCATGTTGTTGAATAAATAATCCACAAAGGCAACCAGATTTGTAGTGGTTTTTACTTCAGTACTTGTAGCATAAATACATTTTAAAAGCTTCAATTTAGCTTGCCTTTTTAGTGATGGAACTCGTTTTTAGGGTTCCGTAGCCAAATGGCAAAAACGGAACCCTTATAGATTCGTCATGTCTGTCTGTCTGTCCGTCCGTATGTCACAGCCACTTTTTTCCATAACTATAAGACTTATGCTGTTGAAACTTGGTAAGTAGATGTATTCTGTGAACCGCATTAAGATTTTCACACCAAAATAGAAAAATAAAGCAATAAATTTTGGGGGTCCCCATACTTAAAACTGAAATTGAAAATTTTTTTTTTCATCAATCCCATACGTGTACAATCTATGGGGTACACACACAGTATTAGTCTATGGGGTATCTATGGATAGGTCTTCAAAAATGATATTGAGGTTTCTAATATCATTGTTTTCTGAACTGAAGTTTGCGCGAGAGACACTTTCAAAGTGGTAAAATGTGTGTCCCCCCACCCCCCTGTAACTTCTAAAATAAGAGAATGATATACGTTACCATGTAAACTTCCACCGAAAATTGGTTTCCACGAGATCTAGCAAGTAGTATTTTTTTAAAACGTCATAAATCGTACACCGCAATTTACCTTTCATTCAATCAACTCATATTAAAGGTAAAAAAAAACATTATTATGTTACTTGCTGCTACGGAACCCTTAATGGGCGAGTCCGACTAGCCCTTGGCCGGTTTTTTTTATGTTCGTTAATTTGAAGGCACTCAGCCTGATGGTAAGGTAAGCTAATGTGGAATCACAAAGTAAAGAAGAAGAAGAAGTTGTCAATTCAATATCAAGTTCCTAGAACCTCCTGTTCCTGTAATAAAGGTTTTTAACTTCGCACAGGAGTCAGGGCTTCAATGTGGATATTCAAATATCTACCAACATGGTGTCTAAGTAAGACTGAATTCACGTTTGTAATGTATTTATATTCTGATGCAATCAACGTTTATATATTATTATTAGATATTTCTTCAAGCCCTACTTATAGGAGATAGGAAACACGTGTCCATGTAAGGCACTCCAGTGCTTTTTCGCAGAAAAATGAAAGGAAGTACTTAATTGTTTAGTTTGTGACAGTATCGTAGTGTGTGAGGAACAGCAGTGAGGTAACGTTGGGGGGAAGGGTTCGGAAATGTAGACAGGATGGATGAAAGAAGATTGACTTCAACAGGAAAGTCGTACGTAGGTACGCAATATGCGCGTAAGTACAATTTTCCTATCTCTTGAAATAAATCATTAATTCTGTCAATTTTTACTTTTTTGTACGTTTTTGCTAATTGAAATCGCTTTCATTTTTTTTATTAAAAATATACCTATTTTGTCTTTTGTATTAACTCTGTAAATTCGGTTATTTTTCACTTTTCGTTTCCTTTCTGTTTTTTCTTGAAGTAGGTTTTTTTTTCATATGTTTATTTATATTATACCCGACTTTATACCCCACTACGCATGATTACAGCGTAATTAGGTTAGCACTAAGCACCAATAAATTAAGCATTCGATTCTATGAGACAGCTACTACTGGCCCCGCTCAGCTATATACAGGGTGTGGCTTTCGTCAAAGTCACGTATCACGAAGTTGGGACAAGGCCGCCGCTCGACATACATGTCCCGTCCGCCCGTAGGCGACCACAATCAATTAGGTATCGTGGCCGCTAATGCATTTGAAACGTCGAATTCGAATAGAAATTTTGATAAATAAAACTACGTTTACTTGATACTCTGACAATTAGAATTCAAAATTATTCCTGTAGAAAAACAAATATAATAAAAATAAGTACTATTTAAGTGGCCCAAGTAGGAAAATGACATAACATAACTTCCTGCCTGTATCCCCGAAGGGGTAGGCAGGGGTGTATTACACACCTACGATTCGCCAGTTATGTTTAGGTCCTAATGTAATAGGGGGCAAGCCTATTGCCATCCACCAGGCACATTACTAAGCGAGCGATAATTACCATTTTTAATACACACTACTACGAAATGTCAGAGGTGTCCGTGAGTATGTTTTTAAGAGTAAAATTTACAGAGCACAATCGGAGCTGGGAATCTTCGACAGGCATGAGATAGTTGATGGTTTCCATTAAAGGTATAGTAAAAAAAGAACGAGCCAACACATGAAACTATCCAGAGAAAGCATGAGGCTCGTCATAGAAGTGTTAACAGGACATTGCCGACTGAACAGGCACCTGACACTGATAGGCGTCAAAAGCGCCTCAGATGCCTACAGAGTGCATGGATGGCGACGAGACCAGCTTCCACTTGCTCGCTGACTTACTGATAAGATAGGAGACCATCGGGACGGACACACTGGACATAGAAGACCTGGAGGATCTAAAGGTGGAAAAGACTAAGATTTTGCAAGGAAACAGGTAGGTTCAGAGGAATGCCGTGATTATCGGATATCCCACATTCTCCCCAAAAAGGAGGACCAGGGGAAATGGGTGAGATGGCCCACTCAGGTATGGTTGATCAGTCGCCTGGTCACCAGCGTCCCCGTTGGAAATAATAATAATAATAATAAGCGTAAAAGAAAAATTGAACGATTGTGGAGGAACGGGGCGTGATGTTCCTCCAACACAAAGGGAGGATCCTCCGACCAGGCAAGGTGATCAGGCCTGGCGGGCCGCGGCCCAACGGTTGTCGTTGGGAAGTTGTATATATGTTATACCAGCGCGCGAACTTCACTTTCGCGATTCAGGATTGGTAGTGACGTAGTAGTTCGAAGTAGTTCAACTTGTTGTCGATAGATGGCGCTGGGTATATGTGGTATCGCCACACGATAAATACAGAAGCATTAATCTTGACTTGACTTTGGAAGTTAAATCATCGTTGCCTCAACCCAAGGTCTGCAGGTCTATCCAAGTGGCTGAAATTGTATGCAGACCTATAGTATATAATATTTTATATTGTAGAATGGAATAGAATAGAATAATGAAATTTTTGAGATTGACAAATGTTTACGACTTGCAATTTGCTTCAAAGAATAGAATTTGAAGTTGGTAACCAAATTATGTTATATTGTATTCGAAGAAACGAAACGTCAAAAAAGTCAATTATTCTCCATAGAAATCGTAGCGAAGTGGTACTTTTGATAAATGAAAACGACTGCTAGCGTAGTACGACACTTGACGGACGCAAGCAGCGAATGTTTTATAAAAACAATAATTAAAAAAGATTTTTTTTTGTTATTTTTAGAAAGAACTTATGAAATTATGTCTAGCTCACAAAAGTTTATTCGATTTCAGCGCACTTCCACAGTGACAATGACGTCAACCGACGAGACCATAGACTAAGTTCGGAGAGTTTTCGTACAAACGAATAGACTAAGCGTTCGACAAGTTCTTGTACACTTGGTTACCAAATTGTTATCAATATTGCTAAGGCGTTAGCGTTTTTAGAAATAGAATCGATACTGAGCATTTCTCACCCGTCTAGGCTTGCTTGTCTCCCATGCCTCAACTCCCGACTTTCTCTCTCTTACCCTTTGTGGATAGCAAAACCTTTATAAAGCTGGACTGTGGACGTGTTTGCTATATTAGAAGTACAAAACTAGCTTTGTAATCAAAAATTGGGGAATTTCCTAAACTCGAAAGTAAATTCTTGAATGACAATAGCACGGTATGATGTTATATCTCATTATCGGGTGTAAAGGTACTAGCCTTAGCCCGCGGTTTCACCCGCGTAAAATTCTGTTCCCATTGCGCTACCCATGGGAACCTATTCCAAGAATAAAAATCCGTTCCCGCAGGGGGAACGCACAGGTATATTTCGTGAAGCAATTAATATTATTTTATATAAAAATATAAAATATTTCATTATAAAAAATAACCTATCGGTTAGAAATATTTTTTTGCCCCTCTATGACCTATGCTTCTTCTATGACCCACGCTGAGCGCATTTTTAACATTTTAAATTTTTTTTTCTCGAAAACGGTAACTTTTAGCGAAAAACTTTTCAGACATTTATTTTAGACTTAAAAATGGCCTATCGGTTAAAAATGTTTCCGAAGGCAAGAATGTTCACCCGGTTAGAAGTTATGATTTTTTTCCCGAAAAATTTTGGTTTTTCCCCCCTCCACTTTTAGTTAAAGTTTTAATCTTATAGGTTTATAATTAAAAGTTGTTGGTAAGTTGGTATGTATACTATGGGATAAAATTAGAACGGTTCGAATATCTTTCATGGAACGTGAAATTTTGAGGAAAAACTGATTTCACAAAAAGTGAGGCCCTACCGTCCCCTTAGGCCGGATTCCACCCGTTCACGAACTTAAACTAAGTTTACACCCAAGCAATTTTTGACCGCAGTTTGAAAGTGATCGGGGTAAAAATGCGACCGTGAGAGTGCCGCAAATTTTGGGAAGTGGAACCATACATATATATATCGACGCTTGAAAGGCAACATTATCTAAGCGACAAAAAACGAAAAATGAGTTATGTATACCATTCGAACCGGCTTTTTTTTCTGCGTCGATTGGTCTCATCCTCGTGCGGCTGCGACGAGTTTTATGGCGCTTAGATATTGTGAAATTAATACAAAACCACAAATTTTGTGCTTACTAACCGACCATAAACAAGTCAATTTTTCGAATATTTTCAATTAGGAATATTTAATTAGTGGTAAAATCAATTTAGTCAATTTTACTTACATATATATTTTTATTTGTTAAGACTTATTTAATTTTTCTTGTTTGAAATTTTTCCTTCATAAACACTTAGTAAATTTTACCCGTAACAAGTATTTATTAATTATATAAACAGTTATTTTAACTTGGTACAACTTTTTTATGAATGTTTGACTTGTATAACTTTACCCGTAATAGATTGGAATATTATTGGCGCATAGATGTTTTTACTTATAAAACATAATATTATTTTTTCGTCTTTAGATATTTTTACATGATAACTTTTTTTTAAAGTACGTCGCTAATATATTTTTACGACATTATTGAAATTTATAAGAATATCGCTTAGTATATTTTTCCTGGACATAAAATATTATTTCTTGTCGATTAGTTAGGCGCGAATTTAAAATCATGTCGCATGAGTGTGCGCTATAACGGCTTGACACATATCGGGATGACTGCCATTCAGGCACTATGCGTCGCTTAGTGAAGACATCTCCTGTGTTTTACGATCTTGCACCGTATTACCTACGTGAAAACGTGGTGAGTATTCAATCAAATACACTACAATTGTCTCCCGGGAAGCCAATGACAAGAGGCGTGTTCTGGAGGACTGGGCCAACACCCGTGGCCTAGAGGTCCTCAACCGGGGGAGTGTCGCCACCTGGGAGCGATGGGGGCTCAGTTCGGTCGTGGATGTTGCATTCGCGACCCCTGCTCTCGCCCACCGCTTCCAGAGTTGGCGCGTGGTGGAGGAAGAGACGTCGTCTGACCACAAGTACATTCGGTTCAACGTCTCCCCTCCACCTAACCTGCCGCCGACTATTGCGAATCCCCCGGATCCACGTTGGGCGCTCAGACGTCTGAATCGGGAGGCTCTCCTGGAGGCATCCACTGTGCAGGCCTGGATTCCGTCACCGGCAGGCCTGCCGATGTCGACGTAGAGGCAGAATGGTTTAGGAGAGCCATGTCGCATATCTGCGGTTAAGCCCGGCCCGGAAAAGAAACAGGTGTACTGGTGGTCAGCGCAGATCGCACAGCTGCGAGCAGCGTGCGCGACCGCTCGCGGCCAGTACACCAGGTTTCGCCGGAGGCGTCGCCGCCCAGACGATGCGGCAGCACGAGAGGCGGAGCTATATGAGGCGTACAAGGGGGCCAAGAGGACCCTCCAGACAGCCATAAAGCAGGCCAAACAGCGTGACGGCGAAGAGCTGCTGGAGTCTCTGTAGCAGAACCCATGGGGGCACCCCTACCTTGCGGTCAGGGGCAAAATCCGCCCAAGGGCGCCACTACTGACCCGGAGGAGATCCTGGGCTCCCTGCTCCCAGCGAGAGCGGAGGAGCATGTCCCTCCGCGTATGACTCCGCCTCGGACGTCTGACGCTGATAATAGCGAAAGCGATGTGCCCGAAGTCAGGGAGAGTGAACTAGGGGTAGCGGTGCTCCGGCTTAAAGCTCTAAAATGCACTGCCCCCGGACGTGACGGCATTCCAGGCCAAGCATGAGTCCTGGCCCTTGAGGAACTAGAGCCTCGACTAGTGGTGCTCTTTAGAGAATGCCTCGAAAGAGGCAAGTTTACAAAGGCGTGGAAGACGGGGAAACTGGTCCTTATCCGTAAGGCGGGGCGGATGGCGGATCAGCCATCCGGTTACCGGCCGATCGTGTTGCTCGACGAGGTGTGCAAGCTCTTTGAGCGGATTAGACGCCTGGCGGAGGAAGTAGTCTCGCGGGGTGTGGTGGTGAAATCACGCAGACAAGTGAAGTTAACGGTTGAATGAGACTATTATGCTATTATTCTCGCCAAAAATACGCTGAAAAGAATAGACCAATTCACCCGTTTTCGGTGCAAAAAATTGAAACGTCCCCATCCCTTTATCACATTGCAAACGTCATTTATCTTTTTAACCGAAGGGATGGAGACAAACCAGTAATGCGAAGACAAAGGAAAACGATTAACGTGATTGTCAGTCACAAAATGTTCGCAAGTGCGGTTGGTTGAATTTTGTTCAAATAACATAACATAACATAACTTCACGCCTGTATCCCCGAAGGGGTAGGCAGAGGTGTATTACACCCACGTTTCGCCAGTTATGTTTTAGGTCCCAATGTAATAGGGAGCGAGCCTATTGCCATCTACCGGGCACATTACTAAGCGAGCGATAATCAACATTTTTTAATACACACATAACTTCGAAAAGTCAGAGGTGTGTGCCCGGGGTGACTGGGGATCGAACTCGAGACCTCGTCTCGGCAGGCTGTTACGTACGCCACTGGGCTATCGCCGCTTTTTCATACATAATCTGATATATAAGAAATATATATAATAAACATGTTTATTTGAACGAAATTTTTAAGCAATCAGTATGCTAACCTTTCTTATAGACTTAGGATGAGACTAGAACTTGACTTGACTTACAGGGGGAATGCTCTGAGCTACCTAGACACGACCCAGATATTACCAGGAGACTAGTCGCGGGTTCAAGTCAATCAAGATGTTCTCTTTTCCGATGTAAATCTATAGTAATGTTTATTTACAAAAAAGAAGGATTTAAGTATGTTTATCCGCATTCCAGAACCCATATGACAAGCTCTGCTTAGTTTGGGTCTAGATGGCGTTGTGTACTTTGTCCTACAATATTTATATAATTATTTAATTACTGATATTTTATGCGCTGCCTTACTTTTCATCTGATTGCGATAAAATTTTGTCAACTAATAAATTCTACTTCCGCTCCTGGGATGCTGTAAAGTTGAGGAGAGAACGACTCAATAGTGGAAAAGGACTGCAAGTTTAGAAATCAAAGAATCGACCCCATCATTGTTCATTGGCTGATCTTTGTGGCGTAGCGGTAGAGCGCTTGACTTTTAAGTCAGAGGTGGTGAGTTCGACTCCCGCTCATTGCAAATACTTGTATACATGAATATGTATATTTTCATTGGTCAGAGTATTTCTATATGTTTAATATGTATGTATTAGCTGACCCGGCAAACTTCGTTCTACCTTTAAAATCAAGTCATGTTGGTTACCTTACCAGCTGAATTTATTTCCTGAAGTCTCCTAGCACCCCGGCATTGAAGAGGTGATTATTAGTAGTAGTTATTAGTGGGGTTTGGTTGGTTCGACTTTACCACCCCCACTGGCCTGAGGGGGGGGGGTAACCGTGACGATTTCCGCAAAAAATACCACAAAAGGCACAGTATAAGCGGACACAAAATCAAAGATCATGGAAGCCTTTCCCTAGCTAGTTAATCTATGCTTACTTTAATTCTAAATAGTACTGTGTAGAATGTGCTAGGATATTGATATTTATGCGAGAAAGAAGGCTGGTGACACTACCACTTAGCATGGTAGTATTAATTCTCTGGTAAGTAATGATCACATCGAGGCTTCCTCTGGGCACATGTCACAGGAACCATCAATCAATTTATCTTGGTTTGACTCACCTGTGTTAGGGAGAATTGACAGGTTATATTTGCTATTTGCTATTATTACATACTTCATTAAAAATATAGTATAATAGTTATTGATATAGGCTGAGACTGAAAAGAAGCCTAAGGGCTTAAAAAATCTTTTAGCAGAAAGAACTCAACTTGCTATTCATAGTAGCTACTTTTAAAGTTTGCAACTCTTCGTAACTAAATAGAACTCCATTAAAAGTTTAATGTTCTTTTTAAAAATCCAGTAAAAAATCCTTTAACATGCTAACCAATATTACAAATATGAAAGTAGTTTCTTTGTTTGTCGCTCGCGCAACAACGCGGCGACGCGCGACGGTTGGATGGATCTGACTGTTTTTTTTTTAAATAGTGGTAAAATATGACCGTGAATAAGAAATATGCTACTTTGTATTTATGGAATAGGTTATTAAGGGGCACAGTGCATTGTCGTCTCAGCGTACATTCAGAGCATGCACTCAAAGCTTTCTTGTGATTACAGAGTATAATCTATGCCTATACCAAATTTCATCCCGATTTATTCAGCCGTTTGAGCGGAATTGAGTAACAAACATCCAAAATCTTCGCAAACTTTTAGGTTTCTGATATTACTAGCTGTTGCAGAAATGCTGTAGAATTCTGTTCCCCTTCCCGCTTCCCATGGGAACATATTCCAGAGATAAAAAGCCTATGTGTTATTCCAGACTATAATCTACCCTTATGCCAATTTTCATCCAGATCCGTTTAGCCGTTTTTGCGTGAAAGAGCAACAAACATACATACATTCTCACAAACTTTTATAATATGAATATTATAAAAGTTTGTGAGTATTCACAAACTTTTATAATATTCATATTATAAAAGTTTGTGAGTATGTATAATGTTCATCATAACGTTTATAATATTAGTAGGATTAGCGGTCCCCCACGGCTCCGCCCGTGACATACTTCGATGCCCTGTGCCACCTATTTAACCCATACCTACATGCCTGTAATTTATTATTTATATACAATAATGTATTCGATAGATAGGCTATTCAATACAAAAATATTTTTTCAATTCGAAGCAGTAATTCCTGAGATTCAACGAACTAAACAAACTTTTCAGCTTCATAATATTAGTATAGATAATTAGGATTAGTATCAACAAAGTACTAAGAAAAACGTTTAAGAAAAATTGCAAATAATAAATGGGTACTTCACTCTAATATTTCGAAGGTACAAGAACATTTGGGAGAGCCGGAATTCGAGGGAAATGCCTTATGGGGCCACCTTTCACCCTGGCGTCTGAAGACCCCCAGACGGCGTGCGGTCAAAAAAAAGTGGGAAAAAAAGGTACAAGAACATTTTAAAAATAGCACAAAAAAGAAAAAATTACAACGCAAACGTAGCCAAGGCAAATGTTGGGCTTGAATTACATTCCAACAATTAATAACATTTTGTAAATAATTGCCTGTTAAAATTTAAGAATTTATATTACCCATTCAGTAGAAAATATTGTGGTAGCACCATGAAACAAGAAACTGTTATATCAATTTATTTTAAAATATGTTTGGTTCTTATAACTAAGATTTTAGGACTTTCTGCACCAGAACTTGGCACCCAATTTGATCTCAATTCTTTTATCGGCGAATTCGAAAACGATGCATATTCTTAATATTGAACTTTGCTCTCATTTTGCAATTATGTTTTTGATAGTATTAAATTTTAAGCGATCGAATAGGGAATGTCATTGAATAAATATAGTGTCACCACAGTTAAATGAAATGACCCAGATCTATATTAATTACGTTCATAATGAGGACATGGAACCATTAAAGATTGTCCCAGGAGAGCTGATCGGATAAAAGCTAGCAATATACACACTAATGAATATTTTTTTGAAGCAGAGACAAAGTTAATTGAACTGTATTCACGCTGAAATCAACCCTTAAATAAAGGTTTTTAATAGATATTTTTGTTTGATAACCTTGGTTATAATAAATAAAATAATAAATAAATATCTAGGACATATTACACAGCGCCATCTAGACCAAAACTAAGCAGAGCTTGTCATATGGGTTGTATAATGCGGATAAACATACTTAAATACTTTTTTTTTTGTAAATAAATACATATTATACATAGAAATACCCAGACCAATGCAAATATAAATATTTCGACCTCTGACTTAGCAGTCGAATGCTCTACCACTACGCCACAGAGGCTATCTTCGTTGATATCGGATTGGATATCGGATAAATTGAAGCCAGTGGGGATTTCCACACGCTAAAAAAAAAACTCATTGTCAATAGCGATCATTTTTACATACTAATGCCAGCTCGTAACGTTGTTCCCGGTTGCTTCCGAGGTTTTTACCAAGAGCCCAGGGTCCGCTTACACGTTTTCCTTCTTTTATTTTGGCTTATAGGTACGGCTTTTTTGGGAGCGACTACCATCGGACCTCCGAACCCGAGAAAAGCCTGAGCCAGAGCCTCGTCCACCAATCAGCAGGTGTATCGGCTTGCAGATGAGGTTGGTTTGTGCTCCGAAGATTTTGGTGGACCTCCATACTCCATACTTCATTATTTTTATTCCAGGCTAGTAAATGTTTAGAAGCGAAAGGCGTATGCCAGGATCGTAGCAAGTGGAAAAACGTAGTCTCTGCCTACCCCAATGGGAAAGGGGCGTGACTATGTATGTAAGATTTCAATAAATAAATGCATAAATATAGTAATACTTTATTTATTTTACTTAATTATCTTCATTGGTTTCCTCTTATTATAAATTCTACCATCAGTTGGAATAAAACTAATTTTGAATATTTCTCACGCGATCTATTTCATGTACACTGTTCCTGAAGTTTTAATACAGTGTGTAATTTTCGCGTAAACCAAAACTGTCCACAATAATGTATCTCCTACCATAAATTTTGTTGTTTCACGTATATTTTACGTGGTATCCCGTGACAGCCGTTTTTGTCTGCAAAATCTATGCGAATAAACCAAATTTGAAGTGTCTGTTTGTACTATTAAAATAATTCTTATTGATTTTATAAAAAGTGTTTTAGTGGATGGACAGTTTATTAGAAAGACGGCAATTCCACAAAAAAAAAAGTATAAATTTGTCTTTGTTTCTGTCTATCTTTCTGTCTTGACTAATCTCTGAAACGGCTAGGATAAAAAAGAAAGAAATAATAAAAAAGGATTTTTAACGGGACTATTATAAAATTGTAAGTAAATTAGTTGTGTCTGTACATTAGAGATATTGAAAAAAAATTGGGTTATGTTAATTGAACGATTCTAAACATTAAAATATTTTTTTGGTGTTCTTGACTGCTTGTCTGTTTGTTCGCAATAGACTACTGAACGGATTTTGATGCGGTTTATTTTTCCTTACTATCAAAACGAAAAACCCTCCATAGTAATCCAATTTCGTTTTGATTGCGTTCAGGGGTCAGCAAGTGCATAGCCGGGCAGAGGGATTGTGGTCGCAGCACTAGTGGAACCGGTGGGTGTCACGCGGTGCTGCGACGACAATCCTCTTCTGATGAGGCCGTCAAGCTGAGTGCCACCATTGTTAACATGGTACGTGTATGTAATGGTGACCCTCATTGCTGAGACTTTACCTTCAGTTTACCATCAGGCGAGGTGAAGTCAAATTGACGTGTCCTAAACATAAAAAAAAGGTCTTGGTCAGACTTGGAATCTGCCGTATGTTTGATTGCAATTGGTGAAGTAGAACCAGAGATATGACTAAAAAACGATAACCAAACTCCACGTGGGCGGAGCCACGGGCTTCAGCTAGTAAAATAATAAAATTATTTTACCTCTAGAGACCTGTAACTTATTGCGTTGTCAGTAACGCCAGTATTTAGAGTCAGAGTTGTCACCCGCTGTACTTAATCAGAGCTCTTTGCGCCGTAGCAAAAGTAATTAAGTTCTTTCTGTCAAATGGAGCAGCGAAAGAAGTACTCAGGACGATTATCATAATAGGGTGGTAGACTGTCAAGTCATATCAGTCTCTTTATTAAATGTTAAAACGGTAAGTAAAATTTCTACAAAATAATAAGATTTGACGTCATATCGTTCTACAGTCAAATTGCTTGAGTCAATCATAAAAAAGCGGCCAAGTGCGAGTCGGACTCGCCCATGAAGGGTTCCGTAGTAGCAAATAACATAATAATGTTTTGTTTTAATTTTTATATTTGAGTTGATTGAATGAAAGGTAAATTACGGTTTACGAATTATGACGTTTTAAAAAAAAACTACTTACTAGATCTCGTTCAAACTAAATTTCAGTGGAAGTTTACATGGTAATGTATATCATATATTTTTTTTAGTTTTATCAGTCTCTTATTTTAGAAGTTACAGGGGGGGGGGGACACACATTTTACCACTTTGGAAGTGTCTCTCTCGCAAACTATTCAGTTTAGAAAAAAATGATATTAAAAACCTCAATATCATTTTTGAAGACCTATCCATAGATACCACACACGTATGGGTTTGATGAAAAAATTTTTTTGACTTTCGGTTCTAAAGTATGGGGAAACCCGAAAATTTAATGTTTATTCTATTTTTGTGTGAAAATCTTAATGCGGTTCACATAATACATCTACTTACCAAGTTTTAACACCATAGTTCTTATAGTTTCGGAAAAAAGTGGCTGTGACATACAGACGGACAGACAGACAGACATGACGAATCTATAAGGGTTCCGTTTTTTGCCATTTGGCAACGGAACCCTAAAAAGGGTCAGGAGCCACTGGTCCCCAAACATAAGTGTATTATACCGTAGCTTTCACTTACTAAGAAACGGCTGATCTTTGATATTTTCCATGAATGGACTGTCATCTGGCCTCCACAACACACTGGTGATATCGAAATTCTATAGTTAGACTACGGCCGGACAATTTCGAGTTCCAACTACCCGTGACGAATGCCATAGCTGTTTGTATGGACCTGGACCGACGGCTTAACGTACTCTACGAGGTGTACTTTCACTGTGTTAAGAATGGTCACCCATCACAAGACTGACTTGGCTTGTATTGCCTAGCCTTACCACTTAGGCACGAGCCCTTCCTTAGCAATAGGTAGCTCTCTTACCGCGGCTTTACTATGTTTTACGTAAGCCTAGTTAAAGAACGCCCGGGACTACCGACCTCCATGATCGGGGCCTGAGGACGGCAGTTGGCCGACTCGCCGTCCTTACAGAAGCAGGCCGTGGCGGAGGCGTGTCGTGTGTGCCCTACACACGCCTGCCAACTCACCGAAGCGGGATAAAACCCGACCCCACCAGGCGAGGCCGCGTTGGCGGCCAAAGTCCGCCGGCAACCCTGGGGTTATCCTTTCGAGGGCTTACCCGGGGTGCCCGGCAACGGACACTTGGGGAGGACACCGTGCGGTTTTAGTCGAGACACGACATAACCACCCCTGCTGGCTAGCGGGGGGGTATCCGAAGGGATTTCCGCACGTAAAATAAAAAAAGCCTAGTTAAAGAATGTGTCTATACATATAATTAAATCGTAACAAGTTGAAAACTGTACATTGAATATTAAAAAAATAAATAAGAGATATGTGTTCTGAGAGCGATACCGATGCCAAAAATGTATTATTTTTTAATGAACTCAGACATGGTCAGCGTTCGGACTATAAATCATCACGCTAATAGCTAATAGGTTATGACCAGTATAAAATATGATCACTTAACTACAGAGTTACCTTTTTTTTTTTTTTTTTATCGTGCGGAAATCCCTTCGGATACCCCCCCGCGTGCCAGCGGGGGCGGTTATGTCGGGCTTGAACCGACTAAAACCGCACGCCGTCTCGGGTCTACAGACGCCGGGGTGTAAGGTTGCCCATAGAGCATATCCCTCGCACCCCGACTGACCCTGGGCCATCTCCGGTTTCGAGATGGCCCCCTCGGGTTTGGGAACCACGGTGTCCCCGTCTTGCCCCGGTTTGGGGGAGGGGCGCTAGTCGCCCCACCGTCCCGGCCTGCTTCTGCTGGGGTGACAGGTAGCCTCACCCGCCACCCCCAGGCCTGCGCTCATGGAGGACGGAGGTCGTTAAGCGACCTCCGGCGCCTGAGTTGCCTGCGACGCGCGGCGAGCAAGTTGCGGGCTCGGCGGACCGGGAGAGTTCTAAGTCTCTCCCGGGCGCGCTCCGCCACCTCCTTCGCGAGCATTACATGCTCGCAGAAGGAGGCGGCGGCGGCCCACGCGCTCGCGCTCCGCACCATTGCCGCAATCATGCTGCCGAGCGAGAGGACTCCCACCCCGATGGCTGCCACGAGGTCACGCCTCGGCGCCTCCCACGCCGGGCAGTCCGCCAGCGAACTACAGAGTTACCTACTTGTAACAGATAGTTGATTAGAGACTCATCATATAAACATACATAACTTCACGCCTGTATCCCCGAAGGGGTCGGCAGAGGCGTATCACGCTATTAGGGAACCGGGTAGAATTTATTTCGATTTGACAAGAACATCAATTTCTTCATGATAAATGATTGAAAATATAACGATGAAATAGGTAACCTAATACATGTAGAGTTCGAACCTGCAGAAGTAAATATACCTTAATCTACTCCGAATTTAACGCGGACGAAGTCACGGGCAACAGCTAGTCTTAACTATAGTACACAATTGACGTAGGACTATATAAAGAATCCAGAACGTAACGAACGAAATTTGTTGCCTTATCAGCTGAATTTATTTCGTGAATATCTCATATTTTTAATTATCGTAATTACAAGATAGGCACAGTATCCCGAGGGAGCCATCTCGAAGCCGTAGATGACCCAGGATCATCCCGGGCCATCTATGGCTTTAACTAAAATCGGTATACCCTTTCTCGAGTTATTTACTGTATCACTAACACGACTTTCCCATGGCGGTGGAATGTAGATCGACAATTTTACTGAATAAATAAATAATACCTACTTCATTTTGATTTCAAAAACAATTTAAACTGTATTCATAGATTTTCAAATTTGTCACACTCGATAATTGAACCGGCTAAAACCCGAAAAAATAACATCCTGTACTGGTATGGCATCAATCGACAGGGTCAACCATAAGAATCAAATCTCTGTAACAAACACAGTTAATAAAATCCATGAAGTCTAGACTTAGAAAAATTTGTCCCAAAATTTCTATCTATTTTCGTGAAAAACTTTGTTCTACGACTAAAAGGCTCACAACCAAAGTTGTAGAAAATTTAATTTGCAACAAAACTGTTATTACAAATTTTCTGTACGATGCAGTTTGCCCGATGAGTAAGCAACCAGCCAGCGAGACTAACAAAGCCTCGTAAAGGTAGGAAGTGTCTTGATACATGTAAACATAATCCATCAAGAACGCTTTGATGCTATGGCATACAATATATCGATCTACCACACGTAGGTACTCGGCTCAAAGTAATTGACGGATACGGCCGTTTACTGAAAATCTTCTCTCTCAACGCTAAAATAACGTTTAAGTACCTACTCAAATGATGTGTTGGTCAAACATTATGTCTAACTTTAGTTAATAGTGAATTTTGAAATTTAAAAAAAATGAATACTGTCTATGATGATTTTAAAAATAAGAATATGTTAAGTAGGTTTACTTTATTCAACTTTTTATAAAAATACATGCATACATAGATATACTCACGAATTTTTCCCTCCGGGATAGCTAGAGCCAACAGCCCGCCATCTGCTTCTGTCCTTACATACTTCACGAGCTTCCTTCACTGTCATTAAACCTTTCATGTAAGCCCGCCGGTTTCTAGTGCTTTTGACCTGCCCTTTTTTCAGTATCTCATTAATTTGATCAGTGTATGTTCTGCGAGGTCGACCCCGGCTTGCCTGCCCACTTACATCTGCCTTATATACTTGGTGTGTCATTCGCTCAGTACTCATTCGTTCCAAGTGCCCAAACCACCTTAGCATACCCTTTTCAATTCTAGTAACAAAATTATCTTTCAGGCCACACCATTCTCGTATATCTGTATTCCTCTTCCAATCAACCAACCTTACTCCACACATACTACGCAATGACCGCATCTCCACTGCATTCACTCTACTTTTATAATTATTCTGCCATACCCTACTTTCACTTCCATACATTAATGTGGGGACTAGCACGCCGTTATGAAACTCCAGTCGTGCCTACTTCGGCACTGACTGGCCACTCATGAAGGAGTGTAGCGCACCATTCACGCGATTTCCTGCAGTCACTCTCCTTTCAATATCTCAATATCTCCATCGTATCTTCTATCCCTTGTGAACAAACTCCCCAAGTATACAAACTCTGACACACCATTTCCACACACACCATTTTCTGCAACTCATGCGCCGATGATGCAAGTATAACTTGGTCATCGGCGTACATGCAGGTCTCCCATCTTTATTCCATATTCACACCCTTTCATATCAGTCATACAGCTATCCATGAAAAGATTGAACAACCAAGGCGAAGCTACACATCCTTGCCTGACACCTTTAGAGATGTCAAACCAGTCTGTGTAGGCGCCATTAATCCTAACACAGGCTCTGGAGCCCTTGTACAATGACTTCAGAGCCCGTATTAAGTTGCAGTCCACCCCATACATGGATAGTACCTTCCACAACTCATTCCTGTTCACCTTGTCATACGCCTTTTCCAAGTCCACGAATTTCTCCACAACGCAGCGCAAGGAAAAGACTTGATCCGTACATACCATTCCCTTTCGAAATCCCGCTTGCACATCCCAAATCTTATCATCAGTCATGCGTACTACCCTATCAATCAAAATTTTGGCATACAATTTCCCAACCACACTTAGAAGGCTGACGCCGCGATGATTATGGCAGTCCTGCTGTCATATTTGATCTAGTCGGGGTCGCAGGAATTTTCTCCCTACGTACCTACCTCTGGTAGGTACCTACAGTTAGTTATCCAACATACTTTACCGACAAAATTATTATATTGAACACGACCGTGACACGACTTTGATAAATAAGGTACTATGGAACACTAACCTCGAAACATAAAAACGAACATTATCTGAACTATGACCAATAGTTATATTTGAAGTTCATGATTTACGAGTGAAAACAATATACCGTGATAGACCGTGAATCTGTAAAAGGAAGGTGGGACAGCAGTCAGGTTGACTGACGAACTGAAAAAGTATAATACAGATCGTCTTGTTTACTTTTACTTATAACCCTTAATGGATGCTATTTGCTATTTGACGATCTATCGAAATTGCTTTTGTGTATTTATGGTGTGTACTAATAATTCCGGAGAAATGGTCATATTCTAGCACAGATCTTCAACCAGCTCAGTCGTAGTCGTACTTTTAACAGGCAGAAAAATAACCCAGTATATTTTTATCCACATCATACACTCAATACCTGTACGATTAGACCACTCCACCTCCCACAAAAGAAAACCACAACAACGTGAGAAGTAGAAATATCAAGAATTATATTGTACCATTTAATTTTTAACAAAAATGGACAATGATAGTTTACTTATGTGTAAGTTCAAAATAGTTTTAGTATATTAATCCTAATTCAATTTTTTTAACAGATTGCTGACGTTGTTTCTTAGTTAGACTAAAATAATTATAAGCAAGTTAAAGTAAACAGAGTTCTTTTACATTTTATACTTAATGAATTTCGTGAAGTGAAACGTCATTGATGAAATCTACTTTTAGTACTAAGTCGTATGTCTCTTTGATATTTGACTGACATTTACATGACCCACGAAGCCTGTACTCGTTTCGAAGTCACAAACTATAAATAATTTTGGGTATACCAATACATTACGAGTAGACGTTTGAACAGTGAAAACAACTTCTGATATATGTTGCATAACATATAGCATGCGGCATTCGGAACTGCAGTTACTGGTAAAATTACGATAAATAAATTTATCTCAAAATGGATTAGGTCGATGGCGCTCAAACTTTTAATTCTGTAATGTTGTGTAAATTTTATATCCTAAGAACCGACCTCGCTAATGTTACGAACCAGAATCAATTAAAACTAAACTGCGGTCATGATCATCCTCATCTGGCCTCCGCAAATCTTTGACGATATCGAAGTTCTGTAGTTGGGCCAGTTGTCGAGCTTTTTAGGGCTTGAAGCCCTAAAAAGTTCGACCGTAATGAATGCCATAGATATTCGTATGGCAACTGGGACCGAAAAACTGGGAAAAAAAAAGCCGCGGTAGCCTAGTGGTATGTATAATGGACTGCTGAGACGAGGTCTCGGGTTCGATCTCAGGTTTTACCATGGCACACACCAATGACTTTTCGATGGTTTTCTAAGTTATGTGTGTATTTATCGCAGGTTTATAAGTGCCCGGTTAATGGCAATAGGCTCGCCACCTATTACATTGGGACCTAAACATAAACTGGCGAAATGTGGGTGCTAGTACCTCTGCCTACCCCTTCGGGGATATAGGCGTGAGTTTATGTTATGTTATGTTAACTGGGACCGATGGCTTTATCTGCTCAGCGAGGCACTGAGGGGTCTCAATGTATTAAGCACAGTTACCCATCCTAAGACTGACCTGGCTATTATTGCTTAACTTTACAATATGTTAACCTACTCGGTTACCACTTAGCCTCGGCCCTCTCTTAACTGTGATATCACGTTTTATCTGCGATCATCTGAATCTTAGGCACCATGTGGTTTAATCTAAAAACTTATCTTACCATATACAGGTACCATAACTATATAAAAACTTTAAATGCTAGTACATAAATCAAAGCTTTTCGAAACACGAACACGGCAAAGAAATTTATGCACTCTTTTATTGAAAGCATAAACCTTAGATATCTGCATAAATCACTCAATGCATCTGCAACATAATAATATTCGAGATGAAAATTCCATATCCATTGGGTACAAGTTAAGTAGAATTGGTTTAAGTTCCAAACCTGTTATATCTCGTAGTCGAGTGAACGCCAAAGCAGATGGTTACGGCATGTAGTCAGTCATCTTTGATTACAAATCGACATAAAAATTAATTGTCTTTGTCCTGAAATTTATTTATGATTTTTCTATTAAATATACTTTAAAATAAAGAAAATATACCAATATTCCTTAAAAAGTTTGCTTTTGGATTTCGAACACCGTTCTCAGGACCAATACAATGAAACATGATGGGGGACCGTACTGCTGGTACCTTACCCGTACCATTTTCCACTAGATTTAGTTCGGAAAAAGTGAACATCAAGGACGGGACTTGAACCCGCGAACAGTGCTTTACAGGGGGTCAGAATATTTCCCCTGTAAGCATACCCATTGCTTTAAAATTTTATACATATATATTTGTCTACCCCTTCGGGGATACAGGCGTGAAGTTATGTTATGTTATTTTTGTCTAATTTATCTATCAATAAATAAGTCTATCAATATTTCATATTCTCTTATCAAAGATAAAATTTGTGTTGACCTATATTAATTATGTTTACATAGGTTTACATACAGTAAGTTCAAATGGAACTAATTTGGTTTAAACATGGTTCAAATTCAATGTTTTATTAGCTCTTTTTTTAAATTAGTCTTCATCTCTACGCAACACGGGGTATAAAACGGTTTGTTATTCGTACGAAAAGAAAAAAAGGAAAGAATAAGAGAAGAGGGTCTGTGGCTCTACCATGACCTCCGGGGCCAAGCGAACCACATCTGTAAATCGGCACACCTGATGATTAACGGACGACGCTCTGGCACACGCTTTCCTCGCTCCCATAAAAGCTGTATAATCCAAACCAAAAGTAGGAGAAGGAGTAAACAGACCCCGTCCTCGGAGGTGCAACCCATGGGTGCATCCGAACAATGCTAAGATGATGATGATGATGATGAAAGTAACGTCATATTGAAACTAGTGTAGCCAAACTCACATTAGTGTGACCATGCTCGTCACACAAAATAGTGACGTGCTTTTAATTTTCCACTGCGAACAGGCATGAATTGCATTTTACAGCATCGATACTATTATAAAATTGTAAAATTGGTTGTGTACGTACATCGGAGACATTTAAAATATAATACTTGGGTTATGTTAAATTAACGATTCTGAACAAAAAATTTTTTCTTGGATTTCTTGTCTGGTTGTGCGCGATGGACACAAACACTAATGAAAGCATTAAAATGCGGTTTTTTCTATTAAAAAGGTTTGACTTAAAAATCCGCCGTATGTTCGATTGCAATTGGTTTAGTCGAACTGGAGATATGACCAAAAAATAGTAACCGACCTCATCTAGTTGTGGCATTAATTGCAGCTACGTAGCCTCTTGATTTTATCCGTGAAAGAGAGATTTATGGAAAGCAAAATATCAAAAATATAAATTAATATAAATAATATTTAAAAAAATATATTGCAAGTACTTAGGTAGGTACAGTTGACCTCAAAATAAGCATACCATATTCTAAAATTTCGAAAATCACCTCTAAAACCTTCTATAAAATATGAAAATATTAGACCGGTCGTCCAAAAATTCCAAAAATACCTATATATCATTTTTTTCCATTGTAATGTAAATTTGTTAGTATTGAGTAACTGTTCAGGGTCATCATCATCCTCATAGCGATTATCCAGTTGCTTCCAAAGTTTATAGTTCGGAGCCCGAGGTCCGCTTATTGCTTGTGATTGGTACGTCGGTTTTTCCGGGAGCAACTGCTGTATGACTCTGAGAGAAAAGCCTACGCTAGACCCTCATCCGTTGTTTAGCAGGTGCAGCGATTTACTGATGAGGCTGACTTGGACCTTAATAATATTGGTAGGACTCTAACCCAACTTTTGAGAGTGATTGTAATTTATTTTGAATCTACATTTTGAAAAACTTTATTTCTTCCTTTTTTTTTTTTTTTTTTTATCGTGCGGAAATCCCTTCGGATAACCCCCCGCGTGCCAGCGAGGGCGGTTATGTCGGGCTTGAACCGACTAAAACCGCACGCCGTCTCGGGTCTACAGACGCCGTGGTGTAAGGTTGCCCATAGAGCATATCCCTCGCACCCCGACTGACCCTGGGCCATCTCCGGTTTGAGATGGCCCCCTCGGGTTTGGGAACCACGGTGTCCCCGTCTTGCCCCGGTTAAGGGGAGGGGCGCTAGTCGCCCCACCGTCCCGGCCTGCTTCTGCTGGGGTGACAGGTGGCCTCACCCGCCACCCCCAGGCCTGCGCTCATGGAGGACGGAGGTCGTTAACTTTATTTCTTCCTAAAGAGTAGCAAAAGCAATGAGTAAATCCATTAAGATAGGACTCTTCTAAAAAAACATTTTGCCACAATAGATACGCACCCAATGACATAATGTGATAAAAATGTCTCCAAATATTTTCATCAAAGAAAATCAATAGCTTACCGATTTGCCGTCGAGCTCGTATTTTATGTGTGCCATGTCGACTGTGACCCCTCTTCGCTCGTAAAGCCTCTTTCCTCTTCAACCAATGACCTCCGGCGGCTGCAACAAAATATTTCCTTTGTAATAAAGCTCACTTTGATTTCCGTGAAAAAAGGAAAATAACACCGCCTTTTGTGTGTACCTACACCGTACAGACCGGCTATGTCAAAATCTGTAATGCAAAAATAACAAAATTTGTCACGATTACGCAACTAATTGTGAAATACCATTACAAACCCTTCTATACTATTATAAAATTATAAATAAGTTGTCTCTGTATTTTGGAGATAAAAAAAAAAGATTCTGAACACAAAAACTCTTTATTGGAATTATTTTCTGTTAATATATTTGTTCGCGATGGACACAAAAACTACTGCACGGATTTCTATGCAATTTTTGATAGAAATGTCTTAGTTATATTTAAAATCTGCAGTATGATTGATTGCAATTGGTTAAGTAGAACCGGAGACATGAGCAAAAAACAATAACCGACCTCCGCGCGGATGGAGCCGCGGGCATCAGGTATTTATGAATATAACTATGTATATATAAGCTGTTTTCAAATTCACTAAAAATGTCTATTAGCTACTAAGTAACATACCTGCATCATTTAAATAGGTGAAATGCATAGCTAGGAGTCAAATCAGCCGTTATTCAATTTGTGGAACTGCATGCCGCAGCGCTAAAATACGAGTATATTTAACCTTTCAAAAATCGCTCGCAGCCAAACCTTGGTAATTTACTCGCATACACTATGGTATATATCTACACTGCGATGACAGGTTAAGTAGACAGGACTCTTTACTGTTGAAGAAGTGCACCAATTCTGACAGCTTCAAATTTCAACGAGTTCCACACGTATGTACAGTGTGCAGTCAGCATCAAAAGTAGACGGTAGTCGCACAGATTTAAAAATTTAAGCCCCGAAGGATAAATTATGATTTATAAATATTGAAATTGAAATTTAAAATATTTTTTAGTAGCGCATAATACTCCTTGTTATGAATATTTACATATCACTGTAAGTGGGATAATGATGTTAGTAGACAATCAAAATATGAATTAAATTATTTTAATCAAAATTTTACAATATTTTAATAAAGCCCACTAAGTACTTAAACAGTATTTTCATAAAAAATATAGATTATTTTGCAGAAAAACTACTATTTAAAAATCTGTAAATGATCATCTAATTTGTATGTTGACTGTACTTCAAAAATCAAAGTATATATTTCCATCTCTTTCCCATTTATATGGCTCTACGTAAGCATAACATGAAAAACTGATACCTAATTAATCCAAGGCTTTGCCATTGTTCCTCTAACTAAAGCTTGTAAAAACCTGTGGCTTTAGTACAATACCCGACTTTTTGTATCACTGTTGGTAGTATCTGTGTATATGTTTGTTCGTTAACAACTTCTGGTTTTGCTTTGTTTTAATGAAATATTTTTGCGAGATTTTCTTATTACCGATCCTTTTGCAGTCTCGTAGACTTTTACACAACGCAACGCTTATTTTTATTATTTACAACCAAAACTCTCATTGTCATTATTGCCAGACCAGAATCCAGATTTACAAGAGGTTGTATTATTATTCACACTGAACCCAATGTTTCAGTTGCTTTCCAGCAGCCATGGTCACGGGGTCTGGGAGCCATGGTTGCTGAAAAGCAACCGAAACGTCGGGTTCAGTGTAAATAATAAAATAACATCAAATGCATCGCGCGAAAGAACTATAATAGTTTTATTTCAATGTGTGACATTCATGCAAACTTCCGACAGTATTATATATTATACAATATGGTTTTATTAAAAGACTAAACTCTTTTTTATCCGAGTGCGAATGCCACTAGCATCCAAGGCTTTCAAGCGTAGAGTCTGATCCTTTGCCCCCCTCTTTCCAGGGGCGAGACAGAGACATGGTGGTTCCTAAACCTGAGGTGCGAGGGAAATGCCTTAAGGCCACCTTACACCCCGACGTCTGAAAACCCGAGACGGCGTGCGATTTTAGACGTTTCGAATCAGACATAGCCACCCCGGCCGGCGATACGGTATCCGGGGAAACTTCCTCAGAAAAAAAAGGTTTTGCTGCTTTATGTCTCCATTCTATTTTCGTTTATCTTGTCTATAACGGGAACGAGTGCCGGTTTACCCCCAGCCCCGAGAGGAAAGCCTGCATGAGTGTCTGAGGCTTGGGCTTTTTCATTGCTTGGTATAAAATGATGTAATGAAATGAAAGTATACAAATGTAAACGGTGGAGCTAAAGTAAGCATACTCAACTAATCCATCTACACAACCAATCATCGAATGGAATGGAATTAGATTAGATCTTGTTGGCTCATAAAATTTACATAGCAAACTTTATCGTGAAACTGTACAAAATGCATCTGTGCAACCAATCTCAATACAGACATGGTGAAACGTTACGTTTGAAAAGGCTTTCTTTGTATTTGAAAAGCTTTATAGACTCGGTTTTTATGAGCTCGGTTGAGGCACGATGTAAATGTAGTAGGTATAAATATATATATATATACTATGCAGTATTTGGTTATGTAACTCTTAACTATATTATTGCGTACTCTGTCAGTAAAACTGTTAGTTTTGATTTTTGTATGATACATGTTTTTTGCTTTTGCAGATTAATAAGTTTCTCAAGTTTATCCTATTAATTGTTAATAATCAAACACTTGCCAAAGATAATACTAGAGTGATAAATAAATAAATAAAAAATAGTCTACGACATTCTACACAGCGCTTTCTAAGCATAGTTTAACTAGCTTGTATTATGGGTTTTAGAACGCGGATAAACAAACTTATATACTTTTTTATATGTAAATACATAAATATTATACATAGAAACACCCAGACCAATGAAAATAGACATATTCATGCATACAAATATTTGCACTGAGCGGGAATCGAACCCGCGCCCCCGTCGTAATAGTCGAATGCACTATCGCTACGCCACAGAGGCCGTCACAAGTGATAGGTTGGTGATACCATTAATACTATGGCAAATTGCGTAACATCCGAGTTTGCTTACGTTATCATTCATTGAATCTATACTAATCTAAGTATACTTATAATAATATAATATAAAGCTGAAGAGTTTGTTTATTTGGTTGAACGCGCTAATCTTAGAAACTACTGGTTCGAATTGAAAAATTCTGTTTGAGTTAGATAGCCTATTTATCGAGGTAGGCTATAGGCTATATATCATCACGCTACTATCCAGAGGAGCGAAGCAGTAATCATATATGTATTATTGTAAAATTAATAAATTACAGGTGCCACCAGGGTGTTAAATAGGTGCCACGGGGGATCGACGTATGTCACGGGCGAAGCCGCGGGGGCAGCTAGTTCTTAGTACAATAACTTTGCTTAATGTCTTATCTTACGGTTTGAAATACTGGGTTGTTAAAATATGAATGAAAGTTGATAGCATATAATAAAGATGAGAATGATAATTGAAGTAGCTGTATGATGTGATGAGAGTGGACAAGATAAGGCATAAATACGTATATAAGACAGATTTAGATCGGAAAAAGAGAACAACTAGGACGGGACTTGAACCCGTTCCGTTGAGACGTATGTCTATATATATAATATATCGGAGAATTTCAAATATCTGGGACGTGTCTAGGTGGCTTAGTTTGTCAGAGCATCCCTGTAAGGGATTGGTGGCGGGTTCAAGTCCCGTCCTAAATGTTCTCTTTTTCCGATCTAAATCTATAATTATACAACAATATCTGCAACAGAAAAGTATCTAGGCAACAGAACGATTAAGTCAATACAAGTTGAATTTTAGATCAGTTGAAGGCTAATGCTGTCGTTCATGTACTTGCTCGATGGTCTGCGTGTTGCTAAGGTATAAAGATGTTAGTCAATAACTTCGAGACAGCAGTAAGCCACTTAGTTTTTCAAGAAATAGTGTAATTTTTGTGTACTTATCTACAATTCTGTGTAGTTTTCCCTTCTGTGTTTAGGTTGGTGGCTATTCCCGTTCACGTATATTTGGTTAAAATGCTTTCGGCGCAGCGTATACTCGTTTACGTTTATTTATATGGGTCTAAAAATTAAATTAATAGCCGACACCAATTGGTAGCAATAATTTTTAAGTAGGTAATCTTAATTTTGTTAACAAGTTTGAGGTGTAACGTAATGCAGCCCTTGCCAAGTAGCATTTTATCATTTAAATTATAATTTAATATATTTTAAATAACCTGATGAATTTAAATTTTATCATTTAAAATGTAATGTAATATATTTTTAATAATCTAATGATTTTAATTTTTTTAATTACTAGATCTAAATTATAGAACTAAAATTTGGTTAAAATGGCAATGGTTGTAAAGAATGAAGACCGCGAAAAGATTTCAATTTGGATTCTATTCAATCGAACCCTAAAAAGGTCGCTTTAGCGATAAAGCCACCCGCTGAATATCCATGTTTATTTTGAATAAAAGCCACATCAGATCATCCTGTGTGAATTTCACATAAAATTGAACAGCGAAGTAGTTGAGAAGTTTCACCTTATGGCATGGGCTCATTGAGGTAGTGTTGCTTGCTACTAACTTTAAGCGAGCCATATATATTTCGAGTATCTCGGCAACGACTCTAACAAAAGGGAAGTCAAAAAAAACGGTTGTCTGTAAAGTCGGTTTACTGACGATAGTTGAACGTGACGTCATAAGAAAATACTGATGGAATGGTTGCATTTTTCAAAACAAAATTTTCGAGGTAACGCCGCATACGTCATGTTTTTTCGTGCGAGCAGCCGGCTCCATCGAATTATAACACGTTGTCACGTCAAAAAGAGCAATTTAAAATGTGAAAATCAAGGAGATAACTTTTTGAATGGTTTTAATTTTTCAGTATAAAGACTAGCGAAGAAAAAACGCAGAAAGAAAATGTTCATTTTTCAATCTACAAATAACATGACACATATCTATATATTTTGTATATAAATAAAATTGAATCGCCGAAATGTACGTACGCGCATAATTTTCGAACGACTGCACCAAATTGTTTTTTTTTGTGTTCGTTATTATCAGAGCAAGGTTTGTATGAAAGAAACATTTAGGAAAGTCCATGGGTAAGGTGCTATTATTGCACCCTGGCGAAGCTAAGGCACGCAGCTAGTAGAAAATTGAAGAATAACTTCGAAAAAATTACCTAAATAGAACAGAAACAAGAGCCTTTATATAGAAGTGGGTACAAACGGATTCATTACAGTATCATTGCATAATTGAAAGACTGATTTCATTACGTTGTTATCTGCAGCTGTTATGTTCACATGCTTAGTTCTTTTGTTGCAACGTTAGACATTTTCCTAATAAAAGTATCTTTTTTTTTTCGTGCGGAAACCCCTTCGGATACCCCCCCGCTGGCCAGCGGGGGCGGTTATGTCGGGCTCGAACCGACTAAAACCGCACGCCGTGTCGGGTCTTCAGACGCCGGGGTGTAAGGTTGCCCATAGAGCATATCCCTCGCACCCCGACTGACCCTGGGCCATCTCCGGTTTCGAGATGGCCCCTTCGGGTTTGGGAACCACCTCCTTCGCGAGCATTACATGCTCGCAGAAGGAGGTGGCGACGGCCCATGCGCTCGCGCTCTGCACCATTGCCGCAATCATGCTGCCGAGCGAGAGGACTCCCACGAGGTCACGCCTCGGCGCCACCCACGCCGGGCAGTCCGCCAGCGTATGCAGCCCTGAGTCCTTGCTCGCGTCGCAGTGATCCTAATAAAAGTATCTAGAATTATAATGTGATCAAAATGAAACGAAACTCTGATTTGTGCAAGCTTTTATTTAACTTGTATTGGTTTGAACGATTGTGAAGGTCAAATGTTGCAAGCTGAATTAGAACCACTTACTGCGCAGTTGAAGTTTGCTATGTTGGTTTATTTGGAGCGTTTTTAAGTCAGCATAATCAGGGGCACGATTCAGAAGAATTACTTTTTTTTAAACATGTGATAACCAATAAATATATAAATAAAATAAACATACGAAATATACTTGAAAATGATCCAACCATTTATTAACTTTTAACAGTTCAATATTTCATCAAATAGTCATGTCCTAATGCGTAACCTATTTAATTTCAAACAACAACCGACTTTACTTCTGAAGAAGTTGCAATCGATTTTATACATTGGTATATTATTTGTGCTCGAATTTTATAATTGATGTATAATTGACCAAAATAATTTAAAAGTACTATTCTAATTGTTTTCACATAATATAGTGACAACTTTTAATCCCTACACAATACAACTACAACATTTTGTTGTTTTTCATTAATGGCAGATATAATAATCCATAACTTCAAACCCAAGGCTATTATAGTCGACGTTAATGCAAATAAGAGTAACCGATTACTTGCGATTCAATAAATTTGCAGTGAATACATTCGATCCCAACACTAGATGCGGTAAAATGCGACTGTTATTATTGAGCGAGTGAATGACCGTATATTTTAATTTAAGCGACGTGTTTACCCTGGGGTTATCCTTTCGAGGGCTTACCCGGGGTGCCCGGCAACGGACACTTGGGGAGGACACCGTGCGGTTTTAGTCGAGACACGACATAACCACCCCCGCTGGCCAGCGGGGGGGTATCCGAAGGGATTTCCGCACGTAAAAAAAAAAAAAAAAAAAAAAAAGCGACGTGTTTAAAGCACTTTAGTGTTTAGAATGGGTCATAAATAGGATAAACACAAATGATTAGGCAGTTTATATATTTTTTGGCCGTGCATTTCTACGTTAACTAACAGTTATGTTCTGTCAAAAATTAAATTAATGGTTGGATGGAGTACATAAGTGGTTTTGAAGGTTTATAGATGGCAATAGGCTCGCCCCCTATTACATTGGGACCTATACATAACTGGCGAATCGTGGGTGTGTAAAACACCGCTGCCTACCCCTTCGGGGATACAGGCGTGAAGTTATGTTATGTTATACGATAAATCATACGGAATACCGAAGGTGTTTTTCATTTTTCTTTCTAATCGAATTGAGATCACGCGTTTGGCAAACATGGCGTTTCCAAAACTATATAAATATATCAAGTAACGAAAATATCTAAATTAGCCAACTGAATTGATGTAACTAATTCTAATACGCACTATCTAACATTATAATATACGTACCTTTTTTTTTTTTTTTTTTTTTTTTTTTTTATCGTGCGGAAATCCCTTCGGATACCCCCCCGCGTGCCAGCGGGGGCGGTTATGTCGGGCTTGAACCGACTAAAACCGCACGCCGTCTCGGGTCTACAGACCTAATATACGTACCTAACAATCAACAACGTCCTATAAAAAGTACATTTCATTACTGCGCTGTAAGAATAAATTGAGCTGAAAACTGGTACTATTTGAAGATCGTACCCATGTACATCCTAAGTGTGTACTTAGGACTATACATCCGTGGCTTAATTAACTCTGTGTTATATAAAACATGATCCGTCTAAAACATAATTAGTAAAATTTGTATTAAAAGGTTTCCCTACAGCGGCACTTACTAATAAGTCCAGTGAGCACAGGACTAAGGGTTCAGTCGCAACACGCTTTGATCTTCCCCTGGGAACTGGGAATTTATAATGTAACGGATATGAGATGAAGGATTAAAAGACGAATGTGTTTTATTTTTGTACCGTGTTCATGGAAAACAATAAATCTCACAGTTTCTTAGATCTAAATACCAATATATTTGAATTTGTGTAATAGTATTACTCAAATAATAGTAAGGCACATTTCACGCTCATGGCACGCTCTATTGAAAGATAAACACGTGTGGGCCCAGTTCACCTTCATCAATTTTCAAAAGCGAAAAGTGGTCTCTCGTCTCTGTCCCATAGTGGGCCGAATGACCCCTAACTCGATTTAAAAACCCAACGAGGGTACGCAACAATAAGAGACCAAAATAGTCTCTAAAAAAAGTATCTGTGTGGTTTACGTGAATACTTGTACTTAACTGCGGCGCTCCATCGTTCTCTACAATGGTGATCCTCATTCTTATGACTTCAATTACAGTTTACCATCAGACACGGTGAAATTATATTGGTGTGGTTAACAAAGGGATTCTTCTTCTCCCGCCGGACAACGGGGGAGGTTGTGTCGGGCTTGAACCGACTAAAACCGCATGCCGTCTCGAGTTATCAGATGTCAGTGTAAGGTGGCCCAATAAGGCAATTCCCTCGTACCCTGGCTGACCCTGAGCCATCTACGGCTTTGAGATGGCCCCCTCCGGAAAAAAGTAGTACTTTTTTTTTTCTTCGTTGGGCAAACTGCCCTTACCCCACGAGGAAAACCTACACCAGAGTCTTGTCCATCAATCAGCAGGATACACTCTCGCCCTACTTTATCAATTTAATTTAAGAAGAACATTAGGATGCCCATGCGGGCAAATCCGCGGGCAATAGCTAGTTGCTTATAACTTCTGAATTGCAGCCGCTATAGTAAAAGCCAAAATAAACCAAATAATGGAACTGACTACGAACAGACCCCGGGCTCTAAAGTGTAAAGTTTGGATACAACCGGGATTGGCGCGATTGTCTTTGGACGATGTTCACGACGCAACTTTTTGGTGGGGGGGTCATCATCATCATCATCAACGTATTCTAGTCCACTGCTGGACATAGATCTCCCCTAATGAGCGCCATAGCGCCCTGTCTTCAGCTTGCCGCATCCAGTATCTGCCCGCAGTCTTTCGCAGATCGTCATCCCACCTGGCCGGAGGGCGTCCTACACTACGTTTGCCGAGTCGCGGTCTCCACTCAAGAACACGTTTACCCCAGCGGTTGTCGGTTCTTCGCGAGATATGGCCGGCCCACTGCCACTTCAGCTTGCTTATTCTTTGAGCTATGTCGATAACCTTGGTTCTCTGTCGGATGTATTCGTTACGAATCCTATCCTTCAGAGAAACTCCGAGCATAGCTCTTTCCATAGCTCGCTGAGCGACTTTGAACTGGTGGACCAGCCCTACCGTGAGTGTCCACGTCTCAGCTCCGTAGGTCATTACGGGTAGGACGCACTGATTGAAAACTTTCGTTTTCAAACACTGCGGTATGCATGACGAGAAGACCCGACGTAGTTTCCCAAACGCTGCCCAGCCTAGCTGGATCCTCCTCTTGGCCTCCTTCTCAAAATTGTTTTTACCCAACTGCACAATCTGCCCGAGGTAAGTGTACTCAAAAACAATTTCAAGAAGGTGGCCATCCACGACGACCGGTCCTGGATCAATGTGGCCATTGATCAAGACTTTGGTTTTATCCAAATTCATGCCAAGACCGATGCGTCGCGAGGCTGAAGCTAGGCCGTCCAGCATCCGGGTTAGCTCCTCTAGCGACTCCGCCATTAAGACTATGTCATCAGCGAATCGCAGGTGTGAGATGTAGTCGCCGTTTATATTTATGCCCTTACCTTTCCAGTCCAGCGTCTTAAACATATCTTCCAATGCGCTCGTGAACAGTTTCGGGGATATGACATCCCCCTGTCTCACTCCTCTGCGCAATTGGATGGGTTTAGACTGCTGACCCTGTACTTGGACACTCATAGTGGCGGCTTCGTAAAGGCATCTCAGCACCTCGACATAACGATAGTCTACTTGACATCGCTGTAAGGATTCCAGAACAGCCCAAGTTTCGACGGAGTCAAATGCCTTTTCATAGTCCACAAAAGCGAGACACAGGGGCTGATTATACTCTTCGGACTTCTGTATAATCACTGTGTGAATGTGGTCTATGGTGCCATATCCTCCGCGGAACCCAGCCTGTTCCGGTGGCTGGAACTCGTCGAGTCTCCTGGCGAGACGATTCGTGACCACTCGTGAAAATAGCTTATAGACGTGGCTCAGGAGTGTGATGGGTCTGTAGTTTTTAAGGAGGGTCTTATCACCCTTCTTAAAAAAGAGAACAACCAAACTCCCGCTCCACGCCTTTGGAGTTCTCCCACTGTGAAGGACGGCGTTAAAGAGCTTCTGTAACTCCTGTATGACAGGAGCTCCTCCTGCCTTCAGAAGCTCTGAAGTAATTCCATCCTCACCGGGGGCTTTTCCATTTTTAAGCTGCTTCAGAGCTAACACGATCTCGTCTTGACTGATATCAGGCAGTTCGTCGGTATAGTGGCGTGTCAGGGTGGCTCTGGAATCATGGTCGTCTCGTCGAGGACGGGGAGCATGTGCAGTATACAGACGGCCATAGAAATCCTCTATCTCGGCGGAGATCTCCGACTTCGACAAGACGGTCCTCCCGTCATGCGTTATGAGCTTCGTCAGATGGCTCCTTCCAAGCTGCTGAGTGAATACTTTGGACCCTCGGTTTCGCTCTATCGCCTCTTCAATGAGGCGTGTGTTGGAGCTCCTAAGGTCGCGCCGTACCATCTTCGCAATTTCCTTGTTTAGGTGTGACCTGTCTGACGAAGTCGCTTGGGTGGTTTCCCGTCTTCTTGCCATCAGCCCCAGAGTCTCATCCGAGAGTTTGGACTTCCTGCCAGTGCGCTGTTTTTTGCAGAACTTGATGCCCTCGTCTCTCAGCGTTTCGACCAGATTGTGTAGGGTCTCGTCAGCGTCATCAGTGGGTTCCAAGGCAACAAATCTTTCCCCGAGAAGCTGCTGGAACTTCTCGGTGCCCGCCATGATTTGGGTTGGGTTAGGTCGGAGCGTGGACATCATCAAACGGTTTCTTTCAAGCTTTAGGTTGATATTCAGAGAGCCTCGGAGCAGTCGGTGATCAGATCCGGTATTAAACCTGTTGATCACTAAGACATCTCTGAATATGTGCTTGCTATCCGTCATGATGAAGTCGATCTCATTTTTTGTCACAGCGTCGGGGCTTTGCCATGTCCACTTCCTTTGAGGCTGTTTCTTAAAGAAGGAATTCATTAAGAATAGTCCCTCTTTCTCAAGGAAGTTGACAAGCATTTGTCCCCTGTGATTCCTAACTCCATAACCATGCGGGCCTATACGGGATTCGTACCCAGACTGGGTACCCACCTTGCCGTTAAAGTCCCCCATAACAACGTTGAAGTGAGCCTTAGTGGTGTTGTGCAAGGCTTTGGATATGTCTTCATACATATCCTCCACTTCATCATCCGAGTGTGCCGAGGTCGGTGCGTAGACCTGAATAACCTTCATGCTATACCGCTTGGATAGCCGAAGGATCAGGTACGCTACTCTGTTCGACACGCTGGAGATTTCTTGAACGTTGTTAGAGAGGGCCCTATTGACGAGGAAACCTACGCCACCCTGGGATGTTTTATCACCCTCGCGAAAGTAGAGAAGATGGCCCGATTCAAGGGTTACGGTGTCCTCTCCCTCTCTACGGACTTCGCATAACCCGAGAACATGCCATTTAATGTTCTCTAACTCCACTTCCAACTGCGCTAGATGATGGTCAAGCCTCAGAGTGCGTCCGTTATACGTAGCCAGGGTCAGTATGTGAAGGGTTTGGTAGCCTATTGTAGCCCGGGGATTCTTAGCACCCCCTGCCCCGCCGTTACCATGGCCGCTACCATAACCAGGGATAGCGAGGCGGCCGGGAACTGGGGGCCATCTTTTGGCTGTTTCCTTCATTTGGGGGTAGTGCCCATAATCCCCACGCTGGGCAGGCGGGTTGGGGATCGCAGTTTGTTGGAGGGGTTGTTGTTGTTGAAGACTTGGGTTGGTGCTATTCTCTTCTAGGCCGGCACCACACAGCACCGGTGGGGGGGTATCTGAAGGGATTTCCGCACGAAAAAAAAAAAAAAAAAAAGGTATATTCATATTTATTTTTTCTTTCTTTTTACAAGTGAAATGGTTTTTTTGATTGTCTTTTCTGTATGTCATTCATTGTAGAAATTCGTAGGCTAACTTCATTTTTTTATGTTCCTATTTTCTTGCTTTCAATATTTGATATAATCACCATTTATTAAACAGTATACAGTTCTTCATTTATTACCCTACTAGCCCAACAACAACGGCTTCACCAACGTGGAAATTTTCCGTAATCCATGGGAGCCTATTCAAGGGATAAAAAGTATATGGTATTCCAGACTATAATTTATCCCTGTGCCAAATTTCAGTCAGATCCGTTCAGCCGTTTGAACGTCTACTTCAAAATCTTAACAAACTTTCACATAAATATAATTTACTAACATCGCCATGCGATTTCACCTGCCTAAGTCCTGATCCCGTGGGAATAACCGAATTTTGTTTTTCAAACACAATGTAAAAGTTGTTCACGAATAAATACTGAATACTGATAAAAATCACCAATGATCAGAGATGATGTAGCATTCTAATAATAAAATAATTTTTGAAATCCGTCTAGTAGTTTCGGAGTCTATTTAATAGAAAAAAACAATCAATTTTTAAACTTTCGCGTTCCATAATATACAATAATTTAATTTAACGGGAATTAACGCGATCATTTATAGGTATATACATACCTATAAATGGTCACAGGCTCAACGTCAGGCAATCCAAAGGTATGTATATACTTTTTTTTTTCGTGCGGAAATCTCTTCGGATACCACCCCGCCGGGCAGCGGGGGCGGTTATGTCGGGCTTGAACCGACTAATATACCTACCTATAAATGATCGCGTTAATTCCCGTTGAATTAAATTATTGTATAAAAACAATCAAATTTAAAAAAAAACCTCTATAGAATATTAGTTTAAACAATTTATTAATATCAAATTCAAGTAGGATAGGATAGGACGTAGGATATAATGGAAGGATACAACACAAATGTGTCTCAAATCTTATGTAAGCTAGAGGTACTTATCCAGTTCAGTGGCTTTAATTTGAGCGAGGATTACACTCTATCCTGTCTCTTAATTCACTCAGATTTATAGACATAGTAATAACCAAATTTACAATAAATTGTAATTGAAATGCTTCTTTAAAACTAAATCCTTTTTATCTATATCGATAATAACAATTTAAAATTGTAAATTAATTGTGTTTGTACATGGTAGATATTTAAAAACAAATACTTGGCTTATTTTGTATGAACGATTCTGAACACAAAAATAAAATTTTCGAAATTTTTATGTTTGTCTGTTTGTTTGCGATGCGCGAAAAACTACTGAACGAATTTTGATGCGGTTTTTTTTCTATGAGAAAGGTCTTGGTCATACCACCGTATGTTTGATCGCAATTGGTTAAGTTGAATCGGAGATATGCCCAAATACGATAACGGGCATCAGCTAGTAACATTCTAAATTTGGTAGTTTGCGAAGATGTTTGTAACTATATCACGCAAAAATAAATGGATCGAATCTGAAACAAATTGGCAAATTGACAGATTACTTTCTGGTAGTCAGGAACAGCAAATAGCAACTCAAACTAAAAAGCGGCTAATTTATAGATAGTTGACTAAATAAATTACAATAGCAACATTTTCTGATTTATGTCAAATAGTTCACTTGGATTTGAAGAAGCTGTCCGATTCATCATCATAATCTTTTCTAAAGTCACAATCGCATCCAAGGTTCTTAGCTCTTCTGCAAAAGCTGTCAAATTTTGTAAATGAACGAGAATGAACGATAAGCATTTAAGATCTCATTCATGTAATGCACTGTGCACTAGAAATGTAAATACAAAATGCAATTAAACTTGAAATAGCATGCACTCTTCAACAAGACACATCTTCAAATGACCACTAGTTTGACAGATTTTTTTAACACTAACTACTAGCTTGCTATCGAAATCCAACTTTCCGGACTAGTGGTTCCGGCTCTAATGGGGTCACAGTTCTAACCTAACCTAACCCAGAAGCTATATTGAATGTACTGCACCAACTGGTTCTAAACCAAGCTAAGAATGTTAAAAAAATCTGTCAAACTAGTGGTCATTCCAAGATGTATCTTGTTTAAGTATTGTCTGTCGAAGTAGTGGTAATTCGAAGGTGTGTGTTGTCTAATAATTGTCTGTCGAAGCAATGACTTGTCGATCTATGTGTTTTCGAAGTTCGCTACATGTCGAAGTATTGTACTGTCTAAATTCAGTCCGTAAATGACCACATTACCATCCTCACAGCGATTCCCCCGTTGCGTCCAAAGATTGCACTTTACAGCCCGAGGTCTGCTTATTGTTGTTGATAGATATGTCGGCTTTTCCGGGAGTGCTGCCGTCTGACCTCTAAATCTTAAGAGGAAAGGCCGTGCCAGAACCTCGTCCGTTAAATAGCAGGTGCACCAACTTGCAAGCGAAGGTGACTAGAGTCTCAAGTTTGTTGGTAGAGCCGTGTATACCCTTTTAGCTGTACCTTTTTTTAACTATACAGGGTGAAAACGTTTAGGGTATCCAGCCGATAATTTCATCATTTTTAAAGATATTACTAAACTTCAATTAGATATGAAATCTGCTTCATTTATTAACGTATACAATGACATTAAACAGATTAAAAAAGTTAAAACTAAAAATATTTGTACTTTCGCAGTTCCCATAAATTTTGTTAAGGCATGGTTTATTCACTAGTCTGATAAGTATAAACATTTAAAAAAATAAAATAAACATGAACAATATAAACTGAAATTTAAATGTGTACAATTTGGACTTTTGTGGTTCTTATATTAGGTCTTTCCCTATGAAATTGCCGTTATGTATGAAAAAAAAACTGTTTTTTTCATGTATTTTTTATTTGTATTAATCGAAGTAATTACCCATGCAATCAATGCATCTTTGCCAACGCAGCAGCAGTTTATTGATGCCCTTCTTAAAGAAATCAGCTGGACGGGAGGCAACAAATTCTTCAAAGGCATTTTGTACTGCCTCTCGGATATTGAATTTCTTTCCCGCCAAGAAGTTATCCAAATTCTGTAAAAAGTAGTAGTCTGTAGTCGCAAAGTCTGGTGAGTATGGCGGATGACGGAGAGCTTCCAACCCCAGTTCTTGCAAGTTGGAGACCGTCTGCTGTGCAGTATGAGGTCGCGTATTGTCGTGCTGCGATTGACCAATGCTGGTTGGAGATGTGCCAGCTTCTCCATCATTGTGTTCAGTTCTTCACAGTACACATCTGCAGTAATGCTCACCCCGTTTGGTAAGAAGCTGTGATGAATCACACCGGCGCTAGACCACCAAACAGTGACCATCACTTTTCTAGTGGTAAGTTTTCGTTTAGGGCATTGTTTAGGTGCTGAACCAGGATCCAACCAACTTGCTGAGCGCTTGTGGTTATCAAACTAAATCCATTTTTCATCGCAAGTAACAATGCGTATCAAAATTCCTTCATTTGTGTGACTGTTGAACAATGCAAGACATGTCTCGTGGGGCACCCATTTGTCAAGCTTTTTTACCTTGCCAATTAAACGCAAATGGACCAATATTATTTTGACGCTAACGTCGAAAGCTACTGCTAATTCAGAGGTAGATTGTGTATCATCGGCTTCCACAATCACCTTTAATTCGTCATTGTCGACCAAAGTCTACGGACGACCGCGAGGTTCATTTTTCAGGTCAAAATTTCCAGAACGGAATCTAGCAAACCAATAACAGGCCGCTTGTGCCGCGTTGCTGGCACAACGAAACTCATATTCCATAACTACTCGAATTTTTAACGTATCCATGATGACGAAAAAGATTGAAATGCGATGAAAACGTAACACTAATCAATAAACAAATGACTACTTTTGGAAAATGAATTCCATGTTTTTAAAATAAAATTAATTTGAAATTAGAATTCTTAGCCAAACATAAATTGTTTTGATTTGAAATGGCCAGTACTGCAGAACGGCAATTACATACGTAAAGACCTATTATATTTAGTATGGCACGGTTTATCCAGTATTATAGTCTGATAAGTAGAAATGCTAAAAAAGTAATAAGTTAAAAAAATATTCATGAATGGTCCCACAATTTGTAGTTTTGCGTCTGCCATACATGAAATATGGCACTAGTTTGATACTTAGATTAAGTTTACTTTTAGTGTTCTACTTTTCAGACTAGTGAATAAACCGTGCCATAGTAAATATGTGGGAGCCGCAAAAGTATAAATTGTGAACATATGTTTTTTAATTTACGACATCTGTCGCGTAGCGGTAGTGCGTTCGACTGCTAAGCCAGAGGTTGCAGGTTCCATTCCCGCTCAGTGCAAATATGTATATTTGGATTGGTCTGTTTCTATATGTAATATGTATATTTATTTACAAAAAAAAGTATTAAAGTGTGTTTATCCGCATTCTAGAACCTACATGACAAGCTCTGCTTAGTATAGGTCTTTTTACTTTTGTTAATGTTTATTTTTATCTTTTAACGTTTTTACTTATCAGACTAGTGAATACACCGTGCCATGATAAATGTATAGAAACTGTAAAAGTGAACACATGCCGATATACATTTTTACTTTTTTTAATTTTTTTATGTCATTTTACAGCAGATATATTAGATGCACTTTTGCAATATCTTTAAAAATGGCGAAATTATCGACTGGACACACTTAACGTTTCCAACTAGTATAATTATTATCACTAATCACTAATTCATTACTTACTTAGGCATAATCAATTAATTTTATTACCAATGAATATTATATTATCTTTGATTAGAGTACAGATTGTACAATCTTCTCTTAATACTTTTTAATTGAGAATTACGAGATAACATTACCCACTGACTAATTACATTAAGTTTCACGTTATGACTTATGAAATACAAGTTTGCTGATTAAATTGTAAAAAATATTTCAATGACTATCATTTTGAGGATAAAAATAAAACAAGCAATGATGGAAATTGTAAGTGAAGTAATAATGAAATAAATGAAGCGTCGGTAGCTTAATTTTTAAGAGGTTGCCCATACGATCGAGAGGTCCCGGGTTCGAATCCTTGCAAATACACTAGCGATGTGAACCCACTCCTAACACAAGCAATGAAACATAGCAGGAGGAGTTATTCGTCCCTGCTTCGCACGCAAAATTTTCTGAAAAGAATTCTAGTACCTTTTTTCTCTTTTTTTTTCGTGCGGAAATCCCTTCGGATACCGCCCCGCCAGCCAGCGGGGGCGGTTATGTCGGGCTTGAACCGACTAAAACCGCACGCCGTCTCGGGTCTACAGACGCCGGGGTGTAAGGTTGCCCATAGAGCATATCCCTCGCACCCCGACTGACCCTGGGCCATCTCCGGTTTCGAGATGGCCCCCTCGGGATTGGGAACCATGGTGTCCCCGTCTTGCCCCGGTTTGGGGGAGGGGCGTTAGTCGCCCCACCGTCCCGGACGGTAACGCCACTAATTGCCAGTGCAAGCCATAAGTTGACACAGTTTTATTACAATCGGATGAAATGACAAAATACTAAATACTGTTCCATCACCGTTTACTTACTTAATCACCCAGTTACCATCACCCTCATAGCGATTTTCCAGTTGCGTTCAAAATCCGCACATTGGAGCCCGAGGTCCACTTATTGTTTTCAATTGGTATGTCGGCTTTTCCGGGAACGACTGCCGTCTGACCTCCTATCGCCAAGATAAAAGCCTGCGCCAGAGCATCGTTCGGTGTTTATCAGGCGCACCAAGGTTGGCTTGATTTACTTACTTAGTATAAAACAGAAATAAAATGTACTAAAGGTAGATTCAGTGAGAACAGTTTTATCAATTTGTAGATTTAAAATATGTTACAATACTACCCATGACGTACCCGTAACGGACAGCTGAGACGAGGTCTCGAGTTCGATCCCCAGTCGCCCCGGGCACATACCTCTGACTTTTCGTAGTTATGTGTGCATTAATAAATGTTAATTATCGCTCGCTTAATAATGTACCCGGTAGATGGCAATAGGCTCGCCCCCTATTACATTGGGACCTTAACATAACTGGCGAATCGTGGGTGTGTAATACACCTCTG
The DNA here is from genome assembly GCA_946251805.1 of Cybosia mesomella. Lineage (NCBI taxonomy): Eukaryota > Metazoa > Arthropoda > Insecta > Lepidoptera > Erebidae > Cybosia > Cybosia mesomella. The sequence continues at coordinate 8,451,845 of OX276398.1, read as the reverse complement.
CCTACCCCTTCGGGGATACAGGCGTGAAGTTATGTTATGATATGTTATGTTACTACCCATGACTGCACAAAGCGAAAGAAGATTACCAACCTATACTTGACGTTCACAGGCTTATCTTGCTACACAGTTGGCACGCTTTTCCACCGCCACGTGTTGTGGTTATGTTTGGTATATTTATTAACAGGTATTGTAACATATTCAATAGAACACCTCTCAATGCCAACAAACACAGACCTATAAATCTAATTCATACATATTATAGTAGCTATAATGTACTACGTACTAGAGAAAATGATAAAAAATACAATTAAACTACCATTAGGCTATTATAAAATTTAACAATAATCCAATATTGTTGGGCAAATGAGCTTGGGAACGATTTGTTTTACTAGGCTACTCAAATAAAACATTATTGTTTGATTAGGTCGAAAAACTGTAAGTCAAAAAAGTCTACAGAGTTTCTTACCAACGTCTCCTTAGACGGGGCAGCGTTGCGAACCGGTAAACATAAGTTAATTTATTTTTTTATAAGAACATTAACTATAGTTTTATCTTTGACACTAGAATATGTTTAGAACAAATTACTTGCTCTATTTGAGGGAACAAATTAGTCGTATAACCTAATGATTCAAAAATGCAGCACTAAATCGTTTATATATCCCAGTGGCGTACGTAACGGACTGCTGAGACGAGGTCTCGAGTTCGATCCCCAGTCGCCCCGGGCTCTGACTTTTCGTAGTTATGTGTGCATTAATAAATGTTAATTATCGCTCGCTTAATAATGTGCCCGGTAGATGGCAATAGGCTCGCCCCCTATTACAGTGTGGGAACTTAACATAACTGGCGAATCGTGGGTGTGTAATACACCTTTGCCTACCCCTTCGGGGATACAGGCGTGAAGTTATGAAGTTATGTAAATCGTTTCTAGGGAGTGCAGACAGTCTAGTAAACATTAAATTCTTTGACAATCATAAATGTAGACATGATCACATGGTGAAAAGTACCTCACTAGATACAACAAACCTTCTCTTGGATAAGCATTGTTTGTGTACACAGGCCTAAAACAAGTTTGCCAACACGCAATTTGCCAACGCAAACTTTAGCTCGTAAGTCAATCATTGAACGCGATTAGACGAAAATGAACTCTCCTGCATAACGATTCAACACATAATAAAATGCACGTTTAAACAAAAGGTATTTTCAAACATAGATTGTCAAGCGTAGTTTACGCGTAGTTGTAGAGTCTTGAGTTTCGTTATTAAACAATCTTGAGAAATATATTTTTTTTTAACTTCAAATTTTAACTTGAAAGAGATTTTGGAGCATTGCACTCTATGTATGTGAAACATGGATTATGTTATGACGCCGGTTGACGGGAAGTTGGAAGCGTTCGAAATGTGGTGCTGGATGGACAGAGTATGAAACAGAATAGAAGAAAAAAGGTCAATCTCGAAGATAATCGAGACTCGCAGAGGAAAAATGATTGGCCACCTAATACGACACGATTTCTTTTATTTTTTTAACTTCATGTACAAAGTACATCGGTGGACAAAGTACACCGTAGGCATTCTCTACCAGTCAACCATAGGGTGGTGCAGAGCTATAACGAGGCAGGCATAAAAATGAAATCTACATTCAACTAATCTAAAAACGATTTGTTTCTCCAGTTTTTCAAAAATATTATAGAAGGAAGGAACTTGAGGAAAATTGAAGGAACGAGAGGAAGCGGCGGGCCAAGGAGAACTTACATGGAACAGTTCAAGGAAAAGGTACTAAACGGGTCGTATCCGGACGTCAAAGGATTGGTAGAGGAAAGAGTAGAGTGGCGATTACTCCACCGACAGGAGCACGGCTCTTAAATTTAGAGAGAGAGAGAAAGAGATAGAGTTATCTGTACGCAAGCACCATTATTTACTCTGTGCTTTAAGCTCACATAAAATGCTCTACTTTATGAGGGCCGTTACACAGAAGAAGTAATAAAGACAAGCGTAGGTACATAAATGTGCATTCATCCACGTCTGCGACCGAGGCAGTAATGACCCTCACACATTCTTGACCAAGTATTCCTTTGTTATTAGCTTGTTAGTTAACGTATATTTCCATTTAATTCCAAGCGTGCGTACGCTACGTCGTAATGAAAATCCTTGTGTAACTTGACCACTGGCTCCCAAACTTTTTTAGGAAGTAAATATTTTAATGCTTTATTAAATTTCATTTTAGAATAATGGTTAACTATCACGGTATTTTAAAAATACAAATAATTTTATGTGAAATGAAATTTCTCTCGTTCCTATAATGACGATTGCGAAAAACCCTCCATAGTAATCCAATTTTGGTTTGATTGCGTCCAGAGGTCAGCAAGTGCATAGCCGGGCAGGGGAATTGTGGTCGCAGCACTAGTGGAACCGGTGGGTGTAACGCGGTGCTGCGACGACAATCCTCTTCTGATGAGGCCGTCAAGCTGAGTGCCACCATTGTTAACATGGTACGTGTATGTAATGGTGACCCTCTTTCCTGAGACTTTACCTTCAGCTTACCATCAGGCGAGGTGAAGTCAAATTGACGTGTAAACCTAAACATAAAAAAAGTTAAATTTAGAGTTATTCACTTTTAAACTAAAAGTCAGACACTTAAAATTTGTTTACTTCAATTTATTTGTAGACTTCAAATAAGTACGAACTTTATAACATGACACTTATAAATTAAAGTAATCGTATACATCTTCATAATTAATTATAATGAAATGAAATGACCGCGGTAGCCTAGTGGTATGGGTAAAGGACTGCTGAGACGAGGTCTCGGGTTCGATCCCAGGTATTACCATGGCACACACCAATGACTTTTCGAAGTTATGTGTGTATTTATCGCAGGTTTATAAGTGCCCGGTTAATGGCAATATTCTCGCCACCTATTACATTGGGACCTAAACATAAACTAGCGAAATGTGGGTGCTGGCACCTCTGATTACCCCTTCGGGGATATAGGCGTGAGTTTATGTTTATGTTATGACAATAAAGTTTTTTTAAGGGTGTAAATACTCAAAAAACGTATAACGATTGACATTCTCTGTTTTATTATCACTTAAAAGCAATAAAATTACATTTCGCACAAATGATAAAAACCGGCCAAGTGCGAGTCGGACTCGCCCATGAAGGGTTCCGTAGCAGCAAGTAACATAATATAAAAGTTCTTGTTGTTTGTTGTTACAAAAAAAACTACTTACTAGATCTCGTTCAAACCAATTTTCGATGGAAGTTTACATAGTAATTAACGTACATCATATATTTTTTCTCTTATTTTAGAAGTTACACACATTTTACCACTATGGAAGTGTCCCTCGCGCAAACAATTCAGTTTAGAAAAAATGATATTAGAAACCTCAATATCATTTTTGAAGACCTACCCATAAACACCCATGAAAAAATTTTTTTTGAGTTTCAGTTCTAAGTATGGGGAACCCCCAAAATTCATTGTTTTTCTTCTATTTTTGTGTGAAAATCTTAATGTGGTTCACAGAATACGTCTACTTACCAAGTTTCAACAGTATAGTTATAGTTTCGGAAAAAAGTGGCTGTGACATACGGATGGCCAGACAGACAGACATGAAGAATCCATAAGGGTTCCGTTTTTCGCCATTTGGCTACGGAACCCTAAAAAGCAATCGCTTAAAATGCCATTGGTTTTTAGTTTTTAGTACGCTACTTGATACAAAGAAACATGTCTGTTGTTCATGTATCGGAACGCAAGTGTCAATGTCAAGTTATGTGGAGGGACATCAACTGTCAGGTACGACACGGGGAGATGGTGTGATAGATAAAACTAGGATTTATGAATATCATTTGTAAAATAACTAATAAGAAATAATCATTAAAATAAACCCATCAATTACCTCAACACGGTGTATGATTAACAACAATACATGGCGCAGTCGGTAGGATAGCCTCGTCCAAAAGAAGATTTCTGCGGATTACGTAAGACGAGGTGCCATCTACGTTTCCACGCCACACCACGACCGCCATTATCTATTGGTGATCGCTCAGTTGCAAATACAATACTAAATACTAATAATACTAAGAAGAAACAATGACGGAGGAAAAGGATTTCAAAGGGTATGCAGGCGCTGTCGAATACAAAATGCCAGCGGGTCTTAATTTGGACGACATCGAAAATTCTTGGCCGCAATGGCAAAGATTTAAACAAAGCTTCAAGATTTTTATATTGGCTGCTGGCTTTGATAGATTATCAGACACGAGAAAGGCAGCAATATTGCTTATCTGCATTGGTCAGCAGGCACAAGACCTTTACTTCAATGTACTAAAAGTAAATGATGCAGTGAAATACGAAGAGCTGATACAAATATTCGACGACTATCTAAAACCCAAGCAAAGCGAAGTGATAAACAGCTTTCAATTTCATCAAAGGCGTCAAGAGGACGGGGAGACCTTTGATGCATTCTATACAGCAATTAAACAATTAGCAGAAAACTGCAACTTTGACACATTGATGAACAGAATGCTACGGGACAGAATTGTTATTGGAGTTCGGCAGCAGCGAGTACAACAAAAGTTATTGGAAATTAAGGACTTAACCCTGGATAAAGCAGTAGACATTTGTCGGTCAGCGGAGCTGTCACAGGAGCATGTCAAGGTGCTGAGCCACCCCGAGGTCAACGCACTTCAAGTCTCAAACGAGGCATGGCAGCGTGGTGCCAAAGTGTCTGTGAATAACAAAGCTAAGTATTTTAATAACAAAAATAAATCTTTTCAAAAGAAGGACACAAATGATGATAAATATAACAAAATGCATTATCTATGCAAGAAGTGTAACACTGAACATGGTCCGAGACAGTGCCCGGCTTATGGCAAAACATGTAATAAATGTAAAAAAATGAACCATTTCAGTGTGGGTTGTCAATTTGTGGACAAACAGGTCCATGATATTAATACAGATGAGGGACAAAACAATGTTCATGATTTGTGACTAGTATATTCTATAGATTTTCAACAGAATGAATGGACAAAGTGGTTACAAGTAGAAAATAAAATGGTTTGCTTTAAATGTGACACGGGGGCTCAGATAAATGTGATCAGCTTAAGTGATCTTAAGAAAATTGTCGATGATGATAATAGTATTAAAATATCTGAGACAAATACTTTAATTGAGGTCTTTGGTGGGGGTAAAATAATACCAATAGGAAAAGTGAGGTTAAAAATTCATAGGAAAAATGATGAGTTTTACAATACTGAGTTTTTTATTACAAATGAACAAGTCAGACCAATTCTAGGTTTAGCCTCTTTGTTACAACTTAAATTAATACAAACTTCTGATGTCCATTCTGCAAATGTTGACCGCAGTAATAATAATAAGAATAAACAAACCATTATTAATAGAAATATGGAATTATTTCAGGGTATTGGTGAATTTAAGAATCCACTGCGGCTACGGATTCAACCAGGTGCAGAGGCTGTAGTGAGACCGCCTCGCAGGGTGCCTAAGGCACTTTTGCAACGACTAGCGGACAAGTTGGAGGCTCTGGTAAAGCACAAAGTCATCGCGAAGGTTGATCACCCCACTGGGTTTGTAAGCAATCTTGTGATTATCGAAAAGAAAGATGGTTCTTTAAGAATTTGCCTCGATCCTCAAGATCTTAATAAAGTATTAATAAGAGAACATTGTCTAATACCTACAATTGAGGAAATGGTTACTAAATTATCTAATAAGAAATATTTTTCTGTGCTTGATTTATCAGACGGCTTCTACAATATTAAATTAACGGAGGACTGTACTGACCTGTGTACATTCAATAGTCCCTTTGGTTGTCATAAATTTTTAAGAATGCCGTTTGGTATATCAAATGCTCCTGAAATTTTTCAAAAATATAGTCAGAATGCCTTCGGGGACATCCCAGGTGTTATTGTGTACTGTGACGATTTATGCATTTACGGGGATTCTGAACAGGAGCATGATGCAATTTTGAATAAAGTTTTTGAACGAGCTCGAGAACATAATGTTCGATTTAACAAAAATAAATTTCAATATAAATTACGCGAAGTAAAGTACTTTGGTCACATTTTTTCAGAGTCTGGTATTAAAATTGATCCAGAAAGGGTTAATGCCATTTCTAATATGAAAAGTCCTAACAATAAAAAAGAGTTACAAATCTTTCTTGGTATGGTAAATTATTTGAGAAAGTTCATACCAAACATGGCAGAAATTGCATCACCGCTCCAGTTATTATTAAAAAAAGATGTTGATTGGATGTGGACTGAAGTACATGAAAATGTTTTCAATAAAATTAAGAAAAGAATTACAGAAGCACCAATTTTACAGAATTTTGACAATAACGTGCCCATTGTTGTACAATGTGATGCGTCTCAGAATGGTATTGGGTGCTGTCTGTTACAGAATAATAAACCAGTCTGCTTTGCTTCAAGAAGTTTAACAACATCAGAACGTAATTTTTCTCAAATAGAGAAAGAGCTGTTAAGTGTGGTTTGGGCAACTAAAAAATTCCATTACTTTATTTATGGTCATAAAATAACCATAATTAATGATCATAAGCCATTAGAAAGTTTATTGAAGAAACAGTTACATGAAGTTCAGTCACCGAGATTACAAAGAATGAAACTGAAGTTATTAAAATATAATATTGTATATAAATACTTACCAGGAAAATTTCTTTATATTGCTGATTTATTATCACGCTCTTTTCTTGAAGGTAGTGATGAGGATGATTCTTATATGTATGAAATTATACATTGTATCGGACTATCTCATAACTTAGAATGCACAGACGAACAAAAACAGTCATTAATAATAGAGAGCACAAACGATGAGGACTTAATAAAAGTCAGAGAATATGTTCAGAATGGTTGGCCATACAGTGATAAAATACCAGATAGCTTGCACTGCTATCATAAGTTAAGAAATGAAATAACATTGGATAATAGTTTAATATTTTTTAAAGACAGATTAATAGTGCCTAAAAGTTTAAGGTTGTCAATTATTAAAACATTGCATGAAGGTCATATTGGCATGTCTAAAATGAAGCAGTTGGCCCGCAAGTTATATTATTGGCCACATATGGATGACCAGATTGAACAGTATGTCAGAAAATGTTATCCTTGTCAGACTTATAGTAATAATAACATAAAAGAACCATTATGGTCGCACACAGTACCAGAGTTGCCATTCCTAAAGTTAGGTATTGATATTTTGGAAAAATTGGAATGGAAAAATTACTTGGTAATCTACGATTATTATTCAAAATGGTTGGATATTAAGTATTTAAGTAGTAAAACGGCCAAGGCAATAAATAACTGTTTAATTGAAACATTTTGTAACTGGGGCATACCTAAAGAAATCGTTTCAGATCATGTACCTTTTGATTCAAGGGAATGTAAATTGTTTGCCAAAGAATGGGGATTTAAGTATACGTATACTAGTCCCAGATATGCACAATCCAATGGCATGTCTGAACGGGGTGTTCAAATTGCAAAGAAAATATTAGCAAAGTGTCATGAAGACAAAACTGACTACAGAGTAGCATTATTACAATATAGAACAGCACCAGTGTCAGGTACCAAGTTTTCACCAAGTGAGTTATTATTAAATAGAAATTTAAGAACAAAGTTGATAGTAAATTCCGAATACTTGCAGCCAAAATTAAATGAGAATGTGAATCAAGAATTTAATAAAATAGTAAAAAGAAATGAAACAAATTACAATAAAACTTGTAGAGTTCGAAGACAGTTTATTGTTGGTCAAAATGTTTGGTACAAAAAAGATGTGAATAAAAACATATGGTTCGAAGGTACAATATTTAGGTATAATGGACTACGATCTTATGAGGTAATAGATAAGAATAATGGTGTAAAATACACAAGAACCTCTTTCCATATAAGATCAGCATAGACTTTGTGTTTCACCAGTGTTTCAGCCTGCACGAGCACCGGTTGAATTGGTACCAAGGTAGTGGAATATTGTTTTCTTCTTGTAAATGTACTTAATTAAGTCAAGTTTTGAATAATGTGTTTGAATCATAATATATGTCAATCAAAACATTTGGTTCAGGTATAGTTAAGAAAGGTGGAGGTTTTATGATTGTGATGTTTAATTTTGTGAAAAATTTTGTTTGTAACAGAGGGGGAAGAGATTGCTATGTTTTATTTTGTTTAAAAAGGGGATGATGTATCGGAACGCAAGTGTCAATGTCAAGTTATGTGGAGGGACATCAACTGTCAGGTACGACACGGGGAGATGGTGTGATAGATAAAACTAGGATTTATGAATATCATTTGTAAAATAACTAATAAGAAATAATCATTAAAATAAACCCATCAATTACCTCAACACGGTGTATGATTAACAACAATACAGTTCATACATATTATAAAATAATTTAATTACCATAGAAACGCTTCTGCAGTTCAACGTTTGGCTGATATCTCTAGCGTATCATCACCCATGCCAGCCCAGTTACTTAAAAGCCCAACTATAGCGCTGAACCGCAATCTATTTTTCAATTTTTTTATCTTTCTAAATTACTTTTGTGAACAATTCTCCAGCCCTGTAGCTTCGAATAGCAACAGAAAATCCTATAATATCTTACGTCTCTCAAAATTAATCCGTTAACCTCAAAGTTAATCCGTTAACCTAATTAATTAGTTTAATTAATGCGTTAATCCCGATTAACCTAATCGGACTTATTTATAACTTGCTCTCCGCCTATCAGTCCTGTGTCACTTGAAAAGTGTTTCCAATTAATTCCACCCTCTCCTTTCCTATACAGAATAACATGTGCAAGGCTGAGGTATCACCCTCTACAATTCCCACTATCCACAATTCCATCAAGAACCAAGCGGTTCGGCTACTCTTTGGTTTGCCGCACCATAAAGACTTGGAATTGCTTACCAGCACACGTTTTTCCTTCTTCCTACAGTCTCGGATGCTTCAAGCAGACCGTGAAAAAGAATGTGATGAGGCCGTCAAGCACATCGATAGTGCCACAATAGTGGCCGCTATTGTGGCATTATTGATGTCTGTTATTATCCTTTAGCTTACCATCAGGCGAGGTGAAGTCAATATGACTCACCATCATAAAAAAAGTTTGAGAAACATTGCAACGGACAAAATGTTATATTATTAGATTGGTCGTCTGGTGTGTGTCTGAGGTAATACTTCGGGCTAATATTTGCCGATCATAAACCATATTTAGGTCACTCAATATTTTTATGTTACTTTATAATTACACTAACTATTCCCCGCGGCTTCGCCTGCGTGAAATTTTGAGTCCGTTCCTGCTACCCATAGGACCTAGGAGTTTTCCTTGAAAGCTCCCAGATGGTTTATTTTTTTCCGAGACACAAATATCATTATATATTAGCCAATGTATACAAAACTTGACAAATTGTATACTAAAACCTTCCGCGAGAACCACTCTATCCATTCGTGAAAACATGAAAATCGGTGGAGTAGATTTTGAGTTTATCGCGAACAGATAGACGCTGTGGAGGAGTTTGTTTTATTATATGTAGTGATTAAAGAAAACATTCAGCAAACCAAAAGCGCAAACGAGTGATGGTAGACCGTAAAACTTGTAGTTATGAAACACTAGAGTCCTTTAATTAGTTCCCCGTGAAAATTTTCGGTATACTGTAGAGTTTGCATTCCTATGCAGTTGGAGCTGTCCGCAAGAGCGTTAGGGGGGCCCCATCAAGATCTTCGGAGCCCAAGCCAACTGATTGATGGACGAGTTCCTGGCGAGGACTTTCCTCTCTAGGTTTAGGATCAGATGGTAGTCGCTCCCATTTAAACCAAAATAAACTAATATAAGGAGTAGAAACGCGGACTCGGGCTCCTAAGTAATAGGGCAAAAGCATATTCATAACAGACCATTATATCCAGATTCCGTGCTGCTTTTAAAAATATCCTAAACAAAACACGTTTACACTGTCTGATCCAGATTTTTTTTTTATACCACTTAGGTGGCAGACAAGCACACGGCCCACAGCAGCAGCCATAGGCTGTTATAGTAACAGGCCTCACGCACTCTATGTTCTTGCGCGCTATAAGCACCTACTCGCCGCGGAACCTCCAGGGGTGCTCCTATTCTTTATTCAGTCGGGTTGTCAACAGCCGGCCGCGCTAACGTATAACGTAACGTAACGTATATTCAAATTTTTTTTGGGTTAGTAATCTATGCGTGTGTAGTGTATAGATGCGAATCCAACAAGTCAAATAAAAATCTCTCTTTTTTCCACCTGCCTATTGATGAAATTAAATACCTTTCGTATTTAATTTTGTAAATTCACGTCTGTTAGACAATGCTACCTACCTGCTGCTACCTACGACACGTACCTACATACGTATAATTTTGTTTAGTAATGATTTTTTATTGAGAGAAGCATCACAAAGTTTACTAGTACGTAACTACAAGGCCAAGCGGCTGCAAACGTTTACAAGTAGGCATCTAACTCGTACACGTGTGTTGATTTTCCAGGCAGTGATTCATCTGTATACCAACTATTAGGTAATTTGTACTTATACATGTAAATATGTAGACTATTAGTACCATGCCTTGACTCTCAATGGACAATGTTCAACGGCGTGTGAGATTCACACGCCGTTGAACTTATCATTAATTATCATGGTTGATGGACTGTACTGCCAACTGTACAGTCAGTCAATGAATAATTTAGGGCCTTCAAGGTATCAATGAGCTGTATATTAATTATACGCTCTAGTATTTTTAACAAAAGGTAGACCAAAAATGTTTTATAAATTTCGAGCACAATTGTCAATTTATTTTTCCACGATCCCGTTCCCGTGACACACAAGAACTTATTCACGGAATAATACGTAGCATAATGTGCTAATTCAGATTATAATTTTATCACTGCACCAAATTTCATCTAGATCTTTTTAGACGTTTTGTTGTGATTAAGTAACAATCAAATTTATCTATCAATTCTAACTTTGACATTTATCATAGTTTAATGAAATACATGGGAATAAATCTATCGTTTTTTTAAATAAAAATGCTGTGAACTGCGCTCAATGGCAGTTTAGTAACTTCGACTGCTTGACCGCGATTACTATCGTTGATGAAATCCTCTTTAATCTTTCAACTAGTTTATAGTCGTTCAATCTTTCAATCGCTGAAGGAATGTGATGTCAATATCCGCTTTATAGCATTTTATGCTTTAATATCCTAGACTGGATTCGTATTGAAGGATATTACCAGTTATGATGGCTTTATAGCTCCTTACGTCAAAAGATAGTGAGCAGTATCAGAAGGGCGAAGGGCAGAAGAATATTATTGTGAATACCTACGTATATGTTTTAATAGTAAGATCATTTCATAGGATACTAGATGCGTGATATGTTTTACCCAACTGCGCTGAAATCAAAGAGGAGGTCGTGTTTGACCTGTGCAAATGTGTGTATGTCTACCTGTAATTAAGTTTCCTCGTAAATACTAAACGCCTGAATAGAATTTGATGAATAAAATTTTCGCGCAATTTTTGCGCAATTATGTTAAAATTATCATTCTATCCTTCCTACTAATATATTATGAATGTGAAAGTATATGAAAATATTTGGATGTTTGTAACTCAATCACGCTCTAGTGACTGAATGGTTCTGGCTTAAATGGTACAGGCATAGATTATAGTCAGAATAAGACATAGGCTACTTTTTATCCCTGGAATAGGTTCCCATGGATTGCGGGATCGGGATCAGAATTTCACACGGGTGGAGCTGCGGGCATCAGCTAGTAAATAATATTGGCAAAATATTAGCGTCAAACGTTGGTCAAATGTATGTTTTCAATATCCGCAGTCGGGTATCTTACCTTTTTAAAATTTAAGAGACCACCGCGCTTTATTGCAGTTAATTTAACAGTAACTATGTATTAATAATTACGTAATTAATACGTAGTTAACTTAACGTAGTTATTAGGTTACTTTTAACCTACTCCAAAACGGAGGAGGTTCTATGTTGGCCTGTTCATTTTTGTGCGGAAATCCCCTCAGATACCCCCCTGCCGGATGGTTATGTCAGGCTTGAACCGACTAAAACCGCACTACGTCTCGGGTCTTCAGACGCCGGGGTGTAAGGTTGCCCATAAGGCATTTCCCACGCACCCCGACTGACCCTGGGTCATCTCCGGTTTCGAGATGGCCGCCTCGGGTTTGGGAAGCACGGTGTCTTGCCCCGGCTGGCTGGCAGCCAGTACCTTTTATTTATTTTTATTTAACTTGTGTATTCGTGCTTGTTCTAAATTCAAAATGTATGTATAGTATGTGAGCTGGCAGCTTTAATCGGTACTATATATTAAACTCTAAAACTATCTGATTTATCGTTCTACGTTTTAAAATAAGGACGTCTATATAATAAATGGCAGATTTGGCACTAGCGCGCGGTAACTGTTGCAGATAAAGAGAATTGTCGTAATTCTTGCACTTCACGTGCCTTATGACGGCCTCTGTGGTGTAGCGGTAGTGCATTCGTCTGCTAAGACTGGGGGCGCGGGTTCGATTCCCGCTCAGTGCAAATATTTGTATTTGCACTGACCGGGAATCGAACCCGTGCCCTCTACAGCAGTCGAACGCTCTACCGCTAGGCCATGGAGATCGCCCATTTATCTACTATTTTCCCACTTCACCCAAGAACAGTGTCACAATTTTTGTTTTAAGCAACTTATCTAGTAGAGATTAATTGATTAATTTCATTTTTTTTTAACGAATTCTTAGCTCATCTTTTCATTTAAATGTACCAGATTCAATCCGTGTTATAAAGTATAAAGAACATACCATGTTGCACTCGAAGAACTTCGTAAAGTAATTAATTAAATATTCATGTACGCGAAAGGTTAAGTACATTAAGGCCAGAGCAACAGTTTGTTGAGCATATAATTGTCTTGTGATTAATTTGTTAAGCCTTTAGGCCTTATGCTAAAGGCGCGTCTCCCGTGCGTGTTTTACTATATACACTACACAAAAATGTCTATACAAATCATATTTTGTTGATTACACATTCGGCCTCCTGCAGTTTGATATAAAGAAATGTTTCGAAAACTTTTGCTGTCAAAAAGTCAAATTCTGTTTTTAATACTTCAAGTATAGACAGGGGCAAAAATCTCCACAATGTTCTCTAGATGCGCAGTTACGAGTTTGTAGGTCTCTTTGGTTGAAAGCGCGGGACGCGACGGTGAAGGTGCGCCAATCAACCAATCAGAGATATATAAAACTAATCACAGGCTCAAAGAGCTCATGTCATCGATTGATCAGTTTTCCGCCCGCGCGGGAGGGAATGTACAAATTATTTCCATCGGCCGCGGAAAGCAAAATCATTGTTTCATCACCCAAAATGTGTAGCGAAAACCATAGAGTAAAGAGCGAAACCATGTTTTGTGTGCAGATCTTTTTGTGTAGTCTGTATAGTAAAACACGCGCAGGAGACGGACCTTAACCTCAGCCATTAATATTTTGTTGATAAAAAAGTTAAGTGGAATTTCAACATACTCAATCAACATGCCAGCACCAATCTCGGTTGCATCCAAAGCTTGCATTTTGGAGCCCAGGGTCCGCTCTCCTACTCTTTCTCTTGTCTTGGCTTTTATGGGAGTGACTGCTGCCGGACCCTTCAACCCCAAAAGGAAAGCCTGCGTCAGAATTTTGTCTTCGCCTTAGACCCCGGCAAAGACAACATACCAATCAAAAACAATAAGGGTACCTTTTTTTTCGTGCGTAAATCCCCTCGAATACCCCCCCACCGGCCGGTTATGTTGGGCTTGAACTGACTAAAACCACACGCCGTCTCGGGTCTACAAACGAGCTTATCTTTCGCATCCCGACTGACCCTGGGCCATCTCCAGTTTCGAGATGGCCCCCTCGGGTTCGAGATGGCCCCCTCGGGAAACAATAAGAGTACCTCAGACTCCGAAGTGTAAACTTTGAACGCAACTGACCAATCGCAATGAAAATGATAATGATGGGTGTTCCAATATAACATGTAGCTATGTATTTACACAAAAAATATTCTAGAACCAGCATTCCAGAACCCTTATTACAAGTTAGTTAAATTATGCTTACTTTGGATAGATAGCGCTGTGCAGAATGTTCTAGAATATTATTATGTCCTCTAACTTCATGTATTGAAGATTATTGTTAATTAAACTTCTATGTCCTTACGCAGTTTGACAAGGAGCTAATATGAACTTATTTAATTACTAGCATTGCCACGCGATTTCATCCGCGTAAGTCCTGATCCTGTGAGAATATCGGGAAAAAAAGTATGTTATCAAACTATGTTACTCAGGGATAATGTAGCATCCTAAAGGTGAAAGAATTTTTAAAATCGTTTCAGTAATTTCAGAGTTTGTCGGTTACAAACAAACATATCTTTCCTCTTTATAATATTAGTATAAACGTATACTTGAGTATGAAGCTTCTCTTTATTGACTGTAGCTAACCAGATGTGCGTACTATCAGATAAAATGTAATTTTGTGAATTTTTTTAATTTCTAGGCACTTAGAAGTCAACTCGATTAAACAAGTTGTATAGAAAAGAAATCTACCGGTACTGATTCATACATATTTTTTAAGATATTTTACATACTACATACAAAAATAGTTGTTTGTTCAAAAGTGAGCTAAGTAATTCTTGCTACGAGTGCTTATTTTATATTACGAATAAGCGAAGTAGTCAAGAATTGAACCATGAGCATAGCAATAACGAGAGAATAGAGATTTAAAGGTATGAAAAATAAATAATTACCAATTGCTCAAGTGTGAAATATACAAATTATCACCTCAACCAGCGGGCAAAGAACAACAGTTAAGACTATATTTAAAACAGTTCTCATAAAACGTAAATAAATTCAGAATGGATTTCTGAACGAACCGTCGCTCATGGTCTTACAGCGCCGAGTAATTTCGAAAGTTACGAATCACTTTTACTCACGCCCGCCACAAAATTTTTCAACAAAAATTTAGCTGCGAGATTTAACATCAAAAGCGCCCTTTTTGTGCTGGACAGCTGAAAATACAATTATCGAATAATGTTACTACATCGTTATTCAAAATTAGGGGCCTGAATGCATACAATGAAAGATTTATTCACATAATTCCACTATGAGTCACAAAACGTGTAGGTGCACAAATAGAGCATGACATAAATTAGCATTGTCACTTCACGGACTTGTGTAAATAGCGTTTTGAGCTCATCGAATTTTTGATGATTTATAGTCTTTTGTTGTCAGGCTTTTTTAGGGTTCCATTGCCAAATGGCAAAAAACGGAACCCTTATAGATTCGTCATGTCTGTCTGTCCGTCCGACACAGCCACTTTTTTCCGAAACTATAACAACTATGCTGTTGAAACTTGATAAGATGTATTCTGTGAACCGCATTAAGATTTTCACACAAAAATAGAAAAAAAAATTTTTTGGGGGATTTACATAGAACTAAAACATAAATATTTTTTAGATAGATATTTAGATAGATAGGTCTTCAAATATTATATTGAGGTTTTCAATATCTTTTTTTTTTCTAAACTGAATAGTTTGCGCAAGAGACACTTCCAAAGTGGTAAAATGTGTGTCCCCCCCCCCTGTAACTTCTAAAATAAGAGAACGATAAACCTAAAAAAAATATATGATGTACATTACCATGTAAACTTCCAACGAAAATTGATTTGAACGAGATCTAGTAAGTAGTTTTTTTTAAACGTCTTAAATCGTAAACCGCAATTTATCTTTTTTTTTTTTATTGTGCGGAAATCCCTTCGGATCCGCCGACCAGCGGGGGCGGTTATGTCGGGCTTGAACCGACTAGAACCGCACGCCGTCTCGGGTCTACAGACGCCGGGGTGTAAGGTTACCCATAGAGCATATCCCTCGCACTCCGACTGACCCTGGGCCATTCGCAGTGTCCCCTCTGATAACAGCAGAGGGGTACCTGGTGCGACCACCACTTCCCGCGGGCCTTACAGGCCCGCCATGCCCCGACCCCCTCGTGCAATGGGGTCAGCTGGCCCTGAAAAGGGCCGGTTGGTCAGACTCTTGGCCGTTGACGTTGACGCCAGCTACTGCAGAGGAGCAATCAATGATGCGTCATCGCCCACGTTGCCCAGGGTGCATCAAACTTGGAGGTGATCCAACCAGTCGCACCCCAACCGCAATTTACCTTTCATTCAATCAACTCAAATATAAAATTTAAAAAAAAAACATTATTATGTTACTTGCTGCTACGGAACCCTTCATGGGCGAGTCTGGCTCGCACTTGGCCGCTTTTTTTTTATAAGCTTTTATTAAGCTTCACCTGTCCCGACGTTTGTCATCAATTCTTACAAATTAAATTTGATCCACTTTCCGGTTACCGATTGAGCTAAAATTTTGTATACATGTGTAAATCGCGTGACAATACAATATTATGATGACGTGGTTCTGATCTAATGATGGAGCTGGAAGGTGGCCATAGGAACTTCACAATGAAACGACATGAACTCATCGAGTTTGGGCTCGTTTGAATCTTCTTGACGAGTAGTTTGTCTTTCAATGGTAACCAGGTTCTGATGATGGAGTTGGAAGGTAGCCGTCATCGAGTTTCGTCTCGTTTGATTTTAAATTTTTAGTTCTTTTTTAATTCTATTTCTTTTTCATCCGAAAGCATGATTTTGAAGCCTTCTGCATCCCTAATCCTCCTTCCCATAATTAGGTTTATCTTGTTGTGCTTTTGCATTTTCATATATCTATTCATATACTTTAATGTACACAAATATGTTTGTTGTACAAAAACAAAAGGATATTAAGGTACAAAGACGAGCTTAACTTAACGTTGAGTTTTCTTCCAGCAAACTTCACAGTGATAGTGGAGAATCGAATTAAGACAGTACGCAGAGCTCATAAGTATACAATAGCGCGGATATGATAGAATATTGTTTGTACCAAAAATGTTTTTGAAATTTGTATGATAATTTCAAGTAACGGCTAAGTAGCTACTACTCCGTACCTGCCCACGTACCTAGTACCTATGGACTTCTGTTACTTGAGCTGACAGCCCTCCCCCTCATGGGCTTTATTTGGCTTACCTTGGCTTTTACCGGAGCGACAGATGTTTGTTTTGTTGTGTTCTGCCTATTATATAAAATACCTCCTTGGGACCTTAACATAACTGGCGAATCGTGGGTGTGTAATACACCTCTGCCTACCCCTTCGGGAATACAGGCGTGAAGTTATGTTTGTTAAATAAGACTTAGAAATATTCTTCTAGAAATAAAACTATTTTTAACGGATTCTATCCCGATTTATTTGATGTTATTTCACATATACATGGGGAGAGTCTCCCCGTGACCATGGCTGCTGAAAAGCAACCGAAACGTCGGAATCAATGTAAAATATAAAATAAATCGCGATAGAATCCGTTAAAAATAGTTTTATTTCAATATGTGATATTCGCATAAACTTCCGACAATATTCTTCTTATTTAAAACTTACATCATATTAGTAATAATTTGTATAAATTTACTACCAAATCTTATACCATATACATGAGATTCAAAGTTTGTATTGTAACTTTATCAAAGCAATAGTTTTTATCTCTGTTTGTATTCAAACCGGAGATCGAAATTCCATTTATGCCACGAGAGAGATTTATGTAAATCAACCCAATTTCGAGATAGGACAGTCCCTTGTCCACCCAAAGGACATCTGGATAATACCGCGAATGATATTATTATATTATAGTCTATGATATTTATATACAACTAGCTTTACCCGTGACTTCGTCCGCGTGGACTTCGATCTGTGTTTTATTTTTTGTGCGCAGTACCTTTTTTTTTCTTTTTATTCGTGCGGAAATCCCTTCGGATACCCCCCCGCTGGCCAGTGGGGGCGGTTATGTCGGGCTTGAAGCGACTAAAACCGCACGCCGTCTCGGATCTTAAAACGCCGGCTTGTAAGGTGCTAAGTAGTAGTTTCGGTAATTAGTAAGTAATCAATTCTTAAAAAAAAAAATTATTTGGCCCTCAAATATCTGAACAATTACACGTCATACAGCACAAAAGTCCGTACACAGGCAGTAGAGCGAGCCGATAGCTAATTTTCCACTACACTCCCTCCACGGTCAGTCACGTGCTCCGACAGCCACATAAATATAAAAAGCCTCTATCTGAGAGTGTGTCACACTACATGAAACGCGATTATATGCGATTAAAATATTATTATTGCCCGTGATATGTAAAATGGTGCGTATATATTATCAGGAACTAAGGTTACGTGAGTCACGGTGCAGGTTTAACTCATATTGAAATAATAAATCTTTCACGGCCAGCGTTGTATGTAGAATGTACTGCTTCCGGGCTGGTTGGCCGGGTGTTTGGCGTCTCAAGACTCTACATCGGTCGCAGAGAAGTCGCAGCCGAGAAGAGTTCTACGCACTCGTTGCCACCCGGACCTATACCAATGAATATGTCGACCGCAGTGATCGACGAAACGTTTGGAACACAAGTTTTATATGGACCATGGCTAAACAGCCCGGACTATACTGCATATTCTACATATTGAAATTATAAATATGGGCTATGTTCTTTGTTATTATTGAAGAGTAACCTTTACCGTTATATTGAAGAATATATATCCAGAACGTGTCCAGTTTCCAGGTTCAGTTGCTCAAGTCAAGTTCAAGTCACATCCTAGATGTAGACTGTTTCCAATTTAAATTTATAGGAAAAATTAGCTTACTAATTGCTTTATACTTTTCATTAAGGAGGCTGAGTAATATAAAAACAATGTTTACAAATAATGATTGTGCCATCATTTATTGATTCCGTTCGTTTGTAAGAATTCTCTGTAAATGGGTCCCACGTCACCCTAAGACGTTTATAGACAAGAATTTTAGATATCTAGATTGAGTCCTGGTAACTCAGTAAAAATATTTCTCCAGGAAAGAGACTTTCATTAATTCTGAAACCAATTCTTAACAAACTGTTTTCTAATTTGCGTTCATTCCGTTGTAGCCTGTTGCAGGTCATATAAAAAGTATTAACAAAAAAGTATAGCTTCTAGTGTCTACGAACTTGAGTCCTAACCACTCATCCTATTCATACTGCAACATGTTTGTATGTATGACAATATATTTCGACTCAAATACTTTTGTGACGTTGTAAAAGGATTTTTCAGCGTCAGCATCAGATTTAATATTGTTGGACTTTATGTATGTTTGTGCTTATCATCTGTTAAGTCATAAAGCCTGTTGGTTTATTAAAAGCGTCACATGTAAACAAATGTGGGTATTAAAAGATTTTCAGTGATTTGAACTTGTTTAGAATTTGATTTCCTTTTGCGTAAAAAAATCAGCGCGGTTGGTATTCGACATTGGTCGGAGGTATTACTCGAGTTTGCCAATCTAACACAAACGCTATATTTGCCAGAGCCTCGTTTGTCAATCAGCAGGCGTTCGACCGGCTTGCAGTCGAGGTGGGCTTGGCCTTCAGGGCCAAGCCCACCTCGACTGCAAGCCGTTTAGAAAGGCCCCATACACCCCTTGTAATATTTGAATGTATAAGTATTTTACTATTCAGCCGCTTTACCTACATGTGTGTAAAGTTGTTGAATCACGCAAATCAAGTCACACAAAGGCTTTTGGGTGATTTTTGCACTTCTGTGTAACCATTATATAAGTAAAGGCGTAACTTGACTGAGAATATGTTGCCATGATAGTTTGCCATTATACTTTTTTTTTGTAAGTTTGAGGTAGTAAACCAATCCACATAGTAAGTGATTACCGGGACTCATGAATGCATTCAACACAACAATGATCAACGGGAAAATAAAAGAAGAGAATGAGAAAAACTGTACAAAATGTAGTTTCTATCGTTAAAGTTATATTGAGTGATAAGGTGGTACGCTCTCTCTCAGGAGCCCTAAAACTTTCGTAAAATAATAAACAAAATATGAAATATAATATACTTATCTTTTAAATATAGATACTTATCTTTTTTTTCTTTTTTTTATGTCAATGTTAAAAACGTTTGAAAATTTATTTGAGAACAGTAGCTTTTAAAGGTATTCCATCAGTAGAGCCAGGAAAAGCACGGTTCTATTACCCACGTACTTTTAATTAACTCATCTTATTACGTAGTGGTATAAGCCACCTATAACTTGCTACTTGATATCGTGAGACAGATATAAACATGCTAAGAGCGAGTCATTTATTGAAAGCGTATACAAAATGGAGCTCAGAATATTACAATATTCAGTGTGCGAAGGCAGTGGTTGTAGCCATGCTATTTTGCATAATCTGTACATTGAATATTGTGGTTTATGTATACTTATATAATAATAATATTAATAGAAGAAAGGTTACATGCATTGTACACAGTTTTTAAACATTTTTGGTGGTCATCTAAACAGCAACAAGGTGTGTGCCCAGCTGTTTTCCTAGATAGGCTACAAGCAGCCTGTGTTAAGGAGCAATAGTGCCCTTCCCTTAATATGGTACACATGGATTTGTAATTCATATTCAAAAAATTACACACGGCTAGTGAAAATAAGATAAATAGGAGCAAAATTTATGTTTTTGTGGGTGTGTGTAAGGGTGAGTACGTATGCATGTTTAGTGTGCATGTCGATAAGTGAGAGTGTGGTTTGCCTGTCCCCTAAATAAAATGTGTGTCATCATGGTCCAACTTTTGAAGAAAATCCCGATAGTGTTAAAGCGTGTGAGCCCAAATATTGGGCATTAATTCTATTTTAGAGTGATGGTGCAAGATATGTTGGAAGTCTTTTATAAAAGAGGTACGAGGCAATGGAGGGCCCATTGCACGAGGGGGTCGGCGTATAGCGGGCCTGTAAGGCCCGCGCGGGTGGGGGCCGCTCCAGGTACCCCTCTGCTGTTATCAGAGGGGACACTGCGAATGGCCCAGGGTCAGTCGGAGTGCGAGGGATATGCTCTATGGGTAACCTTACACCCCGGCGTCTGTAGACCTGAGACGGCGTGCGGTTTTAGTCGGTTCAAGCCCGACATAACCGCTCCCGCTGGCCGGCGGGGGGGTATCCGAAGGGATTTCCGCACAAAAAAAAATGGTACGAGGCAATGGGGCAAATTCTGTCTTTCCGTCAATAAGAAATGAGAATAGGACAATGTGCAATATATACACCTGATGTTCGTCAGGACAAAACGTTACAAACGAAATACATTTTTTTAATTACTGGGACAGAGCAAGCCGGTAAGGGTCGATTTATACATAGATTTCGATCAGATCTAAAATATATTAAGAAAAAGTCACTTCCATTACTGATTAATGAACACAACACTGGCGTAGGCTTTGCCTAGAAGTAACCTGTTCACTCTAGACTTGAAGACTTCCAAGTTATGGCTTTCCGGAAACACAGACTCAGGCAGGGCATTCCACACTTTAGCAGTACGCGTGATGAATGTATTGCCAAACCTGTTTGTGCGCATGAGTAGAATTTATAATAATGACAACACTCTGCCACAAATACCTTGCCTAACGATACATCTCCTTATCCGGTGATAAAAAAACGAATATCGTGGGTAGTGTACAAATCTAAGTAAGGGACTTTCAGGTAAAGGGTTATTTTGTACTATCCTAGGTTCGGTGTGGTTACCCGATAATGGTAGTAGTTCACAAACTGAACGGGTATAAACCGAATTCTGTAGGTATTATTGTTGTGAGGATGACTTTATAATATCTTATTAACTAATCGAAACTGCTGGCACTCAAATAATTAACTGTTTTTTATCTAGTTATAAGCCCTAGACAAGAAAATCTATCTGTCTTGTCCCTTTCAGGAGAAATGGACAAGACAGAAATATTAAAATCATGTGTGATAATGATAACTGATGGTCTGTTTACAAGTTTCTCTTAGGGTCAGCTACGATAGGATATGTTTGCTAGAAAGGTGACGTCAACATCCTAAGAGAATATAACTTATCTACGATATTCTATAATATTCTATTCTATGTTAGTTTACACAGCGCTTTCTAGACCCAAAGTAAGCATAGTTTAACTAGCTTGTGTTATAGGTTCAAGTATGCAGATAAACATACTCAAATACTTTTTTTGTAAATACATCCATATCATACATAGAAACACCCAGCGCCCAATGCAAATAGACATATTCATGCATAGGTACAAATATTTCCACTGCGCGGGAATCGAACCCGCGCCCCCTGTCGTAGCAGTCGAATGCACTACCACTACGCCACAGAGGCCGTCATAATATTGACAATAAATGTTTTTAATTCATTTATTAAGTGGACGTTTTAAGGAAACGCCAGGTCAAGAGTACTCGCAACCAGCAAACACCAATGAAATTAAAAGAAGCGAACTGCTTACGCCTGGATCGTAGCAAGTGGAAAGATGTCTCTACCTACCCCAATGGGAAACAGGTGTGATTGTGTGTATACACAATCACGCCCCTTTCCCATAAGATATGACAAAAAAGACAGAGTTCACTTAGCGATTCTTATTGAAATTGCACTGAGAATAGATTTGGTGCAACAATATTCTTAGTAAGTGTATCTTCAGATACCCACGCTTGGTCTTCATTTAATTTTACTATCTTAATTCACTTTCAAGGTTTTTAAGTCCACATCTTCACTTTAGCATTTTATATCCTTAGGCGTAAATTATACAGAAAAGGTAAGCTTAAGGCGAGTTTAAGATCGCTAGCTTCATTCTTAAAGCGAGGAAACGCTACGATGCGTCACTACACAGGCTAATTTTGTTACGACAGTTTGTCTCTTGCGCATTTCTAGCGTGTCTCTAGCACGCCTCTGGTATCGCGCTCCAGTCTCGCCTGCTAGTAATTTACGAAGCGTTGCTTTTGTACATTTTGTATGAAATCGTTATAAAGCACAGGCGTCCATATCACGCCTCAAGCTAGCTTTGAACTCACCTTTCGCCTCTTACCTCTTTTGTATAATTCAGGCCTTAGGAAAATGATGGTAACATTTTTTAATAATAAGAATAGCGGTATCAAGCATCCACAATGAAATGGAACTGATTTCTATTTAATCGCATACTAGTCTGGATAATATTGGTAATCTGTGGTACGGACCGCTGCGCTGCTGGTTGAAGTAGGTGCTTAAACGAAACGAGATTCTGAACGTATTTTATTTTTAAAAAGATGTTCAACTGAATTTATTAAGCTGAAATTTCACCAGGGAAAATCTGTTTGACTAAAGTGGGTGCTCACGTTTTACTCAATGAGTTTCTTTGAGTAAAATGATGATAAAGCAGTATAGTTTTAATTGATTTCTTTTGCTATCATCGCTGAAATCATTTTTTTTAAGTGAATTTCAATAAAGATTATGAAAATTCATCATCATCATATCAGCCGTAGGAAGTCCACTGCTGAACATAGGCCTCCCCCATCGACTTCCATTTTGACCGGTCTGTAGCGGCCTGCATCCACCGAGTCCCTGCGCTCTTTGTTAGGTCGTCTGTCCACCTTGCGGGAGGCCTTCCTACGCTGCGCTTGCCGTTACGTGGTCTCCACTCAAGAACCTTTCTGCCCCACCGGCCATCGGTTCTCCAAAAATTCTCTCCAAAGGTTCTCCAAATTCATAACATAAACATAACATAACATAAACTCACGCCTATATCCCCGAAGGGGTAGGCAGAGGTGCTAGCACCCACATTTCGCCAGTTTATGTTTGGGTCCCAATGTAATAGGTGGCGAGCCTATTGCAAAATCAACTTGTTTTTATTTCAAAATATTAAAACCGAAATTACTATTATTCCCCCTAAGCTTTCCAGGTAAACTAAATAGCTTGTGTTAGGAGTGGGTTCACGTCGGTAGTGTAATGGCCAGGATTCGAACCTGGGGCTTCTCGATCGTAAAGCCGACTCCTTAACCACTAAGCTACCGACGCTATAATCTCAATAGTTTTCATACATATCATCATAATTATTATATTATACGAGTTATTTCAGCATTGTCATCCTCATAGCGTTGTTCCCGGTTACATCCGAAACTTTGGCTTATTATGGCTTTAACAGGAGCAACAGACGTCTTACAGACAGAGAGAAAATAAGTTTATTAAGGACATCTTCCAACTATCTTTATCATCATCATTATCTTCCAACCCTAAGAGGATAGCCTCAATCAGAGCCTCGTCTGTTAATCCACAATTGTGCCGGCTAGGCAGTGAGCTTGGCTTTGCCCCAAAGATTTTACTGGGGGCCTATATAGCTGCCACCACGAGTACTTTTCGCAGAGATTTTTTGTTTTTTCATGCTCTTTGTTTTTGCATCACATCAAATAAATCGCGATAGAATCCGTTAAAAAATAGTTTTATTACAATTATATAATTTGGTTTTTAATTAATATATTTTTCCTAATTCATCACCATTCTTTTCATAGATATCAATCTGGGTGTTTCCATCTTTTGTAAGGCATATATTTACAAAACAAAATGTTTATCCGCATTCGAGAACCTATATTACAAGTAAATAGTCATTATTGTCCAAAGTAAATTGTGGTAAATTGTCCTAGATATTTCTGTAATATTTTATACTATTATAAAATTGTAAATTAGTTGTGTCTGTACAATGGAGATATTGAAAAAAAAATCTTGGGTTAAGTTAAATGAACGATTCAGAACACAAAAATATATTTTTTGGAATTCATATTTGTTTGTCTGTTTCTTCGCGATGGACGCAAAAACTACTGAAAGGATTTTGATGCGCTTTTTTCTATTGGAAAGGTCTTGGTCAGACTTAAAATCTGCCGTATATTTGATTACAATTTGTTAATTAGGACAGGAGATATGAGCAAAAAACTAAAATCGACCTTCGTGCAGGAATCAGCTGGTTTATTTATATAGTTCTCTAGCGACGGAACTAGAAAGTTTTCCACTACATATTCTGCCTTGAAAATAATTTTCAAAGGACTAAAATAACTATATCTTCTTCAATGTCAATAGTTGTGAGGTAGCAGACTGTTCCCAACGATATATCAACGCCATTGACTTGACTCCTTTTATTCGAGACCAGATTTCCGGCCCATTTAATTTTTCATTCATTCATCAACGATTTTTCTTAAAAGAGAGATTTATCACTATCGTTTCGTAACTTCTGAAGTTTTAATTTGCTTCTGGTGAGATTTAAAACGTTGAATTTGCTTCTGAATTATATCAGGGCAGCATTGATGTTTTGACGACTTGTGTGAAGTGATTGTAGTGTGTTAGACTAGTCAGAGTTCGCGAGTGTAATTCCTGCTCAGCGCAAATATTTGTATGAATATAGTGTTCCTATGTATAACAACAATAAAAATGTATCGAAGTATGTATATCCGCATTCTAGATTCCATAATACAAGCTAGTTATGCTAAGTTTACTTTAGGTCTAGAAAGCGAGGTATAGAAAGTCCTAGAATATTTAAAAATGTTTCGTTAGACGTCATGGGTGAGTCGATAAAAAACAAGATTAATTATCAAGTCTGTTCCAACTTTATTGTAGTAGTATTAATGTAACTATAATAAATCGACCGGTAAGGCTGGACGGCTCCCTAGCGACGCACGGCTTGAAGAGCATGAGTCGATAAGATCGATATATCGATATTGTCGGACTGATCTTACCATATCATCTAACAGTTTTAAGGCTTGTATTATTAAAATTCCCTATTTCATAATTTAGGCTTTACACGCCAATCGTATACATATAAATTGGATAGGGAAATAGTTAAATGAGTATACCTATATCATTAATTTAATCATGACAGAGAGGACGGTCAGACAGACAGACGGACAACAAATTGATCCTCTAATAGTCAAGTCTTCGCCTTTTGAGGTACATAACACTAAAAACGAAGTGCTTAAATAATGGTTTCGGCAACAACATAATAATCCTCTATTGTCTTCACGCTGGCCGGCACCGTTGCGGAAACAACGGTGCCGATAACGGATGCTGTTAGAGCGATATTGGTGAGCATCGAATTTACGAAAACCACCCATCTCTACTGACGGCTGATACTCCCCCCCTCTGTTTCGCCCCGTTCATACCCAAGGCGCGGTATATAGCTGTCGGTCGGTCTTTAGTTGGAAATGCAAAAAATGAATTTACTTTACTAAAAATTTTAGATAAATATGTATGCATATCACATTATTTCATACTATAAAACAATATATAGGTATTATTTATTACGATTATTATTTATTATTACAATTATTTATTTCATTAGTTTCAGTCACAAATATATTTAAACATAAACTTAAAAAGAAGTACAGACCATGCATGTTATCGCAAATGAAACATAGCATATCAACAATTAAACATCTATAACTTGTATAATTAACAAAAAAACTAGTGGAAAGCTGGGTGAAAACTTAAAAACAGCAAAAAACATCTGTATATAAAAATAGGTTAACCATAATAAGTAAACTAGTAATTTTACTAAACCTTTATTAATTTTACGTTGGGGAAAATTACTTCCAGCCTATCACAGATAAACAAAAAAAAACCCTTTATAAAAATAAATAGAAGTCTATTTTCGCGTAACTGGCTTAGTTCAACAAAGTCACTATTCCCCGCTCACATTGTGGAGCATGCCTCTCAAACATCGGACATGAGTGTTGACCTCAAACTAGAATAGGCCGTGAACATTACACTCTTCTCCTAACAAACTTTGTTGTACACACTTTTATAAAACGTAATTTATTTTCTTCGGAATTAAGTTGAGATGCGGACGATGTCAGATTTTGGTATGAGTTTTTATCACCGAATCTAGAGGAATTGCCTCGCAGTCGAAAATAAATTAAACAATTAGGCACTATTTGTTAATATAACGCATTTATAGAGAAATAAAGGCACTTGTAGTTTCAGTAGCTCCTGAAGTTATTTTGAAGGCGATGACACGACAGAGATTTTTTAAGGAACAGGAACTTATAAAGCATATATTTAGAATAAGCAGCCATTGCTGATATGACGTAATAATGTAAAAATGTTCATCATAATCCCCAACGCGATTTGCTCCTTATAATTTTCCCTATCTAATTATTGCTTTTTTTTGAAGTGAAAACTTATTAAGCGGCGTTGTGCACTTTATTTGTAATGGGTAAAAAAGGTTAAATTCACATCAGTAAACACGTGACCTGATCGGAAATTTGTAAGACAACAAATATAGAAGCGCTAATTTCACACTGTACTTAACAACCTTGGTGGCGCGTCCGTCTAATGAGTGCTCGTTGACTTCGTCAAGACTGAGATCGATTCCGACCGAGGCCATAGAAACACTTTTTGTCATCATATTGCTTTTTGTAATATTAGGGTTCCGTTGCCAAATGGCAAAAAACGGAACCCTTATAGATTCGTCATGTCTGTCTGTCTGTCCGTCCGTATGCCACAGCTACTTTTTTTCCGAAACTATAAGAACTATGCTGTTGAAATTTGGTAAATAGATGTATTCTGTGAACCGCATTAAGATTTTCACACAAAAATAGAAAAAAAAAACTAAACATTTTGGGGGTTCCCATACTTAGAACAGAAACTAAAAAAATATTTTTTCGTCATACCGATACGTATGTGGTATCTATAAATAGGTCTTCAAAAATGACATTGAGGTTTCTAATATAATTTTTTTCTAAACTGAATAGTTTCCGCGAGAGAAACTTCCAAAGTGGTAAAGTGTCCCCCCCCCCCCCCAACTTGTACTGCAACTGTAACTTCCAAAATAAGAGAATGATAAACCAAAAAAAAAATATATGATGTACATTACCATGTAAACTTCCACCGAAAATTGGTTTGGACGAGATCTAGTAAGTCGTTTTTTTGAAATACGTCATAAATCGAAAACCGCAATTTACCTTTAGTTCAATCAAGTCAAATATAAACATTTTAATTGCTGCCCTTCATGGGCGAGTCCGACTCGCACTTGGCCGGTTTTTTATTCTATTTTGTGCCAAAAATCTATTGATATAAAATGGAAATTAAACAAAGTGCATCTATTCATGAAAAAAGTGATGAAGAAATAACAAAAGAAAATGAGTGATTACTTTATAAATATATTGGCGATGCTGGTTCTGATAATAGTGATGGTGAAAAAGTCTTTGAAATAATGGATGGAAGTTGATTTTTCTGAGAGATAAACTTTTTAATGTAAAATAATTGTAATAGTTCTGAAGTGTTAAATGTTTTATGTAAAATAAACTGACGATAGCGCAATAAATGAGTATTGTAAGTTACCATATAAATTATAGTACTTTTGTACTGATAATTAAAGCAATTCGTGCAAAATTATTCCCTACCCATTCCAAAATATCAAAAATGTACAACGTAAATATTCAAGTTATCACTTCTGCCGGCACTCCCGGAGTGCAACCCGTCGTATTTTCTTTCATAAAACAACGATGGCAGACTAGCTAGCGGCTTAACTGACGCTCATAAACGCGACTTTATTTCCTCAGCATTACAGAAAGATGCCTAGGAAATACAACCGATCCGCTGCCTACCGTAAGGAAAGAGGGATTAAGGGAAGGAAGAAGGAGAAGGAAGGGACCGAGGGGATAATTGGGCCACCGGCACTCAACAATCACCAAACGAAACGTTACAGTAAGAGTACTTCATGTTGATGTTGTGATTTATGAGATATAAAAGCTGCCCTTCGGGTACCGAAAGCCAAAAACTGAAGGTCTAATTAAATGTCGGGGTATTATTGAGACCCACCAAAATCTTTGCACAAACCTACTGAATGACGGACGAAGCTCTGGCGAGTGTTTCCTCTCGGGGTTGGGAAGTCGCTCCTTTAAATAAGTCGATTAATAACCTAAGGAGGAGGATTAAGCGCACCCTGGGCTCCGAGGTCAAAACCTCGGATGCAACTGAGCACAACGCTAAGCTGATGATGTTGATATCGGTCCCTTGATAGATGTGCGCAGACACAACAAATCAAATGTTAATAAACTAAAGTCTCTGCCCACCCCGGAGAGAAAAAGGCGTGAGTAAATGTATATATGTAAACTAAATGCAAGTTGCATAAAACTAGAATGGAGTGCACAAATCGTGCGTCATTTATTCGAATTGATTCATCAAAAGTGTTAATAGTTCTTTGTAACAGTCGCAATCAGTTCAAAATCATATTTGTTTGAAGTTAATTACCATGTCTGCGATGGCGCTGTTTGAATTATTGTTCTGGTATTGATTTATTGACGATATATGTGGCGTGTGGTAGAGCGTTGGATTGCTACGTCAGAGGTACTAGGTTCGATACCAACTCAGTGCAAATATTTGCATACGGACCATTCTGATATTTTAATTACTTTATTTGATTATATTTGTTGGTCATTATATTTTGGAGTGGGTAAAAGTAGATAGGAGTGACACCATTTTATGTTTGGGCACCCAGTTTCATTCTATTCAAAACTTGTGCTCGCAAATCCATTGGCTGCAAAGTCCATTTATTTTGTCCAACCATGAGTAATCGTGTGACCGTTCTACGCTTAAAATAGGTTAATTCACAAGTTATCGAGCAAGTAGTGTTAATAATAATTCACTGCCATGAAGTTTTAAAGCAAAGCTTCAGAATGTCCTTAGCCTTGCCTACATTGAGGCCTTCAAACTTTGACCCACGCACTGCAAAAACTTAGAGGAAAACCGCAAAGAAAGTGCTTACGAAACTAAATTATGATGGAATTGCCCTCCCTGTCCTTTTAGGGTGGCAACATATAACTTTAACTATCACTCCTACGGAGAACGCTATTTTAGTTCCTAAAGTAGCATTTGGTTTTGTATACACTCACGCTTTTATATTGGATGGGTAGATAGAAAAGCATTACCTAATAATATAGTGTGTTTTTGGGCTAATGGGTAAACCTATTGCCATCAAAAGGGATTTTTTTCCGGATAGACCATGTCACTTATTATCCAATAAATAAATAGGAGGAAGTTAATAGAGAACACCATGCCTGAGGAATATGCAGAAATACTTAATCACTGCTTGACAACTGGCTATCTGATGTGGGACAACAAGTTCTACATACAAATCATTGGGGTGGCAATGGGATCCCCAGTAACATCTGTTATTGCTTACATACATATGAAGGCCTTCGAGGCACGAGCTCTGCTTTTTGCCGTCATTACACCTAGACTTTATAAACGGTACGCAGATGACACCTTCAAAATACTACCAAAATATAGTGTAAATGCATTCTTAATATACCTTAATTCCATTATGCAATACATGCAATTAACTATGGAATTAGAGGTAAATTATTCATTAGCTTTTCGAGATGTTCTTGTGATCAGAAATTCTAATAAAACTATAACCACACTGTGTATAGGAAAAAGATCTTTACTGATAGGTACTTAACGGTGGGGTGCTTTTTTGGGGAGGGGTGCTTGGTTGGGGACCTCCACGCGGTGCAACCTGGACAACGGAGACAGCAGCGCCTCTCTCCTAGGGCGGGAGAGACGCTGCCGCCTACGGCCAACTCCGACCGAGGCGAGGACGGCACTGTTGAGGGCTGTTCGGAAGCTTTCCACGTGTCCCTCTGATTAGCAGATGGCACAGTGGAGAGCAAGTAATGGGGCCATCTCGAAACCGGAGATGGCCCAGGGTCAATCGGGATGCGAGGGATTACACCCCGGCGTCTTAAGACCCGAGACGGCGTGCAGTTTTAGTCGGTTCAAGCCCGACATAACCGCCCCCGCTGGCCGGCGGGGGGGGGGGGGGTATCCGAAGGGATTTCCGCACGAAAAAAAAAGAAAAAGAAAGGTACTTAACGGTGAATCTCACCACCATCCTAAACAGTTAGCTACCGCTACCGTGGGGATGTCTTTGTTTCAGAGAGCCCGTGGGATCTGTGACAAGAAACACCTGGATGCTGAGCTATATGTCAAACAAATAATGCATAACAACACACCAACACTTCAACATGGTTCAGATTAGAGATAACTTACACTTCAAACTATAAGACAACTAACATCGTTAGTCTCCTCGTGACCATGGCTGCTGAAAAGCAACCGAAACGTAGGGTTCAGTGTAAATAAACTAACATCAAATAAACCGCGATAGAATCGGTTAAAAATAGTTTTATTTCAATTGAATAGCTCTATATAAAATAAAATAACAAGGAATGTTACTTGTTTTATTGCATTATTACGGGCTGTTTATCAGATTTTCAATGAAAATTATGCCAGATAAACATCACTGGCTAATCACGCAATATATAAATTGCTATAAGAATGAGATTTGATATATTTTTTCTATAATTTTTGACGTGTGAAACGCTTCGATAGTGGGAGGCAATCCAGACCACCAGTGATCAGGGGACACCAGTGATCCCTACTCGCAATACCAGAAGCAGGTCCGAGACGATGGCGCGTCGTGTTGCACGCGTGCCTTTCTCATTTTTTTTTTATACCACTAAGGTGGCAGACAAGCACACGGCCCACCTGATGGGAAGCGGTTACCGCGGCCTATGGACGTGTGCAACACAAGTGGCGTCACACTCGAGCTGCCGACCCTTTAAAGAAAAGGGGATGGGAAAGGAGTTTGGGAGGGGATGGGAAAGGAGTTTGGGCTCCGGCACTCTCACTCACCAAACGGAACGCAACAGTTCAAATACTGTTACTTGGCGTCGATATTCTGTGAGAGGGTGGTGCTTCCCCGGTCGAGTCGGCCCATTCATGCTGTGCACGACACAAATAGACTATAGACACATGTGCCAGTGACATGTAGATTAGTAAGCGTGAATATAACAAATGAATTGTGAAAATGTTAGGTTTACGTAAATTAAAAACGTAATTATGTAATTACTTTGATATTAAGCTAAGATAAATAGCTTACTACTGTTAGGAGTTAGTTTTCTGAGTAATTAAGTATGTTAGAGCCAAAATTATTAAAGAAAGTACACTCCCTGAAAAGCATAATTGCAAATATAATTACGAAAATGCATTACTCAGAATCTAATATAACTTCGTATAAATAGGAAATACGACTTTGTATACTAGTATGTAAGTTTAATTACACCCCGCGACTGCCTCCCACGCCGTAAGAAGCGAATATGCGCTCCCCCGGCTGGTGCCATTTTATTATATAGTAGCTCGCGGGAGGCAGGGCCCATATATAAGTCTGAGGGGTCAATCCGCCCGTCATTCAGTAGCCCGACGTCGCACGGTACAGGTATAAGTACCTATTGTCGTGCAACTCTTATTGCTACCTACATACATATATGCTATGTGATTAATATGTATAACATGAGATTTATAAATAAATGGAAATGCGGAGGTGAGGTAATTTGGATCGCGGGCCAGCACTACAAAAGACTATAAAAGCAGGGACCATTTGTTAGGAAATTATGGACATTGGACATGGGCAACAAGTAGACAACAAGAGTCTCTCAAGGAACAAGGAAGCTCAACAGGAAGTAGTAGATCAAGGGTAGTGCTGGGCCAAGTACATCCAATGCCTCACTGACGTCAATCAAGTCCACCCATCCAAGTGTTTCATTCTTCGACTCAACATCCTCAAAATACAGTCCACTGAAGGCGACCGCGAAGTGGCAGTCTATTCGGAACCTTATTAGGTCATAGTCTGTCATGAACAACGGTCCTTAACACATGCAACGGCCAAAATGACTGTTGCTTGACTCTACCACCTAGAGGTAAACTCTCAACGAAGGTAAAGGAAGTTTTTCGGGGGAATTTCCTTCCTTAGGGTATACCCAGATTCCTCCCGTAATAAGTACCCGTCACAGAACACCGTGTGGTTTTAGTCGGTTTTCCACACATTAATAAAAAATAAAGGGGACACAGATTAGTGTTGTAGCTACATATTTATCAGCTATATTTAAAATCTAATGACACCACTCGATATCTGATAGATTAAAGAATTCCTTATCTAAGATTAAGCAAAAGTGTTAACAATGATGCACTGCACACGACAAAGACCGAAGTGTTGTCATTTAGTGATCAAAGAAAATATAACCCGTTACAAATACGAATCCACGTAAGCCGATTCTCGTGGCCATGTTCGCGACACAGCCACACTCAGATTTTTAAAAACATTACCACAATCCAACCAAACGCCTCTTTTATACAACGAGCGTAGGTAGAAGCTTATTCCCATACAGGCGTACCTACTCGTATATCATAAGGCGGGAACTTGCAACTGGGCAAGGCGATTGAAGTGAGTTAAGATCTTCGTGGAAACATTATGTGATAACTTATGCCTGCGTTTTCACTCATTGTATGAAGCCAGTTTTCTGTAGCTTATCTTTATATTGTTCCTATAATACGAGAGGTGACGGCCTCTCATACGAGTGATCGTATAGCACTTGATTCTTCAGGGTCTGAGGTTCATGTAGATATATTCGAGGAGAGATCAACAGCTGTTTCTTAGATAACGAACCAATTTTAGCTGCTGGCATAGAGTAGTGTCGTAATGTTCTTGAAAGGACGATGACTCATGATATTGTGGAGCAACGGGGTGTGATGTTCCTCCAACACAAAGGGAGGACCTGGCGGACGGCGGTTGCGATATCGAGCTTTCTGTCGTCAGATGGCACCGGATACATATAATATCACCACGATCTTAATAACTTTACGGATTTCGCACATGATCATCATCATCATTCGGCGTTGCATCATAAGGCTACCTTTTTTTTCGTACAGGAAATCCCTTCGGGTACGCCCCCGCCGGTCAGCGGGGAAGGTTCTGACGGACTTGAACCGACTAAAGGGTGAAAGGTGGCCCATAAGGCATTTCCCTCGCACCCCGGCTGACCCAGGGCCATCTCCGGTTTCGAGAGGGCCCCCTCGGGCTAAGGCTAAAAAAATATACACACCAAACCCGCCCTATTTCCGGTGCAAGCAAACTTAACTTATTCATCAAGCGGCTCGAGTGAAACTCGCAAATTCTACCTATGTTCCAAAATGAAGCTGTGGCTTTAGTGTGTAGACAGCCGAAGCTAGTACTTTGGAGTCCGGAGTGCGCTTTTTTATTCCTCCTTTTCGCAGCAGCTGTCTGATGTACCTGAGAGGAAGGAGCCTCAACAGTCAATCAGCAGGTGTACCGGCCTAAAAGTGAGGTTGGCTTAGGTCTCCAAGATCGTGATAGGGCCCCATACACCCAACTTGCTTGCTCAATTTCGTTAAATTATAGTTACAGTGATCAAGGTATCTAAACTGCAATATAGCGTTTTATTCAGTTGAACCTGATCACAATTTATCGTTTAGGGATGAGATTTTATCTTCCCTATCACCACATTACTCGTATTGATGAAGACCCGGCCGAAATTTGGGGTCAACCTCTCCATATATATTGCAGGAAACGGGATACTAAGATAAAAATAAAGGTATTTATTTTCTTAATCTAATGTCCAGTAGTTATCATTACGAGCTCGTTACAGTATACCTTTATTATACTTTAGGCCAATTTGTTACATCGTTTGTGCCAATTAGGCTACGTAAATTGCGAGTTCATATTTAATTTAGTGTTTCTGTAATACTTATGCACATTTATTTATTTGTTAGCAGGTGTTAACAAACGAAATCAAGTTCTTGGGCTCATGTGTTGTCCAGGGTGTTCCCTCGCACCCTGGAAAACACGAATGGGGTGTAGGGCCATCTTACACCACGACGTCTGAAGACCCGAGGCGTGCGGTTTTTTAGTTGGTTCAAGTCCTATAACCTAATATATCCAAAAAACCTGCACCGCTGACCGGTGGGAGGGTATTCGAAGGGATTTCCGCATGGAAAAAAGGGCTCATGTATTGTATTTTTCACATTGTACCTACTTTGCAAACATTTTTAAGACGCAAGTGTTTAAGTATCTTTTAACATGCTGTTAATAATATCTTATAAAATGTGTCAGTACACGCTTTCTACGCTATATTTTCACAGTGTCACCATTGTTCGATTCCACGGAGTACCACTGATGGTAGCCCTGGTATCGAGATGACTCCAAGACAACCCACTGCGTATTAATATAGTTATATATATATATCTAAATTTCTTTATAACACAAATTTGCAAAATATAGAGCCTCGTTTATCCAAATACATCCAAATACCTATAGAATCAAATGCCATTTCATCTAACCGTTGCGCACCTATCTGGGAATACCTATTCCAGGTTTTTTTCAGCCTGAATGATTACCAACAATAAACACGGATCTTCCCACGTCTTTTAAGGTTTTCTCTGAGTACAAAATATTCGTAATTTTAGCAATTTGTTATTTATTGAACGAATTTCATCTGCGATGCTATTTGCGGTGTTTTGATCTAGAAGAAAAATCAGATTATGGAACATATTCTTATTTTTATTACAATTTGAACAATAGTACTTACTTTAAACACAAACGATGCTTGAATTAACGAGTGTTTGTATGTAGGGGACCAAACCAAGATCTTCAGGGCCCTATACGTCAACCAGCACACCTGCTAACCGGTAATTCAGACGGCTGCCGCTCCCGTAAAAACTAAATAATAGAGTTTGAAGCCGCGGAGCTCAAAAGTGCATGCTTTGGGTGCACCCGATTTAGCGCTGGTAGGTACTGTTATAAACGACGTCCTTGTTACATGACTGCTCAAACAAAACAGTGTAATATATTTAGGGTTAATGTATGTAATGTATGCCAGTTTGTTTATTATACCTTGAGGCGCAAGTCTTGAACCAAACGTCAAAAATTTAGTGCAATGACGTGAGTCCTTTGAGCGCATGATTGGCGCGCTTACCACGAAAGTGACCTAAAACTTGGTCTGCAAATCTAGTTACTGCCCATTTGCCAACAGTTATAAATCACTAGCTGTTGCTGCAGCTTCTGATCCCGGTCCCGCAACCCATAGGAACCTATTCCAAGAATAAAAGCAGCCTTTGTGTTATACCAAGCTATACTTAATCTAATTTTATTTATTTATATATACACACACTGTAAATCTATCCCTGTACCTTTCAGCCAAAATTTATTCAACCGCTTGAGAGTGATTGAATAACAAACATCCAAATCTCATAAACTTTCGCATCCGTAGGATAGGATGACTTTTAAAGTTATAGGAAATACCCTATACCTTTTAAAAGTCGCCTTATAATCGCGAGTGAATTTTCTTGAAGAAAACAAATGGACGCAGTACCGCTGTTTGTTTAAATATTTAATTATAGGACTTGCATCTAACCGTCTTGTTACCTACTTTTTACGTACCTACTTAAGTGGATCTGAGTTGGCCCGTAGGATGAAAAATTAAGAATCGTCATATACAGACCATATGATGATTCATCACTCAGAGAACACAAGTAAGCTTCTATCCATTTGACTTAATCTGATCCTTTACTAAGTGGCACTGGAGTGACGATAAAACTAAAGTAGCCGAGCGTTTCTTTTAAGTTCCAATGTCTAAAGTTGTAAGCCCAGTAAAAAAGGAATTCTCAATTTGATCGTTTTTTTATGTATTTCATGCGGTAATTTTTTAGGCCGTTGAAATATTTTTTA
This sequence comes from Cybosia mesomella, assembly GCA_946251805.1. Taxonomy (NCBI): domain Eukaryota; kingdom Metazoa; phylum Arthropoda; class Insecta; order Lepidoptera; family Erebidae; genus Cybosia; species Cybosia mesomella. The sequence goes on along the minus strand of OX276398.1, from coordinate 8,415,390 downwards.
GTGAGAATATGGTTTTTGGGGCCACGCCAAAATCTCCGAAGCCCAAGCCAACCTTGCCTGCGATCCAGTAAACCTACATAGGGACGAACGCGACTCAGGTGCAGGCTTTCCTATCGGTGTTGGTTTGTTCTGAGATTAGTGTAGTCAAACAGCAAGAAAAGCAGACAAAACGACAAATTAAAAAAAAAGGTTTAGTACTCTGTTACATTTTATCAGTCTGTCTGTTTTTCTGATGTGTTTGAATGAATGTCATATGAATTTACTAAAATAATAATAATATATAATAATAATAAAATATTTAGATTTGGCTCACGAGGTTGTCGACATGTGGAATGTGGATTCGGCAATTATTGTTCCGATAGTTGTATCGGTTCACGGACTGATAGCCAAGTGCCTCGAACAACATCTCCAGAGGCTCGCGTTAGGCAGTTGGGTCAAGGGCTTGATGCAGAAGGCAGTACTCCTCGACACGGCACGTATTGTGAGGAGATTCCTCTCTCTGGAGCCCTAACCACCGGTAGCTTGGTCCCTGTACCCGTTGCCGGTGGGCCACTATTTTTTATATTTTTAAATATATCTCTTTTTTATATATAATGTATTTAAAAATGTAATTTATATGTATTTTAAAGTTAATATAAAGGGAATAATAATAATAATTATTCTTTATTTCAGACCAAAGTAGCCCGTATAGTGTTGGCAACAAAAAACAATCTGATCGTATTGTTAGTAAATACACATCACAGAACACAAAGCAGGTATTGTCGCGACACCAGGACACTGTCTACGTTGCAGTATGCACTCGTAACCAGCGTCCCAGCATCTGACTTTCCCACTCATCTGATAATGCGCTCAGGGTACGGTGGGAGCTCGCATCTTAGGGAGAACAGATGCACATCGCTTTCGGATGATGGCATACATTACATCCGCGAACATTCCAGGTGCACTGCAGTAGCGCGGTAGCCCCAACAATACCCTGAACGAATGAAAATTACAAACAGATACTTCAAATTTATTCATTTGTAAAGATTGGCTTGGCTGGAACGTCCGTAGTTTTATTTTCTATTACTTAGAAAATATTTCGAAATACAGCCATATAACAAATGGGCATCTGGGCAAAATGTTTTATGTCTAGCTAGATCATTTTGTTTCTCACAATATATAAAACCGGCTAGGCAAGATAGATGTTGCACACGCAACCAGCAGAAAATGAGCTTTCCCAGAGATATAAACCTACATACTTGTTCAACGATAAGTTACTGAGTGATGGATCATGTAGTCCATATATTACGTTTAATGCTACTTTTTCATGATAATCTTAATAGATAAAGCTGTGATGTGTGTCTGTCTATCTGTCTGCGCCCGAATTTCATTAGAGCGCTTTAAAAATTTGCACATTCTCTAGTAGAAAATGCTGTAGGTACTTTACTAGTGCCCAGGGTCAGTCGGGGTGCGAGGGATATGCTCTATGGGCAACCTTACACCCCGGCGTCTGTAGACCCAAGAAGGCGTGCGGTTTTAGTCGGTTCAAGCCCGACATAACCGCCCCCACTGGCACGCGGGGGGTATCCGAAGGGATTTCCGCACGAGAAAAAAAGGTACTCTACTAGTTTTTAAGATACCACCTTTGTAACCAAATTCGATGCAAATAAATGAATTAATTGATTGATCATTAATGTGTTAAGGCTTTCCCGCCTTCACCTTGGAGCCCAGTGTCCACTTACTCCTTACTCCCCTTTGGTTTGGCTTATACAGTATTTATGGGAGTGACTACCGTCCCTCCTAATCCCGAGAGGACAGTCTGCGCCAGATCCTCATCCGTCAATCAGCAGTTGTACCAGCTTGCAAGGTTAGCTTCACACCCTCTTCGACAGACCAGTTGCAGTATCTAGCCTTATTTAAATCTGTACTAACTAAACCGAGAAGTGAGACGGTATACAAAAAAAATATAGCCGAAAAATTTCAATATTTTATTGCGGTCTTAAAACGGTATGTCTTTTCGACCGTCCGACCCTTGAACGGTTTTATTTCTCAGAACGGAATATATTAGTTCTTGACAATAGACGTTTTAATACAGATCTACGAAAAGGAAAATGGACCATAAGATTACAATGGAAACGATATATTATGACTATTGAAGACGTATAACGTATTCATACTAAAATAGTTTTGTGAGAAAATTTCAATATTGAAACAGATGTCTATGTTTACAGAATGATTCAAAAGAAAGTAAGGAACGTTTGTATACAGGACTAATCCCCCCCACACGCCTACTACTATATAACTCCTGTATACCAGGATCAACAGTAGTGACATACGAACACACAGAGTAATGACATTAGGGAAGTCCCAGAGAAAGTTAAAGTGTCTTGGAACTCGTAAAATTAATTAAATTTAATTAATCAGAAGAAATTTGGAGCAGGTGGATTAATAGTAAATCCACTCCACTCCTTAGCAAAGTGTCCTATGAAACGCTTGTGTACTGGGTGTTTTCCTCAAACGGGTTGACAGTCAATTAAACAAATAAATATTCTACGACATTCTACCCAGTGCGCTTTCTAGACCCGAAGGAAGCATATTTTAACTAGCTTGTGCTATGGGTTCCAGAATACGGATCATCATCATCATCAACCTATTCTAGTCCACTGCTGGACATAGGTTTCCCCTAATGAGCGCCATAGCACCCTGTCTTCAGCTTGCCGCATCCAGCATCTGCCCGCAGTCTTTCGCAGATCGTCATACGGATAAACATACTTACCGCTACGCCACAGAGGCTGTCAATTATTTATGATTGGTTCAATTTGATTCCAACCAAGATTTTTTTGCCGACCTCACCTGCCAGCCAGTACACTTGCTGATAAACAAATGAGGCTCTTGCGCAGGATTTCCTTTTGGTGTCAGACGGCAGTCGGTCCCGTCAAGGCCAAGGTAAACGAAATTATGGAAAGGAGAAGTGGGAGAGAGGAACTGGATTAGCTACAACTGCACAAAAAGGCGAATTCATTTATCAAAATAAAATTGTTACGAATCGAAAGATTTCATTGATTTACGGCAAGTAAGCTGTAAAAAATGTCAACTATTAAACTAAAAGAAATGAACAGTAAAATGGTAGATAGCACTGCACTTCTCCACATAGTCCATTGAAATGTTACATTTTTTAGGCCTTACCCGCCTTACCTTGCGTTTTTTAGAGGACGCAATTTTATTCTTTTGATGTGTAGGGGGGGTCAGTGTAAAGCTAAAACCAAGTTTGTGGGGTCGCCACCCTTGTCGAACGGCCGCCATCTTGAAATCAGGGATTGAAATGGTTTTTACCACATATCTCAACTATTTATCTGATAAAAAAAAATTCTTAATATTTTTTGTTGCAAATTAAATTCTCTACAACTTTGGTCCAGTAACTTTTTTTTTTGTAATAATAATTTTTTTAATTATTAATTTTGCAATATTATTGACTCTTTTCCTCACCACCCACGAGGTAGAGTCTGGAGGCGGGTTTTTAGGGTTCCGTTGCCAAATGGCAAAAAACGGAACCCTTATAGATTCGTCATGTCTGTCTGTCTGTCCGTCCGTATGTCACAGCCACTTTTTTCCGAAACTATAAGAACTATGCTGTTGAAAATTAGTAAGTAGATGTATTCTGTGATTAAGATTTCACACGAAAATAGAAGAAAAAACAATACATTTTCGGGGGCCCCATACTTAGAACTGAAACTCAACATTTTTTTTTTCATCACGCTTATACTTGTAGGGTATCTATGGATAGGTCTTCAAAAATGATATTGAGGTTCCTAATATCATTTTTTTTTAAACTGAATAGTCCGTGCGAGAGACACTTTCAAAGTGGTAAAATCTGTGTGTCCCCCCCCCCCCTGTAACTTCTAAAATAAGAGAATGATAAAACTAAAAAAAATATATGATGTACACTACCATGTAAACTTCCAACGAAATTTGGTTTGAACGAGATCTAGTAAGTAGTTTTTTTTTAATACGTCATAAATCGTAAACCGCAATTTACCTTTCGTTTAATCAACTCACATATAAAAAAAATACTTGCTGCTACGGAACCCTTCATGGGCGAGTCCGACTCGCACTTGGCCGGGTTTTTTTTACGTGGTATCCCCAATAGGCATAATCCACGGTGATTTTCTAAATTTGAACTACTCCGTCCTCAGTCTTTTCGATGGACCAGGCTGCGGCTCAGCATCTGATCAGATTTCTGAATTAAATATCAGTGGGAGAACTGGAGAAGGAAGGGGTGTTAATGTCGGCGGTTCATCATCAAAGTCATTTTCATTTATTAATTCTGAAAGCCCCATTAGGTTGCTGCAAGTCTCTCCAGAACAATGGAAGCACGCTGTAGAACATTTCAGCCCTGCTTTTCGACATCCACACATCGCTCCACAGTTTCCTTTGCATTTGCAAAAGATCAATTTTAGAAGCTCAGGGGGTGCTGGAGGTTTGGAGCTCTGCACTGGCATCAATAATTTTCCACATTTTTTCCAGCCCCAATCTTCAGGATCATAATTATTACCAAGCCACAACTGGACCTGATGGTAGACTCGGAAAGTATGAAAGCGAGCTGTGTCTTGTGTTGGAAGAAGTGAAGACAAGTTAAATGTCCTTTTTGTCACTGCCTTGGCGAATCGTATGTATCTTAGGCTGTCAAGAGAATTATCATCTTTATTACCACCGTATTAAATTAAAACCACCGTTTAAAATTATAATTACGAAAAAAAAAAGTTACTGGACCAAAGTTATAGAGAATTTAATTTGCAACAAAAAATGCTAAGAATTTTTTTTATCAGATAAATAGTTTAAGAGATATTTCGTAAAAATCATTTCACTCCCTATTTTCAAGATGGCGGCCGTTCGACAAGGGTGGCGACCTCACAAACTTGGTTTTAGCTTTACACTGACCCCCCCTACACATCAAAAAAATAAAATTGCGTCCTCTAATAAACGCAATCCCAAATGTAACTTTTCAATGGACTAACATTCTGATATCAATATTCAGACTTAACATTGGTGTCTTCGCCATTAATAATTTTATAAACATTTATTATATTTTACTAGAGATTGGCGAAATTGCGGTGATTCTACTGCAGAAGCCATTAACTGAAAGAAGAAGAAGAAGAACACTAAAATTAATAAAATTCCAATTTCAATTACACGCTAATGACAATTTCTTAACGGCAAACCCCAATATCTATTCAACTCATCAAGCACATCAGCCATACTGGCTATTTCCAACATAAGAAAATAATAAATCCAATCAAAATCAATAAAATCAAAACGACTACAAACCAAGAAGGTTAATGAGACAAATGTAAGCTGTCCAGTGTCAGTATATCTTCTTCTTGCAACTAACCTGCAAAAGTAGCCAGTTTTATAACGAAATACCATACATTAAAAAATTAAACCATTCCAATTTCAACTTCTTTCTTTGATAATTATGACAGGCAGCATATAAAACGAAACAACCATTTCCAGTCATTACTAAAAAAACATTCCATTTTCAATTTATTTCTTTGATGATTTTGACAGGTGATAGTGAACATGTCAATACTGCTCGAGGCACTTGTGGTGTATTGATTTCTATTGAATAAACCATTTTGTTATACTGATGGCTCGATATCATAAGCTTCGAGTTTGCTTATGGAGTTTAGACGCGCTGTTGCTATGGCTACATCATTTACCGTGTAGTAATTTTTGTTAGTACTTCTTATATAAGAATCGAGGTGAATTGATTTAGTTGGTTGATTTTTTTATAGACTTTTGGAGAATAGTTGGTTGAAATTTATCTGTGATTTATGATGGCGACTTAAAATAAACATAACATAACTTAACATAACTTCACGCCTGTATCCCCGAAGGGGTAGGCAGAGGTGTATTACACACCCGGGATTCGCCAGTTATGTTAAGGTCCCAATGTAATAGGGGGCGAGCCTATTGCCATCTACTGGGCACAATATTAAGCGAGCGAGCGAGCTTTTTTCCGAAACTATAATAACTATGCTGTTGAAACTTAGTAAGTAAATGTATTCTGTGAACCGTATTAAGATTTTCACACAACAATAAAAAAAAAAAAATTGGGGGTTTCCCAATACTGAAACGCAAAAAAATATTTTTTCGTCAATCCATACGTGTATATTTATGGATAGGTCTTCAAAAATGATATTAAGGTTTCTAATATATTTTTTTTCTAAACTGAATAGTTTGCGCGAGAGACACTTCCAAAGCGATTAAAAGTTTCCCCCCGCCCCCTCTGTAACTTCTAAAATAAGAGAATGATAAAACAAAAAATATATATGATGTACATTACCATGTAAACTTCCACCGAAAATTGGTTTGAACGAGATCTAGTTTTTTTTTATACATCATAAATCGTAAACCGCAATTTACCTTTTATTCAATCAACTCAAACATAAAAATTAAAAAAAAGCATTTAATTTCATAAACATAAACCTTATGCTTAAACCGTGAACCATTATTTTCTAATAATAAATCTAAGTAAATAATAATTATAATTCGCGCTGCGCGTGGCTTGAACGAACTACAATAACTTTTATATTATGTTACTTCCCTTCATGGGCGAGTCCGACTCGCACTTGGCCGTGTTTTATATCGTGCGAATGAAAAAAGTTACTTAAATATAAGTGCCGTGAGAATATACCTTTTTTTTTTATCGTGCGGAAATCCCTTCGGATACCCCCCCGCCGGCCAGCGGGGGCGGTTATGTCGGGTTTGAACCGACTAAAACCGCACGCCGTCTCGGGTCTACAGACGCCGGGGTGAAAGGTTGCCCATAGAGCATATCCCTCGCACCCCGACTGACCCTGGGCCATCTCCGGTTTCGAGATGGCCCCCTCGGGTTTGGAAACCACGGTTTCCCCGTTTTGCCCCGGTTTGGGGGAGGGGCGCTAGTCGCCCCACCGTCCCAGCCTGCTTCTGCTAGGGTGACAGGCGGCCTCACCTGTCACCCCAGGCCTACGCTCTTGGAGGACGGAGGTCGTTAAGCGACCTCCGGCGCCTGAGTCGCCTGCGACGCGCGTCGAGCATGTTGCGGGCTCGGCGGGCCGGGAAAGTTCTGAACCTCTCCCGGGTGCGCTCCGCCATCTCCTTCGCGTGCATTACATGCTCGCAGAAGGAGGTGGCGGCGGTCCATGCGCTCGCGCTCCGCACGGTGAGAATATACCTATATATGACCATTTTCTGTTGTATAATAAATAATAATATGATAAACCTCTCTAATGTATGTACACAAGAGGAACCCATACCGAATATTTAAAAGGTACATTTTCGACGCATATACATACAAATACAATTGGCAGCCTTATCGCACATGGCAATCTCTTAAAGGCAACCATTGGATGATAAAAACAGTTAGTAAAAGAACTAAATTATAGACAGTTTTATTATATTGTGAAATCACACATGTATTTAGCCATTTTTAATTTAATATCACACGCGATCGAACATAATTGAATAGCATTGCAGCAATTATAATAAAGTAATATATACCGCGGTAGCCTAGTAGCCTAGTAGCGGTAGACTGCTGAGACGAGGTCTCGGGTTCGATCCCAGGTTTTACCATGGCACACACCAATGACTTTTCGATACTTTTCGAAGTTATGTGTGTGTTTATCGCAGGTTTATAAGTGCCCGGTTAATGGCAATAGGCTCGCCACCTATTACATTGGGACCTAAACATAAACTGGCGAAATGTGGGTGCTAGCAGCTCTGCCTACCCCTTCGGGGATATAGGCGTGAGTTTATGTTATGTTATGTTTAATATACATATATCTCGCCCATATCTGTTAATTAAATTCGATTAACATTTTCTTATATTTGTCTAGCTATTGCCCGCGGCTTCACCCGCGTGGAACAGTAGCCTATATGTTATTCCAGAATATAATCTATCCCCGTGCCAAATTCCGTTCAGATCCGTTCAGCCGTTTTTGTGTGAAAGAGTAATAAACATCCATACATCCAAAGTTTCACATTTATAATATTAGTAGGATTTTAATAGCTATTCCCCGCGGTTTTACCCGCCATACAACTCTATTATATTGCATTGTGCTCGCGGGTTTGCCACGTTTAATTGAGAACCATTGCCATTTAATAGGAACATTTTCATAGCATGTATGTTTATTGTCGGATGTTGAACAGCCTTATCCCTTAGTCACCTTGAACGACACTCTTGGGAAGAGATGGGGTAGCTTTAAAATTCCACTTCGGTGGGAAGAGTGCGGAAAAACCATTATCTGTACAATATTAATAAGTGAAGGGTAAACTTTCCTGGCGAAGACACGGTGCTTCACACGTTGGTGGAGTGCCCTGCGTGGGCGAGTCAACGCCGGGATCTTGTTGCGGTCCTGGGCGTGGACGTTCTCTCGCTGGAGACCATGGTGAGAGCCGTGGTCTCTGACGGGAGCAAGTGGCACGCCGCCGCCTCTTTCTGCAAGCAGTTAATGCGCGCGAAAGAGACGGCGGAGAGGGAGCGGGAGAGAACCCTGCCCCTCGAGTTTCGCAGTCGGCGAGGCGAGGACGCCGCAGACTCATCTACGCCCGGGACTACCGACCTCCATGATCGGGCCCTGAGGACGGCAGTTGGCTGACTCGCCGTCCTTACAGAAGCAGGCCGTGGCGGAGGCGTGTCGTGTGTGCCCTACACACGCCTGCCAACTCACCGACGCGGCATGAAACCCGACCCCACCAGGCGGGACCGCAGTGGCGGCCAAAGTCCGCCGGTAACCCTGGGGTTATCCTTTCGATGGCTTACCCAGGGTGCCCGGCAATGGACACTTGGGCAGGACACCCTGCGGTTTTAGTCGATGCAAGACATAACTTGCCAGCGGGGGGGGGGGGAATCCAAAGGGATTTCCGCACGAAAAAAAAAAGGGAATACTTTCCCCCTCTTTTGACGAAAATTGCGCGGGTGGAAGAGCGTGAGATTATATAGAGAAGCGCAGAATGCTTTTTTTTTAATTATGCTTAAGATATACATTAACTCAATAAAAAAAACATAACACACACTACCATACCTTGGGAACACACACACCCATTTTAGTTTATACCACCAATGTCTAACGTATTATGACATATGTTCACAAAATTAAAAAGAAATGCAATGAAGTTTAACTTTCTGACAACCTCAAAAAATAGGTCGAATTTCGACCATCCCACGGGATCACTAGATTATTTTGTTCTTTGATGTTTGAAAAAGTTTGGATATGCTTATGCATAGTGTTATTATTTATTTATCTTATTATCCCACCAAGATCTTGAACGCAAATTTCTTTAGGCTCTCAAGGCCGGCGTTGCATGTAGAATATACTACTTCCGGGCTGTTTGGCCGTGGTTCAGATGAAACTTGTGTTTCAAACGTTTCGTCGGTAACTGCGGTCGACAACTTCAGTTGTACAGGTTTAATCACCACTGAAGTTTCATCTGGACCACAGCCAAACAGCCCGGAAGCAGTATAATCTACATGCAACCTAAATTGTACACCGGTATACCTGATGATTGCCGGACGAAAGGTTGGCTTAGGATTTCTTCCACTCCCATCAATACCAAAATATACCAAGGTAGCTTTTGCCCGCGGCTTTACCCGCGAGGAATTCTGTTCCCGTTCCCGCTTCCCATGAGAACCTCTCCCAGGGATAAGTAGCTTATGTGTTATTCCAGACTATAATCGTTCAGCTGTTTTTGCGTGAAACAGTAACAAACATCCATACATACATACTCACAAACTTTTGCGTTTATTATAGTAGTAGGATAATAGTAAAGATCAATAGGAGAGCGTACCCTGGGCTCCAGTACACTTTGGAATTTCAATGCAATCGGGATTAGAACTAGGATGGAGAAGTAGATTTTGATATATGATATACAGATTTGTGAAGGAAAGTAATAAAAAAGCAAATGTTAATAAGGTTGCGTGTGTACGTAAAATGCTTCAAGGAAATGGTTTGAGTGAGCCAGTTTGACAAGAACGTAATACGTTTTGACCCTTAGTGTTAATTTAACAAGAAAAATGTCGTACAATTACAGTGCAGTGCTTCTTAATGCATAATAATTTCTTTTTTACATTAAAACGTAAAATAATATTGTTTTATATTCTAAAACGAGTTTTTTTTTTAATTATATTCAAAATATTATTTATTATTAACATTCAAAGCATTATACATATGTATTATGCTTCAGGAATATATAAGTAAAAGCTTAAGATGATTACTTACATTTACTACCAGGTTCAATCTTCGCTTCATATTTTAATAAATTAATTAGTTCTACACTCATTTTATTCTTTCGTACGATTTGTTGTTAACTAAAACTTTTAAAATATCATCGAACATTTAAACTTCACATAAGCATATTATTAAACCGAACTAAAATTATTTTTGAAACACTATTTTTCGTATTATATTTCGTAGCCGATGGCGGCGGAGCGCGGCGTGTGGCTGCGCCTGCCTACGACGTAGCACTGGCGTAGCGATAGCGTAGAGCTCGCGCTGATATCAGAATCTTGCAAGCGTGGTTTGTTTAAATTTTAAAATTTGAATATCGCAGAGTTCTTATACAGTGCTTGTTATCCGCAATTTAGATAAAGTGCTGAAAATTCAGTTATTTCAGTGTAGTCTGTAGTCATGTTTCTTTCATATATTAAGCAGAAATTTTTATTATTGTAGGTTCAATATTTTTTTCTAAGCTCACTGACTGGGTCGAACAGGGGTAGTCCCACCCTCATGCAATAGTAACTATTTAGTGAGAGCTGTGAGAGGAGGCCTAACATCTGTTACTTCGCAAAATTCAATTTGAAAATTAAAGGGCATAGAGTTTATTCTGATGGTAGGGCAGAAATAGCACGTGAAGCTCCTGTACCTTAGATCTCGGGTTCAAAACTAGGTTAGGTGGAAACACTTTATCTGACTTTTATAATAATTAATTTGGTATTTTTGACTACTACCACGGTTAGTCTGATTCGTACTTCCCAGAAATAGCTAGTTCGAGTTACAAACTGACTTCTCGAGCTATTGTATTTACAGATTTTCAGAAGCACCTCCGTGCCACTGAAAAGAGAAAAAATACTCACCCGATTTTTTAGCAATAGCTTAGTAATTATGTCGGTTAAGAAGAATATATCGCTCATATTAAAACGTGAGTATTTAATTTGGTTTCTCTTACCTATGAATGGTTTTCCCTGAAGAGGTTCAGGTAAAAACATTCTTGAATATATAAAAGAAAATGAATGTACAAAGGGAAAATAATATACCTAATCATAGATATAAATGCATCTAAAGTGACCGATATTTACAATGACTTCCATGTATGCTAGACTGGCTGTTGGGAACTGTTGGGGCTGTTTGGACGCTACTGTACACAACTTTGGCGCCACTTTTTTTGCTATCATAGCCACAGAGTATATTAACTTTACTTTAAACGATATTATATGAGAGCATCACCCGTCGTCTGTAAATTAGTGTAAGGGCGCCAAAATTATTAATCTAAGTCCCAGAAGTGTGACACACTTCATTCTGAACTGCTTCTCAAATAACAGAAGTCATTGGATAATAATGTATAATACAAGTTATTTTGAACTCGTAATCAACTCAAATAAATATATATTCAAGGTGGCCGAAATTCATATCGTCTTAGATAAATAACCAATCATACATATACATTACATTAATATGGTACCATGACGGCCGAGCTCTAAAACATTCACTAATAGCCTTTCGCTTACAAAAGTCAATGCCAATGACAGAAAAAAAAAGAATCAATACTGACCGATCAATGACCTTTACATTCACGTACATCATTAATGTATCCTATAACATTACTACGTAACGGATGTGTTCGACTTGTGTAATAGTTTGTAATGTAACGGTGCCACATAGGCACGTGTAGAGAGTCAATATATATTGAAAATCTTGATATCCTAACGCGATATTATTGATGAAATAAATATTCTACGATACTCTACACAGCGGTCTCTAGATCCATAGTAAGCATAGTGTAACTAGCTTGTATTATGGGTTTCAAAATGCGAATAAACATACTTACATACATATTATACATAGAAACACCCAGACCAAATAGACATATTCATGCATACAAATATTTGCAATGAGTGGGAATCGAACCCACGCCCCTGACGTAGCAGTCGAATGCAATACCGCGGGAAGTAAGACAGCAAACAAGAATTCTTCTCAACTGATGGTAAGTGGGCACCGTGGACACTAAACATTCTAGGTCTCATAGAGGGAAACTGGAATAGAAAATAGCGGCTGAACAGAAAATAGCAGAAGTAAGAATCCTCAATAAGAGTTTTTTGATTTTGAGTCCTGTTGTAGTTACATCAAACAGCGAAACATATTTTGACTGTGCTTTACTAGCATTATAGCAGCAGCACTGAATAAGTCATTACACAACAAGATCAATTAATTTCTCATGGGTGGTAACTCTATTTAAATGTCAAACTACCCCAAGGGTGACATTTGAGCTTAAAGGAACATCGAGCGAAGCGGAGTGAGGCTTTCAACTAATCAGATGTTGTAAACAATTCGGTTGAGGACTCGGTGTTTTGCTGCGATTTAAGTGTTATTCCTTAGAGATTTATTCTGGATTGAATCTCTAAAAAACGCGAAGAATTCATCATGCATTTTTTCTTTTAAAGTTGTGTTTGGAAATATCAATATAAGCAGAACTCTGCTTTGCCAAATGATTTACCTGGACCCATTCTAGTTTTGTTGACATTCTAGTTTATCATGTAAGGTACACTCTGCCTCTCTTCCTTTTTCCTAACTATTGTTTCTCTTCTCCCCCTCCCCCCCTTTCTTACCAGGTCAACGTGATTGGTGTCTCAGGTAACGCAAGATTTCATAGACACGATAACCAATTTTCAACGGCCAGACTGGTACCATTCACCAAAGATTACGCTTTGTCTACATATTTAATGGTAAGTCTACAGTTATAGCTTTAAATAACCTTCTAAAGACGTCAGAACAAAACTTTAAATTTCGTGTATGAGTAACCTTCTGTTCGAAAGTCGTAATTCTGAATTTTAGTCTCAGGTTCATAAAAATGCGGTTAAACTAAATCTATGTCTATGTAAATCACCGCGACGGCTAAAGTTTCGATTAATATAATTTACAAAGACGGTGCAAATAGTTAAATCTAATTAGTTTATTTCTTTATTTTATTACACACACTCAAAATTAATAGACTATTCTTTTATTTAAAACATTGTGGTAGAAAAACTCAAAAATTAAGGGGTTAAGTCATTGCTTCCCAAAGTTTTATTAAAACTAGCTCATGCCCGCGGCTCCGCCCTTTTGATTATAATTCGGCTTCTACTTAATCAATTGCAATTCCATTCACTAGTTTTTACGTCCATCGCAAAATAAACAGACAGACACAACTAAATTACAATTTTATAATATTAAAGAATTACCTACTATAAAATAATTTAAATCAATCAAACAATTAATTAGTTTATTCAGTCATTATAATTATATTTGAGCCGTTCGGGCTTGAGGCGCTAGGATCTTGGGGTCCAAGTGAGTTAATCATAGCACGTCCTGAAATAAAAACTATTTTAATCTATCACGATTTATTTGATGTAATTTGATTTTAGACTAGCTGACCCGGCAAACTTCTTTCCGCCTTAGAATCAAGTTATGTTCGGTACCTTATCAGCTGAATTTATTTCGTGAATTACGTTAAAAACCCGAGACAGCGTAAGGTTTTGGTCGGTTCGACTCCGACATAACCATCCCCGCTGGCCGGCATCACGAAAATCGGTTCACCCGTTCTTGAGTTTATCCCGGTCATCACGACGCGCTTAAAACAATTAAGTTTTGTAGGCACCAGCGAAGACGACTCTATTGCAGTTTATCGGCGATATCACGGACATGAAGACTACTGTGGATCCAATCACTTTCTACATAACGGTGCCCGGTACCAAATATGTCTTTAAGGTAATTCTCAATAATATCGTGGACACTGGCAATACGCCAGGTAGATGGCCTCCTTACGACGTGAGAGCAAGTGTGCGTAAGCATATCTGCTTATTTATGTCTTTGCGTGTGTGTGCGCCATTGATAGCGCTTATTCCATTATTTTTATAATACACCTATTCAAATAGTAACCCAGTACTTTTTCAAAAATAAAGCAGAATCTACGTTATTACTTCCGTAGAAATATGCTGGAGAGAAAAGTGTAGGAAAATTCATTGTTAACGTGTTCTTTTTTCTCAGAAGAAAGTGCGATTCCCAACTCGTCTGTATTGAGACCCTCCGCTCAGCATCGGGCCTCAAACTACACCCTCGATAGTAATCGTTCTCTTTCTCCCCTCGATGATCAATGTACTTATTTTATGTTACGACGAGACGAGACGAGACCCATAGTTTTTAATCGATTATTTACTGCTGAATGTGTGGTGGGGCTTCATCCCCACCAAGTTCTTTCAAGCTCAAGCCAAGCTTAGCTGCTAGCCGGTATACCTCCTAATTAACGGATGAGGCTCTGGCATCGGCTTTTGGAGTAAGACGGCAGTCGCTTCCGTAAACGTCATAATAAGCCAAATCAAGATAAAAGTAGGATAGTAGCTCCTCATGAAATTTAGTATACAGGGGTTTCAGGGCCGATAAATCGAACTAGCTAGGTTTTATAATAATATAATATAATAATATTCTACAATATTATACACAGCGCTTTCTAGACCCAAAGTAAGCATAGTTTAACTAGCTTGTGTTATGGGTTCCAGAATGCGAATATACATACTTATAAACTTTTTTTTTTGTAAATTATACATAGAAACACCCAGACCAATGCAAATAGACATATTGATGCATACAAATATTTGCATTGAGAGTGAATCGAACCCGCGCCCCCTGTCGTAGCAGTCGAATGCACTACCGCTACGCCACAGAGGCCGTCCGTTTCATTTTTGGAAAACGTAAAAAAAACCGAATGAAGCTCGGCCATCCAGGTAGTCATAGTTCAACCCATGATAATACAGTCAACGAGTCAATACGATAAACAATATTCTATTTGTCATTCGACGCATTAAGTAATCATCACTCACGGACTCAAATTGAGGATTTATACAGTGTTGTTCAGTGTCATACAGTCAACGCCAAAAATAGCGTAACAAATTCTAATTAATTCCAGCGTCGTCGCCTTAAGACGTATATAATATATCGGAGAATTTCGAATATCTGGGACGTGTCTAGATAGCTCAGCTGGTCAGAGCATTCCCCCTGTAAGGGACTGGTCGCGGGTTCAAATCCCGTTCTAGATGTTCTCTTTTTCCGATCTTAAACTTTAAATTCTAATTTAATAACCATCTTATCTCTTAAACCTTTCATAAAATCACTAAATAGTATAATACAAAGTCAATTTTCCCGTCTGTCTGTCCCTATGTATGCTTAGATCTTAACTACACATCGGATTTTGATGCGGTTTTTCTTAATAGATAGAGTGATCCAAGAGGAAACTGTATTATGTATAATACATGCATAATAACACGCGGGTGAAGCTGCTGGCGTCCGCTAGTAATAAATAAAACATGAAATATATTAACTTGGTCCTCTGACAATTGTAAAACTACTAATACATTAATTCTTTTAAAAAAGATTTGTAAATATTTGCTTGTCAACTTTTGTCCCTGACTGTACACTGGGATTTTGAAATAATTTAAAAATTGTTCAAATAGGCTCGGTCTGCCTGTAAACCCATCAAAATGACAAGTAGCTTAATAGAGGTTTTTTTTTTATATGTAAGCTGAAGGTAAAGTCTCAGGAAAGAGGGTCACCATTACATACACGTACCATGTTAACAATGGTGGCACTCAGCTTGACGGCCTCATCAGAAGAGAATTGTCGTCTCAGCACCGCATGACACCCACCGGTCCCACTAGTGCTGCGACCACAATCAACCTGCCCGGCTATGCACTTGCTGACCCCTGAACGCAATCAAACCGAAATTGGATTACTATGGAGGGTTTTTCGCAATCGTGCACGGTGGTACCCACCCGACCGAATTTTGTGACAAATTTGTGTCATCAAATTTCTCCCACCAATAACTCTCTAAAATGTAACAAGCCTGCCTTTTATAATGTATTCACGAATACTTTAGTAGTACCTTTTTTTTCGTGCGGAAATCCCCTCGGATAATCCCCCCGCCAGCCAGTGGAGGCGGTTATGTCGGGCTTGAACCAACTAAAAACGCACGCTGTCTCGGGTCTTCAGACGCCGGGGTGTACACCAGTTAGAAAGTAGAGATTTCGTAATAGTTACACCTTCTGATTGTCGGACGAGGCTCTGGCGCAGGTTTCCTTCTCGAGGTTCTTTTATTAAAATACATATTATTAACCGAAATTACTAATTTACCTCCTAACCCCTCCAGCTAAGCAAAATTGCTTGTCTTAGAAGTGGGTTCACATCGGTAGCGTAATGGCCAGGATTCGAACCCATGACTTCTTGATCGTAAGGCCGACTCCTTAACTAATAAGGTACCGACGCACCAGTTGCTCCCATAAAAGCCGAGATACGCCAAATCAAAAGGAACAGAAAGAATACGTGAGCCCTGAGCTCCGGGGTGAAGGCCTCGGACACCACCGGGGATAAAGGTGATGATGAGGACCAGAACACAAAAAAACGACGATATTGCTCATTGACAAAAAACTATTTTAACGGAGTTTATCGCGACTCCTTTGTCATTTTATTATTCACTGTTGCCATAATTTAGGTTGCTTTTCAACAGTCGTGGTCACGGGGAATTTCCCCATATCCCCATATCTCCATAAAATTTATTAAAAATACTTTTACTTCAAGGTTGTGACATTGTATTTTGAAAATGGTTCTTAACATTTCTTCATATATAGAATACCTTTATAATCTTCTAATCTAAGTTAAGAAAAAAAAATTTCGAGTCGCAACATGAGTGTTAAAAGTAAATTAAAAAGTAAAGTTTCTCTAAGTAGATGTCTTAGTGTGACACAGAGTACTTGACATTTCAGAGGCATTAACTTTCGCTGCTTCGGAACAAAACAAGAGTAACTTGTTAGATTAGGATTTTTCTTTGGTTGTTTAAAAACGGAAACATTCCGTTCCTTTTATTAAAAGCGTCGAGTTCTTTGGAACTTCGTACACATTTGTTTAAATCTGTACATATAAATAAAATTGGAGTGTCTGTTTGTAAAATTGAAATAACCGTTTATTACTACTTTAATATAAATATTATACGTATTAATACGGCACATACATACATAATACATATACGGCACATAATTTTGGTCTGTCTGTCTGTTTATTCCGGCTAATCTCTGAAATGGCTGTATTTTGACGTGACTTTCACTGGCAGGTAATATTTTTAGGTAATATAACAAGGAGTAACATAGACTTTAATTTTAGGAAAAATAATTAGGGTCCCGCGCAAAAAAAACTAAAACCCTAAGAATCTTAATCCACGCGGACGAAGTCGCGGGCACAGCTAGTTAAAAATATTATGTATTGGTTTTTTATGTTCTTGGGAATATTGTCTTCAAGAAAGCACCTTCAAATTTAAATTGAAAAAGATATGGCATTTAATAAAGAACATGTTTAGTTTAATATTACACGGGATTACACACACACAAAGGATTTACTGTAGCGACTTGATTAAGTGGTTAAATCAAGTCAAAGATCGCGGGTTAAATTTCCGCTCAGTGCAAATATTTGTATGCATGAACACGTATATTTGCATTCGTCTGGGTGTCTGTGATAGTGATGATGAATTGAATCAGCATTATAAAATCCATGTTACAAAAATATGCTTAGTTTGGGTCCAGATAGCGTTGTGTAGTAAGTCCTAGAATATTATATTTACTAGCATTTTGCTCATGGGCATATTTCTCAGTTATTACCCTTCACTTCCCCCATACACGGAATTTGTCCGCTCCAGTGGGATTCATTCAATCAACGAATTCGTTTGTAGACATTTTACGATTTTTTCGATACATGTACGATGATTTTGGAGTAACCTGGACGGCGACATCTGGACACGCCCTGCATATTTGAAATTGACGTCTCGTTTTTTTTTTATACCACTAAGGTGGCAGTCAAGCACACGGCCCACCAGATGGGAAGCGGTTACCGCGGCCTATGCACGTGTGCAACACCAGTGGCGTCACACTCGCGCTGCCGACCCTGTATAGGAAAGGGGATGTGAAAGGAGATTGGGAGGAGATGGGAAAGGAGTTTGGGAGGGGATGGAAAAGGAGTTTGGGCTCCGGTACTCTCACTCACCAAACGGAACGCAACAGTTCAAATACTGTTACTTGGCATCGATATTCTGTGAGTGGGTGGTGCTTCCCCGGTCGAGTCTGCCCATTCATGCAACGGCCAAAATGACTGTTGCTTGATTCCACCTCCGAGTTTGTTATTTCATGTAAATGTTAACAGAAAAAGTTAATATTCAGGACATGATTAGAGCTTATGGTAGTTATTTTTTTTTAATGGATCCTTTCTATCTACGCCTCAGAGCAATTTAAAAGATTTCTGCCAGATTTACGAAAAAATTAACGATATTTTAATACTTTATTTATTTTATTTATTTATTTATTTTCTTACAATTGTAAATACAGGTATATGGGATGTTAAGTTCAATACTACTATCCTACTAACATGTGTTCGGATGTTTATATGTTTGGAAGTTTGTTACTCAACAACGCTCAAACAGCTGCATGAATCTGACTGAAATTTGCTACAATGATAGATTATAGCCTAGAATAGCATATAGGTGCGCATAGGTTGCGGGTACGGAATTAGAATTCAATGTGGATGGAGCCGTAGGCATAAGATAGTAATTCATAAATATTGTTAGATATCTTTTTTTTTCGTGTGGAAATCCATTCGGATACCCCCCCCCCCTTGCCGGCCAGCGGGGGAGGTTATGCCTTGAACCGACTAAAACCGCACGCCGTCTCGGGACTTCGAATGCTGGGGTGTGAGGTGGCCCATAAAGCATTTCCCTCACATCCCGACTGGCCCTGGACCATCTCCGGTTTCGAGATAGCCCCCTCGGGTTAATATTGTTAGATACCTTAAGATTATTTTCAACAGTAAGTATTTGCTCAAGTGCGTGTCCAAAAAACGATTTCTTTTTACAATGCTACAATGCAAAGCTTTGACCAGGAGCATACTAGTAGCGGACCCAGAATTTAGGTAGATGAGTACTACCTCGCCGTGAGACGTATATAGACGTTATTTCCACTATCCTACAAAAGGAGCTGCCAGAGATTGGAATCCTGTTATAGATATTAACTTTATTCATTTGAAATTGACAAGAAAACTTTAACTCACTAATTGGATAGTGAAATCTGGAAAAAAGGTACTTCGGTAGATAAACTGTCCCCGAAGACTTTATTTCATTCGGTACGTCACAACTTCTCTGATTCACGAGTGTAACTTTGTAATTGAATTTCTAAAACCGGTGAATTGTCTGATTTCAAAGTATGCTGTGTAAGTTAAAATTGAATTGGTGACATGTGCGTAGCCTTAGGAGTTGTACACCATATATAAAGATATCGAAGATTGTGATGAAGATGTGTCTGTGAGATAGATTGCAATACCTACACTTAGTTTTGAACTTGTATCAATTTACATGTACGGGCATGGTTATTGAAGTAGGAACTACCAACGTTTTAAGTGTTTTGGATTGGATCTCTACATGGGGCAAGTATTTATGTGTTTCAAAGACAACTGTTCTAAGACTGAATGTACTGTTGTTTGATGTTGAATAGTATGAGAGATTTTTCTGAAAAAATCTCCTTGATACATTTTGAAACCATTTGGTTTTTATTGGACTCACCACAAACGCGTATGCTAAGATCATAGCAAGTGGAAAAAAGTTGTCTCTGTCTACCCCAATGGGAAAGACGCCTGACTATATGTATATCACCAACGCACCCTCATGATAACATGTGAGCGAAATCTAAATTTGACTGCCTTGAGAGATGCTTTTTTCTGCCAAGCTAAAATATTCAGCTAAATAATCATTGGAGCAAGTCAACACGAGTGTTTATAAGTCTTAAGTCAATGTGGTGCTTCAAATAATTAAAGTGTTGAACTGTTTATTTTAAACACCGATAAATACAAACATACAAATAGACACTTCTTCTTCTTGATCGGTACACTCTTGTCAGAGTGGTCGTGGTCGCCACGCAGTTGTAGTAGTGGAGGGGGCAGATTGACTGCGCCTCACGATGCTCCGCCATTTTTCCCTGCTGGAAGTCATCCTACTGCACTCGTTCAAGGACTCGCCCACAAAGGACTTGATTTGATCGGTCCATCCCGCGCGGTCTAGTGCCTTCTACCTTCCCCTAAATAACTAGACGCTCTATGGACAGGTTTATCACGCCTTGTAACGTGGCCAAAGAAAGCTAATATGCGAGACTGTACTGTCGAAAATAAACGCTGCTTTATGCCGAGTTCCTGAAGAATGGAGACATTTGTGCGGAACTCTGTCCATGAAACTCCTAGCATTCTTCTCCAGCACCACATCTCCAGAGCGTTTATTTTTTGTCTCTCCACTTCTCGCAACGTCCACGTTTCAGCTGCGTAAAGAAATATGGGGAAAATGAGTGTTCGCACGAGCCTCGTTTTCGTGGTTTTAGTGATGTTCCTGTTCCGCCATATTTTCTTCATCCTATCCATAGATGTCCTCGTGATAGCCATTCGTCGCTTTATCTCATCTATGCATCCACCGTTATGGGTTATCAACGATCCCAAGTATACATAGGATGGAACCACGTCACAGTTCGCGATTTGTGTAACTTCGGGCGAGTTACTGTTGGCGCGATCTACGATCATCATTTTAGTTTTGCTACGATTGATCTTTAATCCAAAATATAAGCTTGTGCGTTCCATTTTCAGTAACAGTTCCTCCATACGCTGCGCACTGGACGCAAACAGAGTTGTATCATCAGCATAACGTAAATTAGCAATTTTATATCCACCGATAGTCACACCGTCTGCCCAATCCTCTAGAGTTATGCGCATAATCAACTCAGTGTATACGTTGAACAGAAGCGGCGATATAATACATCCTTGGCGGACTCCAGCGCTTGGATGAAAATTGCCAGATAGAACGTCTTCCGTACGAACTGATGCTGTGCCATCCTCATAAAGACGTCTCAATAGATGGACAAGATGTTTTGGGGTACCCATTTCTAGTAAAGTTCTCCACAGAACCGGCCATTTCACCGAGTCAAACGCCTTAGAAAAATCAACAAAACAAATGTAAGTCGGTTTATTGAACTCCCTTGCCTTCTCGATGACCTGGCGTACAATGAGAATCTGTTCCCGAGTGCCTTTCCCTTTCACAAATCCAGCTTGTTCTGGAGCGATCTCACTGGACAAGTACGTCTTTAATCGCTCATTAAGTATATCTAACAATATCTTGCTTGAGTGTGATATAAGTGCAATAAGACGGTAATTGTTACATTTCTTCGTAGAACCTTTTTTGTGAAGGGGGGTGAAAACTGTATGCGTCCAATCTGAAGGCCATACTCCTGTCTGCCACACTTTGTTACATATTGTGTGGAAAATGTGATATCCGCGTTCACCAAGGGCTTTAATTGTTTCGATTGGAATAGCGTCTCTCCCGGTCGCCTTCCTATTTTTGAGGTGTTGAATAGCAGCCTTAACTTCAGACAGGAGTATATCCGGTTCCAACTTTTCACTGTTTGGATCTGTACATGGATGTTGACGTGATTCTGGATCTTGGAATAGATATCGACAATAATTCTTCCAAGTCTCTAAGATTTGATCTAGCTCAGTTACTACTTGGTTGTTCTCATCTTCAATGGCCCAGGACTTAGAGGGTAAAGACTTTGTAATAACACGAATTTTGTGGTATAGGTCTCTAGATTCGTGTTACCCAGCGTGCTTCTCAATCTCTTCACAAATGTTTTGAAGAAAGGTGTTGTGGTCACGCCTACAACATGCTTGAATTTCAGCAGATAGCTTGTTTATTTCTCTTATGTCAGCTCCTTGTCCTTTTTTCTCGCGCCTCTTTTCAACTAGAGTAAGGGTACCACTTGATATCCAGGTTTGTCGCTTGCGTGTTTCGAATTTCGGCTTGGACTTTGCTACAAATAGACACACATACGTAAAATTTCCATTGGGGTAGTACGAGACAACATCGATACAAGACAATAAACTAAAACTCGTAATTTGATTATCCATTGAAATTTAATGAATACTTCGAGACGGATGTAACAGTATCGATCATACTATAATATACATATATTATTGTATGGTCATAAATAGTATAAATCACTAAGCATTAGTATAAATACCTATTTTATGTATGTAATGAATTGTTTACGGTTTTGTCCGGACTTGACTGTTGACAGTTTGGTTGGATGACATAGTGTCGCTCATAGATTACTCTGCGTCGCTTGTGCGGCGCGGGAGCACGCACAGTTCAAGCCAATTCCGAGCTATGATTATGATTTTTATTTTTGTTGTATTGTTGTTAAATTGTTAAATTATGTTACGAATATCATTTTTTTATTTAATATTCCTTTTTTTTTATTTACAACGTTATTGTGTTATGAGTAACAATTGTGTGTATCCTTGTGCACACGTGCATGACGTCGCGTCATTACAAAGGCGCCGTCAGAATACCTACGCTTCACACCATATCTTAAGCATGTGATGGGCAGCAATTATGCTGAGATGGCAACCAATTGAGGCTCGCACACCTACTTTTATATGTACCGGCCAGGTGGGATGACGATCTGCAAAAGACTGCGGGCAGATGCTGGATGCGGCAAGGATGCCGAAGGGATTTCCGCACGAAAAAAAAAAAAAAAGGTTCATGATGATGATATTTTATTTCTGTTTTTCTTTTTTTCTTACAACCTAACTGTGTGTGTCCTGAATAAACGTATTTCATTCTTCTATACTGCCTTCGGAAACGTTTTGTTAGCAAGATTAACTTTTTGGCATTTTGATTTTATCAACCTTAAAGAAATCCCCAAATAACTTTTCAATGTTACTCAATTCCCGAGATGATCGTTCGATCACGCGTCCAGGTCAAAACTTTTCCTGCCAATCCAAAGACTAAAAAACTTTTCAATCAGCACCATCGATCATGACAGTCAAAAGAAAATAAAGATGTCTTTGGAACTTTTTAATTCTGAATAGCTATGTAAAGAAATATTGTTTGTCTGCGGCTATTTTTCTTGGTAAATCGGTTGAAACTAGGTTATTGGGTTATATGAACCTCGGTCTGAAGCTCACTGACGAGTGCATTATATTCAATGGTATTGACGGGCATAAATTGTAGTTGCAGACGCTTATATAACGGTTTTATCCTTATATAAATCCTAAATTATAAATGCAATAGTGACTTGCGCACAAAAGCAGCTGGAGGTATTTGGTCGAAATTTTGTACAAATATGGAGTGCCATCGATAATAAGGTACTTTTATCCCGGGACGGGATCCTATGGATTGGAGAACTGGTTTAAATATTTTTTGTGGATGGAGTCGCGGCCACAGGCTTGTACTAAATACTGTGTCTGATCTGAGAAACACGCGAAAAATCTTACAAACCTAGTTGAATTTAACCAGAAACAGCAGAAGTCCACCTAGATAAGAAGAGAGATGGTGCAGCGTCGATTTTCCATGATCTGCGATTAGAAAGGTTTCTTCAGCCCAGCACCTCTATTTTTATACTGCTAAAGTGTTAAAAACTTTGAGTGCACGGGGACCTACTAAAATCTCTGGAGCCCTAGCCAACATTCCCTGCAAGCCGGTATGCAATTGACGGACAAGGCTCTGCCACAGGCTTTTTCTCTGGGGGCCAGGCGGCAGTCGCTAAGGTAGTTGTAAGAAAGCGGACTCCGGGCTCCAAAACGCAAACTTTGGACGCACTCAAGATTGGAGCTGGGCAAAAAGTTGCCAAAAACTACACAGTCGCCTAATAGTAAGTGGTGATATAGTAAGAATAATTTTAGTAAGCTATAGATGTAAACCTATGTATTGTGTATAAATGTATTTCCTAATTGTTTTTATAAATTTGATAAAGTCAACATTTTCAATTGAAACATCGAAATCGATCTTTTGTGATACGGTTGTCATAAGTTCTTTTGGTGACTAAAATTAATTTTAAAAATTTGCGGTTGCGTATTACTCTTCGAAATTGAAAAGCGAAACTTTTCACGTATTTATTTATGATTTTCACCTCCTTCATTAATGAACAACGAAGTTACAATACACTTTGCTTGACATTACAGGATGAAGCTTCGTTCCGTATCACTGCGTAGAAGTAATTCAATTAATTTAACCATTGCCGATGTTATTTCACTGTAGATTTGAGTGAAACTCATTTGACGAATCATCTTGTTTCTTTTGGTTGTTTTGCTTCTGTGGGTCTTGCTCATTCATCTGTATTGGAATTTTTTAATTTCGCAAATTCAGCCCTGTTTTACATTTCTATATTTAACTTTAATGCGATTTAAATGTAGTGATAAGTACGACCAACAATTCCACTCACTTTTTAGGGTTCCGTAACCAAATGGCAAAAAACGGAAACCTTATACATTCGTCATGTCTGTCTGTCCGTATGTCACAACTACTTTTTTCCGATACTTTAAGAACTATGTTGTTGAAACTTGGTAAATATGTAGATGTATTCTGTGAACCGCATTAAGATTTTCACACAACAATAGAAAAAAAAACAATAAATTTTGGGGGTTTCCCCATACTTAGAACTGAAACTCATAAATTTTTTTTCATCAAACCCATAGGTGTAGGATATCCATACGTGTATGAATAGGTCTTCAAAAATGATATTGAGGTTTCTAATATTATTTTTTTTCTAAACTGAATAGTTTGCGCGAGAGACACTTCCAAAGTGGTAAAATGTGTGTTCCTGTAACTTCTAAAATAAGAAAATGATAAAACTCAAAAATATGTAAACTTCCACCGAAAATTGGTTTGCACGAGATCTAGTGACTAGTTTTTTTTTAATACGTCATAAATCGTAAATCAAAATTTACCTTTCATTCAATCAACTCAAGTATAAAAAAAATTACTTGCTGCTACGGAACCCTTCGTAGGCGAGGCCGGTTTTTTTATATTCTGTCCGTCAATTGACTGCATCACGCTGGATGGTCAGAAGCTAGAACGACGTATAGAACAAACGGGCCACCATTCCAAATACTGATCCTAAATCGGTCTGTACTTTGACGGCCTTGACAAATGGTTTTCCACGGCCTGCTTAAAGAATCCAGGATTAGAGATTAGGTATGGAACTAATCAATAAGCATCACTTATATTTATCGTCAGTCGGACTCCGCAGCCCGACAGACTTATTTATTACATGTGTAATATAAAATAGTTATTTATGCAACTGTGGTATAATGAGAGGTATTAAAACATCAATGTGGGTTTATCACACGAAGCGAAGCTGAGTGTGATAATAGTATCACATGAGTGTTTTAATACCGAATTATACAGTTGCATACAAGACTTTATCTACACCCATGATGTGTAAATAGTAAGTAAACAAAACAATTTGCAAAAATAATAGCGAAGAAAAATAGCGGGAATTCGAATTCGAACGAATAAGCTTTAATTTTTTTTTACGGCGTGCCGCCGCTTTGGTAGTGCAAAACAACGCGCGTGAATGACAGTTCTTTTTTTGAAACTCATACAGATTCCACGCATCGAGCGGTAAGAATTTGGCTGTCTGATGAGTAACCCTTTGCGCGGAAGAGATTGAAAAAGCGAAAGGAGTGTTATTATGAAATTTCATACAACATAATAACACCCGTTCGGATGATATTATGGTTATTAGGACATTGGATGTATTAATGTTGGCAATAAGCTAACTGTTTCAGAATCTTTTATAGAGGATTTATAGCATGGGTGTAGATAAAACAAATTACGATGCTCTACTGAATACTTTATAATCACAAGTATTCAAGGGTGCATATATAATTTATATTATAGATTTATATCTATAGGCAAAGTTACCATACTAATAGCTTCAAAATTTCATTGAAAATTTATATTGCTATCGGATATCAGTAAAATCAACCTACCCCATAGAAAAGGTTTTACGATTACCAGTCAAGGACGGAGTCCAAGGTATTAATGGACAGTTGTTGTGTTAACGGATATTATTTTAGGATAAGGTCTCCTAGACGTGTAGTATACCTACATTTCACCAGTCTATTTAGTCTCACGTGAAAAGAGATTGGGTCTATTATTGATAATCAGGTATTTACAAATAGTCACGCCTCTATCCTAATGGAGTAGGCAGAAAACATGTTTCACTTGCTACGATCTTCTTCTTTCATAATTGTTTCCATAAAATGCTCGCCAATTGTGGGTATCCTTGACCTGGGCTTTCTTTAAAATGTCCTAGATCTGATTGACATACTCATGCCTAGGTTGACCCTTAGCGGGTTAACCATTCCATCTCAACAAATTTATACTGTTATAAAATTGTAAATTAGTTGTTTAATGAACGGTTCAGAACACAAAATATTTATTTTGGAATTCTTGTCTATTTGCCTGTTTATCTGTTTGTCTGTCGCGATGGACGCAAAAAATTCTGATAGGATTTTGATGCAACTTTTCTTATTAAAAAGGTATTGGTGGGACTTAAAATCTGCCGTCTCTTTGATTGTTATTAGTTAAGTGGAACATGAGTAATGACCAAAAAACGATAAGCGATCTCCGTGCGGGTGGAGCACCGGGAATCAGCTAGTTAAATAATAATATAGTAATAATAAAGTTCCACACCCTGACTCCATCATTAGATAAACCCGATGTTGTCTAAGTAATGTCATCGGAAGTTTGAAATCAATACAACCAATTAGAAGTTTTCAAACCGATATGATAGATTGAAGCAAGTTAAATTCAACTTCTAAGCTAATGGTACATAGTCAGTTACCAATAAAGCTAATATCAACGTCTCAAAAAGTCGTTGTCGCCTTCCTATTGGTACATATATTATATGACCAGCCAATCACCGTTCGGATTATATTGAAGTGATATGATAACGAGCGTATAGTGCATCAACACATATTATTGATGTCATTTATTGAACTTACTAATAGTGAACATATCACTCGTCCAACAGAACAATGACTTATTAGGAATAATAAAAGGACGTAAGTAACATCAACAGTTGATAGGAAAATGTCTGCGCTAGAAACTGTCAATGATATCGTTTGGGACTGGTTCGCTTTGAAAAGAAAATGTCGCTTCTATGTTTTTGCTTTTCAACATCAAAATGTTTGCGATTATTCAGAATCGTTTGAAAGATTATTTTTAGGGTTCCGTTCCCAAATGGCAAAAAACGGAACCCTTATAGATTCGTCATGTCTGTCTGTGTATCCGTCCTTATGTCACAACCATTTTTTTCTGAAACTATGAGAACTATGCTGTTGACTGTAACTTCTAAAATAAGAGAATGATACAACTAAAAAATAAATATGATGTACTGTAACATTTAATGTTTTTATATAAGGTTTTTAAATGGAGTTGCAATAAAGTTAAGGGGTGACTTATGCACTGAAGGAATTAATAAGGTAATTGATGCTATTGGGACTAACTACCGGCTAGGGCGAGCAGAGATAAATAAAAGGGTCGATTACAATATATTAGATTATAATCGGTGTAAGAGATCGTTACATACATTTATATTAGGTATTGGAAATAATGAATCTCAGGGAATGGATTCGTAATAAATATTCTGCCGTGGCGTTGTTCGGTCCGTTGTGCAAAGATGGTAGTATGCACTTAGCTAGTGGACACGTGGCTGATGTTGCCGGCGTGCCAGGGTCTCCGCTGGTGTGCCTCGCTACCTCCATTATGGTGCGAAGCCCGGTGCGAAGACCCTGGAAATAGAAAAAGTGCGGGTCAGTTTGTCGCTAGGTAATTACATCCAAGTGACCCGCTAAAATAGCAGGTGAAGAGAATCTCCCAGCGGCAATGCAGCGTAGCTAGAAGCTATAATAAAAAGAATATGAATAGGCAGCACAAGCTGGTGCCGCGACCTCTGACCGTAGGGGTCATCGGCCTCGTGGCACTAATTAGGTAGGCTGAAATAGCACACATAATAAAACAAAATATATCAAGCCAGCCATTTAAGCAGGCAATAAGCTGCACCGCTGGAAAGTCTTTTCCTGTTTTTCTTGTCTTTACCTGTAGAAAGAAGTAGGAAATGTTGATCTCAAAACTTACCCGGAGCCGATAGCAGTTGGCCACGGGGTCAAAGTGACCTTCCTCGGCGAAGGTTGCCAAGGAAAGGAACGATATAAGAGCCGTCAGTTGATAACTGGGCTAGTGCTGTCCAATCTCGCTCGCACAACCATAGATAATTAGTAATATATTATAGAAACATACTAAAATATCGATTAATTTACGGATATTGTTTTAATTAGATTTATAAAGAATCCACAACGTTACAGTACATTACCATGTAAACTTAATGTAAACAAAGTAGTTTCTTTTTTAATACGTCATAAATCGTAAACCGCAATTTACCTTTCATTCAATCAACTCAAATATAACATTTTAAAAAGGCATTATTATGTTACTTGCTGCTACGGAACCCGGCATGGGCAAGTCCGACTCCCACTTGGCTGCTTTTTTTTCTTCGATAACGGAAATATTTTATTACTATTGAAAATATAGGTCAAATACTTCATTTTGAGTTTATATTGATGTTCTTTGGTGAGTTCTGTGCTGTTCACTGTAGTTTTTACCGGAACTATGCAACAAAAACAAGATTCTCAAATTACACTCCACTTCTATATATATATATATATATATATATATATATATATATATATATATATATATATGTGAATGGAGCCCCACTTAGATCTTCAGGGCCCAAGCGAACCAACAAAGAGATGGATTCTATGAATGATGATAATTGCATAGTCACACCATCTTTTAGATGAAAGTCGGAACCAACAAAATTGGATCGGACATCGACGCCACAAATTCAAAGTTTCTAGAAGATTGTCGAATTAGCTAGAAAGTTTTATAGAATTCTCGAAACGTTGCAATGCACTTTATTGGGAATAATGGAACAGACGTAAATGGGTACATAAGCACCACTATTGAGTGGTGCTTATGTACCCATTTACGTCTGTTCACTGCATGCGCTGCACGCGAGATATTTCGAAGTCTAGTGACGTCAAATTGTGAATAACAGTCATACAGTTTTATTTTAATTGTCGTAATGGACCACCAATGGCGTTTGATTACTAAACCAACTGGAAAACTTCTATTAATCACGAAGGAAAAGTCAAAGTTCTTAGTGTACCTACGATAAAAAAATACTATTTTGATATGTATCTTAATAAAAGGATATTTTTATTTTGTGTGAAAGCCCTTTAACCATTACCCAAACCAGTTAAATTAAAAACTGCATCGGTCGCAATACGCCATAAACAATATTTATTCTACCCTGAGAAACAGTAAAACTAGTATTTAATCCATTTCACTGGTTATTGGCTATTCCGGGAACCCGATGTTCCGACAGTAATATTTACGATCCTATTTCAGCTTCATAAAAAGCCTCAACGTCATTCCGATCATGGATTTATCACAAGAAAATCGTAAATCTATCCTAAGTACCTCTTCAGCTTCTTTTAAATTATAATTCAAGAGATTCGTATTATAGGAGCCCAGGCGACAACAGATCGTGTCGCATGATGAAAAGATTATCTATTTTTGTTCCGATTCAAATGCCAGGGGTGAATAGGGCTGTGTCACTCACTCAATAAAATAGACAGTATTGATAGAGTAATTTGTAGGCAACACTAAATTTATCCAGCGCCATCTAATGAAGGCCAACCGAACTATTTTAAAACTACATCACACTATGAAGGTTCTTACACTTATCACATCCTCATCATCATCAAACGAGGGCCTATCTCGGTTATATCCAAAGCTTGTTCTTTGTATTTGGACCAGCGCCAACACTCAGGGTGGCATAAGTCAAAAATTCTGACGCTCTTGCTGATTCGCTGGCTGCGGTTCAAATCAGTCAGTAATGTCCCTACGTTATCCACTCTACCATCTCCTACGGCGAGGACGTTATCTTACAATGCGATCTTAGTAAAAATCTGTCACGGCGAGTTCTGGAGCAAACGATGTCCAGCATTGAGAAATCGCCTCCAACTGCTACAACAAGGTCTCGCCCAAGCTGGACAAACTTTGAACATATGGCTGCATCCAGTGGTCGCCGCAGTCATAGTGATGGGAGGCGGGATTACTTCCAATCCTTGCGTCTGAACACAGGCAGTTCCCGTCACCCAATATTATCGTGAAACCGTCAACTTACTCGTAATACCTTTCTTACAATGTTACTTTCATCCCTGTGCATCACATGTCCGAAAGGTCTTACACTGATTTACATAATATGTACCATATCCCAAACTCCCCGGTTTAAGAGCTTTAAATGTTTGGACAGATAATAAATTATTCCAGGTTTGTATCTGTAGTGTATTTGAATTCTATGTTTGCAAGATCTTGAGACAGAAGAATATTTGCTTAGAGCTTAAATTTAAAAACCGGCCAAGTGCGAGTCGGACTTGCTCACAAAGGGTTCCGTACCATTATCTATACAATGGGAGCCCTCTTGATTAATTTTACTTATGTTTAATTATTTATTTTTGAAGATAATACACGACTAAATATTCTGTGAATATTAGAAGCGTATACTTGTTGCCGTTATTAATAGCAAGCTAAAAACGGCGAAAATATCACCTTTCTTGCTTATGAGCCCCTTTGTCATTTTATTGTTTTTTAGTATTTTTTGTTATAGCAGCAACAAAAATGTATCATCTGTAAAAATCTTAACTGTCTAGCTATCACGGTTCATGAGATACAGCCTGGTGACAGACGGACGAACGGACAGCGGAGCCTTAGGAATAGGGTCCCGTTTTACCCTTTGGGTACAGAACCCTAAAAACGGGTTTAGATTTTGTACAAAGTTTTTCTTTAACTTACAACTTTTGTGTGTTAGTTTTTGGAAGTCAAATCTCACTAACTAAATCAAAAAACAACAAAACTGAAATTGAGCCAACAGCAAAAAAACTCTACTTCGTTTGATAAGATGAAGTGGCTCTACCATCATTTTCTTAGCATTGTTACCGGTTGCTTGCAAGTCGTTGACCTCGAAGCCCAGAGTCAGCTTACACCTCCTCCTTTTGGTTTGACTTATACGGCTAATTATAGGAGCTACTGCCGTCTGCCCTCCAAGCCCCGAGAGGAAAACCTGCGCCAGAACATTGTCCGTTAATCAGTAGATACGGTTGGCTTGGCGCCGTAGCTCTGGTACAGTTAACACTCCTATTTATCATTAAACCAGTTTTGATTTTGTAATTCCTCGTAATAGGCAGCAAGCCTATTGCTAGCTTCTAAACAAATTCCTAGTCTATTATAAATCTTTAGGCTTTCATGACCGGCGTTGCATGTAGAATATACTGCTTCCAGGCTAGATGTCGACCGCAGTGATCGACGAAACGTTTGGAACACAAGTTTCATATGGACCAAGGCCAAACAACCCGGAAGCATTATATTCAACAAACTCCTAGTCTGTGTGCTACTACTGAGAATTGTCTAACAGAAAAACTGAAAAACATTGCGTAATCCAGAAATCGATGCCACACAAACATATACCGCAGAACGAACAAATGTTTGTTAATTATTTTCATTGTTATTACACTGTGGCTTGTTTCAATACTTTAAACAACAATAGAAATGACAATTAAAAATCCAAGAATACGAACACTCTGAGCTCATTGCACTTACTTTTATAGCAATATTAAAAAACTTTGTAATATACCGTCTAGTACAAAGTCACGTCATTAAAAAGTTATTTATGCGATAGTCAGCGTCTCGAGCACTCAATTAAAACGAGGTGGCACGTTTTGTAAACGGTTTACAATGTTTTGTACACTCAATCAGAAATGAACTTTATTGTTTCTGTGTTTTAGGTTTCGTTTCCAGAGATGTGCGAGGATGCTCAGCAAGGGATAATTTTTTTTAGAACCAATAGAATCAATTCATTTACCTAGCATCGCTCAGCGATTCATAACAAACATCCCTTGTTACGCATCTTCGCACATTTCTGGTGGAAACGCAGCCTTATTGTACATAGTTCCCGATGAAATAGAAGAAAAGGGGCATTTTCATCTCTTCCTGCGAATCTCGTACAAGGTGACTAAGAGCGGATTTCAGCAACGATTGAAACCGAGATCAAGTGAGACTAAACTGCGTTATCGCGATTATCTCAAGACCAGCATTCGACTAATAAAATGCACTGAAAAAATATTACATATACATTTCATTGGTCAAACGTGAAAACCCAGTTTAGTTAAACAGATGTCACTGGTGAAAACCAGCCTAAGACATAGGTCTATTCTTCAATCGACAGTAAATTACCTACAACCTGAGAAAAACGGTGTACCAATACGGATTATCTAATCATGTGATAAAAGCAATGTTATGCTTACCAACTACTAGACTGGCTGACGGAGCTAAAACATTGGTATCGCGAAAGATCACTAATAGACCACCAATAATGCTAATCTTTTTGTCGCCGTCATTCAGATGACAGTAGAAAAAGACGCGCTATGCCTGACAGGTGTCAAAATTAGTTAACTTATTTATAGATACGTGAAGATTCTTAACGTAAAACTTAAATAAAACAACTAATAATTATAAAAACCCGAAAAAGCTCGACAGTGATGCTTTTGAAAAACATACATTTGGCGCCAAAAATCGTCCATTAAATTTTTTTTGTATTTTTTTTATGGTGGTAGAGTCAAGCAACAGTCATTTTGGCCGTTGCATGAATGGGCCGACTCGACCGGGGAAGCACCACCCTCTCACAGAATATCGACGCCAAGTGACAGTATTTGAACTGTTGCGTTCCGTTTGGTGAGTGAGAGTGCCGGAGCCCAAACTCCTTTCCCATCCCCTTCCGAACTCCGTTCCCATCCCCTTTCCTTTACAGGGTCGGCAGCGCGAGTGTGACGCCACTGGTGTTGCACACGTCCATAGGCCGCGGTAACCGCTTCCCATCATGTGGGCCGTGTGCTTGTCTGCCACCTTAGTGGTATAAAAAAAAAAACGTTATTAATCAGTTCAGCCGCCCCGAGCTCCGAGCTTTAGGCCTCGGATGCAATCGGGACATTACGTTAAGATGATGATGAGTTCAGCAGCTTAATAATTATGAGAACCTATATACCGGCCCAACACATAAACCTTCTTTCTTGGCTTCGCTGCAACCGAGTACAAAGACTAGTAAGACTAAATCATACGCGGACCGCAACCAATAAAACCCCAAATGGAATCCCTTATTATCCTGATATGTGTATATCCGACACATAAATCAACTTCTAATTATTACCTGATATTTAATTATTTTGTGATATCCGCACGACCAAAATATTTGTTTAAATTTATTTCAATGACTAAATACAGTACACTGGCGTCCAACTATTTCCAGTGGCACAGGGCGGAATAAAGGTGAATATACAGGTTGTATAAGTTTTGTAAGTAGTATATAATATTATGAAATGATGAAACGAAACATTTTAATTAGGTTAAGTAAATTGTACCTAGTAACTAAAAAGTAATCATATTTTAGAAATAGAATAAAAAACTTTATGTGCCCGGATAGCCACAGGGGTCTATTTAATTTAAAGTACTAAAACTAGAACGAACCCAACAATTCAGAAAATCTTTAGACGGCTTGAGATGGGTTCCCGTCCACTCCAAAATGTCAAGGCTTACCTGAAAATTTTCAGGTACATTATTCCTAAAAAGACACAACTTCAATGATGATCTTAATAATCCTTTGTCCCTTTTTTTTTTTCGTGCGGAAATCCCTTCGGATTCCGCCGGCCAGCGGGGGCGGTTATGTCGGGCTTGAACCGACTAAAACCGCACGCCGTCTCGGGTCTTAAGACGCCGGGGTGTAAGGTTACCCATAGAGCATATCCCTCGCACCCCGACTGACCCTGGGCCATCTCCGGTTTCGTGATGGCCCCCTTACCTGCTCTCCACTGTGCCATCTGCTAGTCAGAGGGACACGTGGAAAGCTTCCGAACAGCCGTCAACAGAGCCGTCCTCGCCTCGCTCGGAGTTGGCCGTAGGCGGCAGCGTCTCTCTCGCCCTAGGAGAGAGGCGCTGCTGTCTCCGTTGCCCAGGGTGCACCGCGTGGAGGTCCCCAACCAAGCACCCCAATCCTTTGTCCCTAGGCATTACTTAGTTTTCGCTTAAATTTTAGTGCCACAGGAAAGTCCAGTTGTATTGATAATTGGTTATGTTACTAATACCATTATTAAATTGACAAAGTATATATTTCTGCTATATTATTCTTGAATGTAGGCCGATACGTGATCGGCGAAGTAGTAAATCAATCAGCCTCATCTTTTCACGTGGCTTTCGCAAAAGGAACTAAGAGCCTGTTCTTCATCCAACAGTAAACATAGACTCCGTATAATGTTGCGACACTAGAATACACGAGGCATGTTAATGCGACTGATAGTCTCTGTAGCGGTAGTGCATTCGACTGCTAAGCCAAAGGTTGCGGGTTCGATTCCCGCCCAGTGCAAATATGTATATTTGCATTGGTCTGGGTGTGTCTATATATAGTTTGTATTTATTTACAAAAAGAAGTATTTAAGTATGTTTTTCTGCATTCTAGAACCCAAATGACAAGCTCTGCTTAGTTTGAGTCTAGATGGCGTTTTGTACTTTGTCCTACAATATTTATTTATTTATAGTTTTAGCGACAAACGCTAGGGCAACGGAACTTTTGATCGTCAAACGATATTGCGACACAACTTTTTTTTCATAAAAAAAATTAGTAACTTGCCTTCGCTTCGCTTTGATTTTAATGAGCATTCTTTTAATCCAAGCCTTCGTAATTTACACATATGATATATCCGGATATGATATATTAGGCTATAGACTATGTAACAATAATATATATATATATATAATAATTTATTTCCAGACAAAACATAGCATACATCCACAACGTTAATATAACAATCGGATATAGGCGCACCCTGTAGTTATCTGACAAAATGTGGATGTTGGCAACTGGTTTTGCCAAAAGCATAAAAACACATGAATAGATAAGCTTATGGATCATTATCTATTTCTGTGATAAACCGAAATGTCAGTTACATAATGGTCATATTGTGAATTATTTTAAAGATCTGCAGCATTATGGCACACAATGGCCATAGGTGGCTTTTTTACACTACAATCCACTACACTCCACCATCGGTGTGCCAGGTTTGCTGTCTACGGTCTGTATTAAATTCAGGCACAGGTCGCGTCACCTCCTTCTGCGAGCATGTAATGCTCGCGAAGGAGATGGCGGAGCGCGCCCGGGAGAGATTTAGAACTCTCCCGGACCGCCGTGCCCGCAACTTGCTCGCCGCGCGTCGCAGGCGACTCAGGCGCCGGAGGTCGCTTAACGACCTCCGTCCTCCATGAGCGCAGGCCTGGGGGTGGCGGGTGAGGCCACCTGTCACCCCAGCAGAAGCAGGCCGGGACGGTGGGGCGACTAGCGCCCCTCCCCCAAACCGGGGCAAGACGGAGTCACCGTGGTTCCCAAACCCGAGGGGGCCATCTCGAAACCGGAGATGGCCCAGGGTCAGTCGGGGTGCGAGGGATATGCTCTATGGGCAACCTTACACCCCGGCGTCTGTAGACCCGAGACGGCGTGCGGTTTTAGTCGGTTCAAGCCCGACATAACCGCCCCCGCTGGCCGGCGGGGGGGAATCTGAAGGGAATTCCGCACGATAAAAAAAAAAAAAAAAAATGGCACAAGTCGCGCTGTCGCAATGTATTTTTAATTTGGACTTGCCCATTAAGGGTTCCGTAGCAGCAAGTCACATGATAATGTTTTTTTTTAATTTTTATATTTGAGTTGATTGAATGAAAGGTAAATTGCGGTTTACGATTTATGACGTATTAAAAAACAACTACTTACTAGATCTCGCTCAAACCAATTTTCGTTGGCAGTTTACATGGTAATGTACATCATATATTTTTTTCAGCTTCATCATTCTCTTATTTTAGAAGTTACAGGGGGGGGACACACATTTTACCACTTTGGAAGTGTCTCTCGCGCAAACTATTTAGTTTAGAAAAAAATGACATTAGGAACTTCAATATCATTTTTGAAGACCTATCCATATCCATACACGTATGGGTTAAATGAAAAAAAAAATTTGACTTTCAGTTCTAAGTATTTACCCCCAAAATTTATTGTTTTTTTTCTATTTTTGTATAAAAATCTTAATGCGGTTCACAGAATACATCTACTTAACAAGTTTCAACATCATAGTTCTTATAGTTTCGGGAAAAAGTGGCTGTGACATACGGACGGACAGACAGACAGACATGACGAATCTATAAGGGTTCCGTTTTATGCCATTTGGCAACGGAACCCTAAAAATGAATCTCTGAAAGTGTTGCTAAGCGCAAATCTCGAGAGCAGCTGGACTGATTTCGCTAATTCATTTGGACTTTAATCATCCTGAGGATGGTTCTTACGGAGAGAAATATTTAAAAAATTGCCTGGCAAAAAAACACTTTTCCGTATTCCCGTACAAAAGAATCGTAATAATACTTAAAAGTCAATTTTAACTTTTATACCATACCATAGTGCAATGAGGGTTCGAATACGCCATGGGCGAAGAAGAAGATATTTACAAAAATAACACCTTTTTCTATAACCCTAGCGTATATTGTTTTGCACATATAACGAGCTGAATCGGGTTAAATACGTGGACGTACAAGAGTACAAGACGATCATACAACATATTATAAATTCACAATGTTCGTAGTGTTTTGTTTAATTTATTCCTTTTTAGGGTTCCGTTGCCAAATGGCAAAAAACGGAACCCTTATAGATTCGTCATGTGTGTCTGTCTGTCCGTCCGTATGTCACAGTCCGTTTTTTCCGAAACTATAAGAACTATGCTATTGAAACTTGGTAAGTAGATGTATTCTGTGAACCGCATTAAGATTTTAACACAAAAATAGAAAAAATAAATTGGGGGTCCCCATACATAGAACTGAAACTCAAAAATTTTATTTTCGTCAAATCTATACGTGTGTGGTATCTATAGAATAGATAGGTCTTCAAAAATGATATTGAGGTTTCTAAAATCATTTCTTTTCCAAACTAAATAGTTTGCGCGAGAGACACTTCCAAAGTGGTAAAATATGTCTACAACCCCCCCCCCCCCCTGTAACTTCTAAAATAAAAGAACGATAAATAGAAAAAAAATATATGATGTACATTACCATGTCAACTGCCACCGAAAATTGGTTTGAACGAGATCTAGTAAGTCGTTTTTTTTTTAATGTCTTAAATCGTAAACCGCTATTTACCTTTCATTCAATCAACTCAAATATAATTATATTATATATTATAATTATATTTTAATATTTAAAAAAAAACATTATTATGTAACTGGCTGCTACGGAACCCTTAATGGGTGAGTCCGACTCGCACTTGGCCGCTTTTTTATTTTAAATATAGTTTTAATGTTACATATTATGTATTAGAGTACCTTTTTTAAGTTATCATGTATAATGTTTCCACGAAGATCTTAACTCACTTCAATCGCCTCGCCCAGTTGCAAGATCCCGCCTTATGATATACGAGTAGGTACGTACGCCTGTATGGGAATAAGCTTCTACCTTTTTTTTTTTTTTTTTTTTATCGTGCGGAAATCCCTTCGGATACCCCCCCGCGTGCCAACGGGGGCGGTTATGTCGGGCTTGAACTAACTAAAACCGCACGCCGTCTCGGGTCTACAGACGCCGGGGTGCAAGGTTGCCCATAGAGCATATCCCTCGCACCCCGACTGACCCTGGGCCATCTCCGGTTTCGAGATGGCCCCCTAGGGTTTGGGAACCACGGTGTCCCCGTCTTGCCCCGGTTTGGGGGAGGGGCGGTAGTCGCCCCACCATCCCGGCCTGCTTCTGCTGGGGTGACAGGCGGCCTCACCTGTCACCCCCAGGCCTGCGCTCATGGAGGACGGAGGTCGTTAAGCGACCTCCGGCGCCTGAGTCGCCTGCGACGCGCGGCGAGCAAGTTGCGGGTTCAGCGGGCCGGGAGAGTTCTAAATCTCTCCCGGGCGCGCTCCGCACCATTGCCGCAATCATGATGCCGAGCGAGAGGACTCCCACCCCGATGGCTGCCACGAGGTCACGCCTCGGCGCCTCCCACGCCGGGCAGTCCGCCATCGGCATTAGTACCTACTATATTTTTAAGATTTAGATGATATCACGAGCGGGACTTGAACCCGGGACCATTACCTTTCTAGGGGAATACTGACCTACCTGGGCACGTCCTTAATATTCGAAACTCTCCTATACATACGTTAGTTAGCATTCTAATTGCTTGCTTCAAAATTCCAGTAAAGTAGGTAATACAATATAATTATAAGGTGTCACAAAATTAGGTCTCTGAATTTGGTGAGATGACTTGGTATCGACAAAATATGTATTTGAAACAAAAAAAAAAATATCGGGTATTATTAAATTAATAAAAAGATATATATTAATGAATATAAATGTATTATTGGAATATAAAATACCATTTCCTAGTATTATAATGACCCACAATCTCCTCAAAATCGAAGAATGTGACAACACCACAAAGTAGATACTCAATGGCAACCACTTCGCCACCCCTCTGTGGTTGTGCCACCACGCTCTCTTTTATGACATATAAGTTTCCTGCTTTACCTAAATTTTATTGCAGTTTTTGTAGAGTTCTTTTTTAAACTTTTATCCAAAAAGGATTTCATAAACAAAACATAATATTGAAACCTATGTACACATTCACTGATACGACACTAGTTTCGTTCCATATTGTATTTCAGTCAATATCATACATGTTATTAAGTGTTATTAATATAATTGTCATTAAGTGTTTTCTCAGCTTATTATGAATAATAACAATCTATGTTTGGTTGTAGTTTCCTTCCTTTACCCTATCGGTGGTAGTCACGCAAACCCACACATTATGTCTAAACAAATATTAGTATTACCAGCTATATCAGCTATTCGAATTAATAATTCATTAAGACGTTGACGAGTGTAAATGATGCCGGTTTCGCTGAAGATGCGAACGTGGTTGACATTCAAGGGGACACACGGAAGAAAATGTTTAACAACATTGTACAAAAACTAATTTTAACGGATTCTGTCGCGATGTATTCGGATTTTTTTCTGATGTACACTATTTCTCGACGTTCCAGTTGATATTTTATTTCTACCTCACAACGCCCCACCAGTATGTCACCTGTAATAGCGGCATCCTAGTGGTTAAGGTGCTGGGCTTGTAAGGGTTTTGAATTTGACAAACTAATTCCGTTCTAATCATTAATATCACTTTCTGAAATTTCTACGCTTGTAATACAGTATGTAACAAAACTAGTGTCCGATCAAAGATCCGACGAAAACTGAGCATAGCTTAAAATACGGGCTCAAAAATGACGATAAACTTACTTAGATGAGTGATTCTCCGAACCCTAAATTTTCATTGTCTGGAGGTTTATTTTCGTAACTAACTGACAAATCAGTCTGCAATTAATTTTAAAACATACCTCAGACTATTACCTATCTTGCACAAGTTATTTTTTTTTAATAATAGTTTTTTAAATATTTGAAAAACAAAAAATTTAATCGTTCTTCTGACTAATGGTGTGTCCGTAAACCCAGTTTCTTGAACATTAGTAACAATAAAAAAAAATCTTATTCATAAATCGATGTGAATTATAATTATTACGAGAGTATATTAGTTGTTTCTTTACACAAAAAAATGGTACTAATATTTACGATAGTTTCTTAATAAATAAAAAAATTGTGAGTGACTAAAGTCTAATTCATATTCGCGCGCTTCACTCGAACGTTCCTAGCCAAGTACGAAACATTAAGCGATCACTTCCCGCGCTGGCGGTAGCCAGTGGCTCGGCTGACGTGGTCGCGACGTAACGTTTGGCTGGTTCGTGTCGTCGCGGAGATATAAAGGTAAATATCCGATTCATATGGCACCTGTGTTTCTGATTACTATGTTCGTTTTTATAATTAAGTTGAATGGTTTTCAAACTTGAATCTGCGGGAAATATAATGCAAGTGGGGAACAGAAACCTATTTATAAATAACAATCCTTAATTGTATACGTGTGGTGATTTATCGATGTTAATGGGCAAAATTCTGATTGATATGTGTCATATGGTAAAAATACCATATTAATCAGAATGTCACACATATTGTTAATGAAACGTTACATTGGCGGCACGTTACGCCTGTAACATGTCATCTCATATGCGCCTTTTTTTTTTTTTTTTTTTTACGTGCGGAAATCCCTTCGGATACCCCCCCCGCTGGCCAGCGGGGGTGGTTATGTCGTGTCTCGACTAAAACCGCACGGTGTCCTCCCCAAGTGTCCGTTGCCGGGCACCCCGGGTAAGCCCTCGAAAGGATAACCCCAGGGTTGCCGGCGGACTTTGGCCGCCACCGCAGCCTCGCCTGGTGGGGTCGGGTTTTATCCCGCTTCGGTGAGTTGGCAGGCGTGTGTAGGGCACACACGACACGCCTCCGCCACGGCCTGCTTCTGTAAGGACGGCGAGTCGGCCAACTGCCGTCCTCAGGCCCCGATCATGGAGGTCGGTAGTCCCGGGCGTAGATGAGTCTGCGGCGTCCTCGCCGCGGACTGCGAAACTCGGGGGGCAGGGTTCTCTCCCGCTCCCTCTCCGCCGTCTCTTTCGCGTGCATTACCTGCTCGCAGAAAGAGGCGGCGGCGTGCCACTTGCTCCCGTCGGAGACTACAGCCCTCACCATGGTCTCCAACGAGAGAACGTCCACGCCCAGGACCGCAACGAGATCCCGGCGTTGACTCGCCCACGCAGGGCACTCTACCAACGTGTGGAGCGCCGTGTCTTCGCCAGGATCCTCGCAGTGCTGGCACTGCGGCGTTGTCTCCCGGTGGATGCGCCACAGATACTTACCGAAACACCCGTGTCCGGTAACCATCTGGCACATCCGGTAGGAGAGGTCCCCATGGTCCCTCTCCAACCACTCCTTCATGATCGGTCTCACCGCCGCAATGGTGGATTCCCCCCACCTTGGGTGCTCAAGTCGCACCCTCCATGTCTCCATGAGTTCCTGGCGGAGCAGGGACCGCTGAGCCCTGATTTCTCGGGGCTCCGGCCTATGACCCCGCTCCAGCGCCTCCTCACGCCACTGGTACAGCAGTGCAAGGGCTCTCGCTTCCAGGTCCCATGGAGGGGTCCCGGCTAGGAGACATGCCGCCTCGACGGAGATCGTGCGATACCCCCTGATGACTCTGACGGCCATCGCCTTTAACGGGCTGTTTAGAACAGCCACGTTGCGGGCCGCCAGAGTTTCCGCCCATACGGGGGCCCCGTATAGGGCCATGCTTCGCACGATCAACAGGTACAGTCTCCTAGTGGGGGCGTTGGGTCCCTTAACGTTGGGCATCAGCCGCGATAGCGCGGCCGCAGCCCCTCTCAGTTTCGGGACCAGACTTCGGAGATGAGGTCCGAAGTCCCATCGGCTATCGAGTACGAGCCCAAGGTACTTCATCGTGGGCTCGATGCCGATGCTTACGCCCCCTACGGTTATGCTGGTTCCCGCAGGTGGCCCCCTCCGAGGCCCGTGAAAACACATAGCCTCGGATTTGTGGAGTGCCACCTCGAGTCCCAGCCGCCGTATTCGACCCACGACTTGAGCAACCCCTGCCGTGGCCTTCAGTGTCGCGCTTCGGTACGTTGCTCCCCGCGCCATAACGAGGGTGTCGTCAGCATAGCACACTATGCTGACACCCTCGAGCAACGTACCGCGCAGCACCCAGTCGTATCCGATGTTCCACAGGAGTGGCCCTAGGACCGACCCCTGCGGAACACCGCACGACACCCTTCGCCGCCCTGGCCCTAGCCAGCTCGGGTAAACTATGGCCCTCTCGGATAGGTATGCCTCGACAATGCGGCGGAGGTAAGGAGGCACTCCGTGATACGCGAGCGCCTCCCTAACGCAGCTCCAGGGTAGGGTGTTGAAGGCGTTGGCGATGTCGAGAGACACCGCCACCACCACCCCACCCCGCGAGACTACTTCCTCCGCCAGGCGCCTAACGCGCATGATCGCTTCCACGGTGGAGCGCCCCCGGCGAAAACTGAACTGGTTGTCCGCCAGATCTGGCCCCACGTTCGTGAGATGCTCGACGAGGCGCTCTGCAATAATCCGCTCAAAGAGCTTGCACACCTCGTCGAGCAACACGATCGGCCGGTAACCGGATGGCTGATCCGCCGGCCGCCCCGCCTTCCGGATAAGGACCAGTTTCCCCGTCTTCCACGCCTTTGGAAACTGGCCCCTTTCGAGGCATGCGCTAAAGAGTGCTACCAGTCGAGGCCCTAGTTCCTCAAGGGCCAGGACCCATGCTCGGCCTGGAATGCCGTCGGGTCCGGGGGCAGTGCATTTCCGGGCTTTAAGCCGGAGCACTGCTACCCCCAGTTCACT
The DNA here is from genome assembly GCA_946251805.1 of Cybosia mesomella. Classification (NCBI taxonomy): domain Eukaryota; kingdom Metazoa; phylum Arthropoda; class Insecta; order Lepidoptera; family Erebidae; genus Cybosia; species Cybosia mesomella. Next base: position 8,372,772 of record OX276398.1, on the reverse strand, counting down.
CTCCCTGACTTCGGGCACATCGCTCTCGCTATTATTAGCGTCAGGCGCCTGAGGCGGAGCCATACGCGGAGGAACGTGCTCCTCCGCTCTCGCTGGGAACAAGGAGCCCAGTATCCCCTCCAGCCGCTCCGGCTGGAGGCTCTGGGTCAGTAGGGGCGCCCTTGGGCGGATTTTGCCCCTGACCGCAAGGTAAGGGCGCCCCCATGGGTTCTGCTCCAGAGACTCCAGCAGCTCTTCGCGGGCCCGCCGTTTGGCCTGCTTAATGGCTACCTGGAGGGTCCTCTTGGCCCCCTTGTACGCCTCATATAGCTCCGCCTCTCGGGCTGCCGCATCGTCTTTGCGGCGACGCCTCCGGCGAAACCTGGTGTACTGGCGGCGAGCGGTCACGCATGCTGCTCGCAGCTGTGCGATCTCCGCTGACCACCAGTACACCTGTTTCTTTGCCGGGCTGGGCTTAACCCTAGGCATCGCCGCATCGCAGATATGCGACATGGCTCTCCTGAACCTTTCGGCCTCTGCGTCGACATCGGCAGGCCTGGCCGGTGACGGAATCCAGGAGATTCTGAATAATTCTGAATAACATTAAGACACAGGCACAGGGTGTTGACAAAATCAGTGCGCAGATGCTGGCACTCACGTTACCTAACTCATTACACATCATCACTCAAATAATTAACACTTCAATTACCACACATGCATATCCGGAGCTATGGAAGTGCTCTGTAGTTCGGCCTATACCTAAAACTGGATGCCCAAATACTTTTAAGGATCTCCGGCCTATAAGTGTGCTCCCTTGCTTATCGAAAGTGTTGGAAAGGGTGGTGCACATGCAGGTCATGGAGTACCTTGAACAAAATAGTATTCTCCCAGATAAGCAGTCGGGTTTTAGAAAGGGGCGAGGCACAGCTATGGCCTTGTGTGACGTGGTGGGTAACATTTTGGAGGCTAGGGACCGCGGAGAGGGAACAGTTCTAGTACTACTGGACTACTCCCGTGCTTTTGATGCCCTGGATACGTCACTGCTGCTGTCCAAGTTGACCTATTATGGATTTACCTCAGATACTGTGAAGTGGTTCCATAGTTACCTTACTAATCGCTCACAGTATGTTGAGATATGGAAAGAGGATGGTACAGTCATGTCATCATCCCCCCTTAATGTGACAAGAGGGGTGCCGCAGGGATCCATCTTGGGTCCACTTTTGTTTATTTTATATACTGCAGACATCACGGGTTCCTTCCAACACTGTCAGTTTCATATGTATGCAGATGATACACAATTATATTCATCATTTAAACCTAGTGACACGCTTGAAGCTGTATCTAAAATAAATGAGGACCTGCAAAGGGTAATTACTTGGTCAAAAGAACATTCACTGATATTAAATCCCTTAAAGTCAAAATTTATGATACTGGGTAGTGAGCGACAAATTCAGTCTATCTTGCAACATGACCCTGTTATAGTCATAAATGGTCAGAGAGTTGCAAGGGTTGAAGAGGCTACTAGCCTTGGTCTTATGATTGACCCTCAGCTACGGTTTGAGGGACACATAAATAAGATTGTGAGGAATTGTTTTTATAGGCTTAAAGTTCTCTACAATATACGTGCATACATAGGTATGTCATTAAGAAAGCAACTAGTGGACAGTCTCATACTATCTAGATTTAATTATTGTGACACAGTATATGGCCCATGTTTACTTGCGAAAACTAATAATCTTATACAGCGCATACAAAATGCCTGTGCCCGATATTGTTTTGACATACCAAGACGCCAACATGTGACACCTTATATTAATAGTCATAACATATTGAAGATGGAGGCCAGGAGAAGGCTACATCTAGCCACCATGCTATTTGACTTGCTGGGAAGCAAAAAACCTCATTACTTATATGAAAAAATATGTTTAAGACAAACCCACTACCCTTACCCTGTCAGGTCTGCAACCAGTACAATATCAGTGCCAAGGCATAGAACTACAGCTTTCCGAGGTTGCCTAAAATATGCAGCAATGCGAATCTGGAATGATCTGCCTCCACCTCTTAGGGACCTAAAATTCAAACACAGTTTTAAAGTCAAGTACAAAGCATTACTATTACAACATCAAAAGAGTATGCATTAGCACATATCCTTTCTTTTTACTAGGATGTTTTGGCCCATCAACTGGATCACTCCAGAGTCGCATTTCACGGCACTTGACGGCATTGTCTGTGCATGCATGTCTTTGTTCTGGGTTCTAACTGCACTGTTTGGGCGTGCGGAGCCTCTGATGGGACGTATGGCGGGCTGAGTTGTGATTGTTATATGTATAAATGTACCTTAAGGAAATGTTAAATATTGTCAAAGTTATTTAATTTTTATTGTTGGAATATTGTAAAATTACTTACTGTTTTAGCGTGATACTTAGGTTACTTGTAGGGAATTATGTTTGTTGTTGACTTATATACGGAGCGATATTGCCTGACGACGTCAGGTGGCACACATGGGGTGACGCTGAAAATCAGTACTTGGGTGGTAGATACCCACCTTAGTGTATGCTGAGTGTCAATCCCTTATTGCGGACATGGCTTACATAATGTTAATACTGTTTCTATTTTAATATTGATTGATTTAATATCCATTTAACACGTGTTATAAATTGCCACGTAATAAGACACGTTGTTGAGTTGTCAATGCTGCCATGCTTGACAATTTTGTCATACGTAAAATGTCATACGTATGCTCAGGTGGCGGCTACCACAGATAAATAATATATTTATAGCGCCTCTTGGTCAAGGTGGTACGAGCATTCGCCGCCAGAGTAGCTGCGTTTTTATTTTTGTTTTGCTATTTTGTCTTTTGTATTTGTACCTAATCCGCAATAAAACATTTTTCTTTCTTTCTTTTCTTTCTCATACTGGTCAAGGCTTGGCGAGAAGTAGACGGCCACGACAGCCAAACCCTCATAGTCCGCCGCGACACAGCCTCGGCCCCTTGCAATGACTGCAAGGTGCGAGGTGTCCGCGGCAGAACCCCCGAAGACGGTCGCTACGCCGTCCAGGTCCACCGGGCTTCCGGGGTGGACCCAGTACGGCGCAGCGACCACGACCACATTGATAGACCACTCCACGATGCTCTGGTACAGAAGATCCTGAGCACCGGTGCAGTGGTTTAGGTTCACCTGCAGGATGCGGATTGGTGTGTCCATTAATGGACGTCCATATCCGCATCCCGCCGCGAATGTGGCCGTTCTTGAGCGGCACCCCCACTACCCGTTGGGGACGAACGGGGCTTTGGCCTCGAGGCGGCACAGGTACGGCTGTCCGCCCGGTGTTCCGCCGCTTTGCCCTCTGCTACGCACTTGTAGCAGCGCGGCGGAGCATCACAGGCGCTGGCCTTGTGACCGGGCTGACTGCAGCGGAAGCACCGATCCCCCACGGTGACTCCCGCTGTGCACTGCACTCCCACATGCCCCACAGCCAGGCACCTGAAGCACCTGGTCTCGCGGGGCTGCAGGAGTTGCACCCGCGCCTTTAGGAAGCCCCCAACGAGGAGGCTCCGTTCGTCCGCAATTTTCTGCGCCGCTGCGACGGGGCAGTTGACGACTGCCGTGCCGTGACCGGTGGAGCTGAAGCGGATTTCTCCAGCTCTCACCTGATCCCGGGGGCAGCCGCCCGCCTCCACGACGGCGGAGATAACCTCATCCGTCGTGGCCGCATCATCCAGACCCGAAATGCGCAAACCTGCGCATTTGTTGGGTCTGGTGACGCGGACGGCTTCCGTGTCCAGCGACTCCCTCAGCTTGGCTGCTAGGGCGTCTGCTTTGGGGCCGCTGGTGGCGCCGGAGACCTCGAGAAGGCGAGCTCCGGTGCGAGTCATCCTGCACCGGAGCCCACCCTCAATTTCGAGGGCCTTGAGGTCCACAGAGGCTTTCACCTGCCTCAGGACCTGGGCGTACCCCACGCCCTTCTCCACACCCTCCGTCGTCACCGTCAGGACGACGGCAGTGGAGCGTGGGGCGCGGAGCCTCTTCGGCGCCTTCGCCGCAGCGGCTTTGGCCGCCTTCTTAGCCGCCTTTTTGGCGGCTCCCGCTTCCACCCATCCCTCCCCTCTGGAGGGACATTCGGGTGCAACGGGTGCGACGGCTGCAGCGGAGACTGGGGTGCCACGCTTTTTTCCCTTCCCCTTCCCCTCCCCTTTCCCATTGGCCTTATTCGGCGGTTGGTTCGCAGGGACGGCGGTCGCTGTGTTGAGACCGGGATTTCCTGTGGTGGCAGTGGCGTAGGATGCGGGCCGCGCCAGCGGAGGTCGGTACAACAACTGTACCACACTCGGCGCAGTTGTGGTTGCCGCCTCAGGTGCCGTCTTGGACGTCGGCTTGGCTACTACCTTAGGCACCGACTTTGCCGCCGTCTTAGGCGCCACTCCTGACGGCGCAGGTGCCCTCGGCTGGACCGCCGTCTCCTGGGCTCTTGGCGCCTTATGGACCTCCGGGGGAGATCCCCTGACCAGCTGTGTCAGCTGCTTAACCTCCTCCCGGAGGGCCCGTTGTTGTTCCCGGGAGTTGGCGAGCTCAGTTTCCAGGCTTGTGACCCGGGCCCTGAGCTTCGCCTCCTCCTCAGAGACGCTCCTGGCAAGAAGCTCCTCCAGAGCCGTCTTGGCGACGGCGACGTTTTCCGCCACCGTCTTCCTTTTCCCGGCCACGTTCTTTGCCCCCTTTAGTGCGTCCGTTATCCGGGCCAGGGCCGAAAGGAGCTCCCTTGCAGCAGGAACGTCTTGGTCCCTGCCACTGGGTAGTGGAGGGACATGTACCGGCATCTTCGGCACTCTACTTGCCGAAGTGGCCAGTATTTTAGCCGGCCGATCCTCCTCGCTCGAGGAGGTCGCCCGTTGCCCGGGGCTTTTGCTCCGGTCACGAGACGGTCCACCCGATCGTGGCCGCTTTCGTCGGAGACCCTCCTCGGTCTCCATACGGCTGGATACCGACTCATTGTCGGTACCAGCCGTCGAAGCCGCAGACGCAATGTCCGCGTCCGTCTCCCCGCCTATCGGTAGTGGAGTAGCGGGTCTGGTGAAGACGGCCTTACCCGACCGCGAGTGAGGCCGCCGCCTCACCTCCTCTTCACCCCCATCTACTTCCACTCCTTCCTCTCGGATACCATTGTCCGCGCCTTGGTCGTCGTTTTTCAAATCGTCCGGTGTGTTTTTATTTTTAATGTTAACATTTGCCATAGTATGTCCCACGAGTATGGGGGAAAGATGGTCCGTCCAGGCGGAGCCCCCTGCACCTGGATAAGCCTATATACTATGGAGGTCGGCTGGTATCCATAGGTTTTGACGACTTCGCTGTCGGGTGTTATAGACTTTTCCTTGTCGTGGGCCGGCCAATAAAGGCAAGCCCTCCGGTCGGCAAGTTCACAGCGTACCCTTCTGGAGCCACCAGTCAGGTCGTTGCTGATCACCTACCGATTACGGAACGCGAGAGGGTGGCTAGTCCTCTCTCGCCGGCGGCGGCACAAGTGCCCGTCGGCCCCTGCGTTAGCAGTGGGCCAACCCGCCCCTGGATCCCCCAGGACCCTATGGTGGCCTCCACCACTAACACCATCGCTCATCCTGTCTCCTCTGAAAGCAGAGGAGTACGGAGAGCGATGTGTTCCCGCCACGTTGGGTATTGGCCGACGATCAATGCCAACCCCATGAACGGGAAGCCATTGACCGCCGCCCAGGGTGTACCGGCCGCTCCGATTCCGTTGCCCCCGGACTGCAGCGGGATCGGAATCGGAGCGACACTCGAGGAGGTTACCCAACACACACCCCTCTCATATGCGCCTAATATTATTTACATGTCTTACAGTAGCTGTAAATTTCGCAGCAGTCCAACTATAACTCAAATTTAATTTCTGGTTTTTATATTACAGTACGCAAAAATGCCACCAGTACTATCTAAGGAAGAAAAAAGAGAGAAAAAGACAATTGCAGAATGTATTCGCATGGAAAACATACGAAAAGATCCAGACTTTAGGTGTTATGATAATCATCGTGAGCATTTACTGTGATTTTAATAAATAATTGACTGATTTTTCTAACTAAAATTTCATTTTTATTCATAATTCTAATATGTCACAGATTCTGATTCATATGGCCCCAAATATTTTAAAGTTAATTATCTCGAAAACCGTTTTATCAAATAGTGTGCCTTTTTGAGACATTGTATCTTTGGTAAAAAATGTTTTATAACCTTAAATGTGAAAAAATAGGCCATATGAATCAGACAAAGAACGCAATTTCGGAGAAACACCCAGATACGTTTTGGGTTATATTGGGTGTTTTTGGGGCACAGCCAAGATCTTCGGAGTCCAAAACAACCTCACGTGCAAGCCGATACACCTGCTGTTTGATGGATGAAGCTTTACCACAGGCTGTCCTCTCAGGGTTGGTTCAGACGGCAGTCGCTTCCATAAAAGTCAAACCAAGAGAAAGTGCAGGAGTCCGGGCTCCAAAGTACAAGGTTGGGATGCAACCGAGCTTAATGCTGTGATGATGATGATGAAATTTTGGGTTAAATCTTATTTTTGGGGTTTGAGAAAAATTTTCTTTATGCCTCGTAGAGAAGCTCTCAATTGTAATTAATATAATTATCTTATACCCGGCGGAGGTGAGTAGGGGAGGGCGCCACAGTGGCAACGTCAACATCGTACTCCTAATTAAAATTCTTTTCGAAGTGTTTAAAGTGATTAAAAGTGAATAAACTATACAGAAGTGCATTATAAACGTCTAAAACATCCTGGAAAATATAGAGAACATAGTGAATAACCAGAGAAACCGTGTAAGATGTTAAAAATACGTTCCACGTTAAAAACTTTCAAAATACGAGAAATATTGTGAAGTAAGACATTATACATACAATAAACCCTGTTGATATACTTGTGCGACGATTTGATGCAAAGTGATACCTATAAAAGTGCTGAAAAATAAAAGTGATTATAAATCTCGAAACCGCAACGTAATGATCAATTTATCACTAAACTAATAACAGCGCCATCTATCGATAACTACCCAAACTTCAACATATCAACGAAAACACATTCATCAATTGATTGCATATCGATTGTCAGTTTTACTGGAAGTAAAAGTACCTAACTTTCTTCATAGAGGTCGCTACGCATACCATAACAAAAAGATCATGGAAGAAATATATAATAAAATATGCTTTTAAGAATGCAACAGGATATGGCACAACAAAACCAGAATATGTTAGAGATGAAAGAAGAAATTAAAAACACAATAGTAAACAGCCTTACTGAGAGATTCGACAACATTGAACAAAAAAACAAACATTTAGAGAAGAAAATAGACGATCAACACACAAGAATAAACTACTTGGAAAGACAATTAAGACGTAGAAACATAGTCCTATTTGGGCTAAAGGAAGAAGAAAACTCATATCACGAACTAGAAGAAAAGATAATTAAAACAATAACCACATATCCAGAAGTACAATGTAATTTTAATAATATCGAGGCAGCGAGGAGACCGGGGAAAAAAGGCGAGAGGGTCAGACCAGTGGTAGTGACACTTAATACAATGGGTCTGAAAGTAAAAATTCTGAAAAATAACTTTAGATTAAACAATACTACTTACTATATAAAGGAAGATTACCCAACTGAAGTTCTAAAAATACGCAAAGAGTTACAACCACAACTACAAAAAGAAAAAGAAGCGGGGAATAATGCAATTATAAGATATGATAAACTTATTGTTCTGAGTAAACAACAATCCCCTCATAGTAACTATCACAAAAGAACCTTTTCTGAATCCCCAGAGACACTTACCCCCACCACCGGCCAGGATGCCCCTCGGTCTAGCAAACAACCCTCGAAGAAAAATAAGACAGCAACGATGAAGAACTATATAATACAACAACCTAAACTATTAATCAACCCGAAAGAAACCCCCCAATTACAAGCAAACGGATTACAGCATCACACAGCATAGCAATTGGGGGCGGCCCCTCTACTCACCCCCCATCTCCCAGTACGGCTGGTCACCGCGGGAGAGGTCGACCAAAACCCTCCAAGACAAATCACTTCAATAAATAGTACCTTCTATATTTGTTCTCTCAACGTAAAAACATTATCTTCGGAATCAAAACTCATAGAGCTTAAGGCAGCGCTAGAAAACATCAACCATGATGTGGTAGGACTGTGCGAGGTGCGACGCCTAGGAGAACAGATAATTGAGGAAGACGATTATATCATGTACCACATAGGACAGACAAAGGGGTTATACGGCGTAGGCTTCCTAGTAAAGAAGAAATTCAAAGAAAATATCATATCATTTACCGGTGTATCCGAGCGAGTCTGCATACTGGAAATCGAACTGGGTACCGAACGTTTCTCTATTATTCAGGTGTATGCACCCACGGAAAAAAATTCATCGCAGGAAGACATAGACAACTTTTATGAGAACCTGGACGACGCTCACGAGACTATTACCACGAAACACATAATCACGAACGAACAATCCCGAACCCAAACCCAAATCCGGCAATCCCGGAACGTCGACCAAAAAATGAGCGCCAATGACAATAACAAACTGCCCCAGGAGGGTACCGGCAATGCCGGAGAATCCCTCCCTGTATCACGTAGTGATGCAGGCAGCCCTTCGTATTCTGGGGGGGGCACATTAGCGCAATCATCATCATCAGCCGACACGAAAGATCCATTTCGGAATCTCTCGGAGACGGCCTCACTAGCATGAGCATCGGGGAAACAAGCACCAAACAGGCTGAAGGCGCGTGGATCACCAAATCCAAAAAGAGGAGGGAGAGTACGCGCCGACAGCAGGAGAGGACCAGCCAAACCAAACTCGGTGCGTCAACCAGCAGGGAGACGGCCACACCGAGTGGAGAGGTAAATAGGTCAAGAGCCACAAAAATGAAAAGGCAGGGCACCGACCCTGAGGAGCGAACGCAGCAGCGTCCACCGAAGCGCCCGAAGCCACAACCCACCCTACGCAACGAGGGGCCACGACGACCCACCGCGGGCCAAAGTGACCGCTCGGTTATCATTCACCGGGGAGATGGCACGGCGATGGACGATGCTACGGCCGCCGAAATAAGAATACGACTAGTCGACAAGATCGAGGAAGCTGCTCTAGACGGGGTAAGTGGCAAAAGTCTATCATTCGCGGCATCGGGACTGGTAGCCGAGGGGTACTTCCTCGTGAGCCCAAACACCGAGGAGGCGATGACTTGGCTGCTTGGCTGTGACTTCGGCGAGTGGAACGGCGTCCCGTTAAAGCCCAGAAAGTTGGATATCCACAGGCTATCCATCTGGCTCCCTGGCAGCACCGGAGGTCGACGCATCGACCCACTGGAACTAATCAGGATCCAGAATAACTACAGGGAGGAATTAAAGCTGTCGGACTGGACTCTCATCCGCAAGGAAATTCTGCCTCTGGGAGTACGACTTGTGGTGGGAGTCCCGGAAGACGTAGCGAAAGCTCACGTGTGGCTCAACTATCAAGCCACACAAGTGTATGCCCGGGTCCTGGGAAAAGGACCAACTCAAGTCCCCGAAAAGTGCACATGCCCAGTACATCCCACCAACCTCCACACCAAGACACCGGGAGAAGAACCTGTCGAAAGCGGCAGTAACGATCAGTCTGCAGCCCCGCAGAGGGGAGCCACTGACGAAGGCAGACCGCACCGACTGTGCTCGATCCCAAACAGCACACAACAGGCGCCAGAAACACACCGCTCTGGGCCTGAAGGAGGGGAAGACGGAGCGCGGACGGGAGCCTCAAAGGGGGTGACGACCGCAAACCAAACGCCCCACCAACAGATACGCCCAGAACAACACACAGAACACCCCCTCCCTACGACACGGAGTGACCGGACTCCCCCACCAAGCGTTGCATTACTGCAACCGTCTTGGCTGGGCAAGAGTCCACCGATGTGACGAAAATAGGGAGGGAGCATTAACACTCACAGACACACAGGCACAATAACACTAAACATGCACAAAAACAATAACACACCACAAACACACACACAAAAAATAAGAATAGTTCAAGTAAATCTACACCACTGCCGCGACGCCATGATCGAGCTTTGCAGACACGTGGTGGATGAGAAAATAGACATTGCTCTACTGCAAGAACCATACGTCGTTAAAGGACGTGTGTCAGAGCTCAGCTCCCTGGGAGGAGAAATCATCTACCACGAAATGGGTGAGTCAACTCCTAGGGCATGCATATATGCCAGCAGTAGGGTAAGATCGTTAGGAATAATAAAGACAGATTGTTACAGTGACCTTGCTAGTGCCACAGTGATAATACAGACGAACACAGGCAACAAAGAGAGGGTGCTTTTAGTCTCCGCATATCTGCCCAGTGAGACAGACTTCAAACCACCATCACAAGAAATGGAAGAAATAATAAGAAAATACCAAGGTAAGAACATTCCGATTATTCTAGGTTGTGATGCCAATGCCCATCATGTGGTATGGGGCAGCACGGACTGCAATACTAAAGGTGACTTACTATTAGACTTTATAAGCACAACAGGTTTTGACATAATAAACGAAGGCAATACGCCAACATTCGTTACCAAAACTAGAAGAGAAGTACTGGATATCACTATCGCCACAGACAGGATAAGCCGGTACATAACAGACTGGAAAGTAGACGAAAGCGACTCGAAATCGGACCACAGACGAATAACTTTTAGTCTGGGAACCAAAATTGAGAAAACCTTAGTTAGGAATGCGAGGAAAACTGACTGGACTACATATGAACTTCACATAAAAAAGTGGAGCCCAGGTAACCAGACCTCGTTAAAAGACAGCAGAGAGATAGAAAAAGAGGCCAACAGACTGGATGAAGCCCTAAGAGAAGCATACCATAAGGCATGCCCACTCAAAGAGATCAAACCAGGTAAAGGACAGCCCTGGTGGACAAGGGCACTAGAGAAGAAAAGGAAAATGACCAGACGAGCTCTCAGAAAGGCTCAAAAAAAGGGCGATGAGGAAAGCTGGTTCATATACAAGAGAGAAAGAAACATATTTAAGAAAGAATGCAGAAGGGAGAACAGAAACAGCTGGAAAGCTTTCTGCGAAGGAGTAGAGAAATACCCCGACGCAGCGCGTCTAGTAAAAATGTTCTCAAAAACCAACACCTGCAAACTAGGAAGTATCAAGAACGGAGACGAACTAATAACCGACCCGGAAAAGATCTTAGAAGTGATGCTGGAAACACACTTTCCAGAATGTGAAGAACACACAGGTGATGAAACGCCAGCTGATACGAATCCCACAGTGGAGACGATGGGAAAGGCACTAATCACAAAAGAGCACATAATGTGGAGTGTCCGGTCATTCCAGCCCTATAAAGCCGCTGGACCGGACGAGATCTTCCCAAAAATGCTGCAAACAGCCATCAAGTACATAAGTGATGATCTTCTGGCTCTATACAATAGCAGCATCAGAATGAAATACATCCCAAAGAAATGGAGAGAAGTAAGAGCGGTCTTTATACCTAAACCTGGAAAGGCTACGTACCAAGAGGCAAAAGCCTTCAGATGTATTAGTCTTTCCTCATTCTTACTCAAGACATTAGAGAAAATATTAGACAGAATAATAAGAGAACAAATAGTCAAAAGCGGATCTCCACTTCACCATAACCAACATGCGTATATGGAAGGCAAGTCAACTGAGACAGCACTCCACAACTTGGTAAACAAAGTGCAAAGATCCATAAGCAACAAAGAATACGCACTGGGTTGCTTCTTCGATGTCGAGGGTGCCTTTGACAAGGCAACTCCGGCCTCAATAGAGGATACCCTAAACCGCGAAGGCATAGATAAAGACATATCAGAATGGGTGAAAAACATGCTAAAACACCGATTGATACAAGCAGAGATAGCAGGAACAAGGCGCACGGTGATAGCTAGGAGAGGCTTCCCTCAAGGTGGATGTCTATCGCCACTACTGTGGTGCCTGCTAATAGACGAGCTAGTCAACAAGATAAACAGGATGCACATATATACACAGGTATATTCTGACGACGGTGTGCTCCTAATCACAGGCAAAGTCCTCAGTGTCATGTGCAATATCATGAACAGAGGTCTGAAAGAAGCACTAGGATGGTGCAGGAGCAAAGGCCTCAACCTCAACCCTGACAAAACCAAACTAGTTCTTTTCACCAACAAAAGGAAAATTGGAAGTGCTGAACCAGTACGACTAGATAATCATGACTTGGAAGTAGTGAAAGAAGTCAAGTATCTGGGTGTCACACTGGACAGCAAGCTGACCTTCAAGACTCATATAAGCAACACATGCTCAAAGGCGAAAATGGCCATGATGCAATGCAAAAGTGCAATAGGAAGAAGCTGGGGAATAAAGCCAGCCACAGTACTCTGGATCTATAAGGCAATCATCATGCCGAGAATCCTACACGGTGCCCTAGTATGGTGGCATAAAGCCAGCATAGGAAGGAACAAACAAGAATTAGACAAAGTCCAAAGACTGGCGGCCCTGATGACCACCGGCGCGATGAGGACTACACCCACGGCCGCGCTTGAGATCATACTGGGCCTGAACCCCCTAGATTTGGAAACGAAAAAGAGAGCGATTGAACAATGGTTCAAACTGAAAAGTACTGGCCTATGGACTGGCAACACATTTGATGAGGGCCATGCCATGATCAGTCAAGACTACGAAGAAAAACTATCAATGATCCTTTCAAACAATGATCTGATAAAGAAAGAAAAGACCTTTGATAAGAAGTACAGAATACACATAGGACCGAGAGACGACTGGCAGATGAACACCAATGGCACCATCTGCTACACAGACGGCTCCAGAAAGGAAATAACCAAGCTCTCTGGCTCCGGAGTACACATCAAGTCCTCAGACGGTACAGAGGAAAACAGGTCAATACCCCTAGGAAAGTTTGCAAGTGTCTTCCAAGCAGAAATCTTCGCTATCATGGAATGCGCAGAAATGGCAGGCCACCTAAACAACATGGGAAAGGTCACCATCTACAGCGATAGCCAGGCAGCGCTGAAGGCACTTGGTAAAGTAGAGACAACATCAGCTGTTGTCAAAGAGTGCAAAAAGTCATTGGAAAAGTTGTCCAGAACAGCTGACGTTACGATTGCCTGGGTACCCGGACACGAGGGCAACACGGGCAACGAAATAGCAGATGAACTGGCCAGGAAAGGAGCTGATGAAAACCAGGTTGGCCCGGAGCCCCGGTTGCCAATCGCCCACAAAATAACCAAGGGAGTCATCAGCCGAAGCATTGAAGTAGAGACCAACCGGAGATGGAAATCATCGACAGGCATGAGACAGTCGAAGATATTCATAAAAGGCCTAGACAAAAAAAGGACGAGCCAACTAATAAAACTCCCAAGAGTAAGCATGAGGCTCGTCATAGAAGTGTTAACAGGACACAGCCGACTGAACAGGCACCTGACACTGATAGGCGTGAAAACCGACCCCAGATGCCCAGAGTGCATGGACGGTGACGAGACCAGCTTCCACCTGCTCGCCGAATGCCCCATGTACTCACTCATAAGATGGGAGACAATGGGGTTGGATACATTGGACACAGAAGACTTGGAGGATCTGAAGGTGGACCAGATCGTAAGATTTTGCAAGGACACAGGTAGGTTCGACGGAACGCCGTGATTGCCGGGTAACCACATCCTTCCCAGAAGGAAGGATCAGGGGAAATGGGTGAAATGACCCACTGAAGAAGGGTTGATCACCCGCCAGGTCATCGGCGTCCCCGTTGGAAATAATAATAATGTCCCACGAGTATGGGGGAAAGATGGTCCGTCCAGGCGGAGCCCCCTGCACCTGGATAAGCCTATATACTATGGAGGTCGGCTGGTATCCATAGGTTTTGACGACTTCGCTGTCGGGTGTTATAGACTTTTCCTTGTCGTGGGCCGGCCAATAAAGGCAAGCCCTCCGGTCGGCAAGTTCACAGCGTACCCTTCTGGAGCCACCAGTCAGGTCGTTGCTGATCACCTACCGATTACGGAACGCGAGAGGGTGGCTAGTCCTCTCTCGCCGGCGGCGGCACAAGTGCCCGTCGGCCCCTGCGTTAGCAGTGGGCCAACCCGCCCCTGGATCCCCCAGGACCCTATGGTGGCCTCCACCACTAACACCATCGCTCATCCTGTCTCCTCTGAAAGCAGAGGAGTACGGAGAGCGATGTGTTCCCGCCACGTTGGGTATTGGCCGACGATCAATGCCAACCCCATGAACGGGAAGCCATTGACCGCCGCCCAGGGTGTACCGGCCGCTCCGATTCCGTTGCCCCCGGACTGCAGCGGGATCGGAATCGGAGCGACACTCGAGGAGGTTACCCAACACACACCCTTCTCATATGCGCCTAATATTATTTACATGTCTTACAGTAGCTGTAAATTTCGCAGCAGTCCAACTATAACTCAAATTTAATTTCTGGTTTTTATATTACAGTACGCAAAAATGCCACCAGTACTATCTAAGGAAGAAAAAAGAGAGAAAAAGACAATTGCAGAATGTATTCGCATGGAAAACATACGAAAAGATCCAGACTTTAGGTGTTATGATAATCATCGTGAGCATTTACTGTGATTTTAATAAATAATTGACTGATTTTTCTAACTAAAATTTCATTTTTATTCATAATTCTAATATGTCACAGATTCTGATTCATATGGCCCCAAATATTTTAAAGTTAATTATCTCGAAAACCGTTTTATCAAATAGTGTGCCTTTTTGAGACATTGTATCTTTGGTAAAAAATGTTTTATAACCTTAAATGTGAAAAAATAGGCCATATGAATCAGACAAAGAACGCAATTTCGGAGAAACACCCAGATACGTTTTGGGTTATATTGGGTGTTTTTGGGGCACAGCCAAGATCTTCGGAGTCCAAAACAACCTCACGTGCAAGCCGATACACCTGCTGTTTGATGGATGAAGCTTTACCACAGGCTGTCCTCTCAGGGTTGGTTCAGACGGCAGTCGCTTCCATAAAAGTCAAACCAAGAGAAAGTGCAGGAGTCCGGGCTCCAAAGTACAAGGTTGGGATGCAACCGAGCTTAATGCTGTGATGATGATGATGAAATTTTGGGTTAAATCTTATTTTTGGGGTTTGAGAAAAATTTTCTTTATGCCTCGTAGAGAAGCTCTCAATTGTAATTAATATAATTATCTTATACCCGGCGGAGGTGAGTAGGGGAGGGCGCCACAGTGGCAACGTCAACATCGTACTCCTAATTAAAATTCTTTTCGAAGTGTTTAAAGTGATTAAAAGTGAATAAACTATACAGAAGTGCATTATAAACGTCTAAAACATCCTGGAAAATATAGAGAACATAGTGAATAACCAGAGAAACCGTGTAAGATGTTAAAAATACGTTCCACGTTAAAAACTTTCAAAATACGAGAAATATTGTGAAGTAAGACATTATACATACAATAAACCCTGTTGATATACTTGTGCGACGATTTGATGCAAAGTGATACCTATAAAAGTGCTGAAAAATAAAAGTGATTATAAATCTCGAAACCGCAACGTAATGATCAATTTATCACTAAACTAATAACAGCGCCATCTATCGATAACTACCCAAACTTCAACATATCAACGAAAACACATTCATCAATTGATTGCATATCGATTGTCAGTTTTACTGGAAGTAAAAGTACCTAACTTTCTTCATAGAGGTCGCTACGCATACCATAACAAAAAGATCATGGAAGAAATATATAATAAAATATGCTTTTAAGAATGCAACAGGATATGGCACAACAAAACCAGAATATGTTAGAGATGAAAGAAGAAATTAAAAACACAATAGTAAACAGCCTTACTGAGAGATTCGACAACATTGAACAAAAAAACAAACATTTAGAGAAGAAAATAGACGATCAACACACAAGAATAAACTACTTGGAAAGACAATTAAGACGTAGAAACATAGTCCTATTTGGGCTAAAGGAAGAAGAAAACTCATATCACGAACTAGAAGAAAAGATAATTAAAACAATAACCACATATCCAGAAGTACAATGTAATTTTAATAATATCGAGGCAGCGAGGAGACCGGGGAAAAAAGGCGAGAGGGTCAGACCAGTGGTAGTGACACTTAATACAATGGGTCTGAAAGTAAAAATTCTGAAAAATAACTTTAGATTAAACAATACTACTTACTATATAAAGGAAGATTACCCAACTGAAGTTCTAAAAATACGCAAAGAGTTACAACCACAACTACAAAAAGAAAAAGAAGCGGGGAATAATGCAATTATAAGATATGATAAACTTATTGTTCTGAGTAAACAACAATCCCCTCATAGTAACTATCACAAAAGAACCTTTTCTGAATCCCCAGAGACACTTACCCCCACCACCGGCCAGGATGCCCCTCGGTCTAGCAAACAACCCTCGAAGAAAAATAAGACAGCAACGATGAAGAACTATATAATACAACAACCTAAACTATTAATCAACCCGAAAGAAACCCCCCAATTACAAGCAAACGGATTACAGCATCACACAGCATAGCACTTGGGGGCGGCCCCTCTACTCACCCCCCATCTCCCAGTACGGCTGGTCACCGCGGGAGAGGTCGACCAAAACCCTCCAAGACAAATCACTTCAATAAATAGTACCTTCTATATTTGTTCTCTCAACGTAAAAACATTATCTTCGGAATCAAAACTCATAGAGCTTAAGGCAGCGCTAGAAAACATCAACCATGATGTGGTAGGACTGTGCGAGGTGCGACGCCTAGGAGAACAGATAATTGAGGAAGACGATTATATCATGTACCACATAGGACAGACAAAGGGGTTATACGGCGTAGGCTTCCTAGTAAAGAAGAAATTCAAAGAAAATATCATATCATTTACCGGTGTATCCGAGCGAGTCTGCATACTGGAAATCGAACTGGGTACCGAACGTTTCTCTATTATTCAGGTGTATGCACCCACGGAAAAAAATTCATCGCAGGAAGACATAGACAACTTTTATGAGAACCTGGACGACGCTCACGAGACTATTACCACGAAACACATAATCACAATGGGAGATTTCAATGCTCAAATCGGGGTTCCTAAGAGTCATGAAAGCTCAATCTCCGGTCGACATGGATATGGTAAAAGAAGTGCACGAGGTGAGAGACTTATTCAATACGCACAAGAATATAAACTAAAAATAGCAAACATAATGTTCCAATTAACACCCAAGAACCGCTGGACATGGATCTCTCCTGACAAAAACACGAAAAATGAAATAGATTACATCTTGACTGCGGGTCCCCATTTGGTTTCCAAGTACGAAGTACTCACTTCATTCTGTTTTGGATCAGACCACAGGTTAGTTAGAGCCACAATCTACCTAAAATCAGCTAAAAAAACCCGACGTAACTTCTCTAATGCATCGACTAAACTGGGAACAATAGCAGAGCAAGAAATGTACCACAAAAACCTTGACAGATATATACCTGTACTTATATCTACCCATAACAATTGCAACGCAGAACACTATAGCCAAAATATTACCCGGTATATAAAAGAAAGTTTAAAAACCATTAAACGCCCAAAAACCAATAAAATTCTGTCATCTAGAGCACTGGAACTCATGAAGGAAAGAAGCGAACTACAAAACAAACCTACACTGAACAAATCTGACAAAGAAAAATTAAAAAGCCTCTACAAACTAACCAACAAAGAGATAAGACATTGCTACGAAACCTACAGAATAAACACAATACAAAAACATCTGGAACAATCTAGATCTACTAAAAGAGCTCATAAAGAATTAAATAGAGAAAAAACATGGATTTCATCACTCCAGCCGGGTACCACCAAGTGTAAATCTCGTACTGAGATTATAGATATAGCTACGAACTTTTATAAACAACTCTACAGTCACCCTACAACAAGGACAACAAAACAGAAGGATGCTTACCGCCACACTGACACTGATTCTTCTCAAATACAACACTTTACAGAGCAAGAAGTGTTGAAACAAATAAAGAAACTTAAATCTGAAAAAAGCCCGGGGCCAGATTGAATAATTAATGAACATATCAAACAAGCACGTACTTTACTACTTACCCCAATTACTATTTTATGGAACAAAATACTCATAGAAGAAACTGTACCAGGTGAATGGAGAGAGTCGGAAATCATACTGTTGTACAAAAAAGGTGACCCTGCCGACATCGGGAACTACCGCCCCATCAGTCTCATGTCCTGTTTCTACAAATTATTCGCCACCTGTTTACTCGAAAGAATATCACCTGACATCGACGCACACCAGCCGATAGAACAGGCAGGCTTCAGGAGCGGGTTCAGCACGGCAGACCACATTCAAGTTGTTGATCAGGTTATAGAGAAATATTTGGAATTCCAACGCCCCCTATACATAACTTTCATAGACTATAAAAAAGCTTTTGATTTAGTACTACACGACGGCATCTGGGAAGCTTTGGAAGCACTAAATATCGATAGGAAATACATTAACATTCTGAAGAACATTTACGACGGCTGTACAAGTAGAGTCAGATTAGACAGAACTGGCGCAATGATCGACATACAGAGAGGAGTCCGTCAGGGCGACCCAATCTCTCCAAAACTGTTTATCGCTGTGCTTCAACATGTAACATGTGGGCGGGGCGGATTCGACCTGCGAAAAAATGCGTCTGGTTCGAGAAACCCTATTCTCAGCACCTAGTCCGGTGCAGAGTTTGGCGTAGGTCTTGGGGGGAGCGCAAGTCGCTAGGATCCTCAGGGCAAGGCTAGAGAGTTATCCTTCACGAGGTTGCCGCCTGTTATTGGTCTGATTCCTTAAGAAACAGACGTAACAAAAACCTCTATCCGGGCTACCTCCCACCCCTCCCCACCCCTTCCACACCTCATCCTCATGCCACGCCTGTGCACCGGAAGCAACGCGAGAGAGCTCGCGGGGCGTCCGGGGCACAGAGCGTGGCACACCTCCCATCCATCCCATCCCGAACCCAAACCCAAATCCGGCAATCCCGGAACGTCGACCAAAAAATGAGCGCCAATGACAATAACAAACTACCCCAGGAGGGTACCGGCAATGCCGGAGAATCCCTCCCTGTATCACGTAGTGATGCAGGCAGCCCTTCGTATTCTGGGGGGGGCACATTAGCGCAATCATCACAACAACCAACAAGAACTACCAAGATCCCCAGCCGACACGAAAGATCCATTTCGGAATCTCTCGGAGACGGCCTCACTAGCATGAGCATCGGGGAAACAAGCACCAAACAGGCTGAAGGCGCGTGGATCACCAAATCCAAAAAGAGGAGGGAGAGAACGCGCCGACAGCAGGAGAGGACCAGCCAAACCAAACTCGGTGCGTCAACCAGCAGGGAGACGGCCACACCGAGTGGAGAGGTAAATAGGTCAAGAGCCACAAAAATGAAAAGGCAGGGCACCGACCCTGAGGAGCGAACGCAGCAGCGTCCACCGAAGCGCCCGAAGCCACAACCCACCCTACGCAACGAGGGGCCACGACGACCCACCGCGGGCCAAAGTGACCGCTCGGTTATCATTCACCGGGGAGATGGCACGGCGATGGACGATGCTACGGCCGCCGAAATAAGAATACGACTAGTCGACAAGATCGAGGAAGCTGCTCTAGACGGGGTAAGTGGCAAAAGTCTATCATTCGCGGCATCGGGACTGGTAGCCGAGGGGTACTTCCTCGTGAGCCCAAACACCGAGGAGGCGATGACTTGGCTGCTTGGCTGTGACTTCGGCGAGTGGAACGGCGTCCCGTTAAAGCCCAGAAAGTTGGATATCCACAGGCTATCCATCTGGCTCCCTGGCAGCACCGGAGGTCGACGCATCGACCCACTGGAACTAATCAGGATCCAGAATAACTACAGGGAGGAATTAAAGCTGTCGGACTGGACTCTCATCCGCAAGGAAATTCTGCCTCTGGGAGTACGACTTGTGGTGGGAGTCCCGGAAGACGTAGCGAAAGCTCACGTGTGGCTCAACTATCAAGCCACACAAGTGTATGCCCGGGTCCTGGGAAAAGGACCAACTCAAGTCCCCGAAAAGTGCACATGCCCAGTACATCCCACCAACCTCCACACCAAGACACCGGGAGAAGAACCTGTCGAAAGCGGCAGTAACGATCAGTCTGCAGCCCCGCAGAGGGGAGCCACTGACGAAGGCAGACCGCACCGACTGTGCTCGATCCCAAACAGCACACAACAGGCGCCAGAAACACACCGCTCTGGGCCTGAAGGAGGGGAAGACGGAGCGCGGACGGGAGCCTCAAAGGGGGTGACGACCGCAAACCAAACGCCCCACCAACAGATACGCCCAGAACAACACACAGAACACCCCCTCCCTACGACACGGAGTGACCGGACTCCCCCACCAAGCGTTGCATTACTGCAACCGTCTTGGCTGGGCAAGAGTCCACCGATGTGACGAAAATAGGGAGGGAGCATTAACACTCACAGACACACAGGCACAATAACACTAAACATGCACAAAAACAATAACACACCACAAACACACACACAAAAAATAAGAATAGTTCAAGTAAATCTACACCACTGCCGCGACGCCATGATCGAGCTTTGCAGACACGTGGTGGATGAGAAAATAGACATTGCTCTACTGCAAGAACCATACGTCGTTAAAGGACGTGTGTCAGAGCTCAGCTCCCTGGGAGGAGAAATCATCTACCACGAAATGGGTGAGTCAACTCCTAGGGCATGCATATATGCCAGCAGTAGGGTAAGATCGTTAGGAATAATAAAGACAGATTGTTACAGTGACCTTGCTAGTGCCACAGTGATAATACAGACGAACACAGGCAACAAAGAGAGGGTGCTTTTAGTCTCCGCATATCTGCCCAGTGAGACAGACTTCAAACCACCATCACAAGAAATGGAAGAAATAATAAGAAAATACCAAGGTAAGAACATTCCGATTATTCTAGGTTGTGATGCCAATGCCCATCATGTGGTATGGGGCAGCACGGACTGCAAAACTAAAGGTGACTTACTATTAGACTTTATAAGCACAACAGGTTTTGACATAATAAACGAAGGCAATACGCCAACATTCGTTACCAAAACTAGAAGAGAAGTACTGGATATCACTATCGCCACAGACAGGATAAGCCGGTACATAACAGACTGGAAAGTAGACGAAAGCGACTCGAAATCGGACCACAGACGAATAACTTTTAGTCTGGGAACCAAAATTGAGAAAACCTTAGTTAGGAATGCGAGGAAAACTGACTGGACTACATATGAACTTCACATAAAAAAGTGGAGCCCAGGTAACCAGACCTCGTTAAAAGACAGCAGAGAGATAGAAAAAGAGGCCAACAGACTGGATGAAGCCCTAAGAGAAGCATACCATAAGGCATGCCCACTCAAAGAGATCAAACCAGGTAAAGGACAGCCCTGGTGGACAAGGGCACTAGAGAAGAAAAGGAAAATGACCAGACGAGCTCTCAGAAAGGCTCAAAAAAAGGGCGATGAGGAAAGCTGGTTCATATACAAGAGAGAAAGAAACATATTTAAGAAAGAATGCAGAAGGGAGAACAGAAACAGCTGGAAAGCTTTCTGCGAAGGAGTAGAGAAATACCCCGACGCAGCGCGTCTAGTAAAAATGTTCTCAAAAACCAACACCTGCAAACTAGGAAGTATCAAGAACGAAGACGAACTAATAACCGACCCGGAAAAGATCTTAGAAGTGATGCTGGAAACACACTTTCCAGAATGTGAAGAACACACAGGTGATGAAACGCCAGCTGATACGAATCCCACAGTGGAGACGATGGGAAAGGCACTAATCACAAAAGAGCACATAATGTGGAGTGTCCGGTCATTCCAGCCCTATAAAGCCGCTGGACCGGACGAGATCTTCCCAAAAATGCTGCAAACAGCCATCAAGTACATAAGTGATGATCTTCTGGCTCTATACAATAGCAGCATCAGAATGAAATACATCCCAAAGAAATGGAGAGAAGTAAGAGCGGTCTTTATACCTAAACCTGGAAAGGCTACGTACCAAGAGGCAAAAGCCTTCAGATGTATTAGTCTTTCCTCATTCTTACTCAAGACATTAGAGAAAATATTAGACAGAATAATAAGAGAACAAATAGTCAAAAGCGGATCTCCACTTCACCATAACCAACATGCGTATATGGAAGGCAAGTCAACTGAGACAGCACTCCACAACTTGGTAAACAAAGTGCAAAGATCCATAAGCAACAAAGAATACGCACTGGGTTGCTTCTTCGATGTCGAGGGTGCCTTTGACAAGGCAACTCCGGCCTCAATAGAGGATACCCTAAACCGCGAAGGCATAGATAAAGACATATCAGAATGGGTGAAAAACATGCTAAAACACCGATTGATACAAGCAGAGATAGCAGGAACAAGGCGCACGGTGATAGCTAGGAGAGGCTTCCCTCAAGGTGGATGTCTATCGCCACTACTGTGGTGCCTGCTAATAGACGAGCTAGTCAACAAGATAAACAGGATGCACATATATACACAGGTATATTCTGACGACGGTGTGCTCCTAATCACAGGCAAAGTCCTCAGTGTCATGTGCAATATCATGAACAGAGGTCTGAAAGAAGCACTAGGATGGTGCAGGAGCAAAGGCCTCAACCTCAACCCTGACAAAACCAAACTAGTTCTTTTCACCAACAAAAGGAAAATTGGAAGTGCTGAACCAGTACGACTAGATAATCATGACTTGGAAGTAGTGAAAGAAGTCAAGTATCTGGGTGTCACACTGGACAGCAAGCTGACCTTCAAGACTCATATAAGCAACACATGCTCAAAGGCGAAAATGGCCATGATGCAATGCAAAAGTGCAATAGGAAGAAGCTGGGGAATAAAGCCAGCCACAGTACTCTGGATCTATAAGGCAATCATCATGCCGAGAATCCTACACGGTGCCCTAGTATGGTGGCATAAAGCCAGCATAGGAAGGAACAAACAAGAATTAGACAAAGTCCAAAGACTGGCGGCCCTGATGACCACCGGCGCGATGAGGACTACACCCACGGCCGCGCTTGAGATCATACTGGGCCTGAACCCCCTAGATTTGGAAACGAAAAAGAGAGCGATTGAACAATGGTTCAAACTGAAAAGTACTGGCCTATGGACTGGCAACACATTTGATGAGGGCCATGCCATGATCAGTCAAGACTACGAAGAAAAACTATCAATGATCCTTTCAAACAATGATCTGATAAAGAAAGAAAAGACCTTTGATAAGAAGTACAGAATACACATAGGACCGAGAGACGACTGGCAGATGAACACCAATGGCACCATCTGCTACACAGACGGCTCCAGAAAGGAAATAACCAAGCTCTCTGGCTCCGGAGTACACATCAAGTCCTCAGACGGTACAGAGGAAAACAGGTCAATACCCCTAGGAAAGTTTGCAAGTGTCTTCCAAGCAGAAATCTTCGCTATCATGGAATGCGCAGAAATGGCAGGCCACCTAAACAACATGGGAAAGGTCACCATCTACAGCGATAGCCAGGCAGCGCTGAAGGCACTTGGTAAAGTAGAGACAACATCAGCTGTTGTCAAAGAGTGCAAAAAGTCATTGGAAAAGTTGTCCAGAACAGCTGACGTTACGATTGCCTGGGTACCCGGACACGAGGGCAACACGGGCAACGAAATAGCAGATGAACTGGCCAGGAAAGGAGCTGATGAAAACCAGGTTGGCCCGGAGCCCCGGTTGCCAATCGCCCACAAAATAACCAAGGGAGTCATCAGCCGAAGCATTGAAGTAGAGACCAACCGGAGATGGAAATCATCGACAGGCATGAGACAGTCGAAGATATTCATAAAAGGCCTAGACAAAAAAAGGACGAGCCAACTAATAAAACTCCCAAGAGTAAGCATGAGGCTCGTCATAGAAGTGTTAACAGGACACAGCCGACTGAACAGGCACCTGACACTGATAGGCGTGAAAACCGACCCCAGATGCCCAGAGTGCATGGACGGTGACGAGACCAGCTTCCACCTGCTCGCCGAATGCCCCATGTACTCACTCATAAGATGGGAGACAATGGGGTTGGATACATTGGACACAGAAGACTTGGAGGATCTGAAGGTGGACCAGATCGTAAGATTTTGCAAGGACACAGGTAGGTTCGACGGAACGCCGTGATTGCCGGGTAACCACATCCTTCCCAGAAGGAAGGATCAGGGGAAATGGGTGAAATGACCCACTGAAGAAGGGTTGATCACCCGCCAAGGCATCGGCGTCCCCGTTGGAAATAATAATAATGTCCCACGAGTATGGGGGAAAGATGGTCCGTCCAGGCGGAGCCCCCTGCACCTGGATAAGCCTATATACTATGGAGGTCGGCTGGTATCCATAGGTTTTGACGACTTCGCTGTCGGGTGTTATAGACTTTTCCTTGTCGTGGGCCGGCCAATAAAGGCAAGCCCTCCGGTCGGCAAGTTCACAGCGTACCCTTCTGGAGCCACCAGTCAGGTCGTTGCTGATCACCTACCGATTACGGAACGCGAGAGGGTGGCTAGTCCTCTCTCGCCGGCGGCGGCACAAGTGCCCGTCGGCCCCTGCGTTAGCAGTGGGCCAACCCGCCCCTGGATCCCCCAGGACCCTATGGTGGCCTCCACCACTAACACCATCGCTCATCCTGTCTCCTCTGAAAGCAGAGGAGTACGGAGAGCGATGTGTTCCCGCCACGTTGGGTATTGGCCGACGATCAATGCCAACCCCATGAACGGGAAGCCATTGACCGCCGCCCAGGGTGTACCGGCCGCTCCGATTCCGTTGCCCCCGGACTGCAGCGGGATCGGAATCGGAGCGACACTCGAGGAGGTTACCCAACACACACCCCTCTCATATGCGCCTAATATTATTTACATGTCTTACAGTAGCTGTAAATTTCGCAGCAGTCCAACTATAACTCAAATTTAATTTCTGGTTTTTATATTACAGTACGCAAAAATGCCACCAGTACTATCTAAGGAAGAAAAAAGAGAGAAAAAGACAATTGCAGAATGTATTCGCATGGAAAACATACGAAAAGATCCAGACTTTAGGTGTTATGATAATCATCGTGAGCATTTACTGTGATTTTAATAAATAATTGACTGATTTTTCTAACTAAAATTTCATTTTTATTCATAATTCTAATATGTCACAGATTCTGATTCATATGGCCCCAAATATTTTAAAGTTAATTATCTCGAAAACCGTTTTATCAAATAGTGTGCCTTTTTGAGACATTGTATCTTTGGTAAAAAATGTTTTATAACCTTAAATGTGAAAAAATAGGCCATATGAATCAGACAAAGAACGCAATTTCGGAGAAACACCCAGATACGTTTTGGGTTATATTGGGTGTTTTTGGGGCACAGCCAAGATCTTCGGAGTCCAAAACAACCTCACGTGCAAGCCGATACACCTGCTGTTTGATGGATGAAGCTTTACCACAGGCTGTCCTCTCAGGGTTGGTTCAGACGGCAGTCGCTTCCATAAAAGTCAAACCAAGAGAAAGTGCAGGAGTCCGGGCTCCAAAGTACAAGGTTGGGATGCAACCGAGCTTAATGCTGTGATGATGATGATGAAATTTTGGGTTAAATCTTATTTTTGGGGTTTGAGAAAAATTTTCTTTATGCCTCGTAGAGAAGCTCTCAATTGTAATTAATATAATTATCTTATACCCGGCGGAGGTGAGTAGGGGAGGGCGCCACAGTGGCAACGTCAACATCGTACTCCTAATTAAAATTCTTTTCGAAGTGTTTAAAGTGATTAAAAGTGAATAAACTATACAGAAGTGCATTATAAACGTCTAAAACATCCTGGAAAATATAGAGAACATAGTGAATAACCAGAGAAACCGTGTAAGATGTTAAAAATACGTTCCACGTTAAAAACTTTCAAAATACGAGAAATATTGTGAAGTAAGACATTATACATACAATAAACCCTGTTGATATACTTGTGCGACGATTTGATGCAAAGTGATACCTATAAAAGTGCTGAAAAATAAAAGTGATTATAAATCTCGAAACCGCAACGTAATGATCAATTTATCACTAAACTAATAACAGCGCCATCTATCGATAACTACCCAAACTTCAACATATCAACGAAAACACATTCATCAATTGATTGCATATCGATTGTCAGTTTTACTGGAAGTAAAAGTACCTAACTTTCTTCATAGAGGTCGCTACGCATACCATAACAAAAAGATCATGGAAGAAATATATAATAAAATATGCTTTTAAGAATGCAACAGGATATGGCACAACAAAACCAGAATATGTTAGAGATGAAAGAAGAAATTAAAAACACAATAGTAAACAGCCTTACTGAGAGATTCGACAACATTGAACAAAAAAACAAACATTTAGAGAAGAAAATAGACGATCAACACACAAGAATAAACTACTTGGAAAGACAATTAAGACGTAGAAACATAGTCCTATTTGGGCTAAAGGAAGAAGAAAACTCATATCACGAACTAGAAGAAAAGATAATTAAAACAATAACCACATATCCAGAAGTACAATGTAATTTTAATAATATCGAGGCAGCGAGGAGACCGGGGAAAAAAGGCGAGAGGGTCAGACCAGTGGTAGTGACACTTAATACAATGGGTCTGAAAGTAAAAATTCTGAAAAATAACTTTAGATTAAACAATACTACTTACTATATAAAGGAAGATTACCCAACTGAAGTTCTAAAAATACGCAAAGAGTTACAACCACAACTACAAAAAGAAAAAGAAGCGGGGAATAATGCAATT
This sequence comes from Cybosia mesomella, assembly GCA_946251805.1. Taxonomy (NCBI): domain Eukaryota; kingdom Metazoa; phylum Arthropoda; class Insecta; order Lepidoptera; family Erebidae; genus Cybosia; species Cybosia mesomella. The sequence continues at coordinate 8,345,957 of OX276398.1, read as the reverse complement.
ATAAGATATGATAAACTTATTGTTCTGAGTAAACAACAATCCCCTCATAGTAACTATCACAAAAGAACCTTTTCTGAATCCCCAGAGACACTTACCCCCACCACCGGCCAGGATGCCCCTCGGTCTAGCAAACAACCCTCGAAGAAAAATAAGACAGCAACGATGAAGAACTATATAATACAACAACCTAAACTATTAATCAACCCGAAAGAAACCCCCCAATTACAAGCAAACGGATTACAGCATCACACAGCATAGCAATTGGGGGCGGCCCCTCTACTCACCCCCCATCTCCCAGTACGGCTGGTCACCGCGGGAGAGGTCGACCAAAACCCTCCAAGACAAATCACTTCAATAAATAGTACCTTCTATATTTGTTCTCTCAACGTAAAAACATTATCTTCGGAATCAAAACTCATAGAGCTTAAGGCAGCGCTAGAAAACATCAACCATGATGTGGTAGGACTGTGCGAGGTGCGACGCCTAGGAGAACAGATAATTGAGGAAGACGATTATATCATGTACCACATAGGACAGACAAAGGGGTTATACGGCGTAGGCTTCCTAGTAAAGAAGAAATTCAAAGAAAATATCATATCATTTACCGGTGTATCCGAGCGAGTCTGCATACTGGAAATCGAACTGGGTACCGAACGTTTCTCTATTATTCAGGTGTATGCACCCACGGAAAAAAATTCATCGCAGGAAGACATAGACAACTTTTATGAGAACCTGGACGACGCTCACGAGACTATTACCACGAAACACATAATCACGAACGAACAATCCCGAACCCAAACCCAAATCCGGCAATCCCGGAACGTCGACCAAAAAATGAGCGCCAATGACAATAACAAACTGCCCCAGGAGGGTACCGGCAATGCCGGAGAATCCCTCCCTGTATCACGTAGTGATGCAGGCAGCCCTTCGTATTCTGGGGGGGGCACATTAGCGCAATCATCATCATCAGCCGACACGAAAGATCCATTTCGGAATCTCTCGGAGACGGCCTCACTAGCATGAGCATCGGGGAAACAAGCACCAAACAGGCTGAAGGCGCGTGGATCACCAAATCCAAAAAGAGGAGGGAGAGTACGCGCCGACAGCAGGAGAGGACCAGCCAAACCAAACTCGGTGCGTCAACCAGCAGGGAGACGGCCACACCGAGTGGAGAGGTAAATAGGTCAAGAGCCACAAAAATGAAAAGGCAGGGCACCGACCCTGAGGAGCGAACGCAGCAGCGTCCACCGAAGCGCCCGAAGCCACAACCCACCCTACGCAACGAGGGGCCACGACGACCCACCGCGGGCCAAAGTGACCGCTCGGTTATCATTCACCGGGGAGATGGCACGGCGATGGACGATGCTACGGCCGCCGAAATAAGAATACGACTAGTCGACAAGATCGAGGAAGCTGCTCTAGACGGGGTAAGTGGCAAAAGTCTATCATTCGCGGCATCGGGACTGGTAGCCGAGGGGTACTTCCTCGTGAGCCCAAACACCGAGGAGGCGATGACTTGGCTGCTTGGCTGTGACTTCGGCGAGTGGAACGGCGTCCCGTTAAAGCCCAGAAAGTTGGATATCCACAGGCTATCCATCTGGCTCCCTGGCAGCACCGGAGGTCGACGCATCGACCCACTGGAACTAATCAGGATCCAGAATAACTACAGGGAGGAATTAAAGCTGTCGGACTGGACTCTCATCCGCAAGGAAATTCTGCCTCTGGGAGTACGACTTGTGGTGGGAGTCCCGGAAGACGTAGCGAAAGCTCACGTGTGGCTCAACTATCAAGCCACACAAGTGTATGCCCGGGTCCTGGGAAAAGGACCAACTCAAGTCCCCGAAAAGTGCACATGCCCAGTACATCCCACCAACCTCCACACCAAGACACCGGGAGAAGAACCTGTCGAAAGCGGCAGTAACGATCAGTCTGCAGCCCCGCAGAGGGGAGCCACTGACGAAGGCAGACCGCACCGACTGTGCTCGATCCCAAACAGCACACAACAGGCGCCAGAAACACACCGCTCTGGGCCTGAAGGAGGGGAAGACGGAGCGCGGACGGGAGCCTCAAAGGGGGTGACGACCGCAAACCAAACGCCCCACCAACAGATACGCCCAGAACAACACACAGAACACCCCCTCCCTACGACACGGAGTGACCGGACTCCCCCACCAAGCGTTGCATTACTGCAACCGTCTTGGCTGGGCAAGAGTCCACCGATGTGACGAAAATAGGGAGGGAGCATTAACACTCACAGACACACAGGCACAATAACACTAAACATGCACAAAAACAATAACACACCACAAACACACACACAAAAAATAAGAATAGTTCAAGTAAATCTACACCACTGCCGCGACGCCATGATCGAGCTTTGCAGACACGTGGTGGATGAGAAAATAGACATTGCTCTACTGCAAGAACCATACGTCGTTAAAGGACGTGTGTCAGAGCTCAGCTCCCTGGGAGGAGAAATCATCTACCACGAAATGGGTGAGTCAACTCCTAGGGCATGCATATATGCCAGCAGTAGGGTAAGATCGTTAGGAATAATAAAGACAGATTGTTACAGTGACCTTGCTAGTGCCACAGTGATAATACAGACGAACACAGGCAACAAAGAGAGGGTGCTTTTAGTCTCCGCATATCTGCCCAGTGAGACAGACTTCAAACCACCATCACAAGAAATGGAAGAAATAATAAGAAAATACCAAGGTAAGAACATTCCGATTATTCTAGGTTGTGATGCCAATGCCCATCATGTGGTATGGGGCAGCACGGACTGCAATACTAAAGGTGACTTACTATTAGACTTTATAAGCACAACAGGTTTTGACATAATAAACGAAGGCAATACGCCAACATTCGTTACCAAAACTAGAAGAGAAGTACTGGATATCACTATCGCCACAGACAGGATAAGCCGGTACATAACAGACTGGAAAGTAGACGAAAGCGACTCGAAATCGGACCACAGACGAATAACTTTTAGTCTGGGAACCAAAATTGAGAAAACCTTAGTTAGGAATGCGAGGAAAACTGACTGGACTACATATGAACTTCACATAAAAAAGTGGAGCCCAGGTAACCAGACCTCGTTAAAAGACAGCAGAGAGATAGAAAAAGAGGCCAACAGACTGGATGAAGCCCTAAGAGAAGCATACCATAAGGCATGCCCACTCAAAGAGATCAAACCAGGTAAAGGACAGCCCTGGTGGACAAGGGCACTAGAGAAGAAAAGGAAAATGACCAGACGAGCTCTCAGAAAGGCTCAAAAAAAGGGCGATGAGGAAAGCTGGTTCATATACAAGAGAGAAAGAAACATATTTAAGAAAGAATGCAGAAGGGAGAACAGAAACAGCTGGAAAGCTTTCTGCGAAGGAGTAGAGAAATACCCCGACGCAGCGCGTCTAGTAAAAATGTTCTCAAAAACCAACACCTGCAAACTAGGAAGTATCAAGAACGGAGACGAACTAATAACCGACCCGGAAAAGATCTTAGAAGTGATGCTGGAAACACACTTTCCAGAATGTGAAGAACACACAGGTGATGAAACGCCAGCTGATACGAATCCCACAGTGGAGACGATGGGAAAGGCACTAATCACAAAAGAGCACATAATGTGGAGTGTCCGGTCATTCCAGCCCTATAAAGCCGCTGGACCGGACGAGATCTTCCCAAAAATGCTGCAAACAGCCATCAAGTACATAAGTGATGATCTTCTGGCTCTATACAATAGCAGCATCAGAATGAAATACATCCCAAAGAAATGGAGAGAAGTAAGAGCGGTCTTTATACCTAAACCTGGAAAGGCTACGTACCAAGAGGCAAAAGCCTTCAGATGTATTAGTCTTTCCTCATTCTTACTCAAGACATTAGAGAAAATATTAGACAGAATAATAAGAGAACAAATAGTCAAAAGCGGATCTCCACTTCACCATAACCAACATGCGTATATGGAAGGCAAGTCAACTGAGACAGCACTCCACAACTTGGTAAACAAAGTGCAAAGATCCATAAGCAACAAAGAATACGCACTGGGTTGCTTCTTCGATGTCGAGGGTGCCTTTGACAAGGCAACTCCGGCCTCAATAGAGGATACCCTAAACCGCGAAGGCATAGATAAAGACATATCAGAATGGGTGAAAAACATGCTAAAACACCGATTGATACAAGCAGAGATAGCAGGAACAAGGCGCACGGTGATAGCTAGGAGAGGCTTCCCTCAAGGTGGATGTCTATCGCCACTACTGTGGTGCCTGCTAATAGACGAGCTAGTCAACAAGATAAACAGGATGCACATATATACACAGGTATATTCTGACGACGGTGTGCTCCTAATCACAGGCAAAGTCCTCAGTGTCATGTGCAATATCATGAACAGAGGTCTGAAAGAAGCACTAGGATGGTGCAGGAGCAAAGGCCTCAACCTCAACCCTGACAAAACCAAACTAGTTCTTTTCACCAACAAAAGGAAAATTGGAAGTGCTGAACCAGTACGACTAGATAATCATGACTTGGAAGTAGTGAAAGAAGTCAAGTATCTGGGTGTCACACTGGACAGCAAGCTGACCTTCAAGACTCATATAAGCAACACATGCTCAAAGGCGAAAATGGCCATGATGCAATGCAAAAGTGCAATAGGAAGAAGCTGGGGAATAAAGCCAGCCACAGTACTCTGGATCTATAAGGCAATCATCATGCCGAGAATCCTACACGGTGCCCTAGTATGGTGGCATAAAGCCAGCATAGGAAGGAACAAACAAGAATTAGACAAAGTCCAAAGACTGGCGGCCCTGATGACCACCGGCGCGATGAGGACTACACCCACGGCCGCGCTTGAGATCATACTGGGCCTGAACCCCCTAGATTTGGAAACGAAAAAGAGAGCGATTGAACAATGGTTCAAACTGAAAAGTACTGGCCTATGGACTGGCAACACATTTGATGAGGGCCATGCCATGATCAGTCAAGACTACGAAGAAAAACTATCAATGATCCTTTCAAACAATGATCTGATAAAGAAAGAAAAGACCTTTGATAAGAAGTACAGAATACACATAGGACCGAGAGACGACTGGCAGATGAACACCAATGGCACCATCTGCTACACAGACGGCTCCAGAAAGGAAATAACCAAGCTCTCTGGCTCCGGAGTACACATCAAGTCCTCAGACGGTACAGAGGAAAACAGGTCAATACCCCTAGGAAAGTTTGCAAGTGTCTTCCAAGCAGAAATCTTCGCTATCATGGAATGCGCAGAAATGGCAGGCCACCTAAACAACATGGGAAAGGTCACCATCTACAGCGATAGCCAGGCAGCGCTGAAGGCACTTGGTAAAGTAGAGACAACATCAGCTGTTGTCAAAGAGTGCAAAAAGTCATTGGAAAAGTTGTCCAGAACAGCTGACGTTACGATTGCCTGGGTACCCGGACACGAGGGCAACACGGGCAACGAAATAGCAGATGAACTGGCCAGGAAAGGAGCTGATGAAAACCAGGTTGGCCCGGAGCCCCGGTTGCCAATCGCCCACAAAATAACCAAGGGAGTCATCAGCCGAAGCATTGAAGTAGAGACCAACCGGAGATGGAAATCATCGACAGGCATGAGACAGTCGAAGATATTCATAAAAGGCCTAGACAAAAAAAGGACGAGCCAACTAATAAAACTCCCAAGAGTAAGCATGAGGCTCGTCATAGAAGTGTTAACAGGACACAGCCGACTGAACAGGCACCTGACACTGATAGGCGTGAAAACCGACCCCAGATGCCCAGAGTGCATGGACGGTGACGAGACCAGCTTCCACCTGCTCGCCGAATGCCCCATGTACTCACTCATAAGATGGGAGACAATGGGGTTGGATACATTGGACACAGAAGACTTGGAGGATCTGAAGGTGGACCAGATCGTAAGATTTTGCAAGGACACAGGTAGGTTCGACGGAACGCCGTGATTGCCGGGTAACCACATCCTTCCCAGAAGGAAGGATCAGGGGAAATGGGTGAAATGACCCACTGAAGAAGGGTTGATCACCCGCCAGGTCATCGGCGTCCCCGTTGGAAATAATAATAATGTCCCACGAGTATGGGGGAAAGATGGTCCGTCCAGGCGGAGCCCCCTGCACCTGGATAAGCCTATATACTATGGAGGTCGGCTGGTATCCATAGGTTTTGACGACTTCGCTGTCGGGTGTTATAGACTTTTCCTTGTCGTGGGCCGGCCAATAAAGGCAAGCCCTCCGGTCGGCAAGTTCACAGCGTACCCTTCTGGAGCCACCAGTCAGGTCGTTGCTGATCACCTACCGATTACGGAACGCGAGAGGGTGGCTAGTCCTCTCTCGCCGGCGGCGGCACAAGTGCCCGTCGGCCCCTGCGTTAGCAGTGGGCCAACCCGCCCCTGGATCCCCCAGGACCCTATGGTGGCCTCCACCACTAACACCATCGCTCATCCTGTCTCCTCTGAAAGCAGAGGAGTACGGAGAGCGATGTGTTCCCGCCACGTTGGGTATTGGCCGACGATCAATGCCAACCCCATGAACGGGAAGCCATTGACCGCCGCCCAGGGTGTACCGGCCGCTCCGATTCCGTTGCCCCCGGACTGCAGCGGGATCGGAATCGGAGCGACACTCGAGGAGGTTACCCAACACACACCCCTCTCATATGCGCCTAATATTATTTACATGTCTTACAGTAGCTGTAAATTTCGCAGCAGTCCAACTATAACTCAAATTTAATTTCTGGTTTTTATATTACAGTACGCAAAAATGCCACCAGTACTATCTAAGGAAGAAAAAAGAGAGAAAAAGACAATTGCAGAATGTATTCGCATGGAAAACATACGAAAAGATCCAGACTTTAGGTGTTATGATAATCATCGTGAGCATTTACTGTGATTTTAATAAATAATTGACTGATTTTTCTAACTAAAATTTCATTTTTATTCATAATTCTAATATGTCACAGATTCTGATTCATATGGCCCCAAATATTTTAAAGTTAATTATCTCGAAAACCGTTTTATCAAATAGTGTGCCTTTTTGAGACATTGTATCTTTGGTAAAAAATGTTTTATAACCTTAAATGTGAAAAAATAGGCCATATGAATCAGACAAAGAACGCAATTTCGGAGAAACACCCAGATACGTTTTGGGTTATATTGGGTGTTTTTGGGGCACAGCCAAGATCTTCGGAGTCCAAAACAACCTCACGTGCAAGCCGATACACCTGCTGTTTGATGGATGAAGCTTTACCACAGGCTGTCCTCTCAGGGTTGGTTCAGACGGCAGTCGCTTCCATAAAAGTCAAACCAAGAGAAAGTGCAGGAGTCCGGGCTCCAAAGTACAAGGTTGGGATGCAACCGAGCTTAATGCTGTGATGATGATGATGAAATTTTGGGTTAAATCTTATTTTTGGGGTTTGAGAAAAATTTTCTTTATGCCTCGTAGAGAAGCTCTCAATTGTAATTAATATAATTATCTTATACCCGGCGGAGGTGAGTAGGGGAGGGCGCCACAGTGGCAACGTCAACATCGTACTCCTAATTAAAATTCTTTTCGAAGTGTTTAAAGTGATTAAAAGTGAATAAACTATACAGAAGTGCATTATAAACGTCTAAAACATCCTGGAAAATATAGAGAACATAGTGAATAACCAGAGAAACCGTGTAAGATGTTAAAAATACGTTCCACGTTAAAAACTTTCAAAATACGAGAAATATTGTGAAGTAAGACATTATACATACAATAAACCCTGTTGATATACTTGTGCGACGATTTGATGCAAAGTGATACCTATAAAAGTGCTGAAAAATAAAAGTGATTATAAATCTCGAAACCGCAACGTAATGATCAATTTATCACTAAACTAATAACAGCGCCATCTATCGATAACTACCCAAACTTCAACATATCAACGAAAACACATTCATCAATTGATTGCATATCGATTGTCAGTTTTACTGGAAGTAAAAGTACCTAACTTTCTTCATAGAGGTCGCTACGCATACCATAACAAAAAGATCATGGAAGAAATATATAATAAAATATGCTTTTAAGAATGCAACAGGATATGGCACAACAAAACCAGAATATGTTAGAGATGAAAGAAGAAATTAAAAACACAATAGTAAACAGCCTTACTGAGAGATTCGACAACATTGAACAAAAAAACAAACATTTAGAGAAGAAAATAGACGATCAACACACAAGAATAAACTACTTGGAAAGACAATTAAGACGTAGAAACATAGTCCTATTTGGGCTAAAGGAAGAAGAAAACTCATATCACGAACTAGAAGAAAAGATAATTAAAACAATAACCACATATCCAGAAGTACAATGTAATTTTAATAATATCGAGGCAGCGAGGAGACCGGGGAAAAAAGGCGAGAGGGTCAGACCAGTGGTAGTGACACTTAATACAATGGGTCTGAAAGTAAAAATTCTGAAAAATAACTTTAGATTAAACAATACTACTTACTATATAAAGGAAGATTACCCAACTGAAGTTCTAAAAATACGCAAAGAGTTACAACCACAACTACAAAAAGAAAAAGAAGCGGGGAATAATGCAATTATAAGATATGATAAACTTATTGTTCTGAGTAAACAACAATCCCCTCATAGTAACTATCACAAAAGAACCTTTTCTGAATCCCCAGAGACACTTACCCCCACCACCGGCCAGGATGCCCCTCGGTCTAGCAAACAACCCTCGAAGAAAAATAAGACAGCAACGATGAAGAACTATATAATACAACAACCTAAACTATTAATCAACCCGAAAGAAACCCCCCAATTACAAGCAAACGGATTACAGCATCACACAGCATAGCAATTGGGGGCGGCCCCTCTACTCACCCCCCATCTCCCAGTACGGCTGGTCACCGCGGGAGAGGTCGACCAAAACCCTCCAAGACAAATCACTTCAATAAATAGTACCTTCTATATTTGTTCTCTCAACGTAAAAACATTATCTTCGGAATCAAAACTCATAGAGCTTAAGGCAGCGCTAGAAAACATCAACCATGATGTGGTAGGACTGTGCGAGGTGCGACGCCTAGGAGAACAGATAATTGAGGAAGACGATTATATCATGTACCACATAGGACAGACAAAGGGGTTATACGGCGTAGGCTTCCTAGTAAAGAAGAAATTCAAAGAAAATATCATATCATTTACCGGTGTATCCGAGCGAGTCTGCATACTGGAAATCGAACTGGGTACCGAACGTTTCTCTATTATTCAGGTGTATGCACCCACGGAAAAAAATTCATCGCAGGAAGACATAGACAACTTTTATGAGAACCTGGACGACGCTCACGAGACTATTACCACGAAACACATAATCACAATGGGAGATTTCAATGCTCAAATCGGGGTTCCTAAGAGTCATGAAAGCTCAATCTCCGGTCGACATGGATATGGTAAAAGAAGTGCACGAGGTGAGAGACTTATTCAATACGCACAAGAATATAAACTAAAAATAGCAAACATAATGTTCCAATTAACACCCAAGAACCGCTGGACATGGATCTCTCCTGACAAAAACACGAAAAATGAAATAGATTACATCTTGACTGCGGGTCCCCATTTGGTTTCCAAGTACGAAGTACTCACTTCATTCTGTTTTGGATCAGACCACAGGTTAGTTAGAGCCACAATCTACCTAAAATCAGCTAAAAAAACCCGACGTAACTTCTCTAATGCATCGACTAAACTGGGAACAATAGCAGAGCAAGAAATGTACCACAAAAACCTTGACAGATATATACCTGTACTTATATCTACCCATAACAATTGCAACGCAGAACACTATAGCCAAAATATTACCCGGTATATAAAAGAAAGTTTAAAAACCATTAAACGCCCAAAAACCAATAAAATTCTGTCATCTAGAGCACTGGAACTCATGAAGGAAAGAAGCGAACTACAAAACAAACCTACACTGAACAAATCTGACAAAGAAAAATTAAAAAGCCTCTACAAACTAACCAACAAAGAGATAAGACATTGCTACGAAACCTACAGAATAAACACAATACAAAAACATCTGGAACAATCTAGATCTACTAAAAGAGCTCATAAAGAATTAAATAGAGAAAAAACATGGATTTCATCACTCCAGCCGGGTACCACCAAGTGTAAATCTCGTACTGAGATTATAGATATAGCTACGAACTTTTATAAACAACTCTACAGTCACCCTACAACAAGGACAACAAAACAGAAGGATGCTTACCGCCACACTGACACTGATTCTTCTCAAATACAACACTTTACAGAGCAAGAAGTGTTGAAACAAATAAAGAAACTTAAATCTGAAAAAAGCCCGGGGCCAGATTGAATAATTAATGAACATATCAAACAAGCACGTACTTTACTACTTACCCCAATTACTATTTTATGGAACAAAATACTCATAGAAGAAACTGTACCAGGTGAATGGAGAGAGTCGGAAATCATACTGTTGTACAAAAAAGGTGACCCTGCCGACATCGGGAACTACCGCCCCATCAGTCTCATGTCCTGTTTCTACAAATTATTCGCCACCTGTTTACTCGAAAGAATATCACCTGACATCGACGCACACCAGCCGATAGAACAGGCAGGCTTCAGGAGCGGGTTCAGCACGGCAGACCACATTCAAGTTGTTGATCAGGTTATAGAGAAATATTTGGAATTCCAACGCCCCCTATACATAACTTTCATAGACTATAAAAAAGCTTTTGATTTAGTACTACACGACGGCATCTGGGAAGCTTTGGAAGCACTAAATATCGATAGGAAATACATTAACATTCTGAAGAACATTTACGACGGCTGTACAAGTAGAGTCAGATTAGACAGAACTGGCGCAATGATCGACATACAGAGAGGAGTCCGTCAGGGCGACCCAATCTCTCCAAAACTGTTTATCGCTGTGCTTCAACATGTAATGAGAAACCTAGCATGGTCCAAACGTGGCATTAACATGAATGGCAAGTACTTAAGTCACCTCAGATTCGCAGACGATATCATTTTGTTCTCAGAAAACCCAGTACAACTAAATGCAATGATAAACGAGTTACATCAAGTCGGTTCAAAGGCTGGTTTGGAGATGAATCTTGACAAAACAAAGCTCATGACTAACCACCGTGTGTCAATAATTTCAATCAACAACGTACCTCTGGAATTTGTCGATAAGTACATATACCTAGGAAAACAAATATAATTTAATAAAGACAGAAACTTGGATGAGGTGAACCGAAGAGTCGCTATCACCTGGAAAAAGTTCTGGGCTCAGAAGGAAATTTTTAAGTCGGCATTACCACTGCGTACTAAGAAGCTAGTTATGGATACAACTATACTTCCATGCCTGACCTACGGGTGCCAAACATGGACATTCAATGTAAAGATCAACAACACCATCCAAACCACCCAAAGGAAAATGGAAAGGAGCATCATGGGCTTAAAACTCAAAGATAGAGTCAGGAATACGGCCATTCGCAAGAAAACCAAGGTAATTAATGCTTTAAGATATTCATTACAAAGGAAGTGGAAGTGGGCAGGTCATTTGGCTAGGTACGACGACAACAGGTGGATCCGGCGATCGGTGGCATGGCCAGGGCCACTTGGAAAAAGAGCGAGAGGCCACCCACTCGCCAGATGGGCTGATGAAATCGTAGCAACAGCAGGTAGAGAGTGGATGAACACCACCAAAGATAGAGACAAGTGGCACGCCTTGGAGGAGGCTTTTACCCAAGAGGGGTCCGTACAAAAATAATGAATTAACATACTAATGCTTACACAATTTCATTGTTAATCGAAATAATGTAATGTGAATAATGAGAATAATTTAATATCTAATATAATAGTAAAACTCACTAATTTAAATATTTTTTTTTTTTTTTTTGCTGAATTATGAATTAATGAATGTATCGTGTTGATTTGTTTGATTTTGAATGATTTTCTATCAATGAATGTCCTAAAATATTTATTCAGGTATAATATAATGTACATATTTGCAAGCGTTATAGAATGTAAAAAAAATTATATAACTAAAACTAGCTTATAACATAAGTACAACTTAAAGAATTATATTGTATTGCTGAAATTTTATTTCGATTGTTAAATGTATAATGCTTTTATTTTTTTATTTTTTTAGTTAATTATTGTGATATCTTATTTTGCATGGAATAAATAAGCTTTATTATTATTATTATTATACCCGGCATAGCCGTTTGTTGGTGGCTGAACTCCTCCGTAACCACTCGCGCGATCTTGACCAAATTTACCACGGTGATAGTGTGGACATTGAGGAGTGTTTTGAAGCGAGATAGTTCATGTCCGATGTACCATTGAGGAATAATCACCGAAAAACAGTTTCACGTGCGCGCGGCCTTAGCTATGCGCGCGATCGTAGTAAGATGTCTTATTTTCAAGTAAGAGTCCCAGCTCGCAGTCGCACCCTGCACTGAATTCCTTGTTTACAGTCATTGTAACTAATATTATAACTTAATAACTACATATCGTGGCGTGTGTCATAAGACTCATACAATACTCATACACAATAAATTAATGTGACCAGCAGCGTCTGTAACTTTAACGGTATCTGACAATAATTTTAGGGAAATCACATCAGCTTAGTAAGCGGGAAGACGGAATTGACGGCACCGACACCGACGTCGCTAGGCTCGATTCTTTTATCTGTTTTATATCTTATATCCGTTAGAAAACTTAGTAGTAGCATAGTCTTATAAAACTCAATTTAATATTTTTAGTGCAGTAACATAGTTTTGTGTAACCCATACTGGATTTATATTGTAACGGAAATGAAGGTGAGTGATGGAGGGGCGAGACGAGGAGAGGAGAGGACGTCAAACCATACTAATTCACCTGGTAAACAACGGCCGAGGTCTGGCACAGGCTTTCCTTTCAGGGTTGGGAGGTCAGGTGGCAGTCGTTCCTGGAAAAGCCAACATCAAAAGCCATATCAGAAAACGTACATAAATAGGTAAAATCTGAAGGTGCCAATTCGGGCGAGCAAGCGAGTTCCACGCTAGCCAGTTGATGAATAAGTCTAAAAATCAAGGCAGGGAATGCGGTTGGTTTTGCTGGATTTGGTTTTCAAACTAACCGGTAGTAGACCCTGACCACCAATAATTATTTCCTTTTCATAATAATCGATCATCAAATACGTATTTTTAGGGTTCCGTACCTCAAAAGGAAAAAACGGAACCCTTATAGGATCACTTCGTTGTCCGTCCGTCTGTCCGTGTGTCCGTTCGTCCGTCCGTCCGTTCGTCCGTCTGTCAAGACCGTTTTTCTCAGGAACGCGTGGAGGTATCAAACTGCAATTTATATCTAATACTCAGGTCTACTGTCCCTTGGAGCTGTGAAAAAATCAAACTTCTAAGCCAAAGCAATCAAAAGATACAGCCGTTTTATGCCGCAAATTTCCGAAACTCGCATGGGAATAAAAACCTACAGGGTACTTCCCGTAAGTAATCAAAACCTACAGGGCACGCCGCAATAGCGGCGGTAAGGCCCATCATGGAGGATTGGCTGGAGAGGCGACACGGAAGCCTCTCGTACCGACTGACGCAGATGATCTCCGGGAAGGGGTGCTTCGGGGACCACCTGCATCGGATCAGGAAGGAGCCAACGCCTGAGTGTCATCACTGCGACGCGAGCGAGGACTCAGGGCTGCACACGCTGGCGGACTGCCCGGCGTGGGAGGCGCCGAGGCGTGACCTCGTGGCAGCCATCGGGGTGGGAGTCCTCTCGCTCGGCAGCATGATTGCGGCAATGGTGCGGAGCGCGAGCGCGTGGGCTGCCGCCACCTCCTTCTGCGAGCATGTAATGATCGCGAAGGAGATGGCGGAGCGCGCCCGGGGGAGACTTAGAACTCTCCCGGACCGCCGAGCCCGCAACTTGCTCGCCGCGCGTCGCAGGCGACTCGGGCGCCGGAGGTCGCTTAACGACCTCCGTCCTCCATGAGCGCAGGCCTGGGGGTGGCGGGTGAGGCCACCTGTCACCCCAGCAGAAGCAGGCCGGGACGGTGGGGCGACTAGCGCCCCTCCCCCAAACCGGGGCAAGCCGAGGACACCGTGGTTCCCAAACCCGCGGGGGCCATCTCAAAACCGGAGATGGCCCAGGGTCAGTCGGGGTGCGAGGGATATGCTCTAATGGGCAACCTTACACCCCGGCGTCTGTAGACCCGAGACGGCGTGCGGTTTTAGTCGGTTCAAGCCCGACATAACCACCCCCGCTGGCACGCGGGGGGGTATCCGAAGGGATTTCCGCACGAAAAAAAAAAAAAAAAAGGGTACTTCCCGTGAACTTAGAATCTTGACATTTGGTACGAAGTGACGTCTTATAGTACAGATAAAGGAAAAATTGCGAAAACCGTAAATTTTTAGTTAGGTACATCATATAATAAAAAATGTTTTTGAAAATTTTATAGTTACTACTTCTTTTCAATAAAATACCATAACTATGTATGACTCGATTGTCGTGATGGGTGAACTTTTACTTATATACCTACAGGTTTGTACGGAACCCTCGGTGTGCGAGTCCGACTCGCACTTGGCCGGTTTTTTATTCATTAATCAAAAGAAATTATAGATATGTTCCTCATACGTGCTGCTGAGTTATGGACCCAAGAAAAATTCCCCTAATATTCCAGTTTGTATGCCCCGAACGTCCAAAAACTTTACTCCAAAACCCCAGAACACAGCAATGTGAGGCAAATAAAATAATCAAAATGCGTTCTACATTCAAAGCGACTAGAACTCAGCGTCTTAAACATGCAAACAGCCAGCAGGCATGACAGCGGACTACACAAATTATACCAGGGAAAGAATTATTAACATCGCTCAAATACTCAAAAAATCAAAGTACAAAACTATGACATCGTCCTTGAGCCAATTCGATTACAAAACCTTAACATACAAAAATGTGAAATCTTGCTTTCATAGCAACCTATAGAAACTTCCAATAATAGAATAATAACAAGGTATGTTCTTATGGCGTATTTAATTCAAGTATCGGTTTTAAGAAAATTACATACTAAAGGACAAGGCTCGTTTCGTACCGGTTCGTGGAAGCCGGCACAAATAGCCGGTTGGCTCCCATCTACTTACTGAATCAATATTCATAATATAATCATAAGCCGTTTACATCTTTAATATGGACACGGTGAACAAGTCGAAGTTGGTTGTGATAAATAGCAAGATCAGTAAATATTTAGTTGACAATGTTTTTAAAATAGTGAACCAAACGAATGTATCCTGGAAGGAAAGTACCCTGCGAAGTACCTTTGCGAAGTTTAAATATTCTTAATTTCATTTTTAAAATAGGTAAAGAACACAAGACATATTCGAATGCAGTTTACATTCGAAAATGTCGAATCCATCAAACCGGAAAAATGTATGTACTATATATTAATAGAAAAGGCCAATAATAAGAAAATCAAATAATTACCTAATAAAAAAGCTTTTTAAAACTAAACTTTTATGAAAAAAAATAAAGCCGAAGTTCTTCCTCTGTGTCATAATTGCGCTACAAGCTTTGAAATCAGCAATCAGCACAATTTGCATGAAAATTATTATTTTCATTTTGTACAACAATTTTTTTTTTAAACTTGTATTTCAATATTTTTTATTAATTACTAGCTGATGCCCGCGGCTCCACCCGCGTGGAGTTCTGCTATAAAAGTAGCATATATATATATATATATATATTGTTTTTTTTTTTTTTTTAAAGAATATTAGTAACCGAAATTACTAATATTCCCCCTAACCCCTCCAGCTAAGCTAAATTGCTTGTGTTAGGAGTGGGTTCACGTCGGTAGTGTAATGGCCAGGATTCGAACCCGGGACCTCTCGATCGTAAGGTCGACTCCTTAACCACTAAGCTACCGACGCTTTTTTCCAGATCTATCCCTGTATCAAATTTCAGTTTATTTATTTATTTATTTATTTAATCTTCATGCACATAGTACATTGGCGGACTTAATGCCATAGGCATTCTCTACCAGTCAACCATAGGGTGGTGCAGAAATTACGAGGTAGGCATACATACACGCATATCAATATTAAATGAAGGAGAATAATTACATATGTTGAGATGACTCTACCAATTCCTGAAAAAGTATTAGCCTTACTTTCGACTTGAAAACATCACGACTTCTGCTCATCCTGACTTCAAGAGGGAGTGCGTTCCAATGAAGAACAGATTGAATGAAGAAAGAGGAGCCTAAGAAACTAGTGGTATGGGAAGGACATAAGAGAAGAAGGTTATTCGAAGAACGAAGATTTCTGTCATGGTTTGTACATAACAGTTGGAAGCAAGAAGTCAAGTAAGTAGGAGATGTAGGAGAGTTAAGAATATTAAAAAGAGTAGTAAGTGAGCGTAACTTACGGCGATGACGGATAGGCAACCAATTAAGTTGGGAACGGAAAGAAGACACATGGTCATATTTTCGAAGGTTGAAGATAAATCGAATGCAGTTATTAGGAAGACGGTCTAGCTTATCGAGAAGGTCCGCATTCAGGTCAAAATAGCACACATCACCATAATCAATCAGGGGATAGATCAAGCTTTGAGCCAATGTCACTTTCGTCTTCATTGGCAGAAAGTTTTTTAGACGGTACAGCACACGAAGTCTACCTGTTACTTTCTGGCTTAAGTATGTGACTTGCACACGCCAGTCAAGGGAGGAGTCAAGGTAGAGCCCCAGATCCTTCACTGATGTACTGAAAGGAATTGTTGTACCGTTATACATCACTGGTGGCAGTGTCGTCACATCAATTCTACCAATTATCCTATTACTGCCTACCATGATGGCCTGACACTTGGATGGGTTCACGGTCAAACCGAATTTAGTGGACCAGTTATTTAAACTTTCCAGATCCCTGTTGACATCTCGTATCACTGCTGTTATATCGCCTGCAGGTGCTTGAGCATACAACTGCAGGTCGTCTGCATACAGATGATACGCACATTGAAGATTGTAAGTTACGAGATTAATGAATATAGAAAATAATAAAGGAGAGAGAATGCCGCCTTGAGGGAAGCCAGAGTCAAGCACACACCAGTTCGATGAGGACTCATCAGTGCGAATACATTGTTGGCGCCCCTGAAGATAAATCGAGAAAAATTCCAGTGCCTCCCGCGAGATCTTAAGATAGGAAAGTATGGCTAGCAGGATATCGTGATTGACAGTATTAAAGGCGTTGGAAAAGTCCACCAAGACTAGCACTGTAACCTTAGTGGCCCCCATGCCAGTTCTTATGTCACCAGTAACTTTTAGAAGAGCAGTTGTAGTGCTATGACCAGGTCTGAAGCCCGACTGTAATGGGCTTAAAAGGTTGTTCTGGTGGATAAATGAAGAGAGTTGTTTTTGCACACAGGCCTCGAGTACTTTAGATAGAAAAGAAAGTATAGAAATGAGCCGAAAGTGGTTGGGGAGTGAAGCATTGGATATTTTAGGTAAGGGAATCACGTAGGCTTTACGCCAAAGAGATGGAAACATTCTAGAATAAAGACAGAAGTTAATTATGTGAGAGATTGCAGGCAATAGGTGGTCAACAATTGTCACAATCATACGACGACTTAATTTGTCACAGCCAACTGCGCTTGATTTTATAGAGATAATTATCTTTTTGATCTCCTCAGTTGCAACTGGAGAAAACTTAAAAGTGTCTATATCAGGACTTATGAGGCCAGCAACGTAATTTAACGTGTGATATTTGGTTTGGTGATCAAGAGGAGTAGTAGAGGAAAAATGTTGGTTCAGTTCATCCAAACCAACTTTCAACTGGTAGTCCACCTGCTGCCTGCCAATGCCCAGCGTGCCAAGAAACTTCCATATATTGGCAGGTGAAGACGAGCGTATATTATCGTGAATATGTCGGCGTTTAGCATTGCGTATCATCTGGTTGCAGCGGTTTCTTGCTGCCTTGAAGCAGTTCCAATTCTCATCTGTTCGATCTTTCCGGAATTTATTAAATGCGCGATCCCTACGCCTCATTGTCACGCGAACGTCCTGCGTCATCCAAGGTGCCGGTGGACGTTTAAGTTTCACCCTTCTGACAGGAGCGTGGACATCGTAAAGCCTGAGCACAGTATCGTTAAATAGTGCGATCTTTTCGTCAACGGTGGGTGCAGCATCTAAGGTATCCCAGTTTATTAAGGAAGCATCTCGGTGTATGTTGCGTTCCTAAACGAAGTAAAAAAAAAAAAAACAATTTGCGTTGACAGATCTACGACTGTCACTTGTTGTCAACTTGTTGAAAGAATTGTCTTGAGAAAACGTTTGTTGAAATAAGTTTTGTTCGAATAAGTATAATCCGTGAATATCCTATTTGGCCATTGTTGGATTGGTTATATTTTGGACTAATTAACGTGATCGGTTGGGAGTTGTTCGACCGAAGCATATATTTGTCTTGAAGGGTTCCACTTGTACCACGCGCTCTGATCTGTCCACACAAACCTCATACACCCTACACTTCATAAATACTTAAGTACAGACACAGACAGGTAACAGCGTTGTGTTTCGGGCGCCTTCGAAGTTGGTAAGTGAAACCTATTTTATAAAAACGATTTGCTCTGTGAACCGCAGACTGCTCACTTCACATTGTAGCTAGGAGGGCGAACTTCCACTGCGCACTATACCTCCTGGCCCGGAATTGAACATTTTGGTAGCAAGAGCGTGGTTGTGTCGGATTCGAACCGACTAAAACCGCAGTCTCGGGTCTCATAACCTTAAAATAAATATCAGTTTGGTGTGCTAATTTGAAGTCATTGCTAGGGAACTATTATGACTGATTAATTGGCAATCTTTTTAAGGGATTTGATTTAATTTGCATTTGATTTAATCAGTTGATTGTTGCATGTCAGGCTTATACACACATAACATTCTATAATTGAATGTTTATTTGTAAACTATATTGAATTATATTTGTATTGGGGTTTGGGATCATTGTTGCATAAAATAAACTTAAACTGAAGTTTTATTTTTTGGCCCATTTAAGTGAACCAACATTGTTTAAATAATTTCTTTGTTTGGTTAATCTCTTTATCTGATTTGGTGAAGTTTGGTCATTGGAATGTCTCATTTAAGTGCAGCGAAGGAGGCCATAGCCGGTATAACCACACAATTGAGGTGGTTCACTTCGGCGGCGGCCACTACTACTCGACCAGAGCTGGCAGAGACCACTCTTACCAGGTTCGGCGGTATGGAGAACAGGCTTGGGGCTGTAGATGCCCTGTTCACCCGCTTTAGCCACCTGGCTGAGGACCTCGGGTTGGATCAGCTGAGTCAGGCAGCGCGGGACAAGGTTGTTGGTGACTACGACCAGATCCTGGCGTTGGCAGACACGATTTCCCTACGTGCTAGGGAAATATTGAAGAGCCGGGAGTCTGTCCAGGTCAAGCCGGAGACCTCTGTCGCTGGCCCGGGACTTTTGAGCAAGCTGCCCACACTTGAACTGCCACATTTTGATGGTCGGATGGACCACTGGCTGGGCTTTCAAAATTTATTTGTGAGTCTGGTCGACTCGCGCTCGGACCTTGGACCCGCCCAAAAGTTGGCCTACTTGATGTCCGTCCTCAAGGGAGAGGCCCGAGCCTTGGTGCAGCACTTACCGGTAACGGATGCGGCTTACCCTACTGCTCTGGAGCTGCTCTCCCGGCGGTACCACAATAAACGGTGTTTGGCTGACGCTCACATTAGCCATATTTTGGGGTTGCCCTTCATTACCAGAGTGTCAGCCTTGCGTACTGACCTTTTGAACCCGTTGTTGGCAGCGACCAATGCTTTGAGGCGACTGGAGTTGCCAGTCGACCATTGGTCGTACATCTTGGTGCATATAGTGCTGCAACGGCTGCCCGTGGACTTGAAGTCCCGTTTTGAGCAAAAATATGGTGGGGATAGTGCCACCCATCTCCCCCTTTTTGAGGACCTCGTCAAGTTCCTGGAGGACGAATGCCGGTTTCTAGACAACTCCAGTATTGCCATGGGGTCTCGCCCACCGTCTCCTCGGCCCAGAGGCCAGGGACTGCCTAGGGTTCGTGGGCCTGTTGAGAGTCGCCCCGCCCCCCGTTTCGCCGGCACCCAGATTCGTCCTGACTGCTCTTATTGTAAGGCTACGGGGCATGGCATAGCAACTTGCGCGGCCTTTTTGGGAGAGCACGTGAGTGCCCGCCGCCGCATTGCCAGTGCACGCCGACTGTGCTACTCATGTTTGGGGGCACATTTCCAACGGGAATGCCCCAACCCCCGTCCTTGCAGAGTTTGTGGGGGACCACATCTGGACATTTTATGCGTGAACGCGAACCGCGTTGGCAGTCCAGCCTCTGTGGGGGGTTCGCGTACGGGGGGGTACGATGGAGACGGTCACGGGGTCCGCTCGCCAGTGCAGAACCGAGGCGAGATCCGCAGGTTCGAACGCCGCTCGCCACCCCCCGTGTCACGAGAGCCGCATGAGCGCCGTAGGGCTCCCTCACATGGAGACGAGTACGCAACGGCCGCTTGCCGGCAGTGGCCGGACCAGCACCGACTGCCCTCCCCTCCGTTAGCGGAGCGTCCCCGATTGGAGTCGCGCCCCCCGCCATTCAAGCATCCGGTGGGATACGCCCCTCCAGCGATGGCTTAAGTATGTGACTTGCACACGCCAGTCAAGGGAGGAGTCAAGGTAGAGCCCCAGATCCTTCACTGATGTACTGAAAGGAATTGTTGTACCGTTATACATCACTGGTGGCAGTGTCGTCACATCAATTCTACCAATTATCCTATTACTGCCTACCATGATGGCCTGACACTTGGATGGGTTCACGGTCAAACCGAATTTAGTGGACCAGTTATTTAAACTTTCCAGATCCCTGTTGACATCTCGTATCACTGCTGTTATATCGCCTGCAGGTGCTTGAGCATACAACTGCAGGTCGTCTGCATACAGATGATACGCACATTGAAGATTGTAAGTTACGAGATTAATGAATATAGAAAATAATAAAGGAGAGAGAATGCCGCCTTGAGGGAAGCCAGAGTCAAGCACACACCAGTTCGATGAGGACTCATCAGTGCGAATACATTGTTGGCGCCCCTGAAGATAAATCGAGAAAAATTCCAGTGCCTCCCGCGAGATCTTAAGATAGGAAAGTATGGCTAGCAGGATATCGTGATTGACAGTATTAAAGGCGTTGGAAAAGTCCACCAAGACTAGCACTGTAACCTTAGTGGCCCCCATGCCAGTTCTTATGTCACCAGTAACTTTTAGAAGAGCAGTTGTAGTGCTATGACCAGGTCTGAAGCCCGACTGTAATGGGCTTAAAAGGTTGTTCTGGTGGATAAATGAAGAGAGTTGTTTTTGCACACAGGCCTCGAGTACTTTAGATAGAAAAGAAAGTATAGAAATGAGCCGAAAGTGGTTGGGGAGTGAAGCATTGGATATTTTAGGTAAGGGAATCACGTAGGCTTTACGCCAAAGAGATGGAAACATTCTAGAATAAAGACAGAAGTTAATTATGTGAGAGATTGCAGGCAATAGGTGGTCAACAATTGTCACAATCATACGACGACTTAATTTGTCACAGCCAACTGCGCTTGATTTTATAGAGATAATTATCTTTTTGATCTCCTCAGTTGCAACTGGAGAAAACTTAAAAGTGTCTATATCAGGACTTATGAGGCCAGCAACGTAATTTAACGTGTGATATTTGGTTTGGTGATCAAGAGGAGTAGTAGAGGAAAAATGTTGGTTCAGTTCATCCAAACCAACTTTCAACTGGTAGTCCACCTGCTGCCTGCCAATGCCCAGCGTGCCAAGAAACTTCCATATATTGGCAGGTGAAGACGAGCGTATATTATCGTGAATATGTCGGCGTTTAGCATTGCGTATCATCTGGTTGCAGCGGTTTCTTGCTGCCTTGAAGCAGTTCCAATTCTCATCTGTTCGATCTTTCCGGAATTTATTAAATGCGCGATCCCTACGCCTCATTGTCACGCGAACGTCCTGCGTCATCCAAGGTGCCGGTGGACGTTTAAGTTTCACCCTTCTGACAGGAGCGTGGACATCGTAAAGCCTGAGCACAGTATCGTTAAATAGTGCGATCTTTTCGTCAACGGTGGGTGCAGCATTTAAGGTATCCCAGTTTATTAAGGAAGCATCTCGGTGTATGTTGCGTTCCTAAACGAAGTAAAAAAAAAAAAAACAATTTGCGTTGACAGATCTACGACTGTCACTTGTTGTCAACTTGTTGAAAGAATTGTCTTGAGAAAACGTTTGTTGAAATAAGTTTTGTTCGAATAAGTATAATCCGTGAATATCCTATTTGGCCATTGTTGGATTGGTTATATTTTGGACTAATTAACGTGATCGGTTGGGAGTTGTTCGACCGAAGCATATATTTGTCTTGAAGGGTTCCACTTGTACCACGCGCTCTGATCTGTCCACACAAACCTCATACACCCTACACTTCATAAATACTTAAGTACAGACACAGACAGGTAACAGCGTTGTGTTTCGGGCGCCTTCGAAGTTGGTAAGTGAAACCTATTTTATAAAAACGATTTGCTCTGTGAACCGCAGACTGCTCACTTCACATTGTAGCTAGGAGGGCGAACTTCCACTGCGCACTATACCTCCTGGCCCGGAATTGAACATTTTGGTAGCAAGAGCGTGGTTGTGTCGGATTCGAACCGACTAAAACCGCAGTCTCGGGTCTCATAACCTTAAAATAAATATCAGTTTGGTGTGCTAATTTGAAGTCATTGCTAGGGAACTATTATGACTGATTAATTGGCAATCTTTTTAAGGGATTTGATTTAATTTGCATTTGATTTAATCAGTTGATTGTTGCATGTCAGGCTTATACACACATAACATTCTATAATTGAATGTTTATTTGTAAACTATATTGAATTATATTTGTATTGGGGTTTGGGATCATTGTTGCATAAAATAAACTTAAACTGAAGTTTTATTTTTTGGCCCATTTAAGTGAACCAACATTGTTTAAATAATTTCTTTGTTTGGTTAATCTCTTTATCTGATTTGGTGAAGTTTGGTCATTGGAATGTCTCATTTAAGTGCAGCGAAGGAGGCCATAGCCGGTATAACCACACAATTGAGGTGGTTCACTTCGGCGGCGGCCACTACTACTCGACCAGAGCTGGCAGAGACCACTCTTACCAGGTTCGGCGGTATGGAGAACAGGCTTGGGGCTGTAGATGCCCTGTTCACCCGCTTTAGCCACCTGGCTGAGGACCTCGGGTTGGATCAGCTGAGTCAGGCAGCGCGGGACAAGGTTGTTGGTGACTACGACCAGATCCTGGCGTTGGCAGACACGATTTCCCTACGTGCTAGGGAAATATTGAAGAGCCGGGAGTCTGTCCAGGTCAAGCCGGAGACCTCTGTCGCTGGCCCGGGACTTTTGAGCAAGCTGCCCACACTTGAACTGCCACATTTTGATGGTCGGATGGACCACTGGCTGGGCTTTCAAAATTTATTTGTGAGTCTGGTCGACTCGCGCTCGGACCTTGGACCCGCCCAAAAGTTGGCCTACTTGATGTCCGTCCTCAAGGGAGAGGCCCGAGCCTTGGTGCAGCACTTACCGGTAACGGATGCGGCTTACCCTACTGCTCTGGAGCTGCTCTCCCGGCGGTACCACAATAAACGGTGTTTGGCTGACGCTCACATTAGCCATATTTTGGGGTTGCCCTTCATTACCAGAGTGTCAGCCTTGCGTACTGACCTTTTGAACCCGTTGTTGGCAGCGACCAATGCTTTGAGGCGACTGGAGTTGCCAGTCGACCATTGGTCGTACATCTTGGTGCATATAGTGCTGCAACGGCTGCCCGTGGACTTGAAGTCCCGTTTTGAGCAAAAATATGGTGGGGATAGTGCCACCCATCTCCCCCTTTTTGAGGACCTCGTCAAGTTCCTGGAGGACGAATGCCGGTTTCTAGACAACTCCAGTATTGCCATGGGGTCTCGCCCACCGTCTCCTCGGCCCAGAGGCCAGGGACTGCCTAGGGTTCGTGGGCCTGTTGAGAGTCGCCCCGCCCCCCGTTTCGCCGGCACCCAGATTCGTCCTGACTGCTCTTATTGTAAGGCTACGGGGCATGGCATAGCAACTTGCGCGGCCTTTTTGGGAGAGCACGTGAGTGCCCGCCGCCGCATTGCCAGTGCACGCCGACTGTGCTACTCATGTTTGGGGGCACATTTCCAACGGGAATGCCCCAACCCCCGTCCTTGCAGAGTTTGTGGGGGACCACATCTGGACATTTTATGCGTGAACGCGAACCGCGTTGGCAGTCCAGCCTCTGTGGGGGGTTCGCGTACGGGGGGGTACGATGGAGACGGTCACGGGGTCCGCTCGCCAGTGCAGAACCGAGGCGAGATCCGCAGGTTCGAACGCCGCTCGCCACCCCCCGTGTCACGAGAGCCGCATGAGCGCCGTAGGGCTCCCTCACATGGAGACGAGTACGCAACGGCCGCTTGCCGGCAGTGGCCGGACCAGCACCGACTGCCCTCCCCTCCGTTAGCGGAGCGTCCCCGATTGGAGTCGCGCCCCCCGCCATTCAAGCATCCGGTGGGATACGCCCCTCCAGCGATGGCACGCGGCTCGGGACATCGCGCGGACGAGGGGTTTGAACCCTATCCTCATCGCGAACGACTACAGTCTGGGTGCGGCGATCGGTCACCGCCCAGACATTAGGAAGTCGGCGCCTGCCCCACTACTGCAGCCCCCCAGATTGACACGGTTTTGTTGCCTACGGCATCGGTCAGGGTCTGGGGACCAGCGGGGGCCTCTGTTGTGGTCCGTGCCATTTTGGACACGGGTTCCCAGGGCTGCATTTTGTCGTCTTGGTTAGTGGGACAGGTAGGCCTTGATGTACGTGGCTATTCAGACACGATTAGAGGAGTGGGCAACGCAGCTGTCACCACTGTTGAGGGACAGGCTCGGTTTGGGCTCACTCCTTTGCATTCGTTGGGCCCTAAAATTGGTACCTCGGCCATTGTTATGAAGAACATTCTGGGAAGACATCCCCGGACACAGTTGTCTTCAGATATTGTTCGGTTGACGTTGGGTATGAAGTTGGCTGACCCCCGGTTTGATTCTCCTAGTACAGCGCATTTGTTGTTGGGTGCCGATGTACTAGGGAGAATATTTTTGGGTGGTATAAGGGTCTTGCAGCCAACCGGGTTGGTGGCTGTCTCGACCATCTTTGGCTTTGCATTGATGGGACCGGTATTTAAGGAACCCCCTCCACCTGAGCTTGATTGTGCATTGGTGTCCGGCTCCGCTCTCTCTGACGCCGTTCAGAGGTTTTGGGAGGTTGAGGAGCCCCCTCAGGTGGCCCGTTTGAACCCGGAACACCAGGATTGCGAATTGTTCTATCAGAACAACACGGGTCGACTCCGTTCCGGTCGGATTGTTACCAGGTTGCCCTTTGTCGCAGTGCGACCACCTCTCGGTGAATCTAGACCTACGGCCGAGAAGAGATTGTTGGCAATGGAGCGCCGCATGGGCAGGGACCCTGTGTTGAGGCAGAAGTACTTGGATTTCATGCAGGAGTACGCGGATTTGGGACACATGTCGGTGTCAAGGTTGGATTGGCGCTCAGTTGAACATTACTTCCTGCCCCATCATGCGGTCCTCAAGCCGTCCACTGGCAAGCTGCGCACGGTGTTTGATGGGTCTGCGCGAACTTCTTCGGGTGTCTCATTGAATGATTGCTTACATTCAGGCCCCAAATTGTTAAAGGACCTTTGTGACATCATCACGTCTTTCCGTCGACATCAGGTTGTCTTTGTGGCCGACATCAAGATGATGTTCCGACAAACGGTCATTCACCAGGATGACAGACGTTATCAGTTAATCCTGTGGCGCGAGAACCCCCAGGACCCCATGATTGTGTACGAGCTCAATACGAATACATACGGCCTTCGTTCTAGCCCCTTTGTTGCCATTCGTTCGCTTTGGGAGCTCGCGGACCGAGAGCGTTTGAAGTTCCCTCGGGCGTCCGCCATCTTGAAAACGGACCTGTACGTCGATGACGTCTGTACTGGGGCTTCCACGGTTGGGGAAGCCATTTTATTGCGTGACGAGTTGATTGGGATCCTGGCTTCCGCAGGATACGAGTTGCGTAAATGGGTGTCCAACTCTCCAGCTCTATTGGAAGGTTTGCCGGAGGATCATAGACAGGACCCGCATTTGTTTGAAGACGTTGACAACCCCGCCATGATGGCCGTCCTCGGTGTTCAGTACAGACCTGTCCAAGACATCTTTACATACGA
This sequence comes from Cybosia mesomella, assembly GCA_946251805.1. Classification (NCBI taxonomy): domain Eukaryota; kingdom Metazoa; phylum Arthropoda; class Insecta; order Lepidoptera; family Erebidae; genus Cybosia; species Cybosia mesomella. The sequence continues at coordinate 8,319,664 of OX276398.1, read as the reverse complement.
TGTCGACCTAGAGTCGCCCCACACTTGGACTAAACGACTTGTGTTGTCTACTGTCGCAAGGACTTTTGATCCTAATGGTTGGATTTGTCCGGTACTGTTTTGGGCGAAATGCTTTCTCCAGCGCCTCTGGACCGCGGGACTTGGTTGGGACGAGCCGCTTCGGGAAACCCTGTTGAAGGATTGGATCCACTTTGTGTCCACACTCCCTGCGGTCAATGAGGTCGTGTTGCCCCGCGCCATCCTCCCCCCTGGGAGTTACACTGCTACCCTCCACGGGTTTTGTGACGCGTCGTCGCACGGTTACGCAGCCGTTGTTTATCTGCGCACTGTCAGCGCGACAGGCCAGGGGAAGCTCTCGCTGGTCATGGCCAAGAGCAAGGTAGCCCCTCTTCGAACAGCATTGACCATTCCCAAATTGGAGTTGTCAGGGGCAGCTCTTCTTGTGCGTCTATTGAATCACGTTGTTAATACCTTGGGTGAAACTGTGGACATTCGATCCTCTTACGCCTGGACGGACAGTCAAATTGTTTTGTGTTGGTTGAAGACGTCCGTCCACACTTTGGAGGTCTTTGTGGCGAACCGAGTGTCACAGATACAAAATTCTGCAACACCTTTAACTTGGAGGCATGTCCCTGGGGATCTGAACCCCGGCGACGTGGCCTCACGTGGGTGCACGGCCCCTCACTTGATTGATCACCCCCTCTGGTGGGGGCCAGAATGGCTGACTCGGTCCGAGGATGCTTGGCCTCGAATGCCAGTCTTGATGACGGATCCTTTGCCCGGGCTAAGGGTGCTCGCTGTTGAGACGAAGGACCCGCCGTTTGATCCCGACCTTTTGTTGAATCGGTACAGCTCCCTCGATAAACTGTTGAATGTCACATCTTGGATCAGGCGCTTTCGTCACAATTGTAGGAACCGTGGGGACAAACGCCTGTCGCCGGTCCTTTCTCCTCAAGAGCTCCAGGAGTCTCTCCTCCTTTGGGTCCGCTCTGTGCAGGCTGCACACTTTGAGAAGGAGATTGAAATCTTGAAGTCCGGTATGGCTAAGTTGTCGGGAGCTATCAGTAAGCTGAGCCCCTTTTTGGATGATGCGGGTTTCTTGCGTGTTGGAGGACGTTTGAGGCACTCTAGCCTCCCCTACGGAGCTCGTCACCCCCTTTTGTTGCCCAAGGAAGGCCATTTGGTCAAGTTGTTGGTGACTGATCGTCACATTAAGAACTCGCATGCCGGTTGTAATGCGCTGTTGGCCATTCTGCAGCGGGACTTTTGGATTTTGTCGGCCCGTCGTACTATCCGCAGCATTGTCTTTCGTTGCATGCCATGCTACCGGACTAAGGCCCCCACTATGCAGCCCATGATGGGAGACTTGCCGGCTGATCGTGTCAATGAGGCAAGGCCTTTTGCAGGCGTCGGAACGGACTTTGCCGGTCCCCTTTTGGTGAAGACGTCTACTCTTCGTAACAGTAAAATCCTTAAGGCTTATTTGTGTGTGTTTGTCTGCCTGTCAACGAAGGCAGTACACTTGGAGCTAGTAACCTCGCTCTCGACGGAGGCCTTTGTGGCAACTTTGGATACATTCGTGTCTCGCCGTGGGTTGCCTTCTTTAATTAGATCTGATTGCGGTACCAATTACAGAGGTACAAGTAACTATTTGAAGGAAGTTTACGCCTTCCTTGCGGAGAACCAGGTTGACATAGGCAACAAATTAGCCCGCAAGGGGGTCACTTGGCTGTTTGACCCGCCAGCCTGCCCCCATTGGGGGGGTATTTTTGAAGCCGCGGTGAAAGCGGCCAAGGGACTCTGGCGGAGATTATTGGGAGACACAGTTCTCACCTTTGAGGAATTAGCTACGGTATTTTGCCGCATTGAGGCCGTACTAAACTCGCGTCCATTGTGCCCGCTCTCTTCGGACCCTAATGATTTGGAGGCCCTAACCCCGGGCCATTTTTTGATTGGACAACCACTTGTCGCCCTGCCGGAGCACCCCCTTGTCGATGTGAGCCGAAATCGGCTATCGCGGTTCCAGTTAGTGCAACAGCTCGCTCAGAGCTTTTGGAAGCGTTGGAGCTTGGAGTACTTGCACATCCTCCAGCAGCGCGTCAAGTGGACGGATAAAACTCATCCTCCCAAGGTCGGAGACCTCGTACTGATTAAGGATGCCAACCTAATGCCGTTGTATTGGCGCCGGGGGCGCATTCTCAATCTAGTGGCTGGCACCGATGGGGTTCCTCGATTTGCTGAGGTTTTGGTTGACGGATCGGTGATGAGGAGAGCGGTCGCAACCTTATCAAGATTGCCAATTGATTAGCGGACGGGAAGGCCCGTCCGGAGGGGGTAGATGTTGCGTTCCTAAACGAAGTAAAAAAAAAAAAAACAATTTGCGTTGACAGATCTACGACTGTCACTTGTTGTCAACTTGTTGAAAGAATTGTCTTGAGAAAACGTTTGTTGAAATAAGTTTTGTTCGAATAAGTATAATCCGTGAATATCCTATTTGGCCATTGTTGGATTGGTTATATTTTGGACTAATTAACGTGATCGGTTGGGAGTTGTTCGACCGAAGCATATATTTGTCTTGAAGGGTTCCACTTGTACCACGCGCTCTGATCTGTCCACACAAACCTCATACACCCTACACTTCATAAATACTTAAGTACAGACACAGACAGGTAACAGCGTTGTGTTTCGGGCGCCTTCGAAGTTGGTAAGTGAAACCTATTTTATAAAAACGATTTGCTCTGTGAACCGCAGACTGCTCACTTCACATTGTAGCTAGGAGGGCGAACTTCCACTGCGCACTATACCTCCTGGCCCGGAATTGAACAGTGTAACTTGACCACGTCCATGCGTCCGAAACTACGCATTGATAAAATCTTCGGCCGCGATTTAGGGGGTTTTAAGACGTAGGAGACGAAAATGAGGTCGTGGCGCGAAAAACCAGGTGCAGGCATTTGACCGTGACAAGAAACGTGGGAAGGAGAAGAGGTTAATATTAAGTCAAGCCAAGTGTCCTCAACCGAGATGTTGTGACGAGTAGCTTGTAAAGGTAGAATATGGAGACTAGCTGACTCAACAATGTGACGAAGTTTGCGGGCCTCTGGTGACCGGAGATCCAATAGATTCGTGTTAAAATCACCCATGATTATGTGATGCATGTAAGTTGACCCTAAAGAGTCCATACGTTAGAGCGTGATTGAGTAATTAACATCCATATCCAAACATCCAAACATCCTCACAAATATTCACATTTATAATATTAGTAGGATAGTAGGATGAATATAATTGTACTGCGTAAAACTGTTCTTTTTCATGTTTTTTTTTCTCTTTCTTTAGTCGTTGAAGATTTTTCACAATCGTTTATTAATGAGATCAGCTAGATGATAGTATATAAATATGTGGCGACACCACATATACCCAGCGCCATCTAGCGACAACAAGTTGAACTACTTTAATACTACTACATCACTACCAATCCTAAATCGCGAAAGTGAAGTTCGCGCGCTGGTATAACATATATACAACATCCCAACGACAGCCGTTGGGCCGCGGCCCGTCAGGCGTTTGATCACCTTGCCTGGTCGGAGAATCCTCACTTTGTGTTTGAGGAACATCACATCCCTTTCCTGCACAAATGTTGGATGGGAGATGCAAAAATATACAGAATATCGTTCAATCTATATTTCTGTGGACAGTATGAGGAGTAATATTGTAGAAATGGATTCAAATAAAGTATTTGAGTTGTACTTAAACCTGGCACCTGCACTCACAAAACGAAATGACGCATACAGTTACCTCTGCTGCTATTTAGTGAGAAAGTGGAACTTCACCGGTGTGGCTTTACGTATGTCTACCATATCTAAAAACTACAAAACACGGGAAGTCCAGCCCATAATAGGATCAAGAGATTTATTGTACTCGGACGTGTTCCAGGAGCGAAAAATGTGGGACGTTACCGTAATACCAAATAAAGGGTGTGAACTTCGATATACATTACCTTTACCTTTTCGGGCGTATTAAAACCCGAGACGGCGTGCGGTTTTAGTCGGTTCAAGCCCGACATAACCGCCCCCGCTGGCCGGCGGGGGGGTATCCGAAGGGATTTCCGCACGAAAAAAAAAAAGGTACTTCACTTGTTCGGGGTGCAAGGGAAATGCTTTATGGGCAACCTTACGCACGCCCCGTCGTCTCTAGGCCCGAGACGGCGTGCGGCTTTAGTCGGTTCAAGCCCGACATTACAACCCCCGCTGGCCGGCGGAGGGTATACGAGGTGATTTCCGCACAAAAAAAACGTACTTCACTTGTTCGGGGTGTGAGGGAAATGCTTCATGGACAACCTTACACCCCGTAAAACCGAACCCTTATAGATCTGTCTGTCTGTCCGTCCGCATGTCACAGTCACTTTTTTCCGAAACTATAAGAACTATGCTTTTGAAACTTGGTAAGTAGATGTATTCTGTGAACCGCAGTAAGATTTTCACACAAAAATGGAATAAAACAATTAAAAAATTTGGGGCTCCCCATACCTTTTTTTTTTTTTTTTTCGTGCGGAAATCCCTTCGGATACCGCCCCCGCTGGAGAGCGGGAGGTCTCCAGCGGGGGCGGTTATGTCGGGCTTGAACCGACTAAAGCCGCACGCCGTCTCGGGTCTTAAGACGAGGGTGTAAGGTTACCCATAGAGCATATCCCTCGCACCCCGACTGACCCTGGGCCATCTCCGGTTTCGAGATGGCCCCCTTACTTGCTCTCCACTGTGCCATCTGCTAATCAGAGGGACACGTGGAAAGCTTCCGAACAGCCCTCAACAGGGCCGTCCTCGCCTCGGTCGGAGTTGGCCGTAGGTGGCAGCGTCTCTCCCGCCCTAGGAGAGAGGCGCTGCCGTCTCCGTTGCCCAGGGTGCACCGCGTGGAGGTCCCCAACCAAGCACCCCGGGCTCCCCATACCTAGAACTGAAAGTCAAAAAAAAATGATATCTTTTTGAAATCCCCTCGGATACCCTCCCGCTGGCCAGCGGGGAAAGTTATGTCGAGCTTAAACCAACTAAAACCGCACGTCGTTTCGGGTCTTGAGGTGCCGGGGTCTAAGGTTGCCCATAGGGCATTTCCCTCGCACCCTGACTGACTCTGGGCCATCTCCGGTGTCGAGATAGCCCCCTCGGGTTTGGGAACCACGGTGTCCCCGCCTTGCACCCGTTTGGGGGGGGGGGGGAGCACTAGTCGCCACGCGGTCCGGCCTACTTCTGCTGGGGTGACAGGTGGCCTCCCCTGCCACCCCCAGGACTGCGCTCATGGAGGACGGAGGTCGGTAAGCGACCTCTGGCGTCTGAGTCGCCTAAAAATCCGAAACCTACAGGTTTAATGTTCAATAGATATGATCTTGTGCGTATCTCGACCCTTATTCCAAATCAGTATTATGGCAGGGTCTTTAATAAAAAAAAATCTGCTATTTCATGCAATAATATGATCGTACCCTCGTCATTTGGTCTGAATCTCTATTTGAAAAAATCTCGCACGTACATCGAAATCCCTCTATTTAACCTCACTTCTTAATGTTAGTATATAAACAAGTGAAATGAACAATAGATCGTAATTTTATTGCAATGGAAAAGAATTACTATTTTTTTATTTCCAACTAGCTGCGCGCCCTTGCTTCACCCCGCTACAATTAAAGCACCTTTACCGTGGATTTTCCAAAAAAAATATTTCATACAAACCTTGTCCTGACAATAACGGGCACAAAAAAAATAATTATCCAATTTGGTGTAGTGGTTCGGAAGTAATGCGCGTACATACATTTCGGCGATTCATTCTTATTATACGCTTTTTATTAGCTTCACCTGTATGTTTGTTTGCACGTTTGTATGTTTGTTTGTAACCGACTCCTTTTGGCGTGATTTTGACCCACTTTAAGCGGCCAGACTTCGTTCAAACTTTGTAGATTTATCGAGGACCGATGATAATACACTAATTTGATAAAATGATTCCATTTTTCAATTTGCAATATATTTTGAACTAATGAATTAAAAAAAGCTCTGTAAATATTTGATAACAGCGCCATCTGTCCCGTTACATTATAAACTCTGAAATCGGTGGCAACAGCAGCATGTTATTAATTTATATAGTTATCACGGAATTAATAGTCGATTAGAACAAATAATAGTTTAAAATAAGAAACAAGCTATTATAAATAAGCCGAACTAAAAATTAGTAAATAAATAATAGCTTAAAAAAAGCCGCGGTAGCCTAGTGGTATGGGTAATGGACTGCTGAGACGAGGTCTCGGGTTCGATCCCAGGTTTTACCATGGCACACACCAATGACTTTTCGATGCTTTTCGAAGTTATGTGTATATTTATCGCAGGTTTATAAGTGCCCGGTTAATGGCAATAGGCCCGCCACCTATTGCATTGGGACCTAAACATAAACTGGCGAAATGTGGGTGCTAGCACCTCTGCCTACCCCTTCGGGGATATAGGCGTGAGTTTATGTTATGTTATGTTATTTTTAAAAAAACTAAAAAACACGCTTTTTTATAAACAACTGAACTAAAAAAATAGAAAATAAGTTTTAATAAATTTAAATTAAAAATAGGGTTAAAAATTTCAATAAATATATATAATAAATTAAAAATAGTGTAAATAAAAAAAAAGTATTTTATTTTAAAAAAGCGTTTATGTTTAGTTTTATTGACGTTTTGTAAGTGCCGTTTTAATAGTCTATACAGTATAAATTATTTTTAGAGGGCCCTACCAATACCTTTGGTACAACCTCACCTGCTAACCCGTGCACCTGCTAAAGAACGGACCAGGCTTTGTCACAGGCTTTCCTCTCGGGGTTGGGAGGTCCGACAGCAGTTGCTCCCGGAAAAACCGACATACCAATCAAAAACGATGACTGAACCCCGGGAAACTTTGGACGCAACCGGGAAATCGCTGAAATAGCATAGAAGTAACTTTTAGTCCCGGTATCAGTATTTCACACGGGCGGAATAGCGGGCAACAATGTAGTGTAGTGAACTTATAAAATCTGGCCAGCACACAGTTCAAAGGTCAAAGCCCTCGGTTTTTCACATCTGAGTGAATATTACAGACGGCTGTGGTTTCCCGCAGGAAATGGGAGATTCAAGGAGTGAACAGAAATGTGCCTCTCTCACGCGATGGGACGAAGTGTTCTTGAGTCGTTATAGGCTTTTAAAGGGCAAAGGAAATTGTGAGATTGGTCTTAACGGACAATATATATATAAACATATATATATATATAGGCTATAGGCTGGTTAGAGTAATTTCGATTTAACGGTAATATACTGAACCAAATAACTTCGAATGAACCTTCCCTTAACAACCGACTTCAAAAAAGGAGAAGGGTCTCAATTCGGTTGTATTTTTAGGGTATTCAAAAGCTTGTAATATGGGTTCCAGAAAGCGGGTAAATATATTAAACACTTTAAAAAAAAACTTATTAATATACATAGAAACACCTAGAAGAATTCTCTGAACAGGACTCGAACCCGCACCCACGAACGTATCAGTCACTACCGCCACGCCACAAGAGGACTATTGTGTCTAGGCAAGTATATTAATTACTCTGTGTTTCTAGGTAATAACTGCTTGTCTGCCACCCGAGTGGTATAAAAAAAAATGCTTGTCATGTGGTTTTCCGTGTTCAACGCCTTCATCTTGTAACGGAAATGCTTCATCTTACGAGGGACGATAAATGGGATGAAATAGAATTTCATTCGTCACTAATTTTTTTATACTTGGTATTGAAATAGCAAGGAGTGTTTATACCATGAATACATAAATTTTAGGCCCTCCCATTTTACGGGGGCAAGACGTTTTTAAAGAAATACAGGTTGAAACCAATTTGTAATTTTGCGGCTTCCATACCGTTTATTGTCTATATCCGTTTATTAACTTAGTAGTCTAACTTAACTTAACATGGACTCAGGAATGCACACCCTAGCGGAGTGCCCGTCGTGGAAGTAGCCGAAGCGGACCCGCGTGACAGGAGTGGGAGTCCTCGACTCCGTACCCGAGATAGTACGTAGGGCGAGTGCATGGGCTGCCGCTGCCTCCTTCTGCGAGCAAGCAATGCTCGAGAAGAACGCGGCAGAGCAGGTTCAGGAAAGACTCAAGGTCTAAATCCCGATCCCAGAGCCCGTGAAACGCGGAGGCGGAGACACCGGAGCCAGACGTCGGAGGTCACTCAACGACCTCCGTCCTCTATGAGCGCTGGCCTAGGGGTGACAGGTGGAGCCGCCTGACACCCTAGCAGAAGCAGGCCGTGGCGGCTGTGGGCCTCACGTTTTGTGGGGGCAAGAAGGGGATTTTTTTTTTTATACCACTAAGGTGGCAGACGACAAGCACACGGCCCACCTGATGGGGAGCGGTTACCGCGGCCTATGGCCCTGGGTCAGCTGTGGTGTGACGGAAGTTCTTTACCGGACCACCTGATATTAATTAGTTCAAGTCCGATATAACCACCCCCGCTGAGCGGCGCGGCGGGGAGGGAATTCAAAGGGATGTCCGCACGGAAAAAAAAACAATTTGTTTTTTTCTGAAATTTCCTAATGGAACGATTCAAGTCAAATAACAGTTTTTTAATTAAAAGTTAGCACGTTTTGTAAACTTTTACCTGGAGAGAAGGACATACTTATTGCTAATTGCCGATGCCTACTACATCGAGTTCAGTGAAGCAGCGAAGTTCAAGATTCGAGATATAAGATTTTATATTGGCTCCTAGATGAGACAACCCACGTCGAGATTTTTTTTTAATCAAGATGTTTAAGGACGTTCTACACAGCGCTATCTATACCCAAAGTTAGCATAGCTTAACTAGCTTATGTTATGGGTTCGAGAATGCGAATAAACATACTTAGATACGTACTACTACGATAGCCTCAATATCATTTTTGATGACCTATCTATAGATACCACACACGTATAGGTATGACGAAAAAATACATCGGTTCACAGAATACATCTACTTACCAAGTTTCAATAGCATAGTTCTTATAGTTTCGAAAAAAAGTGACTGTGACATACGGACGGACAGACAGACAGACATGACGAATCTATAAGGGTTCCGTTTTTTGCCATTTGGCAACGGAACCCTAACAACACATCAAAATCCGTTCTGTAGTTTTTGTGTCCGTCGCGAACAAACAGACGAGCAGAATACAGAAGACCAGATAAACAGACAAGAATTTCAAAAAAAAAATTGTATTTAGAATCGTTTATTTAATATAACGCAAGTATTTTTTTTAATATCTCCAATGTGCAGACACAACTAATTTCCAATTTTATAATAGTATAGATAGACATACCCTATGAACCTACTACACCTACCCAACCAATTTCTAAACTTAAGATATTTTTATACAACCACTAGCTGACCCGACAAACTTCGGTACACCTTAGAATCAGGTGTTGGTTACCTTATCAACAGAATTTTTTGAATTTTATTTTTAAATATCCTAATTACTAGAATAGGCACAGTATACTGAGAGGGATATCTCAAAGCTGGAAATGGCCCAGGGTCAGCTAGGGTCATTGCCTTATTAGGCCACGGTAGATTCGGTTTGATTGCGTTCAGGGGTCAGCAAGTGCATAGCCGGGCAGGGGGATTGTCGTCGCAGCACTAGTGGGACCGGTGGGTGTCACGCGGTGCTGCGACGACAATACTCTTTTATGAGGCCGTCAAGCTGAGTGCCACCATTGTTAACATGGTACGTGTATGTTATGGTTACCCTCTTTCCTGAGACTTTACCTTCAGCTTACCATCAGGCGAGGTGAAGTCAAATTGACGTGTCCTAAATAAAAAAAAAAATTAAAAAACCACCCGGTAGTAAAGTCCGATATAACTGCCCCCACTAGCCGGCGGTGGGGTAACCGTGGGGAGGTCCGCAAATAAAACACAAAATGACACAGTATAGGCGGAGAGCCTTTTTGTGGTTGTGGTGTGGTTTAGTTAACCAAGAGGTTTTCAACATAACTTCATTCTAAGGCAGAACGAAGTTTGCCGGGTCAGCAAGTTGTAAATGGATTCATCTATTTAACTAATTCTACATTCATTCCCTGATCTCAGATTGTGGAAACAAGCCATCAGGAGGGATGACCATAATCTCTACTATATTTATGATTTACGAGACATTTAAAAAAAATATAAAAAAAAATAACCTTGCCTCATTTCTCCTTTTTACCCTTGTCACATTTTCCTTTTTTACCCTTGCCACTTTTCCCCTTTTTACCCTTTCTACGCTTTCCACATTTCCCCTTTTTACCCTTTTTCACATTTCCCGTTTTTACCCTTGCCACATTTCCCCTTTTTACCCTTTACACAATTCCCCTTTTTGCCCTTTTATAGTGAGTGTGTGTGTGCAAGTCGCACACGGTAGAAGTGAAACTTCTGAAAAGTCCCTGATTAAAAAAAAACTATGGAGTTATTTTTTCGTTTCATCGAGTTTGAAATCACAACGATTCTGAAGAAGTTTCACTTCAAAAAAATCAAAGCAAGAATACGTCGAGATTTTCGAAATCTTTTTATGAAACTAACAAATACGAAAGTCATTGCTCAAACGGTAAAGTACAGTCAACGTCAAAAGTTGGTTAACACTTAAATATTTACAAACCTTTTTTTACATAGGAATACATGAACCAATAGTGGATGTTTAAGTACTTTTATAATCCCCAGAGGACAAAGGTAATATTATGCATCTTTTAATTATGATTTTAAGAAAGGGTTAAGAGCTGTGGTGATCAATAGATAAGAATTCGTTAAGCGACTTCTATCGTTGACTGTACATAGGGAACAATATTTTCCTTTGATATACAGAGTCCCTATTTCAGATAGCTTGCAATATGTTGTTTCGCCTTGGAATACAAATTGGGAGTAGTTTATACCTTCAAGTAACGAATTGTGAACACTTGGAAAGGTCAAACACCTCGGCATTTATTTCGTCAATGACGCATTTACGTTGGCACTTTACAAGATAATACTGTTTTATTCGTTTATGCATATATCATGAACGCTTTAAATTCTAGAAATAAACGTTAGAAATATTGTTATTTACTAGAGTTACTTTTTTTAAATTATTAACGTGTTTTAAAATACATTACAAATTGTACAGAATAGCACAAATTAAACCAGAGAGGTTTGTCCTTATGCTAACAACAAAAACCAAACATACAGGGTATTAGTTGACAGAACAACTCGATAACAACTAATTTTAGTCGAAGTAGGTATTTATGTATATATTATACACAAACGATTTCACATACATAGACACCCATAATAACACAGGAATCGAAATCGTAGGTAGGTATCGAATATGTCAAACTAAATAGGCAATACACATCCAGAACCCCCCGAACCTGACCCTTAGAAACATTAAATAATTTAATAGTACCTATTATTCAAAGATGTCAATATTGTCTATAAGGAATTTTTTAAATACTGATTTAATACTTTTTTCGGTCATGTTATTTCGTAAATCTGAGGGTAGTTCATTCACTAAGCGAGGCACCAAGTATCGAGTAGTTCTTACACCGAATGTATTATCAGCGCGCATAGTACAAAACTTGTTTTGTGCAATACTTCTCGTATACACAGAGTGCTCCACTTTGGTGAGTAAACATGGATTAAAAAATTGTTCTTTTATTAAATTTAATTTAAATTGGAGCTGGACGGGTAATGTATTACAGTGTTTAAAAAGGCCTAATTCATCGTTTTCGTACTGTAGTTTTGTTTTCGGTGATAATAATTTCTTCAATATTCGTAACTGTTAGTTGTAAACTCTCTTCAGGTATGTTTTATAGGTGCGACCATAGCTACTGAGGCAGTACTGGACATGGGATTCAGCTAATGAATTGTACAACATTATCCTTAACTTATATGGTATACGGTCTCTCAACATAGTAATATTGGCCAGGAACTGTCTCAATTTGTTACAAACGTGTTCTATATGATGTGTCCAGTTTAAATTGGTGTCAATTTTGAGACCCAGGTATGTATGAGAGTCAGTAAGTTGGATAACCGGGCACCAGCAGGAAGAGACGTTGGCTAGACCACGGTGAAGGCATATGTGGTCATGTACCGTTATTGTATTGGTTAGCGGGTGCTTAAGGTAGGGTGACTTAATGTGCATGAGTTTGGTCTTGTTTACATTGAGTACTAGACCGTTGTCATGACACCACCTATTTAACACATTGAAGTCTGCTTGCAGTAGCTTGCAGGCCTCATTTGGGTCTCTATCGGCGACAATAAGGCACGTATCATCAGCAAATTGGTAGCATTTGGAGTATTCTAGGTTGTTACTCATATCATTGACGTATGTCAAAAAATGCAATGGGCCGATTACCGATCCCTGTGCCGTTCTCTCAGTAGTGGTTACCGTTTTGCTACGTGTGTCATTGATTTTGACTAGGAAAGTTCGGTTGTTTAGGTAAGTTTTGCACCAGCCAAGTAGGGGGCCCCGTATACCGCACGTTTCAAGCTTATTTACAAGCTTCCTATGATGTAGGGTATCAAACGCACGTGAGAAGTCGATAAATAGGGCCAATACGTGTCTTTTGTCGTTTAGATGGGCATTAACTTCGTCCGTAAAATTTGACATAAGTTCTGTTGTACCTTTACCACGTTGAAAACCAAATTGATTGGGATATAGAATTTTATGTTTGCTGTAAAACTTATGCATTTGTTCACACACGTACTTTTCAACGATTTTATCTACTGTAGATAGAAGAGTTATCGGTCTATAGTTGACAACGTCATTGCGCTTCCCTTTTTTAAAAACAGGTCTCACACAGCCTCTTTTCAATGCGTCTGGATAGATTCCTGATCTAACACTAGTATTGATGAGATTTGCTATAGCTATTGATATTTCTTTTTTTATTATTTTAATGTCGGAAATTTTGAAGGCGTCGTCACCAGGGGCTTTATTGGGATCCAGGTCTTTAATAACGTTTTGAATGTTTTCTGCAGTAGCTTGTTGGAATAGTATTGAAGAGTTCAAAGGTTTCCTGTTGCTTACTGAATCTAGTAATTTTCGACTACAGTTAGGAATTATTTTTTTGACTGTATTGTTAAAATTATCTGCAAAGTTGTTGGCTAGTGTCTTAATACTATATCCCTGATTATCAAAGGCCTTCATAATTACTTCGTCAACTGTTAATGTCACACGCCCTAGCATTTGATTAATTATTTGGTACACCTTTTTTGTGTTATTAAAATTATTTTCAATGTTTTTAATGTAATATAGGTTTCTACTTTTTTCTAATAGACTGTGCACTTTATTCCTAGTTTTATTATAATCTAATTTTAGTTGTAGGTTTGTTGGATTTTTTTTCCATAGACGAAAGAGCTTATCACGTTTATCGCATAGTTGTATTATATTATTGTTCATCCATGGTACTCGAAATATTTTGCGACGTTTCATATTATAATTACTCTCTTTGCTTGCCTCATTACGCGCTTGGGTAAACGATTTGTATATGAAGTTATATATATCATCATTCATACCATTATTTCTAAACGTCCAGTCTAACTGTCCATTACATACATAGGTACCTTTTTTTTCGTGCGGAAATATCCCTCCGATACGCCCCGCCGGCCAGCAGAGGCAGGTTATGTCGGGCTTGAACCGACTAAAGCTGCATGCCGTCTCGGGTTTTCAGACGCCGGGGTGTAAAGTTGCTCTAAGGCATTTCCCTCGCACCCCGACTGCCCCTGGGTTTGGAGATCGCCCCTTCGGGTTTGGGAACCACGGTGTCCATGTCTTGCCCCAGACAGGGGGGGAGGGGCTAGTCGCCCCGCCGTCCCGACCTGCTTCTCCTAGAGCAGGGGTCTCCAAACTACGGCCCGCGGGCCAAATCCGGCCCGCCAGTGTCATCAATCTGGCCCGCGACAGCCAATGATTTATTGTTGTTACTATTGCTGTGATAAGTTGAAGAAGAAAACACAGAATGATAATTACTCAGTTTTATTTACTTGCAAGGTAAAACTTAACGACAGAAATGATGACACAGAAAACTTAAGTATCTAAGTTTAAGCATATTAATAACTAACAAATAATTGAAATGAACCCCACTAATTACAGTAAAACAAAAACACTAATGAGATTTATGTAATTGTGATTTTCCACCGACAATAGTTTGTAGTTGTGGATCAATTTTACTTGTACTAATTATCAAAAGAGATTTAAGATTCTCATCGGTTAATTGAGATCTGTAAACATTCTTTGTGTACTTCATCTTGGAAAACGTTTTCTCACACAAGTAAGTAGTACCAAAAACAGAAAACAACCCACGAGCAAATTTATGCAAATTATCAAATTGTTCCAGTGGAAGACTCTTATAAAATTCCAGCAAAGATGAATTTTGATACTTGTTCTTAATCATATCACTGCACTGTAAATCAATAATTTCCATTTGGACTTCCGGAGCCAGGGTTTCAATGTCAGAATCAAAAGGATTTTGAAAAAGCTTAATTTCATTCGCAATGACATCAAAATCTGAGAAACGAGTATCAAAATTTATCTTCAAAGCACTCAAAGTTTCGATTGCAAAATCGACGGGAAATTCAGTCTTTGTAGTGTGGCTGAATATTTCACATGTTTTAAAATGTGTGAATTTTTTTTTACGTAATTGCGATTGAAATAGTATTATTTTCTGCCTGAAGGATTTGATATTGGTGTATAAATCAGGGAGAAGCTGATTTTCTCCTTGCAACCTCAAATTCAGTTCGTTCATATGATTTGTCAAATCGAAATAGAATGCTAACTTCCACATCCATTCACTATTTTCTAAATCGGCAAAAGGGCGCTGCTTCTCATTTAAAAAAATTTGGATCTCTTCTCGAAGTTCAAAAAAGCGCTTAAGGACTTTTCCGCAACTAAGCCAGCGTACGGCAGTATGATATGGTAAGTCATTTTCTCCAATCTCTTGAATAAACTCGCGGAATTGTCGGTGATTCAGCCCAGTGGATCTGATGAAGTTAACAACTGATGTGACTGGTTTTAGAACTTCAGACATATCCAAACATTTCCCGCACAAGGACTGTTGATGAATGATACAATGTAAGACTAATGGTTTTGAACCACCATCATTATCTACAGCCTTTGACACAAGTGCAACCACTCCTTTATTTTTACCACACATATTTTTGCCTCCATCAGTTGTTATAGATTTCAAATTTTTCCATCGAAGGTTCTTTTTAATAATGGCATTTTCAACTCCCTTAAAAATATCTGCCCCAGTTGTCGTACCGTGAATACTATCAATATCAAGAAGTTCTTCATACACTTCATAGCTTTTATCTACTCCGCGAATAAAAATCAACACCTGAGCACTATCTGACACATCCGTTGACTCATCCAATGCTAGAGAAAACCACTCAAGATGTCCATTTTTGTCAGACAGTTGAGATGATATATTTTCTGCGATGACTTGCACCCTCCGAGCCACAGTGTTTGCTGACAAACTGATACTTTTAAATAAATTTACCTTTTCGGGGCATATTTCTTCGGCTACTGCAATCAAGCATTTTTTTATCATTTCTCCATCGGTGAATGGTTTGCCACGTTTTCCAATTTCAAGAGCCACACGAAAGCTGGCGCGAGTTGCAGACTCTTGTTCAGTATTCGCTTTGGTAAACAAACATTGCTGCGATTTGAGTCCGCGTTTCAAAGCTGAAAATTTTTCCGTCCGCAAACTTCCTGTATACTTGGAGTAATTTTGAAGATGTTTCGATTCATAGTGTCGTTTAATGTTATATTCTTTGAGAACAGCTATGGTTTCATTACAAATTAAACATATCGCCTTATTACTGGACTCAATCACAAAATACTGAAAGTTCCATTTATCTTGGAACGTTCTGCATTCACTGTCGATTTTTCGCTTCTTTTCCATACTAACAAATCACACATAAAAACAATAAGTAAAATCAAAATACTTTTAAGCACGGGTGTTACTTTATTTCACAATAGAGATAGACAGTTTCGCTTCCTTCGCCTTTCCTACGCAGACTGACTCGCGGTTGCGCCGCTAGCCTTTTTATATGCAATTACTGCCATCTCGAACTGATCGGAATACACTAGCCAGAACTAGAACTTTCTTGAACCAACGCGGTAATTCCAAATATTTAATTACGACGAATGCCACCTGTTAGCGGGTAGCTGAAATAGATAGTACATAGTACCACTACTCGCCACTAGATGTCGTTAAGTGTCACAATACACAATAATAATTGAAATGCAAAAAAGCGTAAGTTTGCTTAGGTCGCGCACTTTGCGACTATTCTAGTCTAGTCTAGAAATATAGTTAAGGGCAGAAAAATTAAAACTGGTTTGGCCCAGGGAACAAACAGAAAAAATCATTATGGCCCGAAGGCTTCAAAGTTTGGAGACCCCTGTCCTAGAGTGACAGGTGGCCTCACCTGCCACCGCAGGTCTGCGCTCATGGAGGACGGAGATCGTAGAACGACCTCCGGCGTCTGAGTCGCCTGCGACGCGCGGCGAGCATGTTGCTATATGTCTAGCTAGGGCTAGGCTCTAGCTCTAGCTCTAGGGCTAGGCTCTAGCTCTAGCTATAGGGCTATACTCACCCCTCTTTCTCTCTGTCCATTAAAGCGTTTATAATTTTATAATCACTGGTTTATAATTTTATAATCTACTAGCTGTGCTCGCGACTTCGTCCGCGTGGATTTCGATTTTTATGGTTTTAGTTCTTTTGCGCGGAACTCTAATTTTTTGTGGACCAAATTGTGAATCTAAACCATCCTCGAATCCCCTTGAACTCACACAAAAAATTTCATCAAAATCGGTCCAGCCGTCTAGGAGGAGTTCAGAGACATACACACGCACACAAGAAATATATATATAAAGATTAGCGGTGATAGCCCAGTGGCGTACGTAACGGACTGCTGAGACGAGGTCTCGAGTTCGATCCCCAGTCGCCCCGGGCACACACCTCTGACTTTTCGTAGTTATGTATGCATTAATAAATGTTAATTATCGCTCGCTTAATAATGTGCCCGGTAGATGGCAACAGGCTCGCCCCCTATTACTTTGGGACCTTAACATAACTGACGAATCGTGGGTGTGTAATACACCTCTGCCTACCCCTTCGGGGATACAGGCGTGAAGTTAAGTTATATGTTTTTATGTTTTTTTTATATATTTTAGTACTGGCTGGAGTGTATGGCGTCGTATCAACATCATCGGCCAATCTCACCTGCTAGCTGGTCCATCAGTTGATTCCTCCCGGGGTGGCTCCCGCAAAAGCCAAGATTAGCCAAATCAAGAGAAAGAAACTCCAAAGTACTGGGAATAACGCTGTGATGACTATTTTCAGTTTAAAATCTTAAGTTTATTTGTTTTCCTATGGCTTTGAAACAATATACTTATATCTTGTATTTCGGATATAGACAAAATAACTAGGAATTCAGTGCAGGGTGCGACTGAAATAAATTGAACTGAGCGAGCAGAACTCTTACTTGAAAATAAGACATCTTACTACGGTCGCGCGCTTAGCTAAGGCCGCGCGCTCGTGATACTGTTTTTCGGTGATTATTCTTCAATGGTACATCGGACATGAACCATCTCGCTTTAAAACACTCCTCAGTGTCCAAACTACTATGTCAAGATCGCGCGAGTGGTTACGGAGGAGATCAGCCACCAACAAACGGCTATGCTGCGTATAATAATAAAAAAACACAAAACATGAAGAGTTGGTCTAACACACAACTGAATAAATATAGGCAATGAATTAGCCTCGAACGCCGTCACATCGCAAAATATAGGCGTATGTAGTTAAATCCTTTGTGTCGTATGTATGTAGATTGTAGGTACAAACGGCGTTAAAATTGGATGACCATTTTTAGATTTTAAAATTCGTGTTTGGGCAAAGTATATATTTCTTTTTCGTGCGGAAATTGCCACGGTTAATCCCTCACCCTCCCGCTTTCGACCAGGGGGGCTGGTTATGTCCAACTCGAACCTACTTCAACCCACCGTCTCGGCCCTCATATGCATTGAAGTCTGTGCGCTACTACTGTAACTGAATGATAATAGACCGATCCCAATACAAAGTAACGCAACCATATTGATAAGTTTATGCTACATAAAGCAGAAAAAAAAACACCAGTTAATTCTTACCATGGATACAAGTGTTTAACATGACACTAACTTGTATTTTTTTCTAGTTAATGATATATTCAAACTGTATTCAAACAATACATTATTTATGAAAATTATTTATGAATAAATGAAACCTGAATAACTGAAGTCCTAAGTTTTAGAAGTAAAGACCTTATATCTGAATTGAATTTATTCAATGACTGCACGAACAGTGTCATGTTAATTTTCTGCACCGGTTGGATAGTTATAAAACAATGGACAAAAGTTATAGATTACAGTGACAACAGAGATATATATACAAATATCAGTTTTTCTTGTTTGTAATCATCATTGAAGGACGAGGCCCTGACGCAGACTTTCCTCTGAGGCTTGAGAAGCTGTATAAGTCAAATCAAACGGAGAAAAGGGAGAACGCGAAACCTGGGCTCTGAGACCTTTTTTTTAACGTGTGGAAACCCCCACGGGCTGGGCTGGGCTGGGCGTGTCGGAATCGGACCGACTAAAACCACACGGTGTCCTCCCCAAGTGTCCATTGCCGAGCACCCCGGGTAAGCCCTCAAAAGGTTACCGGCGGACTTCATTGCGGCCTCGCCTGGTTGGGTCGGGTTTTATGCCGCGTTGGTGAGTTGACAGCCGTGTGTAGGACACACACGACACGCCTCCATCTTGGCCTACTTCCGTAAGGACGGCGAGTGGGCCAACTGCCGTCCTCAGGCGCCGATCATGGAGGTCGGTAGTCCCGGGCGTAGACGAGTCTGCGGCGTCATCACCGCAGACTACGGAACTCGGGGGGTAGGGTTCTCTCACGCTCCCTCTCCGCCGTCTCTTTCGCGCGCATTTTGCTCTCCTAAAGTGGCAGCGGCGTGCCAGTTGCTCCCGTTGGCTTGCCCACGCTGGGCACTCCACCAACGTGTGGAGCGCCGTGTCTTCGCAGGATCCTCGCAGTACTGGCACTGCTGCGTTGTCTCCCGGTGGATGCGCCACAGATACTTACCCGTGTCCGGTAATTATCTGGCACATCCGGTAGAAGAGGTCACCGTGGTGCCTCTCCAACCACTCCTTCATGATCGGCCTCACCGCCGCGATGGTGGATTCCCTCCCCCCCCCCCCCTCAAGCGCACCATCCATGTCTCCATGAGTTCCTGGCGGAGCTGGGACCGCTGAGCCCTGATTTCTCGGGGCTCCGGGCTAAGGCCGTACGATTCGAACGCGAACAGGGGTGACCCGTTTTAATTTTGCCTCTGCAATTTTGAGTAAAAAAATGGTTGAAAGTTTATCTACACACTAGTAATTTATACCAACTTACGTGGAATCCGATTCTCTATGTGTCTACATAAACAATAATATTCAGTGTTGTGGTGTCGGTGGATAAGCAACGAAAAACTTAAGTTAAAATCCGTTTTTTATTTAAACTGTGTGAACTCGGTCAGTGATTAACAAAAGACTTGTGTATATATGTATAATAGCAATAAATGTCTATCATTAGCATTAATCGATTTTCAGCTAAGTGCTTCGAACTGTCACGCTAATTTTGCATATTTTGTGAGTTACTCACTGGTCCAGTGGTGTAAATGCTGAGTTTTTTGATCTCTCCAATGATACCGAGTTCGAACCCTGTTACCACCGGCACTATGTAAACATATTTTTTTGAGTCCGGCAGCAATATTTGGATAATTTTTGAATATATTAAACGTATTGATTGAAATATTTTATTGATAATTGAGATAATTTATTAGTTCCGGAACGTTAAGTAAGCGCCTGCAGAATTACTATTAGTGACTTGCAATAATACAACTTGTTAATAAGTGTTTGTCAGGGGTCACTATGCTGCCAGAGTGTTGCATTAAGGAATTAAAAAATGAAGATCACTTGCTGTGCACAAAATGCAGGAAAAGATATCACGTTACATGTCTAGGTATTCAATCAGTTAATGTGAAATCTATGGATGATTGGATGTGCCAGCTATGTCAAGCTCCAAGGGGTAAAAGAGATACGATGCCACTGAGTACAAACCATATAAATGCAGACTCGCTCGGCAGTAAACGCTCTAAAAAACGGCCAGCACCATCGCTGTCTCCAGATAAAATTCAGCAACCACAATTGACGAAAGATGATATACGAGATGTTATAAGAGAAATCTTGCGCGAAGAAATGTCATCGCATGTAAACCAATTAAAAGCTTCTCTGAACTTGGCCATTGGGGAGAAACTACAATCAATACAGAATGACCTTCAAGACGTGAAAGATTCTATGATTTTCATGAATACCAAATATGAAGATATTATGAAGAGCCATACTGTGACTTCAGAGCGACTGATCTTCCTTGAGGATCAGAACAAAAACTTACAATCGTGCGTTCACGAACTCAAGAACCAGGTCAACTTACATGAACAGTACTCCCGAGCTTGTAATATTGAAATTCAGCGGCTGAAGGAATCAAAATCAGAGAATCTTATCTCGGTGGTCAAGAAACTCGGCGACACCATAGGATGCACGGTGGGCGCAGAGAACATAAGAAACTGCACCCGAATTGCAAAAATAAACAACGCATCATCAAGACCTCGAGGAGTCGTTGTACAATTTAACTCCCAGATTTTCCGAGACAACATTTTAGCATCAGTTATGAAATTCAATCGCGCAAAGCCTAATGAAAAATTGAACAATAGTCATTTAGGCTTTACAGGCAACAGGGATCCCGTTTTTGTTATGGAACACCTTTCACCAACAAATAAGGCATTGCACGCGGCAGCAAGACTTAAAGCTAAAGAGCTCGGTTACAAATTTGTCTGGGTTCGAAATGGTCGTGTGTACGTGCGTAAGGTCGAGGGCACTGAACAACTATTTATTAAGAACATTGAAGCTTTATCTAAATTGCATTAGGGTACGTTTACCTGATTGTACAAGAAAAAACCAAACAAATGCTACTGTGATTGTTACATATTATAATTCACTACCTTAAAGGTATATTATCAGAATGTAAAGGGTCTTAAAACTAAAACACAAATTTTTTACCGAAATCTATGTTGTTGTGATTATGATGTCATTATCTTAACGGAAACATGGTTACAGGACCATATACTGAATGCTGAACTTTTTGATGCACGATATACGGTCTTTAGGAGGGATAGGGATCTTGGTTTGTGGGACAAAAAGGATGGTGGAGGAGTCTTGGTGGCTGTATTAAAAGTACACAACCCTCAGCGTAGAAAACAGTGGGAAACTAAATGTGAGGACTTATGGGTAACAATTGAAAAAACTGATGGTAGTAAGTCCATCAATCTGGCTTTTGGCTCTATATATCTGAGCCCACCTGTCAATAAAACGTTGTTGGAATTGTTTATTGACAATTGTAATAGCATTATTGAGCAGGCAAACTGTGTGCCGTGTATCGTACGGGACTTCAACCTTTCACAAATAGATTGGACAATAATAAATAGGTCATCTCCACTTATTACCGGATCCCAAAAAATACAAAAAGTGCTCGATTTTATACATGTTAACAACCTACAACAATGTAATACTGTACTCAATAGTCAGCACAAAATATTAGACTTAGTTCTTTTGGATGGATCTGTTGAGTGTTCGCTGCATGTATCTGACGATGCACTTACTAGGGTTGATCCGCTGCATCCCCCTCTCTTGTTTAATATTTCCTTAAACACACCTGTAAAACTCACACAATATCCATCTCGTACGAGATACAATTTTGCTAGGGCCAATTATGAACAATTTTTTTTTTTTTTTTTTTTTTTTTTTTTTTTTTTTTTTTTTTTTTTTAAAAAGAATATTAGTAACCGAAATTACTAATATTCCCCCTAACCCCTCCAGCTAAGCTAAATTGCTTGTGTTAGGAGTGGGTTCACGTCGGTAGTGTAATGGCCAGGATTCGAACCCGGGACCTCTCGATCGTAGGGTCGACTCCTTAACCACTAAGCTACCGACGCAACGTAACGAAAGCCTAAGCTCAATTAATTGGAAAACAACCTTGGACTCACAGTCTGGTGTGGATGCCATGGTGGCGAATCTCTATTCCATCTTGAAGAGTACCATAGAACAATTTGTACCAAGACAGATTGTTGGTAGGTCTAAAAACCCTCCTTGGTTCAATAAAAAACTCATAACAGCATTAAGGGAGAAGAAAAAGCTGTTTCGCAAATTTAAAAAGTATGGCAATGCGCGGGATGGTCTCGATTTGCAGATACTTAATAAGCAGTGCAAACGGCTGGCTATTGAGTCATATAATACTTATATTGCAGCAGCCGAAGATAAAATTGCACAGAATACAAAATGTTTCTGGTCTTTCATGAAAAGTAGACGGGGTAATGTGAGTTCCTATCCGGGGACGATGACGAATGGGTCTCAAACCTCCACAGACGGTACCGATATTTGTGAAATGTTCGCTGGTTACTTCGCCTCAGTTTATGATACACAGCCAAATCCTCCTACGGGATATTTGGAAAACATCCCAGACTCTTCCCAAGTAATGTCTATCTTAGAATTGAAACCGTCAGCAGTGTACCGAAAGCTTTGCGATATAAACTCTAATAAAGGAGCAGGTCCGGATGACATACCGCCAATATTTATTAAAAACTGTGCCAAGGCACTGACACTTCCCTTGTGGATGATTTATAGCAAATCTCTACAAGTGGGACTATTTCCCACAACATGGAAACTGGCAAAGGTGGTTCCCTTTGCACAAGGGCGATGAGGACAGTTTAGTCGAAACCTATCGGCCAATTTCGCTATTATCCACCATGGCCAAAATCTTCGAGTCACTTGTGTGTCCGGTTGTACTGCGGCATTTCAAATCCTCCCTTGCTGATTGCCAGCATGGGTTTGTGAGTTCCCGTTCGACATGCACTAACCTGGCGACCTTTATCGATGATGTAACTTGTACCCTCGACCGTGGAGGGCAAATGGATGTCATTTATACTGACTTCAGTAAAGCCTTCGATAGAGTGCCCCATGGATCACTTTTACATAAGTTGTCAAGGTACGGTTTCACTGGCCATCTCTTATCATGGTTGGAATCGTATCTGAGCCATCGGAGGTTTTATGTAGTAGTAAATGGTTATCGATCCAAGTCATATGACATAACATCGGGTGTACCGCAGGGTTCTCATTTGGGCCCGATTTTATTTAATATTTACATCAATGATTTGCCCTCATACCTGAATTTCTCTGTGCCCTATATGTATGCTGATGATTTAAAAATTGCAAAAGTAATTTCAACATCTAATCACGTTACTGAATTGCAGAATGACCTAAATCAGGTGATAAACTGGTGCACTATGAACGGCATGCAACTGAATCCCAAAAAATGCTGCTTTATAAGGTTCACCAGGAAATTAAAACCTGCAGCATCGTCCTACTGCATACAGGGCAGTAGTATAGAGGAGGTTGAAACTGTGAGGGACCTGGGTGTTGTCATTGACAGTAAGTTAACTTTTGTGCCTCATATAGAGCAGACTATCAAGAGAGCCTCGAAAATGCTGGGTTTTGTCATTCGTAATGGAAAAGCTTTCCGAAGACCAAATACAAAGATTTTATTATATAACACCTTAGTCCGTAGCATTTTGGAGTATTGTAGTCAAATATGGAGGCCGCACTACGCTGTTCACTCTTTAAGACTGGAAAGAGTACAGAAGAGGTTCTTATGGCATTTATGCCACAGTGTAGGACTGAAATATTCCTTGACGTCGTACAATGAGAGGCAGCTACACTTCGGTGTGCAATCTCTTGCCCAGCGTAGAGACTTTTTGGATATGTCTTTTTTGTTCAAAATTATGAGAGGGCTGATAGACTGCCCACAGTTATTGAGTAAATTTAGACTGACTGTGCCTTCGAGAAACCCGAGGAAAGCGATCGCACCTCTTGCAGCCCCTCTCAGGAAAACAGAGTTTGGTAGGAATTCAGTCATTCCCCGCCTATGTCGGTTACTTAATAGTTGCAGTTCGTCAGTGGATATCTACCATGATTCACTCACCACCTTCAAAAAAATGATCAAATTAAAGTTGACCTAGAACAATGTTAGCGATTCTCAAGGCATTCCTGATTGTTCATTGAAACTAATTTTGATTTATATTTTATTTTAATTGTGATTTTAATTTATGATTTTAATTTTGATTTTGATTTTGATTGTAATTTTGAATTTGATTTTAACTTGATTTGATTCGTTTGACATTAATTTGTTTGAAGTTGATATGTATTCATTCAATTTTTTTTTTTTTTTTTTTTTTTTATTATCCTTTTTTAGATATAACTCATAATAACTGTTTGATTGACATGATTGCATTATAATTACTTACTTGACATTAATTTACATGTAAATTTGACATTATGCACCATTGTGACAAATTAATCTATTACTATTTTAAAACTTTTCTTGTGACGTTTGTGTATTTTATGTTGTTTGTTTTTTTTTTTGTGCCGGCCCGATTTGAGCCTTGAACTCGATCAAAATTGAGCATGCAGTGGCTGCCTTAAAAGGTTAAACAACCAAATAGATCGATCGTTTGTGTAATTATAGCATAGTATTGTTGTATTAACCAATGGCTGTCCTAATCAATAAATAAATAAATAAATAAATAAATAAAGGCCAGGCTCCAGCGCCTCCTTGCACCATTGGTACAACGACGCAAAGGCTCTCGCTTCCGGGTTCCATGGAGGGGTCTCGGCTAGGAGACATGCCACCTCGACGGAGATCGTGCGATACCCCCTGATGACTCTGACCATCGCTTTTACCGAGCTGTTTAAAACAGCCACGTTGCGGGCCGCCAGAGTCTCCGTCCATACGGGGGCCCACTACAGGGCCATGCTTCGCACGATCTACGGTTATGCTGGTTCCCGCAGGTGGCCCCTCTGAGCCTCGTAAAAAACACATAGCCTCGGATTTGTGGAGGGCCACCGTCCCAGCCGCCGTATTCGACCCACGACTTGGGGCTCCGAGGCCTCAGATGCAACTGAGAACAACTCTAAGATGATGATGGACCTATTAAAAATCAATTACAGTAATTCTAAATCAAGTACTATTTTAATAAAAGTCACTAAAATTATATACGAGTACTGTACCGATATTCAAGCACCATTGAAAACATCTGTTGCTGAAAAAATTCACAAGTGTGAGTGATGAAACAACAATAATGACTATTTAAATGTTGTAATAAATCATTTCCACTTAAAAGAAGTGTTTTGTAGCGTTTTTCGTCGTGTCAGATGCAGCGTCGGGCATTTGTACGGAGCAGTGATCATTTGGGGCTAGGAAAACACAGTTTTAGTTTAAAATAGGAAAGGATAGAGCTTGCTAGCGACTTGCAGTCCTTTCAACATTAATTTTGGTGGAAGTAGAAATGAAAGTGGGATGGAAGTCACACAAGTGATATAATAATAATAATTAGGTCATTATGACGACCTCTATGGCATAGCGCTAGAACATTCGACTGCTAAGTCAAAGGTCGCGGGTTCGATTCTCGCTCATTGCAAACATGTATATTTCATTGGTTTGGGTATTTCAATGTATAATGGTGACCCTCTTTCCTGAGACTTTACCTTTAGCTTACCATCAGGCGAGGTGAAGTCAAATTGACGTGTCCTAAATATAAAAAAAAAAAAAAATTAATATGTATTTATTTACAAAAAAAAGTATCTAAGTACATAAAGCTTAAGGCTTTCACGGCCGGTGTTGCATGTAGAATATACTGCTTCCGCGCTGTTTGGCCGTGGTCCATCGGAAACTTGAATTCCAGACGTTTCGTCGATCACTGCGGTCGACATCTTCAGTGGTACCGCTTGGGTCGCCGTCGAGTGCGGAGAACCTTCCTCGGCGGCGAACTCGCTGCGACTGTATTTATGTATTTATAGGCGCAGTTGGAGGGGGTAAACAACGTGATCGGTCGTGATTGGTTGAGAGCTGCGCAACCGATGCGCTCGATCCTGATTGGTCGAGGCTAAGCAAGGGGGCGTGGCCTCCCGCTACCGCTGGTGGTGGCTTCGTCATGTTTGAATTGCGATGACGCGCGGCTCTCAGTGCTGGGTACCAATCTTTCTGGAGATGAAAACCTTCGTTTTTCCTATTAAAATTGTTGGGATGCTTGAATATTTCGATGGCTTCTCGACATAGCCGTGGGAAGAAATGTGAAGTGGTAGCTAGAACCTTTGTGTTCTGAAATTTGATGGTATGATGGGTATGTTCTGCAACCGCTGACTTGTCGAAGTGGCTGAGGCGGCAATTTCGTTCATGTTCCGAAAGGCGGGTCTTGACGCTTCTTTGAGTAGTGCCCACGTATACCAAGCCACACGAGCAGGGGATTCGGTAAACTCCAGCTGAGGATAGTGGGTCACGAGGGTCCTTGACTGAACGGTGAAGATTACGTAACTGCGTCGTGGGCTTGAAAATAGGCTTAATGTTGTAAGCTTCTAGCAGTCTCCCGATACGATCCGTTGTACCATGAATGTATGGCAAAAAGGCCTTCCCTAGAGGGGCAGGTTTCTCCTCATCCTGGTTCGTTAGAGAAGATTTCCTCCGATGAAGAGCTCTCCGTATCTCCTGGGCAGAGAATCCATTGGCTTGGAAGGCCGAGTCCAGGTGGCGTAACTTGTTTTGAAGGTGTTGAGGCTCACAGATGCTCTTAGCTCGGTGGACCAGGGTCTTGATGACTGACATTTTCTGTCTGGGATGGTGGCTGGAGTCCTTTTGTAAGTAACGGTCTGTGTGTGTAGGCTTTCGATAGACCCGGTGACCAAGGCTGCCATCCTCTTTTTTGGATACCAGGACATCGAGGAATGGCAGTTCTCCTTTCTTCTCTACTTCCATGGTGAACTGGATTTTAGGATGGATGCTGTTCAGGTGATTCAAGAACTTAGTCATCTCCGTGTCTCCATGACTCCAAACCACAAAGGTATCGTCTACGTAGCGGAACCAGACCTTAGGCTTCTTTCTGGAATTCAAGTTTCCGATGGACCACGGCCAAACAGCCCGGAAGCGGTATATTCTACATATCTAAGTATGTTTATCCACATTCTAAAACCCATATGAAGAGCTCTGCTTAGTTTGGGTATAGATGGCGCTGTGTATTATGTCCTAGACTATTTATTTATTTATTATATACAGCGCATTCTACACCCAAAATATTGTAAATACGGGTGCGCCAAAGTTCACCTAAATTTTCAACTCCGATAATTGGAAATCCGAAAATGTTCTTCCTAACATTTTTCATCCTAACAATCACAATTCCTAACTACTCTGTCTCTAATGTTCATAATTTCGAAGCATTCAACTTCATAATGTCAGTAGCAATAAACATCTATTATACTTTTATTAGTTTTCCTATATTTTTTCAAAATAACCATCTTTTACACTATTATTCAAAGTCATATCTTTTTTGTTTAGATGTCTTTTTATTCATAATAATCAGTATTTTATACATTAATTTTGCGTAACTTTACAAGTTTTAGTTATTTAGTTATTTTGACATAATATGTATAACGTATAAGAATAATAGTGCCATGGTACAAGTAGCACTTTACCCACCTTATACCACGGTACTATTTATAGTCATTGGTTTAGGGTTAGGTTAGAACTGTGACCACAACACACGAGCCGAGCGAGGGAAGCGAGCGTGCCACGGCAGCGGCCGGCGAAGTGCCAATTACTCGGTAAATATTTCTTTCCGAGTATTAGTGACAATATTATGGTAATTATGTTTAGGGATAAAAGCGTTATAATAAAAAACAGTAGGAGTTTTAATATATTTGCAAATATAATGTTATTAATTAAAATTTTCGGAAACATTAGTGTTATGAACATCGCCGGTAGTACTACGAATGAAAACTTTAGGATGAAAAATTTTAGGACGAGTGATCATTCGGATTAGAAATCACTAGGAAGAACAATTTCGGGTAAAGAACTTTAGGTGAGCCAATATGGACCCTGTAAATACATACTGTATATTAATATCACAATGATTTATTTTCATATTTACGCCTAACGTTAGATAAGTAACGGCGAACGCGATTATTTATAAAAAAATATTTATTTCATAAAAAGTGTTTACAATAAGAAATGTACTACGAGACTGATTTACTTAATTAATATTCTAATACAACAAAGCTATGACGAAATCGATGTGTCAACAATTCCGGTCAGCGCGTTTCGGCGTCGTACGATGCGTCGTCAGCAATCCTGCTGGTCGGCGGATTGCCTAACTCCTCCCTCCTTAAGACAGAAGCGCGTCCCGCAGCTTCTTGCAGCGTCCTCGGTGCGAAGTTCGAGTTGGCTTAGTTTTGTCCGCCTCCATTGCCATGCTTTCCATCCAATTACTGTTGCTAGAGCCAGGTAAAGTCCTAGTGTTGACCAGCTGGGCATTGCCATCATAATTTACCAGTCTATAGTGGGTTCTTCTAGTGTTTTGGCACGGTCCATGATCTTGTGGATGCTGTCCAGATCGACATCTTCTAACTGCAAGCTGTACTCGATATTCTGCTCCAGTACAATTGATTGGCTGGGCAGAGGTATTACCTCGTCTATTGTCACTGTATTAATGTTGGTTTTCAATGTCCGGTTGAGCACTTCTAGGTGACAGTCGCTTTTGTACTCGGTCTTCCTGCCACAGTGGGTTATTATGGTTTCTTCTTCTGGGAGGATAATAAGCCACTTATTATCCTGTAACCGTTGGATCTTTCCTTGCTTGATGTCCATCTTGGCACGGGTGCAGTTGGTGTTCTGGTGTTTGATCAGGCATACCACGCAATCTTCAGATTTCTCTACTGGTTGCGTCGTTAGTGACTGGCAGAGCTGTGTGTCTGGTGTTATCCTTTTGCAGTCTTCCTCCAGGTATGAGTACTCGCTGCTTTCCAGTGCTAGGTATTTGGCTTTGGGGATGATGGTCAGGCCTTGTTTGTCGGGAATGGAGTATAGATGGATAAGGTCGTAGGGATTTTGATCGGTAGATGGGATATCTAATATGAATGTCAATGTGTGCTCTGTACTGTAAGCTTTTACACTAATAGATTTCTCTATACTGTGTATATTCTTTATACTAACTGTATCTACTGGTCTGAATTTATTTAATTTTTGGATGGCCATCATCTCTGTAATAAGGCTATGGGGACTTATAATACTAGGGTGCATTACCTCTAACTGCGCAAAAGTCATAGCATCTTCTAAGATTACCAATTTATCTAAAAGTAATTGCAAACTAAAGTTAATTTGAATATATAAGTCTAGGAAGTGTATCTTATTAATAATTCCATTATAATTACGTGTGGTATTTCTTAATATTGAGCTTAATTTCTGTTGATTTTTGTTTACAAGATTGATTTGTTTGGTAAATTCGTCCACAGCGTGTTCGGCTACATATAAGATTTGTTTCTGAGATGTAACCACTTTATTGACTGAATTACGTAAACCAGATATTTCATTTTCAATTTTAACGGCGTCGTCATAATCTAAGTTGCCTGTAATTGTTTTAATTATAGAGCCTAAACCATTGATAATACCACATCTAGTTCTATGTTTGGGAGTTATAAATATAATTTTCTTACTTATCGAATTTATGCTGCTTTCTATTTGGTCCTTATAGGTTCTATGTAAATCCTCGTCGTCTTCAGCGTGTTTAGTCTCGGCATATATAACCATAAGCTTGAGCGCTGTTTCGTGTAAGTATGAGACATTATACGCGCAAGTCAAACTAAAAGTATCAACCTGTTTCAAAAGCTGAGCTTGTTTTAGAAGGAGGATTCCATTTACATTATCTACAGGATTAAAGGTTACGGTTGCGGCTGCGTAGAGCACGAAGGCTCCTGTGACGAGGACCCTGGAACAAGATGGGGTCTGGAATTTCTGCTACGTTGTTAGGATGCAGGTGGATGATTTTGTAGGGGCCTTT
Source organism: Cybosia mesomella (assembly GCA_946251805.1). Lineage (NCBI taxonomy): Eukaryota > Metazoa > Arthropoda > Insecta > Lepidoptera > Erebidae > Cybosia > Cybosia mesomella. The sequence continues at coordinate 8,289,649 of OX276398.1, read as the reverse complement.
GAATACCGGCTTTGTCTTGTCGCTCCTCGTAGTCTTGGCGAACTGTTTATAGACTGTTTCACCTACCTAAAACATCATTGCTTCGGCTGTCTGGTTTCTCTTTTCTATCACCTGTTCTTTATTTTTCGATACGTGAGCTGCTAAACACTCTTGCACTGCTTCTGCATTTTTCCGGTGATTAAGCACATAATCCTGGTAGAACTCTTTGGGGTAAAACAGTTCTAGAGGGTTCCTGGAAGCTGTGTGACCAAATAAAAGTTCTCGTGGTGTGTAACCTGTGGTGGAGTGGATGGCGTTATTATACGCTATAATAGCATATTTCATCAGGAACTGTATCGGTTCATCTTTGTTGGTCATTCGTTGTATTCTAATGATTTCGCCAATAGTTGAATGAAATCGTTCTATTGGTGAGTTTGAATTCGGATTGTAGGGTGTCGTAAAGTGGATATTAATGTCATGAGAGGCACATATTTCCTTCATCACGTCATTGTCGAATTTCGTGTCGGAGTCTGTGGTGATTTTAAGTGGCAAACCTAAGATAGAAAATATTTGCAACAGTGCTTCCGCTATGTGAACACTGCTAGATGCATTTAAGGGCACAGCTTGTGCAAATTTAGAAAAATTATCTATTACAGTCAGAAATGTTGCGCCGCCTGTGGAATATAGGTCCATGAATAGATGTTGGAAAGGTTTAGTGGGTGTTTCTGTTATAGCTAGTGTGGGTCTCACAGGATGTCTTTCATATTTCGCCCTGAGACACACGTCACATTGGTTTATGTACCTTTGGATAGAGAGTAACATATTGGGCCAATGATAATTTCTAAGGAGGTGTTTATGGGTTTCTTGGATTCCTCTATGCGATGATTTACCCTCATGGTACCGCTTTATCATCTCTTCTTGTTCGTTTTTATTTTCTATGACCGTAACACGCGACGTACACCGTATTAATTTGGGACCTCTGTCATTGAAGATGGTGGTGTAAACTCTCGAAAAAGCTAGGTAGAGGCTTTCATCGTAGAAATAGCAATGGAAGATACGATTGGCAATTGTATGTTCTTTTAGGAATTGAATTATTTCGGACTCAGTGTTATTAATTGGAATAAACACATCTATAATAACTGTTCTGGAATTAGTAGATCTATCTTCTACTCTATAAGAGGACCCTGGGGTGGATCTAATATAAAACTGTTTAAGTTGTTTGTCTATTGCGTCGGATAGTATAGGTATGCCATTATTTTCGTTATCAGGCTGTGTGTGGTTTGTCGAAACTAACTGGTCGGGGTCAATTATTGTAATGCTCATTGTGTCTGTGTCTTTGTCAGTATTTGATGGCACAGCGCTACTGGTTGCGATGTCATCGTCATCCCTCACGTCCCTATTGATATCATTAGGACGTAGCGGGTTGTTTTCTGCTTCTACATCTCTAAGTACGTCTTCTAATAGTCTGTTTACGTCTTCAGTTTCGTCCTCTCCGGGGTTAACTGCTAAGGAGTCTATACTGTTATGGAAAATTTTTACTCTTGATAATGCGTCTGCGTTGGTGTTTTGTTTGCCCTTTTTGTAAACTACTTGGTAATCGTATTCGGCTAGTTTTAGTTTCCAACGAGTTAATTTTGAGTTGGAGTCTTTTATGGACATAAGCCACATTAGAGGTCTATGGTCTGTATAGATTGTAAACTTACGACCGTATAGATAGGGGCTAAAGTACTTAGTTGCCCAAATGATTGCTAACAGTTCCTTTTCTGTGGTCTGTATCGGATAGTGTCCGTGATGCAAATGCAACCGGTTTGTCAGAGCCGACAGTTCCCTGTGAGAGAACAGCACCTAAAGCAAAGTCTGATGCGTCGGTTGTCAGGATAAACTGTTTGTCGAAGTCAGAATATTGCAGAATCGGGGCATTTGTCAAGATCTGTTTACATTTCTTAACTGCGTCAAGGAATTCGTCCGTGTGTAAGACCTTTGCATTCTTTTTTAAACAAGCTGTCAGAGGTTTTGTCAATTTAGCGAAGTCCTTAATGAATTTCCTATAATAACCTACTAGGCCTAGGAATGCTTTAATGTCTTTTTGAGTCTGTGGTATGGGGAAGTTTAAGACTGCTTTGATTTTGTCTTTGTTAGGCTTAAGGCCCTGGTCCGTCAGTTCGTGTCCTAAGAAGTTAACCTGTTTTTGTAGGAACTCTGACTTATCCAACTGTATTTTTAGATTATGAAGCTTGAATCGTTCAAAGACTAACTTTAGTTTTTCGTTGTGGCTTTGTAGCGAAGTAGATGCTATTATGACGTCATCGAGATATGTAAATACGTTATCCAGACCTCTGAGGATATGGTCCATGAGGCGCTGAAACGTACTGGGCGCGTTTTAAAGGCCAAATGGCATGCGCAGGAATTCATAGTGACCTCTCTCAGTCGTAAATGCAGTCTTTTAGATGTCGTCAGGGTGCATTTCAAGTTGGTGGTAACCGCTCGCCAGATCGAGGGTCGTAAAGTACTGAGCTCGTCCTAGTCGATCAAGAATGTCGTTAATATTAGGTAAGGGATATTTGTCTTCTATGGTTCTATCGTTAAGTCGTCTATAGTCAATTACGAGTCTCCATTTAACCTTTCCAGAAGCGTCGGGTTTTTTTGGGACTATATGAACAGGGCAGGACCATGGTGAAATACTTTCACGTATGATTCCTTGTTTTAGTAGATTATCAATTTGTTTCTGAATTTCTATACGTTGTTGGGGGGCTTGTCTGTAACTTCTTACAAAAATTGGAGTGTTATCAGTTACTCGCAGTTGATGTTTCACTGCACTAGTAAAAGACAATGGTATGTTCTCAGAGTAAAATATTTCTCTATATTGATAGCAAAGTTTAGTAATCTCACGTCTCTCTTCCTCGTTCATATGGTCCGTTCGAATTTTCTTTAAGTTTTCCCAGAGTTCTTTGTCAATGTCAGTACGAGTTTCACGTGTGTTAATTTTGTGCCCACTCTATATGTCTACAGTAGCGTGAAATTAAAACAATTATATCTATATATTACTACCTTGCTGGTGACTTTGGCTAAAAATAAACACAAAGGAAATGCAATATCATATACTTGCTTATTATGCACTGCGAAGCGTATACCGCGAGTTTAGCGTGTATACGAGCAGGCCTTTTCTTAATTAAATATATCTAAATGTTATTTGTTTGCAGCGATTTTAGCCTACACACAAAAACACATTAACATTCAAAATTACGACAGGAAATATAGCACAGGAACTGGGAATACAACAAGCACTCACCCTAGTATCCTCTGCATCTCCTAGTCGGGCCTTGTAGTGCAGCAGGACCTTCAATTCTCCGGATATCCCGCAGGGTTGTCGCCGTCTAAAGATTCGTTGCGATCGCGAAGATAACGATAGATACCGTTCACTCAGGTCGAAGAGATCTATTCGAAGTTAGAGTGTCGCGATCCTACCGACTGCGCCAGATAAGTAACGGCGAACGCGATTATTTATAAAAAAATATTTATTTCATAAAAAGTGTTTACAATAAGAAATGTACTACAAGACTGATTTACTTAATTAATATTCTAATACAACAAAGCTATGACGAAATCGATGCGTCGACAATTCCGGTCAGCGCGTTTCGGCGTCGTACGATGCGTCGTCAGCAATCCTGCTGGTCGGCAGATTGCCTAACTCGTTAGTTGTTTTTTTTTCAGTTCAGTATTATAATTAGTTGATTGGATATCATACAAAGCAACTAGGAAATAGGGCAGTTCTGCATCCAATTATACGGGTACTATTTCATGGGTCGTATTATTTATATTCCACCCATGAAATAATATCCGTTCCACGGCAAATGGCTTATCCTCTTTTGTGTGGGACCGAAGATTATAAAAAAATAGTGATCGCGTTCCATCACCACACAGGAGTCAATTCCGGGATATGTGCTATTCCAGAAAAAAAAATATCTCTCAACCTTACATTCAGATCCGTACCGCCGTACGTACACGTAAGAACACGTGATTCAGTAACAAATATCTATCCAAACTTTCACATTTACCTAGCAAAATAGTAGTCATTTATTCCGCGCACCCTCAGACTGTGAAATGACCTCCCTGGTGAGGTTTTCCCAAGCGATCACAATATGGGGTTCTTAATGAGTTTTTCAAGTTCTTCAAGGGGATTAGAAAGTTTTTACTGGGTCGGTGGCGCGAGTGTGGCGCCCCTGGTGTTCGCTTTCCATCAGGTGGGCCGTGTGCTTGTCTGCCACCAGAGTGGTATAAAAAAAAATTGTGTCCACAAAGAGAAACCACAAAAAAAATGATTTATCACATTTCATGTCTCAACTGAACAAACCACAATGCCTCGAAATCTTTACCATGAAAATTCAATGAAAATACTCCACAAATCCTCTTATTTAATGGCCCGTGTATCATCCAGTTTCACGCCCTCCGCTTTGATTAATAGCTTGCATCCAACCAACACTCTCTGTCACAGTCATTACTGTCTAAACTCTAAATCCTTCTTGCTTTGGATGATTTAAAACGGAGATGTCAACGTACTTTGGAACTTTCATCTACCCGGTTAACTCGGAATGAAGTTTTACGGATTAGGAATTAGAAGTTACGGAAGGGTGACTTATGGAAGGAAGCTCGACACTAGTTAAAGTTCACTTGATCGTCACAATTCGCTGAATTACTGAGACTACTTAGCTCTTATGAATATGTTCATTTCATTAAAGTTCTATTCGACAATTTCTGACAATTATTAGAAATAATACGATTGTTAAAACTTGAGGACATCTGATGACAAGGAATTAGACCGGTTTCCTGTCCAGACCCGGCCAAAAAAATAGATCCCGAAATGGAAGGTTTAATTAATAACAGTAGAGTAAGCTCTTGAAGTGTGTAAGGACGGAAGCAGATGACACGCTGTTGACTTCGCCTAGGGAGGGAGCGGAAAGGAGGAAGGTGTGAGTATATGTATCAAACATACGGCCTATGTGAAACTAGACATAAATATATTGTTATATTATGTGGGAAAGTGTCTGGCTCATATCGTGATCACTGTACCTATTACGCTATACACGGTAAACTAGGTAATAAATGGAGATAAAAATTCGGACAAAAAAACAGAAAATTATTCGTCGGCGTCTAAAATTGTACAAAATTATTCGTGAACATCTGAAGTTTAACAAATGTTATTTTTAACCAACTTCTAATAAGGAGTTATCCATTTCACACGAATGTTTGTAATATTATTGGATATAATGTATATTGTATGCATTGAATGCAAATAATATAATATTGCAGTTTCACATGGAGTATGTATCTATCAAGATCCTCGGGACCCAAGCACAGCAACCTACTAACCGGTACCTGGTGATTAATGGACGAGGCTCTAGCGCACTCTGGCGGAAACTTTCCTCTCGGGGTTTCAGAGGCAAATGGCAGTTGCTCCGGCAAAAGCCAAGATAAAGAGTAGGAGAGCGGACCCGAGTCTCTAAAGTACATGCTTTGGATGCAACTGGAACACCGCTTATTATTCATATTGCAGTTTCAGTAATAACAATATGTTAAAATTGTATTCATTTCATTAACAGCAACTATATTAAAATAATCAGTAATTAGTCATAAATGAACAGACATCCGCTCATCTGGGTGACATTGGTTTTCATTTCGACTGTTTCTGAAAATGAAACCTAGCTAGATCGAGTTATCACCCCCAAAACCTCCAGTATACAAAATTTCATGAAATTAATTGGTGCCGTTTTCGAGATTTAGATTTTATACAAGAATTGCTCATTTAAAGGTATTAGATATCATTTATTAAGCACTCAATTGTAAATTTACATTCGATTTATCTCTTATTAAAATGTATTTGCTTATAAATTCTTATTCCAAACTTTTGAAGTTCTATAAATCTACCAATCAGAAAAATATCTGAATTGAAAATACAAAATTTGTGAACTAACTAAAGTATGATTAGCGAAGAAAGTTATCTGAAAATACGGTTTCAGACGATAACGATAATATTGGGGTTAGAGAAAGAATTCTTCATTAAATAAAATTAACCAGTTATCGTACCAATCCTTACTAATATTCTGCTTACGTAGAAAACTGATAGTGTTCCCGCCATCTACTGGAAACTGTTCTCAGAATACCTAAGATAAGAAAGAGTGTGGAATAGAAAAAAAACCGGTCAAGTGCGAGTCAAACTCGTGCGCCGAGGGTTCCGTAACTACCCATTATACCGCCATAATAAAATTGGTATCGCAATAAATATCTTCTTTTATTTTCTTTCACACAACAACACAATTTTATTTATTTACCTCATTTGAGGTTGGTGCTAATTGAGCTAATCCTCTAAATTATATGAGCACCCATACAACTCAGAGGTCTATCTTAATTGGCGTCAACTATGTATGTCTGGGGACACCCTTTTATTTTATTTTTTTATTATTCCTTTATTCGTGCTGTAAGACCTTACTCAGTAAAGGAGGCAGCGATCACGCTGACGTAACAGTTAGCTCTGCCGCCACACCACACAGATTTTTAATAGTCATTTTAGTAATTTAATCATTTTTCATCCCGCTCGATCAGTCTGTCACTAATTAATTATCACTTGGTAAGTTATCTCCGCCAGTTGAGCCTAACATTTAATTGAAACTTTTTACATGGTAATATTCTATCAATGAATTCTATTTGAAGCGTCGGTAGCTTAGTGGGTAAGGAGTCGACTCTACGATCGAGAGGTCCCGGGTTCGAATCCTGGCCATTACACTATCGAGGTAAACCCACTCCTAACACAAGCAATTAAGCTTAGCTGGAGGGGTTAGGGGGAATATTAGTAATTTCGGTAATAAATATACTTAAAAAAAAACTAAACAACAAACACTTCTGGTATTCCCAAACAGTATCAAATAAAACAGTTACGGTTACAAATAGCTGATTTAGAGTCTCATGAAACGTGATAAGATTACTTAATTTGTCTCCGTCTCCGAACACACAGATGGAGCCGATTGGAGATAAATAGACTGCCTTACCCATCAACGAATACTGTCATTTATCTCAATTATGTTGCCTAGTGCCTAGCGTATTGACAGACGAGGGCTATCTTTACTATTCATAAAGCTGAAAAGGTTATTTTATTTTAGGTTACAACGAGTTACTTCCGAAGTGGAAATGGCTCATTGCTAGAGAGAAAAGTTCCCCTTCAAATTGATTTCCTTAATATTCCTAAAATGTTTGATTTCAAACTCTTTTTCTTTCATTGATGAGTTAATTTTCTTTACTTATTTCAAAGTGTTTGCAATAAAAATCGGTTTTATGGTAGAATAAAATCTAAACGAGATATTACCGAGCGATCATTAGTGTCAAGAAACGGTAAAAAGGTCTCGCCATTTTCGCCGCAAAAAAGAAATCGTCACATCCATAATAGTGAACATAAGCAATGTTGGCTTATGACGTGATAGGATACAATAAATATTATTTATGGTTTATAAAATAGTATCATAGACAGATTGGACAGTGTTAACTTTTTTTTAGATATAGTTTGTAGGACGGTACAATAAGTGTGAAAGCTAATAACACATGCACCGATAAAGCAGGATCCGAGCTACTACGTACAGGCAACAAAAATTGATATACATTACAATGTTTACTTTTTTTTTAAATCTTTATTTGTTTAGGAGCTTTTGTTTAGGTCTAAGAGGCTATGCCAACTCCATCGTACCCTGAGCTTACATATGACTTAAAACTATCTAATCTACGTGTACACTACGCTTTCAAAACCTCATATGTCATTTTATAAATTAGAATAGCAGCTTCAGAGAGAGGTTTGGCCAGATTGTTATAGAACCTCCCAACGTCCATCGATCGCATATCAGCAACTCCCATTAAAACCACTCTTAATACCCGTGTTCGGACACATTATTTATTTCCATTGGAATACATGTACCTACCAATAATTGACTTATAATTAGTTTTATCATCCCCAGAAAACAAAGTAAATATAATTAATGTTTTATTTATTACTAGCTGACCCAGCAGACTTTCATATTTATTCACCTTTTAAACCTTCACTGGACCTCCACAAATAATTCAAGACCAACATTAGCCAAATCGGTCCAGCCGTTCTCGAGTTTTAGCGAGACTAACGAACAGCAATTCATTTTTAAATATAAAGATTTTATGAAGGATTTAAGAGCTAAGGTGATTAATAAATTATTATTTGTTAAGCTACTTTCATCGTTTACTGTACGTCCATCCTACTGGCTATCTGACAGTTGGTCGGACGCCATTGATCAAAACATTCGTAGACCCTTTGGTTTGGTTCTACATTTTCTCATTTTTGCTGTTGCTATGTTTTACTTATTAGTAAGTGACTTCAATGTATACTGCATTGTACAAAAAAAAAATTGCAAAAAAAAAGTTTTGGAACGGTCACACTACAAAAAGATCAGCTAAAATGATCTATGCAATACAAGTATGTAGCGTTATCATCTTGGGAAACCTTTCTTGAATAACATTTCCGGACATGCAAAATGTTTAGCTGAAAGCACAAAAACACTCACACAAACAAACCAAACATAAGGAAAATTCCACGCCAATCCCGTTGCTGACTTTTGTAAAGATATGTTCAAATGAAGCTGAAAACTGAGGGTTGAAGTCGTATATTCATCGTAGATACGAAAAGTGGTGCTTTTTTTCTAGAATAGTAGCAATTCCTTTTTAGGGTTCCGTAGCCAAATGGCAAAAAGCGGAACTCTTATAGATTCGTCATGTCTGTCTGTCTGTCCGTCCGTATGTCACAGCCATTTTTTTCCGAAACTATAAGAACTATGCTGAAACTTAGTAAGTAGATGTATTCCGTGAATCGCATTAAGATTTTCACATAAAAATAGAAAAAAAAAACAAACACACACAAAAAATTTCTCTGTAAAACTTTAAAATATTAGATTACATTTAAAAGAAAACCACTTGGCAGCACTCATTGGCTGCTTTTGCCTCATAAAAACGTCAAAAACGATCAAGATGGAACAAAGGACTTATCAAACACGCTTCTCTGCATGCATAATGAGAAAAACCATAGATTAAAATTATTATTACGCAGAGGGAAAAAAAATAGCACCTATTATTTGTTCAGGTAAACTTTTTGATATTATTAATAAGCCATGATGTTGTTATGTTTCCTTGTATGGATTATGTGATTACAAATAATAATTATAAATAGGTTATTTATCTCCAATGGCAGATAATTCGATTCTTCTACAGTATAAACAAATATTTTCCTGTTTACATTACATAACTACTGTATACGATTTCTTGTTATTCACACATATTAATTTGTGTTTATTGCATTTTTTGTGTAATGTTATGTTACGTAACATAAACTGCACAACTAATTGTGCTATACTGCTATAGGGAAGGATTTTCGATTGGTATTCCCGACCGCACAACTTATTGTGCTGTGTGCATGCTAGTTGGTCAGTATTCGTATTTATGCATGATTGGTGTCGTTGTAGCAATGTTAACAGTTAAATTCTTCAAAACACCGGGGTCACCATTCAAATCAATACTATTTATGTGATAATAAATTACCCCGGTTCCTTTTCGACGTAAGTTTGGTGATTTTCATTTTCATTCAATACATCCATTTTTTCTTGGGCCGACCCCTGCTTATAAAGCTAGCAAGCTAACTTTGAACCTTTCAAACAACATGACTGTCATATCTTCTCATAATATTGTCTATACCATGACAGCGGTTCGCTTCTTATGTTGTCACCTCTACGTAATTTAGAAAGTCTATGCCTGAAGCTTGGAGATTATTGCCCCCCAACCTGTAACAGTATGAGAATTGCTAAATGAGTTCTAATGTTCACTCCGTGTTGTAAGTGGTCGACTTGTTTAATTAGTATTATTTGATAATGTTGAACATTATTATTACGGTTGGTACTGCTGTTTCTATGTTTAAAATTAGAATTGTACATACTTAATGGGAAAATATTTAAAAAGCTTGTTAGAAAAGGATAAGATTTTCAGCTACATCTGGTTATTATAGTGACTACTTATCTATACTAATATTATAAAGAGAGAGGCTGAATTTTGTGAGTTTGTATATTTGTTGTAATCTACGAAACCACTGCACTTATTGAAAAAAATCTTTCACCATCTGAAAGGTATATTATCCCCGATATATATAGGCTATATTATGTTTAAATAACGATGGCTTGAATAAACAAAGGAACCCTAAAAAAACAGTCGCACTCCGGGAGTGCCGCTGTTTTTTGTTCTATAGAAGTGGAAACATGAAAAAAAAAATTACAGAGCCATCTATCTGGTTCATCATGAATCGATTCGAAACTTCATCAAGGTCAGAACAAAATAGTACATCAGCTACAACAAAGATGGCGTTGTTATAAAAAAATATGGAAAGCGTTACAGTGACGATGACGCTATTTCCACGATTTTTGTTCATCCAAAAAGTACTCAATGCGCCTAAAGAAGTTTTCACCTCAAAAAAATCATAGCATCATATACATGAAGCGAAGCGGGAGCGGGTTGCTAGTGGAAATATATATTGGAAAAAGGCGAGACGTCGCGGGTTTGAACTCCGGCCATTACACTATCGACTTGAACCCACTCATCAACCATCAGAGAGGGCATCATCATCAGTTGCATCCGAGACTTTCACCTCGGAGCCCGTGGTCTGCTTGCCGTTATTTCTAAGAAGGGATATCGATATTACTTGAATTTTCGGATACCAGTATACCAACATACTGATAGCTGCAACATACTGCAACAAGCTGGTACTATGCTAATTTTCTATTGTCGTCCTGAGACGTAAATAGAAATTACCTTATTCAACTAACTAGGGCCTCTAGACAAAGTGACATTCTATTTACAATAAGGGCAATCGCTTTTCCAGCACTTTGGGATTGACACAATAATGTGACTACCAAAATTTCATGAAATATAAGTGAGTTTGTACCTCGAAATAAATTATTTGTTACATTATTAGGTGTTATTACTGTACGACCTCAGCTCCGTCCTCCTTGAGCGCAGGCCTGGGGGTGGCAGGTGAGGCCGCCTGTCACCCCAGCAGAAGTAGGCCGGGACCAAACCGGGGCAAGACGGGGACACCATGGTTTCCAAACCCGAGGGGGCCATCTCGTAACTGGAGATGGCCCAGGGTCAGTCAGGGTGCGAGGGATATGCTCTATGCGCAACCTTACACCCCGGCGTCTGTAGACCCGAGACGGCGTGCGGTTTTAGTCGGTTCAAGCCCGACATAACCGCCCCCGCTGGCAGGCGGGGGGGGGGGGGTATCCGAAGGGATATCCGCACGAAAAAAAAAGGTATTATTACTGTTTTGTGAAAATAAATGATTTTGATTACAATTTCTCTCTGAGCCAACTACCTTCATTGACTCTTTGAACAGTGAAATTGTGCCTCTTCTGCCCACTAAAACGTTTAGATACCTTTTTTTTTCTTTTTTTTTCGTGCGGAAATCCCTTCGGATACCGCCCAGCTGGAGAGCGGGGGGTCTCCAGCGGGGGCGGTTATGTCGGGCTTGAACCGACTAAAACCGCACGCCGTCTCGGGTCTTAAGACCCCGGGGTGTAAGGTTACCCATAGAGCATATCCCTCGCACCCCGACTGACCCTAGGCCATCTCCGGTTTCGAGATGGCCCCCTTACTTGCTCTCCACTGTGCCATCTGCTAATCAGAGGGACACGTGGAAAGCTTCCGAACAGCCCTCAACAGGGCCGTCCTCGCCTCGGTCGGAGTTGGCCGTAGGCGGCAGCGTCTCTCCCACCCTAGGAGAGAGGCGCTGCCGTCTCCGTTGCCCAGGGTGCACCGCGTGGAGGTCCCCAACCAAGCACCCCAAGTGAGTTTGTACCTCGAAATAAATTATTTGTTATATTATTAGGTGTTATTACTGTACGACCTCAGCTCCGTCCTCCTTGAGCGCAGGCCTGGGGGTGGCTGGTGAGGCCGTCTGTCACCCCAGCAGAAGTAGGCCGGGGCCAACCCGGGGCAAGACGGGGACACCATGGTTTCCAAACCCGAGGGGGCCATCTCGTAACTGGAGATGGCCCAGGGTCAGTCGGGGTGCGAGGGATATGCTCTATGCGCAACCTTACACCCCGGCGTCTGTAGACCCGAGACGGCGTGCGGTTTTAGTCGGTTCAAGCCCGACATAACCGCCCCCGCTGGCAGGCGGGGGGGGGGTATCCGAAGGGATATCCGCACGAAAAAAAAAGGTATTATTACTGTTTTGTGAAAATAAATGATTTTGATTACAATTTCTCTCTGAGCCAACTACCTTCATTGACTCTTTGAACAGTGAAATTGTGCCTCTTTTGCCCACTAAAACGTTTAGATACCTATAGAGAGAGCATTAAATTTTTAATAAGATCCCTCACACATTGGAACAAATAAATGTTTTTAGTTCGACTCATTGTTAACACTCTGGAACGGAAGAATAGGCACAAAGGGGCAATAAAGTGTATGTATTCTGTACAGTATTACCCTACAGTAAACAAAGAGTTCACACACGCAATGTGATACCTTCAATCTTCAAAGTGTCGCAGTAAATACTACATCTATCTCCATTGTCGTCAGCTCTGTCTACAATGCGTGTATTCTCGCAAATATTCGCTCGTGTATTGTCGCTAGCTTCAAAAGGAAGTACTCGTATATAGTTAAGTACGGTTTGGAAAGGTTTGCTAGCGAAAGTACTAGCAGAGAATACTAACTATTACGAAGGGTACAGTCAGCGACAAAACTTGCTGCACACTTACAAATTTGCAAAGGGGTTTTTGGAATTGGAATACATAAATAATACATAATCTTCATCCGAGCGCCAATACCGATTGCATTCAAAGCTTACACCTTGGAAACTGAGGTCCGCTGTAAGACACTTCTGCTTTTTTATCTTTTTTAGCTTTGGATTATCTTAGATTTCTGCTATCTGACTCCCAAAGCCCGAGACAAGAATTTTCACCTGAGCCTCGTCTGTCTATCAGCAGTATTAGCTGTAAATCCAAAATACGTCAATAAATAATTGGTGTAGAAGTTTTCTGTGATACTCAGAAAACAGTGTTAGTTCATGAGAGTTCATGATTTGTTTACTTTTTCTAATATTTACAGCTAAGGCCAACCGTAAACTAATATGTGTTATGTTAGTTCCGTTGCTAACTGTACCTACCAGCGTGAATAAGATGTCGAATGTTATACAAACAACGAGCTATGTCGTTTCTCATAACGCCTTACAAAACTAAATGATTCAGAAACGTGTTTAGAATAATAGCCTATAGAATTAGCACACTCGACAGCTGGCAGGTATTAGGTAATCTGTGGCATTAGTGTGCAAATTAGAGAATAGGCACTATTGTACTAAATTGTTACATGAAATTGTAAAACTTAGATGGTAATGAAAGTTCAGTTCGTGTTTACTCGTAATGAAATACATATAATTCTAAACGTATTAAAAAAGTGATTCTTGTCATCATAGTAATAGGTACCTATATTTATACAGTAGATTTGTACTATCTAGGAAACCGCTTTATGAATTTTGTCCTAAAAAGGTTTTGACAGACAGACAGACGGACAACGAAGTATAAGAGCTTCGTTTTTTCCTTCTGATATTCCGTACCTCAAAAGGATAAAACGGAACCCTAAAAAAAGAATAAAATGTTTGATAACTAACTTGATTGTTTATAATACCTATCCATCCATTCTAGCCTCCCGAAATATACACTCTTGTGATACTCCAATAAAATTTACTTAAAATAAAAGCATAAAAATCAACTTAACCTAAAATCATAACACTGGAAAATGCAATATATACAGATTATCCACTGATATCGCCGATAGTTTACGCGAATATCACACAAAATAAATCGCGATAGAATCTGGTAAAAAATTGTAAAACAATTTTTTATCGGATTCATTCTGAAGAAACCAATTCAAGGTCAAGGTTAATTTAAAAAGGCAACAAAATTTCAAATACATTACGCGAGTGTTATAAAAGATCTAAACTCACTTTACACCCTCATAAAACTCATTACAATCTTTTTGAGTGATGGATGCAGTAAAAATATCAAAACCAATTTATCTAAGCGCTTTATATTGTTAAAACTTTATTATCTCTTTAAAATACAAACGTCAAAAGATATTGCTATTATAATGTGATACAATTTTGGAGTTGATGTGAAGCGTTTTGCTATTTTATGGAAACATTAGGCGGACTATACGATTTTGAAAAGGTTTTGGTATTTTACAGACTATTTTAGATTTTAATTTGATAATGGGAGGTTGACAATGGGAGTGTTCTGCATCTCGATGGCCTTAAAGTGACGCACCTTGATTTATGAGTAGTCGCCGGCCCTTTAAAATTCTCTTAACGCCTTTCAGATGACCCTCCCAGACCAGAGTAACCTAGTAAGGTGGGGGAAGGCCACAGAAAAACAATGTTATACTTGTGGCGAGGCAATAGGGACGGCTAGACACATATTAGTAGGATGAAGGGTGCTTCTCGATAGAGGCCAATACTCACGCCGCCGCCACGATAAGGTGCTTATCATCATACGTGAAGCAATGAGCCTGGCAGTAGCTAGAAGCCCAAAAAGGATTGATTACTAACAGACGTCATATCAACTTTGTGTCTGAAGGTGCATCCATAAAATCCAGGAACAAACCTTATTCAATCTTAGATACTGCCCCAGATTGGACTCTCCTAATCGACACGTATCAAAAGCACTATAAAATTCCGGAGGATGTTGGGGTTTCGTCATCTAGACCTGACATATTTCTTTACTCGAGAGCGATAAAATATGTGGTCCTTGTGGAACTTACTGTACCGTGGCAAATAAATATACCGAAGGACCACACAATGAAGAAAAATAAATACTATGATCTCACAAACGAATTAACCAAAAAGGGTTACGTGGTTAATTTGTACGCAGTGGAAGTGGGAGCGAGAGGCATCCAGCAAAATCTCTCTATAACCTACTTAAAGATCTAGGCCTATAGAGAGCTACAATAAGCTCATTACTAGGACGAATGTCCAAAACGGCACCAGTAGCATCGCATCAAATTTGGTTAGACAGGGAGGGGAACTTGGGTAGTGAAGGTGAGTGTTGATGTAAATCAACAAAAGGGGCCGCTTCTAAACCTACACTTGGGTCGCAAGACCCAAGCACTGTCCCGAGTTCCCAACTCAGCAACGCGATGGACTCGGCACCCGCACGTAGAATCCATGGATTGCTAAGAATATCGATCTCTGTATTAAACCTTCATGCACACGCGTACAGAGACGAACTTAATACCACAGATAATATATGCCAGTCAACTTTATACAGTCCGCCTTTGTAGGAAAGCCTTTGCGGAAAATCAATCATTTTTATAAGTAATCAGTTCGTCAAATGACTGCACCCAACTGGATGGTGGTAAGAGGCTAGGGTGAAGTCCAGAAGATACGAATCACCATTCCGGATGCTGACGATCCTAAAATGGTGGACCCTATATGACGGCTTCGACAGATGCTTTTTACACCCAATTAAAGGACCCGGTATTGTAAGAAAAAGGAAACACGTGTTCGTGTACAGCATTCGAATTTTTTATCGTGTGAGAAAGTAAGGAAGTCCCGAATTGGTTGGTTCGAGATGGTATTGGTTGTACCATATGTGGTTTACACCGCATTTAATCGCGTATTGTGCAGGGGATCTCCAGTTTCTTCGTCCAGACGTTAGCTGAGTTGCACAAAGAATTCGTGAGCGCCTCGACCCCACGAATCGAGATTCTCGTTGCCAGATGCGAAGAAAAAATCGTTTCAACTTAAAAATTTCAATGTTGGCCGCATGGAACCGAACATCTGTACACTTAGACATGGACCATAGCACATACTTCGTATCTTGTAAGAAATATATGGTACATAATAATATTGTTGCCATACATTGAACAAATCGCTGGAATTTCGATCGAAAAAACTACTTCCTAGAAGCAAATTCAGCTTAGCATTTTTTAATCTTTTAGATAAACTTATTTCTTTCAGCACTACAGTGAACTCTTATCAAAATGGCACTTGAATTTTGTTGCTACAAAACGGTGACACTACCCGTGACTATGACTACTGAAAAGCAATCAATACGTCGGGATCAGTGTACTTAATGAAATGACACCAAATAAATCATGATAGATTGATTGCCCTGTGCGATAAGGCCGCCAATTGTATATGCCGCAAAACTGTGCCAACCTTATGCTTCTGTAATACTGTTCTTGTGTACATACAATAAAGAGAAATATTATTATTATTATTATAGATTACGATAAAAATATTTGTTCGCGACAGACACTTAGTGAAGTGCTTGTGATTTGTGAATCATAAAGATGTAATAAAAAATTTGTGACTAAATCGTAAACAAGTGATTTGTGACAAAACAAACAGTAAATGATCGTTAGACATTCAATCAATATAGCCACCGTACGCATGAGACGGTCGCAGCACCCTTATGTTAGTAGCTTTTAAGAATTTCTATTATGTAAATCATTGTATTGTAATTTTGTTAAATCAGCCATAAAAGAGCTGTTGCATGTGAATAAAAGTTTGTTTTCCATATAGAGTCGATGAGTGGCTACCATTTTTTTTTTTTTTTTTACGTGCTGAAATCCCTTCGGATACCCCCCCGCTGGCTAGCGGGGGTGGTTATGTCGTGTCTCGACTAAAACCGCACGGTGTCCTCCCCAAGTATCCGTTGCCGGGCACCCCGGGTAAGCCCTCGAAAGGATAACCCCAGGGTTGCCGGCCTCGCCTGGTGGGGTCGGGTTTTATCCCGCTTCGATGAGTTGGCAGGCGTGTGTAGGGCACACACGACACGCCTCCGCCACGGCCTGCTTCTGTAAGGACGGCGAGTCGGCCAACTGCCGTCCTCAGGCCCCGATCATGGAGGTCGGTAGTCCCGGGCGTAGATGAGTCTGCGGCGTCCTCGCCGCAGACTGCGAAACTCGGGGGGCAGGGTTCTTTCCCGCTAACTCTCCGCCGTCTCCTTCGCGCGCATTACCTACTCGCAGAAAGAGGCGGCGGCGTGCCACTTGCTCCCGTCGGAGACCACGGCCCTCACCATGGTCTCCAACGAGAGAACGTCCACGCCCAGGACCGCAACGAGATCCCGGCGTTGACTCGCCCAGTGAGTGGCTACCATATAGTAATTCATTTAACATTGTACAGTATATAGCTTTTATGTAATCAACCTATAATGTCACAAAGTAGAGCCTAGCCACTCATAATTGCATTTATAAACCGTTGTAATTGTTAAATAGTAGTCAGTATACATTAAAAACCCTTACCATGGGATGGGTGGCCCTACCCATCTTGTTGCATCTAGACTATTGAATTCTAGTACATAGTTTGTAAAATAGACATAAAAAACTGTAAAGTAGATAGTGAAAATCAATGTAAAAATTCCGTATAATTTGTTTGTTTTTTGACGGCTCTCGTCATGGTAAAGGCTGAGAGAAGCTAAGCTGGCACGACATTCCGTACAATTGCGACATCTTAGCCGAGTCGCCAGCAATAGTCTTCGAGACTTCTCTCAGACTTTGCACTGAATGGATGGGCCATTATTAAAGCCAGATGATTCAACCGAATTAACTGTGTCTTATTTACTGGTGTTCCTATTCAATCCAATTCGGAACCGTACCGTATACGCGGCCGGTTTATCCTTTCGCTTAGAGAGACGCACAGGGACGAGTAACTCTACTTTCCCTGACCTCGTTCGAAAGTTACAGTCCACACCGCCACTGCATGGCAGGGAAAGAGTGTGCATACTGACGTCCAGCCCCTCTAAATGTACTAAGGCGGGCATCAGCTGATCGCTAGCGTTTAGATCTGCGTTCCATGACCAGATAGAGCGTCACGTGAGGCCTGTTCGCCACAATATTTTATTTCAATGTGTAAGTAAGGTTCGTGTAAACTTTCGAAAATACTTATTATGAATTTTGCTCTAAATAGAGTTCGTAAAATATCACCAACTATGTTTTTCGGTCCTATGTAATAGGGCCTATTGCCACAAACTGGGTACTTTTCATGGGCTGTGTAGTTATTGTTAGATTGACAATAGCTATAGCCATCTTGCCCTCGACATACACTGCAAGAGATGGGATATTTCTTTGTTCTACGATACAGAGAAATAAAAAGCGGCCAAGTGCGAGTCGGACTCGCCCATTAAGGGTTCCGTAGCAGCAAGTAACATAATAAGGTTTTTTTCTTAATTTTTATATTTGAGTGAAACTATTCAGTTTAGAAAAAAATTATATTAGAAACCTCAATATAATTTTTAAAGAGCTATCCATAGAACCTCACACATGGCTTCGATGAAAAAAAAAATTTGAGTTTCAGTTCTAAGTATGGGGACCCCTAAAATTTATTGTTTTTTTAGGGTTCCGTTGCCAAATGGCAAAAAACGGAACCCTTATAGATTCGTCTCATGTCGGTCTGTCTGTCCGTCCGTATGTCATAGTCACTTTTTTCCGAAACTATAAGAACTATGCTGTTGAAAATTGATAAGTAGATGTATTCTGTGAACCGCATTAAGATTTCACACAAAAATAGAAGAAAAAACAATAAATTTTGGGGGTCCCCATACTTGGAACTGAAACTCAAATTTTTTTTTTCATCAAACCCATACTTGTATCTATGGAGTATTGTATCTGAGGTATCTATGGATAGGTCTTCAGAAATGACATTGAGGTTCCTAATATAAATTTTTCTAAACTGAATAGTTTGCGCGAGAGACACTTCCAAAGTGGTAAAATGTGTCCCCCCCCCCCTGTAACTTCTAAAATAAGAGAATGATAAAACTAAAAATAATATATGATGTACATTACCATGTAAACTTCCACCGAAATTTGGTTTGAACGAGATCTAGTAGGAAGCTTTTTTTTAATACGTCATAAATCGTAAACCGCAATTTACCTTTGTTCAATCAACTCACATATAAAAATGTTACTTGCTGCTACGGAACCCTTCATGGGCGAGTCTGACTCGCACTTGGCCGGTTTTTTCTATTTCTGTGTGAAAATCTTAATGCGGTTCACAGAATACATCTGTTTACCAAGTTTCAACAGCATAGTTCTTATAGTTTCGGAAAAAAGTGACTGTGAAATACGGACGGACAGACAGGCAGACATGACGAATCTATAAGGGTTCCGTTTTTTGCCATTTGGCAATGGAACCCTAAAAAAGAAAAATCCTTTTACTTTTATAGATGAAAGATATAACGTACCTACCTTTTTTTTTTTTTCGTGCAGAAATCCCTTCGGATACCCCCCCGCCGGCCAGCGGGGGCGGTTATGTCGGGCTTGAACCGACTAAAACGCCGTCACGCCGCACGCCGTCTCGGGTCTTCAGACGCCGGGGTGTAAGGTTACCCATAGAGCGTATCCCTCGCACCCCGAAGAGTTATTTATTTTAGGTGCGGTTTTAGTCGATTCAAGCCCGACATAACCGCCCCGCTGGCCGGCGGGGGGGTATCCGAAGGGATTTCCGCAGAAAAAAAAAAAAAAAGTTAACCTAAAATAAATAACTCTTATTTTTTCAAAATGTGAGGTGAAACATGAATCCAATAGAAATGTGGAGCAAAGCTGCGGGACGAATACTGTATAAACCAATAAAACTATATGTTTAATCCTAGTTTATTTATTATTTCACAATTTGTAATAAGGCGGTTAGTGACCAATTTAATAGCTTTTCAACTACCAATGCTGAAAACAGGTTTCAAGTAAAAGACACTGAATGAAAGGATAAATTGGATTGAAAAGAAGGTTTACGAGAAATGTTGATCGCATTTCAGTTCAATCTGCGACCATTATTACCGGTAATCTGTTACCTGGAACATTGAACATGGAGCCTAGAAGGTATAAGTACAAAAGTATACCTGTCTATACCAATGAATGAAAACAATATCTTTTTAGGTTTCCGTTGCCAAATGGCAAAAAACGGAACCCTTATAGATTCGTCATGTCTGTCTGTCTGTCCGTCCGTATGTCACAGCCACTTTTTTCCGAAACTATAAGATCTATGCTGTTGAAACTTGGTAAGTAGATGTATTCTGTGAACCGCATTAAGATTTTCATACAAAAATAGAAAAAAAACAATAAATTTTGGGGGCTCGCCATACTTAGAACTGAAATGCAAAATTTTTTTTTTCATCAAACCAATACGAGTGTGGTATCTATGGATAGGTCTTCAAAAATGATATTGAGGTTTATAATTTCATTTTTTTTCTCAACTGAATAGTTTGCGCGAGAGACACTTCCAAAGTGGTAACCCTAACCCCCTGTAACTTCTAAAATAAGAGAATGATAAAACTAAAAAAAATATATGATGTACATTACCATGTAAACTTCCAACGAAAATTGATTTGAACGAGATCTAGTAAGTAGTTTTTTTTTTAATACGTCATAAATCGTAAACCGCAGTTTACCTTTCATTCCATTAACTCAAATATAAAAAATAAAAAAAAAACATTATTATGTTACTTGCTGCTACGGAACCCTTAATGGGCGAGACCGACTCGCACTTGGCCGCTTTTTTTTGAATTCTAATATGTTTGTTCGCGATGGACGCAAAAACTACTCAACGAATTTTGATGCGATTGTTTCTATTCGTAGGTTCAAGCCCGACATAACCGCCCCCGCTGGCCGGCGGGGGGGTATCCGAGGGGATTTCCGCACGAAAAAAAAAAAGGTATTGGTCAGACTTAAAATCTGCCGAATGTTTGATTGCAATTGGTTAAGTGGAACCTGAGATATGACTAAAAAACGAGCATCAGCTAGTTAGAAATATTAGAAGTAGGTCAGCTATAAGTTATTTATCACTTTATTAACGCTGTGAAATACTGGAAATTCTTAGCCATTGTCTCTAGGACGTGAAACTAAGGACCTACCTAACCTACCACCGTCATAGAGATTTCTTAGTTGCGTCAAAAGTCGGCACTTTAGAAACCGAGATCCGCGTATTGTTTTTACTGAGTATGTCGACTTTAGCGAGAGCGACTACCGTCTGAGCTCCCATCCCCGAATGGAAAGCCTGCGCCAGAGGTTCGTCCGTTTTTAAGCAGGTGCACCGACTGGCAGGTGAAGTAAGCTTGGGCCTCAAAGAAGTTGGTAGGGCAGAATTGTTTGATATGATGCCCATAACCACATTCTATCATCGTACGGCTCGCCACAGACAGGGAATTCATTCTCACACGTTGCGACTGGAAACAGTGCATACAGTAAGGTACGAAAGCACTTTATTCCGCGCGCGCTCCGGCTGTGGAATGATCTCCCTGCTGTGGTTTTTTTAAGCTACTACGATATCGGGTTCTTCAAGAAGGGCATTAGAAGATTACGTTTACGCTTACGGGTTTACGGTTACGCCCTTGGTGTTGCACACGTCCATATGCCGCGGTAACCGCTTCCTATATAAGGGGGGGCGAGTGATTTTCTCCCACCTAAGTGGTATAAAAAAATGTTTGAAAGTCTCAATGCTAATAATTATAACTACATTAAAGTAAACTGTAAAACATTAATTGATTTGAACATTTTGACAAACTTGTGCACTGTTCTGATAACGTCAGCTGCTAGAGTGCACTAGTACGAATCCACTAATATTTCTTCTCACAAAGAACCGCTAGCTCGTGGCTTAGTGGTTACCGAGCAGGTGAACACATTGCAAGGTTAAGCAATGCTAGTCAGGTTAGTCTTGGGATGGGTGACTGTTCTTAACACGTTGGGACCCCTCCGTACCTAGGAGACCTCTGTAAGCCGTCAGTCCCGGTTCCCAAACGAACATTTGTGGCAATCGTTACGGATCGTTGGAAGTTGACGTGGTCAGTTGCAATGGCTTCACGGAAAATATCAAGGTTCGGGCATTTTATAGTTAGACTGAAAGCCACAACTGAGTTAGGAAAAAGCTCAAAGGATAAATGAATAACAACAATACTTAAAAATCAACTTAATTTCGACTGCCTGGTTCACACAGTTCCAATAATAACGCCTACCTACTTGCTAATAAACGTTACGATGCAAATGTCTCATTTTTTGAAGCCTTACACACAAGCCAGACGAGATCGTATCCATTACGGCCTGCCCTCGTTATACTCAATTTTGTTCGTGTAATACAATAAACTTTATTCATAGTCCCAATCCAAGAGAAATTTGGTCTGAAGATAAAATTGGCATTCATCGCAATCTGAGTGTCGATCACGCATTTACGTGGTGAATTACTGATGGACTACAAGGTATTTTATATGAATATGTCTCTTTCCATTGATTCATTTTTTTTTGTATAATCGACTCAATGTTACCCGCAGTTTCACCCGCGTGGAATTCTGTTCCCGTTTTCGTTTCCCATGGGAACTTATTCCAGGGACAACAAATAGCCATTGTTACTCCAAACTGTAACCCATCCCTGTATGAAAGGAGAATGCCCATTCTTCGTTTCTTTTTGAAAATCGTAAATAAAAAGTGTATGGCCATATGAGTAAATTCATAAATCATTTAATATTATTTTAATTTCTCACAATTCATTCGAACAAAATCGTATGTGGGGTTTATATTTTGATTTAATTCGTGGTGTAATTGATTTTTATTGTCTTCCTAATCGCCATAGATAGTTTTAAATGGATTAGGAATATTGTTGTTGAGATACAGGTACCTACCTACCTATGTAAATAATGACTGTAAAAATCATTTTTATTAAGTAGATACCTTCTTTTTAGCCCGTTATTGGAGATTTTATTTAGTTCTTATATTTAGTTCTTAAAATCAAAAACTGAGTTTTATTTTAATTTACAATACATGTCTTTTGCATTTCGAATCTAAATCATAATTATCTATGCGACTATTCCTCTAAGGGTAGGTTAGCGGAGTACGCTTTTGACCCTATTATCACATCGCGTAGTTTGTTGTAAAATGCCCTTGGTGATTTGTGAAATATGCGTAAAGCCACCTTCTTGAACGAAATACAAACAGTCAAAACTTTTAAACAAAACGTCGTTACGGTAACGAGTGCATAGATTATTATATATATACTAGAAAAACGATTGTTGGACGGACATTTGATTCAAAACTAACCTCTAATTTGAGCAGCAAAACAAAGAATAAGAGAAACTCCCACAAAATAACAGAATAATTTTTATTTCCTTTGAAAGTACGATATCAATCAAATTTATCATCTGATTTTCGGTATCGTACAAAATTATTTTTTACGAAACGGCGGTCCATTGAAAAATGGGCATTCTCCTTTCAGCCGAACCATCCAGCCGTTAGAGCGTGATTGAGTAACAAGCATATTTATAGATACATATAGGTACTCATGCCTTTTTCCCTCTGGGGTAGGCAGAGACAACAGCCCGCCATCTGCTTCTGTCCTTACATACTTCACGAGTTTCCTTCACCGTCATTAAACATTTCATGCAATACATACATACATATACATAGATAAAAGTACTTCGTTGAGATAGAGTCTCCGTGAAGAATCACCGTGAGACTTTATTACTTACCTGTGAAAATATGATGTATAAAACAGTTAAATAATAATGAATCTACTCCTCATCAAATAAATAACGAAGATAGGAGCAAAACTTCACAACCAACAATGATTAACACACAAAAAATTAAATACAAAGAGCTAAATAGATTGTCAGACCAAAAATGAGAAAGACTTAGAATCAAACGAATGAAGAAGATTATTTGCTTTCATTTAGGCTGTCTACAGACATGTCCACACATCAACTCCGAGAAAGTAAGCTCTCGGCCGTTTCATAATTACAATATTATTTAATCTAAATAATAATGACGATTATACCGCGGTAGCCTAGTGGTATGGGTAATGGACTGCTGAGACGAAGTCTCGGGTTCGATCCCAGGTTTTACCATGGCACACACCAATGACTTTTCGATGCTTTTCGAAGTTATGTGTGTATTTATCGCAGGTTTATAAGTGCCCGGTTAATGGCAATAGGCTCGCCACCTATTACATTGGGACCTAAACATAAACTGGCGAAAAATATGGGTGCCAACACCTATGCCTACCCCTTCGGGGATATAGGCGTGAGTTTATGTTATGTTATGTTATAATGACGTTAAGATAAAAGCATGGTTAAAGTTTTTATCATGTAGAAGGAGTGGAGCATATGTGGTCTCACTACCAGGGAAGACCAAGAACGTTCGAAGTGGAGAAGTGAAAGCCGGTAAGTTTACTCTAGACTTCGAGATAAGACCCTCGAATGCGACCGGGACTAACATGAAGTTGATGATGAAGGAGGCTTTTTTAAAAAAAAAACTCGGAATAAAAATAAAGGGATAGTCAAACTACCGATTTACAAAGCAACTAATCACTAATCTGTTTTAGTAAAAAGTTGAACTGTTTGTAACCAGCTTTAAAGAAAAGAATATATAATTCATTCTGTATTCTTTTCG
Source organism: Cybosia mesomella (assembly GCA_946251805.1). Taxonomy (NCBI): domain Eukaryota; kingdom Metazoa; phylum Arthropoda; class Insecta; order Lepidoptera; family Erebidae; genus Cybosia; species Cybosia mesomella. The sequence goes on along the minus strand of OX276398.1, from coordinate 8,265,202 downwards.
TCTGAGGATTCATCTTAATCGTGGACAGCTATAATTAATTAGTGAGCCGCGTAATTACCACCACCACTAAGAACTGCCACTTCTCCGACTACGAATTATAGTACTTTTTCTTTTTAACATCTTCTATTTTTAGTTTTGGCAGATAAAAAAATCAAAGTATGAATTTAACGAATTCTAATCGATAATATCTTCGACTGCATTCGATAACGCCTAGCTAATAATACCTAGGTCTATAAAATCTAATATGCTAGGGCTCTCCGATTTCAACTGCGGACTGTTATCATGGTTTAGCACTATCCACAAAAGTTGTGAATGTCTTACATTCGCAATTTAATCGCTGAATCTCTGAAAATGCCTCATATAAACTACTAACTGTTGCCCGCGGCTCTACCCGCATTGAATTCTGATCCCGTTTCCACAACCCATGGGAACATATTCCAGGTATAAAAGGAGCCTACGTATCAATCGAAACATGGTTAGGTACATAAATGTTTGTTACGGTTAAATGATTGTCCAGTACGTTTCACCGTTTTACAAGCATGCAAATGTAATATTAAATTACTTACAAAAAAGTTACTCCGAGGATGACCCACGCCCAAGTGACAAAAAATAAAACAGAATACATGAAATGATTTTAAACAATATGAAGTAGACAGATAAGATATAGACCGATACAGCGATGTATTTACTTTTACTTTACTATTAACTATTACTTTACTACTTTATTACTTTACTATTTACTTTTATTTTACTAATAAACTAAAATAATATTGAAAATTATCACAATAATGTGAACGTCTATACATATAATAAAATCGTAATCGAGGTGAAAATTCTACATTAAATATTTTTCCAAAAAAATAATTGATGTGTGTTCTAGGAGTGATACAAATGCCGAAAATATGATTTTTAGAATTTTTGTCTGTTTGTTTGTCTGCTTTTTATTATCGATGTCCGAGCATCACTTGAAAATCGCTGAACAGATTTGGCTGAAATTTTACATGAACATTCCTCTAGGGCATGGTCATAAACTGGGTTGTATATCATCACGCTATGATAGGAGCAATAGAGCAAAATCGGTCTTAACTATTATTGATGACAACTTTATTATTACAAGGTAGACCTTTAAGAAATTTTGTAGTTCAGCAGAACTCAGTTATGGTCAAAAACCGGACTATAACTCATCACGCTATACCTGAAACCACCCACGTATAAAAGATAGTTGATTAAAACGCATAAACATTTCAGAATTAATATCATCAGGCTATTGTATTAAGGAATCGGGCAGAATTGATTTCGATGTTACATATTTCCCTACCTATTTCGCGCCAATTGTCAACGTAAATCGAGTGCACCACAACACATCAGCCGGCTCGATAAATAAAATAACTTAATACTTACATGTTAGTATCGAGACTGCAGAAATAAACATACCTTGATCAATTTCGAACTTTACGCGTACGAAGTCGCGGGCAACAGCTAGTTCAGAATAATATTGGTAACTACGAGTATGTCAGTAAATTAATCAATGATAATATTGAGTGGAATCTAATGTCAACATAAAAAGAAAAGAAAGAAAAAATATTTTGAAGTAGTTAATGTCAATATTAATAATATAACATGACATAAATTCACGCCTGTATCCCCAAGGGATAGGCAGAGGTGTATTACACGTCCACGTTTCGCCAGTTATGTTTAGGTCCCAATGCAATAGGGGGCGAGCCTATTGCCATCTACTGGAAGAAGGATAGGAAGTATTAAGTATAGTAGTAAGTACTAAGTATTACAAAGCAGGAAACGATCTATTGAGCGACCGACAGTACGGCTTCCGCCACAGTCGCTCTACCGGTGACCTTCTCGTGTATCTCACACACCGCTGGGCGCAAGCCATCGAGAGTCAAGGTGAGGCACTAGCCGTCAGCCTCGATATAGCGAAGGCCTTCGATCGGGTCTGGCACAGAGGTCTTCTTTCGAAGTTGCCCTCTTATGGACTGCCCGAGGGACTTTGCGAATGGATCGCCAGCTTTTTGTCCAATAGAAACATCCAAGCCGTCGTTGACGGCAGCTGCTTGGACCACATGGACATAAACGCTGGTGTTCCACAAGGATCCGTGCTGTCTCCGACCCTGTTCCTCCTGCATATCAATGACATGCTGTCTGATGACTCCATTCATTGCTATGCGGACGACAGTACCGGGGACGCATTTTACACGGGCCGAGCTAACATCCCTCGGTCCACAGTGGAAGAAATTCGCGAACAACTTGTGTCTGAAATCGAGACTACTCTCACAAGAGTGTCCGATTGGGGTGGACTAAACCTGGTCCAATTCAACCCGACTAAGACACAAGTATGTGCATTCACCGCTAAGAAAACCCCATTTATTGTAGCGCCACAATTCCTGGACACACCACTTAATATCTCTAAAAGTATCGGGATCCTCGGTGTCGACATCTCCAGCGGGGTCCAGTACCGTAGTCACCTGGAAGACAAAGTCAAGTTGGCATCTAAGAAACTTGGAGTGCTCAACAGGGCGAAGCAGTACTTCACTGCGGAGCAAAGACTTCTTCTTTATAAGTCGCAAGTCCGGCCCCAGATGGAGTACTGCTGTCACCTTTTTGCCGGAGCACCTAGATACCAACTTGACCCGTTCGACTCGGTGCAAAGACGGGCGCTGAGTATCGTCGACGATCCCATACTTACAGACAGTGTGGAACCGCTTAACCTTAGGAGAGATTTCGCCTCCCTGTGCGTTTTCTACCGCCTTTATAACGGGGTGTGTTCAGAAGAATTGTTTGATATGATGCCCACGGCCACATTCTATCATCGCACCGCTCGCCACAGACAGGGAATTCATCCTCACACGTTGCGACCGGAAACGGTGCGTACAGTTAGATATGAAAAGCACTTCATTCCGCGCACCCTCAGGCTGTGGAATGATCTCCCTGCTGTGGTTTTCCCAAGCGACTACAATATGGGGTTCTTCAAGAAGGGCATTAGAAGGTTTTTACAGGGTCGGCAGTGCGAGTGTGACGCCCCTGGTGTTGCACACGTCCATAGGCCGCGGTAACCACTTCCCATCAGGTGGGCCGTGAGCTTGTCTGCCACCTGAGTGGCATAAAAAAAAAAAAAAAAAATGTCATGTCACATAGTCATGTCCTGTATTGCCAAAAATTTTAAGCGGGAAACAACACCATTCACGTTCATAAAATTTTATTGGAATTGATCGCGCAGTATTGGAGATGGCGTGTACGAACACAGTGACATTTATTATAATTAGTTTAATTTTAAAATTTTAAAATTAATTAACATTTATTAGTTAAAAAGCTATACCGGAGATATTTTGCTATCAGTAAAAGCGTAGGCGTTCCAATTTAAATAGACAATTACTAGCTGTTGCTCGCGGCTTCACCAGCATAAATCCTGATTACTCAGGGATAATGTAGCATTATAATGGTTAAAGAATTTTTATAATTGGTTCAGTAGTTTCAAAGTTTATCGATTGCAAACAAATCTTCCCTCATTATAATAAAGGTATAGGAATGTGTAATGTAAAGTGATCGTTAGAGCTTTGAAACATTTGGCGGGTAAATAGCACGGCCTAAGTGTAAAAAAGTATGGCTAAATTCAAAGACGTAAAGGATCTAGTTACCAATTAATAATTTTGATTATCAACAGTGTTGTGTTCAATTATTTATACCGGTGGCGATTACCACAAAAATAAAAACTTAAAAAGGCACAGTATAGGTGGAGACAAATATAAAAAATAAAAGATCATGAAAATCGGTCCACCCATTCTCGAGTTCATCGCGGTCATGACATACACGAAATCGTTCAATATATACATTTAGATTTTACAGCATAATGAATAGAAAAATTACCTTTTTTTATTTCGAGTTGTGTAATTGGAGTATTTTCTTACTACCGAGCAAACAAATGGTGAACTGTTCGCTCTGCCTATTCGGAAGGGAGAAAGGTGTCCCTGGGGTTATCCTTTTTCCCTGAGGTTATCCTTTTTCCCTGGGGTTATGCTTTCGAGGACGTACCCGGGGTGCCCGGCAATGGATGCTTGATTTTAGTCAGTTCAATTCCGACATACCCACCTCACCGCTTTTGCACCGTTCGTTGGGGTGAAACCCGTGGGAGTTTCCACACGAAAAAAAAGGGAGAAAGGTGTGAGTATATACATATACTCACGCTTTCGGGAGTGGCATTTTTATTTCACAATACACTGAGTTTTTTCGTTCAGCTACATAAAGAGTACTCTTTTCATTTGATCACGGTTTTAGAAATAGCAGTGGACTGCCGTCTAGACACCGGCCTTGCTGTACAAAATAGTACAACGCACCCAGCCAGCGTGACCGTGGGCAGTTAAAAGTATACAAACCCGAGGGGGCCATCTCGAAACCGGAGATGGCCCAGGGTCAGTCGGGGTCCGAGGGATATGCTCTATGGGCAACCTTACACCCCGCCGTCTGTAGACCCGAGACGGCGTGCGGTTTTAGTCGGTCCAAGCCCGACATAACCGCCCCCGCTGGCATGCGGGGGGTATCCGAAGGGATTTCCGCACGATAAAAAAAAAAAAAAAGGAGAGAATGACAATTAAAATTCTTATTCGTACATATGTGTCAGACTCCCTCGTAAATTATCCGTAGGTCTCTATTCCTACAAAACTAAGTGTATCTATTTGTATAGGTATCTAACATAACATAACATAACTTCACGCCTGTATCCCCGAAGGGGTAGGCAGAGGTGTATTACACACCTACGATTCGCCAGTTATGTTTAGGTCCCAATGTAATAGGGGGCGAGCATATTGCCATCTACCGGGCACATTATTAAGCGAGCGATAATTAACATTTATTAATGCACACATAACTGCGAAAAGTCAGAGGTGTGTGCCCGGGGCGACTGGGGCTCGAACTCGAGACCTCGTCTCAGCAGTCCGTTACGTACGCCACTGGGCTATAGCCGCGTATAGGAGACCGATATTCTTAGCAATCCATGGATTCTCCGTGCGGGTGCCGGGTCCATCGCGTTGCTGAGTTGGGAACTCGGGACAGTGCCTGGGACTTGCGACCCAAGTGTAGGTTTAGAAGGGGCCCCTTTTGTTGATGTACATCAACACTCACCTTCACTACCCAAGTTCCCCTCCCTGCCTAACCAAATTTGATACGAACCTACTAGTGCCGCTTTAGACATTCGTCCTAGTAATGAGCTTATTGTAGCTCTCGATAGGCCTAAATCTTTAAGTAGGTTATAGAGAGATTTTGCTGGTATACCTCTCGCTCCCACTTCCACTGCATACAAATTAACCACGTAACCGTTTTTGATTAATTCGTTTGTGAGATCATAGTATTTATTTTTCTTTATTGTGTGGTCCTTCGGTATATTTGTTTCCCACGGTACAGTAAGTTCCACAAGAACCACATGTTTTAACCTCTTAGAATATAGGAATATGTCAGGTCTAGATGACGAAACCCCAACATCCTCCGGAATTTTATAGTGCTTTTCATACGTGGCGATTAGGAGAGTCCAATCTGGGGCAGTATCTAAGATTGAATAAGGTTTGTTCCTGGATGTTATGGATGAACCTTCAGACACAAATTTGATATGACGTCTGTTAGTAGTCAATCCTTTTTGGGCTCTAGCTACTGCCAGACTCATTGCTTCACGTATGATGATAAGCACCTTATCGTGGCGGCGTGAGTATAGGCCTCTATCGAGAAGCACCCTACATCCTACTAATATCTGTCTAGCCGTCCCTATTGCCTCACCACAAGTATAACATTGTTTTTCTGTGGCCTTCCCCCACCTTACCAGATTACTCTGGTCTGGGAGGGTCATCTGAAAGGCGTTAAGATAGAATTTTAACAGGGCCGGCGACCAGTCATAGATCAAGGTGCGCCACTTTAAGGCCATCGGTATGCAGAACTCTCCCATTGTCAACCATTCATTTTGGATTTCCAAATTCATCGCGTGCACTCGATATTTATCATTTTCGTCTTGTTTTAGAAAGGACTTAAGTATATCCTGGTCCCTTTCTGGCTCTCGTACTCCCAACCCCACTCTGTTCGACTGGGCCCCTATCATAAATCGTTTATGGAATAGGAGTCTAGATTCAAGCTCGGACGCGCTATTATCTTTCGGGAGTGCCCTGATTGTGACATCTTGGGATTTACCTAAGATGTGGGCTACAGTTCCAAAACATGGATTTGGTTCACGCTGGGTTATTAAATCTATCTATCTATACCTACTATTATAAAAGTGACAATTAGTTGTGTCTGTACATTGGACACAAAAAAATACTTTGGTTATTCTAAATGAACGATTCTGACACAAAAATATTTTTTTTGAAATTCTTGTCTGACATTTATCTGTTTGTTCGCGATGGACACAAAAACTACCGACCGGTATTTTTTTTAAAGGTCTTAGTCAGACTCAAAATCTGCCGTATGTTTGCTTGCAATTGGTTAAGTGGAACCGGAGATATATTTTTATAATGTGGTCAAGCCGTGAACACGGGTGCTGCAACGCATCCGAAACGTCGGTAAAAGTAAGTTCCATATTTATCGCGATAAGTCCAAAGACGTTATAAAAATATGAGTTTCCACCGCGATAGTTTAAAAATAACCGGAGATATAAACAAAAAACGATAGACGAACTCCGCTAAGGTCCAACCTACAGAGGCTGAATTCCCGTACGTATTCCCTAAATATTGTATGAATTTCGAGCATACGAGAAACGTTCTTCGCCATTGTTATTGGGTGTTTTGGGCCCCACCAAAATCTCCGGGGCCCAAGCCAACCTGCACTAGTACACCTGCTGATTGACAGACGAGGTTCTGGCAGAGGGTTTCCTTTCGGGGTCTGAAGGTAAGACTGCAACCGTAATAAAAGCCGTATAAGTCAAACCAAAAGGAGCAGAAGTATATAGAAATATAATTAATCAATTTCATTCAGATTACCAATATTGAATTTTGTATAAACATCATCTACTTTTGACGCCGACTATACATAATACTCATATGCATTTATAAAAAAAAACTATTATTTTAACATTACAAACAGAGACTTTAATTTTAATTAGTTGTACAGAAGATACTCGTATTGTGCTATGAATACTGATGATACATTTAAATCCTTCCCAACACTGAGGGCTACCGCACATTAGAGACAAGACAGTCTACAAACAGTTGTGTCTCGACGTGACTTATAGTTAATTAGGCTGCTTTGTTTTATTCTAAGTGTGCACACTTTCATCTGTTTCTTTAGAGCAATAGTCTATCTTAAGACCGTCTTGTCTAAAATGAACACTCAGCGTAGAGTCTTCGGTTAGCTGGATCCGCTCGCTACTGAACCCACGGGTCCACTTGACGACCGAATTCATTTTGTGTATTTTTACTGGTTAACTGGACCCTCATTTAAACTTAGAAAAACAAAACATGCAATAGTAAAACTCAAAACACTCAAACATTTACAGCGTATGTGAAACCATTCCACATTCAATACAGGTATCAAAACAAACGAGTTTTTCCTTCACGTATTTTTCAATATAAGCGTGTGACAGATAGGACCAGTAAGGGTATGCGATTAACATTCCCTTAGGAGCTTTCAGACCTCGAGCCCTTGTAATACTTAATTGGCCATGCGGTAAATTTTCCTGTTTACCTAAAATAATGTAATTGTTATAAGCCCAGATTAGAGAACATTGAACGAATTGAGGACGCGCTTAGTATTCTATTAATCTACTAAGCTATTAAAAAAAAAGGTTATTACATAGTAGGGTATATGGGAAACTATCAAAATCTTCGATTCTCAAGCCAATTTTACAAGCCGGTACACCTTCAGGCTGATAGTCTGGCAAGGCTCACGCAAATGTTTTCCTCTCGGGATTTTGGGCCCAGACAACTGTCCCTCCCGTAAAAGCTAAAACAAACAAAATGATGGTACTGAGGAATAGGAAAGCGGACCCCAGGGTCCAAAGTGCACGCTTTGGTTGCAACCCGAATTGGCGCTTGAATTGAGAAGAAATTACTATTTGATGACAAGCTTTTTTTTTACGTGTGAAAACCCCCTCGTGCTTCACCCCATCAGTGCCGACGATGGGGTGGGCGTGTCGGAATCGGACCGACTAAAACCTCTAGCATCTATATAAAATCTATAGCATCTCGATAGATTTGTGGCAATCATGTGTCAATGACAAGCTGAGGTAATTTATTGACAAATGGTTGCCACAAATGTATCGAGATGCTACCAATTGTCGACAAGTCACCTCATTACACTATACACAGACGATTGAATTATTCACGGAATATTTAGTTATATATTCACTTTAAAAATGAATAGTTAAATTAAAATAAAACAAATATCTAATGGGGCTCCAATACAACAAACGTGAGTTTATGCCGTTTTTAGGGTTCCGTTGCCAAATGGCAAAAAACGGAACCCTTATAGATTCGTCATGTCTGTCTGTCTGTCCGTCCGTATGTCTCAGCCACTTTTTTCCGAAACTATAAGAACTATGCTGTTGAAACTTGGTAGTAGATAAAAGATAAAAGTAGATGTATTCTGTGAACTGCATTAAGATTATCACACAAAAATAGAAAAAAAAAACGAAAAATTTTGGGGGTCCCCATACTTAGAACTGAAACCCAAATTTTTTTTTCATCTAACCCATACGTGGGATAGGTGATAGGTCTTTAAAAATAATATTGAGGTTTCTAATATATTTTTTCTCTTAACTGAATAGTTTGCGCGAGAGATACTTCCAAAGTGGTAAAATGTGTCCCCCCCTGTAACTTCTTAAATAAGAGAATGATAAAACACAAAAAAATATATGATGTACATTACCATGTAAACATCCACCGAAAATTGGTTTGAACAAGATCTAGTAAGTAGTTTTTTTTAATACGTCATAAATCGTAAAACGCAAACCTTACCTTTACCTTTCCTTCATGGGCGAGTCCGACTTGCACTTGGCCGCTTTTTATATATGATGGTATGGCACGCTTTGTGCGCGAGTCCGCCTCGCACTTGGTAGGTTTTTAGGGTTCCGTAGCCAAATGGCAAAGAACGGAACCCCTATAGATTCGTCATATCTGTCTGTCTGTCCGTCCGTATGTCACAGCCACTTTTTTCCGAAACTATAAGAACTATGGTGTTGCAACTTGGTAAGTAGATGTATTCTGTGAACCGCATTAAGATTTTCACACAAAAATAGAAAAAAAAAACAATAAAATTTGGGGGTTCCCCATACTTAGAACTGTCACTCAAAAATTTTTTTTCATCTATGCATAGGTCTTTAAAATGATATTGAGGTTTCTAATATAATTTTTTTCTAAACTGAATAGTTTGCGCGAGAGACACATTTTACCACTTCCAAAGTGGTAAAATGTGTGTGTAACCCTGTAACTTCTAAAATAAGAGAATGATAAAACTAAAAAAATATATGATGTACACTGCTGGGTAGTTCCGACCACTGTCTGGTGAAATCTGTATCCGCCTACTCCCCGACCGACACTAGTCCCAGGGGCTCCCGTCGGTTTTGGCGATACAGGTCAGCAGATTGGGATGAGATGCGATCCTTCTTCGCATCTTACCCTTGGCAACCTGCATGCTTCTCTTCTACTGATCCATCCGTCTGCGCGGACGCCGTGGTGGATGTTTTGCGGCAGGGAATAGAGTATTACATTCCGTTTTCTGTCGTAGCCATGTCTGGCGGGGCTCGACCATGGTTTGGCGCCGAGTGCGGTCGTGCAAGCGATCATCATCAAGCATGCGGCTTACTTGGCTTGGGTCGATGCCCGCAACCGCGGGGCGGAGGACGTATCTCAAAAGAAAAGAGCCTTCAACATGGCTGGCAAGTTTTGCAAGAAGACTTTGCGAAAGGCCCGCTTTGGCCATATTATCCGTATTGGAAACAAACTTGCATTGTATCCAGCGGGCAGTAAAGCGTTTTGAGCCCTAGCAAAGTCGGTTGGGTCCAACTTCTGCCGCCCCTCACTGCCTCCACTGTGGAAGCCTGACGGGACACTGGTCCACTCCGCTGAGGAAAAAGCTAATTTATTTGCTTCACTTTTTGCGGAGTCTTCACGTCTAGATGCCGGAACGGCGACGCCTCCTGCTCCTCCTGTCGGATGTGGGACGCGCATGGCAGATATCAGCATCCGACAGCGGGATGTACGTAGGGTGCAATCTGGACGTGAATAAGGCCAGTGGACCCGATGGGACTCCAGCAATAGTGCTCAGGACTTGTGCACCTGAGTTGTCTCCTATTTTGACACGCCTGTTTCGTCTCTCTTATGAGACCGGTCAAGTGCCGAAGGCTTGGAAGCAAGCCAACGTGCAACCTGTGCCCAAAAAGGGCAGCCGGGCGGATCCTGTCAATTACAGACCAATTTCGGTAACGTAACATACTCTGTAAGACTATGGAACGTGTACTGAATAAAAAGCTCTTGGCATACCTTGAAGCGAACGATCTCCTCAGTGATCGGCAATATGGCTTTCGCCAAAACCGTTCCACTGGGGACCTTCTTGTGTATGCCACCCACATTTGGAGTCAGGTCATCGAGAGGCACGGAGAAGCACTTGCCGTTTCTCTCGACATCTCGAAGGCTTTTGACAGGGTCTGGCACGATGGCCTAGTTGGCAAGCTTCCGTCCTACGGCCTGCCCCCTGGCTTATGTGTCTGGATCACCGACTTCCTGAGGAATCGGTCTATCCAAGTGGTCGTTGCGGCTGCACATCCGACCGATTAGCAATCAACGCTGGGGTCCCTCAGGGGTAGGTACTCTCGGCTACATTATTCCTGTTGCACATAAACGACCTGCTCAAGCCCGGTACTTTTGGGTACGCAGACGACAGCACAGTAGTCGAGAGTTACGAGTCCAACCCCCGAGCCAGCGTGGGGGAGATCCGGTCTCTCCGAGAGGCTATCATCTATCTAACATCCAGCCTCAATTTTGGGTCTTATATTGAGGCTAAAGCTCAAGTGGCTGCAAAAAAGCTGGGCATACTGTCGAAAGTGCGACAGTACTTCACACCGGAACAGTTGCTCAACCTGTACCAAGCGCAGGTTCGATCCTGTATGGAGTACTGCTCGTATCTGTGTGATGGCTCAGCAAAATACCATCTAGAAGCGCTAGAGACAATAGAGAGACGGGCCAAGAGGCTCATTAACAACGATGCACTCGTCGAGAAAAGGCTACAGAGCCTTGAACATCGACGCAAAGTTGCAGGCCTATCAGTCATTTATCGGATGCATTTCGGAGAGTGTGCGCTGGAATTGCACAACATGATACCTCCAAGCCCTTTCCACCAACGAACGACCAGACGCACAGCGACGCGCCACCGCTACATGGTGGATATTCCACTCATACGCACGAAACGTTTCGGCGACACATTTATTATGCGTACAGCTAAGGAGTGGACTTGCCTGCCTGAGTCTGTGTTTCCGGAAAGCTATAACCTTGGAATCTTCATGTCTCGAGTGAATAGGTTCCTTCTAAGCAAACGTGATCCATCGTAGACCACATCGTCACTTACGATCAGGTGAGATAGAGGTCAAATGTGAGCCTATCATCCATAAAAAAAATGTACATTACCATGTAAACTTCCACCGAAAATTGGTTTGAACGAGATCTAGTAAGTAGCTTTTTTTAATACGTCATAAATCGTAAACTTCAATTCATCTTTCATTCAATCAACTCAAATATAAAAAATTTAATTGCTGCTACGGAACCCTTCATGGGCGAGTCCGACTCGGGCTCTTATGGGACACCACATACACTCAATAATATCGACAATAAAATATTGTTATTATTACCCACAATATTTTTGACAGTAGATATATACTTATTGTCATTTAATATATTTATTATTCATTAAATTATTGATAAAATTAATATTAATTATATTAAATATTTTTTTATTTTAATGAATAATAATTGTTTGGTACTATATTTTGTATATTTTTGTCAATATTATTGAGTGTGTGCGGTTAGTCTAACTACTGTTAGCACAACGAAAGAGGGTTGCTTTAAGTGTACCCTTACTTATCCCTTAGGTACACCTCTGTTAAACCAATTTGAACTTAACACGTAATTTGCCAAATACATCAAAGAGAGCGCGCAAATCTCTTAAGTGTTCCAAGATACTTACTCCTTCGAAACTTAGTTTAACTAATAATGTGGTAAAGTGAGATGATGATGTGATTGAAGCAGATTAGGCAAATAACAGAGCAAATGTACTATAGACAATATTATCTATACAATTATAAAATTGTGAATGAATTGTCTATACTTAAAAAATATTTTAAAAAATATGCTTGGTGTTGAATGGGATCCCCTCGAAGCGCACAACTTTTTTATTCTAATTTACTTCAGCACAACAGGTTTGGTATAAAATTTAAAGGCATGACAATACTTTGGCATAAATGTTCTTTAAGGCATAACTATTATTTCAACTTAAAATGATAATGTACAACTACTTATAAATAATTCTAAAGAAAACTAAACTTAAAATACAGATAAATATTTACATACATGCGTCATAGAATTCCTCCGCATCATCACCGACTGGTGATGTTCCCAGAAGACTGGCAGCATTGCCCCGTTGAATGGCAATGCTAATTCTTTGTGCAAGATAAAGTCCAGTCTTCTGATCACATGTAGCGTCAATCAGCCGCTTTGCCAAATTTATGCAGACAAAACGAGCACTTGGACCCAATGACACCAGCGTCTCAACCCCAAACGGCTCAAAAACATAATCACCTAGTAGGTTGGTGTATTTACGCCGTTTGAGGCTTTCCGCAGATACAGCTGCAGCGCCGGCACAGCCCGCTGTGCTTGGAACGTGTGAAGACATAAGGGTGCCGAAGCACGTTGCGTCCCATACCAAAGGCCTACCCATCTTCCAACGCAATAACGATATACCATCCGGTCTCTTGCCATCGTTGCGTACCAGCCCATTATTTAAGCTAATATAATTTTGGTCTAATTTTAAATCACATAAACTTTTATTTATTTATTTATTATAGTCGTTGCAAATATGGGATACAGATGGTTGTTAAAAGTAGTAAGTAGGTACGGTTTCACCATATTTTACCATAATAGGCATGCAATTTTACAAGCTGAATTAGGAACAAAGTAAATAATCTCATTTAATTGTCATGTAAATAATTTCATTGTAATCTTCTTAAATACTATAAATCAGTTTATAGTGTCAGTTGTATACCCTATTTCATTTTAATTTCAGTGATATAATAATAGTAAATGTCAAAACAACTAATTTAACTTTGTCAAGATTATAAGCCTCTGTGGCGTAGCGGTAGTGCATTCGACTGCTACGTCAGGGGGCGCGGGTTCGATTCCCGCTCAGTGCAAATATTTGTATGCATGAATATGTCTATTTGCATTGGTCTGGGTGTTTCTATGTATAATATGTATGTATTTACAAAAAAAAATGTATATAAGTATGTTTATCCGCATTCTGGAACCCATAACACAAGCTAGTTAAACTATGCTTACTTTGGGTCTAGAAAGCGCTGTGTAGAATGTCGTAGAATATTTATTTATTTTATATTTATATTATAAGATTATAAGATTATTCATATCATTAATTGTCAAATATATACTGAACACATCACAACTAAAGCACTTTGTACTGCCGTAATGAGTTATCCGACAAGAAGTCTATTTAGTTATATATTTGTTTACTAACAAGTCACGGAGTTGTTTTTTAAATATTTTTAATTCTTCAATAACTCTGATACACTCCGAGACATTATTGAAAATTCGCGGGGCCAAGGAAAATATACTCTCATGCATTAGTTGTATCTTGCTAGCGACTATGCAATTTATTCTTATGCCGTGCACGTGTATGATAATCAAATAATTGAGAGTTATTCTTCACAAATACTGCGGCCTCGAGTATGTGGATGTTATGGATGTATGATAATGTTATGCAAATGTCAATAGGTTAATTCTTTTAAAGTATGGTTCGCATGAGTCTGGTGCATAAAAATTAAACATACAGCGTTTTTGAGCAATGAAGGCAAGTTCGGAGTCTGTGATATTGCCCCAGAATATCACTCCGTATCTGAGAGTCGAGCTGACGTAGCCGTAGTAGGCTGTTATTAAAGTAGATGTGTTTGCTACCTTTCTTAACTACTTCAGTGTGTATGAGAACTGGGCCAGCTGATTACACACATACTCAACATGAAGTTTCCAATTGATTTTGTTATCAATATGTAATCCTAGAAATTTAGTGGCCACTGCTTTTTCAACGTCGCTATCTAGGTAGCGGATTTTTAAAGGTGCGGTGCGACTAACTCGTATTTTACAATTCATTATCTTAGTTTTTTCGAAGTTAATCGTTAAATTATTTATTTTAAGCCAGTCCATAACTCGTACCAATAAGTGATTCATGTCTAATTCTAAATTTATTGTATTGTCATTAGTGAAAAGTATAGTGCTATCATCAGCAAATAAAGTTATGTCATGTTGTGTTTCCGACGGCATGTCATTAATGTGTACAAGGAAAAGCAGAGGGTCCAGAATAACAGGAACACCGAATTTAACAATCCCAGTTTCAGAATTACAGACTTCTTCAGTTTTTGTTATGGGGTTGAACCATCTTATTTCTGCAAATTGTTATCTGTTAGAATACTCTTTTAAAGCATTATATAATTTATTCGCATAACAGTTTGCAACATGTAAATATCAAAAGCTTTCATCCTTGCTTGTCATACACACACAATGATGTCCTATTAATGACTATTGATACCAGCATCAGGATGAACACCCTGACTAGACCACTTGAACCACACAGAAATATGTGTGGCTTCATTAAGCTTTTTAACGTCCTAAATATTTGTGTGATAGTTTCGCTAAGAAATAAAATAAAAATAGCATCTATAACCATATAAAAAACCTTTGTATTTAGTTATAGCAAAACACAAGGATGTGTTATTAATTACTGTTAATACCAGCATCAGGAATACCACTGCGACTCAGATAGATAGGTAGGATAGATTAGGTTAGAATGTGAGGGAGGAAGCATGGTTATAATATTTTTTAACCACACAGTAATAGGAGCCCCACGTGGACTTCGGCTCACTCGGGGGATCGCCGGCCAAGGAAAAAGTCACTTAGGTATGAGGTGATGGGGGCTGCACAAGCTGGCAGACTACCCGGCGAGGGGGGGCGCCGAGGCGTGACCTAGTGGCAGCCAAAGAATCAAAGAATCAATTTCGTTTATTCAGTTTAGGCACATAAAGAGCATATATGAATGTCAAAGTTTTACAATTGCGTTTGTCAAAATTATCAAAAAGATGTAAATAATCATTTGAAAATGATTCTTTCGCTGGTTCGGTAGTTGGATCTACTGAGAAGAGACCAGCAAGAAACTCAGGTAGATCATCGTTATGCTTTCTTTTTTAATTATTTTTAAATATTTAGTTTTGTTTTATTTATAATAAATATGTGCGAGAGCAAGAGTTAAGAGTTAATTAGGTTGACCATGCATTTTTATCATTAAGGTATTCATCTACTTTATAATAACCTTTTTTCATTAAACCTTTTTTCACTTCTATTTTAAATTTATTAAGTGGAAGGTCAACCAAATCCTGAGGGATATTATTAAATATTTTTATACATTTGCCTACAAACGAATTACCAACTTTATGAAGTCTGAGTTTTGGCGCTGCAAGCTTATTTTTATTTCTGGTATTAAAATTATGTTCGTCCGATTTTTTTTTGAACAGATCTAGGTTCTTCCGTACATGTAAGATGTTGTCGTACACATATTGGGAAGCAAAAGTTAAAATATTAATTTATTTAAATTGTTCCCTCAGCGAGTCACGGGGTCCGAGGCTATAGATTGCTCGTATAGCTCGTTTCTGTAATATGAATATAGACTCAATATCGGCAGCTGAGCCCCAAAGCAGCAGACCATATGACATAACGCTATGAAAGTAACTAAAATAAACTAATCGTGCCGTTTCCTCGTCAGTCAGTGACCTGATCTTTCTAACCGCATAGGCAGCTGAGCTAAGTCTACCTGCTAAGGCTGTGATATGAGAACCCCATTGCAGTTTATTATCTAACGTTAGTCCAAGAAAAACTGTGGTATTGACTACTTCAACAGATTCATTATTCATTGTAATATGTGTATCTATCTGTCTTACGTTGGGCATGGTAAATTTTACACATTTTGTTTTCTTCGCATTGAGCAGCAAGTTGTTGCTTGTGAACCAATGCAATATTTTAGAAAGGGTATTATTCACATCGTCAAGTACTACTTTTTGTCTGTCAGTTTTAAAAATTAATGATGTGTCATCAGCAAATAATACTATCTCACAAAGATTTTCAATGAAGTAAGGAAGGTCATTTACATATATCAGGAATAAAAGGGGTCCTAATATCGAGCCCTGGGGTACTCCCATGACTAATGGGGCACCAGAAGAATTGGTGCCATTAATGTTGACTTTTTGTATTCTGCCAGTGAGGTAGGATCTAAGTAAGCTAAGTGAGCTGCTCGAAACACCATAGTGACCTAATTTTACACAGCAAAGTCTCATGATCAACACAATCGAAAGGTTTTGATAAATCACAAAAGACGCCAATGGCATCTTGCCTCTTCTCCCATGCATCAAATATGTGATTGACAAGTGCGACTCCTGCATCCGTCGTATTTCTGCCTTTAGTGAAACCAAACTGTTTGTTATGAAGTAATCTATTGGCAGTGAGATGCGAAAGCAGTTGATTAAATATAATTTTTTCAAAAATTTTACTGAGAGCTGTTACGAAGTACATTTTAGGTATGAATTTTTATATCTTATAAAGTATTGCAGATGGGTCGAAAATTGGATGGATCACTTTTATCCCCTGCTTTGAATAACAGAATGATTTTACTGTACTTCATAATGTTAGGAAACTGTTTTTCGTCTATACATTTATTGAATATGAATGCAAGGTAAGGCGCAATAACGGGCATTATTGATTTCATTATATTGGTTGAAATGCCTCAGAGATCCTCAGTTTTTTTTATGTTTAATTCCTTAAAAAATTTAAGAATGGTTTCAGTGTCAATGTACTGAAAATCAAAGTTAACACTACATTTATGAACACAAGACTTAAGAATTGAATCGGCTACGTTTTTTGACGAATCTAATTTACTTGTAGTGGTAATTGGAATATTTGTGAAAAAAGATTCAAATGCATGGGCCACCGCAGAATCAGTATCAATGTGTTGATCATCTATTTTTAACTCGAAGGATCGATCACGTGACCTTGTTTTACAAGTTTCTTTGTTAATAACATTCCATGTTGCCTTAATTTTATTATCTGATTTTTCAATTGTAGCTCGCTTTTCAATTTTAGCTAGCCATCGGGGGGGAGTCCTCTCGCTCGGTAGCATGATTGCGGCAATAGTGCGGAGTGCGCCCGGGAGAGAATTAGAAATCTCCCGGCCCGCCGAGCACGCAACATGCTCGCCGCGCGTCGCAGGCGGTTCAGGCGCCGGAGGTCACTTAACGACCTCCGTCATCCATGAGCGCAGGCCTGGGGGTGGCAGGTGAGGCCGCCTGTCACCCCAGCAGAAGCAGGACGGGACGGTGGGGCGACTATCGCCCCTCCCCCAAACCGAGGCAAATCAGGGACACCGTGGTTCAAAAAACGCGAGGGGGCCATCTCGAAACCGAAGATGGCCCAGGGTCAGTCGGGGTGCGAGGGATATGCTCTATGGGCAACCATTTATCCCGGCATCTGTAGACCTGAGACGGCGTGCGGTTTTAGTCGGTTCAAACCCGACATAACCGCCCCCGCTGGCCGGCGGGGGGCATCCAAAGGGATTTTCGCACGAAAAAAAACGTTATGAGGTGATGACGTGGTGAAGTCTTCTTCTAATTCTTCTTATCTTTTCATTGTAACAGACATTGTAGAGGTTGTATTATTCGTCCTATATTTGTCCACGATAATCGTCAGGGCAAAATTGACGTAATTTAAGAATCCAACATACATACATAAACTCACGCCTATATCCCCGAAGGGGTAGGGCAGAGGTGCTAGCACCCACATTTCGCCACTTTATGTTTAGGTCCCAATGTAATATGTGGCGGAGCAATGGCAATCCATTAACCGGGCACTTATAAACCTGCGATAAATACACACATAACTTCGAAAAGAATCGAAAAGTCATTGGTGTGTGCCATGGTAAAACCTGGGATCGAACCCGAGACCTCGTCTCAGCAGTCCATTACCCACATACCACTAGGCTACCGCGGTAGATAGAATCCAAATTGTCTTAAAAAAAACTGAAAAATTTTGCAAGGCTTTAACTTTGATAAAATTCACAATTTTATTCTCAATTTATACTCATTTAAATCAGAAGGTAAAACGTTAACTGCTAGAGCTAGAATGCAGGCCTTAATAATGAATATGTATATTAAAATTTGAGAAAATCTCTAATAATCTTTATTTCTTTAAGGTTTATCGTAAACATAGTCTTTAAAACTACTAACTTTTTGTCTGTCAATGGCCCTATGGGATTTTTTAAACTGTAAAACTGTAACTGTAACTGGTCGCGTATTCAAAAAGATTAAAAATCCCGGAGCTAGTGAATATACCTGCCTACTTGAATAATTTAAGTTTCTATATATTTCCTAAAAATACTTTGGTTAAGTAACCCGTATAAATCCTGAATATTCCATATATCAAATCATTCAGGAAATGGTTCACATACGTTATGCGGCGACAGGTGTGAGAAACCTACGCCTTGGGTAATAGCTAACGGCCTACAAACAAGAAAAACAATTCTGATGAAAATGTTTAGGCTTGGGTGTCTTTTATTATAAGGTTACAATACTTAGACTGGTTTTCACCAACAAAAGGACCAGCTATTAAGGCGAACTAAACATTTCACTCAATTATTTTCAACACTCTACACTCGATGGAAATGCTGTCACGGATCTTCCGACAATACAAGTTCCTGCATATAAATATGAAAACTACAATTATTTATTACATTTGCAATTAAATAAATAAATATTCTACTATATTCTACACAGCGCTCTCTAGATCCAAGTAAGCATAGATTTACTTGCTTGTAATATGGGCTCTAAAATGCGGATAAACATATTTATAATTTTTTATGTAAAAAATTTGAAAAAGAAAAAAAATTTGTATATACATATTATACATAGAAACACCCAGACCAATGCAAATAGACATATTCATGCATACAAATATGTGCACTGAGCGGGAATCGAACCCGTCCCCTGTCGTAGCAGTCGAATGCATTACCGCTACGCCACACAGACCGTCAAGGTATTAACATGTATTAGTGTTCTGACGCGGAAGATCCGAGACTTAATCTCGATCAAGTAAGAGTAATAGGTACGTGAGAAATCTGTTTAGTTCAATAGATTTCCACTGCTAATAACCAACTTGTTAATAAAAGTAACGTAATATTTTATTTTTTGATTTTTTACATTCTTAATAGTTTCATAAGTAGGTAAGTAAGACATTTCTAATGTCGTCTTAGGCACTTTCACAGTGGTATGGAATGTGTGTGTAATATACAAATAAATCTAGCTACTAAATTTTGTAACTTTATTCCTCACGTTCACGTAATCTATGTATAACTTATTAAACAAGGGACATCTAGAACACCTAGATTGGGTGGATGAGGCCCTACCAAGACATTTCAGGCCTAGTGAACTTCTCCGATACACTTGCTGATTGACGGATGAAGCTCCGGTGCGTTCCTCTTGGGGTTATGAGGTCGAAAAAATCTGTCAAACTAGTGGTCATTCGAAGATGTGTCTTGTCTAAGTATTCTCTGTCGAATAATCGTCTGTCGAAGTAGTGGTAATTCGAAGGTGTGTGTTGTCTAATAATTGTCTGTCGAAGCAATGACTTGTCGATCTATTTGTTTTCGAAGTTCGCTATATGTCGAAGTATTGTACTGTCTAAATTCAGTCCGTAAGTTTAGGAAGTCAGATGGCAGTCGCTCCCACCAACAAACTAATAAAAGGAGGAGCAGGAGAGCGGATCCTGGGCTCAATAGTGTGAACTTTTTGCGGCGACTGGGATTGGCGCTTTACCGAAGAGAATAGGTTGGATATATTTATTTAAGCCACGAAGAAAACCACAGGGTTCATGGGGCCCTACCAAGATTTTCGAGACCCAACACAACCTCACTTGCAGAGTGGCGCAAGGAGGCGCTGGAGCGGGGCCATAGGCCGGAGCCCCGAGAAATCAGGGCTCAGCGGTCCCTGCTCCGCCAGGAACTCATGGAGACATGGAGGGTGCGACGTGAGCACCCAAGGTGGGGGGAATCCACCATTGCGGCGGTGAGACCGATAATGAAGGAGTGGTTGGAGAGGGACCATGGGGACCTCTCCTACAGGATGTGCCAGATGGTTACCGAACACGGGTGTTTCGGTAAGTATCTGTGGCGCATCCACCGGGAGACAACGCCGCAGTGCCAGCACTGCGAGGATCTTGGCGAAGACACGGCGCTGCACACGTTGATGGAGTGCCCTGCGTGGGCGAGTCAACGCCGGGATCTTGTTGCGGTCCTGGGCGTGGACGTTCTCTCGTTGGAGACCATGGTGAGGGCTGTGGTCTACGACGGGAGCAAGTGGCACGCCGCCGCCTCTTTCTGCGAGCAGGTAATGCGCGCGAAAGAAATGGCGGAGAGGGAGCGGGAGAGAACCCTGCCCCCCGAGTTTCGCAGTCTGCGGCGAGGACAGACTCATCTACGCCCGGGACTACCGACCTCCATGATCGGGGCCTGAGGACGGCAGTTGGCCGACTCGCCGTCCTTACAGAAGCAGGCCGTGGCGGAGGCGTGTCGTGTGTGCCCTCGCCTGCCAACTCACCGAAGCGGGATAAAACCCGACCCCACCAGGCGAGGCCGCGGTGGCGGCCAAAGTCCGCCGGCAACCCTTTTTTTTTTTTTTTTTTTTTTATCGTGCGGAAATCCCTTCGGATACCCCCCCGCGTGCCAGCTCCTTCCTTAATCTTTTGACTAGGTCGACACGAATTCTAAACCGGTAATTAACGGAACAAGGGAAGAACGAATATAATTAGCTACAACACTAAGGAATAAAGTCCTTTTACAATATGAATAATTAAAACAAACTTATAATTAGGGGTATAATTAACATAGGGGTATATGTAGACTTTTTATATTTTTAGATACGATTACATTTTCTGTATTGTAGGTAGACCGCATAATGTCAGACAATTTACATGATTTTTGAATGTTAGTTTTAGACGGATAATACAATTAAAAAATATACAGTAAATCATGTATGACGTTATCCTTTAATCATCATATCGCAAGCCAACCTTGCCTGTAAGCCGGTATACATGCCGATTGATAGGCGAGGACCTGGCCGTTCTTTCAAGGTTGGGGTTCAGACAGCAGATGCTCCCGTAAAAGCCAACAAAACAAAATTATCGATTGGAGGATTAAGAGCTAGCCTTGGACTCCAAAGTGCAGCCTTTACATACAACTGGAATTGGCATTCAAATGAAAAGGAAGATAATATATCAGCACGTAACGACACGCACCTATACATAAATAAAAAAATATTCTACGACATTCTACACAGCTCTTTCTAGACCCAAAGTAAGCTTAAGTTAACTAGTTGTGTTATGGCTTCCAGAATGCGGATAAACATACTTATATCCTTTATTTTTGTAAATACATACATATTATAATAGAAACACCCAGACCAATGCAAATAAACATATTCATGCATACAAATATTAGCACTGAGCAGGAATCGAACTCGCGCCCCCTGTTGTAGCAGTCGGATGTACTAACGGTACTAACTACTTAACGGTAATAATTAGTACCTTTTTTTTTTACTGTGTTGGTAGTACTGTTTAGTGGTAG
Source organism: Cybosia mesomella (assembly GCA_946251805.1). Taxonomy (NCBI): domain Eukaryota; kingdom Metazoa; phylum Arthropoda; class Insecta; order Lepidoptera; family Erebidae; genus Cybosia; species Cybosia mesomella. The sequence continues at coordinate 8,243,293 of OX276398.1, read as the reverse complement.
TATTATTTTAATTATATGTATTTTAGGTTAAGATATAGATGTATGGGTCTATGCATCGTGATAATGAAGAGTTTTATAATTATTATTATATAATAATATTAATACAAAAATAAAACAAGAAAGATAAATTTCTTCGCATTGTTCTTACATAATTTAGAGCGCTCCTCAGCACTCGTAATGCAAATAGCCTTAAAAAATACATAACAATAAAAACAGAAGCTTTAAAAGCATAAAAACAAATCCCATATGGGGCCTGTAAAAACATACGAGCTCTCGAATAACTCTGGTCTGTACAGTCGGCCTCAAAAATAACTTAATACATTTGGGGATACCGATTACCAGAGGTCTCAAACTTTTCATAGAATTATAATCAAAATGTGAAATACTTAGGTACCTTTTTTTTTTTTTTTATCGTGCGGAAACCCCTTCGGATACCCCCCCGCCGGCCAGCGGGGGCGGTTATGTCGGGCTTGCACCGACTAAAACCGCACGCCGTCTCGGGTCTTCAGACGCCGGGGTGTAAGGTTACCCATAGAGCATATCCCTCGCACCCCGGCTGACCCTGGGCCATCTCACCACTAACAGCATCGCTCATCCTGTCTCCTCTGAAAGCAGAGGAGTACGGAGAGCGATGTGTTCCTGCCACGTTGGGTATTGGCCGACGATCAATGCCAACCCTATGAAGGGGTGAAGGGGAAGCCATTGACCGCCGCCCAGGATGTACCGGCCGCTCCGATTCCGTTCCCCCCGGAGTGCAGCGGGATCGGAATCGGAGCGACACTCGAGGAGGTTACCCAACACACACCCCCCAATACTTAGGTACCTATAATAAAACTTCTCCTCTGAAGATCGCAAAATTATTTATAAGCCTCTCGTACCGACTCAAGCAGGTGGTCTCCGGGAAGGGGTGCTTCGGGGACCACCTGCATCGGATCAGGAAGGAGCCAACGCCTGAGTGTCATCACTGCGACGCTAGCGAGGACACAGGGCTGCACACGCTGGCGGACTGCCCGGCGTGGGAGGCGCCGAGGCATGACCTCGTGGCAGCCATCGGGGTGGGAGTCCTCTCGCTCGGCAGCATGATTGCGGCAATGGTGCGATGCGCGAGCGCGTGGGCCGCCGCCACCTCCTTCTGCGAGCATGTAATGCTCGCGAAGGAGATGGCGGAGCGCGCCCGGGAGAGGTTCAGAACTCTCCCGGCCCGCCGAGCCCGCAACATGCTCGCCGCGTGTCGCAGGCGACTCAGGCACCGGAGGTCGCTTAACGACCTCCGTCCTCCATGAGCGCAGGCCTGGGGGTGGCAGGTGAGGCCGCCTGTCACCCCAGCAGAAGCAGGCCGGGACGGTGGGGCGTCTAGCACCCCTCCCCCAAACCGGGGCAAGAGATAAAAAGGGATTCTAATCGTGAAAGAAGTTTTGAAATCGGTCAAGTAGTTTTTGAGTTTATTCGTTACAAACAGTAGGCTTTTTGCGCAGCAGCGTTGGATCAGGAAAGAGCCCACACTTGAGTGCCATATAATGCTCGAAAAGGAGCAGGCGGAGGGGGTCTAGATCCGCAGAGCCCGCGAGGCGTGGTTGTAACTCAGACGTCGGAGGTCGCTGAACGACCTTCGTCCTCCATGAGCGCAGGCCTGGGGGTAACAAGTGGAGCCGCCTGTCATCCTAGCAGAAGCAAGCCGGGGTGGCGGCGCATTGTGCGCCCCACCACCCTCTTTCCGGGGGCAAGACGGGTACACCGTGGTTCCCAAACCCGAAAAGGCCATCTCGAGCTCGAGGCTCATCTGTGCCAGCCGGGATGCGACGGAAATGCCTTATGGGTAACCTTACATTGAACGGTAACCTTACACGCCATCTGAAGACCCTAGATGGCGTGTGGTTTTAGGTGGTTCGAATCCGACACCGAGAGGAAGGCCTGCGTCAGAGCCTCTTCCATCAATCAGCAGACCCATAAATCTTGGTTATTATTTTATATTTGGAAATTATTTAAAATTTAATTCTTTATGAATGCGCAAAAATAAATATTCATTTTATATTTGTGAGGGCGACTGTACATTTTTGACGGAACACTGTAGATGGCATTAGGCACGAAAAATAAAAAGGTACGTCTAAGAGTTCGGGGTGCGAGGATATGCTTCGGCGTGCGAGGGATATGCTCTATGGGCAACCTTACACCCTGGCGTTTTAAGACCCGAGACGGTGTGCGGTTTTAGTCGGTTCAAGCCCGACATAACCGCCCCCGCTGGCCGGCGGGGGGAATCCGAAGGGATTTCCGAACGAAAAAAAAAAAGTTACGTCTAAGAGTATTAAACGAGTATTTATAATTAACTAACCCCAGCCCCGTGTAACTTCGGATCCCGTGGGTTTATCGAGATAAAAAGGGATTCTAATCGTGAAAGAAGTTTTGAAATCGGTCAAGTAGTTTTTGAGTTTATTCGTTACAAACAGTAGGCTTTTTGCGCAGGCAGCGTTGGATCAGGAAAGAGCCTACACCTGAGTGCCAAATAATGCTCGAAAAGGAGCAGGCGGAGGGGGTCTCGATCCGCAGAGCCCGCGAGGCGTGGTTGTAACTCAGACGTCGGAGGTCGCTGAGCGACCTTCGTCCTCCATGAGCGCAGGCCTGGGGGTAACAAGTGGAGCCGCCTGTCATCCTAGCAGAAGCAAGCCGGGGTGGCGGCGCATTGTGCACCCCACCACCCTCTTTCCGGGGGCAAGACGGGTACACCGTGGTTCCCAAACCCGAAAAGGCCATCTCGAGCTCGAGGCTCATCTGTGCCAGCCGGGATGCGACGGAAATGCCTTATGGGTAACCTTACATTCCGGCGTCTGAAGACCCTAGATGGCGTGTGGTTTTAGGTGGTTCGAATCCGACACCGAGAGGAAGGCCTGCGCCAGAGCCTCTTCCATCAATCAGCAGACCAATAAATCTTGGTTATTATTTTATATTTGGAAATTATTTAAAATTTAATTCTTTATGAATGCGCAAAAATAAATATTCATTTTATATTTGTGAGGGCGACTGTACATTTTTGACGGAACAATGTAGATGGCATTAGGCACGGGACACAAATAAATTATTTTTACTTTCAACGCTTTGTAACTTAGCAGAATATGTAAGAACTCTTATTTTGCTTATTGTAGGTATGCGTTATACGGATCGCATTAAAGAGAAATGAGATGTCATAAAAATTAAAAAACTTCAAAGCTTTTTCATGTCTACCACAGATCTGTTAAAATATGAAGTTAGCTGCCTAGTATTCAACATGACATGTGTACATAAACTTTATATACTCATGCCTGTTGTATATCAATCGTTTATTCCCAGTTGCCCCCACTGTCGACGCCACCACTGGTGACAAATGGGATTTCTTTCCAAAAAATGTCCTACTTGCCACCACTGGTAGCGTCACCAGCGGTGGCAATTGGGAATATCAATTCCGGGGTCACAGTTCAAACCTAACATAACCCACTTTACTTATTTTTGGAATATAATTTTTTACAAAATAAGGCACCTCTCGTTTTCAATTTGTATTTCATAATAAAATATATCATCATTCGTGAAAACCATTCAAATCACATCACTATATATTTCAGTTCTGGCTCCACTAATCCGCCGTCACTACTGGGGGCTTATCAAAGGATTTTTCCCATCTGTCACCGCTAGTGGCAACTGGGAACAAAAAAAAAGAGTGATGATTCCCAATTGCTACCGCTGGCGACGCCACCAGTGGGACATTTTTTGGAAATAAAACCCATTTGTCACCAGTGGTGGCGTAACTGGGAATAACCTATATCAATGTGGGGGCTGGTAGAGGCATAGTACGCCTGCATGATTAAGTTAGTAGTAGTAGTTATTAAGTCAAAATAGAGTATTTAACTGAATCAAACTGAACTTATTAAATAACGAATAGTAAAAGTTGGGTAAATTATATTCGTTTCTCTCTTATCGTTTTTTTTATTTTTAATCATTCACCCAACTATTAGTAGTTCAAATATATAAATATATAATAAATGCGGTGTGTCGTCATACTATCTTAATTTCATATATTTATTTCATACAAGTTTCCATACAACTTAGCGTTTTAGCATTTAATAAAAAGAAACAGAATTATGAAGATATAGACGACTTGACACATACACACTACACTACTACTGTACTTTTTTTTTTTTTTTTTTTTTTTTATCGTGCGGAAATCCCTTCGGATACCCCCCCGCCGGCCAGCGGGGGTGGTTATGTCGGGCTTGCACCGACTAAAACCGCACGCCGTCTCGGGTCTTCAGACGCCGGGGTGTAAGGTTACCCATAGAGCATATCCCTCGCACCCCGGCTGACCCTGGGCCATCTCACCACTAATAGCATCGCTCATCCTGTCTCCTCTGAAAGCAGAGGAGTACGGAGAGCGATGTGTTTCCGCCACGTTGGGTATTGGCCGACGATCAATGCCAACCCTATGAAGGGGTGAAGGGGAAGCCATTGACCGCCGCCCAGGGTGTACCGGCCGCTCCGATTCCGTTCCCCCCGGACTACAGCGGGATCGGAATCGGAGTGACACTCGAGGAGGTTACCCAACACACACCCCACACTACTACTGTACTGTGCTACTACGCGCGAGGTAGGTAAGGTGAGTAGATAATCATAGCGAAATTCTATTAGCCAGTGGAAAAGAGTAGTAATGTATGGGGTTAATAATCATTAATATAACTACAAAAATATAATGAAATGTGGGTTTTTGTACCTCGAAATAAATTAGGTATGTATTGTTTTATTGTTATAATCATGGAACTAACACGTCATCCATTGATAACGATAAAAGATTCTAATAATAGAATGTCACTTTGTCAGTCGTCTCCAATATGATAAACCTACTTGGATAGACTTATTCCCAGTGGTCGCTGCCAGCGCTCATATATTTATATATTTACAAAAATATATTTACTCCGTTGGTCGCTATGTTTGCCGTGTTGATTGGCTCGTGAAAATGTTAAACAACATAAATATGAATAAAACGAGGCAAATTTTCAACGAAATGTATGTGAGATTTTATATAAATATTTGTTTTTCATCCATATTTATGTATGTTCGTGACAGATGTAGGTATTGTTTGTTGCATACGAAATTACATTTTTGACCGGCTTCAATTAAAGGAGGAGGTGACCAGTTCGTCGGATATTTTTTATGTGCCGTACCTAGTTATGTTCCCCCAATTACATAAAAACGGCAGGACTGATTTGGAAAATAATTTTTCTGTTTGATACGAGCCATCCGCTCAAGACCTGATGATGGTATTCTAGAGAAATCCAGAGACTCAAGAGGTCTCTGGATTTCTCTTCAAATACCTTCAAATAGAGATTTGAGTAAATGTTTAAGCCAATCACAATAGATACCATAGTTAAAAATTGTATAAGTTGCTTTTTTTAAGATTTCATTTATTATTCATTTAGCGCTAGTGTCAAATGATTTCAGTGTAAATCGATGCACGAAATTTGAATAACGGTCGCCGCAGAAAGCGCTCGGTCAGGAGTGTCGGCACGTCGAGCTAGCCCAACTCTGTGATATATATTATATTTGAATATAACTCAAATATAAATTTTAACTGCTACTACTACTATATTTTACATCAGTTTCCTTTATAACGTTGTAAATATGCACCGCTGCGTGCCAATATGTTTCGTTCCGTGTGAATCGTTCCTCATAGAATTTAAATTTTAAATATAGCTTAGAATCGAAGCCCCATGCAATAAAATACCTAAATTAAAAAAAACTTTGAAAATATTCTTCTTTAGGTTCTTGTTAGTTTTAAAGTTTTTTTTAAATTTCTGCGCTTAAGTTTAGGTAGGTTCTTTTAGTCTAAAAAAAACAGTAGGTACTTATAGACGAGGGCACGCCGCAATAGCGGCGGTAAGGCCCATCATGGAGGGTTGGCTGGAGAGGCGACACGGAAGTCTCTCGTACCGACTGACGCAGGTGATCTCCGGGAAGGGGTGCTTCGGGGACCACCTGCATCGGATCAGGAAGGAGCCAACGCCTGAGTGTCATCACTGCGACGCGAGCGAGGACTCAGGGCTGCACACGCTGGCGGACTGCCCGGCGTGGGAGGTGCCGAGGCGTGACCTCGTGGCAGCCATCGGGGTGGGAGTCCTCTCGCTCGGCAGCATGATTGCGGCAATGGTGCGGAGCGCGAGCGCGTGGGCCGCCGCCACCTCCTTCTGCGAGCATGTAATGCTCGGAGGTAAGGAGGTGGCGGAGCGCGCACGGGAGAGACTTAGAACTCTACCGGTCCGCCGAGCCCGCAACTTGCTCGCCGCGCGTCGCAGGCGACTCAGGCGCCGGAGGTCGCTTAACGACCTCCGTCCTCCATGAGCGCAGGCCTGGGGGTGGCGGGTGAGGCCACCTGTCACCCCAGCAGAAGCAGGCCGGAACTAGCGCCCCTCCCCCAAACCGGGGCAAGAAGGGGACACCGTGGTTCCCAAACCCGAGGGGGCCATCTCGAAACCGGAGATGGCCCAGGGTCAGTCGGGGTGCGAGGGATATGCTCTATGGACAACCTTACACCCCGGCGTCTGTAGACCCGAGACGGCGTGCGGTTTTAGTCGGTTCAAGCCCGACATAACCGCCCTCGCTGGCACGCGGGGGGGTATACGAAGGGATTTCCGCACGACAAAAAAAAAAAAAAGTACTTATAGACGAACGTATAATAACTAAGCTAGGTTACGGCCATGGGCTAGTATCAAAGTAAATAAATGCTTATGTTCAATTACAAACGCTCATCTTTCGTCACTGTCATCTTTATAAACCTCAGTCTTTTCTCGAAGACGAGTCGAAAGAAATAAGAATGAAGTCGATTCTCTGAAACTCGAGCTTAAGAGATTGTCTACAGTGTATTAGTCGAAACGATAGCAATCGTGAAAGCATTATTGTGTTGCAATGAATTCGTCTGAAAGCCGATAAAACTCTTCAAGACTGGCGTATTGTTACTGTTACGTTTTTATTTTTATACGCGTAAGCCTTGTTGTTATTTAAATAATTTGCAATGTTTTATTCACTTTCTTATAGCATATAGGTTCTTTCTTAATTAAATAAATATGTTTTTATTGAAAACTTTCAGCCTGTGTATAGGTATGTCATTGAACTCCGTCGAAATTTCGTATGAGTTTTAATAAGTCCCTCACCTGCAAGGCGGTACGCCTGCTGATTGACGGACCAAAACAGATATTCGCTGTAGTTATATACCTAGGTAGAGTATACCTAAGTATACTTGGGTTAAATTTTATTATAACATTTTTTTTATATACCTTTATTTATCTTGACACGAGACAAAAATGTACATTCGTCCATAGTCTTAAGAAATCACTATTTTAAGCTGAAGTCTCGAAAATGCCGCAGTGGAGTTTGTTGCGCCGTTTCTTCTCCACTAGCGCCTAGGAAGCGGTGGTAAACTTAGAATTAAGTAGTTTTTGACGTCAAAACGTTGTAATTACGTTGCACTATTTTGAAAAACAAAGACTGAGACTTAGACCTATTGAACAACAGCTGTTTTCTACGGGTTGTTATGGCTGTTACGCGCTTTGCAAGTCGATTCATTACTCGCCTGTTTTCTTTCCTCTTACATGTCTGTAGGTGGTAACATGCAGGAACACCTCTATTATTACAAATGTTCATAGCTTTTAGTGATCCTTTTTTTTTTTTTTTTTTTTTTTATCGTGCGGAAATCCCTTCGGATACCCCCCCGCCGGTCAGCGGGGGTGGTTATGTCGGGCTTGCACCGACTAAAACCGCACGCCGTCTCGGGTCTTCAGACGCCGGGGTGTAAGGTTACCCATAGAGCATATCCCTCGCACCCCGGCCGACCCTGGGCCATCTCACCACTAACAGCATCGCTCATCCTGTCTCCTCTGAAAGCAGAGGAGTACGGAGAGCGATGTGTTCCCGCCACGTTGGGTATTGGCCGACGATCAATGCCAACCCTATGAAGGGGTGAAGGGGAAGCCATTGACCGCCGCCCAGGGTGTACCGGCCGCTCCGATTCCGTTCCCCCCGGACTGCAGCGGGATCGGAATCGGAGCGACTCTCGAGGAGGTTACCCAACACACACCCCTACCTTTTAGTGATCCTACTGATGAAGGCGGCGGAACGGGCCCGGGAGAGATTTAAAACTCTCCAGGCCCGCCGAGCCTGCAACATGCTCACACCGTGAATGAAGGTCAAGCGTGCACCAAGTAAACAAAAACTGAACGTAAGTAGGTACGTTGGATATCTCACGTAGCACAGTGTCGAGTTCAAGCTAACCGCGTTACCAAATATTACGGAGAACGCGACGCGACGCGACCACGCGACTAAAGTCACATACGCACGCAATTCGGTATTCATTTTTTTTAGGTACTGTAAAAGACAGCGCTTTAAGTATTTCTCAATACGCATAGTGATGATACTTTGTTTTGCAAAGCAGTTCGTTGAACGACCTTACATTTAAAATGATCACCTCTCAAAATAATGACTAATAGAACTGCCTTTAATTATCACTTCTTATTTTAATGCGGCATCCGCGGGGTACCATTTCAATTACTTTTATTCGAGGTATATGGGGCCACCAAAATCTTCGGGCCTGTACCACCAACCTCACCTGCTATCTGGTACACCTTCTGGTTGGGGGGTCAACGGCCAAGATATGTCAAATAAATTATCGAAAGAAGGAGAAAGAGGACTAAGAAGTACTATTTTCAAGAAGGGGTCTTTTTTATAAGTGAATATTTTCAGAAGTAATAGGTATATTCTAGAAATGTTCTTTTCTAATTACCGTGTATATTATCATAATAATATATATTTCCGTAACCGGCGACCATGTATCAAAATAATTTTGAAAGTAGAAGAAGCGAAAGCCATATGCCAGGATTGTAGCAAGTGGAATCTAGTCTCTGTCTAAATCAATGGGAAAGAGTCGTGACTATATGTTTGTTTATTATGTTTGCTTATTTAATAAATATTTGTTTTTTTTTTGGAATCTTTTCAAAAGAATGTGTGTACTCAACAACAAGTAATTTCATAATGAAATTAAAAAAAGCGGCCAAGTGCGAGTCGGACTCGCCCATTAAGGGTTCCGTAGCAGCAAGTAACAATGATGTTTTTTTTTAATTTTTATATTTGAGTTGATTGAATGAAAGGTAAATTGCGGTTTACGATTTATGACGTATTAAAAAAAACTTCTTACTAGATCTCGCTCAAACTAATTATCGTTGGCAGTTTACATGGTAATGTACATCATATATTTTTTTTAGCTTTATCATTCTCTTATTTTAGAAGTTACAGGGACAGTTACAGGACACACCTTTTACCAATTTGGAAGTGTCTCTCGCGCAAACTATTCAGTTTAGAAAAAAAATATTTTAGAAACCTCAATATCATTTTTAAAGAGCTATCCATAGATACCTCACACATATGGCTTCGATGAAAAAAAAAATTTTGAGTTTCAGTTCTAAGTATGGGGACCCCAAAAATTAATTGTTTTTTTTCTATTTCTGTGTGAAAATCTTAATGCGGTTCACAGAATACATCTACATACAAAGTTTCAACAGCATAGTTCTTATAGTTTCGGAAAAAAGTGGCTGTTACATACGGACGGACAGACAGATAGACATGACGAATCTATAAGGGTTCCGTTTTTTGCCATTTGGCAACGGAACCCTAAAAAAAGATAGGTGTCGAAGAATTTTTTGAATTAATTCTCAACTATTTATTAAAAAAATATGTATTTTATAAGTTTTCACAACGTCAATTTACTGATCGGGCCCCAGGATTGGTTAGCTTTGGACTTTTGTAAGGGACAGTTATCTTTTTAACGGTTTAGCAGTACCGCATTGCAATAATAAAAGCCATATTTCCTCAAAACTCAATACCGAACCATATTCGAGACAGTCGCAGTCTGGGACATCTTCAAAAGAAGAACTAAAGAACATTTCCTCTCACAATGTTAAAATATATAATATGTATATAACGTATTTATATATAGTTATGTATAAAAGTACATGTATTGATGTATATTATTTTATTTAACATATAGTATATTATATTTACTTTTTGAATGTATAATTTATGTATGTGTATTGAATTATTTTTACCATCTTTCGTTTATGTTTACTTTTTATTTGTACACTTTGCTTCCCTCTGTTATTTTCTTTTTTAGAGTTAAACTCGCCTTTGTACATAAATTATTTTAATTGTAATACATTTATATCTTTTTTTTTGTTTACAATAAAGAATTAAGCATTAAGAAAACGTCAACATACATCCAATCCAAAAAAAGCCATAATTCGTCCAAACAAATACTATTCCATCACCAACCCAATATCCCCCTCCCCTCCTTTCCTCCAAAGTTAGTAGCCTTAAATGAAAGTACCTTTTTTTTTTTTTTTTTTTTTTTTTTCGTAAATGAAAGTACCTTACCGCATTGATTTGAATATTAAAGATAACCGCCTTAGATCTATAACTACCTTCAGTCATTCATTGGTATCCAGTGTAACCTACTACGTCACTACGCTTCCCGTGGGCACGTTACCTACCATCTAATAATACCAGTGCCACTAATAGAATAATATTACCAATTGATTCCGTGTACTTGAATACAATTGGTTTAATATGTGAATCCGACGTAAACAAAGGAGTGCAGAGTTCGTCAATTAGTGACGTGCTGCAACTGTCTGTGTTGTTTACATATCGATAAATCTGACTCACAACATAAACATAGTACGAATATCACCAGTTAGTGCCCTGATAAAACACGTTACTTCATAACAATATAAGATAACCTTTTACTCTATAGCAAAATTCAATATAAACCACTTAATTAGTGATGGAATACAGTCACACGTTTATATAAAGTTTAAATGTTATAATATAAGTTTTGTCTGTTTCTATATTTAATAATATATGTCCTTTTCGTATTCTAAAACACAAATCATCATCATCATTATCCGTACACCAATCCCGGATGCATCCGACTTTACTTTAGACCGGGATCTGTCCGCTCTCCTACTCCTCCTGATTGGTTTATTTTGGCTTTAACCTTCCAACCCCGAGAGTAAAGCCTCTGCCAGAGGCTCGTCCATCAATCAAGTGATGTACCGGCTTGCAGTTAGGTTCGCTTGACCCCTAAAGATCATGTTGGTGGCCTATACACCATATACTTGTACTTAACCATGTAAAGTTAGTTCAAGATTACTGTTTAGTGTGTATGGATACATACTATATAGTCAAAAAGTATTATTTTAATTCATTCTCAGATTATATTTCAGGTTAAACTCTTAATCATTTTCAGAATTTAGATAGATATGCACATAATATTATAAATGCCAAACTCAAATTAATATGTAACATTCTAAAACATAAATACTATTATTATTATTAAATCATTATTATTATTAAAACATAATACTATTAAATTTATAACAAGAAATATAAATACACTAGAAAAAGTAAGTGTTTCAAAACATTATTAATCTATCGATAAGTTAATTATAATTATTATCGGCATAAGACCACATCACTAGTGAAACCAGTATAGTATACTCGTATGTACTTGCCGGGAGTACAATCTCTGACTCTGTATAGTCTGCATGCAATATCGAATAGCTCGGCCGGCCGTACGTTAACACTGTCTTTCGACAAAATAAAACTTTTAAATTCGTTATCTGTATAAACATAAAATAATGTTTATTGTTGTGATAAAGTGACTTTGGTTTGGGAGATTACAATTTTTTTTTTGTTATTTGTTAGTGTGAAGTGATTATTTTAAAGATGTCCAAGTCAACTCTGTTGATTCGCCAAACTCTGTAAGCACCTACTTTTTTTAATTATTTTATATTTTCGGTTATTATAATTAAATTTTAGTCACTGAAGTGCAATACAATTTATTCATGTAACGCGCACAAATTAAACAGAAGAATATTGTAATTGCATAAGGAAATATGAAGTGGTTTTAATGTTTGTCAATTATCCAATAAATGCAATGTTTCTGTGCACATATCAGGATATTAAGGACCTACTTCATTGGAAATTAATAATAATATAATATCTATGCCATACTACACAGTGCTATCTAGAACCAAACTAAACACCACTTGTAATATGGGTTCTACAATACGGATAAACAAATTTAGATGGACAACGATTAACATACTTGTAGATAGGGGTTAATACTAACATCATACTTATATAATTCATTATTATGAATACCCAGACCATATGCAAATATACATATTATTCATTTACATAAATATTTGCATTGAAAGGGAATCGCTTGTGGGTAAATTTGTTTAATAATGGTCAGGTCAACATTACTTCACCTCGCCTGATGGTAAGCCAAAGGTAAGCTATTATAGACACCAATCAGCAATGTGACAAATAAAATAACATAACATAACTTCACGCCCGTATCCCCGAAGGGGTAGGCAGAGGTGTATTACACACCCATGATTCGCCAGTTATGTTAAGGTCCCAATGTAATAGGGGCCGAGCCTATTAACATCTACCGGGCACATTATTAAGCGAGCGATAATTAACGTTTATTAATGCACACAACTACGAAAAGTCAGAGGTGTGTGCCCGGGGCGACTGGGCAACTCGAGACCTCGTCTCAGCAAATAAATGCAGCAAAACATAGGAACATTATAAAAAATATTTATTTCATAATGCATATAACCAGATTAGTTTTTTTTACTACAGATTATTGCCACTATTTGTTTTTTTTATTAATTACAAAGATAACAGTTGTTTAGTCCCTGTATACATATTTCAAACAAAGAGAATGTTACTCACTAATTTCATACTATGGACATTGAATTTTTTTTTAATGACATTGATAACCGCTATTCAGCCAAGCTATAAATATTAAACATTAGCTTATCTTTTTTCTATTGTATTTGGGTCAGATAGCAATCAGCATTTATAGTAGCAGTATACGACTACGTCTGCTGGAACAATAACCGACAATGCTTGAGTTTATTGACCTATGAATTTACTTGTCAAAAACAGAGTATGCAGAGAAAAAAAAACACATTTATAAATAAATCATCAACTCCGATAGAAAACTGCATTTACGAAAATAAACTAGTATATTTAACATAACATAACATAACATAAACTCACGCCTATGTCCCCGAAGGGGTAGGGTGCTAGCTCCCACATTTCGCCAGTTTATGTTTAGGTCCCAATGTAATAGGTGGCGAGCCTATTGCCATTAACCGGGCACTTATAAACCTGCGATAAATACACACATAACTTCGAAAAGCATCGAAAAGTCATTGGTAGGCATTTAGTATATTTATATTTATTATATTTATTTACATTATTTTCTGGGTATATAAAAATGTTAGTCATCAAAGACATAACATAACATAACTTCACGCCTGTGTCCCCGAAGGGGTAGGCAGAGGTGTATTACACACCCACGATTCGCCACTCATCAAAGAAGTCGTTATATAAAATATCTATTTTATATAGGTACTACCGTCTGGCAATCAATATGCCTAATATTGATTCCCTAATCCACGTCTCCTTATGACTATTCAAAATCAAGTATACAATACAATTGAAAACATGTTACCATGTAAACATGTACAGTGGTTAAGGCGGCGAGCTTCTGATCGATAGATCGCGGGTTCTAATAGAACACCGGTCTTGCGGGTGAACTGGTGGACCCACTCCTCAGAGGTTAACAAGAATACTAGTAATTTCAGTTACTAGTAATGCTCTCTTTAAAAAAAACATCGATGCCCGCATGGGTGTCCATGACGGTGACTCATAAGATTTAACACCTCGTGGGTGTGTAATACACCTCAGCCTACCCCTGCGGGGATACAGGCGTGAAGTTGAGTTTTTTTATGTTGTTATGCAAAAATAACAGGGTGTTCTAAATTTGACGTGCCTGTGTGTATGTCTATTTGTGGCATCGTAGCTCCTGAAGTGATAAATCGATTTTGTTTATTTTTTGTTTTATAAGGTGTTTATATATATTTTTAGTTTTGTTTCTTAACTATGTCGGGGCTTTTTTTAAGTTTTTAAGTTAATTGTATCTACTGTAATATAAGTCCAATAATAATACTCCAAGTCGTAGATCTAAGCACCTGCACTGCGTCGCATCGTGCGCTAAAAATAGTCAACTAATTTCGTGGAAATAATGCGCATAAAACCGTGCAAAAGAATCCGTGCCGCATGTTCGCACACGCACGACGCAGCGCAGGCGCTAAATCTTGGTAAAACATACCCAACTTCCCAGTCATCTGACTTTAACTACTAGTGACGTCATTAGTCATGATGGGACTCCATACTAACTAGGTTTAAGAGGTTATTTTTTGGCATTTCATTCGTTTGACACTGTCTCGTAGCACTAAGTCAAGAATCACACACCGTACGGCAGCGGCTAAGGGAAAAAGCAAATTTCGATCTAGAGTTGAAAAATTGAGGTATATTTTAAAACCTATGCTAGTATTTTATATAAATCTGCAATAAGTTGTCATATATCAAGTGATGGATATTTTTTTCAGCATATACGAGGGTTGCTATTGATATTTATAAATATTTGTTTGAAGTTAAGATGTGAAAATTGCCCAGATATAACTAAGGCGCCTTTAGCTTGAGGACAGCAGCGTTACAATCTTACTGCAATAGAAGATTAGAATTGTCTTTGGTATGGCTTAAAAAGTTTGCTGAATTAAAGGAATTCTTCTTTAGAATCTCCACCCGATAAGAAAATAATATTTGGAGTGTCTGTTGGTAATATTAATACCTTTTTTAAATGCATATGGAAGAAAGAAGAAAATTTTTAATCATCGATTTTTAAGGTGTTTGTACGATACAGATAACAAACCTATTTTTGAAAAAACTGTTTCTCTGTTCGTTGTGTGTCAAAATTGGCAGTTAGCTGAAGTTATGAGGCGTAACTTAGGCTATTTTTATTTTAGAAAAAATAGGGTTCCGTGTAAGAAAATTAAAACTCTAATCTAAGTCCATGCGGATGAAGTCGCAGGCACAGCTAGTCTTCGGTATAAATAATCGAAGCTTTTAACATAATAATGAAGTCTGCCGCGTATAAATAAACATGTGTAAATGATATAAATAAACATTCAAACGTACTTGTAAATACTATCAGCTAAATAAGTTATCAACGTTCTTTATTTGTTGACATTTAGTTTCGTCGAAAACGTGCTATTTATAATTTTA
Organism: Cybosia mesomella; assembly: GCA_946251805.1. Taxonomy (NCBI): domain Eukaryota; kingdom Metazoa; phylum Arthropoda; class Insecta; order Lepidoptera; family Erebidae; genus Cybosia; species Cybosia mesomella. The sequence continues at coordinate 8,228,086 of OX276398.1, read as the reverse complement.
TTGATACGAGACCGGCTTTTAACATTCGCTGAGTTTATTTTATGAGAAATCGTAAGTCTCGTTTTGTACTTACATATTTTATCTATTTCTTCGTCCATATTGTTTTGCTTTCATAAAGTTTATTATTCAAGATAACCTGTGTGCATACACGTGTGTGAGCATGTTGATAATTAACTTTGGTTACAACTCAACTTTGTAAGTTGTAGAATTTATCATATTTTGAAGAACCCCTTTTTTAACGCGTGGATACCCCCATGGGCTTCAACCCCACCGGTGCCAGCGATGAGGTAGGAATGTCGGAATCGAACCGACTAAAACCACACGCTGTCCTTCCCAAGCCTCCGTCTAAAATATCTATCTAATTTATTGAACAATAATGTTGTGAATTGCTATTCAATGTTGCGGGACAACCTAATAACTTTCAGAATAAACAATAATATAATATTACTAGCTGATGCCCGCGGCATCACCCGCGTGGAGGTCGGTTATCGTTTTTTGGCCATATCCCCGGTTTTACTCAACCAATTGCAATCAAACATACCTACGGCAGATTTTAGGTCTGACCAGGACCTTTCTAATACAAAAAAGCGGCCAAGTGCGAGTCGGACTCGCCCATTAAGGGTTCCATAGTAGCAAGTAACATAATGCTTTTTTATTTTTATATTTGAGTTGTTGAGTGGTAAATTGCTGTTTACGACTTATGACGTATTAAAAAAAAACTACTTTCTAGATTCTAGAAGTTTACTTGGTTAATGTACATCATATATTTTTTTAGTTTTATCATTCTCTTATTTTAGAAGTTACAGGGGGGGGGGACACACATTTTACCACTTTGGAAGTGCCAAATCAAACGGAGGAGAAGAAATAAGACGACCACGAGCTCCGATGGCTTAAGACCGCACGGCAGAAGTGAAAACTTCATTGTTTAAATATATAATATTAGCACAATAAACCGCTAACTACACACACTGACCTCACAATGTAAACCAAATAATTGTCAAAATAATTTTTATTACGAACCAATAATAACTATTAAATAAATTAAGACAATTATGTATTACGTATGAATCGAATATACTAAACACAGCGAAGAGCAGCTAACTCTATCTTTCTCGCTCGGGTACACTCGGCGGTCCCGAGTTCACACGATCGAGCCTTTCACCCCAGAGCGTGACATATCAGCCTAACTTACTACCTACGGAAAAATCTGTGTGCGATGCGCCAAAAGAAGTTTTCACTTCAAAAACGTTTATCTAACAAGTAAAAATGAATTGTGCCGTGTGATGTGTGATCCAGGTGGCGTAGCACACACAAAATATCAAACAAAGTCTCACCAATATTTTACAACATAGTCTCCAAACTATGGTTCTATTTTTTTTTAACTACCAACTATTTATTTTTATTGAGATAGTACCTAAACTAACTTAATAGGGATCAAACCGTAGCACATTAACCCTCTTAATATACAATCAAGGTCTACTTGGAGCATGTAGAATGGACGGCTATTTTGATCGAGGCATCTTTGATTAAAGCGTGCTCGGGCAACGAGGTCCAATTATTAAAGGACTTGCAATAAATCGTACTTACCCGATAACTTACGATTTTCGACTTTAAAGACCCTGTAAGGGAGATGATATTAGACAGTAAACCGGTCGAGGCGACACATACAGACTAGGAAAGGCACTCCTTGAGTGCGTGATTCGCTTCTGTCAAAATGATAATATTGTGTTGTTACCTATATGTGAATTGTGAGATAGCAATACAAACCTTGCTCTCGGCAATAAACAACATGAGGGCCAAAAAATCTAAATAGCGGATTTTTGGCGCTAAAATGTATGTTGCTAGAAAAATATTTTTACTCAAACATATGGAGTAGGGTGTCAAAATGAAGAGCTTTAAAGGGTGATTACAAAAATACATGAATCATAACTAAAAAGTATACCTACATTAAAATTATTAATACACAAATCAAAAAAAATCCCGACTGTCCTAAAAAGACCCATACAAGTTTGATAGGCTGGTATAACTGATTAATTTTCTTTCGGTCTATGATTTGCAAATGGGTCCCGCTTGCTTTCACACTTATTGGGTCCGTAACTAAACTTCGAGAGTTATATGTTCGATGAATGGAAAGTCGACAGAACGTTGATAAAATATTGCTATTTCGAATGAACCGTTTATCGCCAAACGCAACTTCGACTGAACGTTTTATCGAATATTATTAATCGATGGATTGCTGTTTCGAATGAGATTTAGACATGAAATTTTATGAAAAAGAAGCTGATTCCAGCGCTTCGCCGGCCGCTACCGCGGCACACTCGCTCCGCTCGCTCGGCTTGCGCTCTGTTGGGGTCTCAGTTCTAACCTAACCTAACCCACTTTACTAATTTTCGGACATCAGTCCATCGATTGATAAATATTCGATAAAACGTTCAGTCGAAGTTGCGTTTGGCGATAAACGGTTCATTCGAAATAGCAAAATTCGATCAAACGTTCTGTCGACTTTCCATTCATCGAATGTAACTCGAACGAAACTCTCGAAGTAAAATTACGGACCTCACTTATTTCGGTCTTTTTAGGGCAGTCAGGTTTTTTCTTTCTATAAACATTTATTTCTTCTTTCCTTTCTTTCCTATTACATTTCTATGTCTTCCTTCTCTGTCAATCTATATCATTATAGTCTAGAAACACACTATACTATATGAAGATGGACGAGTAGGAATCTAATTACAAAATTCACTTACTTCCCGAGGTAACATCCTAATTTTCGGGTTTACTCAACATTCACTTGATATCACTCGCTGTTTAATAACACGTATATCATTCATGTCTTATATTACGTGTATGATTGATTTTTTATTATTTATTGTGTTGCTTGCTGCTATATGTAGGTACTATCGATTTCTATTTCCCGTCAGTTTGTGTGTTCCGTGATACTGTGGTGTTAATGTTACGCTTAGTCAAACTTGACTGATCTTTATATTTACTTAGGTTCTTATTTAAATGTCAAGTTATTAAAGTCAAGTAAATAAAGGCATTTAGTATTATATACTCTGAGACACTTATATATAGATATAGATATAAAACAAAGTCGTGTTAGTGATGACAGGGATAAACTCAAGAAGAGGTGGACCGATTTTCATGATCTTTGATTTTTTAGATTTGTCTCCGCCTATATACTGTGCCTTTTTGCGGCTTTTTGGCGTATATCGCCACGGTTACCCTCTCCCCTCTACGCCGGCCAGCGGGGGTGGTTTTGTTGGACTCGAATCGACCAAAACCTCACGCCATCTCAGGTCTTTAATGCCGGAGTGCAAGGAGGCATTCACGAAATAAATTCAGCTGATAAGGTAACCAACACAACTTGATTCTAAGGCGGAACGAAGTTTACCGGGTCAGCTAGTTCAAGATAAACCAAATTTTGGAAAATAAATCAATCGATTAGCGTATTGCATTCCACTGCTGGACATAGGCCTTTCTATACATAAATGCGAACATATTATCCATAGAACATAATTAGTTACTTACACTTTTATAAATGCAAAATACCTTCATACGAGTAAAAAATATAATCTGAATCTCGGAAACGGCTATCTCTATCTTTTCATGAAATTTAGTATATGTGGGGTTTCGGGGGTGATAAATCAGTCTAGCTCGGTTCTATTTTTAGTAAACGTCGAAAAAAGAAAACCGAACAAAGCTTGGTCACCCAGATATTAGTATTTAGCATAGGTAGAAACGGGGGACGAATGTAGTTTCGAACGCCACTGTGGCGACACACGCTGTTGCGAATTATTTTTCCACTGCCTCACAGGTTTGAAAGTCCATGGACTCGAATGAAATAGTAGCGAAAGACGCTGTATCGAAAAAAAAAAAGTTGCGATTAGAGTGCCTATTAGAGTGACTAGTGTTGCCGGCGCTTCTGGGTTAGGTTGGGTTAGAACTGTGACCCCAACAGGAACCACTAGTCTGGAAAGTTGGATTTCGATAACATGACTATATTCGAGCGTATGAGGCAGTGAAAATGTTTTCCGATACATTCGAGTCCATGAGCTTTCGAACCTGTGAGGCAGTGGAAAAATAATTCGCAGAAGCGTGCGTCGCAAGGACGGCATTCGAAACTACATATGTATCCCGGTAGAAACACCTATACCACTGTATAAAGACATTATGCAAAAAATATTTGAACTAAGCAGTAATCGATCCAGGAACCTTTGATAGCAGTCAAACGCTCTACCGTAGCTCATTTGTTTAAGTAATTCTTCCGGCCGATGTGGAATGCGACACATTTGCTTGTGGGTACGTAGGCGGGAGCTGGCATAACTGATTAGAGTTCAAAGTACAATCGTTGTACAGTTTGCGTTACGATCCATGACCATGGGGATAGATATCTTATGGTTATATTCTAGATTTAATGATCCGAAAGCGATTCTAACAATAGAATGTCACTTTATCTACATGCCATGCGGCTACCTACTACAACCTTACAAATGTCCATAGGCCGCGTTAACCGCGTCCCATCAGGTGGGACATGTGCTTGTCTACCATCTAAGTGGCATTAAAAAAATATATAAAAATATATATATAAATAATAAAAATATCGTCGTCAAGCAGAATTTACTTAGGTTAACTGCATTTAGCGAGCGTAGGAATGTTGAATTTCAACAAATTAATTTCAGTCAATATTTACAGCGTAGCGCCGCGGACAAGTTATATTTTTCTTTTTTTTTAATTCTGTCATGCAGGAACCTATTCCCGTGATAAAAATAGCTAAAGTATGTGCAATTTCAGGTTATAATTTATCCCTATTTTACTGGAAGTCTTAACAAACATTGTGAACTATGCAACGAGCATGTGATTGAAGGGTATTCCTACACTTGAAAATGAAAGGTGGAGCCGCCTGTCCCTTTCCCTCATTCCGGGGGCAAGGTGGGGACACCGTGGTTCCCAAACCCGAGATGTTTCGAGATGGCCCCCATCTCGAAACCGCAGATGGCCCTGGGTCAGCCGGGGTGCGAGGGAATTGCCTTATGGGCCGGGCCACCTTACACCCCGGAGTCTGAAGACCCGAGAAGGTGAGTCGATTTGAATCCGAGAGAACCAACCCCGCTGGCCGGTGGGGGGTATTCGGGCGGATAAACGTACGAAAAAAATAAAATAAAAGGGCTGTGTGTCGAACTTGTTTATCCACTTAGGTAGCACTGCATGTTTGCACTTATTTCATTATTTTATAAAGGTCACAATATAAAATATGTTGTTCTTCCATTTCACAATAGCAAAATGGTTATTTCAAGACAAATACCGAAATCCGGTACCGACTAATTAAAATTATAACAATTTGAAGATAAGTCGTTAACTAATTATCCTAACATCCATTTAATTATAATTAACCATTCATTACTATATTTATTTATTTAGGATCGGGCAACATGGTATTTTTTCCATCTCTGCTTGCAGTCACCTCAACTTCTTACTTTAGTTTCAACTGTAAGTACGTATATACATATACTCGCGCCTTTTTCCCTCCGGGGTAGGCAGAGGCATCAGACCGCTATCTGCTTCTGTCCTTACATACTTCACCTTAGAGCTGCCTCTACTGTCATTAAACCTTTAATGAAAGCTCGCCGGTTTCGAGTGAGCGGAGCAGTAATCAAAAATGTCAAGAAATCTGGTAAATTTCCATAATTTTAATAACTATTAAATTACGGACATGTATAGAACAAATGGGTGCCAAGGGAGCGAAGTATACCACGGGCGAAGCCGCGAGGTATAGCTATATTTAAATAAACGTATACGTACACGCGGCAAAAGAAATAACTGCGCAGGTTCAAGTACATGTTTATTTGTTAGTGGGCCCTGCACAGCAATTCATTGGTCCCCTATACGTTTTTTTTTTTTTTGCGGAAATCCCTTCGGATACCCCCCCCCCCCCCCCGCCAGCCAGCGGGGGCGGTTATGTCGGGCTTGAACCGACTAAAAATTGACATGTTTTTCGAATTTATTCTGTTGATTATTTCTGGATATTCATTTATTTTATACCAGCGGCCCGGTCCCGATTGCAGCGCCATCTACCTACAAGAAAAATAGAGATAAAACTAATCTTTGAAGCGGGTTGCATGTCGTGTCAAAATTTGCGGTAAATTGATGCAAAACTTTTTCAAATCAAATCAATCTTCATTTCCATAGAATACTGTGTTACATGCTAAGATTTTATATTATTGGTTTGAGTGCAGTATATTCTATTGTGGGGCGAGGAAATATATTATTATTGTTCAGCAAGCGAAATGTAACAATATTTTAATTTTTGAAGCGTTCTCAAACCCACTTAACTATTTTATAATATATACCTACTATGCGTATAGATATATTATTACCAGGAGCACAGAGTGGTAGCAAGTGAATAGAATTGTTAAGGTCGTATAGGTGATGGAATACTCGTAACTACCAGTCACATTATTGCAATCTAATCTATCTCAATTTCTTGCCTATATTGTTTCTTGGTATTTTAATAGCTTACAGCACGAGCACACCAAGCTTATTAATAATGCTTGATCTTTAAAACACAAATAAAAAATATGAATAGCAGACGTCATTAAAAAATAGTCTATGCGCACTGAACCATGATAACAGGCACTTCAAAACGCTATTCGCAATGAGTTACTTTCACAACAGCGTCAATTAACTAGAGTCTTCTACTTTCTATGAACATTATATTAAACCTAGTGGCCCGTACTGGCTTCGTATAGATAAATTTCGTATTTATTATTTGAAATTTACAAAACTTCAGCCTTAGTGGGTGCTAACAACTTCAACTCAACTCAACAGGTTCAATGTTAAATAACATCAAATAAATCACGATAGAATCCGTTCTTCCGACAAAACCTAAAAGGTATCAACACGGCCAAATTTATAAGTTTGTAACTTCAACAGTTTAGGCTCTGCAATGAATCAAACAGTACAAGTTATTATGAATATCTACGCAAAACAAATGAATGTAGAGGGCCTGCTTTAAGAGCAAAAGCACGTTCAAAAAGGAATATGAATTGCATGAAGAAGCATATAGAAAGGAGTGACTGAGCAGATGATGCCCTTTAGGATTGTATGGAAGAGAATTACATGTTACGCAGACCCCAAATAATTGGGACAAAGGTAGATAATGATTGTAAGTGTTAATTTTTTCATTAAAAAGTTACGTACATCCATCTACAGTTCAGTAACTTTTTGTGTCATCCACAATTCGTCGAGTGACCATCATCATATCTGGAAATCATGGAGCATTGTGGTTTTATTGTCATTGATGACAATGGTCCCAAATTGAAAAACCTATACTGTCTTCGTAAAATAAAAGTGATACAAGCTTTTGAAATCACCAGAGCCCTTGCATACATTTATTATTTTCGTTTTAGTGCAACTACTTTTTTATATGCAAAAAAAAAACAAACTACTTTTTTTAAAGTTTTTTTTTATTAATTATTTTATTTATCCTCAAGCCTGTGTTGTAATAACGCTTCCCAGGTAAATGCACGATAAACAGATCAATGGCATAGGATTCTATAGAGGACACACCAAGAATTTTATTGCATTTAAAAGTTGCTTTAATAACAAAATATGACCTTGCAAATGGCATTATAAACCCACCCACATAAAATCGTTCTTTTGTGATAGCAAACCTCACCATCCTTAGGTACCTACACAGTCAGTCGGGGTGCGAGGGATATGCTCTATGGGCAACCTTACACCCCGGCGTCTGCAGACCCAAGACGGCGTGCGGTTTTAGTCGGTTCGAGCCCGACATAACCGCCCCCGCTGGCCGGCGGGGGGGTATCCGAGGGGATTTCCGCACGAAAAAAAAAAAAAAAAAAAAAAGGTACCTACACAGTCGAATTATAGTTTATAGGGCGCGAACAAATTCTCGTTGAATATTCTGAATGAGATCAATATATTGTTATAATAGGACCAAAACTTCGGGGCCCAAACCAGCCTCACCTAGTAACTTGACTTGCTGAATGATAGACGAGGCTCTGGCTCACGCTTTCGCCTCGGGATTTGGGGTCAGACGGCAGTTGCTCCCGTAACAGTCAATATAAGCCAAATCAATAGAATGAATAGGAAAGCGGAGCGGAGTATACTCACGCTGTGATGATGATGATGATGTTGAAGACGTTAGGCCAACACGTGTACAGCTGGTATTACATTCTTGTATATTATCTTTATATATATATATATATATATATTTCTTGTGTGCGTGTGTATGTCACTGAACTCCTCCTAGACGGCTGGACCGATTTTGATGAAAATTTTTGTGTGAGTGCAAGGGGATTCGGATGGTTTAGATTCATATATAAATATATATATAAAAAAACGTGTTAGTGATGACTGGGATAAAGTCAAGAACAGGTGGAAAGATTTTCGTGATCTTTGATTTGTAGATATAATAATATGTCTCCGCCTATACTGTGCCTTTTTGTAGTTTTTTTTGCGGAAGCCACATTTTCCCGCCCCCCTCCGCTGAACAGCTGAGGTGGTTATTTCGGACTCAAACCGCCCAAAACCTAACGCCTTCTCGTGTCTTTAATACCGGGGTGCAAGAGGACATTCACGAAATAAGTGCAGCTGATAAGGTATTCAACATAACTTGATCCTAAGGCAGAACGAGAACGAAGCTATTATTACATAAACATGTATTCAATATATTATGCACTTACCTTTTTTTTTTCTTGCGGAAATCCCTTCGGATACCCCCCCACCGGCCAGCGGGGGCGGTTATGTCGGGCTTGAACCGACTAAAACCGCACGCCGTCTCGGGTCTTCAGACGCCGGGATGTAAGGTTGGGCCCTGGGCCATCTCCGGTTTCGAGATGGCCCCCTCGGGTTTGGAAACCACGGTGTCCCCGTCTTGCCCCGGTTTGGGGGAGGGGCGCTAGTCGCCCCACCATCCCGGCCTGCTTCTGCTGGGTTGACAGGCGGCTTCACCTGCCACCCCCAGGCATTATGCACCTACCTAACGTACATATGTATTATGTACCTATGATCCATATACCTAACGTACATATGTATTATGTACCTATGATCCATGATAAAATGATTTGAATTTGTAATTTGCAATGCAAATTATATCTATATTGTTTATAGACTTACATAGTAGGTAGCTCGTGTTGTTTATCACATACTGTACATCCTGGATGACGCGACGGTGAGGCTAATCTTATTACTTACTAGCATCGCCACGCGGTTTTACCCGCGTAAGTCTTGATTCCGTAAGAATATCGGGATATAAAAAGTAGCCTATGTTACTCAGGGATAAAGTAGCATAATAATGTTGAAAGAATTTTTGAAATCGCTACAGTACTTTTTGAGCCAATTCGTTACAAACATACTTACATACAAATCTTTCCTCTTTATAATTGTAATATTAATATAGACTAGCTATGACCGTGACTTCGTCCGCGTGAATTTATAGGTTTTTTCTTTCGCGCTTTTACTTAACTTGCTCTGTATGTATGTATGTATGTTAGTGCGGGCCAAATCTTGCAACTAAATTTTGCAGCAGTTATCCTCAACCGATTAATGATAATGCTTGCATGGTTCTGGTCCGATGATGGAGTAGGAAGGTGGCCATAGGGACTCCTAAACTAAAAAAGGTAAAACTATCAAGTTTGGACTAATTTTTTTTTTTACGTGCGGAAATCCCTTCGGATTCCCCCCTGCCGGCCAGCGGGGGTGGTTATGTCGTGTATCGACTAAAACCGCACGGTGTCCTCCCCAAGTGTCCGTTGCCGGGCACCCCGGGTAAGCCCTCGAAAGGATAACCCCAGGGAAGTTTGGACTCATATGTTTTGTCTTGATAAACTCTCTGATGTTACATGGTATTCAGGGTCTGTATATAGATTATGAAGGTGGCCACACAGGAACTCCTAAGCTAAACAAGATAAACCTATCGAGTTTGGGCTCATTTGTTTTGTCTTGATAAACTCTCTGATGTTACATGGTATTCAGGGCCTGATAATGAAGTAGGAAGATGACCATAGGGACTCCTAAACTAAACCAAGATAAACCTATCGAGTTTGGGCTCATTTGTTTTGTCTTGATAAACTCTCTGATGTTACATGGTATTCAGGGCCTGATAATGAAGTAGGAAGGTGGCCATAGGGACTCCTAAACTAAACCAAGATAAACCTATCGAGTTTTGGCTCATTTATTTTATCTTGGTAAACACTCTGGTGCTAAATGATGTCCAAGGTCTAAAGCTGGAACTATCCAATTATGATGAGCTCCTTTAGATAATCTTGGCAAGCACTTTGGTTCTACATGACATTACTAAAACTAAAAAGTAGAAAATAAACTAAATAAACATAGAAAACCTTTTACTAATAAAAAACTTTTTTGTTCCTTTTTTATTCTCAAAGAAAAGTAGCCTTTATTCTCAAATAAAAGTAGCCTTTATTCTCAAACAAAAGTAGCCTTTATTCTCAAATAAAAGTAGACTTTATTCTCAAATAAAAGTAGCCTTTATTCTCAAATAAAAGTAGCCTTTATTCTCAAATAAAAGTAGCCTTTATTCTCAAATAAAAGTAGCCTTTATACTCAAATAAAAGTAGCCTTTATTCTCAAATAAAAGTAGCCTTTATTCTCAAATAAAAGTAGACTATGTTACGTCTTATAACATTAGCTATCTGCTAGTGAAAGTCCCGTCAGAATCGGCGCTGCCGTTCCAGAGATTACCTAATTCAAACAGACAGACCGAATTGTTGAAAAAAAATATTTTTGTTTAAAAAAAGCTGCTATTTTAATGTTTCAAACAGACACTTCAATTTTTTTATATTTGTATAGATTCTGTGATAAGACGCAGATGGTGCATCGCATTTTATTCCATTTTTTTAAACCTACTATTTAATCATGGGAGTTTAATTGTATGATTGTCTGTGCATTGTGTCTGGTAGACTTATAATTACAGTATTTGATGCGATCTTCAGTCATTATTGAATCCGTAAATACGTGTTTTGTTTCTTGACTTCACGGCAGACATATTCATGAACTACAAGATATCTGTAGCTTTTTTTTTTTCGTGCGGAAATCCCCTCGGATACCCCCCCGCTGGCCAGCGGGGGCGGTTATGTCGGGCTTGAACCGACTAAAACCGCACGCCGTCTCGGGTCTACAGGCGCAGGGGTGTAAGGTTACCCCATAGAGCATATCCCTCGCACCCCGACTGACCCTGGGCCATCTCCGGTTTCGAGATGACCCCCTCGGGAAGATATCTGTACCTATCTGATTAAACAGTCAATGCATTAATAATTCACATTGAGCACCTACCTACCTACTTTCTTGTAGTTAAAAGAAAGTAAAAGATCAGTAAAAAATTACTTATTTCTTATTTTATCGTTTTTAGGGTTCCGTTGCCAAATGGCAAAAAACGGAACCCTTATAGATTCGTCAAGTCTGTCTGTCTGTCCGTCCGTATGTCACAGCCACTTTTTTCCGAAACTATAAGAACTATGCTGTTGAAACTTGGTAAGTACATGTATTCTGTAAACCGCATTATGATTTTCACACAAAAATAGAAAAAAAACAATAATTTTTGGGGGCTCGCCATACTTAGAACTGAAACTCAATTTTTTTTTTTCATCTAACCCATACGTGTGAGGTGAGGTATCTATGGATAGGTCTTCAAAGATGATATTGAGGTTTCTAATATATTTTTCTCTAAACTGAATACTTTGTGCGAGAGATACTTCCAAAGTGGTAAAATGTGTGTCACCCCCCCCCCCCTGTAACTTCTAAAATAAGAGAATGATAAAACTAAAAAAAATATATGATGTACATTACCATGTAAACTTCCACCGATAATTGGTTTGAACAAGATCTAGTAAGTAGTTTTTTTTTAATACGTCATAAATCGTAAAACGCAATTTACATTTCATTCAATCAACTCAAATGTAAAATTGCAAAAAAAGCATTATTATGTTACTTACTGCTACGGAACCCTTCATGGGCGAGTCCGACTCGCACTTGGCCGCTTTTTTATTTATTTTCATCATCCACCCAATCATTAAGTAGGCAGTAAATATTTGACAATAACAAAGTGTAACGTCATACTTTCTACGACAGACAAGTTCTACGGTAAGTTGTATGAAGTATAGTTCATACAACTTACCGTAGAACTTGTTCTTTTAGTCCTTTCAATATAGCTTGATCTCTGTGACAGATGGTTACGAAATGGAAGAAGTAACTTTGAACAAGCGTCATGTTTACAATTTATTTTGTATCACCTATATTTTCATTCTTGACGTACCTGTTTTACTGGAATTGAAGTGCAATACTTTAAGATGTAAAAATTCATAGGTACCTAAAATGTACTTGGTAACTTCTACAATACCTGGTAATCGTTTTACAAAATAGGTCGCTTACGCACGTCATACTGGATGAGAAAAAGATATAGGTTTGACAATCGCTAAACGTAAATCGGTAATCAATCTTTATTAAATTATTTAGAAATGAATTAAAACCAATGCAGTCCCCGTATAAAACTTTAAATATTTTTTTACAATTCCAACATACAGTTAGGTTATGAAATACATAAATTGATATAATTTAGTATTAAAAAAACACTTGCAATAGTTATTTTCTCAGAGTAAATAATAATACTATAGACTTATTATTGGTAATAAAATACACATGTCTATTCATGAAACAGTCAATTACAATCTAAAATCACTTATTATTAAACAAAGAGTTTTGTCGACAAAAAATACGGACTACGTCGTAAGCGTCACAGCACTGATAACTGTCACAGAGATCAAGCTTTATTGTAAGGAGTATAGTGTACTGTAGTAGAACTTATCGTATATAAAAAAAAAATTGCATTGACAGTCAAGTACCCTATTACACATAAAAATAATATACTTAGGTGTGACCGACCACAGACTTCACATATAGAACCGACAAGTGTCATTATCGTCATCTTTCAAGCACCAATTCCTATTATATCGTAAACTTGCACTTTAGATCCCGAGATCCACTTTCCTACTCCTCGCCTCTCTTATGGATTGGTTTATCTTGGCTTTTACGGGACTTACGGGAGCAAATGCCATCCGAGCCCCAAACCCTGATAGGAAACCTGCGCCAGATGCTCGTCTGTCAATCATCAGGTGTACTGGCTTGCAGACGAAGTTGGTTTAGGCCTTGAAGATTTTGTTGGGGCTCCATACACCCAAGAACCGACATGTATGTAGGTAGTTGTTTGTACAAACACATTTTCTGTTCCTATTAGAATGTTATGTAAACAAATGTAAATGTAAACAAATCAACGCAATCTGCGCCATTATCGGAACGACAACTCGCTGTCCTTGAACTTGGTGCGTGTACGCACTTGTTTCCAAAGTACCTACCCACAATGCTTTCTTCACCAAATTAACTTTGCAACAAAAGGGCTGAAGTGCACAAAACATTCATCCAAACCTTACTAACGCAGATAAAGAGTTTAATATTCGTTACACAGCCAGGTACCTACAGCACCCACCGCATTTATAGTTGCGAAATAAAAACCGGTTGCAAATCAATAAAAACAAAACACGCCGCCGCTGGCCATCAAGTAGGTCTTTGATACGCAAAAGCTTTGTTATATAAGTTTTTACTAACTTTGCCTCGCGGCTACGATCAAGTACCGATACACCTGTTTTTATAATCTATTTTTTTAAGTATATATAGGGTACGTAAACTAGACTTAAACTTGCCAGTAAGCTGTAAGTAAAGTCTACAGAATGAAGGCCACCGTAACAGATGCCAATAACGAGCAACAGTAAAATGCTGGTCCTAAATTTGACGGCCTCGATGCTTTATCATTCTCTTCCGCCCGGGATTGTAGGTAGACCGAAACAGGGGTGTGTGTTGGGTAACCTCCTCGAGTGTCGCTCCGATTCCGATCCCGCTGCAGTCCGGGGGGAACGGAATCGGAGCGGCCGGTACACCCTGGGCGGCGGTCAATGGCTTCCCCTTCACCCCTTCATAGGGTTGGCATTGATCGTCGGCCAATACCCAACGTGGCGGGAACACATCGCTCTCCGTACTCCTCTGCTTTCAGAGGAGACAGGATGAGCGATGCTGTTAGTGGTGAGATGGCCCAGCCAAAAAGGTTGACCGAAACACGTGTTGATAAAGAATTCCAAGCCTTGATAGTGCGACAAACATAAGTTGCTCTGGACATATCCAGATATTCTAAGACTAACTGAACTGCAGAAAAAGTGAAATATGAATGTGTTTATACATAAGATCGAACTTTATACTGATATTATTAGAAGTCGAGCTATACTTATATATTTGAGAATAACAAGTTACGAACACGAAGGTATTTTATACTGCACCACAAATTAATCCTTTCAGAATTAATGAATTTAAACAAACCAGGAAGATGAAGGTCAGTTCAAATTTTGCAAACACAGGATATGCTTTAATTATATTAAATAAAACCTATCCTAAAACATTCATTGAGATTGCAAACAGGTGCAAGGAGACATTGTGTGCAACCAACATGACTTGATTCTAAGGCAGAACGAAGTTTGCCGGGTCAGCTAGTTATAAATAAATGATAAAAAAGTCTACATATCCTTTGACTTCTGTGCATAGTAGACAAACTGTTTAGAATAAAAATTGTGTCGTGGTTCCCGGGTGAGGCAGGCATGAATTTTGAATATCGAATATGTGTGTAGAGCGTGAGGAGAAACTATATGATTGAGTTAATGAATTTTGGCGCTTGATCTTTGTAATGTTATCTATATAACACCTTTAAAAAGGCACGCATTGTTACTGGTCAAGTAGTGGTCTTTCACGATACCAATTTTTTTGTTCCAGTCTAGTACCTAGTAGGTATACATAGAAGGAATTGCTGATATCGCGTATGCATTAAATGTTATTAGAACTGAACATATTTCTCACCATAAACAAAATCGTTTCAATCTCAACGCATCAGCCGACACAATTAACATTTTTAAATTGACCATCTACTGCCGTGAACGGGAAGTAGCAGCGCAGAAAGGCGCAGAACTTATCAGTTTGGTGACACGCTGGCGCTGGAACGGACGTTTTACAGCATCTAGTTTACTCTAAATCTGTGGTAGAATCTGATGACATGTAATAAAATCGTAACGCGCTGAAAACTGTACATTGAATATTTTTCCAAAAAAATCATTAATTTGTGTTCTACGAGTAGGAGCAATACCGATGCCGTTAGATTTTTTGCCTGTTTGTCTGCTTTTAATTAACAATGTCCGAACACCACCTGAAAACCGCTAAATAGATTTAGCTGAAATTTTGCATGAACATTCTTCCTGGTCATGAACTGTGCTATATATCATCACGCTATTACAGTTATTATAGGTGCAGCAAAGTAAAATCGGTCTTAACTATTATTGATGGCTATTTTATTATTACAAGGTTTATTTATTACTTTACGAAATGTTGTAGTGCAGCAGAACTCAGATATAGTCAAAATCCGGACTATAATTCATCATATCTATACCCTAAAGGTAATGATCAGTAAAATGTATAATCTCGAAACCCCACAGAGTTACACACGTATAAAAGATAGTTGATTAGAGACGCATAAACATTTCATAATGAATATCATCACGCTGTCATATTAAGGAATCGGATAGAATTGATTTCGATGTGACAAATTTCTCTATCTATTTCGAACGAATTGTCAATATAATACAAGTGTATTACATCACCTCATCCGGCCCGTTCAATAAAATAACTTAATACTAACGTGTTAGTGTCGAGACTGCAGAAATAAACATACTCCGGCCACAAATAAAAAAGTTGCCATGTGCAATAACTTGGTAGAAGAATGTGCCTCAGTAGAACTACCATTTATAGCTCAGTGAAACTACCAATTATAGATTAATTTATTTGCTAAAAAAGGCACGCCATGTATAAAAATACAGTAAGATCGTTATACCAGATGGGAATACAATACGAATGAACAAAAAAATACCAATTTCCATCGGTAATCCAACTGTATAATGATTATTAAGAGTTCATACTTTCATGACTAGATGCATCAAGTACCTCCAGTTTGTTTTATAATTACATTAATTATTTAACAATATAAACCGGTGGGTATCGACATAACCACCCCCGCTGGCCGGCGGGAGGGTCATCATCATCATCATATCAGCCGTAGGAAGTCCACTGCTGAACATAGGCCTCCCCCATCGACTTCCATTTCGACCGGTCTGTAGCGGCCTGCATCCACCGAGTCCCTGCGCTCTTTGTTAGGTCGTCTGTCCACCTTGCGGGAGGCCTTTCTACGCTGCGCTTGCGGTTACGTAGTCTCCACTCAAGAACCTTTCTACCCCACCGGCCATCGGTTCTCCGAGCTATGTGCCCTGCCCACTGCCACTTCAGCTTGCTGACCCGCTCTGCTATGTTGGCGGGGGGGTATTCGAAGGGATTTCCGCAAGAAAAAAGTAAAAAATGGTATCTACTTGTAAATAAATTGATAAGGTGCTTGCGCGTATTAGGATTAAATAGTTTGAACTATTTACCGAACATCCCATTTTACTTATAAAAGTTGTTTTTAAATTTTAAACCTTTTTTTTTTAATTTCAAACTCAATAAAACATATATTTTAGTTTAGTCTTCTATTAAATGTGTTTTTTTTAATATTATTTATTTTATAATTTATGTTTTTGAACTGCTCTAAAATCGAGTTCGAAGATACCGTTACATACAAACCAAGCTAATAAATTAAGCGTGTCAAAAGATCTGAATTTGAGACACATCGATGCAGCACCAGTAGCTGAAGCACGAGAGATTTAGGGAGGTTTGTTACCAAGCGCACATAAATCAAGAACTCATTCAACTTCGCTGAATTCCTGTATCATAAATTTTCGGAATAAGAGCCTAATTTTGTTTTATATTCAAGTTTATTATTTAAAAAAAACGTATTTTCTTCATATTATGATTTAGATTGATCTTATATAGAAATAGGGTATCTAATAAAAGGAAATAAGATCAAAATGTGTCATCAAATTGGTGAACTCAGTTGATACAATCCAATGTGTATTAAGTAAATACATATCTAGGTACTATATGCTGTCGGGGTGCGAGGGATATGCTCTATGGGCAACCTTACACCCCGGCGTCTGTAGACCCGAGACGGCGTGCGGTTTTAGTCGGTTCAAGCCCGACATAACCGCCCCCGCTGGCACGCGGGGGGGTATCCGAAGGGATTTCCGCACGATAAAAAAAATAAAATAAAAGGTACTATATGCTGATTCGAAATTTTGTTCATAACTTTTTGCTTACTTTTATCTCGTCGGTCTCTGTTGCGCAGCGGTAGTGCATTCGACTGCTACGACTTGGGGCGCGGGTTCGATTCCCGCTCAGTGCAAATATTTTTATGCATGAATATGTTTATTTGCACTGGCCTGGGTGTTTCTATGTATAATATGTATTTACAAAAAAAAAGTATATAAGTATGTTTATCTGCATTCTGGAACCCATAACACAAGTTAGTTAAACTATGCTTACTTGGGGTCCAGATAAAGCTGTGTTGAGTGTCGTAGAATATTTCTTTATTTATCTCCTTACATGGTCTGCACTTATCCGTAGGTACACGTGGTGTACTTGGCGAATAAGGGTTTTTTACATATCATAGCCGGTAGTAGAGAATTGAAAAATACTTTCTTCATAATAGAGAAGAAGACTTAAGAGAATTTAGATGGACTTTGTGAAAGATAATATGGCCTGGAAGGGAGTGACTGCAAGCAGAGACGTTTTTTTTTTTTTTTGGACACGTAAATTTGACTTCACCTCGCCTGATGGTACGCTTTTTTTGGAAATGGAAAAAGCCCATAATATGTTGGGCTGACCCAAATTTAACATGGGATATAGGATTAAGATGATGAAAATAGGTCTTTATGGTCATATTATGGCCTACATAATTAAATGATTTCATTACAAAACTTGGTAAATTGAAAACCTTGCTTGAAAACACCCACGTCTGTCTATTTATGTCCATCAGTTCAGTTTACATTATTCTGGGGCTTCATACATTATGTATTCCAACTTAGTAGGTCAAAGTAAATCAATTTCAAAATCATTTTCAAACAGACTTACCCACCTTAATTTTGAACAAACTTATTATACCAGTTCAATGAATAAATTAATAAACATCAATCAGAGACTAACATAAACAGCTAAATTACTTGTTAAAAAATGTATATTTCTTGTCCAATAAGGTTTCACCGTCCACGCCGCCACATCGCTGGCTCCTCATCACAACAAACGTCGACGTCACCACAAAGGAGGAATGTTGCTGCGCCTGCATTAGCCACAAACATCAAACCCTTCAGTGAGATTCCTGGACCTATCGCACTACCGATGCTGAGGCATTCAGCGCATGTGCTACCGAGAATTGGTAAGTTGACCACTATTTACGATAAGTAAATAAATGAATATTCTAGGACATATTACACAGTGACATCTAGACTCAAACTAAGCAGAGCTTGTCTTATGGGTTCTAGAAAGCGGATAAACATACATAGATACTTTTTTGTAAATAAATACATATTATATTACATATTCTAAATACATAGAGACACCCAGACCAATGCAAATATACATATTTGCAATGAGCGGGAATCGAACCCGCGACCTCTGACTTAGCAGTCGAATGCTCTACCGCTACGCCACAGAGGTCGTTCAAGTCAAGTCATCAGTGAGTATATAAGGCCCATCAAGATGTTTTGTGTTCCAAGCCAAGCTGATATACCTGTTGATTGAGATTCGAGGCTCTGGCGCAGGCTTTCTTTCCGGGTTGGGGGGGCAGTCTCAAAAGAAACCAAATTATGGAAAAAAGAAGTAGGTGAGCGGATCCCGAGCTCCGAGGTAGGTTTAAATGCAACTGGATTTATTGGAAATCACTGATTATTACCAGTATTATTTTCTTTGGATCTGTACTTAGTTTTTGCCAGAGTTTATTTTGAACTATTATCAGTTTCATTTATAAAACAACGCTTGAATTAGGAAGCATATTATGTATTAATCGAATTTTGATGACAATGCGAGTGCGATGCGACGCAGTTATGTAACTCGCTCATATCATATCATATCATAAAATAGATTAACCACTTAAGGCAAAAATAAACTCATTTTATTCGGTGCAGTCTACTTGAATATTTTTGAAGACTCACGAATAGAAGCCGATGTGCTTGCACCTAATAATAATAACTAGTAATTTAGCTTGCTTGCTAGCTTGAGGGGTTTAGGGGGAATATTACTACATTTTCGTATAGATACTAAAATTTGTTCATAAAAAAATACCTACATGTACAAATCAATTTATTGAGTGGCTAGAAACAAAACATTTTGATAATTTTGGGATGGAGTACTGCTGTCACCTTTTTGCCGGAGCACCTACATACCAACTTGACCCGTTCGACTCGGTGCAAAGACGGGCGCTGAGGATCGTCGACAATCCCATACTTACAGGCAGTGTAGAACCTCTTAACCTTAGGAGAGATTTCACCTCCCTGTGCGTTTTTTACCACCTTTATAATGGGGTGTGTTCAGAAGAATTGTATGACATGATGCCCACGGCCACATTCTATCATCGCACCTCTCGCCACAGACAGGGAATTCATTCTCACACGTTGCGACCGGCAACGGTGCGTATAATTAGGTATGAAAGGCACTTTATTCCGCGCACCCGCAGGCTGTGGAATGATCTCCATGCTGTGGTTTTCCCAAGCGACTACAATATGGGGTTCTTCAAGAAGGGCATTAGAAGGTTTTTACAGGGTCGACATCGCGAGTGTGATGCCCCTGGTGTTGCACACGTCCATAGGCCCCGGTAACCGCTTCCCATCAGGTGGGCCGTGGGCTCGTCAGCCACCTGAGTGGTACAAAAAAAAATCTATCGTTATTCAAACTGTTTCGATTGTTTATTACAGTAGTTTATGGGACAATGCGATCCACCTATGAATACTAATGAACATGGAACGTTTCATAATTTATGAGCAGTAACAATAACTACTGGATTTTAACACATAATAGTTATTCTTTCTCTATCACCACATCAAGCAAAATTATAAAGTAAAATATTCTCGTCACAGAGCGTTGTCTGAGAAACGTGTAAGTTACCTTCTGCAGAGGGAACATACGTTTACTTTTACTTAAAATTCCGTAAAGTTCATGAAACAATAGTTAAACCTTAGGAGAGATTTCGCCACCCTGTGCGTTTTCTACCTCCTTTATAATGGGTGTGTTCAGAAGAATTGTATAATATGATGCCCACGGCCATATTCTATCATCGCACCGCTCGCCACAGACAGGGAATTCATCCTCACATGTGCGACCGGAAACGGTCCGTACAATTAGGTATGAAAGGCACTTTATTCCGCGCATCCTCAGGCTGTGGAATGATCTCTCTGCTGTGGTTTTCCCAAGTGACTACAATATGGGATTCTTCAAGGCCCTTTAAAAGCTTTTTACAGGGTCGGCAGTGCAAGTCCGTCGCCTCTGGTTTTGCACACGTCCATAGGCCACGGTAACCGCTTCCCATCAGGTGGGCCGTGAGCTTGTCTGCCAACTGAGTGGTATAATTTTTTTTTAAACTGACACTAACATTAGACGTTTTGTTTGTACAGTAATGTTCAAGTATAAGTCATCATGTATGGAATAACCGAAAGAACTAGTTCAAATAGCGTAGAATAACATAATATGATGTACAGAATCGTCGGACGTCTCCAAAACATCTAAAAACACAGCTAAAACACCGTTTCTCAGGAAACCACCGCTTAAAAACAGAGAGAAACAAAATGCAATTATTCACCCACTTCATTCGTTTTTTTTTTTGCCCCTTTTTGTTTTAGTTAAAGGAACTTTTAATGTACCGTCTATAAATTTACTGAATAATTAGCTATATTGATTCATTAACTAAAGCAGTATTCAAAGGAAGCTTTGTGCAACTGGGTGTTGGGAATACATAAAATCAGGTGAAAGGGTATGTGGTCAACGTCTACATATTCTCGGCATTTAGGGTTGCCAACTTTTTTTACAAGAAATAAAGTATATTCAGGTCTATGGAGAATACTAAATATTTTATAAAAATGAACAGTATTTTATTTATTTATTGTTTCAAATACATATTTTTAGAGCTTCTCTAAAAAACAACGCACAACTTAGTAATTAAAAATCGTTTTTAAAAACTTCATATCAATTATAACTGAAATTAAAATAAATATTCGTTCAGAAACTCATTGTGATTTGTTTGTGGTGTGGCTGCGCTGCACTGAGCAATGAGCGCCCTATGACTAAATAAAAACGCCCTCTGACTAAATAAAAACAAATTTGTGTAAGCGTCAAAGTATAACACATAATAAATGTTTGCATTTTGATGCTGAAAACAGTATTTTGTATACTTTATTTTTGTTCAACAGTAAAAAGTATAATTTAGTGAAAAACAGTATAATACTGTTTAAAACAGTATAGTTGGCAACCCTATCGGCATTCTCTTTTTCGACCTCAAGCTCACACTGATGTCGACCGTCGGTAAAGAGGTCAAAATTTATTCGTGAAATTTTTCTCGACGTTTATTAATTTCACTCATAATAAGTTATAGATTTTATAATTTCAGTCAAGTCACATAGTGCTACAGAATATATAATGAAAGGAATTATTATAATATAAATTAATTAACTTGTGTTCGCGTACCGTGTCGATCAGTATAGCTATTACGATATACAAAAATTTAAAAGCTATCAACCTAACTCCAGAAGTAGTATATTTTGAAATATTCTGCCATTTATATAAGATCTACTGCAATAGGAGACGAACCATTACTTTAGATTTGATAATCCACACGCTCGCTAAAGAGTGCAACCCGTGATGATTTTTGTGGCTTTAGAAGTAATAAAGACCCTAGTTTCAATAGAGAACTAGGATCCAGTAATTCACTTACCTAAACCCCTCAAAACAAAGCAAGAATTCAGACCATTTTCACAAATTTATTACGCCCGCACGTACTTTTGGAGTACTTATAACATTTATCTAGCTGTTTAAATTTGGTACACAAACAATCTCCCATATAGAAGACAGACATCTATAGATAGACAGACAGAGCAACTGCAGATATTAAAAAACGTGCGAGCCAGCTTCATTAAACTCCAGTAGACAATAAAACCACCACTTAGACTACAGGTTTTACCTAAGAAGTATTTCATATAGAAGTCTATGACGACATTTTTTAGATAAATAACTACTCTCGCAAACATGCAATAAAGTGTAAACCTGCTTGAACATAATCCTTGCTCAAAAGAAGCACTTACCACGTGTGGTTTATTATGGACTGTACAGCTACGTGACAAGCCTTATTTTGGTTTGAACGTTGGTCATGATTGACCAATCGAATCATAATTTTAGACAGAAGCAGTTTAGAGCAGGATGTTTTTGGGACCCCTCCAAGTTCTTCAGGCTAACCTCACCTGCAAGCTGTACACCTGCCGATTGACGGACGAGGCTAAGGCACAGGCTTTCCTTTAGGGATTGGGGGGACAGAAAGCAATTGCTGTTATAAAAGCCTCATAAGCCAAACCCCCAAAAATAGTAAGCAGACCTAGGGCTCCGAGGTAACAACCTAGGATGCAGACGGGACAAACTAGTTACGGACTGAATTTAGACAGTACAATATTTCGACATGTAGCGAACTTCGAAAACACATATATCGACAAGTCATTGCTTCGACAGACAACTATTAGACAATACACACCTGCGAATTACCACTATTTCGACAGACGATTATTCGACAGACAATGCTAAGACAAGACACATCTTCGAATGACTACTGGTTTGACAGCTTTTTTTAACATTCTCCCAAAATAATAATGCTCTGAAATGTATTAAAAAATGTGCCCTACCTAATTTAATATGTACCCAATCAATTGAAACATCAATTCCGTCAAACTCTGTTGGGGTCACAGTTCTAACCTAACCTAACCCACTTTACTTATTTTTGGAATATAATTTTAAAAATATGTTGAAGTAGTGGTCATTCGAAAATGTATCTTGTCTAAGTATTGTCTGTCGAATAATCGTCTGTCGAAGTAGTGGTAATTCGAAGGTGTGTGTTGTCTAATAATTGTCTGTCGAAGCAATGACTTGTCAATCTATGTGTTTTCGAAGTTCGCTACATGTCGAAATATTATACAGTCTAAATTCAGTCCGTAAATGGGGAAAAACGTTACGATGGTGATGATGAGACCTTAGCAAGTAGACTTTTGGATTAAATCGGTATCAAACATCCTATAAATTTCCTCCGCATTATTGCCGACTGGTATTCTTGCCGGAACGCTGGCGGTATTGCCGTACTGAATGGCAAAGCTAATTCTTTATGCCAGACTGTCATGAACGAGGACGTTTTAAGGAAGGGCCAGGTCAAAAGTACCCAAAAGTACGCAAACGGCACGCATTTATGACAATAATTATGAAAGTAGAAGTAGCGAAAGGTGTATGGCAGGATCGTAGCAAAAGGGGCGTGACTATCTGTTAGTATGTATCGTCTAGTCTAGATTGTACAGTAGTAAAGACATTAAGCTCCTAGATATTTAAAATTTTTGTCTGTCTTTCTTTTTGTTCGAAATAATCTCGGGGGTCGCTGGGTCGATTATGAGGATTTTTTACTGCAAATAGCTGATATTATAAGGTGCAACTTAAGCTGCTTTTAGTTTAGAAAAAGTATTAGAAAACCGCGTAAAAAATAAAACCGCAGACCTAAGTCCAATTTATAATATGACTAGGTGGCGCCCGCGGCTTCGCCCGTGGCACCTAGTTAATTAAGCCATATATGTATTATCTTTGCAATAATGTAACGAAATTTGCTCGATTTTTTTATACATATGAATGCTGCACAACTCTCCTGCGTAGCCGCGTGATAGCCTATACCCTTCCTCGATAAATCGGTTATCTAACACAAAAAGAGTTCAACCAAACAAACAAATACTTCAGCTTTATCCGATTAGTATAGATTAGCGATAGCTGTGGGATACTTCCTGCTGTCCTCTGTGGCGAAGCGGTAGTGCATTCGAATGCTATGACAGCGGGCGCGGGTTCGATTCCCGCTCAGTGCAAATATTTGTATGCATAAATATGTTCATTCATTGGTCTGGGTGTTACAAAAAAAAAGTATATAAGTATGTTTATCCACATTCTAGAACCCATAACACGAGGTAGTTAAACTATACTTACTTTGGTTCTAGAAAGCGCTGTGTAGAATTTCTTATATATTCGTATTTGTATTTTATATAATACACATTATGTAACATCTAGACCTATGCAGCAGCCATTTTGCCACAAATGACCTACTTGTAATGTATACTAATCCTGGATGTGCATTATTATTTATTATACTCACAGTCGTATCATATTGCGTTTAAAGGTCAAGACTATTATTGGCTTAAATTTCATAACAATTTTTATGTCATGCTTCGTCATCTTATCTTTTTACTAGCAACATCCGCGGCTCCGCGTGGAATTCTGATCCCGTACCCGCAACCTAAAGGGACAACCTATTCTTGGATAAAAAGCCTAATTGCCATTAATTATAATCTATCCCTGTGGTAAATTTCAGACAGATCCGTTCAGCCATTTGAGCGTGATTGAGTAAGAAACATCCTAACACCTAACTTTTTTATATACTATCAGTAGGTTTGAATTCTTTTAGTAGTAGTAGATTCAATTCTAAGTACCATATTAGAATTATTACCAACACTTCGCTAGCAATCCAAATGTAGGCATTCACTAAAAACTGGCAATGAAGTAAAGGAACACTAATTGGGAAAAATATCTAGGTATACAAAAAAAACTGAATGAAAACTTCGGGAACTTTTCCCTCGCTTGCGTAATTTTCTTTTTTTTAGCTATTAAAACGCTTTAATTTTAAAAAGTCCGACAACTGGTCTAACTACAGAATTTCGATATCGCCAATGGGTTGTGGAAGTTTTTTTTAATTGAAGTGCCGTCTAGAACCTTACGTTCTAGCGAGAACCCCCACAAACTGTGATCAATTTATATTGCTCCTTTTGCATTAGAGCGATCTCCAATCCTGGTTGCAGCTAAGGTATGGAACCCCTGGCCCGCTCTCCTAATCGTTCTCCTCTTTATTTGGTTAACCTTGGATTTTAGACATTTATAATGCATTCGAAAAATATGACTCTATCAATACCATCACCACCATCGCCTGCGGACTCAAGTTGGTCGCTGCAAGGAAAATGCGACAAAATGGAGCTAAGTATATTGACTGGTCTCAAGTCCCTGTAGGCTCAAGGCCTGTGTAGGGCAAATGACAACGTCATGGCTGTAGCCGTGCGGAAGTCCCCGCATGTCATGCGACTAAAACCGCACGTTGTCTCGGGTCTTCAGATACCGGGGTGTAAGGTGGGCCATGAAACATTTCCCTCACACCCCGTTTGACCCAGGGCCATCTAAGGTTTCGAGGTGGTCCCCTCGGGTTTGGGAACCTCGGGGTGGGCTGACAAAATTTAACTAGAAGCCACTCTGGCTTCTATTATTATTAGCCGTTGACTCGATAAAGAAAAATTACTATCACCCTTTTCTCCAACAGGTAGCTACCATCACGCTGTCGGTCTGGGTCTTCTGGAGGGTCTACGTGACAAGTACGGCGATCTGGTGCGCTTGGCGAAGGCCTCAAGGACCAGAGCCGTTCTATACGTCTTTGATCCGGAAATGATGCGAGAGGTACGTGTTTCGTATGCTTACTTTGGGTCTGGAAAGCGTTGTGTTGAATGTCGTAGAATATTTCTTTATTTATTATTAATTGCATACTTCTCAATTTAGGGCTAGAATTGACGGCTTCTGTGGCGTAGCGGTAGTGCATTCGACTGCTTCGACAGGGGGAGCGGGTTCGATTCCCGCTCAGTGCAAGTATTTTGTATGCATGAATATGTCTATTTGCATTGGACTGGGTATTTCTATGTATAATATGTATTTACAAAAAAAAAAGTATATAAGTATGTTTACCCGCATTCTAGAACCCATAACACAAGCTAGTTAAACTATGCTTACTTTGGGTCTAGAAAGCGCTGTGTAGAATGTCGTAGAATATTTATTTATTTATTTATTGTAATGTTAGTTTGAAAATTGGCCACTAAATTTGTTTTTTTTTTATATTTTAAAAAGTCTACATCTAGGATGAGAGGTGAATCCGCAGCAGCTTCGTTTTATAAGAAATAGTCTACCAAAAGACCTAGATAGACTCTTCCTCCTGGGTAGTTGAAATTCTTATCTTGACTTTTCAAATTCAAAATAACTGGAACAAGTTAGCATTGCAAACTAACTAATAGTGGTGCTAGTTGCTATCAAAGCGCTTCAATAGCGTTCGTGAATAGCGCACAGAAAGCGTTAAAAAGTGAATCCTCCGAACATAACCTTAGAGGTCAGACCGTAAAAAAGTGAATCCTCCGAACATAACCTTAGAGGTCAGACCGTAAAAAAGTGAATCCTCCTAACATAACCTTAGAGGTCAGACCGTAAAAAAGTGCATCCTCCGAACATAACCTTAGAGGTCAGACCGTAAAAAAGTGAATCCTCCGAACATAACCTTAGAGGTCAGACCGTAAAAAAGTGAATCCTCCGAACATAACCTTAGAGGTCAGACCGTAAAAAAGTGAATCCTCCGAACATAACCTTAGAGGTCAGACCGTAAAAAAGTGAATCCTCCGAACATAACCTTAGAGGTCAGACCGTAAAAATCAACCAAAGGAGCAAGGCTATCCCACCACAAGTATTTTCTTACTTACTGGATACGTAATTATTATTTAAATTAAGCCGCGGTAGCCTAGTGGTATGGGTAATGGACTGCTGAGACGAGGTCTCGGGTTCGATCCCAGGTTTTACCATGGCACACACCAATGACTTTTCGATGCTTTTCGAAGTTATGTGTGTAGGTTTATAAGTGCCCGGTTAATGGCAATAGGCTCGCCACCTATTACATTGGGACTTAAACATAAAAGGGCGAAATGTGGGTGCTAGCACCTCTGCCTACCCCTTCGGGGATATAGGCGTGAGTTTATGTATGTTATGTTATGTAATTATTATTTTTTGTATTTCGTATCAATGTATAAGAATGAAATAATTGTAAATTAAAATTCTTTAAAACCATTTTCAATTAACTTATTAAAAAGAACTAGTAAGTAAAAATGCGCAGCAAAGCCACAGACAGAGTAGCTAGTCAAGATAAATCATAATAACAAAATAAACTGTGTTTAGTTACATACTAATCTATAATAATAATTAAAATATAATCCTTACTATTAATATTATAAATGTGAAAGTTACTCTGTCTGTCTGTCTGTTACGTTTTCACGCCTAAACCACTGAACCGATTTTGGTGAAATTTGGTACAGGGGTAGATTAGACCTTGGGAAAGGACATAGGCTATGTTTTGTCGTGATAACCGACACCCACGCGGGCGGAGCCGCGGGCAAAAGCTAGTATGAAATAAATCGACCCACGTCAAGTAGAAACTAATTAATTAAAAGCCAGATGCACAGGCTAATATTTACTTTTCTGCGCAACAAACTAATTTAGCCCTCTCGTCAATATTGAAGTACTGAAGCATTTGGAGGCTTTGTAAATATTTCAACGCATTTTATATGCCACTAACTGTGCCTCGCGGTTTCAGCCGCTGTTTAATTAAAAGAAATCGGATACTACGTCACATCGTCCGGCAAGAACCAGGTTAAGTACCTTTTTTTTTCGTGCGGAAATCCCTTCGGTTATCCCCCCGCCGGTCAGCGGGGGCGGTTATGTCGGGCTTGAACCGACAAAACCGCACGCCGTCTCGGGTCTACAGACGGGGTGTAAGGTTGCCCATAGAGCATATCCCTCGCACCCCGACTGACCCTGGGCCATCTCCAGTTGCGAGATGGCCCCCTCGGATGATCTGTACTTCACGCGACCGTTGACATCGATTGCCACGTTGCGGAACGCAATACAGCCGCGTTGGCCAAATGGCGTGAGATGACTGATGTCATTTGTGACCCGAAAATAACGGTGAGGTTAAAAGTGCAGGTCTATAAAACCATCGTTAGACATGTCCTACTACACGGTTGTGAAGCGGGGCCATTACTGGAGCGACACAAGCAGGAGCTGCGTGTCACAGAGGTGAATATGCTGCGGTGGACGTGCTAAGATCGTGTGAGTAACTGTCTTGCGGCAACTGGCGGTTACGAGTGTAACAAACGTCTGGCCAGACCCAAAAAGTGCTGATTTGACGTCGTAAGGGATGAGATACTTCATCTTGTCTCACTACCACGGAAGCTCAAGATCGTGCCAAGTGGAGAAGAAAAAACAGGAAATCGGACCATGGGCTCTGAGGTGTAGCCTCGGATGCAATCAGGATACAACGCTAAGATGATGATATTGATGAATACTCCGTCGCATCGTATCGATCCACGTTTTTTTAATTAGTGTTTTAAAAAACCATATGACAAGCTTCAACTAGTTTGGGTCTAGATGGCGCTGTATAATATTTTTAGAAAAGAAAATGGTTTCTTTTACTTTTTGCTAGACTCCTAAGCGTCTTACAGATTCTCAGAGACTGGGCTATCAATATACAAGATGATTGTTTTAACAACCGGAGTTCCAGAAAAATGCGTGTTCAAACCAACAAACTATATAACTTTATTACAAGTAAAAAATACCTTTTTTTTTTTTTTTTTTTTTCGTGCGGAAATCCCTTCGGATACCCCCCCGCGTGCCAGCGGGGGCGGTTATGTCGGGCTTGAACCGACTAAAACCGCACGCCGTCTCGGGTCTACAGACGCCGGGGTGTAAGGTTGCCCATAGAGCATATCCCTCGCACCCCGACTGACCCTGGGCCATCTCCGGTTTCGAGATGGCCCCCTCGGGTTTGGGAACCACGGTGTCCCCGTCTTGCCCCGGTTTGGGGGAGGGGCGCTAGTCGCCCCACCGTCTGCCTCCGCCTGCGCTCATGGAGGACGGAGGTCGTTAAGCGACCTCCGGCGCCTGAGTTGCCTGCGACGCGCGGCGAGCAAGTTGCGGGCTCGGCGGACCGGGAGAGTTCTAAGTCTCTCCCGGGCGCGCTCCGCCACCTCCTTCGCGAGCATTACATGCTCGCAGAAGGAGGCGGCGGCGGCCCACGCGCTCGCGCTCCGCACCATTGCCGCAATCATGCTGCCATACCTAGATTCGCAAAGCCAAGGTCTTGCTTTATTTAAATTGATTCCAACATAGCCAATCGGATTGATTAGTATGCAGTCTGATTCACGCAGTGTGCATAGCGTGCACAATCTTGTGTTTTTTTTATACGTAGATATACCTAAGTATAACTAATATATAGTTTATACGCAATGTGCAACCAGTTACAACCTTGCCAAACTGGATCATTTTTAACAACTTCATTAAACCAAAGCCGTGTAAACAGTTACTGCTAGGAGCTGATTTCACCAATGATAGAAACCCTGATTAATTAAACCTAAACTGCGTTATGACTCATTGATTAAAACGTGAGAACCTAGTTTAAATTATCATCACAGAATTAATCCAAAGTTATCCAAGTTATATTCAACGCTAGTACCTTTTTTTGCATGCGGAAATCCCCTCGGATACCCCCCGTCGGCCAGTGGGGGAGGTTATGTCGGGCTCGACCCGACTAAAACCGCACGCCGTCTAGGGTCTTCAGACGCCGGGGTGTAAGGTTGCCCATAAAGCATATCCCTCGCACCCCGACTGACCCTGGGCCATTTCCGGTTTCGAGATGGCCCCCTCGGGTTTGGGAACCACGGTGTCCCCGTCTTGCCCCGGTTTGGGGGAGGGGCGCTAGTCTCCCCGCCGCCGTCCCGGCCTGCTTCTGCTGGGCTGACAGGCGGCCTGCGCTCATGGAGGACGGAGGTCGTTAAACGAAGCTAGTACCTACTTTGGAGTTATTCGCTCTCCTTCTCTTCCTTTCTTGATTTGGCTTATCTTGGCTTTTATGAGAGCGACTGACGCCTGACCCGCCAACGTCGAGAGTAAAACCTACGCCAGAGCCTGGTTCGTCAATCAGCAGGTGTACCGACTAGCAGGTGAGGTTGCCTTGGGCCCCGTAGCTCTTGGTGAGACCACATTTACCCCAATACATACATACGTAACACGCTCATACATACACGGACAACGGACACAAGTGCTTCATCGTGCTGTGCAAAAAAATATCGCTTACATTTACCTATGATGGCCGTTTTGACACGTTAAAATAGTGATGTGAAATGTCTATTTACAATAGAAAATCAAATCAAATGCGAGTCACATCTATAGCTTTTGGATATTTAATTCATTTTTTAAATTTCGAATTTCGTAAAACATAAATGCCAAGTTGTGTTGTAAATTAGTACACTGCACCTAACTATTGACAATAAAGAACAGAAATTTAATCCTTCAAACTTAGTATTCATTTTTACGAAACTTCATGAGCGGGCAAACGTCAAAACGGCCATCATGCATCGTGCCGCTAGTATAATATTCAAATATAACATACTAGCTGATGCTCGCGGCTCCACCCGCGTGGAGGTCGGTTACCGTTTCTTAGTTATCCGGTTCTACTATACCAATTGCAATCAAATATACGAAAAATTTTAAGTCCAACCAAGACCTTAGTTTTTGCGTCCATAGCGAACAAACAGACAAGAATTCCAAAAACAAATATTTTTGTGTTCAAAACCATTAATTCAAAATAACCCATGTATTTTTTTTAATATCTCCAATGTACAGAAATAACTAATTTCCAATTTTATACTAGTATACACAGACAGATCTATATAGATAGAAGTGAATGTATCATTAATGTTACAATTGTGTCTACTTTCTAGAGAAAGTAAATTAGTACAAAGTCATAGATACGCGAATTTTTTATTTCGAGGCCACTTACCAAACCGCTAATAACGGTAAGTGTGACACGTCAGCATGTCAATGTTATGTTAGACAGAGCCAAAAGCTAAGTATTTCATAAAAATAAGGACACACAGATTGATATACATTTTGTTGCGAGGTCCGTGAAAACACATAGCCTCGGATTTGTGTAGAGCCAACTCGAGTCCCAGCCGCCTGATATCTGATATACATTTATTATGTACTAGCTGTGCCCGCGACTTCGTCCGCGTGGATTTCGATTTTTAGAGTTTTTTTTTTCTCCGTATGAACCATCCTCGTTCTTCAAGGAATATTATAAAAAAAGAATTAACGAAATGGATTCAACTGCTCTCGAGATTTGCGCTTATTATTTCGATCCTAAAATTGTAAACGTGACATACATGGTGTTCATAATTTATAGTTGTGCTTGGGGAGGAGGGCGCCGGTGTCTGTCACATAGTTTTTACTAGCACAGACACCGTCGTTAACTCTATCTTTCAGAATTATACATTTCAATTGCCACCTGAGTTCCACGTGCCATCTGAGTTCCCAACCCCGAGAGGGAAGTCTACGGAAGAGCCTCATCTGAGATTGGCATAGCGCCAATGTGGGGTATATGAGGTCCAAACATCTACCTTTTGACTCCAAAGGAAGGGAAAATTACAGTTTCAAAGATATACAGGCTTGATCACATAAATAATAATAAATAAATATTCTATGTAATTCTACACAGCGCTTTCTAGACCCAAAGTAAGCATAGTTTAACTAGCTTGTGTTATGGGCTCCAGAATGCGGATAAACATACTTATATACTTTTTTGTAAATACATACATATTATACATAGAAACATCCAGACCAATGCAAATAGACATATTCATGCATGTAAATATTTACACTGAGCAGGAATCGAACCCCCTGTCGTAGCAGTCGTAGCGGTAGCTACACCATAGATAAAAAAATATAAATTAGTTTACAAAGAACTCAGCCCTTTGAGTTAGTTTATTGAAATTACTGTTACAAAGTGTCTTTCCATCATAATAGAGACAATAAGAAAGTGCCAATGGACACATTCTAAACTTTGTAAGATTTTAGCAAATTAAGTTAAAATTTAAATTACTAATTAGCCTCAAGACCTAGAATATTTCTAGCGTCTATTTGTCGCCGTTATCGCTGAATGAGTTCACAAGAGCCATATATTATGTAATGACGTGGGATATGGACTAAGTGATTTTTTTTTTATTTTAATTTTATTTATTATTAATTGTAATTCATTTCTATGAATATGTGAGTGTGTATTATTTAATTATTATTTATTGATTGTACTGTGTAAGAACTGTTTTGATTTTTTAACTAATTTGATTAATGTTGTAATTTATTTGTGTTTTTTTTTTATTTTGTAAGTATTTTATAATTTTTAATTCTGCACTATTGAATTGGAGTAATCTGTAATGATAGTGTATGTTGTGTAATAAAATAAGTAAAAATAAATAAATAAATAAATAAATAAATAAATAAATAAATAAATAAATAAATAAATAAATAAATAAATAAATAAATAAATAAATAAATAAATAAATAAATAAATAAATAAATAAATAAATAAATAAATAAATAAATAAATATATATTTAAATAAATAAATATTGAGCAACAACGAGCAAAAAAAGTGAAACAAGAAACAAAAATCATAATGAGTTACACACACGCAAACACACACGAACTTTCATATTCCTAATATTAGCGGGATTTAAATATGGTGATGCTTAATAACACTGCACCCGTAGACGCACATGATTGCCGATATCGATAGATAAAGTGTTATTACAGGTATTCCTCAGATATTAACGTTATTAGTGTGCATCAAACAATATATGGATACTGGTAGCCGCATTTATTACTATTGAGCTCTCGCTCGATAAGCATTACAGGTAATAACTCGTTTTATTGCCACTATCTATTCTTATCCTGGTAAACAACTTTCATTGAAGTGTGTTTTGTTAGAGATAAGGCTTTGGTAGCTTGCTTTTTTGGGTCCCGTACCTATTTTTTTCGTGCGGAAATCCCGTCGGATACCCCCTCGCCAGCCAGCGGGAGTGGTTATGTCGGGCTTGAACCGACTAAAACCGCACGCTGTCTCGGGTCTTCAGACGCCGGGGTGTAAGGTTGCCCATAGAGCATGTAGGGACACATTGTATGTCTTAGCAACTAAGTAACAATAAATGTGGCCATTCAGCAGAATTAGCATCGCGCCACACTGTTGTGGCTATCGACTTACTTAGTACGTAAGCAATAATGTATGCATTGTATTTAAAACGGCTGCGCCGAAGTTAAGCTTTACCATCAGTCGAGAATATACACACTTAGTCAAACCACACGTCTCTGTATCATTTATCTATGCACCCACTGCCCTTCTGATAAGGCATAGAAACCTTACAGAGCATATGCCTCGCACCCCGACTGACACTGGGCCATCTCCGGTTTCGAGATAGCCCCCTAGGGTGGGTTCCGTACCTAAAGGGTAAAACGTGACCCTATTACTAAGACTCCGCTGTTCGTCCGTCTGTCCGTCCGTCTGTCACCAGGGTGTATCTCATGAACCGTTATAATTAGGAAGTAAGTAGTTGAAATTTTCACAGATTTATTACTGTTACCGCTATAACAACAAATACTTAAAAAAATACAATAAATATTTAAAGGGGCTCCCATACAACAAACGTGACTTTTTGGCAATTTTATAGATAATGGTAAGGAACCATTCGTGCGCGAATCCGACTCACATTGGGCCGGCTTTTTTAGGGATTTTCTATAGAAAAGCCCTATTGCTATCGAGTTGTCGTCGGCGTCGTCGTCGTTGCGAATTTTCTGTCACGGTTTTGGGTATGAAGGAGATGAGCTATCGAGTTGCTGTTTTCGGTAATAGATTCGTGCTGGGGTGAACCATTGCAAGATAAAGAAAAAATCGCAAAAAAAAAACAAAAAAAACGCAAAATCGAAAATCCCTTGTATTCGGCTGAGCTCGTCTCAGGAATTCAACTTGTTGTGTTTATGCCTGTATATATTATATTACTTACACGACACCACAATGACTTTTAAGAAACAGTCGCATTAATTCAAGAATTATTGCGACTATTTCTAATGTTATGTAATATGGATGTATAGTATTACGAGTCATACTACACGTCCATGCTAACATAACATTCGCATCTCTGTTTTATTCTACTATAATCTTTCACATCTTAATTGGATAGTTACAGATCCACAAAGTAAACTATCAAATGTACAGTGGGGTTATCTAACTAACACTCATTAGGTCAACAACAAAGTTTGGGGTGCTTCGTTGGGGACCTCCACGCGGTGCACCCTGGGCAACGGAGACGGCAGCGCCTCTCTCCTAGGGTGGAAGAGACGCTGCAGCCTACGGCCAACTCTGACCGAGGCGAGGTCGGCCCTGTTGAGGTCTGTTCGGAAGCTTTCCACGTGTCCCTCTGATTAGCAGATGGCACAGTGGAGAGCAAGTAAGGGGGCCATCTCGAAACCGGAGATGGCCCAGGGTCAGTCGGGGTGCGAGCGATATGCACTATGGGTAACCTTACACCACGGCGTCTTAAGACCCGAGACGGCGTGCGGTTTTAGTCGGTGCAAGCCCGACATAACCGCCCCCGCTGCCCGGCGGGGGGGTATCCGAAGGGATTACCGCACGAAAAAAAAAAAAAAAAGGTCAACAACAAAGTTTGGTGTTAACCGAAGTAGTTGATCTACTTCGGTTAACACTTTGTTGCATTTTGAGACGTCTAACAGTTATAACTGTTTCAATAAAATAACTACAAAACAGGCATCATTACAATTTTACTAGTAATTTCTCTCACGTCATTTCAAATACCTACCTAAACAGATATTTAAAAATTCTGCACATTATTACATTGAAATAGTTGATATGTTCACATGAAAGAGACTGTAAAATGAATGTAACCTTTTTATTTCTAATTGTCCCTTTATTTCGATTATTCCGAACCTGACCCGAAAACCTGACCCGGTCGCGGGTTAGGTTAGAAACTTGAAAAAAAAAAAAAATTGTTCCGAACGTAACCCTCTTCCTAACCTGACCCGACGTCTCGTTCCTATCATAACCCGAATTGCGCAGATACGCTTAATTACTTGCTTAGCTAATTTAATCAAACAGTTTAAAAAAATGACTTATTTCTGCATGGTTATAAAAACAAGTTGAATTCCTGAGACGAGCTCAGCCGAATACAAGAGATTTTCGATTTTGCGATTTTTTTTTTTTGCGATTTTTGCGATTTTTTCTTTATCTTGCAATGGTTCACCCCAGCACGAATCTATTACCGAAAACAGCAACTCGATAGCTCATCTCCTTCATACCCAAAACCGTGACAGAAAATTGGCAACGACGACGTCGACGACAACAACTCGATAGCAATAGGGCTTTTCTAAAGAAAATCCCTAAAAATAACAACGAAGGCGTATAACCTAACCTATCCAAGTCGGTTACTAAATATTAAATACTGATTTGACACATATGTACTTTTTATTTTGAGAAAGATTAGAGAGAATGACCAATCTACGCAATTCGGGTTACGATAGGAACGAGACGTCGGGTCAGGTTAGGAAGAGGGTTACGTTCGGAACAAATATTACATTTTTTGTCAAATTTCTAACCTAACCCTCACTTCACACTTCATCACTTTATTTGATTGACCCCGTTTTACCCAGTACCGATGTTTTTGACATTTGTAATACAGAGGCTTATCCATAGGATACTTATGTTAATGCAAATATGTTTCTTCTAAATCTATTTGATACGCATATCGCTCACGATTTTGCGATTTGTTCTTACACTTCACGAGTTTCCTCTACTGTAACTACACCTTTCATGCAGGCTCATCAGTTTCGGTCTTTTTTCTTCGAAAGTTAAACGCATCTATCTATACTATTATAAAATTGTAAATTAGTTGTGTCTGTATATTATTTATAATTAAAGTTATAAAAAGAATTGAGATTGTTAAATGAGCGATTTGAACACAAAAATATTTTTTTGGAATTCTTATCTGTTTGTTCGCGATGGACGCAAAAACTACTGAACGAATGTTGATGCGATTTTTTTCTATTAGAAAGGTCTTGGACAGGCTTAAAATCTGCCGTATTTTTTATTGCAATTGCGACCTTCGTGCGGGCGGAGCCGCAGGCATTAGCTAGTATTAAATTATAATTGCCCCATCGAATGAGCAATATGGATTAGTGATTAGCCATCCCATATTATAGTCATTGTTAGTTCGAATACCTTATAAAAAGAATTTTCCGTTCCGACCAATTCTGTACGGTCTGTCTATAGCTTCCTATTTTGTGATTGACTTTATAGCTTACTAGCTAATGCCAGCGGCACCCGCGCGTATGTCAGTTATGGTTTTTTAGTCCACATCAAAATCCGTTCAGTAGTTTTTGCGTTCATCGCGAACACACAGACACACAGAAAAGAATTAAATAAACATATATTTTTGTGTTCAGAACCGTTGATATACCATAACCCAAGTACTTTTATTGAAAATACAGACACAAGTACTTTACAATCTTATAATAGTAAGTATTTTTTATTGTTACGTGCGGAAAGCCCTTCGGATACCCCCCCCCCCCCGCCGGCCAGCGGGAGTGGTTATGTCGTGTATCGACTAAAACCGCACGGTGTCGTCCCCAAGTGTCCGTTATAGAAGAAATTGCCGTAACCAGGAATTTTATTTGTTCAAGTCAAGTTGATATACCAATACATAACATCATTTCCAAATTTTGTTTGTTAATCAAAGTAACATTAATAATTAAATTAAATTGAACTTAAAAATACAAAACGATTTTAAATCTTGCTATCTATACGAGGCACGCAAAAGTTAAATATCATACGTAGCTTACATGTAGGTACTTGAACTGCCAGTGGTCTCACTAGCAGGGATGCCGAAGACCGGGTTGTAGTCAAGTGGAAAAAGGAGAAAAGCGGGCTCTGGGCTCACAGCTGATGATGATTAACTAGCATTAAAAATATCTTGCCTTTATCTTCTATTTTTACTTACCCAGATAATAATTACCATGCTTTTGAACTGACCAATGTTAATTTTTAACTCCCATGCCGGGCATTCCACCAGCGTGTGCAGCCCCGAGTCCTCGCTTGCATCACAATGATGGCACCCCTTCCCAGAGATCACCAGCGTCAGCTAGAATGAGAGGCTCCCGTGTCGCCTCTCTAGCCTGTCTTCCATGATGGACCTTATCGCCGCTACTACGGCATGCCCTAACCAATGTCATCCCTCAATATTTTAATAAAGTATCCAAGAATGAAATTATTATTTTATTCTAAGTTACTTCTAGGCACCTTACCAGCAGTGGATTGATTGATTGATATTACATATTTGTAGAAAAATATCAAATCTAAATATAGATACGGCTTCTCTTTACTCAGACCAAAGTGATATTACTGTCTTAATAAGTGGCGCTTCTATAAATATATCTTTAATATTCTTTGACGAGTTAATACTACTAATACCTAATACCTACATATTTATTTACGATTTATAACCAATAAATAATAAATCCATCTGATATTAAATTTACAATATTTGATAAGTATTTCCATTATACGACTAAATACGATTAAACTTAATAGGTAGGTACTTATTGTACTAATCTTTTATATGAAGCTGATGACCAAGACCTTTCTAATTGAAAAAGCCGCATCAAAATCAGTTCAGTCGTTTTTGCGCTGATCGCGAACAAAAAGACAAACAAACAAGAATGTTAAAACAAATATTTTTTTTTCCAGAATCGTTGTTTTTTTATAAAATATTACTAATTTACAATCTTATAATAGTATAGATATTTAATTTTGTTTTATTATCTCGAGTGCCGAGAGATAGTACATTTGATACTCCAAGGCTCTTGAGAAAATCCCGCATATCCGGGTTTTAGGTAGGGTGGCCCCCCATTCTCCCTAAAACTCGGATATGCGGGCGTGTCCCTAACAGTTAGTGAATCGGTGTTATTAACACTATTGTACGTAGATTATGCGCTGTGACGTGAAAGATGTGGCAGTCTGGTGAAAAAAACATTCGATTTGTTTGTTACTCTTACACGCAAAAACGACTAAACGGATCTGGCTAAAATTTGGTACAGAAATAGATTATAGTCTGGAATAACACAAGCTACGTTTTATCCTTCGAATAGGTTCCCAAGAGAAGCGTGAACGGGATCAGAATTCCACGCGGGTGGAGCTGCAGGCAACAAATATACAATAACAGTAATATATATAAACTATATATACTATCTATACATATAAATAAAATTGGAGTGTCTGTTTGTAATATTGAAATAACCGTTTTTTACTACATGTATATGAATATATACGGTACATACACCAAAACAACTTTTTTTTACAATTTTTGTCTGTCTGTCCGTCTGTCTGTCTGTCTGTTTGTTCCGGCTAATCTGTGAAATGGCTTGACCAATTTTGACAAGACTTTCACTGGCAGAAAGGAAATATAACAAGGAGTAACATAGGCTACTTTAATTTTAGGAAAAATAATTAGGGTTCCATACCACGCAAAAAAACTAAAACCTTAAAAATCTTAATCCACGCGGACGAAGTCGCGGGCACAGCTAGTATATAATATAACTAATATATATAATAAATAACAATAGCAAGTAATATAATAATCTGCAGATCACTGAGATCACTCGGGGTCAGGTTATGATAATGATTTTACGACCGCAATTGATTAGCACGAGCGTTAAACGTTACATAAACACCACTATGTTATTGCGTGATGACGGTAAATATATTCTAGAAGACGTGCTCTTAAACCTATCAAGTTCTTTGCGACTCAAGCCAATCTCGCCTGCTAGTCGATATCTGCTACTTAACCGCTGATTCCTTTTGGCAACATAGTTCAATTAAGTTTTTCGATCAATCGCATGTTGAGGATTTTTAAATATCCCGACATAACCGCCCCGCTGGCACGCGGGGGGGTATCCGAAGGGATTTACGCACGATAAAAAAAAAAAAAAAAAAAAAGTACACTGTTTGATCGATTGACGGATGAGACCGTGGCGTGGGCTTTCTATCGGTGTTAGGGGGTCAGAGGGCAGTCGTTGCCGTATAAAAAATAAAAAAAAAAACAAATATTGGATTTGTAGCCGACAGGAAGAGGGGTGCTAATAAAACTAGGCAGGTTTGCAATAGTCGCCGCACACAGCGTTCGCGCCCCCCCGCGCGACATACCTTACCCCTCAGACGCGCTGCCACAAGCACTGCATGCGACGAACCGTTTATTATTACTTTAGACAGTTAAGTACATATTAAAATAGAATAGATAGATAGGTAGGTAGATACATATAGACAGGAACTTACGACTACTTAGTTTAATTATATTTCTACATTTACAGGTAAGTATTAAGCAGGTTCATACGAACTAACGTTCCGGCGTCAACGGGAGTTTTAGGACTTGTAGGAAAGCGAACCTTGGGCTCCAAAGTCCAAGCTTTGCACGCAAACGGGATTGCACTTGGATGAAGAGAAAGAAGTGCTCTTAAACACTTGAATTTACAAATTTGTCTATACTATTATAAAATTGTAAATAAGTTGTTTCTGTACAGTCAACGACAAAAGTTGGTTAATGCTAAAATATTTTCAATTTTACATAGATTCCTATGACATGAACCAATAGTGGATGTTTAAGTAATTTTATCTACACTCAAATCGAAAAATTCGAATTACGAATTCAAAGACGATTCTATACATACGCACTTTATAAACGCATATACATAAAATTAAAAATAAAACTTATTATAGTACCGCCAACTGTATCATAAAACTCATTACAGTACCGCTATCTTTTTTTATTCATTAAACTAGCCTATGGTTTTAGGCTGAATATGGAAAAAAAGGTGCACGCATGCGCAGTTCAAACTGTGAAAAAAATGGCGCACGCTAAATTACTTCCTTGTAACCTACCTACTTTGTTTAATTTAAATTTTTCCTATGAGTGAAGATAAAGTAATGTATGAAACTGCATATAACTTAGGTATTAAAACACTCGAGTCAACCTATTCTCGCATAAACAGACTCTCGTGTTTTAATACCCCTTCTTATTATGACAGTTGCATAAACTACTATTCTAATTCCCAGAGGACAAAGTTATTATTATTCATGTTGTATTTATTGTTTTATGAAAGGGTTAAGAGCTTCTAAAGCGACTTCTGTCGTTTACTGTGTATTGGAGAATTCTGAACACAATTATTTTTTGTAATTCTTGTCTGGTTGTTTGTTTATTCGCTATGTACGCAATAACTACTGAACGGATTTTAATGCGGTTTTCTCTATAAGAAAGGTCTTGGTCAGACTTAAATCCTGCCGTATGTTTGATTGCAATTGGTTTACTAGCTGAGCTGCATCAGCTAGTATAAAATAATGTTTTAAGGTGGGTCGAGTGGGAATACGCATTTGGGATGATTTAAGAATGGGATGAGTTTTAGTGGGATTATTATGGAACAACCTTTTTTTACGTTTGCACGTAATTATTTTACTTCTCACAGATGTTTTTACTTTACTTTAAATGTATGCCATTGTTACAGGTGTACGAAAGTGGCGCAACAGAGCCCCCTCGCTTTGAGAAGTCACCGCTTACTCACCACCGAAAGGGTATCGGCCAATGTCCAGCACATAGGTAGGTTATGGAATCCCATATTTGACGACCTCTGTGGCGTAGCGGTAGTGAGTTCGACTACTAAGTCAAAGGTCGCAGGTTCGATTCCCGCTTATTACAAATATGTATATTTGCATTGGGCTGGGTGTTTATATGTAACATATGTATTTATTTACAAAAGAAAAATATCTTAGTATGTCCATTAGTCATTAGAACCCATATGACAATCTCTGCTTACTTGGGGTCTAGATGGCGTTGAGCAATTAAAAAAAACAATTTAAATATTATTTCTGGTATTCTCTGAAGGTATATGCAAAGATAATAAATATACTTATAACCACATCTAGTAAACTAGTCGTTAAAGTACTTTTTAAATTAAATACCTCATCATGATGTAGTTACAGTTACTTATTTTTTAACAGACTGCAAAGAGAGGAGGTTCGTCAGCGGCGTGAAGCGGCGATAGCCCAGTGGCGTACGTAACGGACTGCTGAGACGAGGTCTCGAGTTCGATACCCAGTCGCCCCGGGCACACACCTCTGACTTTTAATAGTTATGTGTGCATTAATAAATGTTAATTATCGCTCGCTTAATAATGTGCCCGGTAGATGGCTATAGGCTCGCCCCCTATTACATTGGGACCTTAACATAACTGGCGAATCGTGGGTGTGTAATACACCTCTGCCTACCCCTTCGGGAATACACGCGTGACGTTATGTTGTGTTTATGTTTATTTATGTTTTATTCCTTTTTTTTTCATCCAAAATTTTGCTTACAAACTGTAGAGATATATCCAGCCTCTACCTATGCGGGTTATGATTGTGAAATATGTATGTAGGCATGTAGAATACGAAAACACATCATATCTGTACAACTAGCCTTACCTTAAACATCGACGCAAAGTTGCAGGCCTATCGGTTTTTTATCGGATGCATTTCGGAGAGTGTGCGCTGGAATTGCACAACTTGATACCTCCAAGCCCTTTCCACCAACGAACGACCAGACGCACAGCGACGCGCCACCGCTATATGGTGGATATTCCACTCATACGCACGAAACGTTTCGGCGACACATTTATTATGCATACAGCTAAGGAGTGGAATTGCCTGCCTGAGTCTGTGTTTCCGGAAAGCTATAACCTCGGAATCTTCAAGTCTCGAGTGAATAGGTTCCTTCTAGGCAAACGTGATCCATCGTAGACCACATCGTCACTTACGACCAGGTGAGATAGAGGTCAAACGTGAGCCTATCATCCATAAAAAAAAAGAAAAAAAAAACTAGACCATTATTTTCAGGTAATCGTTCGCAAAACGTGTTCAAACTCCTAAGTAGTATTTTCACAGCATAACATTGTGTGAATTAGTCGCGCATGCCGATACGGAACATGGATTAGCCATACACGTGTTTGGATAAGTTAATTTGTTACTTAAACATGACAATCTAACACACTGTTGCAAACTACTGTGTGCTAAATTGTGTTTATATTTACTGAAATGATATAGGTATGTGAAAGTTTGTATGTTTGGATGTTTTGTAAATCATTAAAAAATGCTGGACGGATTCAGGAAACATTTTGTGTTAGGTTTATGTAAGGCCGCGGGACCAGACCCAGTATTCTTGTATGCCCAGAGATAATAAACATGACTAAAATACATTCAGGGGCCATAGTAAGTAAAATAATGTGAATTAAAACGTGTGATTTTAAAACTTACGTACTTCTAAAAATCAATTCTAATTTAAAACGCAATCAACTAAGAGTTATTCTAAAGTTTAAAAACCTCACGAATTCGAAGATTGGTTTTTTTTTAACAGATCATATTGAATAACAAAGTTTTTTACGTTACACGTACATTATTGAATCGGGGGCTAGATTTATACTTATACGTTCTTCCGTTATTTCCGTTCTCGGAAGAAGTATGGAATCA
The DNA here is from genome assembly GCA_946251805.1 of Cybosia mesomella. Classification (NCBI taxonomy): domain Eukaryota; kingdom Metazoa; phylum Arthropoda; class Insecta; order Lepidoptera; family Erebidae; genus Cybosia; species Cybosia mesomella. Next base: position 8,185,537 of record OX276398.1, on the reverse strand, counting down.
AAAAATTTGACCACTTGCAATAGGCCAGCCGCCATATTTGATGGGAGACCGAAAATTCCTTTAACGAAGTTATGTTAGTCCATCCCTATGTGTGTAATAGTTACACAGGTGTAAGATATCAAAACGTAAACACCAAGTATTTATCCATTTCCAAAATTGTCGCGTTTTATCGATACATTGATTTAATATATTGATAAAGGTTTTTAATATAATTAAACTTTGCAGTGACGAAACTAAAGCGATATGGGCTGCGGTTCGCGCCCTCCTGCAAGATGGAACACTTCTCAAGAGCTACGAGAAGGCATTCGATGACATAGCTGCTGACGCAACCCGCAGGTATGATTTTAAAAACAGGAGGCCCGCACGAAACACAAACGAAAGAAGTGTCATTTAGGCCCCATGAAGTTACTTCGGATTTCGTTCTTTCGGTAGGGACCATAAAGTATGTTCTGGACTGAATAGAACATATCAAGGAGGTTTTCGTCCAACGTATTAAAAAATTAATTGCGTCTGAGCAGCCTGCGACGCGCAGCGGCGGCGGCGGCAAGCCGGGAGAGTTCAATAATATATATATATATAAAACCACCATCTCCTTCTCGAGCATTACATGCTCGCAGAAGGAGGCGGCGGCGGCCCACGCACTAGCGCTACGCACCATTGCCGCAATCATGCTGCCGAGCGAGAGGACTCCCACCCCGATGGCTGCCACGAGGTCACGCCTCCCACCATCGTGTGCACACCGGGCAGTCTACCAGCGTGCGCAGCCCCGAGTCCTCGCTCGCGTCGCAGTGTTGGCACTCAGACGTTGGCTCCTACCTGATCCGATGCAGGTGATCCTCGAAGCTTCACTTACCGGAGATCACCTGCGTCAGTCGGTACGAGAGGCTTCCGTGTCGCCTCTCTAGCCAATCCTCCATGATGGGCCTTACCGCCGCTATTGCGGCGTGCCCTAGGAGAGCGGTATCCGGGCTCTAAAGCGTAACTTTTAGAAAATCGGGATGGTCGCCCGGATGTGAACGTGACCCAATTCAAATTTACAAGACATTGTAATGATTCAAAATGTATTAATGGAAACTGAGTCCACTATTTTCGTTGATTTATTATTCTTCGCATGCAATCTAATCACAAACAACCAGCTTATCAGTCATGCCACGAACTAATGTTCATCTGAACTTTGCAAACAAAAAGGCAACGGTATCCTAAGTTTATATCTTATAATGTTATAAGCCATTGTCATCACTTGAGTAAATAAAATCCTTCGTAAGTTGTATACAAATATATTTTTACCGAATAGTTAAAACTGATTTTAGAGCCAGTCTGACTGTGATAAGTGGTAAGTCACGATGAGTAAATTACTGATAAAATCTCTACTGATACATAAAATAAATTGGATATATGTATAAAGATGATATCTCATGGATATAACTGTGATGTTGTGCGTTTGTCTGTGCCTGAACTTAATCAAAAGTGTCACTAAGTAATTTGTATGAGGAGTTTTGCTCTCGCTGACGAACTGGGTTTGTAGATGTGCTGTGCTTATCAACCTTTCAGTATCATATCTAATTGTGGACTAAATTTACCACGCGCCTATAATATACAAATCACTACCGTGTCGCTTTAGTCCCTGAGGTTTACTTAAGACGAAAAAAGCCCTTATTCGGTATAGAACAGATTTGGGATGGAACAGATTCGTAATTCGGCAGATTAAGAACTTATTTTTATTTTTTTTTTCTTATTTTCACGCTCCATCGTGTTTGTTCAGCTAAATGAAAGAATAATTTCACTGAAAAAATGCATCACTCCACCTAAAAAAATTCATGACGTCGCCGGTTGTTGACCCCATGCGGCGCGCCGGGTCAACGACCTGTTTCATATCATGGAGAGCGTTTAACGCAAAAAAATGTGTAAAAAATACCTCTAAGTTTTTATCTATAGCCTTTCGTCGTTTTCGGGAGCATTTTCCTAACTCTCGGTATCTGATTTAAGTAAGTACAATAACAATCCAGTACTCACAACAAAGACACAAAACTTTATGTAAATTAAACACAAAATTTCACTGATGTCTATATTACTCAAGTAAATTTCAAACAAAAGTCACAGAAGCAAATATATGAAAATTTGCACAATATAGGTCACGATATGACTGATAAAATTCAGACGCAAACAAACGCTCAACCCGATAACAACGAACTGTTGATAAACAACGCGTCAATAGCACAAAATATAAATTACAAAAAACATTGATCTTTGAACTCAGAATCTACATAATATATAAAGAGAGAGGCCGAATTTTGTGAGTTTGGTTTATATATTGAGGGTAGGTAATCTTCGGAACAACTGCACTTATTAGAAAGAATCTTTAACCATTTGAAAAGTACATTATCCCCGATTATATGTTAATTACAATAGCTTGAGTTAAAAAAACACCCCTCGTACCCCTTAACCTCTCCGCTATCCCCGCGTAGGGGTGCGCGGGGTGTCACAAAGATACGTCGAGGACGCGCGTCCGTTCCGTTTATCCGGCGCCATACAGAATGAACGGGACGGGATGTCTGCGCCTTGCCTACGCAGGTCTGAGTCCTGTCCGAGTCTTAGGCCCGCTGTACCTGGCTTACGCCTTACAAACCGTACGTGATACAGCGATATGTTACTTAGATATAATCTGAGAGTATGGTCCTTCCCCGCTCAAAACGGGCCACTTAAGTTCCCAGCATAAGTGGCATTGCTCATTTGGACTATAGTACATTATTCATACCAGTTTTTTTTCTTAATTAGAATCAACAAGATAATAAAGTTCCTTTAATTTTGTATCTTTCAAATATTTTGAGAACATATAAAGTAAATTATATTTTATTTTACATAATACGTGCAAGGAACAGACAATATAAATTATTTAACATAACGTTACCACTATACATTCACTTAATATTAAATGTGCACAATTTCTAAACATGAAGTCTGAATCACTGTGAAGCCAACATTTCGTAGACAGTGCTAGTTTAATTTAGATTAATTAATATTAACGTAAGCCAATGACTTTTATGTATAGTAACTACTAAACTGGGTGTACATAACAAAAAATATTGTCACTTGGTTGCTTGTAACCAACTAAGGCGCAACACTTTGTCTGTCTTTGGCGGTCTACAGATAACACTACAAAAAATCGCGCTCTGCATATACTGATAGGCGTCAACAACCCTGGCTCCCCCATTCCCGACTCACCCCCGACTCGAGATCTTGGTGGGATCTCAACAATGGGGATATCCATGGGGTTCATACGAGAAATGCAGTATATGAATTTTTATTGTCTTCACAGGCTTGGAGACCTGCGCCACGCTGAAAATGCTCTTAACGAAGAGCTGGAGACGGAGATCTACCGCTGGGCAATCGAAACCATCGGTATGATGATCTTCGGGATCAGACTGGGCTGTTTAGACGGTGCTGTACACATACCATGTCAAGAAACTAGGTGAGATATATATTATAGTCAGACCTGTTATCCCGGAAGTATTAGCGAAAGGTGAATAAACACCCATATATTATATTTCATTAAAAAATATCATTATTTGAATAAAAACTGTAAGTTACTAGAGTGATACTAGGAATTTACTTGTATTATATATTCCTTTATTAAGTATTTAACAAAAATATGTTTATTTTACCTCCTATTATCACTGAATAAAATAAATATTATAGGAAATTTCACACGAAACGCGCCACCTATAATAGCTATTAATATATAGCTTGTAATATTGTTAGGTTCTCAAATAAAATCATTAAAACTGTCTCTAATCTAATTATTTCGCACTAGGAAACCAGAAAAGACCTCTATGGATGACGAGATCCCCGACCTGTGCTCTCTTTCTAAGCGTTGTCTCGAAGAACTGACCCCAGCAGAACGCCTAGTGCGGTGCAGCCGAGACATCGCTGACGGCAGCTACCTCGTCCGCAGTGAGGCCACTCTGAAGACTGAAAACCAAACCTTCAACAGCGCTTTGAAGGCTCTTGACAGACATTTTAGGTGAGTTTACTTGTTACAAAAGGAAATCGAATTGAAATGCGGGCCTACCATCTAACGTACGTCCGCAATTGCGGACTGAAATTTCGGGAAATGAAACGCACTTATTCCACAATCGGGCTCAAAGACGGCACATGACAGTTCATTCGGCCTAAACACTACCATGAAACGACCTGAAACCGCAAAATTTGGAATTTTGACAGCCCGCCAAAAAATTGGTCGAAAGACGAAAAACAAAAGGTCGAGAGGCTATCATAATCATACTATATGACCTCATAATACAAAGGAATGTATTTATTAATATGTTGGTTGTAATAGTTCATTTTTAGGGTTCCGTTGCCAAATGGCAAAAAACGGAACCCTTATATATTCGTCATGTCTGTCTGTCTGTCCGTCCGTATGTCACAGCCACTTTTTCCGAAACTATAAAAAATATGCTGTTGAAACTTGGTAGGTAGATGTATTCTGTGAACCGCATTAAGATTTTTACAAAAGTAAAAAAAAAAGTAGAAAAAAAACAACAAATTTTGGGGGTCTACATACTCAAATTTTTTTTTTCATCAATCCCATACGTGTAGGGTATCTATGGATAGGTCTTCAAAAATGATATTGAGGTTTCTAATATCATTTTTCTCTAAACTGAATAGTTTGCGCGAGAGACACTTCCAAAGTGGTAAAATGTGTCCCCCCCCCCCCTGTAACTTCTTAAATAAGAGAAGTATAAAACTAAAAAAAATATATGATGTACATTACCATGTAAACTTTCACCGAAAATTGGTTTGAACGAGATCTAGTAAGTAGTTTTTTTTTAATACGTCATGAATCGTAAACCGCCATTTACCTTTCATTCAATCAGCTCAAATATAAAGTTTAAAAAAAACATTATTATGTTACTTGGTGCTACGGAACCCTTCATGGGCGAGTCCGACTCGCACTTGGCCGCTTTTTTTATAGAAATATATTGTAAACGAAAATCTCCTTTTTATGTTTGATTCACTACAGAACATACTTTATGGAATAACGAAATCCGAGGTAAATTCATGGTACCTAAATGACACTTCTTTTGTTGGTGTTACGTATGGGCCCGCAATTGCGCATATACATTTCATAGTAGGCCTAATGTTGATAGCATGGGTTGATGGTCATGAGTTGATTGAGGGATATTGGCTCCACCAAGATTTTCAGAGTTCCATTAAGACCTTGGAAGCCTGAACGTGACCCTATGCCGGTACACCTGCTGAAGAAGGTGAAAGATGAAGCTGGTGAAGCGTAGGCTTTCCTCTTGAGGTTGGGATTTCAGACGGCAGTCGCTCCTGTAAAAGCCAAAATAAACCAAATCATGGAAAACGAACCTCGGCCTCCGAGATGAAGGCCTCGGATGCAACTGAGATCATTGCTAAAAGAATGGTAATGATGGAAGTTTCTAGAAAAAACTGTGGAACCAACGAACTTACAATACAATATCTTTCAAACCAAATATCTACTAATTATTTCAAATATTTGATAAGGTTGATCTTCGAATCGGCTCGGTCACATAGATAAAAGAAGTTATCTTTTATCTATGTGACCGAGCGTTACTCGGTTTTTTATTTTAACGTTTTCTAAAAATGAAACCTAGCTAGATCGATGTATCGCCCCCAAAACACCATGCATAATAAATTTCATGAAAATCGTTGTAGCCGTTTCCGAGATTCAGATTACATATATATATACAAAATTTGGTATTAGATACATACGTACACACAGAGTTAGATGTCGTTCTCATAATTAAATAATCCCTATCATGCATACGTTTGACCTTTTCCTAGAAAGAAACTTAAATTTGTCTTTGTGTTCACACAATGACGTTCACACAGGTCAAATGATGTCTTTAAAATCGTGATTTGCATCTGACCCTGAGATAAGCTAGAAGCTCAATATTTACACAAATGTTTATTGATTACAACTACGTATCTATCAGCATCCGTATCTCTGTAATTCTTTCTCCTGTTTTTTTCCATAAAAATTGGAAAAATCAACAATCAGAACGGGACTTGAACCCGTGACCAACCCCATTCAAGGGAGGAACACTCTGACCAACTGAGCTACCTGATCTCGCCCTAAACCCAAAAAAGATACTGGCGAAATATGAGTTTAGATCTAAGGGATGATGGCAAAATAAAAAAATAAATAAATAATCTACAGCGCTTTCTAGACCCAAAGTAAGCATAGTTTAACTAGCTTGTGTTATGGATTCCAAAATGCGTATAAACACACTTATATCTTTTTTTGTGTAAATACATACATATTATACATAGAAACACCCAGACCAATGCAAATAGACATATTCATGCATACAAATATTTGCACTGAGCGGGAATCGAACCCGGTGCGATTCTCGCTCACCCTGTGATAGCAGTCGAATGCATTACCGCTACGCCACAGGAGCCATCTAAGGAATCTGCTAAGGAAAGCTGCTAAGGAATCTGCAGACTAGGTAAAGTAGAGTAGAAAAGACAGAAAGCGCACCCCTTTTCTTTCCGTGCAGAAATCCCCTCGGATACCCCCCTCTTGCAGCGGGAGCCTCTTTACTGGTGGTAGAAATTTGATGACACAAATTTGTCACAAAATTCGGCCGGGTAGGTACCACCGTGCACGATGGCGAAAAACCCTCCATAGTAATCCAATTTCGGTTTGATTGCATTCAGGGGTCAGCAAGTGCATAGCCGGGCAGGGGGATTGTGGTCGCAGCACTAGTGGGACCAGTGGATGTCACGCGGTGCTGCGACGACAATCCTCTTCTGATTAGGCCGTCAAGCTGAGTGCCACCATTGTTAACATGGTACGTGTATGTAATGGTGACCCTCTTTCCTGAGACTTTACCTTTAGCTTACCATCAGGCGAGGTGAAGTCAAATTGACGTGTCCTAAATATAAAATAAAAAAAAAAAAAAAAAAGAGGTTGTATCGGACTCGAACCGACTAAAACCGCGTGCCGTCTCGAGTCTTCAGATTCGAGACGGCACGCGTAATATGGGCACCTTGTAAGGTGCCCATAAGGCATTCCGGGCTCCAAAGTGGAAACCTCGGATGCAACCGGAATCAACGCTAACCTAACCTAACCCTTTGGGGATATACCTATACGTATGAGTTCATAAAAAGAACAAAGTATATAGCACTGTATGAATTCGTACTGCTAATTATCGCATTTAAGTTATCATAAACGATACATCTGTTTCCTTTCATGAAGTCATAAAATTTATAGCCTCTGATCCATTAACTGAATACTGAAATAAAAATTAACATTGTGACTTTTCATTCAAGTAAGTACACATTGTTGAACTTTTTCCTACTTTGTACGAATTAGTCGGATAACGTATTCTTACTCAACCTCATTACAAAATATGGCCTTACAAAAGAACTAGGTTTAAGCTATCATTTTACATTATTTTGGAATAGTTTAAGTTTCAACCTAGTTTTTAGGTCACATTGCTAAAAATGGACTTTATTTAATAAATAAAACTTCGGTAAAACTTCGTCATAAGACAGATGGATTTCCAAGTTTGCATTGGGCTTGGTGTAGCACCGAGGTAGTCCCATATTAATTTTATTGGTATTGGTTTTGGGCTCCGGAAATACATAAAAGACCAGTATTGTTAGGTTTATCAAGCTACGTTTTGTAATAAAAGGATAGAGTTTATAATATACCTTTAAACTTTAAACTGAAGAAATTCTTTCTTGACACACACACAATATAACTTATAACTTATACAGACACACTCATGCATAGGTACTCACCTGCACACACACACACACACACAAACACACATTCACACACATACACACACAGATCCTTTTCCTTCCACACTTACACACACACCCTCACTAGTCTCCCTCTCACAAACATGCACGCACGTAAACAGATATCTATTCTACATGTTAAATATATAGACACAAAATGTAAAAAAAAAGAAAAATGTCTTAAGCCAGTCTTTATTTATTGTATCCAGTGTCTAGTGAAAGTGACTGGTCTTCACAACACGGTATCCTAGTGTGGGGATCAGTGCCATAATTTTTGTAAGATACACTTGTGCTATTTCAATTTCAATAAAGTTATTATTATTATTACCTACTTGTTTATATTTATAACAAGTAATTTTAGAACTATTTCAAAAGCTAAACTTTTCGACTCGATGTCGAGTTAGCCAGATAAGCTAAGAAAAAACATGACACTATAATATTACTGCATATAAGAAGTTATTTTTATAGAAGTCGCAATTATTATGATTTATATTCATTATACTCCGAGTTCCAATGTAGCTATGCATTTTATGTGAATAATCTAAGTGATTAATAGTGATTACGTACCACATTTATTAGGTATGTATAACAATAGTTACGTGGACAGATGCACATAAGCGTTTGATTAGAACTTTATACATAATGGCAAAGTGGCCAGTTTATTAATAACGTAAATACAGTTATTTACGTTATTAATAAATACCTCTGTTATACACTCATCATTGCTCAGTTCACATTGGTACTGTGTTATTTTCTGATAAAATAAATAAGGATACTATATATATATAAAAGGAAATAACTGGATAATTAATAATAGCAATATGGCGACACTGCACTGCACGTGTAAAGAGTCATCTAATGAAAACAAGCTGAACTACTTTGCAATTACATATCCTGAATCGCGACAGCAAGTTCTCGCACTCACTTCCATATTTCTGAAAATGTCAGCTATGACTTAGAATTCTATTTAATAAAATTAATAATTGACTTATCTTCTAGTCTCACAGAACACTTCCTGAATAAAGCGCTCCATGAACTTAACTCTGGTGAGCTGAGGTCAGAACAGGTTCTTCTAGACAAACTGAGACCACTAGAAAGGCGGATGCTTCCGCTCGCTGCAGATATCCTGCTGGCTGGAGTAGATCCGGTAAGATTTCATAAAATTATTTTTGTATAAAAAATCATGAGAAAAAATGTTTTTGAGGAATGATTTCAACGAAAGTTTGTCACCTTTGTTCGTGTTTTGTTGTAATTTTCTCGTGAATATTGGGATTCATTCATCAGATTTTGATCTAATTCGTAATGATTCACTCCTGAGGTAGGTAACAAAAAAATTATAGAAATTGGACAATGTATTAACGAATTTTTACTGAAAACTCAAAAAAATAAACATGTCAGCGAATTGAAAGCAATTTTTTATTGCAAATTGAATAGCGAAACCTGGCTCTTACCTAAAGACCAATTGATTAAACTGCAATGTCTGTTTGTATGGTTAAAATTACAGTTTGCCACTGAATGCATATGAATGTATACACAGTACTTACAACAAAACAATTTTTTTGTAACTTTTGTCTATCTGTTTGAATACGGCTGGGCCGATTTTGACGGAACTTTCACTGGTAGATAGCTAATAATACAAGGCATAACATAGGCTACTTTTATTATAGACCCAGATAGCTAAGTCCACGCGGATGAAGTTGCGGGCACAGCTAGTCATAAATATGTAAATAGAAAATGTATCATCAAGTATATAGAATACAATATTTTATCTGTGGTTATACTTACATACTTGTGCGAAAGCTCACTGTCTTTATTTTATTGATAAACGATGTCAAGGTAAGTAAATCCTATTAGGATTTAGGAGAGGCAATAAGGAAATTCACGGAATATTCGCATTCGACTTTAAGCTCCTGTGAAATTGACATTAATACGGGCAAAGAAATGCCTCACAGTTTCATATATTCTAGTGGGTAATATTTGAACCTATAAAAACTATACCTGTCTCATACTTTAACTTTTTAGGGTTCCATTGCCAAATGGCAAAAAACGGAACCCTTATAGATTCGTCATGTCTGTCTGTCTGTCTGTCTGTCCGTATGTCACAGCCACTTTTTTCCGAAACTATAAGAACTATGCTGTTGAAACTTGGTAAGTAGATTCATTCTGTGAACCGCATTTTTTTTTTTTTTTTTTACGTGCGGAAATCCCTTCGGATACCCCCCCCGCTGGCCAGCGAGGGTGATTATGATTATTATTATTATAATTATTATATTATTATTCTGTGAACCGCATTAAAATTTTTACACAAAATTTGAAAAATACATTAAATTTTGGGGGCTCCCCATACTTAGAACTAAAACTCAAAATATTTTTTTTCATCAAACCCATACGTGTGTGGTATCTATGGAAGGTCTTCAAAAATGATATTGAGATTTATAATATCATTTTTTTCTAAACTGAATAGTTTGCAAGAGAGAAACTTCAAAAGTGGTAAAAGGTGTGTACCCCTGTAACTTCTAAAATAAGAGAATGATAAGACTAAAAAAAATATATGATGTACATTACCATGTAAACTTCCACCGATAATTGGTTTGAACGAGATCTAGTAAGTAGCTTTATTTAATACATCATAAATCGTAAACCGCAATTTACCTTTCATTCAATCAACTCAAATATAAAAATTAAGAGAAAAAACATTATGTTACTTGCTGCTACGGAACCCTTCATGGGCGAGTCCGACTCGCACTTGGCCGCTTTTTATTAAGTATGTAAGATGAATCACTCTCTGCACTGAATTTAGTCCTTGTATCGTCTGCTTTCGCCTTGTTTCCCCATAATTGATATATTTACCAAAAATAGGGGAGTATGGGGCCCAAACCAATCTCACCTGCTGAACAATAGACGAGGTTCTGGTAAAATCTTTCCTTTCTGTGTTGGGAGATCAAACGTCAGTCGCTTTCCTAATAGCCAATACACCAAACAAATTGGCTAGAAAAAGTCGGAAAAGGGACCCTGAACCCCTAAGTGGAAGCTCTGAAAGCAACTGGAAATCGCTAAGATGAAGAAGAAGAATCTCACAACACCTGTACAGTACAATTCATCTCGTAGCTCTTAGAAGACTGTCTCTAAAGTGGGAACTCTTTTCCAGCTGGCTCAAACTGCCCTGCACATGTTCTACCAACTCTCTCTCCACGCTGCCCGCCAACAGCGCGCTCACGACGAGGTGCACTGGTCCATAGCCTCCAGGAATGAGGGGGACTCCCCGGAACTGCCGTACGTCGCTGCCTGCGCCAGGGAAGCGATGAGACTGCACCCGGCTACCGGTGGAGTTGTGAGGCGGAATGTGGAACCGATACTTGTGGCTGGTTATGAAGTGCCTGCTGGGGTAAGTTGAAGTCTCTGCGAAATGTGTAAGGACAGAATCAAATAGCTTTTAAATTAGGCGAGCAATTTTTATTTATCCCTAGGTAACCGCTCTAATAATTGACGAAGATTTATATTTAAGTGAGTTTTTATCTAGAAAATGCTGTTTTACACTTTTTTTTTAATTTTTAACCGAAATTACTAGTATTCCCGTTAACCTCTCCTGCTAAATTGCTTTTGTTAGGAGTAGGTTTGCTTCGGTAGTGTAATGACCAGGATATGAACTCGGGATCTCAAGATCGTAAACCCGACTCCTTAACCACTAAGCTATTAATTATGTTACGCCATCTCGTAAATCATTAAAAGAAGTTATTTGCTTTGTTAATATTGATGTTAGCATACCAGTATAACTAGGGACAAAACTTCGACAATTGCGCAGTCCGCATTGTCAGGTCTCTCAAAAGCGGGGTGCAACGGCGGAGGCGCGACCATATAAAACTAATCACGGGCTCAAATTTTAATTCTAATTTCGATTTTATTTGTAATTTATGGTTATCATTTTCATTTTTATTTTGATTTAAATTTTGATTGAAATTATGATTTTAATTTTATTTTGATTTTAATTATGACTTAAATTTTGATTGTAATTTTAATTTTGATGATATTTTTGACTTTAATTTTAATTTTCATTTCATTTTGATTTTAATTTTGATTTGGAAATTTTATGCCAACACTAGTGTAAGACATTGTTACTAACATATTTATGGATGTACAATTCAAAATAAATTATTTAAAATTGAAAAGGACTTGCATCATTAGTTGAACAGTTTTTTTTTTTTTGATTAGCCAGTTAGAGTGCGAGCTTTTTGACATTTTTGTTCAAGATTTTTATCCACTATCTCAGAACGCTAAGAGAAGGTGAAAATAAATCTTGCTTAGCTCAGAAAGCTTATAGCAGAATTTCAACGAAAGCCTTGAGTCATGACGCCAACATGAATATATGTACTTTTACGTTGTTTTTCTAATTTACGCTCGCTGCAAAATGGTGCAATTTCAGTAATTGTATGACAGCGAAGCGACCGCCATTTAAACAATTTTATTTTCAATTATATTCCGTTTGTTCTGTTAAATTTATTCTTGTGCCAATAAAGTCCGCTACTATGTAACTTAATTAAGTTCGTTATTTGTGCAATTTTATAACAATTTGTTTTTGTTCAAAATGACTTTCATTACGAGAAGTTTTACGGTAATGATTTTAAATTTGATAAGTTTATGATCACGTGTGAAATACTATTTCTGTTCCCGCTACCCACGGGAACCATCCCCGAGATATAAGTAGCATAATGTGTTGTTCTAAGCTATAATCTATCTTTGCGCCATATTTTATCTAAATCTCTTCAGCTCTTCTGGCGTCATTGAGTAACAAATATCCATAATGGATGGTTCGTTACTCAATCACAATCATCCGTCCTTACAAACTTTTTATAGGTATTTATTATATTAGTAAGATGCATAATTTATAATATTTCAATACCTGTTATGGTCAAATATGGTCATGTTTCTACGGTCTTCTTTTTTCATTCTCCGACACCCCTAGATCATTCTTGACCATTTTTATCCTGCAATACCCAACTAAAAATAAGCGTTGATAGCTTAGTGGTTACGGAGTTGGCCGTACGATCGAGAGGTCCCGGGTTCGAATTCTGGCCGTTACAATACCGATGTTACCCCACTTCTAACACAACCAATTTAGCTTAGCTGGAGGGGTAAACAGGAACACTATTTAACCCCTATTTATTTTTATAGGTCGACATAGTCCTCGCTCATGGGGTCACAAGTAAATCCGAGAAGCAGTGGGGTCGCGCCAACGCCTTCATCCCCGAGCGCTGGTGCAGTGAGGACTGGCAGCCACTGAAGGCTTCCAGAGCTCATCCGTATGCTTCTATGCCATTTGGAGAATCATGCCCAGGTAATTTTATTGATAAAGTCGACTATGTACCAAAAAACGACAGGAGTCGGCTGCTCAGCAAGCGAACAACCGCTCCACGTCCCCATAGATTGTGATTAGCGCCGTAAATAAGATAGGACAATAAAGAACAACATTATGCATTTATATAATATCATACTGTACATCCTAACAAGCATAGCACACACTACACGTCACTTATATAGATCTCTTTAGACAAACATAGGTAGACTGTAATTAGCTGACACACCCACAGGCCGAATACACCATCGAGCTGTGGACATATGAACCAGGGAAATAAACATCTTCTATTCTATTCTATTCTATTCTCAACTGAATGTGGAAAAGTCTCCGAGAATTATGAATATAAAACTGGAAACCCCAGAAATTTATTATAACCTTTCTCCAAAACCGTCATCATAATCAACAGCGAGTCATCATCTTTCATCACCGGCAGGTACTGGTGCAGTAGGCAGTATGCTAGCTGCCCTCACAACTCGAGTCCTGGACAAGTACCGCCTGGAGTGGCACGGTCCCTCCCCCAGTGTGGCTACTTCAGGAGTCAACAGGTTGCACCCGCCTTACTACTTCGTGCTGCAGAATGCTGCTTGAGATATTTCAATTGTGATATTTAGAATGTTATGTTTAGGTACGCGGCTTTGAATTAGAATAAGGTTTAAACTCTGCTAAGATCGACTTGCTTTTTAGAGCGTTCTGTCTATCGAGTACATTTATAGAGTAGTTATAGCCGTTGCAAGGGACCGCTAGGAAAAAGACACGTTGGAAGACCAAAGAAACGGTGGGCTGAGGATATAGTGGAGATCGCGGGAAATGGATGGATGGAGATAAGGCAAGATAGAGATAGGTGGAAAAAATGGGTGAGGCTTTTACCCGAAAGGGGTCAGAAATTAACTCATGCTGAACATTAATAACACACATTAAATGTATACTCTTTTCGGAATAAATAAAGCTTTATCATTATTATTAATATTATAACCGTTTGTGTTCATAAGATACTAGCTGTTGCCCGTCGCTCCACCCGCGTGAAATTCTGATCCCGTTTCCGCAGCCCATGGGAACCTATTCAAGGAATAAAAGAAACTTATATGTTATTCCGGACTACAATCTTTCCCTGTACCTTTCAGCCCGATCCGTTCAGCCGTTTGAGCGTGATTGTAATTGTGGCAAACAATCAAACATTTTCACAAACTTTCACATTTTTAAGTAGGATAAGATGAAAGAGGTGAAGAGATTTTAACTACTCTAAGAAAATATCAAGCAGTAGACGCTGCGATAGAGAGAACGCTACAAAACCGAAGTGAGCCGATCTTAACGGGACCTTATTCCATAGCCCGACGAGCCAAAAGCCAGGTACTGTAAAAATGTATCCGTTGAGGTATTGATCAACTAAGGTGTAATTGTATCAGTAGGTTCGATGTTCATTGTTTGTTTAGTTCGAAGAACTTTGTTAGATGACTCCAAAATCTTAGGGCAACGTCCAAAGTCTACAAAAGTCTTAGGGCGCTAAGACGTTTGTCTTAGCGTCCTATCACGAACTACCTACGACAAGGTCAGGTAGCTCAGTTGATCAGAGTATTACCCCTAGAAAAGGATTGGTCACAGGTTCAAGTCCCATCCTGGATGTTGACTTTTTCATACAATATTCGGTAGATTTCAATTGGTTGAAGAAAGAACTGCTATAAAACTGAACTAACTTAAATATATCGGCTTATATCGGCTATACGATCACGCTTGTTCACATTACGGTTGATCAATCCGAAAGGGGACAGGCTAATTTTGAAACTACTGCCGTTGCCATATAAAAGTGATTTTGTTATTGGATGGAAGATTTTGTTATTGGAAATGTCGTCAGCAGCGTTTTTGTATTGTGTTGTATTAATTAAAAAACGAACAAACATTTTTTTTTCCATGTTATTGATCGATTGTTAAGAGTACCTAAGTGGACATGTACCCTAATTTAATGTAAGCTCATTTTTATGTAGGTATGTTAGTATTATATCTTTTCATGGAAAAGTTTTAGAACGAGTGTAAAAAATAAGTGATTTGTGGTTATATTCTACTGCATGGTACACTGAATAAAATCAAGAGGAAGTTCTGTTTATCGCTTGTGCAATTCTTTGAAGATGTTCAACAAGCGTCAATAGCTTAGTGGTTAAAAGTCGGCCTTAAGATCGAGAGGTCCCGAGTTCGAATCCTGGCCATTACACTAGCGACGTGAAGCCACTCCAAACAAAAGCTTAGCTGGCCCCTCCAGCTAAGCTTTTGTTTTGTTTTAGCGGGAATACTAGTAATTTCGGTAACTAGTACTTTTTACGAATAAAAAAAAACATTCGCAATACGAGTGGCTACTAACTGACATTAACTTATTCTCCGAGATTCTCCGATTTGAAAAAATCTCCTATAATGCCTGGAATCATATATTATTTAAAGGAAATAACATATTCTGCTGAAATTAAAGGTTTACTAGAAAAACAATTGCATTTTAGTTTTTAAACTTAAAATTCGCAACAAAACGCTTGTTAGTGTCATGTCATGGTATTCCTTGTGACGTCACTTCTGAGTAAGCTTTTTATTATTAAATACAAGCTGTGCCCCGCGGCTTCCATTTGTCCCATACATGCCCGTGATTTATTAGTTCTACAATAATGAATGGAAATTTGCCCCATTTGTTGACGATGCCGTATTTTGTAGTTTAATTTTATCCGAATAATTATCCATCACGCACTTTATAAAAAATATTAATATGTGTTTTGTATTCCATAACTTATGTTTTATCAAATAAATAGGTACCATTTTTTTTTCGTGCGGAAATCCCCTCGGATAACCCCCCGCCGGCCAGCGGCGACGGTTATGTCGGGCTTGAACCGACTAAAACCGCACGCCGTCTCGGGTCTACAGACGCCGGGGTGTAAGGTTGCCCATAGAGCATATCCCTCGCACCCCGACTGACCCTGGGCCATCTCCGGTTTCGAGATAGCCCCCTCGGGTTTGGGAACCACGGTGTCCCCGTCTTGCCCCGGTTTGGGGGAAGGGGCTAGTCGTCCCGGCCTCCTTCTGCCGGGGTGACAGGCGGCCTCACCTGCCACTTCCAATAAATAGGTACATATTTATTAGTAATGTTTGGTTTCTGTCATCGTGCCTATTACAACCAATCACGACATTGGGATGTGTGATGTGATTGGTCATAATTATGTGGGAGTTTGATGACACTAGTACAGTCGCCCTCGTTATTAGCTCAACATATTCCAGGTTACCGGCCACTTTAGCTCTAAAACTTTAGATTATATAATGAGCAAATATTTAAATGAAATTGAACATTACAGAAATAATTGTATTTATTGATTTATTTCAATGTAAGTATCGTTTGTAAATTTGTTAGTTTTTAGCAACTTCTGAGGGCGACTGTACCCATACTGACGATGCTGGGCACTTCCTCTTGATATTGTATTCTTGAAGAATTGTTTTTTTAATGTTTATTGGACAGTCATAGTCGTTACCACAAGTGTAGAAAGGTTTTCACTCTAAAATCTGGTAAAGTGTTGTCTGATTTCTCTGTCAGGAAAAATCTCTATAATAGTATTGAGAAGAGTATAGCTATCCGTAATCTTGTGGTAAGTGACGGAGTCCAGATTCGGCTTCCATTATTCCACTTAAAATAATCCTATACTAATATGTTTGTTTAAGCGCGGATACAAAATGTGGGAGGGAGGATGGCGCTATTATTAGGCTGCTTAAATGATTTCTTTATTATGATTATTCGAGATTTAGGGTGAAATGAAGTCAGGTGGGGGAAGCATTGGCTGACCCCCCCCCTCTCCCCCTCTCGCCATATGTATCCGCGTTTGTGATTATTTCACATTATAGGATAAATAACTTATAGGATGATACATATTATATAATTCGGCAGAAGGCTCTTATACGTGGCTAAGCCGTTTGGTTGAGACTGTACTCCTCCGGAACCACAATACCGAACTTGCCCAAATTTGCCATGGTGATAGTGTAGACACCGCTGAGTGTTTAGAGGGGTCAACTGTTCAAATACAATGTACCATTGAGGAATAATCATCGAAAAACAGTTTCACGAGCGCGCGGCCTTAGCTATGCGCGCGACCGTAGTAAGATGCCTTAATTTTCAAGTAAGAGTCCTGCTCGCTCAGCTCAATTTATTTCAGTCGCACCCTGCACTGAATTCCTAGTTTTAAAACTCATGGCAATTTTCACCTTTTGTTTAACACAATTAAGTATATTTTTAATCTTACATTCTACTAAGCCGCAGGCTGAATTCTACTGTGAACACTTACTCCTAGTCTATTTGGCACTCGTCTCAAAACGCTAATGTGTTGTAATCATTATTTAAGTTGCCTTAATCAATAGATTTACTTGAATAAACATATTTTCACAACATTGCTGACTTTATTTGCACGTCATCATCATCATCATCATCATCATCAACCTATGCTAGTCCACTGCTGGACATAGGTCTCCCCTAATGAGCGCCATAGCGCCTTGTCTTCAGCTTGCCGCATCCAAAGTTAAATAAAATAATATAAATAAATATTGTAGGACAAAGTACATAACGCCATCTAAACCCAAACTAAGCAAAGCTTGTCATATGGGGTCTAGAATGCGGATAAACATACTTAATTTTTTTTAGTAAATAAATACATATTATGAATAGGAACACCCAGACCATTGCAAATATACATATTTGCAGTGAGCGGGAATCGAACCCGCGACCTCTGGCTTAGCAGTCGAACTCACTACCGCTACGCCACAGAGGTTGTCAAGTGCCATGGGTGGTTAAGTGTACAGGGCTCTACAAAAATCCTTGGGGCCCAAGCCAGCCTCACCTGCAATTCGGTGCACCTGTTAGTGCACCTCAGGGTTGGGAGGTCAGATGGCAGTCGCCCAAAAAGCCGAAGTGCCAATAAAAAAAAAAGATGATAGGTGTCAACATTCATTCCCTCAATTATCTAGTTTCTGCGTTCTGTTCCAAATTCAAAATTCATTCCCGCTTCACCATGGAATCATGACACGATTATTGTTCTCAAAAGCTTAGTCGTATCCTCATGACTGCGAGGGACGTGAATCACGTGACCCCGCTGAGTAACTTCAGTCACCAACTTCTTCCAGGCTATTCGGTCCTGAGCCAAATGTTATTGCCTTCTGCAGCGTCATATTGGTGGCCTCTCTGATCGTATCCGTACCGTATAGCAGTACCTATATATAATGATATGATAGCAGGTGGATGCTGTATTCATACGGGGGTCTATCAACATCCTTGAGGCCCAAGCCAACCTTACCTGCGGACCAGTGCACCTGGTAAACAACCGACCAGGCTCTGGCGCGAGCTTTCCTCTCAGGATTGGGAAGTCGGATGGCTGTCACTCCCGGAAAAGCCGACATAACAATCAAAAAACAATAATCGAACCTCGTTCTCCAAATTGCAAGCTTTGGACGCACCTGGGAAGTTGCTATGAGGATGATGATCACTGTATTCATATTATTGGTTGGACCCATAGAACTCTTAATAATAAAACAGTGTCTTACCATTAAGTATGGCGGCCTGTGGCTTAGCGGTTGTGCGTTCGACTGCTGCAGAGGGCGCGGGTTCGATTCCAGCTCAGAGCATATTTGCATTGATCTGGGTGTTTCTATGTATACCTAATATATATGTATTTACAAAAAAAATGTATGTAATGTACACAAGCTAGTTGAACTATGCTTACTTTGGGTCTATTCTTTGGTGTGTAGAATGTCGTAGAATATTGATTTATTATTATAGTGTCTTATTATAAAGAGTTGGTTGGACCCCATTCTGCTCCTAAGTACTCTTTTTCCTTTGATCCCTTGATTTTGCAAACATTCATAGGCCACGGTCACGAGTCACCATCAGAATGATGTGCGCTTGTTTACTACGCTCGGATTTCACCAGTGTAACTAATTCGGATTAAGTTAAAATAAAGTGGATTTTTTGCAAAAAAAAAATATACCTAGTTTAGTTTAACTTAATTACTTTCATTAGTGAAATCTGCCCTAAATTTTTATTAAAGTTCCTAACCTTGGTGAAGCTGTAATTGTTTCTGTGTAGGTAAGTACTAAATCAGTTTAGAGTTCTCAGAAGTAATAAATCTTATTTAACGAAACACCAGATTTCAAGGCTTTGTTTTAGAGGACTAACAAAGGCAATAACTGAATACGCTGAGGTCACACTTGAGTGAAGTAAATTCTACGTCTACATTAAAAAAGCAATAATTAATCACGGTTAAGATATAATTTAAGACCTATATCCAGCAGTGGATTAGAATAGGTAGATGATGATGACGAAGATATAATTTTTATAGCAGTTTTCTTCAAATCTGTAAAAAAAAAAGTTTTTCTCTCATTTCATATTTAGAATCCTGTAAGAGAAAGTAACTAGTTATGTACTTCCAGTAAATAAGGATTTCGCACCGATAATAGTTTCAGATTCTGGAATATACAACGTCCATTTAAATCAGACGTAAGCAGATGTAAGTGGGCAGGCAAACCGGGGTCGACCTCGCGGAACATACTCTGATCAAATTAATGAGGTGTTGAAAAAAGGGTAGGTCAAAAGCACTCGAAACCGGCGAGCTTGCATGAAAGGTTTAATGACAGTAGAGGAAGCTCGTGAAGTAAGTATGGACAGAAGCAGATGGCGGGCTGTTGCCTCTGACTACCAGGGAGGGGAAAAGGCGCGAGTATATGTATGTATGTATGTATGCATTTATGCATGTATGTATGTCTGCATTCATAAAACCTACCTAACAAGGTATATCACCGTATACTCATCCCTTATAAAGAATAATAAAAATGAGGCCGACATGGCCATTAGCAAAAGAGATAAGAAACACTGACGATTTGTAAGTATTGTTAGGATAAGATGCCCTTAGCACTTCCTTGCTTAGAATTAGAAAGCCTAGTGGTATGGGTAATGGACTGCTGAGACGAGGTCTCGGGTTCGATCCCAGGTTTTACCATGGCACACACCAATGACTTTTCGATGCTTTTCGAAGTTATGTGCGTATATACCGCAGGTTTATAACTGCCCGGTTAATGGCAATAGGCTCGCCACCTATATTACATGGGGACCTAAACATAAACTGGCGAAATGTGGGTGCTAGCACCTCTGCCTACCCCTTCGGGGATATAGGCGTGAGTTTATGTTATGTTATGTTATGTTATGTTACTCACGACTACATTAATTTATGGAGACACTAGCTGACCCAGCCAACTTCGTTCTGCCTTAGAATCAAGTTATGTTGGTAACCTTATCAGCTGAATCTATTTCGTGAATGTCTCCTTGCACACCTGAGATGGAGTGAGGTTTTGGTTGTTTCGAGTCCGACATTACCACTCCCGCTAACCCGGGGGGGGGGAGGGGGGGGTAACCGTGGCAATATCCGCAAAAAAAACCGGAAAAGGCACAGTATTTAACGGGCGGAGACAAATTTAAAAAATCAAAGATCATGAAAATCGGTCCGCCCGTTCTTGAGTATGCCGGTCATCACTATCAAGACTTTGTTTTATATTATATATTATACTAGCTGTACCCCACGGGTTCGCCCGTGGCATATTCGTCCCCGTGGCACCCAATTGTCCCCATACATGTCCATAATTTATTTGTTCTACAATAATGTTTACATATTTGCCCGATTTTTAGACATTTATGATTACTGCTCCGCTCTCCTAGGTATTAGCGTGATGATATATAACCTTCCCCGATATAATGTGTTATCCAACACAAATAATTTTTCAATTCGAACCAGTAGTTATTGAGATTAGAGCGTTCAACCAAACAAACTCTTCAGCTTTATAATATTATAAATTTAATTCAATTTATAGCCTCGGTAGCTTAGTGGTTAAGGAGTCGACTTTATGATCGAGAGGTCCCGGGTTCGTATCGTTCTACCGACGTGAACCCACTCCTAACTCAAGAAATTTAATTTAGCTTAGCTGGTGGGGTTAGGGGGAAAGCTAGTAATTTCGGTAACTAACCTCACCTGCGAGTTAACGAGAGTTAACCACTCCTGTTAACGGACGAGGCTCTGGGCCTCTAGACAAAGAGACATTCTATTGGCGAAAACGCCAGTGGAAACATTTAGTTATGTATGGGATTCGTATGATCATTAATGTGACTACAAAAAAAAAGAAATTTAAGGGAGTTTTTTGTAACTCGAAATAAATTATTTAATTTACTTACCTACCTTTTATACATTGTAGATATTATACATTATACATTGTAGAATATGCTTTAAATTTATCGAGATATCGCCATCTTTGAAATTGACTTATAAGAATAAGTAATAAGGTGAAACTTTTTTCCACTCATGTAAACAATATTTATCATAGTCATATCCCCGTATATAATGCGTCTTCTCTTATCTAATAAAAGCATTATCAACAAAGGCCGGAGACGCCATCAAAATCTATCTAAGTAGTCGATCCGGTGACGTCATTAATCACAAAAACTGCGCTTTAATGGATGACGAGCTTTCTCGTCGTAAAAGCGATCTGGTTTAGTCGACGAGGAGTAAATTGTAAGAGGCGGTTCTATGTACGCGGCGAACCAGATGGAATGACGATGTCATTATGTATGCACAAAGATGGCGAGGTGAATTTTATTGTTTTTCAGGTTTTTTTGGGTTCCGTACCTCAAAAGGAAAAAAACGGAACCCTTATAGGATCACTTCGTTGTCCGTCCGTCCGTCTGTCAAGACCGTTTTTCTCAGGAACGCGTGGAGGTATCAAACTGAAATTTATATCTAATACTCAAGTCTACTGACCCTTGGAGCTGTGAAAAAATCAAACTACTAAGCCAAAGCAATCAAAAGATACAGCCGTTTATGACGCAAATTTTCGGAAATTTTCGAAACTCGCACGGGAATCAAAACCTACAGGGTACTACTTCCCGTGAACTTAGAATCTTGAAATTTGGTACAAAATAACGTCTTATAGTACAGATAAAGGAAAAATTGCGAAAACCGTAAATTTTCAGTTGCATCATATAAAAAAAATTATTAAAGTTACTACTACCATAACTATGACTCGATTGTCGTGATGGGTGAACTTTTACTTATATACATACAGGTTTGTACGGAACCCTCGGTGTGCGAGTCCGACTCGCACTTGGCCGGTTGTTTTTTATTCGCATATCTCTCTCTCATATCGTCTCACATATCTTAACGATGTTGCCGGCAGCATACGAAGCCTTCTCTTCGGAACCCAGGATCAGCTTACCCTTTTTACTCCTTGGGCTTATATTGGCATTTATGGAAGCGACCACCATCTGACCTCCCAACCTCGAGATGAAAGATTGCACTAAAGTGACGTCCGTTAATCAGTAGATGTACCGGCTAGCTGGTGAGGTAGATTTAGACCAAAATACACCCAGTTCTTCCTTTCTTCGACGCACGATAAAGTACCTTGGTAGATATATCTTACAAAAGCAGGCCGTGGCGGAGGCGTGTCGTCTGTGTCGTCCTACACACGCCTGCCAACTCCCCGACGCGGGATAAAACCCGACCCCACCAGGCGTGGCCGCGACGGCGGCCAAAGTCCGCCGGTAACCCTGGGGGTTATCCTTTCGAGGGCTTACCCGGGGTGCCCGGCAATGGACACTTGGGGAGGACACCGAGTGGTTTTAGTCGGTCTGATTCCGACACGAAAACCCCAACGTCGGTACCGTGGGGGTAACCACACGTAAAAATAAGGCGTCAAAAATCTGTTGAGGTTTGTTAAGCCTCGCTAGCCTCGCCTAATATAGAAATACTAGTAGGAACAGTGTGGCCACCAGGATCCCCTAAGCCGATCCCCCAGGGGATCCTCGTGAACTCGTCGGTTCACCAGAAAAGGAGGAATTCATGGACACTTCTGGTAGGTGATACCTTTTTTTTTTTTTTTTTTTTTTTATCGTGCGGAAATCCCTTCGGATACCCCCCCGCGTGCCAGCGGGGGCGGTTATGTCGGGCTTGGACCGACTAAAACCGCACGCCGTCTCGGGTCTACAGACGCCGGGGTGTAAGGTTGCCCATAGAGCATATCCCTCGCACCCCGACTGACCCTAGGCCATCTCCGGTTTCGAGATGGCCCCCTCGGGTTTGGGAACCACGGTGTCCCCGTCTTGCCCCGGTTTGGGGGAGGGGCGCTAGTCGCCCCACCGTCCCGGCCTGCTTCTGCTGGGGTGACAGGTGGCCTCACCCGCCACCCCCAGGCCTGCGCTCATGGAGGACGGAGGTCGTTAAGCGACCTCCGGCGCCTGAGTCGCCTGCGACGCGCGGCGAGCAAGTTGCGGGCTCGGCGGACCGGGAGAGTTCTAAGTCTCTCCCGGGCGCGCTCCGCCACCTCCTTCGCGAACATTACATGCTCGGAGAAGGAGGCGGCGGCGGCCCACGCGCTCGCGCTCCGCACCATTGCCGCAATCATGCTGCCGAGCGAGAGGAATCCCACCCCGATGGCTGCCACGAGGTCACGCCTCGGCGCCTCCCACGCCGGGCAGTCCGCCAGCGTGTGCAGCCCTGAGTCCTCGCTCGCGTCGCAGTGATGACACTCAGGCGTTGGCTCCTTCCTGATCCGATGCAGGTGGTCCCCGAAGCACCCCTTCCCGGAGATCACCTGCGTCAGTCGGTACGAGAGGCTTCCGTGTCGCCTCTCCAGCCAATCCTCCATGATGGGCGATACCGCCGCTATTGCGGCGTGCCCTGGTAGGTGATACCTAAGTAGCAAAAAATAAAATCGCTTAATCGTACCGTCGTTGAATATGTTGCCAGCCTTATAAAAAGAAAACGTCAAGTCACAATCAAGACCATTTGTCAGTCATTGAAAGACAGATTACTTCCTACTTGGACGTAACGCGTAAGTTTTACGAACTTAATTTAATGGAGAAATGAATTCCGAATTGAAGGGGAACCCACGTCAACCCTCGTTACAATTAGTCGCTAACATGTTGATAACATTTTAAATTGTCCTAATTCAAAGATAAGCTGTCAGGGTAAGTTGTTGTGAAGTTTGATTACAATCAGTCCAGAGGTCACGACACAGAATAGAAACCACAAAGTAAATATCCTTATCATCATTCCAGCGGCGATCCTGGCTGCATCTACAGCTTGTACTTCGGCTTCAGTTTCACTCTCCTACGCTTTCACATCCTGATGTGCTGCCGTCCTTAAACTAAAAGGCGGCTAAGTAAAAAAGCAAATTTCTATGTAGAGCTGAAAAATGAGGGCATGTTTTAAAACCTATGCTATAAATCTGCAATTGTCTGTAACAGTGTTGTTGTCTGTAACAGTGGATGGATATATTTTTGAGTGTTTACGAGAATAAAGTTGCTATTGAAATATATAAAATTTATTTAAAGTTAAGATGTGAAGATTGACCTGAACTCAATTAGCCGCCTTTTAGCGAGCCTCAACCTCGAGCTTGTCCCTCGTCCTCGTAGAACCTCGTCCGCGAATAAGTAAGTGTATCTACCGGCTCTCCTGTGAGGTTGGCTTGGGCTCTAAATATATTGGTGGGGTCTCGTACACTCATATACTTAGTTAAATGTAACACATACAAATAAAATAATAGGTATTCTCATTTAGGGGTGTGTGTTGGGTAAGGGGTGTGTGTTGGGTAACCTCCTCGAGTGTCGCTCCGATTCCGATCCCGCCGCAGTCCGGGGGGAACGGAATCGGAGCGGCCGGTACACCCTGGGCGGCGGTCAATGGCTTCCCCTTCACCCCTTCATAGGGTTGGCATTGATCGTCGGCCAATACCCAACGTGGCGGGAACACATCGCTCTCCGTACTCCTCTGCTTTCAGAGGAGACAGGATGAGCGATGCTGTTAGTGGTGAGATGGCCCAGGGTCAGCCGGGGTGCGAGGGATATGCTCTATGGGTAACCTTACACCTCGGCGTCTGAAGACCCGAGACGGCGTGCGGTTTTAGTCGGTGCAAGTCCGACATAACCGCCCCCGCTGGCCGGCGGGGGGGTATCCGAAGGGATTTCCGCACGATAAAAAAAAAAAAAAAAGGTATTCTCATTTAGGGGTGCTTGGTTGGGGACCTCCACGCGGTGCACCCTGGGCAACGGAGACGGCAGCGCCTCTCTCCTAGGGTGGGAGAGACGCTGCCGCCAACTCCGACCGAGGCGAGGACGGCCCTGTTGAGGGCTGTTCGGAAGCTTTCCACGTGTCCCTCTGATTAGCAGATGGCACAGTGGAGAGCAAGTAAGGGGGCCATCTCGAAACCAGAGATGGCCCAGGGTCAGTCGGGGTGCGAGGGATATGCTCTATGGGTCACCTTACACCGCGGCGTCTTAAGACCCGAGATGGCGTGCGGTTTTAGCCGGTGCAAGCCCGACATAACCGCCCCCGCTGGCCGGCGGGGGGGTATCCGAAGGGATTTCCGCACGGAAAAAAAAAAAAAAAGGTATTCTCATTTATAATACCTATAACTGTGAATACGACGCGACGACGCAAAGCTTAAAACTTAACTAAGATTATTACTACGACGCGTTATCTATCACCCCCTGTCGAAATTACTTGGGAATTATCCCACATCTTGTTAAGATATTATGTTACTACATATGAAGGCATAATCAAATTAGTTTGCCACAAATCATAATTAGATCATTTATGATAGGAGCGATGATTAGAATTAAGACACCGCTGTGATCGCTTTTATGAGTTTGCTAATACTAAAATCATGTTAATAAATAAAAGCTGCCTAGAAGGGTTCAAGTCACGTCCTGGATGTTGTTTTTCTTTCGATCTAATTTGATAGGAGTAGTGCTGAACTTGTTTATGGGTCCTGCAAACCACGGCCTAGGGACGTCGTACTTGGGGCATGCCGTAGATGCAGCGGTAAGACCAATCACGGAGGACTGGCTAGAGAGGCGAAACGGAAACCTCTCGTACCAGCTGACACAGGTGATCTCTGGGAAGGGGTGCTTCAGGACCACCTATGTCGGATCAGGAAGGAGGCAACGTCCGAGTGCCATCACCGTGATGCAAGCAATGACTCGGGGCTGCACACGCTAGTGGATTGCTCGGCATGGAACATGACGTCGTCGCCATGCTCTCTCCAGATCCGCAGAGCTCGCGAGGCGCAGAGGTGACTTTGACGTCAGACGCCCTTTTTTCGTTGGTAAGACGGGTACACCGTGGTTCCCTAACCTGAGAGGCCCATTTCAAAACCGGAGATGGCCCTGGGTCAGTCCGGGTGCGAGGGAAATGCCTTTACATTACACCCCGGCCGGCATCTTAAGACCCGAGACGGCACAGCGTGCGGTTTTAGTCAGTTCGAGTCCGATATAACCACTATCAACCATGAAAAATTTGGTTTGCGTTACGAAAAACATATACACCAGTCAGATTGGGGTAAAATGATAAAATAATTCAAGAAAATTTAAAAATTATTCCTGTAAAGGATCACCTACTTAATAACTGCTCTAAATTCACCTCGAAGTACAAAAAAAGTGATTAATTCTCGAGACGTTATCTTTACCCCACTTGCTCTTAAAATATAAGGTTAGTTATTTTAAATTAACTCGGTATAATTGAGGTAAAACAAAGGAACATGAGAGATGGAGTATTTCTAACTAAAACATTGTTCTTACCTATTGAATTGTTGCAGACCCAAGAAGACCTTTTTATTCTACTTATTGAAACCCCCATCGGTACTGTAGCGTCCGGGGTTGGACGCCACAATACCTCGTGTAGATAAAAAGATAAACACAGAGGAAGAAATTTATATGGGCATTTATTATATCAACAAAAGCTTCCTATAACGAGTTTAGGGAGGTTTTTACGCGTATATTATTACTTTAATGCGAACTAGGGAATCGCGAACTCCGCTCAAGGACTGAGCCTAATTTAATTACAATTATATCTTCTCTTCGGCCGGCGGACCCGGGCGGCGCGTCTAGTCGCCCGCTGTCAGCCGCACAGCCGAATGCAGCTCCACGTAGCAATTGTTTTTCTTCCCTAAGCTAAATTTGAATGACAAAGTATTTTTATTTAAACTCTGACACATGATGGCCAGGAAACGAACCGTAGTGTGTGGGACGAGGTCCGAACACTACAGCAGCTACGCCCTTACTGGTCATTCATGTGACAGTTACATCGAACCCTAGATAAACTAAATCTGGGACACAAAAAAAAAAAATTATGCGAATTGTCCCTTACAATGGGAATAACGAAGCAATCTTTGTAATAATTAGTAAACGATAGTAGAATTTCAAATTATAGCAATTAAACTGTAATAAATACTGAAAAACACGAACAAAGAAAAATTGCTTCATTCTTGGCCAGGCAAAAACCCAGGTTAAAAGAAACCTGACCACAATCAGCCTCATCAAAGAAAAGTTATTGGTATCACTTGCCGATACATTTTAAGGTTTGCCCTGAAAGGACTTAGTAACACAGTACTTTTAAGACCTACCTAACTAAAAAGAAAGATGACATAACTTGATCTGTCCTTACACATTATGCATGTGAAGCAGAGACTATGTCGCCTACACATTACTAAATTATTTTTAAAACAATATTAAAGAGAAAGAACTTACTCTATAAAGAAAAGTCTGATCGAAAACTAACTTTCAATCATCGTCGGCGCTTATGTCCAGAACGATTTGACTCTCTTACAAAGTTTAGATCACAACTCTCAATATTGTACAAAAAATAATTGCCTAACTCCTACGCTAGAACATCACGAACATAAAAAAACAAAACAAATCTATTTATCTTCCGCAGCGCAGCAATATGGAATAAACAGAGAACACATATTAATAATAAAATACTACTAGTTACTAGTTACGCTAGTACGTAATGCGGTTTTAGTCGGTTCAAGATAACACGTTATTCACTACGTGAATTATAATTCTACTAAGACTTATAGTCCTTATTGGCCCTATTGACCCGCAGGCAACTGTCAATGCTCTTGAAACATTCTGGAACAAGCCAGCATCATAGCCATCTTCTCGTTGAGCACATAATATCACATAAAAGCACATAAAAGCAAAATAAACAACGATACTGATAAATGCGTTGCTCCAATTGTCGCACGACGTCTTTCTTCAAACGGTACGGGATCGATCCATTCACTGCCAACTGCAGAATGTTGGCGTTTCCGACTTCTGCGGAAACTAGCGCTTCACCAGCTGTAGCAACCACTAGCTCCTGTGGCAACCAGCACCTCTACCAGTTGTATGGAAACTTATTAAAGTTACTACTACCATAACTATGACTCGATTGTCGTGATGGGTGAACTTTTACTTATATACATACAGGTTTGTACGGAACCCTCGGTGTGCGAGTCCGACTCGCACTTGGCCGGTTGTTTTTTATTCGCATATCTCTCTCTCATATCGGCATTTATGGAAGCGACCACCATCTGACCTCCCAACCTCGAGATGAAAGATTGCACTAAAGTGACGTCCGTTAATCAGTAGATGTACCGGCAAGCTGGTGAGGTAGATTTAGACCAAAATACACCCAGTTCTTCCTTTCTTCGACGCACGATAAAGTACCTTGGTAGATATATCTTACAAAAGCAGGCCGTGGCGGAGGCGTGTCGTGTGTGTCGTCCTACACACGCCTGCCAACTCCCCGACGCGGGATAAAACCCGACCCCACCAGGCGTGGCCGCGACGGTTTGGTTCCTCCACACCAATTGTAGCTGTAGCAACCACCAGCTGTATGGACCGCAGCGACTCCACCAGTTGTAGCGTCCGGGGTTGGACGCCACAATACCTCGTGTAGATAAAAAGATAAACACAGAGGAAGAAATTTATATGGGCATTTATTATATCAACAAAAGCTTCCTATAACGAGTTTAGGGAGGTTTTTACGCGTATATTATTACTTTAATGCGAACTAGGGAATCGCGAACTCCGCTCAAGGACTGAGCCTAATTTAATTACAATTATATCTTCTCTTCGGCCGGCGGACCCGGGGCGGCGCGTCTAGTCGCCCGCTGTCAGCCGCACAGCCGAATGCAGCTCCACGTAGCAATTGTTTTTCTTCCCTAAGCTAAATTTGAATGACAAAGTATTTTTATTTAAACTCTGACACATGATGGCCAGGAAACGAACCGTAGTGTGTGGGACGAGGTCCGAACACTACAGTACCAACGATAAGATGGGTGTGTCGGAATCGAACCGACTAAAACCACACGGTGTCCTCCCCAAGTGTCTATTGCCGGGCACACCGGGTGCGCCTTCGCAAGGATAACCACAGAGTTACCGGTGGAATTGGGCCGCCCTGGCGGCCTCGCCCAAGGTATCGGATTTGGAACTCGGTGAGTTGGCAGGCGTGTGTAGGAAACACACGACACGCCTCCGTCTTGGCCTGCTTCTTTACGGACGGCGAAGTCTTCGCTGCAGGTTGCAGAATTCGGGGGCTCTCCCGCTCTCTCTACTCGCAGAAAGAGGTGGCGGAGTGCCACTAGCTCCAGCCGTAGACCACGGCGTAGGCGCACCCACGCTGGGCACTTCACCAATGTGTGGAGCGCCGTGTCTTCAGCTGAATCCTCGCAGTAGTCGTAGTGCTGGCACTGCGGCTTTGTCCTCCTGTGGATGCGCTACAGATACTTACCGATGCACCCAAGTCTGGTAATCATCGGCGATCCAACCACTCCTCAATGAACGGCCCCACCTTGGTTACTCAAGTCGCATCTTCCACCTCTCATGAGTTTCTGGCGGAGCTGGGACCGCTGGGTCTCAATTTCTCGGGGCTCCGGCCTGTGGCCTTGTTCCAGCGCCTCCTTTCGCAAATGATACAACGGCGCAACGGCCCTCACTTCCAGGTCCCATGGAGTGGTCCCGGCTAGGAGACATGCAACCTCGACGGAGATCGTATAGTATCCCTTTATGACTCTGACAGCCAGCGTTTTTAACAGGCAGTGCAAAAAGCCATTTAGCGGGCCACCCGACCGCAAGAAGGCCATTGTAGCGGAAATTCTTACACACTTGAGCTAAAAGAATGTACTAGTTTAGGCCTCTGTGTGGGTTTGGACAGCTGTTGTTTTTAAGACATTTAAACAACATAGCCCACGAAATGTGCCTTTGCGCGGGTAACGCACAGTGGGCCTGGGAGATTTTACACAGCGCTATCTAAGTTGACCCAAAGTAAAGCTTTTACAATGCGAATAAACATGTTCAGATATATTGTATTTTGTAGGTACAGATATATTCAACATAGAAACACACAGAACAATGCAAATATACATATTCATGCATGCCTACAAATAATATTTGCACTAACTGGACCAACTTAGCAGTCCGACGTTTTGCCGCCACGCAACAAAAGTCGTCAAAAAAGCAAAAGATTTTATAGATCTGGATGAAAATATGGATGTATTGTTAATCAATTACGCCAGAACGGCTCAATGGATCTGGATAAAATTTGGCACACATTGGCTGTTTTTTATCCCGGGAATAGGTTCCTGCTGGAGACTCGAATAAATTGACACTACCTAAATACCTACTCACCGGGTTGAAATTATTTATTTAATTAGTAATACTAACTCCGGCCTGACACTACTGGTACTCTTATCTCTAAAGTTAGAATATATAATTATTGTTGTTGAAACAAGTTGGTAGGTGGAGATTATCCCTGAGTGCTTTCAAAACAGAATTAATTGAGCTTGTTAATGTCGCGGAGTCGTTTATCAAAGGTGTACTCTGTACCTAGTGATTGTTAATTGAGAGGATGAAAGTAAAAACGTTCGGTTGATGATATTTGAAGCTAATGAATCACTCGATCCTCAATCAAAGTCTTTCGAGCGATATGAAAATACCTATCTACGTTTTTGTTACCAATTTAATGGTAAAATTGAAGTTAAATATCGATACCTCGGGGTTCAAAGGGCTTATTTATTTTCTACACAAAATGGTCGTAAACAGCATTTTAAATACACAGATCAATAGAGGGTAAAAAAAAAGTAGGCTGCATTAAAGTCATTAACGCAAAAATGGCGGTACCTCGGTACTCCGAGGTATCGACATGCACTTAATACTGGCATTGCAATTAAGTAAATTGGAAAATTATTTTATGGTTGCATACCATTTGGAGATTGGAGTCCGTAGTCCACTCTTCTACCTACTCAACTCAATTAAGAATTATAAAATTAGAGGCTACGGAAGCAGTACAATGGGCGGCCTTATCGCTTGAAGCGAGTCCTACCTGGCAACGTTTGGATGGTAATGTGTTGATAGGATTGAGCGGTTAATTACATTAATATTACCAACGTATATATAATACATACTTATCTCAAAGACCAATAAATAAATGATTACATATTGGTCTATGCTTATAGTATATAAAATATACTACACATATAATAGTTATCTGAAAATATTTAAACTCATTTTAAGATTAAACTTCCAATAGAACAACATGTTTACAGCGATAAATAGTGTTCCTTCACCATAGACTTAAATTTGGCAATATTCTGAGCTTTTCTTATGTCTACTGGTAGCGTATTCATTAGATGACTGGCTGTTACTGTGAAGGAGTTGTCGTATAAAGCTGTTGTATGCAACAGCATCTTTAGTCTTAAGTTTTCTGATGACCTTAAACATCTCGTATGAGTATCGTGGAGGAACTCTAAACGTCCGTTAAGATAGGAAGAGTTGAAGGTTTAAATAATATCTTATTTATCTAAGAATAGGTAAGCAAGAAGTGGCATAGGTAACCACTTAAGCTCTGTTCGAAATATCATAAATATCATGCATAAAGAGGAAAGTTGTTATCCATAAACTCAGAAACTTCTTGACCGATTTCAAAAATTCTTTCACCATTAGAATGCACATTATCATTAAATCACATAGGCTACTTTTTATCGCGATATTCTCACAATCAAGACTTTCACGAGTGAAACTGCGTGGCGATGCTAGTGTTCAATAATAAAATGGTATCTAGAATTTCAATCGACGACGCGCGACGAGCGATTTCTAGTGGGCGCTTACTGCTCACGGAGTAAATAGTTACTGCTTATCGCTGCAACAAAGCTGTCAGCTATACCTAGTTAAACAGACTACACAATAATCGCATCACTGTAAACCTCCCACCCGTCTCCTATCTCAAAAGCACCACAATAAAATGGCATCTACACTCCCATAATCGTAACATTTTAGATCACGATCGTCATCATAAAGTGCCCAGCACAAATAACGCTCCTGACATAACTCCACACAACTCATCCTGTTCCTCGTAAACAAGCCCTTTCTTTGACCTTTCAAGGCCTGTGTCCCAGATACGGTAGTAAAAACTGTTGTATCGGGTATCATTTTATTCTGAAACGTTTTGTTTGACGAGTGTCCGTAGATTCCGGTTCGAAATTCGATTCGGTTGACCGGAATCGAAATGCCACAGATATTTTATTTTAGAGTTAGTTTTTGTGCATATAGGTATGTACTCTATGTATTACTAACGTTTTAAAAACAAACCCAAGTGTGTTTACTTCACCAGTTAACGTTTAACTTGACTACACCTCTCCCATTTATATAACGTGTTGATTTGCATTTGCGCATCATTATTGGGGTTGAACTACTCATAGTTGTCAAAAGTTAATGTTAATAAGAAGGATTAGGGTGCTGACACTATATAGTAAATCCGACAATACGATACGACCTTATTATCAAACAAAATTGATGAAAAAGCCAGTTTAGGGCCCCGGCTGGTATTCAGGTCTTCCACCCTAGGTAGGTACTTGAATGAATTACTTAGGTGAGCAATGTAACCTGACTTTGACAATGATAAAATTGTTTTATATGCAGGTAAGTAAAATAGGTATTACTACAATATAGAATAGGGAATTATTTTCTCCTAGTTCTTAGGGAAAAAGGTTGAGTTGTTCATTTTACTTTTAAAATGAACTAAGCTCATTGCAAAGGATTGCGTAAAATCCAAAGGAATGTTTTCTGAAACTAAAAGGGGCGGGATTATGTATCTATTTTTTGCTGCTGGTAAAACTCTAGGTAGGTAGTAGCTTACGTTGCCGTAGATCAATAGAGCCCCCATCCTCGTTTACCGTCGTGGTTAATTCTTTATTACCACCCAGTAATAGGTGATCCGCGTAGCAATATATTTTTAGATGTCAAACAGTTACTTTGCAATTTTGTCGCCACCAAAGGGACAACAGTACCTTTCTTTTACCACTAAACCGTTTGTTTACCTAAAAATCAACACCAACATAAATTATTCACTTTTCTCGCATTTTCTCAATATCTCCATTTCAAGCAGGTCGTTTGCGTCGCACCAATTTACCATCCTTCATAAAAACACTGGTAATCTTGTTGATCGTACTAAAGGGACGAAACAATTTATACAACTGAATACATGCCCAAACTTTATAGGACCCTAGCGAACAAGTGTGAACGAGTAAAAACTTTTGAAAAATATACGCGTCTGTCAATCCGGGCACATTATTTTTACTGGAAAAATGCCGTTTTTAGGCCCTAGAGATTCCAAGGGTAAAATATTTTTTATTGTAAAGAATTCTCAGCCAAATTTTTTTTCGTTTTTTTTTAATTTCATTATATTTGTACATGTGCTACATTTTTTGTCCCCCAAAACCGAGTTGATGGTTTGACTGGGGGATCTACAATTCTCTAATATAATATAATACAAATCGCGATTGTTTAAATACACTTACATAATTATAATGACAACAAACCGCTATCGTTATGATAACGGAATGTATGAATCATTCTAATAAATCTAAAAAATATATTCTAAGTTTTTTCTTAAACACTAATTGGTCTGGTTCTTCTCTAATGTCCAACGGCAGACTAATCAGATAATAAGGTATTCGTTTTTTCAATGTTCTATCACCGTAATAATTGTGTATTCTTGGAACAATATATCTGCCGGTGGTCATCGAGCGAGTGTTGTATTCATTAGTTACTTTCGTTAGGTTAGTCTCTCGATTGCCATGATTATTGACTAAAAGTAGGTACTTGTGTTTTAATGTAACTGGTAAGATTTTACAAATTTTATATAATTTATTGTAATCATTCTTATATTTTTCTTTAACCTTTTTGCTAATGAGTAATTTTATGAACCTGATTTGAATTGCTTCTAGTTTTTCAATGTATGATTTAAATGTAAGACCGTAACAATCGAGGGCTTAACTGATTATTGAATCCACCAGTGACATATACATACATCTTAGTGTACTGATAGGAACCTTATAACTAAGGTGATAAAATTTACTTAATAGTATTCAAAGCTTATCACAAATATTTTCTATATGATGAAGCCATGAAAATTTACTGTCGATTTTCATGCCAAGGTAATTTACAGAGTTAGTTATTTTAATAGGTTTACAGTTACAGTTTAATAATTTATTATGAAAGCATGAAAATTCATGCGTGTACAGTAAATGTTGTGTGGAGGGGAGTTGTAAGTAGGGTGAATGTATTACAAGTAATTTGGTTTTTTCTGTGTTTAGTACAATCCCATTGTCGTGGGACCATTTCACGACCGAGTCTATGTCTTGTTGAACCAATCTACTTATGTCGGTGACGTCGGTGCCAGCTCGTAACACACACAGGTCGTCTGCATACATGTATGCTGTGCAGTGTTGAAGCACGTTGCACTGGCTGTTTACGTGCATCAGGTAGCTGACAGGTCCACATCCAGATCCCTGAGCTACCCCGCAGTTAACCATTATCTTGTCACTGTATGTATTGCTCACCTTCACGAGGTAGGAACGCGTTGTGAGATAGTCACTAAATCATTGATTCAGTGGTTTTCCCACACCGCACTCCTCCATTGCGCATAGAAGGGTGTTAGTTTCTAAAGTGTCGAATGCTTTTTTGTTATCAAAGAATATTAAAATTACTATTTTCTTCTCTTCCAGGTAGTTGTTAATTTCGTCAGTTAATTTCGAAATTACCGTATTTGTACTGCTACCTTTTATAAAACCATGTTGGCTACTATGTAAACAAATTGTCTTTCTATTCACATTGGTAAAGTAAGGTAAAGGTAAAGTTCCTTTTCCTTCCTCCAACAAGAAATCGCGATTTTCTTCATAAAAAGGTAAAACAATCACCTAGTAAAATTATAATACATCCACCTATAGAAGATACCTATTGTACCTATTGTACAGCAATACTGAAAAAAAAGCAAAAAAAGCAATACGACATACAAGAACTGAATAAGGCTATGTATAACCCAAAAAAGCTCTGCGACACTAAATAATTATAATAATCACAAACACAACTAAAACTAAGCACCCTTGTACTCAACTATTAACACTTTCAGAATCTCAAACTCAGTCCTGCAATGTTATAAACGATTTTTTTGTGAATATTCCGAAGACGCTCGCAAATAATATACATATTAAAAATCCACCATCACTATCGCAACCTCCTCTCACAGCAAGATTCAAAAATTCATTTGTATTGGAAATTACAGACACAGACGAAATTGCTAACTATAAACTCATTAAGAACTTACGCTGCTACTGAATGGGACGGTATCTCACCATTCTTTCTAAAACGATACTCGCGGATCTTGGCACCAACACTAAGCTACATTAGCTTATTTAAATTTCGCTTAGAAACAGCTGTATTTCCAACATCTCTCAAAAAGGCCATTAAATATCCTATCTTCAAAAATGGCAACGGAAATGTGGTTAGTAACTATCGTCCCATAGCAGTCCTTAGTGCTTTTTCTAAAATATTCGTATAAAAAGCAATATACATAATATTAAAAAAAAAAAAAAAAAAAAAAAAAAAAAAAAAAAAAAAGTAAAAGAGATTGATTAACTATCTTGAGCTCTTTAAAATGCTGTCATCGCAACAATTTGGCTTTCGTAAGAATAGATCGACCAGCGTGCAGTACATGAGTTAATAGATTATATTGCAGAAAATCTAAACTGGAAAAGGAAGCTTCTAACCATATTTTTAGACCTCACGAAAGCCTTCCACACTTTTCCTTCGCCGACCTATCTAAATAAGAAAATGTGGTTGTCAGGGGTCCACCGCTTGAGTTATTCAACAGCTATCTCTATAATCGTTCTCAGCTTGTTAACATTGATAACCATACTAGTAACGTGTTCCTATTCAGTACGGCGTACCACAGGGGAGTATACTGGGCCCTACACTGTTTCTCGTGTTCCATAATGACCTCAGCAATCTGAATATAACAAACGCCCAGATTGTATCTAATGCCGATTGTATCTACCTTCTGTGCTGAGACGTGGCCTGTGTTAGAACTAACTTCACAGAACGGCTTTAATACTGCACTAAATTGGGTCTTATCACACACTCTCACTTTAAATATCACAAAAACAAACTTTATATATTCACTATAACTACAAAAACGCAGCCAAGAATTGTCTTCTCGATCACGATAGAAATCAAAAAGCACAGAAATTTCAATCGTGAGGATGGGTTTCAATTGCCGAACGTCTGGCATCCAGTGGTCCGTCTGTGCAAAATGAACCGGGAACAAGCCAAAACAAATTCGCGAGTAGATACGGTAAGCGTCGTGTGTCGCGATCGTGATCGAGTTCGAGTGTGTAGTGAGACCAGTGGTAGTGGTGTTGCGCGTCAGAGACGAGTACGAAAGAGGGTAGATCGATATATTTACTCTTAAACTCGTTCACCGTTAACCGCCTCTTCAAGTTCCTCCGTGATCATGGCGCTTGCAACAGTGCCGAAATATCGGACGCTCTTAAAAACACATGGTAAATATCCCGTTAACTCTAATACTTATGTAAGTGACCATGATAGTTTCAATAAATTACTAGTATTCCCCAGCTAAGCTAAATTGCCCTGGCCCTCGATCCATGGAGGACCACCTCAGGGAACTGCTGGACGCCTGCCTAACGTCCGCACGGTTCCCTGACTACTGGAAAAGCGGTAAGCTGGTATTCCTGCAGGAGTCCGAACGGCCCACCAATTCGACTTCAGTCTTCAGGCAAATAGTGTTGCTCGACTAGGCGGGTAAGTTGTTCGAGAAAATTATCAATGCCCGCATTGTCGAGCATCTTACTACAGTGCGGCCTGGACCTGTCGGACGCCCAATTCGGTTCCCGAACAAGGCGTTCTACGATCGATGGTTGCATTTGAAGGTTGTTGCCGAAGAGGTTGTCAATTGCGGCGGAGTGATGTTGGCGGTGTCCCCGGACTGGGACTGGGAGTCTTCTGCTACGGACAAGTGTTGAGGAGGTGGCGCGCCTGGCCATAGCGGGTATGTCCCAGGTGGTCGAACGTATTGAGGCGTTGGGCCTGCGGGTGGTGGTGGTTCTCGTACCGGTTGTAGCCCAGATTGAGTATCCGATCGGCTGCCGACGGTCGTATACCGGGGTGATCCGGTCCATGGTGCTATACGGCGGACCGGTGTGGGCGGACGCCCTGACTGCCCACAATAAGCCCTGTCTTTTAAGGACCAACGCATTGTGGCGGTCTGGGCCATACGCGGGTACCGCACCGTGTCTACGGAGGCGGCCTGCGCATTGGCCGGAACCCCTCCGGGGGATCTAGAGGCAGAAGTGCACGCCGAAGTTCATCGGCAGACGATGCAGTATCGGGAAGATAGCGGCAGTCGGCCTCCGTCTGACAGGTCCGCGGGTGGCGAGATGCCACCGTAAAAGCCATTATGGCTAAATGGTTGTCCCAGCTGAAGTCCCCGAATGTGGGTCATCGCACAGTGGTGGCGCTTCAGCCGGTCATTGTCATGTGGACAGAGAGATAGCACGGGACCCTTTCCTTCTGACTAGCTAAGATACTTTCCGAGCATGGCTGCTTCGGAAAGTATCTATCTGTACTTGGTTACCAGCAGTGAAACAAGTCCCGCCTGCCATCCCTGTACCCAACCGGGCGACGTGCGCACCCATACTTGCACCTCATGCCGCCCTTGTGAGGCCGCAGGTGGATGGGACGGGGTTTGCCCTCCACCTTCAGTAGAGCCTCGAGCCAAGGAGTGATGTCCCGGTGTGCTTGGACGTCATCTGTTCGTTCGTTAATTATTAATGGCTCACGGCAGGCTGTTTTAGTGTGGCAGACATAACCGCGCCGTTTCCAAGTGCCGCGCAATATTTGGATGAGGTAAATTTTCCTGCCTAAACGAAAAAAAAGGTAAGGGTTCAAGTCGGTAGTGTAAAGGCCAGGATTCGAACCCGGGACCTCGCGATCGTAAGGCCGATTCCATAACCGCTAAGCTACCGACTGTTTTAGACCATTTTTCGAGAATTAATCAGAAGTTTTACAGAAGGGTACAATAACACAACAACTCGGATTACGGTATGTATATTCTCATTTATTATAAAAATTATAGATATCCACTATAATATTTACATGTAAGTTAATGGCAAACAACTTGTCAGGATTCAAATAGTATTATAATAAAAACACATAATATGCGCCAGTGCTCGCCCTGGCCTCCAGATAGGTATACTTTATTTATACAATAA
Organism: Cybosia mesomella; assembly: GCA_946251805.1. NCBI lineage: Eukaryota > Metazoa > Arthropoda > Insecta > Lepidoptera > Erebidae > Cybosia > Cybosia mesomella. Next base: position 8,146,959 of record OX276398.1, on the reverse strand, counting down.
TACTGTACACGAAACTAACAACTTCCCACAATTCTGTCCGTAAGATGTCGACAACAAAATGTTGATTAATACAAAGCTGTCTAAGGCTGGATTTCACCAATGAACTCAACTGAGTTCTGAAGTTTTAGTGGATGATATTCATTGAGTAATGTGGGAAAACAATTTAAATTTAAGTACTCGCGTTTATATTCATCATTTATATAATTAGGTTTCACTAAAGTATATTTTTTCTGTGTGGAAACCTCCGGAACCTTTCAGGGTACTGTAGAGGTTTGTCGTGCTGGCCCCTACAGTTTAAACATAGAATGTTTTTGTTTAAACAAATATGTTATTTGAAATGTGAAATAGAACGTCTAGACAGAAAAAGAAAATAAAATAAAAATAAAATATTCAATAAATAGGATTACTATTTGATAAAGGTCACAGGTTGTTTTTCTTGATATATTCCTAGTCTCCGGGGCTATACAGTATCATATTGTTGAAGACATGACAAGGGACAACTTTACATTTTACCCGACCAATAGTAAAAGACATTTCATCATTATCCAAGCAGTTATCCTATTTGCATCTAAGCTTGCACTTTGGAGCTTGGGGTCCGGTCTCCTGCGCTTTCTCCTCTCGATGTGACTCTATCTCGACTTTTACGGGAGCGACTACCGTCCCACCACCTGCACTCCCCAACTTCGAGAGAAAAACCTCAGCAGGTATACCGGCTTGCAGGTGAGTTTGGTTTCGGCCGGGAAGATCTGAGTTGGAACATCCCAAAAGTACAAGATATCTCCTTGCCGGGTAAGGCGTTTTTGGTCCCCATTTCTGGTGAACAAATATATCTCCTAACACAGTAAGTGACAATCCCAGGGATCATGTTTTTTTTTTATATTATTATGACAGTAAACTAATACACGGCTTATCTGAAGTTATTTGTTTGCTGTGATTGAGAAACGGATGGGGTAGAATGGGGAAAAGAAAGGTCCTAGGGTTGAAACAGTTGTCAGAGGATCGGCCTTTTTGGGAAAAATGTGCGTGGCGCATTCTCTTATTATTACTGGCATTAAGTTGCATTTTGCCCGTGCTATCCAGGTGATATGTCCTATTATAGCACGGGCAAAGTGCAACGTTATTGTAGTACTTATAAGAGCAGCACATACTGTTTCTTGTCTGCGAAGAGCCTCAATGTTGTCATAATCACTTTGCCGTGCCTACATCGGGGTGACACCCAGAAGAAGTAAATTCATTGAGTACAACACAGTTGAGTAGGCGAAATCCGCTCTAAATAGCTTTCAAAATTAATCTATGTCAACTTGGTATAGAGAAGTAAATAGGTATATATTCGATTTTAGTAAATAATACGCACTAATAAAGTCTTAGTAATAGATCAAAAATGACTTAAACCACCTAAATTGAACCTTTAAAGTTGTCTCCATAATTGCCAAAAAAAAACACTTTACAGACAGAAATAGACAATCCCTATCACAGACTAGATTCTCAATTTAAAATACCAAAATAAGAATAGACTTTCTTTATTCTTTAATCATTTACGGTAAGATCAGTGTTGTTTATAGTTTGAACTGTTTGTTAATGGAAGACATCTTGAATTAAATGTTTAAAATGCACAAATTTTGTTTTTGTGAAATCGTTTCGAAGAAATACATAATATAAACCGTATGACGACTGAAACGCTTGGAGCTTCAATTAAAAGTATATAACAATCACCCAATTGTACTGATAAGCAAATAAGATTCCATTATGCACAAACACATGTAATTTTTTAATGTTGGCACTTCATTTTTTTATTTATATTTACCTATCAGAGCAAGAACGAGAAGCGAGTGAAAAGTTTTATCCATTTCGTACGGTATTGTTAGAAACTGTAGTGCTATACAAATTCGACTAACAGTATCAATCAAATGGTCGAGCTAACTTCGGGTATGTTCGACGAGCACGCTATTGGCGCTAGAGCGCGCTATTGTCCAATTACGAACGATGTTGCTCTCGGTGCACAAAAGCTCAATTTACATTGGCGCGGAATGGTATGGAAGCGAACTTTTGTAATGAAATTGTACAAAGCATAATGAACTTTATGTCAATTGCGCTATGATCTTATCTAATTCCACAAGCGGCACCAACAGTAGTAATTTATTTTCTATATTATACAATTGACAAAATTCAATATATTCCATTCCGCGGCAATATAAATTGATCCTAATGGCAACACAAGCGAAATCCCAGAACATATTAGAAGTTAGCTCTCTGTTCTGAGTGCGACTCACGCCTACTGATGAAAGATGAGATGGTACTGCTGATTATCCTGCGAATCCACATATTAATTCCAACTTTAAACAACACAACTTACATTCGATTTTTGTATAACAAAGTGATGCAATTTCATTAGTGCATGCCAAATACATACCTTCAAATAATACAAAACAAACAAAATTGACAGGAAAAAAAAACATACATTTTGGTAATTATTTTCTCGCTTTGAGTATAGTGTAGCGCTGTTTGTAAAATGGTTTCAAAATACGCGTTCTGGTACTAATGAGTTACGTCTCGGCACTATTGGATTACATCCATAAACTGTTAAGTGCCTTTCCCAAACGGCGAATCGTGACACCCAGTGTGTGTACCAGAACGGGTCAGGAATCTTGTGTATGTATTTACTCAAACGCATTTACTTTGACCACTTTACCACTTAATGGCTAAGTTGTTGTAAATCAAATTGCACCAATTTGTATATAATATATAAAATAAACTCAGATCTATATATCATCTAATGTTGAATTTTGATTGCACATCATATTCATTAAACTGCCGTTCATTAAAAAAGAATAAAATAAATTGATAATGTACTTAACGAAAGCTTATTCGACAAAGATAAAGCCTAAAGATATGATAATAAAGCATCAATGACGTCAGAAGGCACTCATTCAATTGTATTATGAAGTCTGGCTGTATATCTGTTTATCCATACATAAAAACAACTAAATCTAGATGTGCGTTCACTGGTCTCAGTTCACGAACCTACTCTAATAGGAAGCCAGATGTCTATACTATACATGACCACAACCGTTTTTCAGTGTTGCTAATATTAGATAATTCAAATATGGAACACTGCGCTGAATGAGTGACCAGTGACAAACTGATAATATATAACCATAAACAAAACTTAAATGCTGATACCTATTTAGAGATTGTACATTTTATTACAAAATCCGCCGTTCAGTGCTGTAAAAACGTCTTGATATGTACAAGAGATAACTATCCTATTTTACCCTTATTACTAATACTACTTTACAAGAAAAAACATGGTAGTACCCTTGTCTTTTTGCACGCCTTAAATGTCCTAAATTTTAGAACATTCACTATAATATACAAACGAATAAATCAGGTTCACAATTATTGCCATCGAAATTAAGTAGTTCCCAAGTTATCTATACCTATAGGATAATAAAAACGACAAAATTAAGGCTCTATTGTAAGGCAAAACGTCTATTCATAAATAAAGCTTTCCAATCTATTGGCATTTTTTTTTTAATTTAGGCTTTACTCCAATATTTAAACCAAATGACGTTTAATTCCAGTTTCTAGACACAAAAATCGGCATGTGTTATCTAATTTTATACATTCACATTTTACTAATATATTTTGTGAAAAGATTTTTTTAACTGGCAAGCACCTTCCGAATTTGTACTTAAAATGGGCGGAGTTATAGTCACAATTTTTACTCACATATAATAGCAACACCAGGTTATTGCCAGCCTAAAAGAGTTGCTCGATTTTGTGTCTAAAAAGCGGATAATATTCAATCTGCACCATAATGTCCATGTTACAAGAATTATATTTATAAAACCAAGTTGTATACACTATACACATTTACACTTCATTATTAATTCACGTTTTAATACAAAATGTACTCTAATTGCATGGTTGTTGAATTTGCTAGCGTGTACTGAAACACAGACATATATACCTCAGTATGTTGTTTTAGGATTTTAAATGGCAGTGAATTTTTATACTTGTGAACAACACAAATAAACCTGTTTAGGGACTTGGGGGAACAAAAGCTGACATATAAATGCAGCCAGTTTCAAAAAAGTTAATGTTGTCATAGTATGTCGAACGCTGGGCACACACAAAACGAACAAAGATAAGCAAACGCAAACGAGTGGAATTCGTATAACTATGACCGATTCCAGTCGCTCGCTTTCGACAACTCCACAATAGTTTATTGATCATTTGCTTGGACCCGGCACAATTATAATTTAATTGGCTACACGAATTAGTCACCTTTTGTTTGCCAGTTCCTCATTTCCTTACCAATATTGTCTCAATAAGGTACACCACACACTAACATACCCAAAACAGTTTTAATCACTCACATTTCACTGGTAATCGATTCTCAAATCGAATCAAAAGTACATAGTTCGACTTTTCATGAACCAAACGACCTAGAATTGTACAAATTCATTTGACATGGTCACTTCTTAAGCCACACGACCATGGGCTCGTCTGGTTCACGCTTTACTCAGTCCAGCTGCTGCACCTGTACCACGGAGGTAGGCTGCGGCAAGGATATCTCGTACTTGATTAGCCCGTTCCGTCCCGCGGACAGGACTAGCCCGCCCACTTCTTTTGCGTCGCCACTGTGGATTAAATAACTTGATTTAGCGTTTACGTTTGCTTTAAATTTATTTTTTCACAATCTTTCTTCTTACGCGAAAGTTTGGATTCCGTATTATACATAACATACATACACATAACTTCACGCCTGTATCCCCGAAGGGGTAGGCAGAGGTGTATTACACACCCACGATTCGCCAGTTATGTTAAGGTGCCAATGTAATAGGGGGCGAGCCTATTGCCATCTACCGGGCATATTATTAAGCGAGCGATAATTAACATTTATTTATAGACACATAACTACGAAAGAGGTGTGTGCGCCCGGGGCGACTGGGGATCAAACTCGAGACCTCGTCTCAGCAGTCCCTTACGTACGCCACTGGGCTATCGCCGCTTTATATATCAGTATTATAGTTACGATAAATAAATACATGACAAATGTTAGGGTGACATCAACAGTACGATATGTCGACCGAGAGAGTAAAGAGAGAGACCGATTTTGTGAGTTGGTTTATATGTCTATAATATAATATATAATATAAATCTATAATCTTCGGAACCACTGCACTTACTTATTAAAAAAAATTTCACCATGAAAGGTACATTATTCCCGTTGGACATAGGTTATATATCATGTATAAACAATGTAAAGCTTGAGTTAAAGAAAACGTCATTTAAACCAAAACGCAGCGAGGGCGGGTTGCTATGGTACGATATAATTCTCATCAATTGACAAAAACAAAGTAATAAAATATCCTCAGACATAGCAGGACATTTTATAACGATGCGTGAGTGAAACAGTAATAATGACATGCGGTTAGTATGAAAGAAACATTTCATTCATAGTTCTGTACGCACTGTAACTGCTATCTCGTTCGCGCCACAATGCCATTACGTCTCTCTATTCCTGTCACACCTAAGCCTAATAATACTGCCAGTGGGGACGCCGTTTGACCAGACGGGTGATCAGCCCTTCTATGTGGGGCCATTTCACCCATTTCCCCTATAACGACTGTCATACATATTCGTATGGCAACCGGGACCGACATCTTAACGTGCTCTCCGAGGCACGACCAGACCAATGCAAATACTCATATTCATGCATACAAATATTTGCACTGAGCGGGGATCGAACCCGCGCCTCCTGCGTAGCGGCCGCTTTCAATACCGCCACGCCACGGAGGCTGTCCACCTAAGCCTAAGGCATTATTCTGTTTTTTTTTCATCATTAATCACAGTTGTAACGTAAGCAGTCGGTGGGTTTCAATTGTTTAACATAGAAGAAAAAACTGGCGTAAAATTAAACTAACGTATGTGTGTCGGCTTATACGAACGCGCGTAGTGGTTAGTCAATCAGAATAGGGCTGATGGTTTGTTAGTAATTTGACTTGATTTTGACTATGTGCAAGGCCCATTCATACCTAGACGGAGCATAGATGAAATTAATGCGTTTTACCTGGTCGTATGTTGTCTTGCATTGTGATGTTTGGTATGCGGTATGTGCGTGATCTGCGGCTTGCTGTCTCTGCCCACGATGTGAAGCTGCGGCGTCACGAGTCGCCTTCCCACGCCCACTCCCACGGTACCAACTACTATTTGATTGCCTATCACTTGCCCAGATCTGTTCGTTACCTGAAAAAATATTTATAATCAGAAATGCAACGACAGCGTAACTATTAATCGTAAACCCCTTGTTTACAAAAAATATTAAATCTATATTCCACAAATTAATACAGTATTCAGTTGTGGAATATAGATTTACAAACAAACGAGTAATAATAAGCTAATTGTAGTAGTTTGTAGTACTCACTTTCGATGTTACAAGTGGCTAGTCTACCTGCGGTGTCCGTACTTAAAACACTGAAAATGTCGTCCGCAGTGATTGAGGAAACGTTTGGAACATAAGTTTCCTATGGACAACGGCCAAACAGACCGGAAGTAGTATATCCTACATGCAACGCCGGCCGTGAAAGCCTTAAGATTTATAGTATCGAAATCTATTTGAAGCACGTTAAGATGGTAGCGAGTTTGACGATATCTAGTGATTTCTCGATGTCTCATAACCTCATAAACTCGTAGCCTCAGTGTCTCCAAATATAATTCTACTCGTTGCAAAATGGCGGTACTTAGTATCCGAGTATGTCCCTGTTACATTTTATAATATCCAGTGTGCGATAGTTATACCACATAGTGACATCGACATGGAATGAAGTGAGTAGTTATACTAGTGACCGTTAGATGGAAAGTACAGAATTAGGCAGGATCTAACCCTTCTTCACCACACACTCACCAGCACAGTGTCAAGCATTCTATCATAGGGAAATATAATTACACCACCTCTTTGGTATTTGCTCTATGCCCTATACCAATGCAGTATCCTTCAACAGAACTGGCATCGGAAAAGATATTAAACATTGATTCTCCGAGGAAGCGTATCGAAGAGCAAAACACTAACATGTCTTTACTTAAGCTAAACAAGACGAACCGATGTTGTGAAATGCAATTGATTATTTACTCTTCTCTTCGTGGCAAAATAAATTTATTGTGTATGTGATAAATTATCTTTTTTGTAATCTAGTCTGTAAAATTACAGTAGATTGATATTGCTGTAAATTATGTAGAGTTGAGATAAACATTAAGAACTTATTTAACCCATCCATTCCATTCTATTTTTAACACGAACTCTGTAGCATAGCGGTAGTGCGTTCGACTGCTAAGTCAGAGGTAGCGGATCCGATTCCAGCTTAGTACAAATTTGAATATTTGCATAGGTCTGGGTGTTTTTATGTATAATATGTATTTATTTACAAAAAAAACGAATCAAGTATGTTTATCCGCATTCTAGAACCCATATGAAAAGCTCTGCTTAGTTTGGGTCTAGTTAGCGTTGTGGAACTTGTCCTCTAGGAAGACTTAGAATTTTATTAACTTGTATGTATGTTTGTATGTTAGTATGTTTGTATATAATGGAATCTTTGAACTCTAAAATTAAATTTATTCAAAGGTAGCGCTCTCACAACAGATGGTAGTTAATTGTAAATTTTAGTGAAAAATTAAATCTATATTCCACAACTGAATACTGTATTAATTTGTGGAATATAGATTTAATATTTTTTGTAAACAAGGGGTTTACGATTAATAGTTACGCTGTCGTTGCATTTCTGATTATAAATATTTTTTCAGGTAACGAACAGATCTGGGCAAGTGATAGGCAATCAAATAGTAGTTGGTACCGTGGGAGTGGGCGTGGGAAGGCGACTCGTGACGCCGCAGCTTCACATCGTGGGCAGAGACAGCAAGCCGCAGATCACGCACATACCGCATACCAAACATCACAATGCAAGACAACATACGACCAGGTAAAACGCATTAATTTCATCTATGCTCCGTCTAGGTATGAATGGGCCTTGCACATAGTCAAAATCAAGTCAAATTACTAACAAACCATCAGCCCTATTCTGATTGACTAACCACTACGCGCGTTCGTATAAGCCGACACACATACGTTAGTTTAATTTTACGCCAGTTTTTTCTTCTATGTTAAACAATTGAAACCCACCGACTGCTTACGTTACAACTGTGATTAATGATGAAAAAAAAACAGAATAATGCCTTAGGCTTAGGTGGACAGCCTCCGTGGCGTGGCGGTATTGAAAGCGGCCGCTACGCAGGAGGCGCGGGTTCGATCCCCGCTCAGTGCAAATATTTGTATGCATGAATATGAGTATTTGCATTGGTCTGGTCGTGCCTCGGAGAGCACGTTAAGATGTCGGTCCCGGTTGCCATACGAATATGTATGACAGTCGTTATAGGGGAAATGGGTGAAATGGCCCCACATAGAAGGGCTGATCACCCATTTCCCCTATAACGACTGTCATACATATTCGTATGGCAACCGGGACCGACATCTTAACGTGCTCTCCGAGGCACGACCAGACCAATGCAAATACTCATATTCATGCATACAAATATTTGCACTGAGCGGGGATCGAACCCGCGCCTCCTGCGTAGCGGCCGCTTTCAATACCGCCACGCCACGGAGGCTGTCCACCTAAGCCTAAGGCATTATTCTGTTTTTTTTTCATCATTAATCACAGTTGTAACGTAAGCAGTCGGTGGGTTTCAATTGTTTAACATAGAAGAAAAAACTGGCGTAAAATTAAACTAACGTATGTGTGTCGGCTTATACGAACGCGCGTAGTGGTTAGTCAATCAGAATAGGGCTGATGGTTTGTTAGTAATTTGACTTGATTTTGACTATGTGCAAGGCCCATTCATACCTAGACGGAGCATAGATGAAATTAATGCGTTTTACCTGGTCGTATGTTGTCTTGCATTGTGATGTTTGGTATGCGGTATGTGCGTGATCTGCGGCTTGCTGTCTCTGCCCACGATGTGAAGCTGCGGCGTCACGAGTCGCCTTCCCACGCCCACTCCCACGGTACCAACTACTATTTGATTGCCTATCACTTGCCCAGATCTGTTCGTTACCTGAAAAAATATTTATAATCAGAAATGCAACGACAGCGTAACTATTAATCGTAAACCCCTTGTTTACAAAAAATATTAAATCTATATTCCACAAATTAATACAGTATTCAGTTGTGGAATATAGATTTAATTTTTCACTAAAATTTACAATTAACTACCATCTGTTGTGAGAGCGCTACCTTTGAATAAATTTAATTTTAGAGTTCAAAGATTCCATTATATACAAACATACTAACATACAAACATACATACAAGTTAATAAAATTCTAAGTCTTCCTAGAGGACAAGTTCCACAACGCTAACTAGACCCAAACTAAGCAGAGCTTTTCATATGGGTTCTAGAATGCGGATAAACATACTTGATTCGTTTTTTTTGTAAATAAATACATATTATACATAAAAACACCCAGACCTATGCAAATATTCAAATTTGTACTAAGCTGGAATCGGATCCGCTACCTCTGACTTAGCAGTCGAACGCACTACCGCTATGCTACAGAGTTCGTGTTAAAAATAGAATGGAATGGATGGGTTAAATAAGTTCTTAATGTTTATCTCAACTCTACATAATTTACAGCAATATCAATCTACTGTAATTTTACAGACTAGATTACAAAAAAGATAATTTATCACATACACAATAAATTTATTTTGCCACGAAGAGAAGAGTAAATAATCAATTGCATTTCACAACATCGGTTCGTCTTGTTTAGCTTAAGTAAAGACATGTTAGTGTTTTGCTCTTCGATACGCTTCCTCGGAGAATCAATGTTTAATATCTTTTCCGATGCCAGTTCTGTTGAAGGATACTGCATTGGTATAGGGCATAGAGCAAATACCAAAGAGGTGGTGTAATTATATTTCCCTATGATAGAATGCTTGACACTGTGCTGGTGAGTGTGTGGTGAAGAAGGGTTAGATCCTGCCTAATTCTGTACTTTCCATCTAACGGTCACTAGTATAACTACTCACTTCATTCCATGTCGATGTCACTATGTGGTATAACTATCGCACACTGGATATTATAAAATGTAACAGGGACATACTCGGATACTAAGTACCGCCATTTTGCAACGAGTAGAATTATATTTGGAGACACTGAGGCTACGAGTTTATGAGGTTATGAGACATCGAGAAATCACTAGATATCGTCAAACTCGCTACCATCTTAACGTGCTTCAAATAGATTTCGATACTATAAATCTTAAGGCTTTCACGGCCGGCGTTGCATGTAGGATATACTACTTCCGGTCTGTTTGGCCGTTGTCCATAGGAAACTTATGTTCCAAACGTTTCCTCAATCACTGCGGACGACATTTTCAGTGTTTTAAGTACGGACACCGCAGGTAGACTAGCCACTTGTAACATCGAAAGTGAGTACTACAAACTACTACAATTAGCTTATTATTACTCGTTTGTGAGCTTGATACGTGTCCGAGACTTATAAATTAACTTAATTATTGTCAACAAACGTTTCATACCTATTTTTTTTTCGTGCGGAAATCCCTTCGGATCCCGCCGGCCAGCGGGGGCGGTTATGTCGGGCTTGAACCGACTAAAACTGCACGCCGTCTCGGGTCTACAGACGCTGGGGTGTAAGGTTGCCCATAGAGCATATCCCTCGCACACTGACTGACCCTGGGCCATCTCCGGTTACGAGGTGGGCCCCCTCAGGTTTGGGAACCACGGTGTCCCCGTCTTGCCCCGGTTTGGGGGAGGGGCGCTAGTCGCCCCACCGTCCCGGCCTGCTTCTGCTGGGGTGACAGGCGGCCTCACCTGCCACCCCCAGGCCTGCGCTCAAGGAGGACGGAGGTCGTAAACGTTTCATACCTCAAAATGTCTGCCAAATTAGTGAGTCATGGTGCCGTTTTGTATGGCAACAGCTGAAAATCGCTACTAACCATTGAATAGATTTCGACAGGTTTTTTACATCTATAGGGCTCGTGGTACAAAGATTAATTAATGCTATGACCGCGAGACTTTGTACTCATCACCTACTTTTGAAACTTTGTTGCAATACTTTTAACGCTCTGTACAATCACTTACTTTTGACAGTCTGGATAACACTACAACAGATAAAAACTAAATACTTACTACTTGTATGTGCGTGGCCTGTTGATGGTCTTGTTCCATCTCCAGACTGTTCTGATGCTGCTGTTGTTGGTGTTGCTGTTGTTGCACTTGTTGTTGCACCTGTTGTTGTACTTGTTGCGCTTGCTGCGCAGCGGCTTGTTGAGCTGCTTGTTGTTGCGCCTGCTGCTGCGCCTGTTGCTGCGCCTGTTGCTGCGCTTGTTGTTGCGCCTGTTGTGATACAGGTTGCACTTGCTGCTATAAATGTCGCGATAGGATAGAATATCAATCGATTTGATACTTTGTCGGTGTAAGGTGTCCTATTAACACCTTAGAGGCAAAGCCAACCTCACCTGCTGGCTGGTACACCTGCCGATCAACGGACGGTATTCAGAGTTGGGAGATCAGAAGGTCAGTCGCTTCCATAATAGTCAAAATAAGCCAGCCAATCATAAAATAGAAAACGGATCCCTGGCTCCGAGGTGAACGTCTCTGATGAAATCAGGATTATCGCTAAGATGATGATGAATCAATGTAAAACTTTGTAAGTATGTGATATCCGGATGGTGATAAATTAATTTGACATCATCGAACTGATTTCATAATCGCCTCTGTGGCGTAGCGATAGTGCTACGATAGGGGGCGCGGGTTCGAATCCCGCTCAGTGCAAATATTTGTATACATGAATATGTTTGTTGAGTTGAATTTGTTGTATACAGGAATTGGTCTCGGCCTTTCTAGTTTTACATTTACATTTCATGGTAGCCCCTCTGTTTCATGCGAACACATAGAGCAACGCTGCGTTTGGCGGGTCGCCCATCACACGACGGGCACCCTGCTCAACGCAGCGGACGGCCTGAGTGAATGACGTCTGTGGCTACGTACGGCGACGGATCTTGGCGGCAGGTCCATGTGCTGCCGTTGGTGCAGCATGAGGTGGTTCTTCTGGAAGAACGCCTTGCCGCACTGGTCGCACACGTGCGTACGGAGCGTACAGCTGCCGTCCGGGTGTCTGCGAGAGAATAGGTGTTAAACTTGATGGCGTAGCTTCGTCATTATCGAACTCATAATATGTAATTAATAAGGCCCTTCGCGATCGGTATATCGTCAAGAAATTTCATGAAATATGCTATCAAATACGTTCTTTTGAATAAGCCTTACAAGTTTGTGTAATAATTGTCAATTAGTTAGAATCTCCTCTGCATGTGTAAGATTTATATATATAGATATGTTTTTACTTTTATAATTCATGAGTATGAACAGTCAAAGATCGGGTAAAATCTGTGCAAATAAGCAAATTTTTGGCAGCTTATACTGAATTTGTTTCTCAAAATGTTTAACCCAATTATTTACACGAGATACCTATGACTTCAACAAAATCAAAGATAGATGTGTTACAATCCTCATAATCACGTACAAGCGTTTATAAGAAAATTATAACGAGTTGGGCCGCTCTTAATCGCACACTTGACCGTGTGCGCAATATTCTTAAAAAGGTTTACAAAATCTTCACGTATCAATGTATACATAATAGATACCTTCTTTGATGTGCTAATAATCCATGTTTTGCAGCAAATCCTTTGCCACACTCATTGCAGAAATGAATCTTCGGCCGTGGAGGTGTGACGTGATGATTCTGAAATAAATAGAATATTAATCAAATTTTGTTGAAAATTATTCTTGAAACAATTTGAATAACAATAATAAACAACTTACAGTTGCTATAACTTGCGTATGAACAACATTGTTGGGATTTGATGATATTATTTGAATAGGTTGATCTGAAACAGAAATAACATATTTTACTGTGGTAAAAATAAAGACATGCAATACTCACTCCACCATTTAAACGGGAAGACTCCAAGACATTTAAACGGGAATGTAAAACATCAGAGTGGCAGCTTCATCAATATTTTAATCTGCATAGAGGGGCATCCGAGTGATTTAATTTTCAAAAATAGTAATGACATGTGATAATAAGGTTTAAACTTTTGGAGTTTAGGCTATCAATATTATGAGTTTCATATTTTATATGGGACCGAAAAGCAGAGATAGTTGTGTAGAATAAGGGCGAGTTATTGTCTAGTTGTGTGTGTGTGTGTATCGTATTGTGAGTGTGTCGTAGTGAGTTTGTCATACTGCGAGTGTGTCTTAGGGTGAACGTGTTTCGTAGTGTGTGTCGTAGTATGAGAGTATATCTTAGTGTGATTATGGCGTAGTGTGCGTAGTGAATCTTGTGTTAGTGTGTCGTAGTGTAAGCGAGTGAGTGTCGTGGTACGTGCCGTGACGGTACGTACGCTGCGCGGCGTGCTGCGCGTGCGCGGCGGCGACGAGGCCGGGCTGCAGCGCGGCGGTGAGCGCGCACAGGTCCGTGACGCACGTGCGGTCGCCCGCGTGCAGCCGCACGTGCAGCGACAGCGCCTCCTGCACACACGGACCGACCGTTCAGCGCCTCGAGCATACACGCTCGCAGAGCAAATACAGAGGGGTATGTTATTATATTCTTCACGAACTAAATACAGAGAGCAGGTGTTGTAATCACATTTCCCTATGGAAGAACGCGTGATATTTTTGGGGGGTGAAGAGGGGTTAGATCCTGCTACCTTCTTTAGTTTCCATCTCTCGGTCACTAAATATGTCTGATTGCAGAAAGCTATAATCTGAGAATGTACAAGTCTCGTTCAAGTTTAAATTTGGAGACACTAAGGCTAAAAAACGTTCTGTACAGGCCGAACGCCGACAAAACATTGACTAACGCCACATCTGCTGTCATGACTTCAGGACCTGGTTGAGAATCACAGTGCATATTTATTAGGCCACCTCTTCTCTATTTTTGCTACACACTACATCCCCAAATCCCCATCATTTATTTTATGAGATACCAGTTAGCATTTACAAACAGCTCATAATAGTATAAAATTCTAATTTGTAAACTTTACTCCTCAAATGCAATAAAAAAAATTCTCTTAATATTAGACAGATGATTTTGTCCTTTGTTTACTCACTCAAAGAATTCAGTTTCAATACTGACTTTTCCACATTACATACCCAAGAAAAGGTTAACCTCATTCTCATATTTTATTCTACTTTAAGTCTTACCTTATTATTAAAACAGGAACCACATTCAGGGCACGCGTACCCCGGTGTCGTCTTCTCAGTCACTATTTGACCGTCAGCGCCTATTACCTGAAGGCAATAATATAACATGTAATATAAAATGATTTAGAAATTCTTTAGTCCCACAACATTCAAGTTCTAAAACGTTCATATCTCATAAGGTCCAAATCTCGTTACCTGAGAATTGCATCTAAATCTCAAAATGCTCGAGTTGCAAGATAATCATGTTTAAAAACATAAATGTCTTATATATGCATGCTCCAAAAATATATTTAGAGAAATGTGGTTGTTAAATACAATCTCGTTACCTCAGAATTGCATCTAAATCTCAAAATGCTCGAGTTGCAAGATAATCAAGTTTAAAAACATAAATGTCTTATATATGCATGCTCCAAAAATATATTTAGAGAAATGTGGTTGTTAAATACACCCACACCTTCCCAACTATATTTTCCTTTACATCACCTTCAAGCGGAAGTATCCAAGCTCAAAGTGGACCAAACTGATCCAAACTAAAACTAAATTTATTCTAGACTCATAACTTCAATACTGAACCATACCTCCTAAATTTTACAGTACATACCTACTAATTTCATACATATATAATATTCACTGCTTATTTCCCTCTCGGGTTAGGAGAGACAATTGCTTCTGTCCTTACACACTTCACGACCGCCAGTTCTTAAATATTATTTACCTGTACAATTTGCGGCTTGAACTCATCTTGTTTTATGACTGTTGCTTGTTGTTGTGCCTGTTGCTGCGCCTGTTGTTGGGCCTGCTGCTGTGCTTGTTGTTGCGCTTGTTGCTGCGCTTGTTGTTGGGCCTGCTGCTGCGCTTGTTGTTGTGCTTGTTGTTGCGCCTGCTGTTGTTGTTGTTGCTGCTGCTGCTGCTGTTGTTGTTGTTGTTGCTGCGATTGTGATGAACTTAAGCAATGTCGTGTCATTTTGCAATGCTCTTGTAACTCGGGCTTACATTTGAAAGCTTCGCCACATTCTAAACATGCTACTGCGCCCTCCCCCGTATGAATCCTGGAAAGAGCAAAAATTCGTTTATAAGAAATAAAAAGGAAATAATAATCCATAACTTAAAATTTTGTTTCAATTCCTTACTCATTGGGATATAAGACGAGCTGGAACATGTAAGTACTCACTTCATATGCGCCACGAGCGTTCTCTTCTGCAGGAACTCCTTCCCGCACACGGGGCAGGCGTGCGGGACCCTGCCGTGCACCCGGCCGTGGTTCACGAGCTGGAACTTGCGCGCGAACGTCACTCCACAGTCGCTGCACACGTACGGGGACAGCGAGCCGTGGAACCGACTGTGCATCACGAGGTGCTCCTGGAAATTCGCATATATTTTATAGTTATTGGGATTTATGATCATACTAATGACGGGTGTTATATGGAGCCCCACCAATACCTTCAGTCCCTAAGCCTGCTGATTAACGGACGAGGCTCTAGCAAGGACTTTCCTTTCGGGATTGAGGGATCTGACGGCAGTCGGCTGCCAAAGCGAAGATAAGCTAAATCAAGAGACAGAGTAGGAAAGTAGACTACGGGCTCTGACGTGCAAGCTTCATCGCATGCGCGACTAACGCTGTGCTGATGATGGTTCATCGTCGGAAAAATCAACATTCAGGATATATACTGCCAGTGGGGACGCCGTTTGACAAGACGGGTGATCAGCCCTTCTATGTGGGGCCATTTCACCCATTTCCCCTATAACGACTGTCATACATATTCGTATGGCAACCGGGACCGACATCTTAACGTGCTCTCCGAGGCACGACCAGACCAATGCAAATACTGATATTCATGCATACAAATATTTGCACTGAGCGGGGATCGAACCCGCGCCTCCTGCGTAGCGGCCGCTTTCAATACCGCCACGCCACGGAGGCGCACATCCAGGATATACACGGACCTTTTGCGCGAAGCTCTCCCCGCAGTCAGCACAGACGTAGGGCCGTTCACCAGCATGGTACTTGCTGTGTGTCACCAGGTGTCTCTTCAGTGGGAAGCCACGTCCGCACTCGTTGCATACGAACGGACGATCGCGACTGTGCACCTATAACATGAAAATATAACCTCAGATAATGGAACTTACGCTATCTCAGTAAAACTTGTCACCACACAATTGGTTCTCGCCTCTAATAATTGAACTAAAATGCAATTTTTTTTTATAAAAAATTAGAACCGACTCCTAAACCAAGAAGGGACTGAAAAGTGAAAAATAACTGAATTGCATATTTAAATCAAAAGACAAAACGCTCATAAGACTTTCCTGTTAAATTTAAACCAAAGAGGTATTAGTACTATTAAGTAGAAATGTAGGGTAGGTCCACTCGCGTAGTCCTGCCACATCATGTCTCCCTGCGGCATTTAATGCAATGTGTAACCGTAGTGATACAATACATGTGGATTGACGTCTCTATGGATTTGGCACCGCCTTCAACAGGAAAGTCTTATGAACGTTTTTGTCTTTTGAATTCAACCAAACGCGAGATACCTATTTTTTTTTTTTTTTTATCGTGCCTAAATCCCTTCGGATACCCCCCGCCGGCCAGCGGGGGCGGTTATGTCGGGCTTGCGCCGACTAAAACCGCACGCCGTCTCGGGTTTTCAGACGCCGGGGTGTAAGGTTACCCATAGAGCATATCCCTCGCACCCCGGCTGACCCTGGGCCATCTCACCACTAACAGCATCGCTCATCCTGTCTCCTCTGAAAGCAGAGGAGTACGGAGAGCGATGTGTTCCCGCCACGTTGGGTATTGGCCGACGATCAATGCCAACCCTATGAAGGGGTGAAGGGGAAGCCATTGACCGCCGCCCAGGGTGTACCGGCCGCTCCGATTCCGTTCCCCCCGGACTGCAGCGGGATCGGAATCGGAGCGACACTCGAGGAGGTTACCCAACACACACCCCAAACGCGAGATACCTAATCACGGACAAATATACCACCTTTTTAAAAGGTTTTTAGGTTTTCTTTTAAGGTAAGGTCCAACAGTCGATTTCGGGATGCTTTTTGCATATTAACTAGCGTGTGAACTTTGGTATTGCGATGCAGGTTCAATAGTATTTTAATAGTTCAGTTTAAGTTAGATGGTGCTGCATACTAGAGTTCACTTTAACAAATTCTACATTCATTTCGTAAGCCGTTGTTTGTCACATGACATCATTATTATAACTCATTTATTTAGGTACTAGCCGTTACTCGGGGTGCTTGGTTGGGGACCTCCACGCGGTGCACCCTGGGCAACGGAGACGGCAGCGCCTCTATCCTAGGGTGGGAGAGACGCTGCCGCCTACGGCCAACTCCGACCGAGGCGAGGACGGCCCTGTTGAGGGCTGTTAGGAAGCTTTCCATGTGTCCCTCTGATTAGCAGATGGCACAGTGGAGAGCAAGTAAGGGGGCCATCTCGAAACCGGAGATGGCCCAGGGTCAGTCGGGGTGCGAGGGATATGCTCTATGGGTAACCTTACACCCCGACGTCTTAAGACCCGAGACGGCGTGCGGTTTATGTCGGTGCAAGCCCGACATAACCGCCCCCGCTGGCCGGCGGGGGGGTATCCGAAGGGATTTCCGCACGAAAAAAAAAAAATAAGGTACTAGCCGTTACTCCACGTTTAAAAATAATAAAAAGTAACATATGCGACTAGGACAATGTGCGAATAAGACATGAGAATGGGGAGCTGTGTGAACGGGACGTTGTGCGAATGAGATATGGGACATGCGAATGATACATGGAAACAAATAGTCATGGTACTAAATTTTGGTGTGTGTACTAAATTTCGACCCAATCCATGTACCCGTTTTGCGTGATTGAATAACATGGGAACACATATACAAACATGATTTTGCTATCAATGGCTACACCACCACCAAAATTGATTTACACAAAATCTTACCCTAGAATGCGTAACAAGATGATGTTTCAACGTGAACGCCATTTTACATTCATGACATCTGTACGGCCGTTCCGCTGAATGCAGCAAGAGATGTGTGTTGAGGCAATGCTTGCGGGCGAACGCTTTTCCGCAATGGGCACATACATGCGGTCTCTCACCTATAAATAACACATTTAAGTATACATTAAATATGATTTATTTACCCTTGAATGTGTGAGTAGGTGATGTTTGAGTGTGAACGCCTTCTTGCAGACGTTGCACTGGTATGGTCGGTCTGTTGAATGCAACCTCAGGTGTGTGTTGAGACAGTGCTTGTGTGCGAAAGCCTTCCCGCAGTGCATGCACGAGTGCGGTCGCTCACCTGAAACAGAGCGGACCGCATTCGTACTTGCACTGGGGTAGATGTTTCGTCAATAAATAACAAACAATATACTCACGCCTATATATCAATGAAGGGGTAGACCACAGAGTTAATACAGAGAGGAGACGGCCTAAGTAACTGTGCACCGTGACTCTCGGGTCTACTCTGACGTCAGTTGAGTAGGCGTGGTCTCGGTAAGAGTACTGTCCGCGTGTGTCCTGTGCATAGCTCTTTTATAATAATAATAATAAAATCTTTATTTCGGACCAAGGGAGTCCATATAGTGTTAGTAACAAAAACAATCTTATCCTATTGTTAGTAAATACACATCACAGAACACAAAGTAGGTATTGTCGCGACACCAGGACACTGTCTACGTCACAGTATGCACTCGTACCCAGTGCCCCAGCATCGGACTGTCCCACTTATCTGATAATGCGCTCAGGATACTGTGGGAGCTCTCTCGCGTCCTACGGAGAACAGACGCGCATCGCTTTTGGATGATGGCATTAAAACCATCAACCCTCGCCTCCGCGAACATCCCAGATGCACTGCAGTAGCGTGGTAGCCCCAACAATACCCTGAACGCATTATTATACTGAACGCGCAAAGCGCAGAAAGCCTTTTGTGTATAACTAACCCACAGACTGCAGCTTCACTGTCTCCAAATATATTTCTACCCGATGGTGATACTTTGCATCTGTGTATGTTCCTATTACATTTAGAAATATAGTGTGAGATATTTATACTATGTAGTGACATCAACATAGAATGAAGTGAGTAGTTTAGCTACTGACCGGTAGGTGGAAAATAAAAAAGTGGGCAGGGCCTAACCGCTCTTCACCACACTCTGATCCCCTCAAAGTATCATGCGTTCTTTTACAGGGAAATTTAATTACAACACCTCTGTGTATATGCTCTGTGGGCTAGGATTTAGGGTTGGCTAGATACCGATTAAATAGTGTAAGAACCGAGTGTGTAATGTTTTCGCCATCACCGATGATGTCACAGGAGCTCGATAGGGAGGAGGCGTGACTATGTGTGTAGCCGTGTATAATAGAGTTCATATGGGTTTAGTGTAATCATATACAAAGAACACTGAATCCTGATAACGATGTATATTTTAAATTTATATCGGCGACCGGAAACCCAACAAAGATTATACAATATGAAGGTATTATACATACCAGTATGCACCCTCGCATGTGTAGTTAGGTGGTGTTTGAGCAGGAATGACTTGCCGCACTCCCCACATGAATAGGGGCGCTCCTTAACCGTGGCTGGAGGTTGTGACGTCACCATCGAGTTTGTATTCAGCAGCTCCGTCTGAGAATATACCGCCTAACAACAGGTTAATACAGAACTCCGATGTAATTCTGTTTGTTCTGTCAACAATATGTTAATGCACCAATATTAGATTTAGAGAATGATTCCTGGGCTACTGTCAACAAGAGTTTGCTCATCTGAGACAGTATCTCCTTCCTAAAGAAGATAGAAATTATAATTATATTTTGCTTTCGTGTGAGAATCTCCCAGTTGTCAACTATGGGGGTTTAAAAAAGTGAGCACAATATGTTATGTGACCTTGAAATTGAAATGTGTGTATATTAATTAGTAAGTTTGGAAGGTCAAAACTGGCAAGCCAAATTGAAACATTCCTCTTACCCTGCAGAGCTGATTTATTCCATGTCGTTTCAGTTGCAATGATAATGTATATTTTTGATAACCTTGGCTTAAATCGACATCTAGGATTAGCGCCAACTAAAGGAACTCTAACTCTCTACACTAATAAGTGTTTCTTTCTTCAACAGTCAACAGCACAAACACGACATTTTGTGCTGATATGCATTTCAAGAACTTGTTTTTATATACGTATTTACTGGTAGTGACTGGCAAACGTTTTCTGCGCAGCTGAAGTACATTGTGTACATTATGTACTTCAGCTGCGCAGAAAACGTTTTTAGGTCTCTTTTTGGGTTGTGCAGGGTGCAACTGTCGAAGCATATCAATTACCAATCATAAACTATATTAATAAAAAATCAAAAGGGCTCGCGTTATTGATTGATCAGCCCAACTGCGCGAATTTTGCCTCACTACGCCGACTTTTATTCAAGATGTTTGTCTTATCTGTCCTAACTTTGTTTCAAAGTAATATTTTACTTACTTTAGGCGAATTATTCGTTGTCCCCGGCTCCTGCTTCGCATGCAACAGATGATGCGGATGCACGGTCGTCTGTATCGTGTCCTGGGTCTGCTGCGTCGCCTCGGCCAAACTCTTCAGGCTACCATTCAATAAAGTATGGTTAAGTTGAGAAGCGTCTATAACCGGTGTCGGTATACCCTGTGCTTGAAGAGCTCTTTTCATGAGAATCTCGTTGCATTCTTCTGCCGTTAATTGGATAGGGCCGATTGGAGTCATGAAAGGTTTAGCTGCTAAATTCGTTGCTGGAAAAGAAAAATTGTAAGTTGAGTATTTTGTGTCATCATCAGCCAAGTGCCAATCTCGGTTGCATCGAAGGCTTTAGAGCCCGGGGGTTCACACTCCAACTTCTCCTTTTTTAAAGAAACGGCACCGTACTACGTATCGACGCGTCCGCAAAGCAAAATTACGTCGATACGTGCGATTTTGCTGCGATTATACTTCATGCTTCTTGCCTTTTCTGTACAATTCACGCCTTACACTATTTATAAACAATCTTGCAATTTGTTATTTTTTGATAGGTTAACATGAACGTTACTATTTGTGTGGGCAACGTTAATTGTTGCTACTCACATAACCAGATTTTAAATGAAATACTTCAATAATTTCATTTTCAGAAGATAATAGGTAACATACATGAAATATTTTATATTTAAGGTGAGTAAACTGAATTTAATACTAATTACAGCATACTTTTATAATGCATGGCATATCAAGGTTACGAGATAGTGAGTTCATTGTACATTCAGATATTTATAACATTATTAACACACTTGTCCTAGTTAAAATTTAAAATCAATCCCTATTTCCCTTGGTCACGGCATCACGCGTGAAATGCTGGACCGATTCCGCTAATTATTTTCTCGTTGTCTTTATTATTGTCAAGAGAAAGTTCTTATGATCGAAAATTTTGGAAAATCCACGGGAATAATCGGCACTCGGGTGACGCTAGTTACCACTAATACACTAACAGCTAGTCTTATTTAAAATGACAATAAAGTTGCGCGTTTGATTGCAATAGAAAAATTGAGTGTTCACGGTCCTACCAACACCTTTGGGGCCTAAGTCAACCTCACGTGCTATTCGGTGTACTTGCTAAACAACAGACGAGACTGGCGCAGGCTGTCCTCTCAGGGTTGCAAAGTCAGACGGCAGTCCTTCCGGAAAAGTCGATCAACCAATCAAAAACGGACCCCAGGCTCCATGGGGCAAACTTTAGATGCAACTGGGAAATCGCTTTGAGGATAATGATGAATTGATAATCTCAAAAGGAAAAAAAAGGGAACAACCCAATATTTCTATGTAATTTTCTGTAGGATTCCAATTTCGACATTCCATACGTACAGTATCGTAGCTGAATTTTACCAACTTTGCCGTGCAGTTGGTCAAATGAAGTTACGACACTATACGTAGAGAGTGTCAATTTTTATGGCAGTCTGAATAATTCAATGAAACTTTGAAACAATTAGTGAGCTACCTTTTCCTATAGATTTAAATCAGAAAAACTGAACATCTAGGACGGAGCTTATACCCGCGACCAACTTAAACCCCCTTTCAGGGGGAATACTCTGTCCAACTTAGCTACCTCGGCACGTCCTCGATATTCGAAATTCTCTATGTCTTAGGGTGACTCCCTAAATGGACTGATCAAGTCTTGAATGGACGATGGCCTAAAAATTCATTAGAAGTCGCTAAACATTCAGGTTTCAGCATGAGAATATTATATTTTTTCAATTAAATTTTTAAGCATTTTGTATGCTTACTTTTTCTAAAGATTTAGATCGGACAAAGAGAACATCTAGAACTCAGCTGATCAGAGCATTCCCCCTGTAAGGGACTGGTCGCGGGTTCAAGTCCCGTTCTAGATGTTCTCTTTTTCCGATCTTAATCTTTAGAAAAAGTAAGCATACAAAATGCTTAAAAATTTAATTGAATTAATTAGGCGGAGTCATCAAAAAACAATGTTTAAAAATGACTGTAAAGTTATTCATTGTTTCCGTAGTTCGCAAGAATTACGTTAGATGGCTCCAGCGTCGCCTTAAGACGTATATAATATATCGGAGAATTTCGAATATCTGGGACCTGTCTAGATAGCTCAGCTGGTCAGAGCATTCGCATATCATTGTAAGGGACTGGTCGCGGGTTCAAGTCCCGTTCTAGGTGTTCTCTTTTTCCGATCTAAATCATGAGAATATATCTCATGCTGAAACCTAAATTTTGTAAGCTAACACCTTATAAGATTCACTTACAGTGCTCACCTTGCGTTTATCGAAGCGAGGACACAATACGGTCATTGACCTCCCACCCGTTAGACACATATTTGACATCGAACTCAATTTACATACACTCAAAGCACTACCTACATCTGTGGTTCGAATAATTACATGCGTGCAATAGATTGCATAGTGATTAATGTTTATTTGGTACAAAAGACGCCAAATAAGTCACTAAAACAAAAACTGTCTTGTCAACAGTTTGAATCACCGAAAATAAAATCAAGAGCGTTGGTAGCTTAGTGGTTAACGAGTTAGCCCGCAATTGGGCCCAATGAAAGAAATTCAAAGTTTCCAAAGTAAATTCATGATATGTAAGTACGTAAAACGCACGAAATACGAAAGGATAGCTGTAGTTCGTGTTTCGTGCGTGCCCGACGTTTCGCATATATAGTCAACGTCAAAAATTGATGATCATATCCAGGTGTCAAAAGTATGTAATGCTATCAGAACGTCAAAAGCAAGTTTGTGTATTGCGACAAAGTTTCAAAAGTTGATGATGAGTACAAAGTGGCCATGACGTTCAAAATTGCGCGAATGTATTTATGAGTCGATGGATAACAGAAGAGTGACAGTCCGGCTGAGATCGGTTTCGTATAGAGCGTTCTCTCTGTCGTACATTGGACTGATAGTTTGATATACCTTTTTTTTTTTTTTTTTTCGTGCGGAAATCCCTTCGGATACCCCCCGCCGGCCAGCGGAGGCGGTTATGTCGGGCTTGAACCGACTAAAACCGCACGCCGTCTCGGGTCTGCAGACGCCGGGGTGTAAGGTTGCCCATAGAGCATATCCCTCGCACCCCGACTGACCCTGGGCCATCTCCGGTTTCGAGATGGCCCCCTCGGGTTTGGGAACCACGGTGTCCCCGTCTTGCCCCGGTTTGGGGAAGGGGCGCTAGTCGCCCAACCGTCCCGGCCTGCTTCTGCTGGGGTGACAGGTGTTGATATACCTTTATTTCAAACTGTCAGCACGATGTGCGATAGAGACTAGAACGCCCTACAAAACTGAAGCAAGTCGATCTTACCGTCTCTCTTCTTCCCGACGTGCCATCTCAAGCGCCTAGTACTGTATTAATATTTCTTCCATTGGTCTACTCTCCTTTTATTTGGTGTCGAAAATCACGCTGAATACAAAAGGTTCATTTATGTTATGATTAATGTCATATACCTCTACCATTGTGCGCTATAGCACCTGATCCCCCGCCTTCCGCCTCCAGTCTATGCCAACTATATTTTAATGGACAGTAAAAAAATATCCATATTTAATTATTAAAAACCTCACGCCTTTTTCCCTCCGGGGTAGGCAGAAATAACGGCCCACCATCTGCTTCTGTCCTTAGGTACCCACTTCACTAGGTTCCTCTAAGTGAGTAGGTTAACACATTGCAAAGTTAAGTCATACTAGCCAGGTCAGTCTTAGGATGGGTGACCATTCTTAACACATTTATCGGATCGGAGATTACGTTAAGCCGTTGGTGCCGGTTTCATGCTAACGTCTGTGGTAGTCGTTACGGGTAGTAAGAGCCCTAAAAAGTCCGACAACTGGCTTAACCACACAACTTCGATATCGGCAATGGGTTGTGGAAGTCAGATGGCAGTCGCTGTCCGGAAATTATTGAAGTTCAGCCACTTCGTGTTAGACTGAAAGTCGACAACTGAGTTGGGAAAATGCTTGGAGGATGATGACTATTGTAGCTTCCTCTACTGTCATTAAATCTTTCATGCAAGCCCACCTGTTTTGAGTGCTTTTGACCTGCCCTTTTTCAATATGCTATTAATTTGAACAGTGTGTACTTTGCGAAGACAACAGTAATAAAAAAAAATGAATTATATTTAAGGTTTTGCCACATTAAATGTCAACATTTCTTGCAACTTTTTGTTAGATAATGAATGCAGAATCATTCTAAAATGCAATAGTTATTCGTAGCTATTAAAAAAATATATATTGTTTCCTCAAGCAACAAACAGATACTGTAGACAGAAGTATCTGTATTGAATACTAGCTGTGCCCGTGACGTCGTCCGCCTGGACTTATAACTGTAGTTTTTTTCCATGGAACCCTAGTACTTATTCTATGCTAATATTATGAAGAGGAATGATTTGTTTGTAATCTATAAACTCTGAAACTAATTCACCAAATAGCCATATAGCCCATACCAAAGTAGCATTCTAATAATGCTACTTTTATCCCGATATTCCCAAAGGGTTATGTGAGGAACTCACGGGGTTAAATCTTAAACAAAGGTTACAAGGAATTGAAGTAACATTAGCGGGCGGTGCGGGCAATTTATAAGTTGGGCCCAAGAGTCTCCCTCCGAGAAAAGTTCAAAGAAATAAACATTCTAACTGTAGTTTCCCAATATATTTTTAAAAATCTTTTGTATGTTAGAAGAAACATTTCCAATTTTTTAAGGCTTTGTGATATACATAACGTAAATACTAGACATAAAAACAATCTTGTGGTTTGTAATAGTCGACTCCACAAGATTAGTAATTCCTTTCAGGGTAACTGTATACGCTTCTACAACAAGCTTCCTAGTGAAATGAAGAATCTACCTCTTCATAAATTTAAAAGCCAAATTAAAAGTAAACTCTGCCAAAAAGGCTACTATAAAATTCAAGACTATTTAGACGATAAACAAGCTTGGATATGAACTGTTTGCTCTCTCTCTATGCTACTCAAATGGAATATTGTACTTAGGTTAAGTAAATATGTTTGTAAATAGACCAAAAAAAAACAGCCCGCTGAGTTTCTTGCCGGAGTCTTCTCAGGACAGGGCCGCGTTTCGAACCGGTGGTCCATTTGCCAAACATTAGATTATTTATTTTTTTATGACGTTTTGTAAGTGCCTTATTAATGGTCTATGCAGAATAAATGGTTTTTGACTTTGACTTTGACTTTGACTTTGACTAGTCTACTACTACTAGAATGTTACTTCACGCCTCCCACTTTAGGGAGAGGTGGCAAGAAAAACCCAGCGAGGGCTTATTATTGTTAAATTATAATAGAAGAGAAACAACCTACTGGTATGTCCATATCACATTATTCAAATATATGAAATGTTGGTTTTCAGCTAATCGTCTATAGAGGATTTATAACTGTTAACGGATTGGACCTTCACAATACTTTTAGGAAGTTTGTTCCACATATCAAGTATATAATTTTTTAGAGAGTGATAGGTCATCATTGCCCCTTAGTGTTAGTAGCTGCATAATTAGTTTAAAAAATCTGATCCATCTACTCACTTTGTATAGTAGCTGTCTGGTTTTGCTGTGATACCCTATTTAACGTATGTGCAGGTGCATCATTGACTACAAACATAGCTCTTCTGCCCGTTAATGGTGTGCCTGTTGTCACAACTCTTGTCAGTTGTGCACCAGAGTTTGACACTGCTACGGTTACTGCACCAACTTTCTCTTGGACTAGGGGCTTGTTTGTGGACATAACAGTCAGAGTTGTCTCTGGGGATACCTGAAAATGATTTTCATAATGGTTAGAAATTTATGTTGGTTTTTGAAGCTTACCTATTTATACACACAAAATATGCCTTTTTTTTTTTTTTTTTTTTTCGTGCGGAAATCCCAAAATATGCCTAGACTCTTCTATTTGTGAATTACACAATTGTATCTCACATGGAGATTGAACACAAAATACTAAACATAGTGTGTGTGTGTGTGTGTGTGTGTGTGTGTGTGTGTGTGTGCGCGTATACCCATCGAATTCTCGCGTTCCCATTGAACCAGTAGTGCTTATAACTCAATGACCGATGAAGGCATAAAATAATATAATGATAAAAATTATAAATACAATTATAATATGTAATAAGAAGAAAACGTAAAAATTACTTCTAGTGTGTAACCACCATGTGGCACCATTGGTCCAAAGTGGTGTGACTTACCAGTTACTAGTTATACAGTTATACTTTAAAAATAAGGGATGATGACTAATTTGTTTTTTTGTCGAAAATGTACATTTTATAAGAATATAATTATTTGCTAAAGTGAAATATTCTTATAACAAATAACATAACATAACTTCACGCCTGTATCCCCGAAGGGGTAGGCAGAGGTGTATTGCACACCCACGATTCGCCAGTTATGTTTAGGTCCCAATGTAATAGGGGGCGAACCTATTGCCATCTACCGGGCACATGACTAAGCGAGCGATAATCTACATTTTTTATACACACATCACTACGAAAATTAAGAGGTGTGTGCCCGGGGCGACTGGGGATCGAACTCGAGACCTCGTCTCGGCAGTCCGTTACGTACACCACTGGGCTATCGCCGCTTGTGCTGCTTACAAATAGTCTTAAAAATATCTGATTCTGAAGCCACCCAAAAACACTCAATATATAGAGACAAAATCGTAGAAGTGTCGTCACTACTACGCAGCGCGTAGTGCAAATGTATGGAATGTAAGATATCTCACAAGTGTCTCAGTCTACGTTGCGTTAACATGTGTATGTATGTATGTAACAATTAAAATTAATTAGAAATTTATAAGGAATCTAAAAGTTATAAATTATGACTTAAAGTGATTGCTTATATTGTGACTCACAATATCAGCAATCACTTTAAGTCACAATTTGTGACCTATTTTGGGGACTAAAAATAATGAAGAATCATAGTTTCTGTTTATTTAGCCAATATATTATTTTACAATGCATAATTAAAATAAAATCCGTTCCCGCAGGGGGAACGCACAGGTAGATTTCGTGAAGCAATTAGTATTATTTTATATATATTTTTTTTTTTTTTTTCTTTTTCTCGAAAACGGTAAATTTGAGCAAAAAACGTTTCGGACATTTATTTTAGAGCAAAAAATAACCTATCGGTTAGAAATATTTTTTTGCCTCTCTATGACCTATGCTTCTTCTATGACCCACGCCGAGCGCATTTTTAACATGTTTAATTTTTTTTTCTCGAAAACCGTAACTTTTAGCGAAAATCTTTTCAGACATTTATTTTAGACTTAAAAATGGCCTATCGATTAAAAATGTTTCCGACGGCAAGAATGTTCACCGGTTAGAAGTTATGATTTTTTTCCGAAAAATTTTGGTTTTTCCCCCCTCCACTTTTAGTTAAAGTTTAATCTTATAGGTTTATAATTAAAAGTTGTTGGTATTCATGTATACTATGGGATACAATTAGAACGGTTCGAATATCTTTCATGGAACATGAAATTTTGAGGAAAAACTGATTTCACAAAAAGTGAGGCCCTACCGTCCCCTTAGGGCGGATTCCACCCGTTCACGAACTTAAACTAAGTTTACACCCAAGCAATTTTTGACCGCAGTTTGAAAGCGATCGGGGCAAAAATGCGACCGTGAGAGTGCCGCAAATTTTGGGAAGTGGAACCATACATACATATATAAACTTTTTGACCAGTGGTCATTTCAGACTCAGGGGGTCATAACTAGACCTCCTATGAAGATTTTTTTTTTAAATTCGACAGTAGTCAAGAAACCAATAGGTAAATCGATTTCATCGAAATCTACCTAAAAGAAACAAGTTGAATTCCTGAGACGAGCTCAGCCGAATACAAGGGTTTTTTTTTTCTTTCTTTATCTTCCAATGGGTGAACCATTGCAAGATAAAAGTACCAGTACGAATCTATTACCGAAAACAGCAACTCGATAGCTCATCTCCTTCATACCCAAAACCGTGACAGAAAATTGGCAACGACGACGTCGACGACAACTCGATAGCAATAGGGCTTTTCTAAAGAAAATCCCTAAAAACTAAGACATTAAGCAGTATTGGTAAGAATCTGACGACCATGTCATCATCACTATTTCTTTGAAGGACTCGATGTGAAGACCTACTTTATGGATTCTTGCCAAAATAAACCAAAGCTGAAAATAAAACAAATTTTTTCTCAATTTTTAAGTCATAGTTACAGCGAAAAAGATATGAGCCCCAGAAAAAAAAGACGTGAGCTGTTTAAATTATCAACTAATAAATCTGGTTCTCGGCTAACTAAGGCAGTCCTCACATTCCTTCTTATAAAGTCTTTCGGTTAGGGCAGAATGTGTCTTTCATCCTTAATTCCAGGGTCAAAACAGCGCAGGATATTGTCTGGTGCCACTGTATTAAGCCTGCCTGAAGGCTATTTGATACACGTGGCAAGCATAGTGAAGGAGATGGTGTTCATTTCACGGGCTGCTGAACAATAAGCATACATAGGCGCAGTACTTCCAAATCAAGGACTGGTACCACCGAAAAGAAGTCTAGATTGCTCTTTGCCGCATGAAGAATCGGAAGACTGTCGGTGCCGTTAGAGTCCTCATCGAAGCCTGGAAGGCGATGGGTCCTCGTGGTTTGAAAATCCTTACATACCTTTTCAATCACATACTCTTCACAGGGAAGATCCCAAGCTAATGGAGGTTGAGTATCACTACTCCAGCTTTCAAAGGCAACTACCGCCGGATAAAGGTTATGGTCTAGACCATGAAACTCTTGGAGAGCAAAATAAAATGGAGTCCCGGATCAGACAGGAGTTTACACTCGAGTGTCTGGTTAGGTTTCGCCCCGGTCACGGGGCCTTGGATCCGGTCTTATCCCTAAGGATTGTCACGAAGAATTACAGGACGAAGCATACCCCTCTGTATTGCCTGTTTCTGGGCATACAGATAGCTTTGACTGTATTCCTCGTGCCATGATCTGAAGGGCCAAGGAGTCCCAAAATCTTATATTGATAATGATATCAATATAAGATTTTGGGAATCATGGGGCATTTAATGTCGATGACGACATTACATGCCCCATGATTCCGTGGTTCGGTCCGTTGGCGACACGAAACCCTTCCATCACCATCGGGATACATCAAGGATCCGTCTTAAGTCCATTACTATTTAGCGTAGTATTAGACGTAGGACAGCATTATCAACTGGTTCTGGTGGATGCAACAATTGCGACGAGTAAAGACGTGGAAAGAGGTGCTTAAGAATGGCCTGAGGACCGAGAACTGGGTGTTAAACTCTACAGATGCCTCACCTGTTCGTACAGGCGATAACTGGACCAAGCACACAGACCAGGTTAAGTATTTATTTGAGATCTGTACTTCACGCGACTGTTGACATTTAGTTTTTACTCGTCCACTTCGCACGGTCTTGGACATCCGGAAGTAGAAACCGTGGTATGTGTCTCGAAGGAACCCCTTTGGAACGCAGTATCCACCAAATCATCGGCCGAGGAATACAGTCGAATGCCTGCTGCATGTCCAGAAAAAGATTATTTTTGTCCTGTATTACTCCGCGACCAATGCGAAAAAGCACATAGAACCTCCTCTATGCAGATGATATAGTGCTTATTAGCAAGTCTACGGATGAGTTGCAGCAAACTTTGGAGCAGTAAAAATAGCATTAAAGGGGGCGGGACCTCAGATCAGTAAACAAAGGACCTAATATCTACACTGCAATTTCAGTGACACAAGCACTGACAACATGGTTGCCCTTGTTGGCACTCCCTAAAACAAGGTCGATCATTTCAAATAATTTGGCGCAATCATTACCGACGCGACGATTGAAGCAGATATAACCAACTGAATAAAGACCAGCTGGGCCAAGTGGAAAGAGCTCACAGGAGTGTTATGCGACAAGTGAATGGCAGTACATATCAAGGGCAAAGTGTACAAAACCGCTGTAAGACCAGCCATACTGCCATTCCCAAGCTAAAAGGCAGCTAAGTGGCTTCTGGTCAATTTTCACATCTTAACTTTAAACAAATATTTATTTACATTAATACAACTTTATTCTAGTAAATGCTCAATAATATATCCATCATCTGATATATGAAAGCATAATTGCATATTTATAGAAAATACTAGCATAGGTTTTAAAATATGCCTTCATTTTTCAGCTCAAGCCCGAAATTTGCATTTTCACTTAGCTGCTTTTTAGTTTGAGGACGGCAGCATAAGCACGGTGCCGAATACTGGCCCCTCAAAACCAATAAGAGGATAAACTACATGTTGCTAATATGTGAATGCTCCGATGGGCAGGAGTTTTAACGTTGCTGGACCATGAATGAACCATATCCACATCCATAGTAGCTTTTGGGCATCTGTGGTAGCTTTTGGGTGAAACCAGACACCTTACCTACAAATTAAATGGTGTGAACCTGACAGAGGTCAAAGCACAAGCAGACCTGGGAGTGAAAATTGCAGATGATCTCAAATGGGAAGAGCACATAAGCTCGATAGCTAAAAAAGCAAATAGCTTAGTCTACTTAGTAAGGAAGGCCTTTGGAAACCTGACACCTGACATGATGCTAAAGATTTATAAGACATACATAAAACCCATCTTAGAATTCGCATTCCAAGTCTGGAGCCCATACTTTGCAAAAGACTTACAACTACTGGAGAAGGTGCAATGCAGTTTCACAAAGATTGCCAGACAACTTAAGGGACGACCTTATGAGGAAAGACTAGAACTACTTAAGTTGACATCTCTGAAGGAACGTTGTGAGCGGGGAGATCTGATAGAGACTTACAAGATCTTGCATGGACACTATAACTTGCCGGACCTCCAGAAAATGCTTGTGTTTAATACAAATGATCGGCTGAGGGGTCACCAAAACTCTGTACCAGCCTATTCAGTAATAATCCACACAAGCACTTCTTCAGTAACAGAGTGGTTAAAAATTCGAATAAACTGCCTGATGATGTCATATCAGCACAGACGGTCAACCAATTCAAAAACAAGCTGGATACATTTTTAATAAAACAGAAGAACAAGGCCTAGAAATAGGATACAGGCAACTATCAGTTGTAACTGCCTGCCTGATTGATTGCAATTGCAAACCAATTCCAGAAAAGTTATTGCAAAGCAGACTTAGATGTTACGTGAACATAATGCACCGACCACCCCTACACATGACACATAGTACGAGTACCTGACATGTTCCTGGCGCCAAAAAGACGAGGAGGACCCCGAATTACATGGAAGGCTGCAATAGATAAAGATGTGCAAAATGCAAATATTACCAAGACAAACAGGGACCGAGTTTCCTTGTGATGAAAAACTACGACCGGTGACCGCAAATAATGGGATAATGGCTATGTCAAGAGAAAAAGGGGGAAATCATCCATGATCCCATGACCAGGTGAAACTCAAATTGACACTCCGAGAGTGTACACTGTCAGATCCAGAACACAATTATCCTTAGTATGTATTAACATAACATAACATAACTTCACGTCTGTATCCTCGAAGGGGTAGGCAGAGGTGTATTCCCTGTAATATATGGACAATGTATTATTCTAATAAAATTATGATAGAACCGATTATCAGGTCTGTTAACTTTGATCGTAATATTCAACAGTCTTTAATTTCTTTCGATATAACAACTAAGTTTGGATGTTTGCAGTAAAGTTATGAATCACATAAGACACTGACGAAACTTTCAATGCATTTATCAAAAGAAAAGAAAAGAGAAAGTTTTACAGTACTTTCTTCTTTACACTTGTCTAAGTAGATGGGAAACCTAGGCCCACATAACATGGATTTTTATAAGAGTCCGCTAAATGTCTCACTGTGTTAGGGCCTTGCCATTACGTACCTAGTTGATGAACCACTTAAAACTCCTGTCCCATCTGCAGGTTTATTACAAAGTAGTCAAGTATGACCAAAAAGGTACTTATCATTATCTTATGTTAAACGAAGTGTCTATGATTTTCCTTACCTTCAACAAGGTGACAACTATGTTAAGTATGATAAAGTAAATTCATGTTCGATTCCAAGGTTAGACAAGCTATAAACAGAATAAGAACTTTCTTTCATCACTTCCATCAAATGGTTATAGTATGGAATATAAGTATGATCCTTATTAGTGGAACAAATTGCTAGCACCAATTTAAACTTAAGTAGAATTTTTTTTTTCCTTTATTGATGATAAATACTTACTAGCTATAAAAATAACATTGTTTACATATTTTAAACACTCATTGTGTTCAAAATCCAGATTCTAAGATATTCAAATCACAACCTCATTAAAAAACATACAAAACAAAATATTTCAATGAAATTTCATAATATTTATAACATTGGTTTTTAAATATATATTGGCAAGGGCATTCATTGATAATAGATTGATATCTTATTAGAACAAAATATTAATGTCTCGTTTGAAAGTTTTAATTCACATGGCATCAAATGCTATGCATTTTGAAATGTGTGAAAGTTAATTAGCATTGATACCCAACTTCTAGAGGCACTCAATTTTGGTTTATGTAGTTGAATCATAGTCTACAAGAATTACACTTACCGTATTCCCTAGAGTATAACTCAAACTGCTAGGTGTCTCCACCTCGCCCTTAGTAAGGTCCGCAGAACTCGTAAAGCCCCACGAGTAACCGAAGCCCGAAACATTATTAGGTGTTGGCATACACATTTTAAACACTAAATATAATTCATCACATTAGAAAATAAAAATCACTAACACCACTCCACTATTTTGATAGTAAACAGAATCCTCATGACAGTTTTATCATTACGAACATGTATGTACGCTTTCACAACTACAAACGCACAACGCACCCATTGATATTAAATGCCGACAGTATCGTAATATCTATGAAAATTCATACTTTCACATACTATTAATGACCGACGGATATCAATTTATACGAAATAAACTTAGTAAATTGGTTTATTCAACCTAATTTAAAAGGCGGCACAAGACAACGACGCTACTACGAGGATTGACACGCACATTATTTTTAATAAACGAAGACATAATTTGTAAACTGAAAACATAGTTACACCTCATAATGCTATTTTGAACCTATTGAATACTATAAAATATCTGAAAGTTATCTAAATTCCTTAATTTCATGAAAACAATAATTTAGTCGCACACACAAAAAACCCAGACGCCATTTTATTCAATTGTTTATGGTCAATTAATAGTTTTTTTTTTTAATGAAACTCTTCCTAATTCAATATGTCATTCTCTTAATAGTCATAATATATCATATCAATGAATCTAAATTACCCACTCCGCCTACAATCACAATTAATGCTATTATACCAACTCATTTTTTATTCATGTCATAAAAATAGCTTAGCCCTATAAGTATAACTAAATATTTCAACGACTCAATTTAAACTCTTTATTTACAGAACTCTTTTTTACTCTTTATTTACAGAACCTTTAAACTACTTATGGTTTCCAACATACACTTGGTTTCTAATAAATAATATAATACGGTACATATATAAAAAATAGTATAATAATAATAATGTTGAGAACAGTTGAGAAGGTGGATTGGGTTGCAATGTGTAGTTCTATGGATGTAACATGTAACACTTGTAACTGTCTATTAGTTGTATTGTAGCACTTGTAACCGTGTCAGTAGGGTTCTTTTCGTGGATGGAGTTCTCACTGGCTGGTTCTCTCTTTGTATAATCTTTACTAAACTTGTATGAGTGAGTATATGATAGGCGTTTTGTTACTGCCCTGCTGCGAAATATTTAATGATTGTAATCCTAATTTTCATTTTATACTTGCAAATGATATTATATAAATCACAGTGATGTATTAAAGAAGAAACGAATAAAGCAACTTTTGTGAGAGAGATTATG
Source organism: Cybosia mesomella (assembly GCA_946251805.1). Lineage (NCBI taxonomy): Eukaryota > Metazoa > Arthropoda > Insecta > Lepidoptera > Erebidae > Cybosia > Cybosia mesomella. The sequence goes on along the minus strand of OX276398.1, from coordinate 8,112,329 downwards.
TACGTTTACTAAAAGTGTTTCAATAGTTTATTTTTGAATAACTAAACGGTTATCAGCTATTTCAAGCGATGTCAAAATAAAATCGGATTTGTCAAGTCTATTTCACTGTAAAATTCGTGAGGTGAGCGCGGGAAACTCGTATCGAAAGGGCGCCTTTTTAAAACCTAAAATTTTTAAATCGTTATTTTATTATTTATTAAGTTAGTTTCCTTTTTTTGCTGTGATGGGGAAGAAAGGAAAAGCAAAAAAAAGAAAGAAAGATGAAAATTCGTCCTTGGTGTCCTCTGAAGACGACGGTGGAGCCTCAAGCTCTTCGGAGGAGTCTGTACCACCGGTAGAGAAGGATAAGTATCGGGAGTTCAGAATTCCTGACTACATTAGGTCTTATCCTGAAAACGGAGGCAATTTCGAATATGTAGTGTTTTTGGAAAGTGTCGACTTGGTCCCGATTGGAGATAGAGACATGATGTCCCTTTCATCCAGCATTAAGAAATACAACAAAGGCGTTAAACAATTATTACGCATGAACCGTTACAAAATTGGTGTTATTTTTGAACGTCCTGGCTTAGCCAATGCAGCCTTAACTAATCGGAAATTTTTGGATAATTATAAATTGAAAGCCAGTATTCCTGCAGCTGCTACGGAAAATACAGGTGTCATTATGCATGTTCCAATTGACCTGAGCAACGAATACATTTATAACGCTATAACTAGCACAAAAAATATTATTTCTGTCCGAAGATTCATGCGTCGCACTATTTCAGAAGGAGGAGGGGTGTCCTTTCAGCCTACGAAGACGGTGTCCATCACATTCTCGTGTGCAGCGATACCTGATAGTGTCGACCTGAACAGCTGGCGATTTGAAGTACGTCCATACATTCCACCAGTAAAACAATGCCTGAAGTGTTTAAGGTATGGTCATATAGCTAAATTTTGTAAGAATGCTCAAAGATGTTCCATATGTACAAAGGACCATAATTATAAAGAATGCCAAATACCACAAACTGAGGCAACATGTTGCCATTGTCAAGGCAAACATGTAGCTATTTCGTCACAGTGCCCAGTCAAACAACAAAAAGTGGAAGAAAACAAAATAGTATATTATGCAACTAGTGAATAAAGGACGGATTTAAAGCGAGGGCCGTAGATGAGTCACGAGCAAGTGAAGGATTCTAATGATTGAATCACGAGCGCAGCGAGTGATTCAACTGTTAAAATCCTGAACGACGCGAGGGATTCATGGCCCTCGATATAAATTCGTACTATAATCAAGAGTTGCATACTATACTTTATACCATGACTACGAGAAAAGACATAATTTAAGCGAAAATAGAAATTTAATCAAGAAATAAGAATTGTTACATTAATTGAAATGGACATTAAAATTAGAGCAATGACTGAAATTAAGCGTAATTTTCTTATTATTATCATTAGAGTGGTCAACTTGTGAAACAATATTTATTTCTTGTCGATGGTCCGAAGTTTCTGCTGGAGGAAACTCTGGGGCATCTTTGGACGTTGAAGGGCGTGGAGTCCATGGGTCTTCAGGTTTCTTTAGGTTTATGCTGCTTGCTATCTGAAGGCTGCGTTTCGATTTATTTTCGATACAATCTTCGATATAACCTTCAGCCACGGTAGTGGACTTCCATCCACCATGTCGCTTTAATTCCGTCATATCTGCACCAGTGTTTGCTAATAACGTGGCAGAGGTTCTTCGGAGAGAATGCCCTGTATACATCTCGGGATTTGGTAGCTTTAAAAATGTTGCAATGTCTTTTGGCATGGAACCAATTTTATTTATTCCAATTGGATTTTTTGTACATTTATTTTTAGAATAGAACAAAAAGAATCTATTATTGTTTGTATTCGGAGGACGAAAGCTTTGATACTTTTCTACGATTTTCATGTAATCATCTCTGACTACGAAGGTTCGGTCGATTTTCGTTTTTGTATCCTTTATAGTAATCAGTAAAGCAGTGTCAGAGATCGTTTGCACGTCATCCACTGTCAGTTTAACAAGCTCATTTGAACGACAGGCTCCACTAATGCCGAGAATTAACGCAACCTGCAAACAAAGATAGAAAAACTGTTACAAAATTGATGTTGATAGGTTTACAATTAAATAGTTCTAAAATACCTACTTGTATTAAGCAAGATTTGTTGAAGATTACTTACTTTTACTGCCAAAAATTGCGAGTCTGGCGCTTCATTCAAAAAGCGTTCAACATTTGGAGCGGTAAAAACCAGGGATTTTTTCGGTTTATAGCCTTCTGATAGCCTTTTAAGGTAGGCTTGCAAGTTTGAATATGTTTTTATATCAATGTTATTCCTTGTTTTTACAGTACACCGCAACATAGAATATATACTCCATAATGTCGATGACTTCCTTTTCTTCGACAGTTCATTAAAATAAGTTAAGAAAACAGACTCAGAAAATGTGCCCGAAGCTTGATTTTCATTTTTCCATTTACAAAACTCATCGTAAGTTTTGATGTAAACCAGCCGTGATTTGTTGGGTAGCAAGTTTTCGACAATATCGGCTGCCCTCTCTTTCATAAATTCAGGTGTTAACACAATATCTTCTTCGTCACTTGAATGCATAATCGATTTATTATAATTCAATCGTTTTATTATAAAGTAACACTAAACTTTGTATCCGTACAGTTCACAGTAAGTATTTGAAATGGCGCCATTCACAATTTTTTTTTCTATAAAGGCAGCAAAGAACACAAAACAGTTTTTAATCTAATGCCAAACTCCTTGTCGCAAATATCGACCAATCAAATCTCGAGAATTTATTTGCACCAAAGAGTTTTGAATTTCGAATCTTAGCGCAAGGAGTTTGTGTAAGCATTGAAATAAAGACCGGATATATTTTTGTGTTCCAAATTCAAACACCAAAATAGTGAATAAAAACAAAACAGTGAATAAAAGGCCTTTTTATTCACTGTTTTGCGTGAATAAAATAAGCTTTTTAGAGTAGGTATGGTATAAAGAAAATTAATAAAAAATCATATGCTGATTTATTCAGTGAAAAGTCATTTCCATCTCTTTCAAAGTCCAGTCCTGCTAAACAATTACAATCACTAGTTGAAACAGAACCAATTTTAAACATTTTAATACAGACTTTAGTAACATTAATTTCTCAAAATAAAAATAATGAAAAGAGTATTTGCACTCAAAGCATAAAAGATGTTCTGTTATCAAAAATTCAGAATAACATAAATAAACCTTAATTTTATGGATCAGCTAAATATTGTACAGTGGAATGCCCAGAGCTTCAATAGTAACAAACATGCTTTTTCGTATTTTTTACATGAGTATAACATACATGTAGCTTTATTGTGTGAGACTTGGCTCAAGCCTCACATGAGATTAAGTATTAAAGGATATAATATAGTAAGATTAGATTCAGGTAATACACACAATGGTGTAGCTATTTTAATACATAACAGTTTACAATTTAGTAAAATAGATACTATATATGATGATTCTATACAAAATATAGCAATTCGTTTAAAATATGGCAATAATAAAGAAATTTCATTAGTCAGTTTTTATAGTCCCGGAAACGCTTCATTTTCTAAGTATAAGTTGGATAATTTAATTCGCAGTATTCCTGGTCCTCTCTTGGTAGGTGGAGATTTCAATGCACATCATTCGGCTTGGGGATGTCACAGTGTGAACATTCGCGGCCGAGAGGTGCTTGAAATCATTAATGACCGTAATTTGGTTTTATTAAATGATGGAGAAATGACTACTGTAGGCTCTGATAGGTGGCAAAGAAATGCACTTGATTTAACTGTAGTATCAGCTTCAATTTCATCGTCTTGTAACTGGTCTGTTCACGACGATCCTTTAGGTAGTTACCATTTGCCTGTAATTACAAGGGTACTAATTATTAACAATTATAATATCCCACATGATACAGAAACCTCAAATTTACCTAAACATTTTAATTTTAACCTGGTTGATTGGGAAATATATAAGAAGAGTGCTGATAGTTTGTTCATTGATTTTAAAATTAATCAAGATAACCCACTACAGTCATACAATGACTTAGTAGAGTTATTAAATTCTGCTATTGTTAAATCATTACCAACATATTTAAGACCTGCTACATCTTTTGATACAACGTTAGTAAATAATGTTCGTAAAAAACGCATCCCATTACCATGGTGGAATCTGAAATGTACTAAGGCAGTAGAAGACTCTAGGAATGCCTATAAAGAATTCAAGTACAATCCCACATTAGAAAAGTATATTGAGTTTAAAAAATTACAAGCACTTAAAAAGTTAGTGTTAAAAAGAGAAAGATATTTAAGTTGGATTTCTCTATGTGAGTCATTTAATAGAACTACTCCATTATCTAGAGTTTGGCAAATTTCTAAAAGATTTAATAAATCATTTACACCTCCATGTAACACTATTTCTCCTTGGGTATTCGATTTTCTAAAAAAATATACTCCAGATACAGTTGAAAGGCCATTCCAATCAATTCCTAATGAAATAAAAGTTTCAGGGCATTATGCATATCTAACTAATCCATTTTCTGTTCAGGAATTACAATCTGCAATATCATCTAGACGTGATTCAGCTTTTGGCCTTGATGGAATACCATATAAAATGTTAAAAAATGTATCAATTAAGGCACTTTCTGACATACTAAGTGTTTATAATTTACTCTGGCAGGAAATGATCATCCCCAATGAATGGAAAACAGATTGTCTCATCCCAGCTCTCAAACCTAACAAAGTAAGACACAAAGCAGAATCATATAGGCCAGTAGCATTAACATCATGCATGGGAAAAACCTTTGAACAATTAATTAAACAAAGGCTAGAATTTTATATAGAAAGTAATAGTCTATTACCATCTAATCAATTTGGCTTTCGACGTGGTTGCTCAACTAGAGATAGCATTTCCCATTTGCAATTAGACATATACAATTCTAATAAAATGGACAATCATTTTGTTGGTGTCTTCTTTGATGTAGTGGGTGCATTCAACAACATCAATCTGCACATTTTGTGTGTTCAACTTCGTGCCCTTGGTATTCCTGAAAAAATTATAATATGGATCTTTAACTTTTTACATGGTAGAGAAGTCTATGTTAAGGTGAATAAAAGATTAATAGGCCCACGTTTTTCATACAAAGGGGTATGTCAAGGTGGCATCCTCAGTCCATTGATTTATCTTCTATATATACATAGACTAAACATTGTACTTGGTCTTGAAGTGGCAAATTTGCAGTTTGCAGATGATTTGGTTATCTATGCTTCAGGTTCAGATATAAGTTCTGTTGAAAGTATTCTAAACACAGCTTTAACTCGGCTAAAGAACTATTTTCATTATTTAAACTTAGATATTAGTCCAGAAAAATCTAAAGTTGTAGTCTTTGGAGAGTGCGAAACAGTCCTAAATATTTATTACAATAATTGTGTTCTTCCAATAGTGAATGAAGTGAAGTTTTTGGGTATAATTTTTACAAGCAACCTCTCATGGACTAAGTATGTTGATTATCTGTTAGGTAGAGCTAATAAAGCATTTAATTTCATAAAGTCACTGTCAATTGCAGCTGATCCTAAAATTTTGCTGATGCTTTATAAATCTTTAGTCCGTAGTCATTTTGAATATGGATTTTTATGCTTTGGGTCTGATCAGAGATTGGTTCATAAATTGGAGATCCTTCAAAACCACAATCTTAGATGTGTAACTGGTGCAATGAAGACAACTCCAATTAATTCACTTCAAATTGAGTGTAGCACTCCTCCTATGAATATAAGATTTCAGTTTTTAAAATCCAAATACATTCTCAAACTTTTATCTTTTGAAAATCATCCTTTACTAAAGAAAATGTTATTTTATCACAGAGTATACAGTCCCTCTAATTCCGTAAATGTCCCCTATATATTTCATGACTTTTCTAACGTAATCAGTATTGATGATCAATATCAAATTGAGAAATGTAAAGGCAGATGGCCGTGTTACTCTGGCAATTATATCAGCAAATTCTGGCCCATGGACATATACATTAAACGTGACCTACGGTCTAAAGAAGATGTCTATCAGTTAATTGCAGAGTTCCCTGGGTACAAGCATATATTTACTGACGGATCCAAAAACAATAGAAATGTTTCGCTAGCCATATATCTACCTCATCTTACTGTTGGACATGGAGTTCGGTTACCTGGAGCCATGACTATATTTACAGCAGAATCTCTAGCCATTTTAACAGCTCTGCAGTATATACAAGAAAAGAATCTTGGGCACACAACTTGGCTTGTAGCGACCGACTGCATGAGTGTTCTCATGGCCTTACAACACCCGAAACTGGACGCCAACACCGGAAATATTTTATATGAGATTCGGACTTTATACGCCTATCTTAGTTCTAGAGGATTTATGATAAGTTTAATATGGTCACCCTCCCACATTGGAGTAGCAGGAAACGAAAACGCAGATCATCTTGCAAGAGTTATCACTGACATTGACATCCCAAGCCCAGTGACGAGAAATGTTGCCATACCAAGTTCCGACCTGCTTACTAAATTACGTGAACAAAACACCTGTATTTGGCATGAGAACTGGCAAGAAACACTAAGAACTAAAGGAAAATGGTATGCGAAAATAAATCAAACCATTGGTTCTGCGCCCTGGTTCACCAGATCTGTTCTTCCTAAGAGCAGAATATTTTACACTACTATAAATCGTCTTAGACTTGGACATGGAAGATTCAATGCACATTTAGCCAGAATGAAAATTATAACATCGCCTGTTTGTGACAATTGTAACTTAGGAAGTGATCAGACCCTAGATCATATAATTTTTGAATGCCCTGCATATGACTTGCAAAGAATTCCTCTAATTGATAATTTATTGGAAATATTTAGAACGCCAGCAAGCATCCCGCGCGACACTCAAGGTTTGCTGGAAAATTACAGTACTTATGTACCACTGTATAAATTTATTGACAGCACTGGATGGGCAATTTGACCGTTCGGGGCGACTTATTATAAGGATATGAATGACCCGGATGATATGACCTTACTTCACAACATGAATAAGACGAATACACGGATATGACATTAAATTATTATGATTTTGACTAATTATTGAATACTGAAGACGTGGCTCTGGCCTAAAATATAAACTACTACTACTACTATAAACTACTAAGGACGAGGCTGCGGCCTTATTGACGTTTGGACAAGAAAGAAGGAAAAACTGAAGACGAGGCGGTATGGTCCAAGATCGTAGCCTGCCCGACACGGGCGAAGGAAAAAAAAAAAAAAAAAAAAAAAGTAAAATTCGTATTTCGTTTTCGTCGTTCAATAAATAAGTTATATTTCTAACGTTTAGACGTTACTGATTAAGTGAATTTTGGGACATTCACAGTTTTGAATTTATTAATAAAGAGTATAATTTAAGAATATTTGCCATGAATCCGATGTCAATGGACAAAGATGAACCATCATCGCTGTTATCGTTTTCGACCAACCATCCCTTAGAACAGTTTGTGTTGTTAGCCAAAGGAGCGAAAGGATCAGCATGTGCGGAACTCATCAAACAAGTTCTGGAAGCGCCCGGTGTTCACGTATTCGGTGAACTGCTTGAAATGCCGAATATCAAAGAGGTTATTATTTTGTTCTTTTTCTACCCTATTTATCAAATCATGCTACAATTAGTTTTGGATTTGGATTTGTTTTAGTTTTATCTATTTTATATGGTCTCAGTTTCACATAATTGCAGCATAGTCATCAGTATGTTTGTCAAGAGTCGAGTGAGTAATTTGTATAGGCATTAATTAATGTATCTTATGTTCATGAAAAGATCTACTTTGATACCAACAGCATATGGTGTTAATAGTTTTTTGTATGAAACTGCTTTCTATAAGCATATAACCTTCTTCAAAGGATATTAGGAGTCACAATTTAAGTTACATGTCATTATTGAAGAATACATTATACAAATATATGGCACATCCAATAATATGTAGTGGTGGTGGTAAACAGTTGTACCATGAATAGTATCCCTAACACTTTATAATCGTGCTGCTCACCATTGAACTCTGGCTTTCTGCTCACCAGCAAGCACACATCTTACAATTTATCTGTTGCTGCATCTGATTCGATGTCTCCCGCATCCACTCTATCCCCGCAAAATACCAAATGAGTGTTAGATGTGAATTCTTTATTTTTCAGCTTGAAATTGGAACATATGCTACTCATTTTAAAACCTTAAATTTATTCGCTTATGGTACTTACAAGGATTACCTTGAAAATAAGTCTGATTATTTAGAGTTAACTCCTGCTCAGTGTAAGAAGTTGCAGCATTTGACAATTGCATCTTTAGCGACACAGGAAAAATGTATTCCATATAGTGTACTGCTCAAAGAATTGGATATAAAGAATGTCAGAGACTTAGAAGATCTTATTATAGAAGCCATTTACGCAGGTGAGATAAGCTTTATATTTGTATTTCCACTATTTTCTAGCAGCAAAGACATACAAGGACTTCTTTAGGTAGACAGATGCCTCTTCAGATATAAACTGGCAATATGTTGTAGACAGTACTTTTTTGCACAGTAAAGTGAATTGAATTTACCGATCAACCCACATATCACTCATCAATTATGCTAGCTCTCATCTAAGTCAAGTACATATCCGGGCTAACGGGAGCAGAGATAACCAGGTGGATAGTCAGACAACGTCATCCATTTCCCCAGATACGCTTTAGAGGAGCATTTCACATAAACTACTATCATGAATGTAAAAATGTGGTCGAATGTTTGTTACTTATCACACCAGTAAAGCTGAATGAATCTGGAGGAAACTTGTAGCAGAGATAATTTGTAGTCTGATATAGCACATGGGCTACTCTTTATTTTGAGAATCTGTTCCTGTGCATCACGGGAATGGGATCAGCATTTTGTGCAGTCTGAGCCGCGATCAATAGCTATAATATATTATGCAGTAGTAAATAATTTAAATTGTAATTTTATTTTGATGTATGTTACAGACATAATTCATGGCAAATTAGACCAGGAGTGTAAGCGTGTGGAAGTAGATGTTGCATTAGGGCGTGATGCACGGCTCGAAGATGCTTCCTCCATTGCCGATGTGCTCGCTGACTGGTGTAATGCTTGCGAGACTGTACTCAGCTCTGTAGATAGGCACATACAGAGGGCCAACCACCATAAACAGAAGGCTATAAGACACCACCAGGCCATTGAACAGGAGGTTTGATAATTAACGCAATATTTTTTTTACTGTAATGTCACCTTGTTGAACATAATGTTGATACCTCTTTACTTCAGCTAAATATATTATGTTAGGCTTTCCACTGCATTGAGCGAGATCCGGCGCAACATGCTATTTAATGCAATTACTTAGAGCAACACTGCATTAGGCAGGTCCCGCTTCATTCAAATATTTTTTTATATTTACATACATACATACATGTATGTAAATATAAAAAAATATTCCTGGTTTATTCAAATAAATGGTTAATAAGTCAACATTGAGATGCACTTTCTACAAGGAACTTGCTCTACAGCTCTGTTGACAGTGCTGCAGCCCGACGGCAGTCTGTCATCTGGACCTCTAACCTTCAGAGCCTCTTCCGCCAATCACTATTTGTACCTACTTGCTGGTGAGGTTGGCTTGGGCCTGAAAGATCTTAGGTACCCACCCCAGCCGGGACGGTGGGGCGACTAGCGCCCCTCCCCCAAACCGGGGCAAGACGGGGACACCGTGGTTCCCAAACCCGAGGGGGCCATCTCGAAACCGGAGATGGCCCAGGGTCAGTCGGGGTGCGAGGGATATGCTCTATGGGCAACCTTACACCCCGGCGTCTGCAGACCCGAGACGGCGTGCGGTTTTAGTCGGTTCAAGCCCAACATAACCGCCCCCCGCTGACACGCGGGGGGGTATCCGAAGGGATTTCCGCACGATAAAAAAAAAAAAAAAGGTACCCACCCCATATGAATTGAATTAATATTATATCCAATGGGGGTGCTGATGACCCGATGGGGCCATCTCGAAACCGGAGATGGCTCAGGGTCAGTCGGAGTGCGAGGGATATGCTCTTTGGGCAACCTTACACCCCGGCGTGTGAAGACCCGAGACGGCGTGCGGTTTTAGTCGGTTCAAGCCCGACATAACCGCGCCAGCTGGCCGGCGGGGGGGTGTCCGAAGGGATTTTCGCACGAAAAAAAAAGGGTACTAAAATATTCCAATATACATTTCCAGATTGTATACATAAAGAAAACCTTGAAAACACAAGTTGAAAATGAAGAATCAGCATCAGGTGGTGGTACCGAAACTCACTCAGTACCAAAGAAGAACTCGAGCAAAGGAAAAACCCACCACCCAAGAAATGCTGCAAAGTTCTGGCAGAAGAACACATAACCACCACCTAAAACATAGATATAAAAAAAAAATTGTAATTTGTGATACTGTCTGTTAATAAACTCATAAATATGCTGCTAATAAGCTTGTTATTTTTTCTCTACCTTTAACTTACATTTTCCTACGGGAATCTACAACGGGTAGATGGCGGACTGTTGTTTTGCTTACCCCAGAGGCAGAAAGGCGTAAGTATATATAAGTATGAGAACCTAACGCAGCAATAAAATGCTATAGATACATGTTATACTTTAGCATTGTGCGCGGTTTCACCCGCGCAAGTCCTGATCTCATGGGAATATCGGGATAAAAAATAGCCTATGATACTCAGGGATAATGTAGCGTTCTAATGGTGAAAGAATTTTCAAAACCGATCCAAAACTTTCGGAACCTATTCAATGCAAACAAACAAACAATGAAATCTTTCGTCTTTATAATATTAGTATAGTTTTACAATTATACATTCAGGCTATCTACCAAATTTCTGCCAAATCCATGATCAGCCGAACTCGGAATCATCGAATCTCATGCATCCAGTCGATGCTTGAGGCAGCGAACGGGTTAACATTTTGCTAATGAGACTAAGGAAACGGCAACTGAAGAAAAGTTATAGACTGTATTATTTTCTCTTTGGTATAGATATTATACATAGATCCTACTAATATTATAAACGCGAAAGTTTGTAAGTATGGATAGATGGATGTTTGGTTACTCTTTCACGCAAAAACGGTTGACCGGATCTGACTGAAATTTGGCACATAGTCCGGCATAACACAGGCAATTTTTATCCCGGAAATAGTTTCCCATGGGTTGCGGGAACGGGATCAGAATTATACGCGGGCGGAGCCGCGGGCAACAGCAAGTCTTTAATATTGTTTCTCACAAGCAGATAAGTATGACTGTCTCAGTTGAGTTTGTTTACATACTTTAACTCGACTCCATGGCCTTTAAGACTATTTTCTTGGAACTGAGAAATTACGGAATTAAGGATCACCATTCCGTGAACACGACCATAAATTTGCACTAGACGTGGTTACAGTCTGAAAAACAGTGAAAACACTACAAATAGTAGCCAAAATTTGTGATTTTTGAAAATGAGTTCGCCTAACATTTTTTAATAGCAAACATTTCATTATATATTTAAGCGATTTTGATAGATTATAATATCAGGCGTAAGATAATATTTGAGGGCGTTATTCGTAGACAGAGAAAGACTACGGCATTATTTAACAAAATGTAAACAACTTGCTTAGCACAAGAATTGGTAATATTTTTTGTATAGATAAAAGTTCTACCTTGGTTCTAACAATAAATAACATGATTAAATATTGACATTGCAACCCAACAGCTTAAACGTCAAATGAAAGAGTAAGATAAAACTGCGAGTTGATAAGCTAGTGACCGAGAGAGCGAATCTCCGGCGAACTGATGCGGCGAGTTTACCCGACACGAAGTACCAAGCCGAGTCCGAGTCTGTGTTGTTGACGCAGAAGCGCAGCAAATAAAGTGCGCAGGCAGTGCAACGATTATCACGTTCGCAGGCCACTAAACAGTGATGTAAATAACACTTCAAACGTAATAAATCCTTAACATCAACCACATTACGTATATACGACGACAAAGTCGCATTTTAAAAGGTTTTTGAACCAAGTGTCGTGATAATTCACAACACCATAGCAACGGAACAGTGAAAAACTACGACACAAGTGACCGTCGCGTTTTACACAATGATACCGTGATACAATATCATAATAATAAATAGACAATACTGTTTTGTCAAGAGACTTTTCACTGGAGTGCCACAACTCGAGGGCCTTCGTGAATTGGATGAACAGAAAGGCAAGTACTAGGTTGCCCTTTGTTAGGTCGTTAATATTCACCTTTCACATAGGATGGCCGATATTCATGGTCAACACTGTTTACTCAATAGTTCAAAACTAAAATTTATTGATGATCTGTTGTCACGCAGCTACATTCAAATTTTTTTTTATTGTGGCTCATAAAGTATTAAATATTTTCTTTTGATTAGATTTGGCAATGAAACTATAGAAAAAAAAATATCGACTGACTATTATTTCGTTTATAAATTCAAACAATTTAAATCGATACATTCTGATTTACAATGATTAAAAAATAATGATGATCTTTCATTGTGTTCAAACGTAACATGTTATGTTTATCTGGGTTTGGTTGATGTTCTTTGTTGTTGAAGCTGTCAGCTGTTCGCACGGGGAGCGCGGGGCGGGGCAAGCAACTAGTCTAACTGGTCTGTGGTGTGGTGGCTCGCGCGCGCCTTGCATTACAGTTTTCATTACACTGCGTCACCCTCTGCTACCAGGTCCAGCCCCTTTTCATTCTTTTGTTACTGAATCCCTTCAACTGTTATTGTATACTGAAGTTATTGTAATTAACCACTATGACCAAACTTAAATGTGAAATCAGAGTTGGTTATGAGCACGCGACCAAGTTTTTGTCTATACCCCTATACACTTTACCTACCTACTTAATTTCAAAGAACTGTTGAGTGATCAAATGAAGAAAATAACAGGTAGATTACGTGAATAACCATCAGAATATGCCTATGTAGGTACCTCTATCTGTTGTTAATGTTATTTTGTTATATGCCTACGTCTAGGAATAGCTGGACGAGTGCCAGAGCCACTATATATTACGCTATGAAAAGCATCAAAATTTGGTATTATACCAATTTGTGTAGCGCAGTTTCTATAATGGAAATTATATTTACATTAACACATTGTTGCTTCAATTTCATACCTAAAATCGTTGTTTCAACAATCACATCTACATAACTTTCATTCTAACTAGTTTTATCTGGTTCGTGTAATATACCTACTACTAGTAGTAAATCAATGTTATGGCATCGCCGATTGGGAATTGCTGCAGCCTCCCTACCTACTGCGTAATAAATGAGCATAAACTGAACCGAATTAAAACATTGCGTTAAGTATTTTGAACATGAAGCATATAATATTATAGTCATTAAAAAGAAAAGTGACAAAAATATCACCTAATCAAGTCATCTAATGACGAGTAGGTATTTAAGCTATGGCTAACGAACAAATAAAGTGTGAAAACAGATTATGGCCCGTATTCTACAACGATACGCAGTCAAAGTCTCGACTTGGAAACTAGTTTTAAATAAATACAGATTGTATTCTAGAACTCAACTTGACTGGAGATTATATGAACGTTCTTAAAACCTGCACTCAAGTTTAGTTCTAGAATACAATCGGTCTTTAGACATCAAACGATACTCAGTCATGAATCTCGAGTTGAGACTAGTTCTCAAGACGAGATTCATGACTGAGTATCGTTTTAGAATACGTGCCTTAGAGTAGACTAGACTAGCGTTCACCACGCGCCCTATAAGTGTGGATGTGGACGTCTCAGCAAAAGTAAGCAAGAGAGCATGCGGCAATGATAGAGACCTAGACGGATCCCACTCGTTTATGTTCGTTCGCCTACATTCGGTTGGTGTGTACCCAGTATAACAAAACATCGGAGCCTGCATCTCTGAAACTGAAGTTAAATTCTTCGCGTAACTGCCTACGCTACAGTTATTATTGGTTTACTCACCTTGAACGGTGTAAATCTACGTTGTGTATTTCATAAAGGAACCTAAATACCGTTTCGTATTTAGGTTGCATTTGTGCCAGTGATGTGTGTGTATTGCTTACAATATATCTATATCCAAGGAATCGGATGTGGGTACCATACCTAGTATTGATATCAAAAACTGCGAATACGAATACATTTATTCGTTGTCGGTGCAATGTGACTTTGGATCTATGTATATAGGTCACCAACCAACGTGCTTTAGTAAATGGAACTTTAAAGAGACACTTTATCTACGTAAAGCCCAAATCTGCAAAACGCAACTTACGTAAGCAGTGCACGCTTCAATATACATACAGTGTAGTTTTTTTTTATTTGGGACAATCTGGGGAATCCGAAGCTATATGCATCGTATGTTGCTATTTTAAAGTTTGTTTCAAGGTTGGGGCCCAAGGCAACCTCACGTACCAACCAATACACCTGCTGATTGACGGAGGAGGCTTTGGTGTAGGCTTTACTTTCGGTGTAATAGGGTCAGACGGTAGTGGCTCCCATAAAAGCTTCATAAACCAAATCTAAGAGAACAAGGAATAAATAGCCGAGGTCTGCTTATTCCTTCTGTTTTTCGGTGGTTCCCGGTTGCATCCGAGGTTTTTCACCTCTGATTCAACCGGGAACCACGCTATGATGATGAGAGTCACACGGTAGACGGTCACGTCAGGTTATATGCCTGCAAATAAAAATGGTTGGGATCCCAGATAGGACGAAGATGAGTTTTTGTGTCAAGCTCAAACAGAAACTAACATACAGTTTCATATTAGGTAGGATATTACAACAAAATGTCGTATAATGTGCTCAGGATTTCACAACGGATAATATGCAACCGATTTAAAAATATTGCTCAATTAAATGTTTGTACACATTGTTTTACTTTTCTGTGAAGACAATAACATATCGCTTGCGATGCCATCGTGACCCAACAATGCCCAATAAAACATCCGCCACGATGAATAGCCACGAGAGGATAATGGCATAATCGGACAGAAAGACTCGTGCAGCTGATCGCAGTATCGTATTATGAGAACGGTGGTAGGTATGTGGCGCTACTTTAAATTTTTTCGAATCATTAGAAAGCCGAGAATAGTTGTAGATATTTTAACTATTTTATATTTTTTTGAATTTTATGAACGGCCCTATATAATTTAGAAGTAGTCACATGCCACCGTGACTACTTCTAAATTATGACAACTGCTGTGGCATGTTCTAAATTTAAATTTTCAGCCAAGTTATAATCATAAAAGCTTCTTAATTCGCTTTTGACTACGAAAAGAGAATAGTGTGATATGTAGCACTTCTGACAACAAATTTAAAAATTCAGTCAGCCAAGTTTATAATTTATAACTTGTAACTAGCTTTTGCCCGCGGCTCCGCCCGCGTAGATGTCGGTTATCGCGACAAAACATAGCCTATGTCCTTTCCCAAGGTCTAATTTGCCCCTGTACCAAATTTCAGCAAAATCGGTTCAGTGGTTTAGGCGTGAAAGCGTAACAGACAGAC
Source organism: Cybosia mesomella (assembly GCA_946251805.1). Classification (NCBI taxonomy): domain Eukaryota; kingdom Metazoa; phylum Arthropoda; class Insecta; order Lepidoptera; family Erebidae; genus Cybosia; species Cybosia mesomella. Next base: position 8,096,787 of record OX276398.1, on the reverse strand, counting down.
AGACAGAGTTACTTTCACATTTATATATTAGTAAGGATTATTAAATTTTAAAGTTTCAAATCAATTTATACTGTAAAATTTTCCTTTTTTTTATCTGTAACATTATACGTATGGACCGTCAAAGGGCATCTATCAGGCTTCCATAACACTCCGTAATGGGATACCGCGACTTGTGACGTCACATCTAGGTAAAGCGGTTATGTCACCGTTTCTTTGTCACTAACTCACTAGTTATGCGAGAGTGGTTAGTGTGTGGACTTAACAGGTAGGTTACAAAGTGACCTAGTTACGGTGGGATTCTTATTAAAGAATGCATGTACTCGATCACATTACATTACATGTTAACTCCATTAAAGAAGTACCTTATTTTTTTTTTTTTTCGTGCGGAAATCCCTACCGATACCCCCCCGCGTGCCAGCGGGGGTGGTTATGTTGGATTCGAACCAACTAAAACCGCACGCCGTCTCGGGTCTTCAGACACCGGGGTGAAAGGTGGCCCACATTTCCCTCGCACCCCGGCTGACTCAGGGCCATCTCCGGTTTCGAGATGGCCCCATTGAAGAAGGCCCCTACTATGGAATTTGAGACAAATTAAAGAAAATTATACTAGTGCTAAGTGAGTTAACGAGCAACCAGAATAAACCTATACAGAATGCCGATGTTGAGTGGGTATACCTGCTGACTGACGAATTAGGCTCTGTCGCAGGCTTCCTGCTCGGGGTTAGACAGTTATTTGTACACCAACATTAATTACAGGAGTTTGTATCACTTCATTATATAGTTAAATGCTTAATAGCCGTCCATTGGCCTTATCCCCATAAGCGATGTCTTCCAGACAAACTTAGCTTGGAAACAATGAGTATTTTCAAGCAAGATTATGATGTAGTAAGTTTAAAAAAAAAATAACGACAATTTTTGAGACGAGTAATTTTAGAAGTTAAAGTTCTTAATTGAAAGCCTATCTAGGTTTTTCAATTAGGTACTTCAACTAGGGGTGTGTGTTGGGTAACCTCCTCGAGTGTCGCTCCGATTCCGATCCCGCTGCAGTCCGGGGGGAACGGAATCGGAGCGGCCGGCACACCCTGGGCGGCGGTCAATGGCTTCCCCTTCACCCATTCATAGGGTTGGCATTGATCGTCGGCCAATACCCAACGTGGCGGGAACACATAGCTCTCCGTACTCCTCTGCTTTCAGAGGAGACAGGATGAGCGATGCTGTTAGTGGTGAGATGGCCCAGGGTCAGCCGGGGTGCGAGGGATGTGCTCTATGGGTAACCTTACACCCCGGCGTCTGAAGACCCGAGACGGCGTGCGGTTTTAGTCGGTGCAAGCCCGACATAACCGCCCCCGCTGGCCGGCGGGGGGGTATCCGAAGGGATTTCCGCACGATAAAAAAAAAAAAAAAAAAAAGGTACTTCAACTACAACTTGCTTGGGCTACAAGCAAGTAATTCAAGTTGTTTACTACAGTTTTCCATTAGGATGTTATAGCTATGGAACCAAAAGCGTAAGGAAGACGAATTCATAAAACTGATATTTACAAAAATGCATTGTATCTATATGTGCAATTTTTTAGGGTTCCGTACCCAAAGTGTAAACGGGACATTACTAAGACTCCGTTGTGACTATATTTTACTAACTGTGATAGTTAGACAGTTGAAGTAATCACATAATGATGTATTTCCGTTGTCGCTATAACAACAAATAGTAAAAAACGATAAAATAAATATTTAAGGGGGCTTCCATACAACAAACATGATTTTTCTGCTAATTTTGATCGATATTTATAACGGCAACAGGTAGACGCTTGAAATATTAACTATATAAGTAATCTAAAATATTAATATTAACTATATATTCACTGAATATTTAGTTATATGTATATTCACTTTAAAAATACATAATTAAATAAAAATAAAAATGATATTTAAGGGTGGCTGGGACGTGGGACGTTTTAAACGGAACATGCAAGTTTATCCATAACCCAACAAGTTTAACTTCGCAACACTTTTTGGGGTCCGATTTCGACTTTCTGAATTTTAGAGATGGCAACGTTATTATTTACTGAGGACACCTCTAGCGTTGCACAGTAATGTTAAATCTATAGTATATATATATTTAAAAGGTTATGAGAAAAGCGTGACAAAAGCCTACACGTTTCTTACCTAACCACGCTAAGGTATTATCAAAACTTTGTCTATGTCTCTGAACCTCAACCTCATGAGGAAATGAAAACCTATCCATAAATTAAATATACTACAAAGTGTTGCCAACAATGTACGTTTTGCGGTTCCGTCTTCAATAGTAAAAGTTGTGGTTCCGTGCACAACGCAACATGCTAACCACAACTCTTTGAAAAGCACGCACGACATCTCGGATTACCACTATTAAACACTTTTATTGTCGGACGCTTGGCGTCAGAATCTGCAACGAACTGGTACAAATAATTCTATTTAGTTACTCGGTGGTGTTGTTTGTAGTAATGTATCAGATTTACATGTGGTACGGCGTTTTGCGGTTAAATATTGGTTGGACTTTGCATTGTTTTGTATGCGTATGTTTATTATGTTGTAACTACTAAAACATTACAATAAGTCACATTTGGGGAGAGGGGCTAGCTCTTCTTCAAAAGAATTAGGTTGTCAGCGATGGTCCTCAAGACCTGACGGGTGCTCTTCGTCATTTCGTTCTACGCACACGTATCACCTATCCCGGCGATAGGTCACCTCCGGACATAGCTTGTACCCTCAGCGAGGTGGTTTCCACACGGTAAAATAATCTGTATTGAACGTAGCGTTTAAGAGGAAAATTTGTCCGATAGACTGTATTCATTCAGATTTATATAGTGGAGTAACGTTTTTATTAGATTATGCAACTGTATATATAGGTAATAATATTATTTATTCAAGCAAGCAAGCCTTCACGTGTCTTTACATGCTGGGATATAAATACCTACGGAATAATCAAACACAAACACACAAAATAAATAGAGCACTCTGTATACTACATACAGAGTGCTCTGTTTATTTTATCAGGCGTTTCCAGACGGTACTCTTATTTTTACACGTATGTTCACGTGTCTAATATGGAATATGTCGTATAATTTTCTACGAGTCTGCTATTAATTCTATAATCTATGATCATTGTATAACTATACAAGCTGTAAAGATAGTTAAAAGAAATCGGATTTAAAATTAAGTTATAAATATCAAGTACTTATCACATAAAGATCTTAAGCGTTGACAGTGAATACACTGTCAACGATAAAGATCTGTAAATCTTCTCTTCCATCGAAAAAGTGAACCCAAAATAGCAAGTATCATGCACCTAGTTGAGACATTAAATTTAAACCTAGAATACTCGTAGGATGCTTCGAGCGATTCAGGCGCAGATAAAATGGCGGGAGTTATAAAGAAAAATGTTATCGTGTTATGCTTGTTAAAAAGCGGGATTTGCTTGCTCATAATAATATTTTGCTACAAAAGTTTATCTTCATGTGATAAAATAAAAATAATGGATTATGATGTACGTGCGTCCACTACATTGCTCTCGCGCCTTTTATTCGTAACAATAACAAGGGTCGTTTCACATTCACGTGACTGAAGCATATAGAATCTATCAAGTTCTATGTATTATACCAATGACTTCTATGTTCACTAGACTGGCTGTTTGGAACAAAAAAATTGGTATTGGTACCCACGACATTGTGCCACTTTTTGTTGCTGTCATAGCCACAGCTTATATTTAATTTGTTTTATATGAGATCATCAGCTGTCATCTGTAAAGTAGTGTAAGGGCGCCAAAATTCGTAAAGACATATTTTATAAAATTTCTTGGGATTATATACTTATTGTTTAAAACCAAGTGATAAAAGTGTACTGGAGGTTGATTTAGGTAAATTAGCTTTCTTTTACATATTTTAACCGTTTATTGACACTAGAGGATTCGATACCGATCGATTTTTCTAATCCCGGGATTTCGGGATTATCTACAGTTATTCTCGGGATCCCGGGATAGCCCCAGGATTGTATTGGTAATGGAATGTGGTAACAAAAAGACAGTAAAGCATCAAAAACAATTTTTAGTTTTGTGAGGACATTGAATATTTAAGTTTTAAATTTTCTAAATAGCGGTTAAACAAAATTATACTTTCTTCTTATGTAACAAACGATAAACTTCAAAAAATCGACTTCTATTTAGATAAGTTAATCTTTGCAGTAATTTTTACTGATTCCAGGAGTTGCTTAATGGCCATCCTAGCTAATCAATTCACCAGTAAAACAAAATTCCCTTTGATCCTTTTAATAAAACAATCTTTGTTCAGGTGTCAGACTAAGGGACTCGAGGTTTCATTGGTGTGGATCCCGGGTCATGCTGGCATAGCGGGTAACACTTTTGTGGATTCCCTTGCCAAGGAAGCATCACACAATGGTACTCTCAACCAATATAGAGTCTATGCACATGACCTCCTGTTACTCGCCAGACCCTGTCTAATTTCAAGATGGACCGCCCTTTGGGAGAAATCCAGCAAGGTGAAGGGAAGACACTATGCCTCCATTCAGCCTGACATACCAACTAAACCCTGGTTTTACCAATTTCGCGAAGCTACTAAAAGAGCGACATCGGTAATTTGTCGTCTGCGTTTAGGACATGTCTGCTCCAATGTATTTCTCGCTAAGATCAGGGTCAGGGACAGCTCTCTCTGTGAGTGTGGCTTGGATGAACACACTACTGATCATATCTTCTTTGAGTGCCCAAGAAGAAGTTCACTATATGATATCCTACCCACCAACCGTATTCCCCGACCCATAAATTTTAACTCTCTTCTCACCTACACTAATTCTCCCCTTATATATCTGATATGTAACTATATTAACTCTAATAATATTAACCTGTAGAATTGTGTTTGTCTGCTATAACCACTAACCTGTGATTTTTGCTTTGACTCAGGTACTCCAGCGTGCTACAACACTTTCGGCCTTTATTGTATTTTATATACACCTTCTCTTGTACATTCACAAAGTTTTAATCCGTGGGTACACCAAGTAATCTAGCACAGTCGCATACTTACCCCCAAGTCGAAACTCGAATTCAAATCCATGTGCTAAGTCGTTGGCGGAAACTGCGTAATCGCCAGAAGAGAGAGAAAAAAAAAAAAAAAAAGTTAATCTTTATAGGCACTCATATTTTTAAATTAAATTGACCAGAACCTTTGTAAAATACTTATCTAGTTCTAACAAACTTCATATTTTTTGTTTGGCATAAAACCTTTCTTAGGATAGTTACATTGTTTAACTTCTTAAACTTTTTTTTTTGCGTGTGGAAACCCCCACGGGCTTCACCCCATCGGTGCCGACGACGGGGTAGGCGTGTCGGAATCGGACCGACTAAAACCACACGGTGTCCTCCCCAAGTGTCCATTGCCGGGCACCCCGGGTAAGTAAACAAAAATGAAAAGAACATTTAAGTCTATGTATGACATTAATAAAACCTCTTAGAGCTACAGAAAATAACACTTGTTGTTTTTCATCTATATTTACTCAGACACATGATTTATTGCATTTTAATAATTTCATTGATAATCACCCATTAACAAGAAAAAATCAATACTTACACGACGTGAAGCGGGAATTTTTACACACTTTTACGCATAAACCGGTACCGGTCGATAGTAAAAACAAATGAAATCAGCTGTGTAAACAAGATACTGTCAAAAAGTCAAATCAAGGTAAGTGCGTTTCGTTTCGCGCACATTTTTATTGACTTGTTTAAAAAATGTATCAATCCCGAAAATCCCGGGTTTCATTAAATTTGATCCCGAAAAATTCGGCGCTAAAATATGACCGTGATCCCGGGACCGTAAATCGATTCCTCTAATTGACACTGACATAAATATACGCAGAGACCGTAATTAATCTATAGCGAGGAGGCCCGTACCTCCTTTCCCGCCGCACCCCCGAAATGTGACACACTTTTTGTTCTGAACAGCTTGTCTAGAATACATAGAAATCATTGTATTATACTACTAGGCAAGATGTTTAGAATTGTGTTACGATTCCTGGGGGACGCAGAATTTAGATAAATGACTGTATGAATTTAATACCTACTACCTCTTCTTGTAATGTCATATGTATGGCAGCAACAACAAGGTTGTTGTTGTTGGTGGTCCATTAGTGATCTTTTGCGATAGGTACTTCTAGCTAGTAGGTATAGCTAGTAGGTACATACACAAGGAAGTCATTGATAAAAACTGTAATCATAACTTTACCCAACATAATATTGACCTCTGTCAACATTATTTTAATGTTCAAATTTAAGAAAGATACGCGCTTATGGTTAATGTGAGTGACCCTAAGTGGAAAATCAATAACTGCCTTACATCTTGTTGATTACCTAGCACGCCTGCACGCAACGACGCGTGTTCGCGCCACTATTCAATTCGACCAATCACGCGGTATCGCGTGACAAGGACGAACATTGTACGTTGCCACCTATATGAGGCCGGGCTTGGCTGCGCGCTTGCTTTAGCCGTTTGTAACGATTTAGTTTGGCTATTGAAGCCGCTTGGAACAGACTAATTCATTGCGTTTGTTGCATTCTAAATTTATGAATACAAAACGAACTATTTTATGTGAAACTTTTGTGTATTATATCATGTGTGATCAATCTGATGCCTCAAAAGGTAGGAAACGCCGGAATGAAACAGTGTTGCAACAGGAACGGAAGGGTATTCTGATGTCCGATGATTCAGATATACTAGAAAGTTCCGATGAGGACATTTTTACGGATGAAGAAGATTTTGAGATGGCTTCTAAACACGAAGGTTCAACCTCAGAGTCCGAAGAGGCATTGTCTCCGTGTTGCGAACTTAAATGTCCATATACTTCTACACTAACGTTGGAAACTACAAACATTTTTGCCGAACCTTTTCCACCGCTGTCACGTGAGTCTACATCACCTACCACCGAAGGTTCTAATTTACAGTGGAGTACTCAATCTACATCTATGCAAAAAATATCGTTTCTTAAAGAATCTAAGCTGTTCGTACAGCCAAACGCAGACCCAATAGCGTTTTTCAATCTTTTCCTTAATGATGATTACTTAGAAGCCATTGTATGCAGTACAAACAGTCACATCAAGAACATGAAAAGCTCTAACTCACGTCATCTGTTACGCTGTAAGAGGTGGCAAGAAATAACGGTAGAAGAATTAAAAATATTTCTGGGCCTTTTGTTACATACTGGAACTGCAAAAATGGAACATTTGACTGACTATTGGAAAGATCATCGGCTCTATAAATCCTGTTTTGCTGAGTACATGCCGCGTAACAGATTTTTTTCTATACTTAAATTTATACATTTTACAACTCTAAAAGAAAAAAGTGCTACTAAGCCGACAGTTAAATGTCAAAGAATCTTGGATAATTTCAATAACACAATGATTAATATATACTATCCGGGCCAGAACCTTTCTTTGGGTGAGTCGGTGATATTACGTAACCGGGTGTATTTCCGTGAACATTTTAAAGGCAAGCATTACAGGTATGGAACAAAACTGCTTGTACTTGCAGAGCCTGACGGATTGGTTTTGAATTTACATGTATTACCCAGCATAGAAGACAAGATTGCAGCAAAGGACCGCAATGACAAGATGATTGAACAAGTATTGACCAATAAATTGGACGTTGGGCATTCCATATATATAGAACATTCTTATAATTCATACACATTAGCAAAACAACTATTGCATCGAAACACCTATTCCACGGGTATGTTAAACAAAAACCTGAGTGACAATCCCAGTGAAGTCATTTCGAAAGAATTAAAAGAAGGCGAGAATATATCACGTTATCTTGACGGAGTTCATGTGGGAAAGTGGAAAGACAAAAAAGATTTTCATTACATATCGACTGAGTTTGCTGAAGAGATGCAAGAGGTTATCAGATATGGACGCAAAATTTCAACACCAGGAGCATTAGCGTACTACAACGAAAATATATCAGGACTTGATCTTCAAGATGAAATTATCTGTTACTATCCGTGCGAAAGGACAACATTGCGCTGGTACCTAAAGATATTTATACATACGCTCATGATAAGTATGGCAAACGCACATATTCTGTACAACAAATATTCTGGGGACCCAAAGATGTCGTTTCACGGCTTTAGAGAGAAAGTTATTGAGTATTTATTACCTAAAATTGCTCGTACAGCTGCAGAGAAACGGCAAGAGCCAACACACAAATTGACTAAAATGGTGAAAACAACGGAGCGCATAATAAAAAAGGATATCGAAAGGAAAGTGCGTGCAACTGCTAGAAAAGATTGCAGAAATTGTTATCGCAACAAAAAGCGATTGCAGACCATAATGGAATGCAAAGATTGTCCAGGTAGTCCGCCTTTGTGCATCGATTGTTTTTTTGTTTTACACACATGCACCAAGAACTAACATGATATTTGCCTTAGAATTTAAAGTATCGAAGCCATTTTTCTTTTTGAAATTCTGTTCCTCGGCTTTCTTTCATTAAAACCAAAGTAATCTAATTATTTAAGTAGTTATATTTATATTACTTGCTGTAATGTATACGTATCATTAAATCTTTTGGATATCCTCTTTCGTTGTCGTCATTCAAAATAGTTAAACTTGGTTTTCAACGACCGAATGTTCCATTCTATAGTGTGGCAATTCCATACCAGAAATCAAAATCACCCCAGCGGGACATCCGGTGGAATTGAAATCCTTGTCTTCAAGAGTTCATCGGGTTTGACGTCATATACCGGCACCGCACTGGCTGTATTAAGTACATACTAGATGCTTTCGACAGATTGCAATGGCGCGCGGTCCGCATCATTTTGAGATCTGCCCCAATCACTCTTGAGCCTTTGCAGATCTGCTGTGACATTGCTACATTGGCAGTATTCTATCGCCTATCCCTTTATCATGGTGAGTGCCAATTTTTCTTTCAATTAATCACCGGCTTGCAACTGAGGGTGGTTTGGAGCATGTCTTAGTGGGGTCCCGTAAACTCTTCCTTCCTATCCAGAACAACATGTGCTTGACTGGGGTATAAGCAATTTTACTTCGGCTCAGTACCTTTATTTTTTTCGTGCGGAAATCCCTTCGGATACCCTCCGCCGGCCAGCGAGGGCGGTTATGTCGTTCTTGAACCGCCTAAAACCGCACGCCGTCTCAGTCTACAGACGCAGGGATGTAAGCTTGCCCATTTCGGCTCAGTACCTACCTCTTTTTATCATCAAAAATACTTGAACACCATACTAGGTTTCCTTTAGGTGTGAAAAGGCTTCTTTTGAGGGCGCCAAACTGATGATCACCATTTAAGAATTTCTGGCATCTGGAATGGTGCCCTTTATTTTTGGACATCACCCAAGTTTACCATCAAGGGCGCTAAAGTCAACTTAGCAAGCTATTATTATTTTAAAAACTCTTAAAGACCACGCGTATCGTACTGTTTTTGTAAATAATAAAAACTCAGGTATAAGTCCACGCGGGCGTAGTCGCGAGCCAGCTAGTAACCAGAATATACTAATATTCTGAAATCTTTAGACTAACCGCACACACTCAATAATATTGACAATAAAATATATACCGTCAAAATATTATGTATACATATACACACACTCAAGAATATGGGCCGCACACACACAATACTGGCGGTATGTACTTTATTGTCCATATTATTGTGTGTATGTGGTGTACCTTTTTTTTTTTTTTTTCGTGCGGAAATCCCCTCGGATACCCCCCCGCCGGCCAGCGGGGGCGGTTATGTCGGGCTTGAACCGACTAAAACCGCACGCCGTCTCGGGTCTGCAGACGCCGGGGTGTAAGGTTGCCCATAGAGCATATCCCTCGCACCCCGACTGACCCTGGGCCATCTCCGGTTTCGAAATGGCCCCCTCGGGTTTAGGAACCACGGTGTCCCCGTCTTGCCCCGGTTTGGGGGAGGGGCGCTAGTCGCCCCACCGTCCCGGCCTGCTTCTGCTGGGGTGACAGGCGGCCTCACCTGCCACCCCCAGGCCTGCGCTCATGGAGGACGGAGGTCGTTAAGCGACCTCCGGCGCCTGAGTCGCCTGCGACGCGAGCATGTTGCGGGCTCGGCGGGCCGGGAGGGTTCTGAACCTCTCCCGGGCGCGCTCCGCCATCTCCTTCGCGAGCATCACATGCTCGCAGAAGGAGGTGGCGGCGGCCCACGTGCTCGCGCTCCGCACCATTGCCGCAATCATGCAGCCGAGCGAAAGGACTCCCACCCCGATGGCTGCCACGAGGTCACGCCTCGGCACCTCCCATGCCGGGCAGTCCGCCAGCGTGTGCAGCCCTGAGTCCTCGCTCGCGTCACAGTGATGACACTCAGGCGTTGGCTCCTTCCTGATCCGATGCCACCTGCATCCCCGAAGCACCCCTTCCCGGAGATCACCTGCGTCAGTCGGTACGAGAGGCTTCCGTGTCGCCTCTCTAGCCAATCCTCCATGATGGGCCTTACCGCCGCTATTGCGGCGTGCCCTGCGCTTGGTCGCCCAAGTCGTCCCTTCCACTCCACCACGATGGCCTGGCGGAGCTGGGACTGCATGGCCTCGATTTCTCGATGCTCGGGGTTCAGTCCCTGCTCCCGCGCCTCCTTTCGCCACTGGTACAGTTGCGAAAGGGCTCTCGCCTCCAGGTCCCATGGCGGAGTTCCGGCAAGGAGACTCGCCGCCTCGAAGGAGATCGTGCGGTACCCGCGGATGACCCTGATGGCCATCACTCGCTGCGGAGCGCGCAGCATCCGCACACTTCCGGCCTTCAGGGCCTCCGCCCATATTGGGCACCCATACAAGGCCATGGACCGCACGATCCCCGCGTAGAGTCTCCTGCAGGAGTCATCGGGCCCCTTCATGTTGGGCAGCAGCCGCGCCTCTTCAGTTTGGGGGCCAGACTTCGGATGTGCTCTCCGAAGTCCCATCGGCCGTCGAGCACGAGCCCCAAATATTTCATTTGGGGCTTGATGCCGATGCGATTACCTCCCACGATGAGACTGGATCCCTCAGGTGGCTTGCTCCGAGGCCCATGAAAGAACAGGGCCTCGGTTTTATGCAGAGCCACCTCGAGACCCAGCCGCCGGATCCGCTCCACGACTTGGGCAACCGCGGTCGTGGCCTTCAGGGTCGCTTCGCGGTATGTCGCTCCGCACGCCGTCACGAGCGTGTCGTCCGCGTAACACGTGACCTCACCGCGAAGCACCCAGTCGTATCCAATGTTCCACAGGAGCGGCCCCAGGACCGATCCCTGCGGAACACCGCACGACATCTCACGCCGGCCGAGACCGGTCACGGTTGGGTAGAAGACGGCTCTCTCCGTCAAATACGCCCCGACTATGCGGCGGAGGTAGAGAGGCACTTCGTGATACACGAGCGCCTCCCTAATGCAACTCCAGGGCAAGGTGTTGAACGCGTTGGCGATGTCCAGGGACACCGCCAACATCACCTCACCCCGGGCTACTGCATCCTCCGCCAGAGCCCTCACGCGCATGATGGCATCCACGGTGGAGCGCCTCTGGCGGAAGCCATATTGGCCATCCGCCAGGTCCGGCCCCACTCTTGAGAGGTGCTCGACGAGGCGCTTCGCAATTACTCTCTCAAAGAGCTTGCACACCTCGTCGAGCAACACTATGGGCCGGTAGGCAGACGGTGAGTCCGCCGGGCGCCCCTCCTTTCGGATGAGGACCAGTTTCCCCGTCTTCCACAATTTCGGAAACTGGCCCCGCTCCAAACATGCGCTGAGAAGCCCTCTCAGTCGGGGCTCGAGAGCGTCGTCGACTAGAGCTAGGACCCACGCTCGGCCTGGAATGCCGTCGGGTCCCGGGGCGGTGCGTTTGGCTCTCAGCCTTCTCACCGCCAGCTCTAGTTCTACCCAAGTGACCTCGGGCACGTCGTCGTCATCCACGTCGGGCACCATTGGCAACCGAGGCGGAGTCATCTGCGGTGGAACATGTTCCACCGCCCGCGCTGGGAACAGGGAGCTAACAACTCCTCCGAGCAGCTCCGGCTGGAGACACTGGGTCAACGGCGGGGCCTTGGGGCGCAGTTTTCCCCTTACCATTAGGTAGGGCCGCCCCCAAGGGTCCCGCTCCAGCGTCTCCAGCAGTTCGCAGCGGGCCTCCTTTTTGGCCTGCCTTATCTCTGCTCGGAGGGCACCTCTGGCCTCCCTGTATCCCTGGTACAACTCCGCCTCTCGGGCCTCCGCATCTGCGGGGCGGCGACGCCTCCTACGGTTTCGGGCCCACCGGCGGTGCGTGATCACGCAGGCCCGTCTGAGCCTCGCGATCTCCGACGACCACCAGTAGACCTGACCCCTCGGATTATAGGGCGGAGCCCTAGGCATCGCCGCGTCGCAGACACGGCTCATGGCCTCCCGGAACCACTCCGCCTCATCGTCTACGTTGACAGGCCTGTCCGGCGCAGAGGCCTAGGCCTGTACGATGGCGGCTTCCAGGAGGAGCTCCCGATCTAGTCGCTTAAGTGCCCAACGTGGCTCGGGTGGAGCCGGTGTGGCCGGCGCATCGCTCGCGGGGGCGGAGACGTCAAACCGAATATATCGGTGATCCGAACTTGTCTCCTCCCCCAAAACGACACGCCAGCCCTGAACACGTCGCGTCAACGAGGGACTCGCGAACGAGATGTCCACGATTGAACTGGCCCTCGAGGTCACGAACGTGTCCACGGCTCCCCGATTTAGGAGGTCTAGGCCGAGTCCTTCCTCCCAGTCCTCCAGTGCCCTGCCTCTATCCCCCGCCGGGCCCCTATCGTGACGGGAACCCCACGCCAACGACCAGGCATTGAAGTCCCCGAGCACAAGGACCGGGCGGGGGTGGCAGGCATTGACGACGACTGCCAGCTGACGGAGCCATTGCTCATACGAGTCATCAGCTATGTCTCGGCTCGGCGTGAAGTAAGCAGCCACGACCGCTATGTCGCCAACCGCCGCCGCCACGCAGCCGGGTCCCCTTGCAACGACGGCAAGAGGGGGGCTGCCGGCGGCAGGGTTGTGCACCAGTGCCGCCGACCCATCCAGCGCGGTTTCCCAGGCAGGCCCGAGGAACCGGTAGGTGTATGGGTCGGCGACAGCGGCGACATTTATGGCCCACTGTGCCATGCTCTGGAGCAGAAGGTCCTGAGCATGGGCACCGTGGCCAACATTCACCTGCAGGATGCGGAGTTGAGGATCCATTATGGAACCCCCATCTCCGCATCCCGCTGTGAACTGGAGGCGGAAGGCCGGCCTCCCGGCTTTGGCTCCCCTCCGGCGCAGGCCTTGCTGCCAACCCTGTGGTCAGCCGGCTTGCCTCCCGCTGCACACCTAAAACAGTGCAGCGGGGCGCCACACGTGCCGGCTTTGTGACCGGGCTGGCCACAGCGGAAGCAACGGTCACCCGCCGTCACTTCCACCGTGCAGTGCACCCCCACATGGCCCACCGACAGGCACCTGAAGCACCTGGCCGGTCGGGCCTGCAGGAGCCTTGCCTGCGCCCTCAGGAAGCCTCCTACCAGGAGGCTCCGCCCGTCTGCAACCTTTTGGGCCGCCGCGATAGGGCAGCCGACAACTGCTGCCCCCTGTCCACCACGGCCGAAGCGTATCGCTCCGGCCTTAACTGTGTCCGGGGAGCAGCCCCCGGCCTTCGCAACGGCGAGCCTGAGCTCTTCTGCCGTGACGGAGTCGTCCAGGCCCGTAATGCGCATTTCTGCGCATTTAATGGGCCTGGACACCCGGACGTCGGCTGCATCCAGCGACTCCCTTAGCCGAGCCGCTAGGGCGTCGGCCTTGGGGCCACTGGCGGCGCCGGGGACCTCGAGAAGCCGGGCTCCCGTCCGTGTGCTCTTGCACCGGACACCCGGGATCTCGAGGGCCTTCAGGTCGACGTTGGCCTTTACTTTGGCCAACACCTCGGCATACCCCATGCCCCTCGACGCTGCCTCCGCCGTCAGAGTGACGACGACGGCCGTAGTTCGAGGGGCACGGAGCTTCCCCGGCGCTGCCTTCGCGGCGGCCGCGGCCCTCCTGGCCTTCTTGGCGGCCTTCCTTCCTTCTTTTATTGGCTCCAGCCACCTCCCAGCCCCCTTCCAATGGGGTGGAGGTAGCCGGTGCCACGGCTGGGACTGGGGCTGGGACCAGGGCTGGGACCAGGGCTGGGGACGTCTTCCCCTTGCCCTTCCCCTTGCCTTTGCCTTTCCCCTTCCCCTGAGTGGGAGGGAGCCGAGGAGCCGGCTCCGGCAGGGATGCACCTGCAGCCGGGCGGGTGGGGCCCTTCTGGGTTACAGCCACATAGCTGGCCACCGGCGACGCCAGAGGCGGACGACGGATGGAGTCCACTAAGGCCTCCATCCGACTCATCATCCGCTCCTCCAGCGCACGAGTAGCCGTCACCCAGGGCTCCTCCGGTGATTGGGCCGGCAGCCGCACCGATCGCGCCGACTGCGTGACCGACTGCGCTGACTGTGCCGGCTGCGTCGACCGTGTCGACCGCGTCACCCGAGCCGGCTGCTCCGGCTGCGCCAATTGCGCTGGTGGCACCGGCTGCGCCGAACTCGCCACCACCCTCTTCAACTCCTCGAGGGCTGCAGCGAGCCGGGCCGTCTCCCGACGGGACTCGGCCAGCTGTTCCGCGAGGGCCTCATTCTCGGAGGCGATGTTGAACACTATATTCAACATCGCCTCCTGTTCGGGGCTTGGGGACCCCCGGAACGACGCGGTCACCCTCTGGAGTTTCTCCAAGAGAGACCGCGTCCCACCGCTCGGCTCCGGCACCGGCACCGCCGAGGTGGAAGGCCTCGACGGTGACTCTCGCACAGCCCTACCAGGGGCTGAGGGCGCTCGGGTGGATGGTCCAGCCCTCGTTCCCCCTCGCGCCCCTCGGCGGCCTGCAGCGACCTTGGACGCCGGCTTCGACGTCTCGTCACTGCTGGAGGAGGAGGAGGTCGTCCCGGTGAGGGTATAATCCTCATCCGAGACGTCCTCCCCCGCCCGAGCCTTTGCTCGCCTCCTGCGCTTTCGGGTCCTCTGTACCCCCAGACCCAACGGGCTACTCGCCCGGCTTCGCTCGTTGGCGGTGTCGAAACTCTCCGACACCGCCGAGGTATTTAGCGTCAACTCCACGCATTGGAGCTGCGCGATCTCCGCGCAGACTCCGTCATTCGCATTGTCCATATTCGTAGCCATTTTGTCGTTATTTATTTTTCCGTCCGGTTTTCTATTAATTTTTGGATTTATATTCATATCTTATCCCACGAGTGTGGGGGAAAGGTGGTCCCATCCAGGTGGAGCCCCCTGCACCTGGATAAGCCTATGTACTATGGAGGTCGGCTGGTATCCATAGGTTTTTACGACTTCGCTGTCGGGTGTTATAGACTTTTCCTTGTCGTGGGCCGGCCAGTAAAGGCAAGCCCTCCGGTCAGCAAGTTCACAGCGTACCCTTCTGGAACCACCAGTCAGGTCGTTGCTGATCAAATGCCGATTACAGAACGCGAGAGGATGGCTAGTCCTCTCTCACCGGCGGCGGCACAAGTGCCCGTCGGCCACTGCGTTAGCAGTGGGCCAACCCGCCCCTGGATCCCCCAGGACCCTATGGTGGCCTGAGCCACTAACACCATCGCTCATCCTGTCTCCTCTGGAAGCAGAGGAGTACGGAGAGCGATGTGTTCCCGCCACGTTGGGTATTAGCCGACGATCAATGCCAACCCCATGAAGGGGATGCCATTGACCGCCGCCCAGGGTGTACCGGCCGCTCCGATTCCGTTCCCCCCGGACTGCAGCGGGATCGGAATCGGAACGACACTCGAGGAGGTTACCCAACACACACCCCTGTATGTGGTGTACCTTAGACATTACCTTGAATTAAGGATAAGTTTGTTTGTCAATTATGTTAATACAGTGAAACCCCCGAAAACATTAATCCGTCCGTCCGTCCGAATAAAGTATCCTCGTTACAGATTCTAGATAGATATTTCGGTGTTACGCTAACCCAAATACTGGCTGCAACTTATTTGAACTAGAATGTAGGTCGAACCGACGTCATTGCGGAGATGCAACGATAGGGAAAGTCAATGCGGGTAGAAAATGTTGTGTCTTTAACATATTTAACCTTGAGATTATGATAATGAAGAAATACCGGCCGGCTATTAAATTTTCGTTGAATGAGATCTTGTTTATACCTTCCTTGTTTGAAGCATCAAATATAAAGTGTACAGGTGCCGAAGCTATTACTTGAGTTCCACAATACTGTGAAGATCAGCATCATCCTAACGTTTTTCCCGGTTGTATCCGAAGCTTTTACCTTGGAGCCTGAGGACCCTAATTTGACTTAAACCTACGAATTTCATGTGAGCGACTGTCATATGACCTCCACTGCGCCAGAGCCTTGTCCGTCAATCAGCAGATGTACCGGTTTGCAGGGGAAGTTGGCTTGGGCCTCGGAAATCTTAGTAGGACTCCAAAACTATTCAAACCTGTGAAGATATTCAACATAGTTAGCAACGCGATTACCTACGTACTAACTGACATCTACTTTTCGGTGTGTTCTCTTTTGAATAGCAACCAATCACGGCACTGCTTTTTTTTTTTTTAGGACACGTCAATTTGACTTCACCTCGCCTGATGGTAAGCTGAAGGTAAAGTCTCAGGAAAGAGGGTCACCATTACATACACGTACCATGTTAACAATGGTGGCACTCAGCTTGACGGCCTCATCAAAAGAGGATTGTCGTCGCAGCACCGCTGCGACCACAATCCCCCTGCCCGGCTATGCACTTGCTGACCCCTGAACGCAATCAAACCGAAATTGGATTACTATGGAGGGTTTTTCGCAATCGTCCACGGTGGTACCCACACGGCCGAATTTTGTGACAAATTTGTGTCATCAAATTTCTACCACCAGTGTTTATAAGGGTGTTATAAGTTCGACGTGAGTGTTTGTGTGTCTGTCTGTGGCATCGTACCATCCCAACGGATGAACCGAATTTGATTATGTTTTTTATTTGAAAGATGAATTTGTTGGGAGTGTTCTTAGTCATGTTTAACAAAAATCGGCCCAATATGGCCGCCGCCACCAAATGGCGGATTACGTAATTTTTCCCAACTTCCTCAAAATGGGTATCAAATGAAAGGGCTTGACTAGTAGAATACTATATACTATGACAAATTTCAAATCGAGCAAGGCTGCCACCACAATATGTCGAAATACGGGTTTTACAATTTTGTTTTGTGGTTTTTTAAATTTTAAATTTAATTTCATTTGTGACGAGATTGACACATGCATTCAAGAACAAAGGAGTTATATTAATAAAATCCTTTGTTCTTGAATGCATTCTGTCAATAGGTATACCTACGCTCCTAACGCTAACGAGAGTTAAGAGCACTTTCTCTGAGTCGAAAGTATTTGGGATCCCCCACAAATGTTGGGTATAAAATGATAATTTATTGTATTATTTTTCTGTTAGAATTTCTGTCTAAAAATTGCAGTTCAGCATTCAAGATTTTTGAATCGTCTGACTGACCTACATTTGATTTTTGATAAACAACTGTATAAGAATGATGGGAAAACTTTCACGCATTCACTAAACAATTATTATAATAATCGAAAAAAGATCTTGGTAATGTAACGGTATGCACCGCTGTGAAAAATATCTACGTAAGAAATAATGGTTACAGTGGGAACATCGTTTCGATTCCCACATTATTCAATTCTGGGTGAAGACATAACGTTACACGCATTAATTAACCGAGTTTTTGAACGATTAAGATCGTTCAGTAACTGTTGTTCATTCGGTCCTTGAAAAAAGTAGGACATGGCGGAATTCCCACTTTTATACGTTATGCCTAACTGGAGCAGTAACACCTCTCATATGAAAGATTGCCGTCATTTCGAGACCCTTGCGTTATGCTAATCCGGCCGACATGCGAGGTTGAGGTGAAGGAGCAGGCAAGTTGACCGCCCTGGCTCCAAAGTGGAAACTCTGGATCACCGGGACCTAACGCTTGATGGGATGATAATCATGACGTTATGGCAGCCTGTCCATGGGCGTACACTTTGTAAACATCGGGCCCGCATGTGACACCAACGAAACACATAGCATTTTAGTAATATGAAGTGAAGTTTACCCCGAACGAAGTATCACATGTCCGATTGCGGGATAAATTAGTTTCATGGCCCAAAATTGAATCTTATATCTTCGCATAGCGCTGCTCAGTTTAATACATTCCCTGGGGGGCCATGAAATACATTTGCAATTACGCTTGCGGTCTACAATATACACATCGTATAAAATAGTACGAGGTGCGAGCAAACCGCGCGATGTCACCTTCGTGTGACGGGCCAAATTGAAAGGCAACACGGACACGCCAAGTCGCGTGGTGGGCAATGAACGTGGTGAGTGACTGTATGCTGCATTTGGTATGGTTTTTGAGTGTAAGCAGCCTAACTATCCCTTCTTTTCCTTTCCCTATGGTCCTTCTTTCACTCTCCTCTGCTGGCGGTAAATATGAGTGACATCTATATTGTTCCACGTGACAATAAGTCGTTTGCCTCTTTATGGTAAACTAGCTGATGCCCGCGGTTCCGCCCGCGTGGAGGTCGGATATCGTTTTTTGGTCATATCTCCAGTTCTACTTAACCAATACCGATCAAACATACGGCAGATTTGAATTCTGACCAAGACCTTTCTAATAGAAAAAACCGCATCAATATCCGTTCAGTAGTTTTGCGTCCGTTGCGAACAAACAGATAAACATTTAAAAAAAAATGGTTTTCAGAATCGTTGATTTAACATAACTCTTTTTTTTTTAATCTTGGAGATTAAAAAAAAAACTCTCTTTTTTAATCTCCAAAGTCATAACTTATTTACAATTTTATAATAGTCAAAATAGACATGATTACTAAAAAGAAAACATCCAGGATGAGACTTCAACCTGAAGCAATCATTTTTGTGTAAACAATCTTCGCTTACAAAATATCAGAATAATCAGCACAATCAAAAGCTATCACAACCGGAAAAGTTATCGCATAACACAGATACATAACATAACATACATAACATAACTTCACGCCTGTATCCCCGAAGGGGTAGGCAGAGGTACACACCCACGATTCGCCAGTTATGTTTAGGTCCCAATGTAATAGGGGGCGAGCCTATTGCCATCTACTAAGGTCATTACTAAGCGAGCGATAATAAACATTTTAAATACACACATAACTACGAAAAGTCAGAGGTGTGTGCCCGGGGCTACCTGGGATCGAACTCGAGACCTCGTTTCGGCAGTCCGTTACGTACACCACTGGGCTATCGCCGCAACACAGATACAACATTCAGGCGAATTGAAACGTTCTTTTTTTAAAAAAAAAGTAAAAGCTGTCTTAAGTACACATCGGAAGCTCAATCGAGAGCTTGCGTGATCTCCTATTCATTGCTATCAGAGTCGTCGGTCCCCAGCGTATTCCCGGCATTAGACATTAACTCAGCCGTACTATGAGCACTTAACTTTGCGAACTTTACATCCGTGCCTTTTTAGGGTAGGTATATGGCGTAATGTAACACGTAATAAAGCGATTAATCGAGTATAGTTAGTACGGTGAAACAACCGAGTAATGAGCTTTACTGTTTCACTACTTTTCACACTCTGCTGTCGCAGGTCTGCTCGAAGAGATTTCTTAAAACAGAGCTTCTGTACTGTTTTCTCCACTTATGTATTTTTATGTTTGAGCGTGTGAGTATGTGTGTGTGTGTGTGTGTGTGTGTGTGTGTGTGTTTTAGGAAAACCTTATGAACGGTAGGAAAAAATCCTGTTTATATTTTTTATTGATAATAAATAAATATTCTACGAAATTCTATACAGTGCTTTCGAGACCCAAAGTAAGCAAAGTTTAACTAGCTTGGGCTATGGGTTACAGAATGCGGATAAACATGCTTATATTCTATTTTGTATACACATATAGGTATATTATACCTACATAGAAACACCCATACCAATGCAAATAGATATATTCATGCATAAAATCCCGCACTGAGCGGGAATCGAACTCGCGCCCCTGTCGCAGCAGTCGAATGCACTACCCCACAGAGACCGTCATATAACTATAAATCTTGCCAATGTAACTATATTTGTTTTTTGTTCGTCCATGAAGGGTTCCGTAGCAGCAAGTAAATTTTTTATATTTGAGTTGATTGAATGATAGGTAAATTGCGGCCCCCATCATGGAGGATTGGCTAGAGAGGCGACACGGAAGCCTCTCGTACCGACTGACGCAGGTGATCTCCGGGAAGGGGTGCTTCGGGGACCACCTGCATCGGATCAGGAAGGAGCCAACGCCCGAGTGTCATCACTGCGACGCGAGCGAGGACTCAGGGCTGCACACGCTGGCGGAATGCCCGGCGCGGGAGGCGCCGCGGCGTGACCTCGTGGCAGCCATCGGGGTGGGAGTCCACTCGCTCGGCAGCATGATTGCGGCAATGGTGCAGAGCGCGAGTGCGTGAGCGCGCCCGGGAGAGATTTAGAACTCTCCCGGCCCGCCGAGCCCGCAACTTGCTCGCCGCGCGTCGCAGGTGACTCAGGCGCCAAAAAAAAGTGTCCTGAACTCGTGGGAATATCGAGATAACAAGTAGCCTATGTTACTCAGGGATAATGTGGCATTCTAATATTGCAAGATTTTTTGAAATCGGGCCTTTACTTTCAGTTCTTCAGTTCTGTAGTTTTAGTTGTAAAAAATAAAACAAATAATTTATTTTGGCCAACTTCAACTTATTGTCGTAATTATGACATTAGTGTCAGCATTGTACCGTTTTAAAAGTCCGTTATAAAACGGCTTCAGTCATTTCACTGTCGTAATGTATTTAATTTTATAGTGGGCCGTAGTGCAATTATTAAAGTAATTGTACTGTTATCTGATGACTATATGTTTTCGCCATGTTAATGATAGACAGTACAATGGGCTTGTAATGTTGAAAGTTAAATGAGCACTCGCCTTGCGGCCCACAAATGCACCCAAAAACGTATATACACACGCCGAACGTGTGACTTACATATATATTCACTTATTAACTCTTAAGTGCTTCGCACGATCCCCAGATACAGTCTCCTAGTGGGAGTGTTGGGTCCCTTAGTATTGAGCATCAGCCGCGAGAGCGCGACCACAGATCCCTTCATTTAGGGACCAGACTTCGGAGGTGTGGTCCGAAGTTCCATCGGCTATCGAGTACGAGCCCCAGGAATTTTATTGAGGGCTTGATGCCGATGCTAACGCCCCGGTTATGCTGGGTCCCGCGGGCGGCCCCTTTCATGGCCGGTGAAAACACATAGGCTCGGATTTGTGAAAGGCCACCTCGAGTCCCATCCACCGTATTCGACCCACGACTTGCAACACCTGTCGTGGCCTTTCGTGCCGCGCATCGGTGAGTTACTCCCAATCGTAGCCGCTGTTCCACAGGAGCGGCCTTAGGACCGACCCCTGCGGAACACCGCACGATACTTCTCCCTTTTTTTTTTTTTTTTTTTTTTTGTTCAGGCAGGAAAAAATGTACCTCATCCGCATACCGCGCGGCGCGGGGACGCCGCGCGGTTATGTGGGGCTCTCACCACACTAAAACAACCTGCCGTGTGCCATACATCGCGACTTAGTGAGTGAACCGCCGGAAATACTACGCACTCATCGACGGAACACTCATGCGCCAGCCCGCAAGGTGCGGTGCGGGCCCGTCTCTAGGCGATGTCCAGACACACCGGGACATCACCCCTTAGCGGGGGGCTCTACTGCGGGTGGAGGGCAAACCCCGGCCCATCCACCCGCGGCCTCACTAGGGCGGCATGAGGCGCAGGAATCTGCGCGCACGCCGCCCAGCTCGCGGGCGGCGGATCGGATCCGCGAGGCCGTCTGCCTCTCTGATCCTCTCCGCCGCCTCCTTCTGCGAGATGACATCCTCGCAGAAGGACGCGACCGCGGTAAAACTCCTCTCGCTGCGTGCCATGGAGCGCAGGATGGCCGGCAGCGAGAGGTCGACTCCCACTGTTGCCACGAGATCACGGCGCTGCACCGCCCAGGCCGGACAAGCCTCGAGCGTGTGCTGCGCCGTGTCCTCGCGGCAGGGACAGTGATGACAGGCGGGACTCGGTTCCCTCCTGGCGACCGAGTACAGATACTTTCCGAAGCAGCCGTGCTCGGAAAGCATCTGAGTCAGTCGGAAGGAAAGGGTCCCGTGCTGTCTCTCCGTCCACTCGACAATGACCGGCTGGAGCGCCGCCACGGTGCGATGACCTGCACTCGGGGACTCCAGCCGGGACGACCATTTCGCCATGATGGCTAGGCGGGCGGCATCTCGCCACCCGCGGACCTCTTCGGGCGGAAGCCGACTGCCACTATCCGCCCGATGCTGCGTCGTCAGTCGATATACTTCGGCGAGCACTTCCGCCTCCAGCTCCCACGGAGGAGTTCCGGCCAATGCGCAGGCCGCTTCCGTGGACACGGTGCGGTACCCGCGTATGGCCCTGACCGCCACGATGCGTTGGGCCCTCAAGAGCGAGGGCCTATTGCGGGCAGTCAGGGCGTCCGCCCAACGATACTTCTCCCTGCCCTGACCTTAATCAACGTACTATGGCCCTCTCGGATAGATATGCCTCGACAATGCGACGGAGGTAAGGGGGCACTTCGTGATACACGAGCGCCTCCCTAACGTAGGTTCAGGGCAGGGCATTGAAGGCGTTTGCGATGTCAAGAGACACCGCCGCCACTGCTTCACCCTGTGACACCGCTTCCTCCGCCAGGCTCTTAACGCGAATTAAAATAACTTCTAAGGGCAAAACACCTTTTTGAACATCCGACGCAAAAAAATGGGGTGTTATAAGTTTGACGTTTTTTTTTTTTTTTTTTTTGATATTCAGGACACGTCAATTTGACTTCACCTCGCCTGATGGTAAGCTGAAGGTAAAGTCTCAGGAAAGAGGGTCACCATTACATACACGAACCATGCCAACAATGGTGGCACTCAGCTTGACGGCCTCATCAGAAGAGGATTGTCGTCGCAGCACCGCGTGACACCCGCCGGTCCCACTAGTGCTGCGACCACAATCCCCCTGCCCGGCTATGCACTTGCTGACCCCTGAACGCAATCAAACCGAAATTGGATTACTATGGAGGGCTTTTCGCAATCGTGCACGGTGGTAGGTACCTACCCGGCCGAATTTTGTGACAAATTTGTATCATCAAATTTCTACCACCAGTGAACGTGTCTTAGTGTGTGTCTGTCTGTGGCATCATAGTTCCCGAACGGATGAACCGATTTTGATGCGGATTTTTTTTTCGAATGCCGATATGATCGCGATTGTATCTTAGCTATAAATAAATTTGTGTCGGAGGGTTTTTTAAATTTATAAATTAATGTCATTCTATCTCGCGCTTGGACGACAGTACAATTTTATATAGATTTATTTAGAGAAATGATAAAATCGTGTTATAATGACATCCTCCTTGATTTGATGAAATCACCTAAGGATTTGATCAAATCTCTTTTTTTATCATATTCCAGTGACATTATGCATGTAAGTATGTATTTTCTAAGTGCATAATTTACTCTGCAAGATTCCACAGTATCGTGATGCAGGATCCAGTACCCCGACTACAAACTTTAGATATTTAATCCTTGAAAGCCAGTTCCCCGAGAGTGCCACTGGAAGTCTATTGTGAATTTGTAACTTATTGGCTCAGCTTTACAGGTGGCGAGCTCCTATACGTCTTAGATATAAACTTGCACTAAACTTTTCTAAGGTGCTGCTTTACGTAATTCTTTTTAATTATATTATGTACATTTATTTATTACTAGCTGTTGCCCGCGGCTCCGCCCGCGTGGAATTCTGATCCCGTTCCCGTTATCCATGAGAATCTATTCCCGGGATGAAAAGCCTATGTGTTATTTTGGACTATAGTCTATCCCTGTACCAAATTTCAGCCAGATCCTTTCAGCCGTTTTTGCGTGAAAGAGCAACAAACATACACACATACAAACTTTCATGTTTATAATATTAGTACGATTAATGGAAAAGGAATACAGATTTTTGAGAGCACTGTGACGATAGTTGAAAAAGCTATGTTGAGCTGGTTTGGGCTCGTGGAAGAGGCACATTCCGAGACGAAAAAGGGCAAGACAGAAATAATCGAAACGGGATTTCTTGTACAGCACCCCGTTTGCGCGCCACTATGCGCGATGGTCAATCGTGTGCCACTTTATACCATCCCTGTACACAATGGCGATGGCTTGCCGTGGCCCATCGTTTCGTAGTTACTGGGCGCATTTGGTTTCCAAACCCGAGGGGGCCATCTCGAACCCGGAGATGGCCCAGGGTCAGTCGGGGTGCGAGGGAAATGCCTTATGGGCCCACCTTACACCCCGGCGTCTAAAGATCCGAGACGGCGTGCGGTTTTAGCCGGTTCGACATAACCACCCCCGCTGGCCGGCGGAGGGATCCGGGAGGATTTCCGCACAAAAAAAGGTACGATGGGTATCTACATAACAAAATAAAATCTCACTTATTTTCATAATAGCTTTTACATACATACATATTACGAGCGGTGTGACAATATGGTCAGCCTATAATCCATGTGACTGACCGGAAAAATCCTCTTTCACATTTTCGGTGTCCCTAATTCGTTTTCAGATTTACATGATAATAAATTATACGTGACAAAACCAGTGTCCAAATTAGATATTATAGGGATAATATCTAATTTGGACATAATATAAACAGTAACAGTATTTAAAAGAGCAGTTCTTTTTGCCAATAACACGTGATTAGCGAATATGAAAACTAGGCAATGGGTACCTACCATCTAGCTCGCAAACCAATTGATAAGAAAAAAAAATTGCCGTGCTTAGACTATAATGTGCCGTATCACTACACTTAACATCATCTTTTGCTTTGCACTGCTTGAGTAACTATCAAATTTATACATGGTTTTTAACCGATGCTTGTAAAATAGCGTATTATTGCGTTTTCTATGGGCGCGTGGCAACTAATATTATATCAAGATCCTGTCAAGAATATTGATGTGCAAACGTGAAATTATTGCTGTGAAAACCAACGCGATTGGTCCCTAAACCTGATCACGATATTGGTTCGCAATATTACACCTATATTGACTGTCTCCACGCGCCCTATCTGGCTTTTTGTGATTCTGTTCATGTGGGGAAAGATGCTAAATTCCGTCGTGTTATGTAATTTTGCTTATTTGACAGAATGCACCTTACCTTTTTTTCCCGTGAGGATATCCCGCCCGCAGCGGCCGGCCAGCGGGAGTCGGATTCGAACCGACTAAAACCGCATGCCGTCTCGGGCCCGCAGAAGGCCTGAGACATAAGGCATATCCTCCCATAAGGCATTTCCCTCAGAATGCACCTTACCCTATATACTATCCGCCAATTAAATTTAAGTATAGATAAATTCTCCCTCATGAATAGACGAATTAAAAAATTGAATGAAAAGCCTGCCAAATGCGAGTCGGACTCGCCCATGAAGGGTTCCGTAGCAGCAAGTAACATAATAATGTTTTCTTTACTTTTTATATTTGAGTTTATTGAATGAAAGGTAAATTGCGGTTAACGATTTACGACGTATTAAAAAAACTACTTACTAGATCTCGTTCAACCCAATTTTCGGTGGAAGTTAACATGGTAATCATATATTTTTTTAGTTTTATCATTCGCTTATTTTAGAAGTTACAGGGGGGGGGGGCACACATTTTATGACTTTGGAAGTGTCTCTCGCGCAAACTATTCAGTTTAGATAAAAATGATTTTAGAAACCTCAATATCATTTTGAAAGACCTCCATAGATACCACACACGTATGGGCTTGATAAAAAAGAATATTGAGTTTCAGTTCTAAGTTTGGGAACCCCCAAAATTCATTGTTTTTTTTCTATTTTCGTGTGAAATTCTTAATGCGGTTCTTAATACATCCACTTACCAAGTTTCAACAGCATCAATCTTATAGTTTCGGAAAAAAAGTGGCTGTGACATACGGACGGACATGACGAATCTATAAGGGTTCCGTTTTTTGGCTACGGAACCCTAAAAATGAAACAAACCAAGAAATTATTGTATATTGATCTATTAGTATAGCTAACTAAATGATTCTTGCTCAACTAAACAGCTGTTTAGTTGAGCAAGAATCATGAAATTACAAGTTAAGGGAAAAATCCTAAAACCGTAGGTATGTAGTTACCCACATCACAATAAAAAGTATCTGTATGTATGTCTGTCAAGTCTCTTTCTCAGGAACGCGTAGAGGTATCAAGTTGAAATACATATAAAATACTCAGGTCTGTAACGTAACGTTCTTAGGTTCAGTTGGCTTGATCGCTGTGTAGATGTTATGTACAGCATACACATACATACACCAAAAATCTCCACCTATGAGTTAGGAAATATATATCCTAATTGGTTTATCAACTGAGATTTTACTTTTCGCTGTTAATAATATTATTATGGTTTACCTAATTACATGCGTGGTCATTGAGTATGTCTACAAATAGCAGAACGATGAAAATAAACTTTGAATCACTTCCGAATATTTTTCTACGAAATGTGTCAACTGCCAGTGAGTGCTCTTGGCATGCTTGTGACAAGTGATTGACAGTGATTAGCTTATGTAAGTATGTGATTGGCACCGAAATGACTTGGTTTCACCAATGATGGGAACCAAATTTCACCAATAATGAAAACCAAGATTTACTAAGACTAAACTGGTTCGGCCAAGTTTTAAATAACGAACGGTAAATTAATTAAGTACTAGAACGTTGGATTAGCAATTATATGGTTGTGGGTTTAAAGGCTGCACTATAGGCGCTGTTTCATATAATATTTATTATAAATTCTTCGGAAGAAACCAGGATCGTGTGAAGCCACTAGTTGACTCTACGATCTTTGTAGAATTAAATTAATTGAGACTGGTTGTACCGAACTTATACAGTCCTGATTGCTCATTTAGCTGATTTAGTTCCACTGTAATTCAGGCTATTGTTAAATGTCAATAAAAAATGCCAGGATCTTTGTCTTAATACGATTGAAGAGATTCAACACGACATTCTAAAAATTAACTTAATGACTGTTTCGAAGGCTGGAGAAATGTCCGTCGTGACTTCCTAATATCCGGAGGGAATTATTATGAAACAGATTAAAATAAATTTATGAGAGTGACAAACCTTTTGCTTGTTTTCTCAAGTCCTAATACTGTTGGATCACTGTTCCTATCTTTGTCTTTCTGCTATTTTCATTATCGGGATCGCCTCCCCACTTAACCTTCTCCGCTCTGTCCAATCTTCAACATTTGATCACTAATTGCATGTAGCACTTGTTACATAATTAGTTTAGCTTATAGGTCAGTTTTATAACAATCATCTTTTGATTCTTACCTTTTGAGTGCATTAAACCATCACAAAGACAAACGAAAAGATAGTATTACAAAGCGTATTGTTTGATCAGTATCAAACTATCAAACAATCCACTTTGTAACAATTGTTGCACCATTCAATTTCAGTTATAATTGAATTGGTTGCGTTTGTCGTATTTAGATATTGTAAACGATTTTCATTCAAGTAATGACGAACGCTCCGTCCTCCATGAGCGCAGGCCTGGGGGTGGCAGGTGAGGCCGCCTGTCACCCCAGCAGAAGCAGGCCGGGACGGTGGGGCGACTAGCGCCCCTCCCCCAAACCCGAGGGGGCCATCTCGAAACTGGAGATGGCCCAGGGTCAGTCGGGGTGCGAGGGATATGCTCTATGGGCAACCTTACACCCCGGCGTCTGTAGACCCGAGACGGCGTGCGGTTTTAGTCGGTACAAGCCCGACATAACCGCCCCCGCTGGCCGGCGGGGGGGTATCCGAAGGGATTTCCGCACGAAAAAAAAAAGGCACAAAGCGGGTTACATTGAAACTTGAATGGATTGGAGAACGAACGGAGAATGATATCAGTTTTTATTCTTACTATTACTTTTTGGAAACAGGCCGAAGTAACTTGTTATAGGCTTTCTAAGTAAGCAAAAAAAATTCTTGACCGGAGTTTGCAATCACAGCTGCTATAGCCACGGATATTAATGATAGTTCAGATTCTTTTGTTTGTGATGGATGATAGCCGAATATACTTTTGTTGTCAAGGTATTAAAGTTATAACAAGCACAGAAATTAAAAATTTCTTCCAAACCGTAAGCCAAGAATCATGAAGAAATTTATAGACCCCTGTTCGTAATACCATCCATCTTAAAAACACATTCTGGATTGTTTACCTATGACTTTAAGGTTATATTATTTTCTTGTTTAATGTAAATTTCATGTAAATAACTCAATTCCTATCGAACAAATTCGGTATGACTTGAAAACGAACAAGTTCAGCTTGTAGTTTACCAGATTCAAATCGGATTTCACCTGTGAAGTGAAAGTAAACTGAAAAGCGAAAGGGCAGTTACTAGTCGATCTAATCTGATGCTCTCTCAGTTACATTTGTTAATTTTCACCCAAGAAGTGCAGGTTTGACGGCGAAGACCTGTCATCTGTCACCCTAGCAGAAGCAGGCTGTGTCACCCCAGCAGAAGCAGGCCGGGACGGTGGGGCGACTAGCGCCCCTCCCCCAAACCGGGGCAAGACGGGGACACCGTGGTTCCCAAACCCGAGGGGGGCCATCTCGAAACCGGAGATGGCCCAGGGTCAGTCGGGGTGCGAGGGATATGCTCTATGGGCAACCTTACACCCCGGCGTCTGTAGACCCGAGACGGCGTGCGGTTTTAGTCGGTTCAAGCCCGACATAACCGCCCCCGCGTGCACGCGGGGGGGTATCCGAAGGGATTTCCGCACGATAAAAAAAATAAAAATAAAAAATAGGTGGCGGCGCGTTGCGACTGTTGCGAGTCCCCTCCACCCCACCCCTTTTCGGTGGCAAGACGGGGACGCCGTGGTTCCCAAACCCGTGGGGGCCATCTTGACACCAGAGATGGCCGTGGGTCAGCCGTAAATGCCTTATGGGGCCACATTACACCCCGGCGTCTGATGACCTGAAACGATGTGCAGTTTTAGTCGGTTCAAGTCGGACATAACCTCCCCCGCTGGCCAGGGCTTCCGAAGGGATTTCTGCACGAAAAAAAAAGGTATGACGGCGAGAGATGGCATGCATGCCAATGGTGTCACTGCCATGGCCAAGATCGTACGAAGTGGAGAAGAAAAAGTAGGCAAGCAGACCTCGGGCTCCGAAGTGAAGCCTCGGATGCTATCGGGACACAAGGCTAAGATGCTGCTGATGGTGATTATTTGTTAATTTCATTAATCTATGAGACGCTTTCATATTGCTTTATGCATTGTAGCGGATGTTTCCAACTTGATGTATATATATATTATGATGAATGTCTATTACGATGATGTTTATATAATGCGTGTCATATCGATCAGAGTATGAGGGTAGCAGGAAATGATAGCATATCAATTCTTGAAACTGTCATTTAGCTAGCGGTACAACTCGTTGTTCTGATAATGGCCTTCATTATATTGGCACTATTAAGATCTTTTTTCATATACTTAATGGCTATATTAGCTAATTCTGGATAGCGGTGGATAACCAGTACCAAAATAATCTACATTCAATTTAGGCAAAAGCCTATGAGCTCTGGGTATCGCAGCCATGCATACATATGATAAGAATGGTTTCAAACGTCGATGTCTGCTGCAAATTACATTTTGAGAATCAGGAAACATTACTTCTAATGCCGAGAACGGAAGTCGATATACAATTCATTATATTGTACACCTTTTTATTCCAATCAATGCATGCAACATTAAGATAACCTATAGATAGGGCTATATAGAAAGAAAGAATCCCACTAATATTATAAATGTCGAAAGTTTGTGAAGATGTTTGTTACTTAGAATGGATCTGGCTGAAATTTGGTGCAGGTACAGATTATAGTCTGGAATAACTTATAGGGAATTTTTTGCAAGGGAATAGGTTCCCATGGGTAACGGGAACGGGAGCAGAATTCCAAACGGGCGGTGCCGCAGGCCATCAGCTAGTGTTTAATGAATCGACTGGTACTGGAAACGACCGTTCAATCTAACTACAACTTTAAATAAATAAATATTCTACGACATTCTACACAACGCTTTCTAAACCCAAAGTAAGCATAGTTTAACTAGCTTGTGTTATAAATTCCAGAATGCGGATCAACATACTTTTATATTACTTTTTTTGTAAATACATACATATTATACATAGAAACACCCAGACCAATGCAAATAGACATATTCATGCATACAAATATATTTGCACTGAGCGGGAAACGAACCCGCGCCCCATGTCGTAGCAGTCGCATGCACTACCGCTACGCCACACAGGCAAATCGTACAAAATGTACTGTATGTTGTACGATTTTTGAAAGCGCCTAAAAGCTTAACTTGTTTCCGTTACCTTCTCCCTCACTCTTTCTATCCGCTTGTGAAAACGCGCGATATCTTGAGTATCGCAAGTGTTCGTAGGTATTATTCGCTTACTATCAAATTAACCGTGCACTAGCTTCGTAGTAGATAGAAGTATGATAAAACATAGCGTATGGTGCTAATAAAGCATAATGACCACAACACCAGTATTTGATCCCTCTCAACCCATGCCAGTGCGATGCTCTTAACAATAAATATCGAATCTATTAGAGTGCTCCGAAGCGTAGCCACTTGTGGGTTACGTAGCGGCAGTTGGTTGTAGCCACTTACTGGGTCAAGGAAATTTACTATAATTTTTAATATTGATACAAAATAGGAGCAATACATGTACTCATTGAATTAATACCCGAGATCTTGCTGAGAACTTTATAGCGCGATGTAGAATCAATAGATCTGTAGTAGTTTGACTTGTATGCGTTAAATGGCGGTAGTTACATGTACTACGGAACTGTAAAACGCGTTCGTAGTTATTATGAATTAGTTCATGCAACAAAATATAGCAACACGTGAGGGACATAATTGGTGTTGCAAGCGTTCATTGGCTAAAATACTCGGCTACCATCAGATGACCCGTGTATTTTTTTTTTACCATCATCATCAACTACCCTTATCTCTTTGGGGTCGGTGGAAAATGTATTTCTCTTCTATACTATCCTGTCATGGTTCATATTTGTTTTCTATCGTATCAGATAAATAAATCTGAATAGCGAATCTCATTGGAGATTATGAATTTATGCCGGTCCGAGTGCTCGCAATCTCTTCAGGGAGATTACGACACCTATGATCGATGCTTTTCATGACCAGAAGGCTGGCTTCTTATAAGCACAAAGAATAAGTAGTGCCATACAACGTGGCAATGCTGCCAGTCTTCTGGCCACGTTCCACACTTTAGGTTTCTTTTAATTATTTATTTTATTTTAGTTATTTAGCAGTGGACTAGAATAGGTTGATGGTGATGATGATGATGATGATGATGATGATAGTTCAATTAGGTATATGTATTCAATGAATATTATGTAAATTACATTTAAAACTAATATAATAAACATACTAATAACCAGCAAATAAATTGTCTTTACGGATATTTCTCTAATTTCGTAGAATAATATTTTCTTGAAAATATTTCAAAATGGGAACAAAATCAGAATGTATCCTCAATCCTCAACCAGATGTTTTCCGATAAGCGAGTCTTATATTATCAAGGTAGGTATTTGTTTTGAAGGAATCTAACTGAAAATACCAAAAATTCTGAGATTGTACGGCTAAAAGAATTCAAAATATCTTTGTTGTTCACGGTATCTTTTTTGTAGCTGCTGCTATTTATAAATCTTAGAGGGCTCATCCTCAAAAGAAAACCTCATGGCATGAAAATGCTCACCTGGTGTAGCAGTTTTAAACCACTTAGGTAGTAAATAGGCTCTACCCGAACGCACGTGCTTCCTTATTCTTACAATCATCTACTTCTTATTAATTTCGATGCAGATGCCAGGAAAGTTTAAACTTTGCCGGGGACTTCCCCGAGTCTCATTTCTCGGTATGTTAATGGGTCGCTGCTGTTGATCGTGAAGTACAGCAGTTACAGTAGTAGGCTCGTAGGATGAGTCCTTTTTTGAACGGACGTCTATGCTATGTCTTTGTATACAGAATTATTGTAAATAAAGACCGCTTCACGCCCACGCGCTTGCGCTTGTTAAATCAGAGGCATTTTACGACTGCTTGTAAACTAACTGATGGTTACGATGGTTGAATGTTGTGAGAGGAAGCACAGAGATTAGATGCCCTAAATACGCAGGGATGGCACTTTAGGCAGCAATGTACGCATATGTCTTAATAGGTGATACAATTTTCAAGTGCAGATAATTGAATTATGAGATAGTTTGAAGTTGAAGTTTGGTTTTTTGGATAATTCTAAAATGACCGTTACGCTACATCTAGAGATTTAATTTTAGCCTGGTAAATGCCCTTACTTATATTGATAAGGAGAATGGTGTGATGATTTTTTCTACATTATTTGCATCATTATTATGTTTATTTACAATAAAACAGGTTCCAATAGAAAGGAAAAACTTTTTAAGTTACTTGATACCTTCGTGCCAACAACATCGTACTTTTTATCACAATTAAATTAATGGTACAAACAAAATTTTTTTTTTTTTTATTCTAGTCATTTTAATTAATTTAAATAAGGCATTCTGTACAATAAAAGAGAAATGTTTTTATATTTAGATTTAAGAATCGAACATGACTTAATTAAATACGGAACCTTCTTTACCTATGTGCAAACCCTAGAACAGTTTACATACCGCATCGCACTACCAAGAACACAGAGATGTGTTGCTACACGGGTTGAACTAATTTCAACTATACGATTGTGAGTATTGTGACACTATATAGTATTTAGCCTAACTTCCCCTTTTTATGTTAAATCCCATCAATTCCCACGTAGTGCAAATATCTGTATGCATAAATATGTTTATTTGAAAACAGTAAACACCGAGACCAATGGAGTGTTTTCTGTTCACCGGTATGCATATTACAAGCTATGCTTAGTTCGTGTCTAGATTGTGATGTGTCAAGGGTCCTATAATATTCATTCATAACAAGTTTTTCGAAGTGGTACATATCATTGTCTAAGCCTGTAGTCTCTGAGGTTAAGAGTACCGCGGGGCGAGCTTCCTATTGAAAGTTCGCTGTGCCTAAGTACCTATCTTGACCCTCTTTTTGAAATGCGATTCTTATACCACTTATGAAATTTACAGGTACATAACAAAGCTGCATGGTGTTACCGTCATCTAGTGCATCAGGCTGCCAAGATATTCAGGTATTATTTAATTTTCTACTACAGAAATTATTGGCTTTAATCTA
Source organism: Cybosia mesomella (assembly GCA_946251805.1). Taxonomy (NCBI): domain Eukaryota; kingdom Metazoa; phylum Arthropoda; class Insecta; order Lepidoptera; family Erebidae; genus Cybosia; species Cybosia mesomella. The sequence continues at coordinate 8,063,426 of OX276398.1, read as the reverse complement.
ATACCTTTAAAGGAGCCATTACCTTCAGCTTACAATCAGGCGAGGTGAAGTCAAATTGACGTGTCCTAAATATAAAAAAAAAATCTTGTTTGTTCGCGATGGACGCAAAAACTACTGAACCTATTTTGATGCGGTTTTTTCTATTAGAAAGTTCTTAGACTTAAAATCTGGCGTATGTTTGATTGCAATTGGTTAAGTAGAAACGGAGATATGACCAAAAAAACGATAACCGAGCTCCGCCCGCGCGGAGACGTGGGCAACAGCTAGTATGTATATAAGGTGTCAAGGTTTTTTTTGTTTCAAATACATATTTTGTCGATACCAAGTCATCTCACCAAGGGTTTTCATGAAATTTAACGGGTGTCATCGATTACAGAATTAGAGATATGCTAAAAGATCATCTAAAGAATCATCTTGCGCGCCGCCCAACCCCCCCCCCTCCCCCCCCTTGCCGGGGGCAAGGCGAGGATACCGTGGTTCCCAAACTCGAGGGGGCCATCTCGAAACCGGCGATGGCGAGGGCGATGGATGGTTCACCCTGAACTCTGACTGACTCTGTTCAATCTGAACACCCGAGACGGAGTACGGTTTAAGTCAGGGCAAGCCCGACATAACCTCCCCCGCTGGCCAGTGGGGGGTATCCGAGGGGATTTCCACACATGCTGTATGGGAGCCCCACTAAGAGCAAACCTCACCTGTTAGTGGTGCACCTGCTAACTAACGGACGAGGCTCAGGCACAGACTTTCGTCTTAAGGTTGGGAGGTCAGATGGCAGTTGCTCTCGGAAAAGCCAACATTCCAATCAAAAATTATAAGCGGACCTTGGGCTCCTAAGTGCGATCTTTAGACTCAACTGGGAAATCGCTATGAGGATGATTATCTCAAAAGCCTTACGTGTAATGTATTTATTCCAACACACTTAGAAACTCGGACACAAATAATTTCGACACGTTTTCTGAATTACCTGCGAGTACCAAAGTATTCAGGTCAGTTGTAAATATTCCCTACGCTACTGATATAATAAAGGCCGGAGCGCACCGTCGAAGGTGCACGGAAGTACGGAAACCAAGCTGCGTGGCGTTCGCAGCGATTCCTAGCTAATATAGTTCGTGTATATAGGTACTGAGTGAAACGTCAACGTGAGGGAACTTGAAGAATATTAATAGTCTGAAATTCTAGTATTCCCCCTGCCCGCTCCAGTTACGCAAAATTGCTAGAGTTAGGAGTGGGTCCACGTCGGTAGAGTAATGAACCACTGAGCTACCGACGCTTTTTTTATTGGTGATCTGTATTAGACCGGATTGGTTCGCCCCACCTGTAGTAAATTTTTATAGAGGAAAACGATGACTGAAGAAAGTTTTCTTACCCCCGAAAAGCCTGAAAGAGACCGTTTCTGTCCGTTGCCAGTTAGCGTTATAGCTTGGCCGGGTAAAGGTTTATATCAGACCATGTCCAGTATGTCCACCGCTCTGGAAGAATACAGATGTCGATTCACCCGCCTCTCGTCATCATCATACATACAATTACGCCTTTATCCCCGGAGGGTTAGGCAGAGCCGAAATAACACAACCATCATCATCTCAGCGTTAGTCCCAGTAGCCTCCAAAGCTTGCACTTTGAATCCCGGGGTCTGCTCTCCTGATGTGGCTTACTTTGGTTTTAACGCGAGCGACTGCCGTCTAACCTCCTCTAGTGCAGGCTTTTCCCTCGAGAAAACCTGCACCAGAGCGTCGTCCGTTAATCAGCAGGTGTACCAGCTCGCTGTTGTGATTGATTGGGCCCCCACCCAAGGACCTTGGTGGAGCCCCATACATCTGATTAAAAGGGATTTAAAGAGAACTTTGCACACTACCTTCTGCTAATCATAGGGACAGGTGGAGAAACTAGTAACCCGAAACATTGACAACTCCCGCCTTGGCAGAAGTCGGAATCAGTACACGTCTCCTATAAGATCGAAAAGGGGCTTTGCCGCTTTCGTAGTCCAGGATAAACCATGAGGTTTTCCAGCCCTGTTTTATCAGGGTGAAGGACCCGAGACGGCGTGTGATTTTAGTCGGTTCAAGCCCGGCCCGCTGGCCGGCGGGGGGGTATCCGAGGGGATTTCCGCACGTAAAAAAAACTTTGTGCAGCCGGTCTACCCCAGCCTTAAATTCACGTGGAACTAAACAGTTTACCGAACAAGCATTAACATGTTAAAATATGACAACCAAAATTAGTTTTGGTTTAGCAGAAGCATTAGTTTAGAAATTATTGTTGAATATACCAGGAATAATCAGTGTTATTGTTTTACGTTCAGAGTAGGTGAGTAAATAATATTCATATTTAGATGACTTCATTTGCATAATAAAATCTAGTGGGGCGGAAATCACACAGTGATTGTCAAACTTCGGGCCAAACTTAGATATTTTTGTTGCAGTATTGTTGTTCAAAATTACAGATTTTAGGCTTTATGCATATTATTCGACGCGTCTTTATATATTGAGCAACAAATATGAAGAAAATGAAATCAAATCAAGCGTCTTCGACGTCAAAAACACAAAAAAAAAAAATTTTTTTAGGGACAATTTGTATGGTAGGTACCCGAAACCTTGAACGTACAAACCCCAAAATCTAATCAGTTCTTCCCATTAACCAAACAAGATGATTGGCGAAAGAATTTTTTAAATCGGATAAGTGGTTCTTGAGTTATTGCGTAAACAGACATCCAGACATCCAGACCAACAGACAGACCGACACAAAATTTTTTTTTTGCTTAATTAGACTTAGAATCATGTGAAACGTCGAGAAAAGTGATAAAAAGTGGGTGTAAGATTTGATATTTTTTGCGTGATTTTAAGACTTCGGTGTCCACCTGGTTGGTGGCCCAAAGTAATTGAAGTCATCGATCCTAGCTGAAAAAAGTATAAGTAAAATTGAATTAACAAAATTAAACCAACTTCAAAAACCATAGAGGTACAAGAATAATAACTTAATTACAGATTTAATTTAAAAGACAAAAATGCTCGTAACCTGTTTTTGTTGAAGTTGGTGTCAAGCGGAACAAGAATTAGTCTTTTCTTGAAGTCGGTTCAAAATGAAGTGAATTCTATTCAAAAACGTGATAGGTACTGCAGCAACAAGGGCACGCCGCAATAGCGGCGGTAAGGCCCATCATGGAGGATTGGCTAGAGAGGCGACACGGAAGCCTCTCGTACCGACTGACGCAGGTGATCTCCGGGAAGGGGTGCTTCGGGGACCACCTGCATCGGTTTAGGAACGAGCCAACGCCTGAGTGTCATCACTGCGACGCGAGCGAGGACTCAGGGCTGCACACGCTGGCGGACTGCCCGGCGTGGGAGGCGCCGAGGCGTGACCTCGTGGCAGCCATCGGGGTGGGAGTCCTCTCGCTCGGCAGCATGATTGCGGCAATGGTGCGGAGCGCGAGCGCGTGGGTCGCCGCCGCCTCCTTCTGCGAGCATGTAATGCTCGCGAAGGAGATGGAGGACCGCGCCCGGGAGAGATTTAGAACTCTCCCGGCCCGCCGAGCCCGCAACTTGCTCGCCACGCGTCGCAGGCGACTCAAGCGCCGCAGGTCGCTCACGGACCTCCGTCCTCCATGAGCGCAGGCCTGGGGGTGGCAGGTGAGGCCGCCTGTCACCCCAGCAGAAGCAGGCCGGGACGGTGGGGCGGCTAGCGCCCCTCCCCCAAACCGGGGCAAAACGGGGACACCGTGGTTCCCAAACCCGAGGGGGCCATCTCGAAACCATAGATGGCCAAGGGTCAGTCGAGGGATATGCTCTATGGGCAACCTTACACCCCGGCGTTTTAAGACCCGAGACGGCGTAATAAGCTTGCCACTATTACGTAAGACCGAAAACATAATTAGGGAATGTGCGTGAGTAATAGAAATATAGTTAAATTTAAAAGAAAATAAATTGACTGTATGGATTTGGTTACAATTTTACAGCTAGCTACTTCTTTATGTTAGGAACCAGTTCCTTTGAATAGCAGGAACGTAATCAGTTATCCACATGGATGGAACAACGGGCAAAGGCCGTTATAGCCGATAGTAGAAATCGGCCATTCCTTGCTTCACAAGTTGTTCAATACAAGTTACAACAGGAGCAATATTGAATGTGAGATTATCAGAAGAAGTAAAGTACGTCCCTTTGTGGTGCTTTATATGGAAGCTATAAAAACGAGGTTATCGCCGAGACCTCTCTGACTGATAGCGCCAGCCAGGTTTTTAACTGGACCAATAAATAATGCTACTGGGCGGCCTGTGATCAGTGTGGACACTTTACGATTTAAATTAGGAACCATATTATGTACCAGCTGTTGCCCGCGACTTCGTCAGCGTTAAATTCGAAAGAGATCAAAGTATGTTTACTTTTGCAGTTTCGAATTCAACTATATATTTAATAACAGTTATATTTTCATTCATTTATTATGAAGAAATAAATGTTTACATGTAAAATCTGAATAAATTCTACCCGGTTCCCTAATATAATAGCGTGATGATATTAATGATCAAAGGTTGAGTCTCTAATCAACTTTCTTTTACATGTAGGTAACTCTGTAGTTTCGAGATTCAAAAAGTGAAGCATTTTTTAATGAAAGTATCGTTTCATTTAGCTGTACTTACACGATCGAGCGTGAATAATGCTAATAAAAAAATATAAAACTATAGATTAAAAAATAGTTAACAGATCGAAAAAAAATCGCTCCATTTCTTTTTCTTCTGTACTATCGCCTATTTTCGTTTTCGGCAGCGTTTCCCTAGCACCCTATATATGAGCTATCAAAACATACCACTATATTTCCGCTACTTCTCTTTGTTCAAGTTCCTTATTACTTTATCTCTATTTACAAAGAGTCAGAAATAGCCGCCTCAAATCACAAAGCTTGGCTGCTTCGCGGGTGGCTGCCCAACACCAAAAGCTTTGACACCTTCCTATTTACCGTTAGCGTTAACTAAGCCATCAAAACAAAATGTCTCTCATATAACTATTTTAAGATACCCAAACTTCCCATATGACGAAACCAGATAAAAGGGAATACATGTTTAGGACAGATCCATGCTACAGTCACTGCACAAAAAGTAGGATGCGAGTTTTGAAACCATTATTGAAGTAAATTGTTAGAATTGAGTATAATTTATAAGTCTTACACAACACGTTCCTTACAGAAGTGTCAGTTTTCAATTAAAATCTAATAAATGTTTTCAAATCAAGCAAGATTTCGTTCATCGTTCATTGAGAATTCAATTAATTTTATTTGCACAAACCAAGTAGGTACTTACAATAAGTGAAGTTAGTAAAGATGTGAACATACTCGCAGACACCCGGGATGAAAACCTATAAATCCGCATAAAGAATAAATATGAATGAAGAATATTAAGATGTAACAAAACGTTTATTAACTAAGTAATTTCAGCACAGCTAGAAGATAACAACCATAGTATAGTAATTACTCTGTGTTTCAACCATAGGTCATTGTTCCAACCTATCGGTGCTTGTATACGGGCTACGTACACATTTTTTTAGTGCGTTCGCCCAACATTTTGTATTGTCGTACTGAATGCGGTAGGTATATGTTTAGTTAGCATAAATACAAGTTTTTAATTAATTTCATTCATCTATTTGTTCAACAGAAAAGGGATAACCTAAACAAACCCTCCAATTGAAAGTGGACCTTTGTCAACTCTCTCTTTAATCTGAACCGTGAAATAAGTGTGACCCGGCTTTTCAACTGTCGCAACCTAAACCCATACTAGAACGAATTTCGACATGCTTTCCCATCATCTGGCCTAATTCAGACGCGACGGACAAACGACGGATTAACTAGCTACGTCTCTCGATTGGCAACCGTGTATGTAAACGTTGTGAAATGTTCCGAACTGTCTATGTAAACTTATCGGGAACGTGTGAGATTAGTTAAAGATTCCGTTTTCCTAAACCTATGGAATATTCTTATTTAAGATGTAGATCATTTTATTGAAAAACTAGCGACCCGCCCCGGCTTCGCACGGGTGCAATGGATGTTATTATACGTATAAACCTTCCTCTTCAATCACTCTATCTATTAAAAAAAACCGCATCAAAATCCGTTGCGTAGTTTTAAAGATTTAAGCATACATAGGGATATAGGGACAGAGAAAGCGACTTTGTTTTATACTATGTAGTGATAAGGATAGGTAGGTAGGTATTTGGTCACCCAAGCAAAACAAAATAAATGCTATACAGAGAAATTGGATATCGACTAAATCAAGTTTTTTTTTGTTTAAATACAGTTTTTACGATACATCCTTATACCTATATAGAATAATATATCCTTTAATATACCTCTGATTAATTTTGATGCGGGTTTCAAGATAGTTTAACTTCGGTCGGTCGGTTCAAGTCGGTGTTGTGTACACAGCAGTAATATTATTTGCAGTAGTGGAATGCGGGTATGATTAGTCCTGTAAAAAATACATTTTACTATTAAAATTTTACTTGTATTTTATATTTTAACTGTACCAAATATTATAGCAGAGATATTCTTGATACGCTAAACGTTCAGAAGGAATCTTGTAGTATTATAGCACAGATATTCTCGCTACAGTTACAGATTGGACATAGTGCATGCTGTAAACATAATTGTTTGATGCTGTGTTTTGAATTGTGAAATTGATTAAATCCAACAGAAGAATGACGCAAATACTCGTACATGTTTGCGTTTCAGGAGATTACGTTTGAACAGTTTACAGAGATACTTTCTTTTTTTCGAAATCATAAACGCTTTTTACACAGCTGCCCAAAAAGTAGTAGGTTGGGTTTTAAGGCCGACCGCTGCCGCGTGCATGTGTACGTATGCGGGCGCCTGTTTCGTGCAAATAATATGGAAAGAATTACGTGACGATCATTTTCATAAAATTCGTGCAAAACATTCATACGCTTCATGTATGTTATTTTCTTTATTTCACCACATCGCAATTGTGCGGAGTCTCGCTTGAAGATTGCCTAAGGAACTCCCGCATCGGCGGACGCCTTCTTGTCAGTGACATAGCAGATAAAATACTGAAGAGACGTCTTCGCTGGTGCGGCAACCGCCTGGTTACATGGGTGACCAGGCGGTTATCCATGTGTGTCCATGCCACCTCCACCGGCCCCGATAGGAGGGGAACCATAGAAGTGTTAGCTTTACGTCGTAAGGGACGACATGCATATCAATGGTCTCTCTGACTGGAGTGCTGAAGACCGTGCGAAGTGAATGAGTAAAAGCCGGAAAGCGGACTCCGGCTCCGAAGTGAGGGCGACGGATGCAACCGGGAATCGATGCTGAAATGATGAGTTTCTTTATTCCATAATAATTTTTAAATGCCTGACCTGATTTGAATGTATGATGTATTGTTGGAATCCATAGATCATCCCGACTTATCCCGAAGGACGCTGACTACTTTATAGTTCGTTTTTTTTTTAGGTAGGGTAGTTGTGTTTTTAGAGCTCCGTAGCCAAATGGCAAAAAACGGAACCCTTATAGATTCGTCATTTCTGTCTGTCTGTCCGTCCGTATGTCACAGTCACTTTTTCTATAGAAAACTAATAATAAAAACGAATAACTATAAGAATTGTGCTGTTGAAAAACTGAATAGTTTGCGCGAGAGACACTTCCAAAGTGGTAAAATATGTGTGTGTCCCTGTAACTTCTAAAATAAGAATAATTAAACTAAAAAAAATATATGATGTAGATTACCATGTAAACTTCCACCGAAAATTGGTTTGAATGAGATCTAGTAAGTAGTTTTTTTACGTCATAAATCGTAAACCCTAATTTACCTTTCATTCGACTCAAATATAAAATTAAAAAAAAAACTTGATTATGTTACTTGTTGCTACGGAATCCTTCATGGGCGAGTCCGACTCGCAGTTGGCCGCTTTTTTATTATTTTGTAATTGTACACATTATTAATACGATGCTTTAGTTCGATTAAACGATTAAAAATACCAATTAGTGAATCAATACAAACTGGGTCAAGCCGATTCGCTAACAAAATTGACTCTCAATTAAAAACTACGGCATAAAATTTTATTGGATGAACGAAATATGGGTTTGGCGGAAGACTTCATATTTCATTAAATTGATGTCGACGCCGAGTGTGTGAACCCGCGAGTTTAAATAATCGGATAACCTATATTTTTCACAAGGTTTAACCCGCTTATTTGTACAGAACAAATAACAATTCTCATATTTCTTAAACGTTGTGTGATACATTATGTCGATTAACCCTCATTATACAATTAAATCTGCAAACAACCACACGGTCCACCGGATCGTAAGCGGTTACTTTCCTCCCTAACCCATGACGCTTGTTACATTAGAGTTGTTTGTAACTACTAACTACATGTTTGTTTATAACCTCTGGCTTACCAACCGTACTTTAGCCTTTATTGTACTTTTACAATACGTACTTTATTGTACACTAGGACGGTTACCAGCTTCGCAATCAACCCAAACTTAAGCGTAGCGAGATTTGCCTATTTAACAATAGACGACTTTTCCATTGATTTGGTTTTTCCATGATTATTCCTCGATGGTACGTCGGACATCAACTTTCGACCCATAGAGACACTCAGCACACTGTGCTTGATAACCGTGCCAAGTTTGGTCAAGACCGGTCGAGCCGTCTAGGAGGAGTATGGTTTCACGCGAAAACCCGATTTGTGGAGAAAAACGCTTCGCTCGCCTTCGGCTCGCTACGCTTAACCAATCAAATATACATTTTCACAATACATACATGGATGTACCTGATAATAGATGATAGCTACCTTTTTTTTATACCACTCAGGTAGATAAGCTCACGGCCCACCTGATAGAAAGCGGTGGCTTATGGACGTGTGCAACACCAGGGGCATCACACTCCCGCTGCCGACCCTGTAAAAACCTTCTAATGCCCTAAATAATAAATACCTATTGTAAAATATATGTATTACACTAAAAGTTATTACTGACACCCAAACTAAACCTGAGCTTATATTTTGGGGGCAAGTCTTCAGTAGTGAACATTGTACAACATTGTTATACAACGATACATGTTAGAATTTGGGTGCTATCTTTGTATTTAGATACAGCCTTTCTGAAGGAGTTCTGACTACTCTACTCATCACCAAAAATGCAGCATTGGCTTTAATTATTAGGTGAATGAATGGATCCCAAAGTGGAGGTGCATTCCAACCATCTTCTTTTAAAATTACGATATTTTTTTGATTTCATCAGACCGAGGATTATCCTTGGCAAGAATATTAACACAACTAAATTAATTTGAGTCTAAGAACTAGTTTTAAATCTGGAACTAAATGTTAAAAGCTGTCTTTTAACATTTAGTTCCAGATTTATTTATAGACATTCCTCGAAGATTTAGTAATTTCATTTTTCGAAGTAATCAATTCAACAAATTTTGATGTGAGCACGATTTATCGTCTGAGGTTCGCGCATTGTGGTGAAACATTTGAGTTTACTTATTATTTTTCTTTGAAAAACCGTACCTCCTTCCTTATATATCTACATTATATCTATCTATAATTTGAATCAGAAATAGGAAATTATACACCAAAGGATAAAATTCGTAATGAGTTTATACGGCAAAAAACTAAAGTTGCCACAGGATGGCCGTCGGAGCAATCAAGTCCTACAAGGAGAGACTTCACCCAGCCTGATGTACTGACGACTTAAAAAGGTAGATGGGATAGACTGAATGCCGAAGGTGGAGGATCGGGTGCTGTGATGCACATTGGGAGAGATTTATGTCCAGCAGTGGACTGCAATAGGCTAATTGGTTTATACGCTGAATGACGACGCGATGCTAGTCTGGTTTATAAGTCCTACTAGGAACTGTTACTTACTATCAGGTGGTCACATGGGCGCATTTACCACTATAAGATACCTAAATATACTCCAACAAATCAAGCACAATTTCAGTAGATATATTTGACCAAAACATAATGTTTAATTCAACAGGAGACGCAGGATGTAGGCCGAAAAATACTGACGAAGGTCCGCCATTTTTTCGACATTGATTTCGACGAAATATGTTCACTTGCTGTTTCGCTATGAATAAGTTAATGTCCTTTACCGAAAATACCATCGGTGCTGCAATCCGCATGCGATTGTAAGTCGATTTTTTGGTTGATAAATTCGGAACAATTTTGTTCATGACTTTTTTGCGTTTCATTTCTAAAGCTGCAACAAAATAAGTAAATTCGTATTACACTGTATCAGAATACTTACAATACCTCTAGTACTAATACCTACTTCTCGTACCGTATATATAGAAGTAACTTCTTTCATACCCATGTTACACTGACTGTACTTTGCCTCAACTGATGCAAGTGTGCAATTTAGGCAAATTTTCACACTCGAGTTAGACCACAGAACTAATAATAATATAATCTAATCTTGTTATACTATATACATACTTATACTTGTTTCATAATACCTGTTATTACAAGCTTTTATTTAACTTGCTCTGTATATATGTATGTATGTTAAGTTGGGGTCAAATCTTGACTGGATTTTAAAGCAGAAGCAGATATGGAATGTTACAAGCTCGTTTAGTTTGGATGACAATGCAATATGGTACTATGGAGGTGATCTGATGATGGAGTATGAAGGTGGCCATAGTAACTCCAAAAGTAAACAAGGTTTGGGGTCATTTCTTTAGTCTTGACAAACTTTCTGATGTGACATGTTATTCAGGGTTTGATGATGAAGCTGGAAGGTGGCCATAGTACCTCCTAAACTGAACAAGATAAACCTATCGAGTTTGAGCTCATTAATTTTGTATTGACAAACTTTTTGATGAGACATAGAGTAGGAAGGTGGCCATAGAGACTCCTAAGCTTAAAAAGATAAACTTATCGAGTTTGGGCTCATTTGTTTTGTCTTGATAAAACTCTGATGATACAAGTTATCCAAGGTCTGAAGATGTAGATGGTAGGTGGTCTGTAACTAAACAAGATAGATTTGCTGTGTTGAGCTCCTTTGTCTGGTCTTGACAAGCACTTTAGTACTACATAACATTACTCCAACTTAAAAAGTTGAAAATAAAATAATTAATCAATATAACTCTTTTTTCATTATTAATTAACAGAATTATGCTGATATCAAAAGCTAGAAGCGCAATTAGAACATAGAGTAAAGAACTTGTGCGATACAAGCTCTTGAAATCAGCACAGCCCTTTTTTTTACGTGTGGAATCCCCCACGAGCTTCGCCCCATCGGTGCCGATGATGGGGTGGGCGTTGTCGGAATCAGACCGACTAAAACCACACGTTGTCCTCCCCAAGTGTCCATTGCCGGGCACCTCGGGTAAGCCCTCGAAAGGATAACTCCAGGGTTACCGGCGGACTTTGGCCACGACCGCGGCCTCACCTGGTGGGGTCGGGTTTTATCCCGCGTCGGTGAGTTGGCAGGCGTGTGTGGATACACATGACACGCCTCCGCCACGGCCTGCTTCTGTCGTATGGCGAGTCGGCCAACTGCCGTCCTGAGGCCCCAATCATGGAGGTCGCTAGTCCCGGGCGTAGACGAGTCTGCGGCGTCCTCGCAGCAGATTGCGGAACTCGGGGGGCAGGGTTCTCTCCCGCTCCCTCTCCGCCGTCTCTTTCGCGCGCATTACCTGCTCGCAGAAAGAGGCCCGTAGGAGACCACGGCCCTCACCATGGTCTCCAACGAGAGAAAGTCCACGCCCAGGACCACTATGAGATCCCGACGTTGACTCGCCCACGCAGGGCACTCCACCAACGTGTGGAGCGCCGTGTCTTCGCCAGGATCCTCGCAGATCAGCCCTTGTATAAAATTATTGTTTTCGTTTTAGTACAACCGATTTTTTAAATAAAAGTATACGAGCATTTGTCTGATTGTACCGTAAGTTGCACGAGGTTAAATGATATAAGGGACGTCCTTGAAAACGTCAAGTGCTACAGAATACCTACGTGTGAACACTAGTGTGTCAATTTGAGAACTAAATAATAAATGTATTTCACAGCTACAACATAAAAATACTTACGCGTTTATTTTATAAAATTACTGTGCGATGTACTCGTACATACTCCGGGGGATAAAAATGTGCTAGAGGTAACATGGTTTTTCTACGAAATGATATAGGAGCAAAAATATTCTAAATTTTAGGGGAAGTGCTTCGGCTCACGCGAACATTGTTAAACTTGTTTTTGAAGAACGTATTTAGGATTCCGTAACTAAATGGCAAAAAACGGAACCATTATCGATTCGTCATGTCTGTCCGTCCGTATGTCACAGCCACTTTTTTCGGAAGTTTATAAGAACTATGCTGTTGAAACTTGGTAAGTAGATGTATTCTGTGAACCGCATTAAGATTTTCACACAAAATAACTGGGGTTATCCTTTCGAGGGCTTATCCGGGGTGCCCGGCAACGGACACTTGGGAAGGAGACCGTGCGGTTTTAGTCGATTCATGCCCGACATACCCACCCTCGCTCGCCCGACGGGATTTCTTTAGGTAATGTGTAATGACGGCCTCTGTGGCGTAGCGGTAGTGTATTCGACTGCTACGACAGGGGACGCGGGTTCGATTCCCGCTCAGTGCAAATATTTGTATGCATGAATATGTCTATTTGCATTGGTCTGGGTGTTTCTATGTATAATATGTATGTATTTACAAAAAAAAAAAGTATATAAGTATGTTTATCCGCATTCTGGAACCCATAACACAAGCTAGTTAAACTATGCTTACTTTGGGTCTAGAGAGCGCTGTGTAGAATGTCGTAGAATATTTATTTATTTATTTATTTATAATGTTTACTTATCAATATCTTAATTTAAAAAAATACACTATTATTAAAACATTGATCAAAGTTACAACGAACTACAAGAACTTTTATATTATGTTACTTGCTGCTACGGAACCCTTCATGGGCGAGTCCGACTTGCACTTGGCCGGTGTTTTTTTATTGATTATTTCTGTATTTAATCATAGAAATGCACCACTAATAGGCATAGGCCCACGTTCGACCTACCGTGCCTTTAGCCTGAAGCCTCTTTTCATATGATGGGTAAATCACTCAGATTTATACAAAGGGTCGATTATCTGTCATAAACATCGCATAATGTTTCATAGCCGTTGATATAGTTTGACAAGCTTTAGTGCTGTAAAGGTTACCAGGCGCTCATGAATAAGTAAGATCTCTTGAACTTTATTGTGTAGGGCCGGCCGTTGATTTTGTGACATAAGGATAGCTAGAGTTTTCACGTGGGTATAAGCTACAACAACTACTACAACTTGTAAGTGAGTTATTCTAAGTGAATAGGGATTATTAATTTGCGATAAGTCTTGTACTACTATTATAATAACTGAAAGTTAAATTTTTACTTAATCACGTAATAGATTGATTGACTTAATTACTGACGATACTTACTGGACGATAGTTCATCATCATTAGACCCCAGAGGTCTAGGACACCGAATAAAATGTAGTAAAGTATGGTAGTATACACGTAAGGATGTCAGCCCGCGTCAAAGATACAGCAGTGTTCACTTTCTCTTATTTTCAAGCTAATTATAAATCTTGTTCCTTTACGTAGGTGGTGAGACAAGCTAATTGGTCGTATATTAAAGTCATAATCAACTTCATTACTATAATTATTCCTTGTGGAATTGCTTCCGAAACGTTTTTCATTTCTTTACGAGTTTCTTAGGTGTTAAGTAACTTCACTTTAATATGTATTAATAATAGCATTAATAACTTGTTTGAGAATTGATAATGATTAATTTTGGGCGTAGTAACTTTTTTTTTATCGTGCGAAAATCCCCCGCTGCAGCGGTTGAGGCTATGTCGGGCTTGAACCGACTAAAACCACACGCCGTCTCGGGTCTTCAGATGCCGGGGTGTAAGGTTGCCCATAAGGCATTTGCCTCGCACCCCGACTGACCCTGGGCCAGCTCCGGTTTCGAGATGGCTCCCCTCGGGTTTGGAAACCATGGTGTGCCTATCTTGCTCCGGAAAGGGGGGGGGGGGGTGTAGTCGCCCCGCTGTCCCGGTCTGCTTCTGCTGGGGTGACAGGCGGTCACCTGCCACCCCCAGGCCTGCGCTCATGGAGGACGGAGGTCTCTGAGCGAATTGGGTGTAGTACCTAATTGTAATTTCTAAGTGCAAAATTGATCCAACTGTACATGTTATTATGTACATATTGTAAACCAGTACTGTAATGAATGTATTGATACTATTGACCAAGACATTAGTTACCTAACTCGCCTTTGTACATGTTTTAAGGGTTCCCTACCCAAAGGGTAAATCGGTACTCTATTACCAAGACTCCGCTCCGTCCGTCCGTCTGTCACCAGGCTGTATCTAATAGTAATAACGGCAACACGTAGAGGCTTGAAATATTCACAGAATATTTGGTTGTATATTCACAACAAAAATAAATAATTTTCTTAAAATAAAATACATTAAGGCTCCCTTTGTATAGATAATGGTACGAAACCCTTCGTGCGCCAGTTCGACTCGCAATAGGCCGTGTTTTTATACATAATATATTTTTATATATATTACCTTTTCTTGTGTGTACAAAAATAATAAAATAAATAAATAAAATAGGTATACCAAAATCAGTTCAAGCCCGACACAAACCCCTTCACAAATCCCTTCGGATACCCGCCCCTGCTGGCCGGCGGGGGGAGGGGGGGGGGTTTGGTATCCGAAGGGATTTCCGAAAGACAAAAAAAATGTATGCCAAAATTGATTTTATAAGAAAGGAACTACATAATTAATGGTTTTTACACAGTATTCTTGTATGTCCTTTGGGTAAGGGTCTCCCCATACTTACCTAGTAAAAAATACACAGTGTATAGTATATTTGCTCTGTGTAGTGTAGTAAATTAATTATATTTGCGAAGAAATCAAAATTAAGTAAATCGTTTACTTTCGTCGCAGGTAAATACTTTCTACACAAACTAACTGTATCAAACGAAATGTTTGCAATCAGATGTTTACTTGCGATAAGCATGACTAAAACGTAGTAAAATGATAAATGTGACACGTGTAAATGTTTGACACACACACATGCACATACGGGCACTCTTTCATAGATACTATATACACAAACTCCCATTGTCGTTTATATTTACACGTGGGCCTGTGTGCGTTGACATAATGAAAGTTATGTAGATATGTATGTAACTGCGCCACTGGACAGTTGAAGACGTAGAAATGGCGCATCTACGAAGGTATTTGCGTAGTAGTTTATTTATTTTCGTTATATTATTGAGCTGAGTGAGACGAAGTCGAGCGAAAGTTCCTCATACCAGACTTCAGGATTTTCTTTGTCACAGGTCTCCTCCTAAACTACTAATCCAATCAGAACCAAATTTGGCATGATTAAAGAGGTCAATCAGAGGAAGGTTTATGGATATATTTTGAAAAAATTAATGCTACCACAGGAATGATCACCGTTAAAAAAATCCAGATGGAATTACATAATAACCGCTCGAGACACAGTGACCAAACTGAAAGCATGTCCAGAGTTGTTACTTTCAAAAAGAATTTTCAAAATCGGACTTGCCACGGAGGAATGATCACTGTTCAAAATTTTCAAAATCTGATTCACAGTCTCATCTCAGCTCAACATTGCAAGCAGCGATTCGCCTTGCAGACCTAGTATATTAGTGAGACGTGACAGTGTTACAAAGTTACAAGTGTTGTATTAAAGAAGAAGATTTCGTTAATTTATTTCAAACTAACTTTTCTCCGCGGGTTTACCCGCGTGGAATTCTGTTCCCGGTCCTGCGTCCCATAGGAACCTATGTACTACTCTATCAAGAAAGTAACAGGAAAAGATCAATAATACACAAAGTGTTTGTTATTCATCCAAATTTATTATTATTATTAGATTGGTAGAGTGGTAGAGTCAAGCAACAGTCATTTTGGCCGTTGCATGAATGGGCCGACTCGATCGGGGAAGCACCACCCTCTCACAGAATATCGACGCCAAGTAACAGTATTTGAACTGTTGCGTTCCGTTTGGTGAGTGAGAGTACCGGAGCCCAAACTCCTTTCCCATCCCCTCCCAAAATCCTTTCCCATCCCCTCCCAAAATCCTTTCCCATCCCCTTCCAAACTCCTTTCCCATCCCCTTTCCTTTACAGCGTCGGCAGCGCGAGTGTGACGCCACTGGTGTTGCACACGTCCATAGGCCGCGGTAACCGCTTCCCATCAGGTGGGCCGTGTGCTTGTCTGCCACCTTAGTGGCATAACAAAAAAAAAATATCACCTTCAAAGTATGCTCCTTCAGAAACGATACACTTACGCCAACGAATAATCCAATCATCAAAACATTTTTAAACGCTGTTTCTGGAATTGAGTTCAGTTCTCGTCACGAATTCTCCTTTACCTCTTCTACCGATTTAAAACGGGTGCCACGAAGTGGTAATTTGAGTTTAGGAAAAAGAAAGAAGTCGGCTGGAGCCATATCTGGTGAATATAGTGGTTGCTCGATAGTATTTGTTGAGTGTTTGGTCAAAAATTCGTTCACAATGATGGCATTGTGCGAAGGCGCATTATCATGGTGCAAAATCCAAGAATTTTCTTTCCACAAATCTGGCGATTTTCGTCGAATTTGCTCTCTTAAATGCCGCATAACGCTCGAATAATATTATTTATTTACTGTTTGACCTTCCAGCAAGAATTCCGAATGCACAACATTTCGATAGTCAAAGCTAACAGTCAACATGACTTTGACTTTTGATCGACTTTGGCGTGGTTTTTTCGGTTCCGGTTCAGTTGGAAGGCGCCACTTCGAAGCTTGTTGACTAGTTTGCATGTCAAACTCGTAAACCCACGTCTCGTCACCAGTAAAAATGCGTTTCATGAATTCTGGGTCGGAATTGACTCATTCTAGCATGTCCTCAGCGACAGTCATGCGATTGAGTTTTTGGAGAAAATTCAGGACTTTCCGGACTAGCCGGCTGATAACATGTTTCATACCTAAATTCCGCGGCTATCTCTCTCAAAGTTGAATGAGGATTTTCAGTCACTATTTCCTTCACTTTTGCGATGTAAACTTCAGTTGCAGACGTAGATGGCCTACCAGAGCGAGGCAAATCTTCCAATAAATCTCGACCACTTTAGAACACTTTGTACCACTCATAAGCACGTGTTTTTGATGAAGGCGATTCACCGTAAGCCCTCTGTAACATTTTCAGTGTCTCCGAACACGAAATTCCATTGGCGATAAAAAATTTAAGACAAACTTCTTGTTCGGTGTTTGTGTCTATAATGAAATTCGCTGTACACACTAGATATGATTTAACTAAACAGCACTGTATTTAATATAAATAACAGATGCAACTCTAACTTCGCGCCAAAATTAAAAACAGCTGTGCCAATCTAACAACAACAAATAAAACAAATATTTGAATTTGGAACCATAAACAAATCATCCATTCCCAATACTTTTTTGACTGAATGTATTATTCTAAACTATAATCTATCCCTGTACCAAATTTCAACCAAATCCTTTCAGCCGTTAGAGCGTGATTGAGTAACAAACATCCAAACATCATTTTTTTTTAACTTGTGGAAATCCCCACGGGCTTCACCCCATCGATGCCAACGATGGGGTGGCCGTGTCGGAATCGGACCGACTAAAACCAAACGGTGTCCTCCCCAAGTGTCCATTGCTGGGTACCCCGGGTAAGCCCTCGAAAGGATAACCCCAGGGTTACCGGCGGACTTTGGCCGCCACCGCGGCCTCGCCTGGTGGGGTCGGGTTTTATCCCGCGACGGTGTAGGACACACACGACACGCCTACGTCTCGGCCTGCTTCTGTAAGGACGGCAAGTCGGCCAACTGCCGTCTTCAGGCCCCGATCATGGAGGTCGGTAGTCTCGGGCGTAGACGAGTCTACGGCGTCCTCGCCGCAGACTGCGGAACTCTGAGGTCAGGCTTTTCTCCGGCTCCCTCTCCGCCGCCTCTTTCGCGCGCATTACCTGCTCGCAGAAAGAGGCGGCGGCGTGCCACTTGCTCTCGTCGGAGACCACGGCTCTCACCGTGGTCTCCAGCGAGAGAACAGGCGGCGTGCCACTTGCTCCTGTCAGAGACCACAGCTCTCACCATTGTCGCCAGCGAGAGAACGCCCAGGACCGCAACGAGATCCCGGCGTTGACTCGCCCACGTCTCACCAACGTGTCGAGCGCTGTGTCTTCGCCAGGAAGCTCGTAGTGCTGGCACTGCGACGTTGTCTCCCGGTGGATGCGCTACAGATACTTACCGAAGCACCCGTGTCCGGTAATTATCTGGGACATCCGGTAGGAGAGGTCACCGTGGTGCCTCTCTGACCACTCCTCCATCATCGGCCTCACCGCCGTGATGGTGGATACCCCCCGCCTTGATTGCTCAAGTCGCACCCTTCATGTCTCCATGAATTCCTGGCGGAGCTGGGACCGCTGATTTCTCGGGGCTCCGGCCTATGGCCCAACATCCAAACATCTTCACAAATTTTCACATTATAGTATTAATAGAAAGTAAGATCCATTGAAGTAAAAAAGTTTCCTATCGTGCCATTTAAAGCAACACTAGACAGATCTTAATTTGGTTAATCTTTGCTTTTACGGGCGCGATGCCGAATACCCCTTAACCACGAGAGACAAGTCTGCGCTAAACCCTCGTCCGTCAATCAGCTGATGTAGGTAATGACTGATAGTCAAATGAATGAATGGTGAGGTTGACTTGGGCAGAAGATCTTGGAGGCATGGGGCCATTATGCCCACCGTTCATCGTTACCCTGTAGCATTTATCTTTTGGCCGAAAAGTTGAATGGCCTCCCTCATTGTTTCTTTATGGGAATTCATTTGACTGCGGAGATTGTTTATCTAAATAGTTATTTGTTCAACAAAAGCTAGATCATTCGCATTCATTATATTTGAAGATGATTACGTGTTAATGACATGTCCTCAGTACATTTTTCAACGAAGTTATGAAGTTTGTGTATATTAATTTTATTACTTCACTAGTTGCGCCCCGCGGCTTCGCCTGTGCCATACTTCGCCCCCGTGGCACCCATTTATCCTATACATTTATTAGTTTTACAAAAATGTATGGAAATTTGCCCGATTTAATGACATTTATGATTACTGCTCCGCTCGCCTGGGTAGTAGCGTGATGATATATAGCCTATAGGCTTACCTTATAAGGAATACCTTCCTCGATATCGGCTATCCAAAAAAAAAAGAATCTTAATTCGCACTGATAGTTCCTGAGATAAGCGCGTTCAACCAAACAATACTCTTCAACTTTAAAATATTAGTATAGAAGTAAAGATTTACTAAAAAAAGTATCTACTTGTCAACTTACTCCATTATACCTCTATTCTTTGCCGCAGCATGAAAAGTTTGTATTTCTTTACGACGTGTTTCCGTCTTCCTACAAAACGCACGCTCTGCTTAAAGGACCTGAGGTCCTATAAGCAGGGCGTGCGTTTAGGCATCTATCGAGGCCGTTAAACTGAGGACCGCCATTTTAGGACGAGTATTGCTCAGTGATGGTATCTGTTGTGGTTTTTTTCACTCTCTAGACTTCACTTAAACTCACACTTACTTCTTACCATATAGCGGTGAAGTCATATTGACATGCACTAAGAAAATACTGAAAAACTAATATAAAAAGCGGCCAAGTGCGACTCGGACTCGCCCATTAAGGGTTCCGTAGCAGCGAGTAACATAATAAAGTTTTTTTTTAAATTTTTATATTTGAGTTGATTGAATGAAAGGTAAATTGCGGTTTACGATTTATGGCGTATTAAAAACAAGTTGAATTCCTGAGAAGAGCTCAGCCGAATACAAGGGATTTTCGATTTTGCGATTTTTTGCGTTTTTTTTTATCTTGCAATGGTTCACCCCAGCACGAATCTATTACCGAAAACAGCAACTCGATAGCTCATCTCCTTCATACCCAAAACCGTGACAGAAAATTGGCAACGACGACGACGACGTCGACGAAAACTCCTTAGCAATAGGGCTTTTCTAAAGAAAATCCCTAAAAATCTACTTATCAGATCTCGTTCAAACCAATTTTCGTTGGCAGTTTACATGGTAATGTACATCATATATTTTTTTTTAGTTTTATCATTCTCTTATTTTAGAAGTTAAAGGGGGGGGGGGGGGGACACAAATCACAAATTTGACCACTTTGGAAGGGTCTCTCGCGCAAACTATTCAGTTTAGAAGAAACCTCAATATCATTTTTGAAGACTACCTATGGGTTTAATGAAAAAAAAAATTTTGAGTTTCAGTTCTAAGTATGGGGAACCGCCAAAATTTATTGTTTTTTTTCTATTTTTGTGTGAAAATCTTAATGCGGTTCACAGAATGCATCTACTTACCAAGTTTCAACAGCATATTTCTTACAGTTTCAGAAAAAAGAGGCTGTGACATACGGACGGACAGACAGACAGACATGACGAATCTATAAGGGTTCCGTTTTTTGCCATTTGGCAACGGAACCCTAAAAAAGATTACATATATCTGCATATCTGACAGTTCTCCTCCTGCTCTTTGTTGTCGAAGGTTTTTAAAGTCTACCAATTACTACTAATGGCCTTACCCTTTTCATACGAAGAGTAGACCCTATCTTAGTAGGATATTTTTAAAATGGAATATTATACAAAACCTAATTCCTCCAAGCTCCTTCCACCACAGAACGAATCGTGGTCAAACGCAAGCCTATTCCCAATAAAAACGAAAAAAAACTCAAAATACTTGAATACCATGTACAAATTGAAAAAATATCAGTTTTACTCATGTCCCATCATTAAAACTGAGTGAACCACGAAATACCCCCCAAGTCTCTAATAAAAAATCTTTGAAATAAATAAAATTATTGGTACATCAATAACAAGTTTTTCACCTACCTCCTTTTTAAGTCGGTTAAAACAGAATAATTAAAGACTAAGTGCCGTAAGACATACGGTTATTTGTGTTTATGTATATTACGTAGATATAACAGTAGACGCCATGTCGTCTCGTTTGTATTTACAAGATTACCAGTTATCTCGAGTCGGTATAATTCAAATCTTATCTGTAGAACGGTCTTTGTTGTCGTTAACAGACGAGTACATGCATACAAGTATTACGTTTGTTCGTACAACTCGTATTATAGTGCGTTTTGATACAGTACATTGTGTACACACACACACTATGGTTTTGTTGATTGTAAACAAAAAGTTTGCTATCACAGGACACCCCTCTATGGGACCTGGAAGCAAGGGCCAACGCCGGGATCTCGTTGCGATCTTGGGCGTGGACGTTCTCTCGCTGGACACCATGGCGAGAGCCGTGGTCTCCGACGGCAGCAAGTGGCACGCCGCCGCTTCTTTCTGCGAGCAGGTAATGCGCGCGAAAGAGGCGGTGGAGAGGGAGCGGGAGAGAATCCTGCCCCCAGAGTTCTGCAGGCTGCGGCAAGGACGCCGCAGTCTCGTCTACGCCCGGGACTACCGACGTGTATGATCGGGGCCTGAGGACGGCAGTTGGCCGATTCACCGTCCTCACAGAAGCAGATCAAGACGGAGGTATGTCGTGTGTGTCCTAAACACGCCTGCCAACTCACCATCGCGGGATAAAACCCGACCCCACTAGGCTAGGCCGCAGTGGCGGCCAAAGTCCGCCGGTAACCCTGGGGTTATCTTTTCGAGGGCTTATCCGAGGTGCCCTTGGTGCCCGTGGTGGTTTCAACACGTGAAAAACAAAGCTGTCACAGGACGCCCAGCAAAAGTTTAATAATTCGTTGTTCCCAGTTAATCCGAGGCTTACAACCGAGCAAACGAATCTTATCTGCAAGCCGATGGTACACTTGCTGATTGACGGACGAGATTCTGGCACAGGCTTTCCTCTTAGGGTTGGGATGTCAGACGGCAGTCGCTCCCATAAAAGCCAACTAAAAAAAGGTAATAGAGAAACAAACACCGGGTTTCGAGATGAAAGCCTCGGATGCAACCGGGAACAACGCTAATGTGATAATTCTGATCTTTAGAAAGAAATCGTCCTGTACTCATCCGCATCTAAACGATTTCTGTATTGCGCCATCTTGCGTCATCCCAAGCCAATCTACCATCACATTACCACAAAGACAGAATTTCCATCAGTGAAATAAATTAATTAGAATTTCGCTATGTGTTCACACCCACCTGTTGGCACAACAATCAATCAACTAATTGATACGCTCGACGCTCATCAATTACTTAATTGAGATGGGACTTAGATCCGTCCGTGTGTTCTTAACGAACTGTATGTGTATGAATTAAATTGTCCACGGTTGCTTTGAAATGACCTAGGACCCAATTAGTAATCATATTATCATCATCTAAGCGTTGTTTCCGGTTACATCCGAGGCTTCCACTTAGGAGCCCATGGTTCATACGACTTTTATGGGAGCGACTGCTGTGTGACCTCCCAACTTCAAGAGGAAAGCCTCCGCCAGAGCCTCGTCAATCAATCAGCAGGTGCACTGGCTTACAAGTGAGGTTGGCATAACCCCGAAAGTCTCGGCGTGGCCCCACACACCCATTTAGATATCATATTATCATCATCATATCAGCATTCTGGTCGCGTCTGAGCCTTCCACCTCGGTACCCGGATTTCCGAATCTACCTCTTGCCCACTCTTCGATATCCTTGACATCCATTTTACCATACATACCATCATCATCATCATCCTCCTGGCCTTATCCCAAAATTTATTTGGGGTCGGCGCAACATGTTTGCTTTTTCCATCCATCTCTGCTTGCGGTCATCTCAACATTCACTCCCTTCCTAACCATATCCTCTTTCACACAGTCCATCCATCTCCTCTTAGGTCTTCCTCTCCCCTTGTAACCGTCCACTTCCATACTTAATGCCTTCCTTAAGATATTACTTCATCCCTACGCATTACATGTCCGAACCAGGACAAGCGATTTCCTCGCAACTTTTCGGTTATTTTCGCTACTTTTAAACTTCCTCGAATGTACTCAGTCCTAACCTTATCCATTCTTGTCACGCCACACATCCATCTCAGCATTCGCATCTCGGCGGCATGCAGCCGTCTTTCATCCGTCGTCTTTACCATATCATACCATTAGATACCATATCAATCATAATCATTTATTCGTTTGTTGACGCAGATACAGATATAAGTGATGTGATGATAATACTCGCTGTTATGCTATCATCATCATTATTACTCATATTATATCACTATGACTTGTGTAATGACCAGGATTCGAACCCGGGACCTCTCGATAGTAAGGCTCTGTTTCCACTAGAGCTGTGATGTTGTTGATGTACCCTTTTTTTTAACGTGTGGAAGCACCCACGGGCTTCTCCCCATCGGGCCAACGATGGGGTGGGTGTGTCGGAATCGGACCGACTAAAACCACACGGTGTACTCCCCAAGTGTCCATTACCGGGCACCCCAGGAAAGGATAACCCCAGGGTAACCGGCAGGACTTTGGCCGCCACCGCGGCCTCGCCTGGTGGGATGACCCCTAGATCCGCTTGATGCAAATCTGCTGTTCGTGGTCACACCAGCTCTGAAACGTGTGTGTCATGTATTCATAATAATTGTTCACATGTTGTTATATATTTCAATAATAACTGTGTTATTGTTATTGAACAGTGAACATAACTATTATAACTCAGTTTACAGATGTTTATTTATAATTATTGTGACGACATTTCTGCGATAGTTAATATATATACTACTTTAATACGAATTTTGAATTTTACTCAACTTCGAGAGAGTTAAGAGTTAAGAGAGAATGTAGGCCACATTGACGTACATCTGAGGCAGTGGACTGAAGTTTCGGACAATTGGTCCTATAAAACGTATTCATCCCACAGTTCTAATAACTCGGAACTAACTTCTTCATAGTACATTAAAGATAGGATTCTTCGATAAGATTAGGATCTTTTATGTACTATGAAGTTATTTCGGGGTAGGGTTTAGGACTAACGAACTGTCATAGGATTGTTTCGTTCGCATAATGTGACGTTCTTGTTCATATCTAAGACTTTTTCAACACAAATTTCAGTCTGACCATGACAATGAATAATTCAAAACCAAAATCAACTATCTAAACTCTTTATTTAGTGCGAGTCGGAATAAGTTATCCCACCGTTTTGATGGCGGTCCAGAAGAGATGGAAGACATGCGATAAAATTGGTTTTTGAGCTATCAGTGCTCTATATCTTTATTTGGGTCACAGAGCAAAAAGTATTTTTACAGAACGCTACTGAGTGATCCACTCGTGTAAGTTCGATTGTTCTGCTGATCTTGCATATAATTCAAAATATAAGAGGAAAGATTTGATTGTTTGTTTGTTTCTATTGAAAGGGCTCCGAAAAAACTGGACCGATTTCAAAAATTCTTTCACCATTAGAGTGCTAGATTATCCCTGAGTAACATAGGCTACTTTTTATCCCGGTATTCCCACGGGATCAGGACTTACGCGGATGAAACCGCGTGGCGATGCTAGTTCAAAATATTATGGATGACTAGGTTAGTAAAATGTGGGTTAAATATAGCCCCGTCAATGATCCCATCCAATGAATAGGTAACTTTTTTAGATTTTTACATTATGTGCCTCAAAATTAGATGTGTTACATACACATCTCATGAGACCGATATTCTTAGCAATCCATGGATTCTCCGTGCAGGTGCCGGGTCCATCGCGTTGCTGAGTTGGGAACTCGGGACAGTGCCTGGGACTTGCGACCCAAGTGTAGGTTTAGAAGGGGCCCCTTTTGTTGATGTACATCAACACTCACCTTCACTACCCAAGTTCCCCTCCCTGCCTAATCAAATTTGATACGAACCTACTAGTGCCGCTTTAGACATTCGTCCTAGTAATGAGCTTATTGTAGCTCTCGATAGGCCTAGATCTTTAAGTAGGTTATAGAGAGATTTTGCTGGTATACCTCTCGCTCCCACTTCCACTGCATACAAATTAACCACGTAACCGTTTTTGATTAATTCGTTTGTGAGATCATAGTATTTATTTTTCTTTATTGTGTGGTCCTTCGGTATATTTGTATCCCACGGTACAGTAAGTTCCACAAGAACCATATGTTTTAACCTCTTAGAATATAGGAATATGTCAGGTCTAGGTGACGAAACCCCAACATCCTCCGGAATTTTATAGTGCTTTTCATACGTGTCGATTAGAAGAGTCCAATCTGAGGCAGTATCTAAGATTGAATAAGGTTTGTTCCTGGATGTTATGGATGAACCTTCAGACACAAAGTTGATATGACGTCCGTTAGTAGTCAATCCTTTTTGGGCTCTAGCTACTGCCAGACTCATTGCTTCACGTATGATGATAAGCACCTTATCGTGGCGGCGTGAGTAATGGCCTCTATCGAGAAGCACCCTACATCCTACTAATATGTGTCTAGCCGTCCCTATTGCCTCACCACAAGTATAACATTGTTTTTCTGTGGCCTTCCCCCACCTTACCAGATTACTCTGGTCTGGGAGGGTCATCTGAAAGGCGTTAAGATAGAATTTTAACAGGGCCGGCGACCAGTCATAGATCAAGGTGCGCCACTTTAAGGCCATCGGTATGCAGAACTCTCCCATTGTCAACCATTCATTTTGGATTTCCAAATTCATCGCGTGCACTCGATATTTATCATTTTCGTCTTGTTTTAGAAAGGACTTAAGTATATCCTGGTCCCTTTCTGGCTCTCGTACTCCCAACCCCACTCTGTTCGACTGGGCCCCTATCATAAATCGTTTATGGAATAGGAGTCTAGATTCAAGCTCGGACGCGTTATTATCTTTCGGGAGTGCCCTGATTGTGACATCTTGGGATTTACCTAAGATGCGGGCTTTGGTAACTCTAAGGTGTTTATAGAGCTCCGATGGTTTCTCAAGTTTCATCCCAAAATTATTATGCTCCCTAAATAGAGCAGAGGAATCAGCAGAGTGCGCTAGTCCAAGCCACGATTTTAGCGATTTTATGACAGTTGCATCTATTTTCGCCAGTAAGGTTTTACCGAATTCATAACCAGAAAAGGCCAAGTCAGACGTGATGTTAAGTAGTTTATATCCAAGCTTATTTGATATTGTTTAGTGGTAGCTGATCTATCTTATTTAGGTCATTTATAAACGTATCGACAACTTCATCTAAAGATGGTGTGCGTCCTTTATTGTCTATCTTTCTCCCAAGAAATTTAAATGGCACCGATTCAGCGACTATGGAAACTGGTTTACCCCCAATGAAGAGTCCCGGGTCGTAGGAGGTAAATTTGGTGTCCCGTCTGCCCAGACACAGACAGTGACACTTACTGGGCTTCGTCCTCAGTCCATTTGTCCACGAACAGAACTCATCGACTTCCTTTAATAGTACCTGACATTGTTTTGGATTACGCGTCAGTATTGCGAGATCGTCAGCAAAAGCTAAGATGGACTCTGAGTATATGTTATTTAACTTAGTCCGATAACCCCATTTCTTTTCGTGACGTATTAATGTGGTAATTAAGATATTAATTACTATGTTAATTGCTATTGGTGACAAGCAGCATCCCTGAAACAGTCCCACCGTATGGTCCTGTGTGTACTTCTTGGAAGCTTATAGCAAATTTTAGCTGCGAGTAATACGACTCGATTATCTCTATGACCACGGGTGGAAAGTTATACCATTGCAACGCGTATACCATAAGGTAATGTGGAATTGAGCCAAATGCATTTTCTAGGTCTATCCAACATACCGTTATCTGTCTTTCGTATTTTCTGGCATCTTTTAAGCTTTCCGCTAATAGACTATTGTGTTCCAGACAACCAGAAATGCCGGGTAAAAACCCTTTCTGGTGGTTAGGTCAGAAATACCTTTTTTTTTTTTTTTTTTTTTTTTTTTTTTTTATCGTGCGGAAATCCCTTCGGATACCCCCCCGCCAGCCAGCGGGGGCGGTTATGTCGGGCTTGCACCGACTAAAACCGCACGCCGTCTCGGGTCTTCAGACGCCGGGGTGTAAGGTTACCCATAGAGCATATCCCTCGCACCCCGGCTGACCCTGGGCCATCTCACCACTAACAGCATCGCTCATCCTGTCTCCTCTGAAAGCAGAGGAGTACGGAGAGCGATGTGTTCCCGCCACGTTGGGTATTGGCCGACGATCAATGCCAACCCTATGAAGGGGTGAAGGGGAAGCCATTGACCGCCGCCCAGGGTGTACCGGCCGCTCCGATTCCGTTCCCCCCGGACTGCAGCGGGATCGGAAACGGAGCGACACTCGAGGAGGTTACCCAACACACACCCCAGGTCCGAAATACCTATTGTTAATCATAAAATGACACATTTTTGTTTGTAGAATTGAGAAAAATATTTTTGAAATTGTGTTAGTTAGTGCTATCGGTCTAGTATCTTTAGGATGGGTCACTTCATGTTTTTTTGGAATGAGAACGAAAACCGCTTCGCCAAATGCGACTGGTATATTCTTTTCTGACCAGATTTTACTGAATATATTTGTGAGATGTTTACGAACTGTTGGACATTTTTTATACACAATATATGGAACCCCATCAGGGCCCGGAGCCGATTTAGATGATTTCTTTTTTATTTCATAACATCATTTTTTTTTTTTTTTAAAAGAATATTAGTAACCGAAATTACTAATATTCCCTCTAACCCCTCCAGCTAAGCTAAACGCTTGTGTTAGGAGTGGGTTCACGTCAGTAGTGTAATGGCCAGGATTCGAACCCAGGATCTCTCGATCGTAGGGTCGACTTCTTAACCACTAAGCTACCGACGCTTCAATATACTATCATGATATTTGATTTCTTTCATCATCATGATTACCCTGTCCACTGCTAAACTTAAGCTTCTTCCGAAGACTTCCACCTTCCACAGTGAGCCAAAAAAGGAACAAAAAATGTGTGAGAAAGTACCTCGTATTCTGACACTAATACAACCGATATATTTTCAAACAGTACTTCAATACTGATGAGAATCAGGATTCGGCCAAGGTCTTTTAGTATTCTCAGCCATACAGCGTGCAGCATGATTCATGAACAAAATGCTGCGTAGCCCGCGTACGGTTCTTTGTCCTACAACAAATAAGGCAAGTTAGTCATCACCTCTAAGAAGTAACTGTCTTTGTATATCTATGGCATATTACATTCCGTCATAGTCCAACGTTTCACTGTTTTTATTCATGGGAACTTTTTTTTTGTTCACGACACATTATACCTACTAAGGCAACATAAATTATATGGCGTGTTATGCAGTGTTTATCATTGAGAATACTTTCGAGTAAATCTGTATCTACTTGTTTAGAAAGAACAATCTTAGCGTTGATTATTATTATACTTTCTAACGAGCAATATTTTGTATGTATATAAACTAAATCTATACAAATTATATAAGTATATTCGGAAACTGGTCTAAAGATTTGTTATTAACATAAGTTTTGCTTTATGTTTGTCTAGCCTGAGAAAATGCGGTTTTACACAAAAGAAAAATGTATACATATAAATAAAATTGGAGTGGCTGTTTGTAATATTGAAATCCGTTTTTACTACATGTATATGAATATACATACGGTACATACACCAAAATAACATTTTTTTAAATTTTTGTCTGTCTGTCTGTCTGTTTGTTCCGGCTAATCTCTGTATTGGCTGGACCGATTTTGACGAGACTTTTACTGGCAGATAGGTAATGTTACAAAGCGTAACATAAGGTACTTTAATTTTAGAAAAAATATTAGGATTCCGCGCAAAATAACCAAAACCGTAAAAACCGAAATCCACGCGGACGAAGTCGCGGACACAGCTAGTATTTTAATAAAACACAATTTCATGATATCGTATAAATCTGGTAGGAGGACAGGGTGTACTGTTCATTATACAGAATTTTCCTCTATCGCAGATAACATATTCTTACTTGTTTACTGTCAATTGCGTCTCCATTTATAATTGTGTTCATGTTTTATAAAAAAATATGTATATTGACTTATGGTAAAGTATTGACTTATACATTATTTATAAAGAACGTATGAAGTATAATATTTTACCGTACCGTATAAAATCAAACCGTAGATTAGACGTAGCCGGTTCGTAACCGCAACTGCATCAGAATACTCCGCTACCCGTCCAGTGAATAATAAAGAAAATTTGCATATAAAGGGCAGGGTCTTAATACTCCAATTTAGCTATTACATCTGCTTCGGGCTGAAGTAATCCGGTGCCCTCGTAGCCCAGAGGGCCAATTCTCGTAATAAAAACATGTTACAAATTCAGTCTCAATTCAGTCTCGATCTCCCAAATGTCGAAAAAGGTGTTCAGGTAACCAAGTTTTGTTGAAAATATTGAACATTTTGTAATGAGAACATCTTTTTTGACATTTTGGAGATCGAGACTAGATTGAGACTGAATCTTGAACATCTTTTTATTACGAGAATTGGCCCTCAAGTCGTCGGCCGGCCTCGCTTGTCGCACTCTCTAATGAACAAAGATTTACCGTCAACGTCAATTACAGCCGTGCACCTATTGTGCAATCATCGCAGTTTGCTGAACTATTAAAACAAACTGGTATAACCATTGTTCCATATAAACTACGCACGATTTGTAGCGGCACATTATGTAGCCCACTTTGGACTTCTGTTTACTTGGCCGTGTTTCTGGAAACGATGGAAACATTTCTGATGGCAAATTTATTGAAGGTCTGTGCGTAGGTTCAGTAATATTTATAGTTAAATATCGCTTTTCTACTGAAAGTTAAGAATTAATTTGGTTGATTCTTTTGTACAGAGAATTTTATGTATAATTTAGAGAATTTAAAAGTACTACCAGTTAGGGCAGTAAACGGAAAACTTGATTCATAAGACGGATAATTTGCACGATAAATTACAAATACAGTTGATTCAAGTATAAAGACAATTCCAGCGACAGACATGCAAAAACATAAACCAAAAATACCTTCGTCACAAAATTCCCGACATATAAAAAGCCTATACGTCTTATCAGCATAGTAAGGTACTAGGATCGCATGGACAAGTGGATATTTGAGCAGATAAGTTTGTCGGTGGCCGGAGGAGGGCGGTTGACCTAGGCCAAGAGGTCAAACCGGGTAATGTTCTACAAAACTAGGTCGCTTGCTACGTGTACTGATGGCCACCAAAATAAACCGCTTTGGATTAGGTACAATGCTTACTAGCATTGAATGTTTGGAGTTTATGTTTATATGGTTGATTTTTACAACTCTAACCTTTCTGTTCAACTGTACGCTGACGAAGGAATGAGAAATAACGACCGTTTTTTTACGTGTGGAGGCCCCCACCGGCTCTCCACCCCATCAGTGTCAACGATGAGATGAAGGACCTCATGTATATAATGCATTATGCGGTGAAGGTACTAGGGAGCACGTAATGCCGGCGGTATATGCGCAAGCACAAAGGAGCTTGCAAAGCAACGTTCGAGCCATACATATCCACAATGAATCTGCATTGCATTTGTAATTGCTAGCACGTAGTTCGAATTGATGAAGTTCTATTAAGTAATTATTTTTACCAGTAACAATTGGACAACGTACATATGCAGCGCAGTGTTTTGGATGTAAAATCTTGATAATACTACTATTATTTATTCTGTGATAACACCGCAAGTCACAGCAGTTTATTCTGGACCCTATGAATCCTACTAATGACATCACGCTGAAACGGGTGAACGGAGCTGGTTGAAATTTGAAACAAGGATAGATTATAGTCTGTAAAAAACATAGGCTACTTTTTTCCCTGGAATAGGTTCAAGGGATGGTTCTGGGATCGGGATCAGAATTTTACGCGGGCCGTGCCGAAGCCGTGGGCAACAGCTTGTAATTACATAAACTCTTTTAATACATTTTGTAATAACAAAACAACAGAATCAAAGACCCTTTGCGCATGTAATACTTTTCTTTACGTGTGTGTGGGGCCGTCGGAGACTACGGCTCTCACCATGATCTCCAGCAAGAGAACGTCTATGTCCAGGACCGCAACGAAATCTCAGCGTTGACTCGCCTGTGCGGGGCACTCCACCGATCTGTTGAGCGTCGTGGCTTCGCCGGGTTCGCGCAGTGCTGGCACTGCGGCGTTGTCTCCTGGTGGTTGTGCCACAGACCAAAGCACCCGTGTCCGGTAATAATCTGTGACATCCGGTAGGAGAGGTCACCGTGGTGCCTTACCATCCACTCCTCCATGACCGGCCTCACCGCCGCGATGGTGGCTTCTCACCACCTCGGTTGCTCAAGTCACATAGGGTGCGGTCCTAGGGCCCTAGCTTCCAGGTCCCATGGAGGGATCCCGGCTCATAGCCCCTTTTTTTTACGTGCGGAAATCCCTTCGGACACCCGCCCGTCAGCGGGGGTGGTTATGTCGTGTATCGACTAAAACCGCACGGTGTCCTCCCCAAGTGTCCGTTGCCGGGCACCTCGGGTATAACCCCAGGGTTACCGGCGGACTTTGGCCGCCACTGTGGCCTCACCTGGTGGGCCCTTGCAAAAATTAATATTTTCATTTTATTGCAACTACATTTTTGAATGAAAGCTTGTTTTCAAAAAACTTTTTTGTTAACTATTGAATGTGTGCTTTTTAAAATCCGCCATACTATAAATTGCTTACTTTGTTATTCATCAACGAACCTTTTTTTTTTCGGATATCCCCTCAGATACCCCCTCGCCGGCCAGCGGGGGCGGTTATGTCGGGCTCGAACCGACTAAAACCGCACGCCGTCTCGGGTCTTCAGACGCTGGGATGTAAGGTTACCCATAAAGCATATCCCTCGCACCCTGACTGACCCTTCATCAACGTACCTACGTAGCTTTGAGGTTTTAAGTTTGTGTATATTGAACCAAAGCGTCTTATTTTCGTACATAGCATAGGTAGAAGGATCTCTATACTACTTATGGTTACCGAACATACTAACCCGCCGGATGGTAAGCGGTAATCGTTACCCATTGTCGCACCAAAAAACCAATGTATTTATAGTACGTGTTTTATTTATAATCTTTTCTGTAAATCTCAAAAAAAAAAACGAAGAAATAAATTAATAATACTCATTTTACCGGTAGAAGAGCTCATATTTCCAGTATAGTGCGCTAGGATCCTTATGTACAAAGGCATGATTCGTTAGAAAATACAACATCAATTAGTCAATTTATGTGCAGACGCACGTCTCAACCACACAAAAACAATGATGGTTTTGATTACTCAGAGAAACAATAAATGCTATCCACCTCCTTGTAGGAAATTGATAGTCCTTCAATAGGTGCGAATTTGTTTTTTCTTCTTTTCCCAAAACTAACAAACAAAGCTTACAAACTAAAGTTATAACAATCAATAAGTATGTACTAGGCTAACAGAAAATAAAGAAAGTAATATCGACACGTTTCGTCAACAAAGATGCAAGGCGAGGGCACGAGGTCAAGAGTCGACGTCCCGCTAAATATAGGTCGCACCATTCTGAAAGCGTGTCTGAAAACATTTTGTATTGCGATGTTTTATGATTTATTTTAAGAATCTCACTGAATTTTCCAGGTGTCTTTGGATGTCGGGGTGCGAGGGATATCGGGGTGCGAGGGATATGCTCTATGGGCAACCTTACACCCCGGCGTCTGTAGACCCGAGACGGCGTGCGGTTTTAGTCGGTTCAAGCCCGACATAACCGCCCCCGCTGGCACGCGGGGGGGTATCCGAAGGGATTTCCGCACGAAAAAAAAAAAAGGTGTCTTTGGATGGATTGGATATTAAACAAAACATCATGTATTTTATTGATTGAATTGTGAACGTATGTAGTATGAAAACAGGGTTGTTATTGATATAGCTCTAGGATGATACTGACTTGCTATCCTTATTACCAACTAGCAGCCCGGGTCCCGTCTTCGATGTAGGCTCTGCATTGATGAATCATTCAATGAGGCAATGTATATACATTCATACGAGACAAAGTATAATCTCAACTTTCCTAATCTAAAACACGTGCGTCCAAGGCCATGTCAAGTATGAAATAGGTTTAGGCTTTGGCTGAACCTCTTTGGAGATACTTTGGAGACGCACGATTTTACTGTATTCTACGGCACGCTCAAAAC
Organism: Cybosia mesomella; assembly: GCA_946251805.1. NCBI lineage: Eukaryota > Metazoa > Arthropoda > Insecta > Lepidoptera > Erebidae > Cybosia > Cybosia mesomella. Next base: position 8,030,335 of record OX276398.1, on the reverse strand, counting down.
GAGGTTGCGCAAATGTAGTCCCCGCTTTCAATTCTAAATTTGAATTTTTAAACGATGCGTGTCACCGAACGAACTAATGGAGACATAATCCACCCCATTACGATACCAACAGGGCGTTACTTTTAAGATAACATGATTGTTATGGACAGTTTTATATAGACTATTTCTATTTCGTTTATTATCCGTGACACCTTCTGGCGGATTAATATAATAACTTTTACGGTTTGCCGTCATCAAAAATACAATAAAAACTTTTTTAATATTGGTGCCGATTCTGTTGCCTATCTCGCTCAACTACTTAAAACATAATTGATTTTCAAATTCCAAGTCCTTTATTGTGATAATGGGTGTCATTACAATGCGTGGTAATATACCAATACTATAGTTTCTCCATTTTCTTTCTCTAATTTCGAAATGTATACTTTTGATAGAAGTAAACAACATTTTTACCATTTTCAGTCTAGTTTAGACTTAACAGCGGAATACGCACCGCTGTTTTACGAAATAAAATTATGAGAATATTTTTTGTGCCGTCTTTTATCTATTTGCTTTGCCACTTCGTTAACCGCGTTTTGTGCAAAACTGACTCAAACCAATTTTGTGGTTGGGTACGTTACGAAACTGAAACTTTTATCAAAATTTGGAACTTGCACTACAAATTTAGCAACATAAAGTACAACTTTATCTCTCAGTTTAAATTTAGTCATACATTATATGCTTTTACTGAACTAAGTTACCCAATTCAAAAAATATCATGTTAAGTATAACTTAAAAATACTCTCTTATTTGGCTTCTATGATTCAACGGTATTATTTCGTTCTATTTGTTTTTTAAACAGAACTGTCAAGTAAATAATGTTTAACTTATAACATTAAGGTTTGTTTCTTGTTATTGTTAACTAAATAGCTTAAAGGTGCAATGAAGGTGACGACTCCTTATACTATGGAATTTAAAAATAATTATTCTCACCTCTCTCTCTAGCACGAAAAGTAGTCTATATTAGAATTCAATTTTAGACTACTTCGCTAGTTCACGATTTAAGCCGGCACTTGCAGCAAAAAATAACTTCGCTCACTTGTTGTACAAAAGTATTTTATCGCACATTTTTAGGCATTAGTGACTTCATTAAATTGTTTTCTCAATGGTTAAATTTTATTAACGTATTAAAGTAACTATAATAAAATAAACTACAACTACAAGCAAAAATAAATAAAAACTATTTTGAAGTCATAGACAAAAAGCTTTTCATCACTGTTTCATTCTTTATTCAAAAGCATTGAGCCGCGCTTTTTACCATTTATAAATACATTTGGCGGGCTGTAGCAAATCTGTGGAGTTTGCAAACAAAAGGAACCGTAGAATATACTGCTCTGCACTTGTTTCAGCGTGGCCCTATTCAAGTGACCCACTTAATCTCTACTAACTGGATGAGCGATGAAGGAGAATTTAGATGCATATAAGTCCATGCATCTACGTACATTTCTCCTTTTATATAGGTAAAAGTGTAGTGTGCAGTGAAACTGAACGAAACTCACGTCACGTCTGAAAATCGTTTTATGAACAAAGAGTTACCTAAGATGAATAAGCACCGATTTTGAGCCATAATATCCCTCTCACGCACGAATCTCTTATCAAACCTTTTCATAACGGGTAACTAATGTTTAAACTACATTGAACATACTACAATTTTTTAATTTGCTATTGAATTCACACAACATCTTTGATTCGGTTGCCCATCTCATCAAACTAAAATATCTCTAAAATTATTTCATTTGAATTTAATGAATTATAAAATATTTTCTTTTTTCGAATTACAATTCGGAAAATAATTATTTTATTTTGACAAAAACTTAGTCCACATTTTCGACCTGTGATTTTGGTTCAATACAATGACATAGGTATTTCAAATGGCGAATTACATTTTTAGGGATTTTCTTTAGAAAGCCCTATTGCTATCGAGTTGTCGTCGACGTCGTCGTTGCCAATTTTCTGTCACGGTTTTGGGTATGAAGGAGATGAGCTATCGAGTTGCTGTTTTCGGTAATAGATTCGTGCTGGGGTGAACCATTGCAAGATAAAGAAAAAATCGCAAAAAATCGCAAAAAAAATAAAAATTACAAAATCGAAAATCCCTTGTATTCGGCTGAGCTCGTCTCAGGAATTCAACTTGTTTTTTGTAAATTCTAAAAAATATTTTACATATGCCACTCGCAGAACTGGGCTTAATTTTACTGAATACATTTATTTCTAGGTAGTTCGCCTAGAGCACCTAGCCTAGTCCACGAAGAGCACCTTTTTTCTTTTTGTCTTTTTTTTATCAACATTTTTGGCAGGTGCTCGTGCACTGAATAAATTATTATTAAGTACTAGCTGTCCCCCACCTATTTATCCCAAACATGCCTGTAATTTTTTTATGCAATTTTTTAAACTTTTCTCTCCGTAAAAACGATCCTTGGACTTCAACGAACATTAAAAAAAAGAATTAGTCAAATTGGTCCAGGCGTTGTTGAGTTTTGCGCTTACCAACACATTTTGCGACTCATTTTTATATATTTAGATTTGGTACCTTAAATATGTTTCTAAAATACATTTTTTTAGTTAGTTTGACTAGTAGTGTCTTGCTGAAACTCGTTCTAATATAAAACCGCTGGATATCGCAAATTGTGTTCAATTAAATTATTTATGAAAACCTTCGTAGTTAGCGGCCATTCAGGCGATTGTGTGATAATTAGGGTCGGTGTCCACATACGCGATGCACACGAACAGTTCATGCAAGAAATTAATTCTGTTTAAATTATCGTTGAGGACCTTTTTTTTATTTCAATCTGTTTTTAGGGTTCCGTTGCCAAATAGCAAAACAATCAATTTTGGGGGTTCCCCATACTTAGAACTGAAACTCAAAAATATTTTTGTTAGTATGTAGTTTTTTTTTACGACATAAATCGTAAACTGCAATTTACCTTTCATTCAATCAACTCAAATATAAAAAAACATTATATTACTTGCTGCTACGGAACTAGTGTTGTGAGAAATGAGCTCCGAGGCGGAAACTCGAGCTCCGAGTCGAAGCTACTGAGTCTTCAAAGCTCGAGCTCTGAGGGCTCGTAAGTCTAAAAGGTTCGAGCTCTAAAGACTCGAACCTTCAAGGCTCAAGAGCCTTAAATGAAGGACTCGAGTCGAGTAGCTTTATTTATATGCCTGATAATATTAAAATGAAAATGTTTGTTTTAACGTGGTAAGTACGTATAAAAAAATGAAATAAAAAGATAGAAAAAAGAAAACTTTATTATACAATGAATGATTATTCGATTTTTAACCATGACGATAAGCACATAGATGCCTGGATTTTTTTGTTGCTCAGCTTGTTTCTTTTTAGGGTTCCGTTGCCAAATGGCAAAAAAGGAACCCTTATAGATTCGTCATGTCTGTTTGTCTGTCCATCCGTATGTCACAGCCACTTTTTTCCGAAACTATAAGAACTATGCTGTTGAAACTTGGTAAATAGATGTACTCTGTGAACCGCATAAAGATTTTCACACAAAAATAGAAAAAAAAAAATTTGGGGGCTTTATGTATAAATCCACTTCATCTGCGATATTTATAGTCTCCGGTTGCTTGTACATAGATGCAAATAAATTTTTTTTACTGGGTAAACTTCACTAGAGCTATTGTGTTCATGCCTTTAAAACAGAGCTCGAGTCGCGACTCGAGCCTCGGAACTAGGGTTCGAGACTAGGCTCGAGCCTTCGAAATAAGGCTCCAGGCTGTAGCTCGAGGCTTCATAGGAGACTCGAGCCTTGAATGAGTCGAAGACTCGGGAGACTCGAGCATTTTAACAACACTATACGGAACCCTTCATGGGCGTGTCCGACTCGCACTTGACCGCTTTTTTATTTTAGTATTTTGCCGTCCCGTCCCGCTACGCTCGGATTTTCTTTACGCAATTTTTAGTTTTCGTAAGATTAGTCAGCATTAGCAATGAAATCGGTCACAATTCTAGTCTAGTTTTCATATTTTCTGTAAATACAACCTATAAAACGATAGTTTATAGGTGTGATAGGTGCCTATAAACCGTCTGGAAAAAATAGTCTGCAATGAATGAAAGTGAAAATAGAATTAAAATCCATTGGGTGGTTTAGAAGATATAAGTGTATAGACAGCAGGAAACGACTGTACTTTATAACTACTATGTAAAAAATAAATAAACTATAATATAAAATATTGCACAATACCTCAATGATTAGCATATTCTACCACATCACTCGGTTCCCTCTCGTACAATTGGTATGCATTAGCCGTATGGATAACATGAATCTAACAAAGCCTTTGTAGAAGCTGTAAATTGATCTGGATGCAAAGGAGCACCGTAGCCCACACTTTGTCACTAATGGTACCCCCGAGGCCGAGGTTATAATTGAGAGTCATTGTAGTTAGTACAATAGTTGGACAATAAACTCGTATTCTAATTTATTGTGAACGTAGTCTTATTGGTATAATGTGATTAAATACTGAGCTCGCACCAACCTTTAATATTATTTAATCATCCTAGCGATTTCTCAGTTGCGTCCAAAGTATCCGGATTTTCTTTTTGATTGGCATGTTGGCTTTATCCGGATAGAATGCCGTCTGACCTGAGAGGAAAGCCTGCGTTTCGGCCTCAAAGGTGTTGGTTGGGCCTGTATTTGATTGAACTAAGAGTGAGACAAAGTCGAGCGAAAGCTCCTTTCACTCCACTCGATGTTTATCGTTTGTGGCCCTCTAGCGTCTAGACCCTTCGACCGATTTTCATGAATGTTAGCATAATCATAGATGATAGTGATGTGACGGGAATAGGCTATACAAATTGAAATAATGAAGTACCACGGAGGAATAATCACCGAACAAAAAATGATTTCTCAATAATTACAATTACTAAAATCTAAGTTTTAGCGCCAAAACGTAGCCTATAACCATAAATACCGATTAAAAAAAGAAAACTGAAAATTTGCTCTTGGTCTGATCAAGAAGATGACCCTATTTACCAGGTTATTAGTTCTATTTATAGGATCATGAGAGAAACAAATTATCAGTTAGTTCTATCGATAGTTCTATGATTCGATTGAATATTTCTAAATGTCGAATATTTAAAACCTCTCCAACGTAGGTTCATGTAAATAGCTTAAGTTCTGGTTGGGGTTCGAACTGGAGAATTTCTTTTTCTGGAAACCTAATAATAACAAAAAAAAACTTTGGGATCAACGTAACTTGCTTATTCGTGTTCTGTCATTGGGTAACGAGTCTATCCGGAATTAAATTGTAACATTTAGCATGTATGTTGCGTGACAGAAGAAATGTCTCTAAGCTTGAATACAATTTATTCTCAATATTGATTACCAACAATCCGATGCCGTTTTAATTTATTCAATTTTGAGAAAATCTTTTTTTTTCTGAGTACCAATCCCAGTTGCAACTAAAGCTAGACTAGCTACTACTAGCTAGCACTACCTGAGACTGGGGTCCGTCCGAAGCCGTCCGCGTCACCAGACCCAACAAATGCGCAGGTTTGCGCATTTCGGGTCTGGATGACGCGGCCACGACGGAGGAAGTCATCTCCGCTGTCGTGGAGGCGGGCGGCTGCCCCCGTGATCAGGTGAGAGCTGGAGAAATCCGCTTCAGCTCCACCGGTCACGGCACGGCAGTCGTCAACTGTCCCGTCGCAGCGGCGCAGAAAATTGCGGACGAACGGAGCCTCCTCGTTGGGGGCTTCCTAAAGGCGCGGGTGCAACTCCTGCAGCCCCGCGAGACCAGGTGCTTCAGGTGCCTGGCCGTGGGGCATGTGGGAGTGCAGTGCACAGCGGGAGACACCGTGGGGGATCGGTGCTTCCGCTGCAGTCAGCCCGGGCACAAGGCCAGTGCTTGTGATGCTCCGCCGCGCTGCTTCAAATGCGTAGCGGAGGGCAAAGCGGCGGAGCACCGGGCGGACAGCAGAACCTGCGCCGCCTCGAGGCCAAAGCCCCGTTCGTCCGCAACGGGTAGCGGGGGTGCCGCTCAAGAGCGGCCACATTCGCGGCGGGATGCGGAGATGGACGTCCATTAATGGACACACCAATCCGCATCCTGCAGGCGAACATAAACCACTGCACCGGTGCTCAGGATCTTCTGTACCAGAGCATCGTGGAGTGGTCTATCAATGTGGTCGTGGTCGCTGAGCCGTACTGGGTCCACCCCGGAAGCCCGGTGGACCTGGACGGCGTAGCGACCGTCTTCGGGGGGTCCGCCGCGGACACCTCGCGCCTTGCACTCATTGCAAGGTGCAGAGGCTGTGTCGCGGCGGACTATGAGGGCTTGGCTGTCGTGGCCGTCTACTTCTCGCCAAGCCTTGACCAGTACGAGCTTGAGCTAAGGCTCGCTGAACTGGACATCGTTCTCGCTGCGTGCCGTCCTCGTCCTGTCTTGGTCCTGGGAGACTTCAACTCCTGGTCTCAGGCCTGGGGCTCCCGGGAAACCAATGACAAGGGGCGAGTACTGGAGGACTGGGCCAACACCCGTGGTCTAGAGGTCCTCAACCGGGGGAGTGTCGCCACCTGGGAGCGGCGGGGGCTCAGTTCGGTCGTGGATGTCGCATTCGCGACCCCTGCTCTCGCCCGCCGCGTCCAGGGTTGGCGCGTGGTGGAGGAGGAGGAGACGGATTCCGACCATAAGTATATTCGGTTCAACGTCTCCCCTCCAACTAACCTGCCGCCGACAATCGCGAATCCCCCGGATCCACGTTGGGCGCTCAGACGCCTGGATCGGGAGGCTCTCCTGGAGGCATCAATAGTGCAGGCCTGGATTCCGTCACTGGCCAGGCCTGCCGATGTCGACGCAGAGGCGCAATGGTTCAGGAGAGCCATGTCGCATATCTGTGATGCGGCGATGCCTAGGGTTAAGCCCGGCCCGGCAAAGAAACAGGTGTACTGGTGGTCAGCGGAGCTCGCACAGCTGCGAGCAGCGTGCGTGACCGCTCGCCGCCAGTACACCAGGTTTCGCCGGAGGCGTCGCCGCCCAGACGATGCGGCAGCCCGAGAGGCGGAGCTGTATGAGGCGTACAAGGAGGCCAAGAGGACCCTCCAGGAAGCCATAAAGCAGGCCAAACGGCGGGCCCGCGAAGAGCTGCTGGAGTCTCTGGAGCAGAACCCATGGGGGCGTCCTTACCTTGCGGTCAGGGGCAAAATCCGCCCAAGGGCGCCCCTACTGACCCAGAGCCTCCAGCCGGAGTCCATGGTCCGGAGAGACCATGGTGAGGGCCGTGGTCTCCGACGGGAGCAAGTGGCACGCCGCCGCCTCTTTCTGCGAGCAGATAATGCGCGCGAAAGAGACGGCGGAGAGGGAGCGGGAAAGAACCCTGCCCCCCGAGTTTCGCAGTCTGCGGCGAGGACGCCGCAGACTCATCTACGCCCGGGACTACCGACCTCCATGATGGGGGCCTGAGGACGGCAGTTGGCCGACTCGCCGTCCTTACAGAAGCAGGCCGTGGCGGAGGCGTGTCGTGTGTGCCCTACACACGCCTGCCAACTCACCGAAGCGGGATTAAACCCGACCCCACCAGGCGAGGCCGCGGTGGCGGCCAAAGTCCGCCGGCAACCCTGGGGTTATCCTTTCGAGGGCTTACCCGGGGTGCCCGGCAACGGACACTTGGGGAGGACACCGTGCGGTTTTAGTCGAGACACGACATAACCACCCCCGCTGGCCAGCGGGGGGGTATCCGAAGGGATTTCCGCACGTAAAAAAAAAAAAAAAAAGACGGGTCCGTTCTCCTGTGCCCCCTTTTATTGCTTTTTAGGGTTCCGTTGCCAAATGGCAAAAAACGGAACCCTTATAGATTCGTCATGTCTGTCTATCTGTCCGTCCGTATGTTACAGCCACTTTTTTCCGAAACTATAAGAACTATGCTGTTGAAACTGAAACTCAAAATTTTTTTTTTCATTAAACATATACGTGTTTGGTATCTATGGATAGAAATAAAAAATGATATTGAGGTTTCTAATATAATTTTTTTCTAAACTGAATAGTTTGCGCGAGAGACACTTCCAAAGTGGTAAAATGTGTCCCCCCCCTGTAACTTCCAAAATAAGAGAATGATAAAACTAAAAAAAATATATGATGTACATTACTATGTAAACATCCAACGAAAATTTGTTTGAACGAGATCTAGTAAGTAGTTTTTAAGGATTTTCTTTAGAAAAACCCTATTGCTATCGAGTGGTCGTCGTTGCCAATTTTGTGTTACGGTTTTGGGTATGAAGGAGATGACCTATCGAGTTGCTGTTTTCGGTAATAGATTTGTGCTGGGGTGAACCATTGCAAGATAAAGAAAAAATCGCAAAAAATCGCAAAGAAAAAACGCAAAATCGAAAATCCCTTGTATTCGGCTGAGCTCGTCTCAGGAATTCAACTTGTTTTTTAATACTTCATAAATCGTAAACCGCTATTTACCTTTCATTCAATCAATTCAAATATAAAAATTACAAAAAAACATTATGTTACTTGCTGCTACGAAAGGGCGAGTCCAACTCGCACTTGGCTGCTTTTTAGGGATTTTCTTTAGAAAAGCCCTATTGCTATCGAGTTGTCGTCGTCGACGTCGTCGTTGCCAATTTTCTGTCACGGTTTTGGGTATGAAGGAGATGAGCTATCGAGTTGCTGTTTTCGGTAATAGATTCGTGCTGGGGTGAACCATTGCAAGATAAAGAAAAAATCGCAAAAAATCGCAAAAAAAAATAATCGCAAAATCGAAAATCCGTTGTATTCGGCTGAGCTCGTCTCAGGAATTCAACTTGTTTTTACTGCCGTCTGACTTTCCAACACTGAGAGGATAGCACCTGCCTGCACCGAAGCCTCGTCCATCAATCACTATGTTTGCAGGTGAGGTTGGTTTGGGCCCAAAGATTGGATGGACCCCATATACTTACACCCTAAATATACTATTTATCAAGTTCTGAAAATTACACTATAACAATTGTCCTATGTTTACGCGAATGTCACACATTGAAATAAAACTATTTTTAACGAATTCTATCGCGATTTATTTGATGTTATTTTATAATTTACATTGAACCCGACGTTCAGTCTCCCCGTAACCATGGCTGCCCTATAGCAACTGAAACGTCGGGTTCAATGTAAATTATAAAATAACATCAAATAAATCGCGATAGAATCCATTAAAAAATAGTTTTATTTCAATAGACTATAACAAGTTGAAACTCACATCTCTCAGATTTCCAGATTCTCAGATCCATTTGTTCTCCGCTAATTCATTCTGAAACTTCGCTCAAAAGTATTTAAGGAATCAAAATATAAGATAAACATTTTAATGTTTCATAACTAAATTATAATACATTAAAATAATTTAGTTGAATCTGTGATGAAATTCAAAAGTCTGGTGTCTTTAAGGAAGCGTTTTTATCTCAAGCGGAGAGTGTGGTGGGACGCGGTACATTGGACATGGTTATTATCCTTAGAAAACCTACCTATATACACACGGCCAAGGAAATGAGGTTACAGGTTTACATACGCCTTCACATGTTAAGGGGAATACTTATTATTCTATATATATTTATCGTATTATATACTTATTATTGTAAGTTTTCCCTTCGGTAAGTAGGTACCCATCATCACCTCCATGAGCGCAGGCCTGGGGGTGGCAGGTGAGGCCGCCTGTCACCCCAGCAGAAGCAGGCCGGGACGGTGGGGCGACTGGCGCCCCTCCCCCAAACCGGGGCAAGACGGGGACACCGTGGTTTACAAACCCGAGGGGGCCATCTAGAAACCGGAGATGTCCCAGGGTCAGTCGGGGTGCGAGGGATATGCTCTATGGGTATGTGTGTATCAAAAACGTTTATTATCGCTCGCTTAGTAATGTGCCCGGTAGATGGCAATAGGCTCGCCCTCTATTACATAACCTAAACATAACTGGCGAATCGTGGGTGTGTAATACACCTCTGCCTACCCCTTCCTAATATATAATACAGGCGTGTAGTTATGTTTATGTGATGTTATAACAACAAAATGTACTAAAAAACAGAATAAAATAGTATATTATGCAACTAGTGAATAAAGGAAGGATTTAAAGCGAGGGCCGTAGATGAGTCACGAGCAAGTGAAGGATTCTAATGATTGAATCACGAGCGCAGCGAGTGATTCAACTGTTAGAATCCTGAACGACGCGAGTGATTCATGGCCCTCGATATAAATTCGTACTTTATTCAGGAGTTGCATACTATACTTTATACCATGACTACGAGAAAAGACATAATTTAAGCGAAAATAGAAATTTAATCAAGAAATAAGAATTGTAACATTAATTGAAATGGACATTAAAATTAGAGCAATGACTAAAATTAAGCGTAATTTTCTTATTATTATCATTAGAGTGGTCAACTTGTGAAACAATATTTATTAATCTAATGCCAAACTCCTTGTCGCAAATATCGACCAATCAAATCTCGAGAATTTATTTGCACCAAAGAGTTTTGAATTTCGAATCTTAGCGCAAGGAGTTTGTGTAAGCATTGAAATAGAGACCGGATATATTTTTGTGTTCCAAATTCAAACACCAAAATAGTGAATAAAAACAAAACAGTGAATAAAAGGCCTTTTTATTCACTGTTTTGCGTGAATAAAATAAGCTTTTTAGAGTAGGTATGGTATAATAAATATTTAAGGTGGCCATACAACAACGTGATCTATTTGCTCGTTTCTGCTCGATATTGATAACGGCAACACCCAGACGCTTGAAATATTTACAGAATATATAAGGTGTCACAAAATTAGGTCTCTGAATTATGTGAGATGACTTGGTATCGACAAAATATGTATTTGAACCAAAAAAAAATCATGTAAAATAAAAAAATAAAAAATATGAAAATGAAAAAAAAAACACCACCAGCGAGTGACGCGTGACGCTGGTCAGTAGCATATTCACTTAAAAAAATAAAATAAAATATAAGTTAAACTATTTTTTAAATTTTTATTTTAAATGTTTTACAGATAATGGTACGGAACACTTCGTGCACGAGTGCGACTCGCACTTGGCATATTTTTTTGTTAAAGTTTTAGTATATATTGTGTACTTCTCCTGGAACACTAAAAAATATTATTATTATTGTCTTGGTTCAGTATACTTACACTTTTATTTAGGCATAGTAAAGTGTATTACAATTAGAATCACATTTCGTGGTAGAGTGAATCACACTAGCGATGATACAGCAAAATACCAGTTATTGCTGCGCTCTACGCTAAGCTTTCCTCTCCGCCTGTCAAGCTTACAGACTCACCGAAATCTAAAGTCTAATAGTTTTTTTTTTAATATTTAGGACACGTCAATTTGGCTTCACCTCGCCTGATGTCAAGCTGAAGGTAAAGTCTGAAGGCTGAAGGCTGAAGGAAAGAGGGTCACCATTACATACACGTACCATGTGAACAATGGTGGCACTCAACTTGACGGCCTCATCAGAAGAGGATTATCGTCGCAGCACCGCGTGACACCCACCGGTCCCACTAGTGTTACGACCACAATCCCCCTGCCCGGCTATGCACTTGCTGGCCCCTGAACGCAATCAAACCGAAATTGGATTACTATGGAGGGTTTTTCGCAATCGTGCACGGTGGGGTACCTACCCGGCCGAATTTTGTGACAAATTTGTGTCATCAAATTTCTACCACCAGTAAAAAAAGTGCTGCGGTTTGATGGTACGGTACAACTCAATTGCGAAGGGCAGAGAGTTCATTCGCCCTGTCTCCTCGTCTAGGGTTGTCATTTGTCAACCAATAAAAAATTAGAAATGTGAAAAATTACTTCGAGATCTCTCATATATCATCAACTATGGAATGTTGGTTATACAGGTTTTTTTGTTACGATTAGATCAACGATCATCTGAAAATGTATAAGTAACACAGTTTTTAAACAGGTGGTTTATTCCAAACAAAAAGGAGGGTTATGTGTTTCATCTGTTTTACGTTTACCTGTATCAAGTATCTTGCTGAATAAACTCTTTTTCTTTCTGTTTGGATAAGTACTAGAATCTATGTATGTCCGTCCTGGTCCGTCCCAAAATTTATATAGGAGAAGAAATGAGATTAATGTTGTGAGAAAGGTTCATAGTGGAGGGCTTTAGGGGCAGAAGTATAGATTCAAGAAAAAATGGGTGGGTCGCGTGAAAGAGGACATGGCAAGTAGCAAGTACCTCTCCTACCAAGGAGTAACTTAGGTGATGATTTATGATAGGAAATTATGAAAGAAAATGACATATTTATACCTATATAGAATCGATATAAGTAGGTGCGAGGGGTAAACCAGCTAAATCCCTCTACAACCTACTTAAAGACCTTGGACTGCAAAGAGCTTCGGTAAAGTCCTTACGAACGAATATCCTGAGCGGCATTCTTAAGATTCTTCTAAATCTGGATAGGTAAAGGGGGAACAAAACAGAGATGGAGCGCAGACGCGTCGCAAGACGTACTCCTTAAACTTAGATCTGAGTCGCAAGTCCCAGTCACACTTACATCGCAGTGGCAAGTTTTCCATCTACAGTGCACACGCACGTTGCAATTATGGAAGCCTTATGTCCCATCAGTACACAGTAGTCAGTGTTGGGCCATGCTTTGCAATGCGCAACTGTAGGCCATCATCACGTTTACAAAATGGTGCACAAACATACATAGCTCATTGCTACGCTTTGATCCCTTTGAAATGTACCAAAAAACCAAAAACGTCCTGATTGCACGCCACGATGGCCAGTCGTGCGCCACTGTATACCATTACTCCCTGTACACAATGGCGATGGCTTGCCGTGGCTCATCTTGGGCCATTATGTACTGGACGCTGAAGATAGTGTTATCGTCCGAGATTTAAGCATGACCACGGCTGTAACCTGGTACAGCAGATTGTAGCCTCAGCCTTACAAAAGACCATGAAAACAATCCGTTAATTAGCACTATTCTACTTGCACTATACGAGATGCTTATACCCGAGATTCATGTGTAGTCACGAACGTTGGGCTACATACTGCGGCTTGGAGTGTTAAGCGTCATATTAATAAACATTATTCATGAACAAAGGGAAGTGTAGCAGATCGGAAGGTCAACGATTCGGAGTACTTACAAGTTAAACTATTGAAACACGCAACGATTACAGTGTCGGGGAACAATGTCATAATTTACAATAAGTGTGGAATACAATGGCTTTTGACTTATATTTTCACCTGTTTAGACACGACTGCGATCGGCCGTGGTCACACCTTTTCTGTAAAGGTACAAGTCTAGTGGGGTGCGACTGGTTGGATAACCTCCAAGTTTGGTGCACCCTGAGCAACGTGGGCGATGACGCATCATTGATTGCTCCTCTGGAGTAGCTGGCGTCAACGTCAACGGCCAAGAGTCTGACCAACCGGCCCTCTTCTGGGCCAGCTGACCCCATTGCACGAGGGGGTCGGGGTATGGCGTGCCTGCAAGGCTCGCGCGGGTGGGGGCCGCTCCAGGTACCCCTCTGCTGTTATCAGAGGGTACACTGCGAATGGCCCAGGGTCAGTCGGAGTGCGAGGGATATGCTCTATGGGTAACCTTACACCCCGGCGTCTGTAGACCCGAGACGGCGTGCGGTTTTAGTCGGTTCAAGCCCGACATAACCGCCCCCGCTGGCCGGCGGGGGGGGGGGTATCCGGAGGGATTTCCGCACAAAAAAAAGACAAAAAAAGGTACAAGTCTAGTCTGCACATACATATATAACAAAATAGCAAGTTTTTAAATTGTATGTCATATGAGTCTGTGATATGCATTTATATATAACCCGACAGACACTTCAATTTCATTTATATGTATAGATAATCTCAACTGATGTTGATATAATCCCAAAAACATTTCTAAATAATCAGTGTTCGGTATCTCTGAGAAACCTGGTCAATACAGAATTATTCTCCAGTTTATAGTCTGTAATGATGGCGACTTATGACACCCTGAGGCAAACTCGTGTTCGGCTCGCTAACGATGTATTACAGGAGTAGTAATAAGTCAGTTAGTACCCAATTCCGTTAGCTGTATTAAACTGGACATAATGTATGGACGGTAATGGACACATACTGTTGTAACTCATCAACTAGGTTAGCATGGGCTTATGACACTACGCTGTAAGTTCTATGTGCATGTGCACAATAGCGATAATGACTTAGACGTCAATTTGTTACGCGGTACCCTTAGCTCAAGTTACGCCTTATAACATTTACCCGGAACAAACAAAAATTTAAACAAAATTTTAAGTTGTTTTTTTTATGAGTTTTTTCAGTAGACGCATTTAGTATGCTGACTTTTCCTATTAACTTAAATCTAAAAAAGTCAACATCCAAGACGGGACTTGAACCCGCGACCAGTTCCTTTCTAGGGGAATTCTCTGACCAAGTGACTTACACACGTACTAAGACACGTCACGGAATGCGGTAATTTTCCAATAAATACGTCTTGGGGCGATGCTGAACGCCAAGTCACTGGAACCTGGATAACATGTTCGGAAGGATTGTTATCCTTTTTTTATTTTTTATTTTTATTTTAATTCTTTATTGTACACACATAAAATAGTACAGTAACAGGCATAATTATATTTAGATGTACAAAGGCGAGCTTAACTCAGTATTGAGTTTTCTCCCAACAAACCTTTGGGGGATAAAGGAGAAACAGCAACAAAAGGGTAGTAAGTGCAAGTGTACAATTGCAGAGAACATACATAATAATAGAATACAAAAGTACTAAGAACATACATACCATACATATTAAATTACATACATACAGACAAATTTATATATATATAAATATATGTATACATAAATACACTACATAAATTCATAAATATACAATAAATTATGGAAATTACATAAATAAATAATACACAGTTATCTAGTTTGAGCAAGGAACAGTTCTTTTACTTTGATCTTGAATACGTTCAAAGAAGTGCTATCGCGTACAGAGTGAGGCAGCGCATTCCACAACCTTACCGCGCGAACAGTAAATGAGCCATCGTAACAGCTGGAGCAGTGAAGAGGAGTTCGAAGAAGAAGCGCAGAGGAGGTGCGACAGGGTTTACCTCTGGGGACAAGATGCTCAAAGCGTTCTCTTAAGTAAGAAGGCGAATCAGGATTGAAAAGAATAAAGTACAGAAGAGAGAGAATATGAGAGTCTCTACGCTGACGAATAGGTAACCACTTCAACTGTGCCCGAAATTCCGAAACATGGTCATACTTCCGGAGACCAAAAATGAAGCGAATACCCAAATTTTGCAGTCTTTCGAGTTTATTAAGAAGTTCCTCCTTTGCATCAAGATAACAGACATCAGCGTAGTCTAAAAGTGGAAGCAAAAGAGATTGCGCAAGAGTAACTTTAGTTTGAAATGGTAGAAATTTCTGGAGATGTTTGAGGGACTGAAACGAGCAGTACACCCTTTTGCTAACATCTGCTATATGGACGTCCCAGACCAGATTAGAGTCTATATAGACACCTATATTTTTCACGTGTTTCGAAAAAGCAATAGGAGTCGCATCGTATAAAACTTTCGGAAGAGACTGGTGAACCAAAAGATTCAACATGTATCGGCTACCAACAATGATGAATGATTCGTTCGTGTAAAAGCAAAATGGCCCTTAGAATGATGTATTACGAGTCCAGTGGATCACCGGGCCAAGTTATATAGGCCCAGTGGGTTCGAGACTAATTTTTCTACGCTAAAAATAGTATAATTGACGTTCCTTACCGTAATAATTTTACAATTACAGATATAGAGTTCAATGAACCAAGCCACGACGTTGGCTATACTTTACAATATTCAACTTTCGCCACTGCTAGCTTGTGACGTCATCACTACGCTATCGAGCCCTGTAATCAAGCTCGTAAGACCTAAGTAAAGGTTTGCAGGTCAATTGTTCAGTAATTACAAAATAACCCGCTTCGTAAGCAAAGTATATTCGTAGTCTCGTAATTTGAATTGAGATTGAATTATGAATATAGATAGGTATTCTGCTCAGGGGTGCTTGGTTGGGAACCTCCACGCGGTGCACCCTGGGCAACGGAGACAGCAGCGCCTCTCTTCTAGGGCGGGAGAGACGCTGCCGCCTACGGCCAACTCCGACCGAGGCGAGGACGGCCCTGTCGAGGGCTGTTCGGAAGCTTTCCTCGTGTCCTTCTGATTAGCAGATGGCACAGTGGAGAGCAAGTAAGGGGGCCATCTCAAAACCGGAGATGGCCCGGGGTTAGTCGGGGTGCGAGGGATATGCTCTATGGGTAACCTTACACCCCGACGTCTTATGACCCGAGACGGCGTGCGGTTTTAGTCGGTTCAAGCCCGACATAACCACCCCCGCTGGCGGGCGGGGGGTATCCGAAGGGATTTCCGCTTGAAAAAAAAAAAGGTATTCTGCTCATAAAAATACAATCCCTTCATTGGTATAGTTTAGTCTAATCTCAATATAACCTCAGATCAGTCAGTCACATGACGATCTCTTAAAAATGTTAAACTTGTGTGAAAAGGGAAAAGTGTCGTTCGCATTTCAATATCAATTATAAAGTCTAGCAGAATACCGATTCGCACTTTTTTGGACTTTCAGTCCCAATTCGATATCTATTTCACATTTACAGTCCATGTTCGATAGCCCAGTGGGGTACGTAACGGACTGCCGAGACGTGGTCTCGAGTTCGATCCCCAGTCGCCCCGGGCACACACCTCTAACTTTTCGTAATTATGTGTGTTTTAAAAATGTTAATTATCACTTCCTTAGTTATGTGCCCGGTAGATGGCAATAGGCTCGCCCCTTATTACAGTGGGACCTAAACATAACTGGCGAATCGTGGGTGTGTAATACATCTCTGGGATACAGGCGTGAAGTTATGTTATGTTGGATTTTCAAACGTTTGTTACGAGAATACTTTTTATGACATATTATGAGATCGAGATGAGATTGGAACTAAATTTTGACCATATTTTTGTTACAAGAATCGACCTTTTGGAAAATGAGGGTTTGCTACCTACGTCTTGAATTAAAAGTGTAATCGTGTTTTCTCTTTTGCTGCAGGTAACCACCTCGTGCTTCAATATATAAAGAGTTATTGGAACTATTGCGACCCTTCAAAACGCAAGTATTTTCAACGAATACAATAAAGTATTTTATCAGATTTCTTGTTTTTACATAGACGTTGAAAATAATGATTAAAGTATAAGTAACGATAATTTTCCGTGCGCTAGTACGGTGACTATCTTTTTTAGAGTCTGTAGTCAACACGGAACCTGTTAAGTTTCGGTATGTCTGCGTACTTGGTCGATTTTGCTTTTGTATCTAATATCATTACCTATATAATTAAATGGGGGCGATACCTTGAAATGTACATCCGAAACTTCGAGCACGCACGAAAACGAACGTAAGACGTAGCGTAGCATTTAGGCCATGTAGGTACCAACCCCCCGCCGGGGTATCCGAACTGATTTCCGCACGATAAAAAAAAGGTACGATAGAGTCACTTCGGATTTCTGCCGGTAGGGTTTTGGCCGAACGAAGTGTCACGTGCCGTTTCAGGTCCAATTGCGGCATGAATATGGTACCTACCGATTGTCCGAAACACCTATCCGCACATTTGGATGTTTCATGGTAGGCCTACTGTATCCGTACATTTTTGTTTCACTTTTACGCAAAATTGCCCGTCGCACCCAATCATCGGCGAATGCGCCCCTTTCCTTTGTTGTCTGCAGTCTGAACTCCAATCAGTGCCACCGGGCGTGTACCCAGTGATAGGTATTGAGAGCGGCACTGCACTAACTTGTTTGACTAAATGCACATTGATCAATGATTCTATTAGTAACTGGCTTTTGCCCACGACTACGTTCACTACAGATTTTGGTCCAGACAGAAATGGAAAAAGTCATTCACCTCGATAAAAAGATAGTTGAATTTTTTTACGATACGCGCGCACACCAACACCAAATACCGACACCATGAAGTTAGCTACAAAGCCGACACCCTGAAGTTAGCTAGTCGACATTTTACTTAGAGTACGTTTGTACAATTTGAGTTTAGTTGACAGTATGTATTATAAACTAAACTAAAATATTTTTTTAGATTATCATTTCTACGAATGTAATTTAGAAATCTTATGTAACAGAGAGTAAAGTAAATGGTTTAGTATCACGATAGAGTACTAACTCTACTACAGACTATACCAACAGATACGAAAATTATAGCTTCTCGTCGCTTAATTTTAATGGCACCATGTTTGTGCGGTATCTTTTCTGTATAATTCACGCTTTAGGCTCCAAAGTGAAAAGTTTGGATGCATCCGAGATTTAAGGCTGGGATGCTGACGATGATTTTTGCCCATGTTCAGCAGTAATCATTTACCACGTTTTCCAATTTGATTTTTTTTCTAGGCAATAACTTATGCTACAATTCATGAGGACATCATAAAACTCTTTAATGCCCTAAAAGCATCTGCACGACAAAGGGTAAATAATTCTTTATTAAATACCAAAACTATAAATTCACGTTTGTTGAAGTCGGTCTCGCTTTTGTAAACAACATTATATTTTTATTATATCAAAAATATTCTCCTTGCATACTCTTTATTGCCTGAGTGCAGTCTGCGGCTAGAATACAAAATATTGTGGTGTTTCTCCGAGTTTTAACTTCAATAGACCTTTTAAGAGAGGTTGATACCATCTACTACAATTTAAGAATTATGCAACAACTAGCTGATGCCTGCAGCTCCGCCCGCGCGGAGGTCGGTTATCGTTTTTTGGTTCTAGTTAACCAATTGTAATCAAACCTACGGCAGATTTTAAGGCTAACCAAGACCTTTCTAATAAAGAAACCGTATCAAAATCCGTTCATTAGCTTTTGTCCAAAAAAATCGGTTGTCTGTAAAGTCGGTTTACTGACGATAGTTGAACGTGACAACGTCATAAGAACGCGAGGTAACGCCGCATACGTCATGTGGTAACGCCGCATTCGTCATGTGGTAACGCCGCGTACGTCATGTTTTTTCGTACGTGCAGCCGGCTCCATAGATTTATAAGCCGTTGTCACGTCAAAAAAATATTTATGCGTTCAGCATCGTTAATTTCACAGAAATAAAGTTTTTTTTTTAAATATCTCCAATGTACAGATTCAACTAATTTACTATTTTAGGATTGTGTAGATCGATGATACGTTTTATAACGAGACAGAGGCACAGTTTATATATATGTTCTGGCCACGGAATATCAAATTTGATCGTCATTCGTGTGCCGCAATTCTGTGAAGGTGTTCAACATAATTCGTGTCGCGATTATCTAATAAATGACATTTACTTTTGCGTTCTCTGTTCATAATTATTACTAATTACGACACTGTTTTGTGTCACGTGATTGGTCATTAATATGTAAGAGTTTGGCGATACTAGTTTTGTCTCCATACTCATCATCAGCTCAGCGTTGAGTCCCAGTGGCGTCCGAGGCTTTCCTCTCGGAGCCCAGAATCCGCTTTCCCGCTTTTCGTCCTCCACTTCGCACAGACTTGGGCATCCCTGACAGTGAAACCATTGGCATGTATGTGAACTTCTACGACGGTAAGCCAGCACTTCTTGGGTCTACCCCTCCTACCGCAGTTTCCTTTCCATACTAACGAGGTTAAAGGGGGTTCCCTGCCTTTGGATATGAACAAGCTTAAATATGTTTCAATTAAATTTTTAAGCATTTTGTATGCTTACTTTTTCTAAAGATTTAGATCGGAGAAAGAGAACATCTAGAACGGGACTTGAGAACGTCTCGGGAACGTATAAAATATATCGGAGAATTTCGAATATCTGGGACGTGTCTAGATAGCTCAGCTGGTCAGAGCATTAGCGCATTAGTTAGCCTGTAAGGGACTGGTCGCGGGTTCAAGTCCCGTTCTAGATATTCCCTTTTTCCGATCTAAATCTTTAGAAAAAGCTTAAATATGAATTGTTTTCTGTTACTCAAAAAAATCTTGTAATTAGATTAAGTAAACATATTTATAAATAAAAAAACAGCCCGCTTAGTTTCTTGCCGGTGTCTTCTCAGAACAGGGCCGCGGTACGAACCGGTCGCGGTGGTCTATTTGCTAAACATTCTAGTCTTTTTTTTTGTCGTTTTGCAAGTACTGTTATAATATAAATGATATAATAAATGATTTTTGACTTTAACTTTGGTAAACATAAAGAAGGCAATGTGTTGTGATGATGTTGAACCATAATCGTTTGCTTTCGCCGTGACGTCTACAACTGTGCAGTATCGTAAGCCAAAGACCACCTTCTCTGAAACCAAAGTAGTAGAGCACAAGAGTACCTAGTAGAGCGGACCTCGGACTCCCAAAGACACCGAGGTCCGCTTTACTACTCTTCCATTCTTGTAATAGATATATATTAACTTTTATCGGAGCAATCGCCGTTAGACCCTCAAACTCCTTGAGGTAAGCCTGTGTCGGAGCCTCATCCGTCAATCACCACGGTGTACGGGCTAGCCGGTGAGGTCAGTTTGTACTGCGAGGATCTTGTAGCGCTCCATTCACCCATAAAAACAAACCCCATATAAAAAAAACTTTAAATGCCTCAAAATGAATTCGTAAAGTTCAATATTTGAAATCGAACGGGTTTACGTAATTTTGTGTCGCATTCTAAGGGTTGGAAGAGTGCCATTGCTTAATGGTGTTGTCCCTGGTCGTGCCTTCGAAGCGCTGGCAGCGTGCTCTCTAACCATCAAATCTATAAATGAATACTACGTATGTAACCTATGTAGTGTGAGTGTTCACTTCTGATATAATGGGTGTTTTTTTTTGTGTTTCGTTTTTAATTCCCAAAAATAACACAGGCCAAAATTGCAAAAAGTACAATTATCGGAGGTTAAAATTCAAACCAGCATCGAGCACTGGAAGACAAAATCACTTGGGTTATTCGTAACATACCAACCGATATGTTCGAAAAAGTAACTCAAAATTGGACTTCACATATGGATCACCTAAAATCAAAACAAAACTCTTAATAAATCAGCCAATAGTAGCAGCCTTTTAAACGCAATTCACGGTGGCTCATTTCACAGGGTAATTATGACCATGGCCATGTTGCCTGAAATAAAAAATTCGAATTAACTAAATAATACTAGCTTATCTCTCGAATTGATAGAGGTGGATTTTCTTGTCGTCGAACTATTTTGAAAAGCTCTGATGGAAACACAGCCTTAACGTTTTATTTGAGTTCTTGTAAACGCATCGCGTCAGTGTGCGCGCCGTCTCCCTTTCTTTGTTGTCTGGTTGCAGTCTGCAGTCTGCAGCCACCCCCTGCTAATAAGTCGACAAATTCTGTGAGCGTGCATATTGAGGGTGAAATCGTGTAACGACCTGTGGAGTAAGAAGGATGCGGAAAATGTGACTAAGCTTTTTTCTCTTTATACCATGATTCATACTAGAGATAGTGAATAGTTACGATATAAGGATACCATAGAGTTACTGCGGAGAAGCTGTTCAGAACAAAATTCGTGATCCATTGGGTAAAAGTTAAAAATGTAATTAACAACAGATTAAAAAATGCAACGTTATTCGCTTCTAGACAATAGGTTTGTCGCGACAACGAAACAATACAAGTAGATAATCATTTTTAGGTTTTTTTAAAAGCATATTTTGAGGTAAGTCATTTACATTTCTTAGTGAAAATACTTTTGAAATGTTTCAAATCAAATTTTATATCTAACTAAACTATTACATACATAACATAACTTCACGCCTGTATCCCCGAAGGGGTAGGCAGAGGTGTATTACATATCCACGATTCGCCAGTTATGTTAAGGTCCCAATGTAATAGGGGGCGAGCCTATTGCCATCTACCGGGCATATTAATAAGCGAGCGATAATTAACATTTATTAATGCACACATAACTACGAAAAGTCAGAGGTGTGTGCCCGGTGCGACTGGGGATCGAACTCGAGACCTCGTTTCAGCAGTCCGTTACGTACGCCACTGGGCTATCGCCGCTTTTTTTCATCACCCTAAATGTTAAGGGTAGTCCAACCCTATTTTAATTTTATTTTTAGATAATTTTTAATTCTTTTATTTCTCTATAATACAGCATTAGAAAATACATACAACCCTGAATTTTCAACCCTCTACGATCTACCCCTATTTTTCCATCGCGATTTTTATGCTCCTTCGTTGAATCTAAATGATGAAATTACGAATTACAAAGTCAAAGTCAAAAACCATTTATTCTATATAGACCATTAGTACGGAACTTACAAAACGTCATAAAAAAATAAATAATCTAATGTTTGGCAAATGGACCACCGGTTCGAAACGCGGCCCTGTCCTGAGAAGACTCCGGCAAGAAACTCAGCGGGCTGTTTTTTTTGGTCTATTTACAAACATATTTACTTAACCTAAGTACAATATTTCATTTGAGTAGCATAGAGAGAGAGCAAACAGTTCATATCCAAGCTTGTTTGTCGTCTTAATAGTCTTGAATTTTATAGTAGCGTTTTTGGCAGAGTTTACTTTTAATTTGGCTTTTAAATTTATGAAGAGGTAGATTCTTCATTTCACTAGGAAGCTTGTTGTAGAAGCGTATACAGTTACCCTGAAAGGAATTACTAATCTTGTGGAGTCGACTATTACAATCCACAAGATTGTTTTTGTTATTTTTACCAAATTATTATTAATATACTCATGAACGGGATCCAGCAGTTATCCATTTAGCTGTCTATCTTGAAAACGGCCAGCGCGTATGTTTCACGGACGATACAGCGCTTGATCGTGCTATACATCCACCAAAAACTGCGCTCACCGAATTTTTTGAACTGTGCAATCAAGCGGATGCGTTTGGTGAGCATTAGAAAATACATACAACCCTGAATTTTCAACCCTCTACGATCTACCCCTATTTTTCCATCGCGATTTTTATGCTCCTTCGTTGAATCAAAATGATGAAATTACGAATTACCAAATTATTATTAATATACTCATGAACGGGATCCAGCAGTTATCCATTTAACTGTCTATCTTGAAAACGGCCAGCGCGTATGTTTCACGGACGATACAGCGCTTGATCGTGCTATAAATCCACCAAAAACTGCGCTCACCGAATTTTTTGAACTGTGCAATCATGCGGATGCGTTTGGTGCCTTCGCACAAACACTGCTCTATTCTGAAGTTCCACGATATTTTACATGGGCTCAATCGAAAAAATGGATGCCCTTCAAGAAAGGGACACCAGTTGATGCGTGCCCCGGTTTAGGGGAAAACAATCTTGTTTGTGTTGGCTAAAGACGGACTAACCAAGAATATTGTACACTCTATTGCGCTGAGAGATTAATCTTTATTTTTTTTCAACTGCCATAATTGATAGGAAATATTTTTAAGGAGAATATTTTTTATGTTTAGATAGCTATCGAGAATTGTAATTTAAGATATATTTGTTACTTTGATAAAGATTAATTTATTAACCTAGATAAAGCATACTTTCATTGTCTACAACGCTTTCGATTATAAGTAAATCCCCGCACACTTATAGTAGATAGTTATTTTTATTGAACTAAACAAATATTTCCTAGAAATAATATACATGGCAAAACAACGTTTGCCTGATCAGCTAGTGATCGATAATTTTCTTAGACCTAAACTAGACCTCAGGTAGCAAATTTTAATTCTGCGCAACAAATCTATTACCTATACGAAGTCTTCGAAAATATTGTTATTTATTGTCACTATCGGTATGAGCTTAACACAATCCGAAGTACCTTTATTTATGTGTTGACACCCCCACGCGCTCCACCCCATCGGTGCCAACGATTATATAAAATAATATGCAAACATTGAAAAATGTTAAATTTGTCGTCTCAATTTTACAATAGTAGATTGTTACACAAGGGTTGAAAGTTAGCCATTTCACCCGAGATATTATAATTATATAAAATAAATATATACATAATATAATTAATAGTTCGAGGGTGAAATGGTGACATTCACCCGAGGTAAACACTCTACTTTTAATTTCGACTATGTGAGGAAATTAAAATACTACACACACATTTAATGAAACAGGTACATACATATATTGATTTATCAGTTAAAATTTAAAGTAAAATCAGAACAATTTGAAAATGGATTATTAACAACAGCTTTTGCTTGTTCTTCAATCTCATCGGGAGTTAAATTAATATCCATGTCACTGGAATCACTTTCCGAAACCATTTTTAACCACAATTAACACAAGGTATTTATTTATATTGAATCTCGTTTTCCCGCTAATTATTTAGCAAACTTAAATGTTTCTTTTCAGTTAAAAAAAAAGTTATAATTCACGTACATACCACGTTACACGTCACATACATGCCAACATTAGAAAAGTTTTGAAAATCGAATCTATTGGTTACATTGTAATCGAGTATCTAGGCGGCCATATAAAACAAGTTGAATTCCTGAGACGAGCTCAGCCGAATACAAGGGTTTTTTTTTTCTTTGTTTTTTTATCTTGCAATGGTTCACCCCAGCACGAATCTATTACCGAAAACAGCAACTCGATAGCTCATCTCCTTCATACCCAAAACCGTGACAGAAAATTGGCAACGACGACGTCGACGACAACTCGATAGCAATAGGGCTTTTCTAAAGAAAATCCCTTTTTTTTATCTTGCAATGGTTCACCCCAGCACGAATCTATTACCGAAAACAGCAACTCGATAGCTCATCTCCTTAATACCCAAAACCGTGACAGTAAATTGGCAACGACGACGTCGACGACAACTCGATAGCAATAGGGCTTTTCTAAAGAAAATCGCTTTTTTTTTATCTGGCAATGGTTCACCCCAGCACGAATCTATTACCGAAAACAGCAACTCGATAGCTCATCTCCTTCATACCCAAAACCGTGACAGATTTTTTTATTTTTTTTTATTTTTATCTTGCAATGGTTCACCCCAGCACGAATCTATTACCGAAAACAGCAACTCGATAGCTCATCTCCTTCATACCCAAAACCGTGACAGAAAATTGGCAACGACGACGTCGACGACAACTCGATAGCAATAGGGCTTTTCTAAAGAAAATCCCTTTTTTCATCTTGCAATGGTTCACCCCAGCACGAATCTATTACCGAAAACAGCAACTCGATAGCTCATCTCCTTAATACCCAAAACCGTGACAGTAAATTGGCAACGACGACGTCGACGACAACTCGATAGCAATAGGGCTTTTCTAAAGAAAATCGCTTTTTTTTTTATCTGGCAATGGTTCACCCCAGCACGAATCTATTACCGAAAACAGCAACTCGATAGCTCATCTCCTTCATACCCAAAACCGTGACAGATTTTTTTATTTTTTTTTATTTTTATCTTGCAATGATTCACCCCAGCACGAATCTATTACCGAAAGCAGCAACTCGATAGCTCATCTCCTTCATACCCAAAACCGTGACAGAAAATTGGCAACGACGACGTCGACGACGACAACTCGATAGCAATAGGGCTCTCTAAAGAAAATCCCTAACAATAGGGCTTTTCTAAAGAAAATCCCTAAAAAGCGTCATGATATCAAGGCATTATGACGTAACTTAATTATCATGGACTCCATGGCAAACCCTAAAATTAAAAAAAAATTACTTTCCGCCCTAGGGGTGAAAAAGCTACTTTCCACCCGGTTATCTACCCATGAAAATTAAACTTTCCGAACAGGAGAGATGAAATAATAATTACTCATCAATTTATTTATGGTTTTCTTTCAATGCGAAGATCATTTGTTAGTGTGTAGTGTAGCGTCCGGGGGTTGGACGCCACAATACCTCGTGTTGATAATAAGATAAACACAGAGGAAGAAATTTAAATGGGCATTTATTATTTCAACAAAGCTTCCTATATCGAGTTTAGGGAGGTTTTTACGCGTATATATTTATGTTAATGCGAACTAGGGAATCGCGAACTCCGCTCAAGGACTGAGCCTAAATTTAATACACTTATATCTTCTCTTCGGCCGGCGGACCCGGGCGGCGCGTCTAGTCGCCCGCTGTCAGCCGCACAGCCGAATGCAGCTCCACGCAGCAATTGTTTATTCTTCCCTCAGCTAATTTGAAATACAAAGTATTTATTTTTAAACTCTGACACATGATGGCCAGGTAAACGCACCGTGGTGTGGAACGAGGTCCGCACACCACATCAGCTACGCCCTTAATGGTCATTCATGTGACAGCCTGAACCCTAGGCATACTAAATGAGAGCAGATAAAAAAAAACATTAAATCGCCTGTCTCTTACAATGAGAAAAACGACGCAATCTTTACAATTTATAACCATTGAACTGTAATAAATATTGAAAAATCCGAATAAAAAGATTGCTTCATTCTTGGCCTGGCAAAACTCTCAAAAAGCAACAAGCCACAGCGCGACTATCTAAATAAATTATTTTGGTGTCTCTTGACGACACATTTTAAGGTTTGCCCTGAAGGGACTTAGTAACACAGTACTTTTAAGACCTACCTAACTAAAAACGAAAGATGACATACAGTCCTCTATGTCGCCTACACATTACTAAATTATTTTTAAATCAACACTAAAGAGAAAGAACTCACTCTATAAAGAAGAGTCTGATCGAAAACTAACTTTCAACCATCGTCGGCGCTTATGTCCATAACGATTTGACTCTCTTACAAAGTTTAGATCACAACTCTCAATATTGGACAAAAAAATAATTGCCTAACTCCTACGCTAGAACATCACGAACATAACAAAACAAATCTATTTATCTTCAGCAGCGCAGCAATATGGAATAAACAGAGAACACATATTAATTATAAAATATTACACATAACACGTTATTCACTACGTGAATTATAATTCTACTAAGACTTATAGTCCTTATTGGCCCTATTGACCCGCAGGCAACTGTCAATGCTCTTGAAACATTCTGGAACAAGCCAACATCATAGCCATCTTCTCGTTGAGCACATAATATCACATAAAAGCAGATCAAAGCAAAATAAACACAACGATACTGATAAATGCGTCGCTCCAATTGTCGCACGACGTCTTTCTTCGAACGGTACGGGATCGATCCATCCACTGCCAACTGCAGAATGTTGGCGTTTCCGACTTCTGCGGAAACTAGCGCTTCACCAGCTGTAGCAACCACCAGCTCCTGTGGAAATCAGCGCTTCCACCAGTTGTAGCTGTAGCAACCACCAGCTGTATGGAAACCGGCGTTCCTCCACCAGTTGTATGGAAACCGGCGTTCCTCCACCAGTTGTATGGAAACCGGCGTTCCTCCACCAGTTGTATGGAAACCGGCGTTCCTCCACCAGTTGTAGCGTCCGGGGGTTGGACGCCACAATACCTCGTGTTGATAATAAGATAAACACAGAGGAAGAAATTTAAATGGGCATTTATTATTTCAACAAAGCTTCCTATATCGAGTTTAGGGAGGTTTTTACGCGTATATATTTATGTTAATGCGAACTAGGGAATCGCGAACTCCGCTCAAGGACTGAGCCTAAATTTAATACACTTATATCTTCTCTTCGGCCGGCGGACCCGGGCGGCGCGTCTAGTCGCCCGCTGTCAGCCGCACAGCCGAATGCAGCTCCACGCAGCAATTGTTTTTTCTTCCCTCAGCTAATTTGAAATACAAAGTATTTATTTTTAAACTCTGACACATGATGGCCAGGTAAACGCACCGTGGTGTGGAACGAGGTCCGCACACCACAGTAGCAACTTCTGAGGGGGTCTGTAATACTTATTTTATATATATATATATATATATATATATATATATATATATATATATATATATATATATATATATATATATATATATATATATATATATATATATATATATATATATATATATATATATTATATATTTATATGTATAGCATGTATTTCAAAATATAATTTACATAACATGTATTTTAAATGTAATAAAGGGAATAATAATAATCTTTATTCTGTACGTTTCAATAAATTGACTAGACCGGGAGATAGATGTTCACTGTCTACGAAGATTTCAGTCCAGTTTTATTAGCCACCCACCCTCCGCAGTGAATCATATGCACCAGCATCAATAGCAGTGACTCAGAAAACTTACCCATTCGGGTGCCAAACTGTCTTGGATCACGAACCGAATCTAAATTTGAGGAGATGAAAATGAGATGGAAAGTAGATAATACTATAATATTGTACTATAAGACAGTAACTCTTACAGTACAACTTAACCGATTTCATTCATACATACATATAATAATAATAATATAGCCTTTTATTCAGATCTCTAATTACAATGATTTTAAACTTATAATATGATAACACTGGACTCATAAACTATTTAAGCTTATATCTGTTGCTTGGTGGCTTTCTTAGATCTGTTTACCGATCGTCAAAGGCCTCCTCCAACCTTTTCTATTCTTTCCTTTCTTGTGTCACTCTGTTCCACATGATATACATACGCTCACCCCTGTTTCCATCTGTGGTGGACAGAGACAACTGCTTCTTTCACACGAGTGTCCTCTACTGTCATTAAACATTAAACATTTTTAATACTTTGTAGTACCACGGGCAGCTACTGGTTGCTCAAAAACATCTTATCTCTTTCATCTTTATTTATTTTCAACCCTTATTGATTTTGGCTACTTAATTACAAAGAAAACAGCTTCAATAAGTAAATCTCGCAAAAACAGATATTTAATTTTAGGCTTAAATTCTTAATTAATAACTTATACGAATTTTCTCAGCTGATACTAAGAATGACATAAAGATATTCGAATCAAATTCGAAATTTGTGGGTAAAAATCTTTTTTATTTACTTTATAGTCAATCCTACCCACTTCCTGCCCATAACAAAAAGTTTGACCATTGTAGAAATTTGATGCTCTTGCCGAAATGTATGGGAAACGTTTTTGGCGACTTCTGTCTTTCCTAGTACTCAAAGGTAAAATGGTCCCATAGAGTATTTTGATCCCCACATGAAATAGAATCGAGTGCCACAAAAAAAAATTTGCACTCTGCATTTTAAGGGATTTTCTTTAGAAAATTGCTATCGATTTGTCGTCGACGTCGTCGTTGCCAATTTTCTGTCACGGTTTTAGGTATGAAGGAGATGAGCTATCGAGTTGCTGTTTTCGGTAATAGATTCGTGCTGGGGTGAACCATTGCAAGATAAAGAAAAAATCGCAAAAAAAAAAAACAAACGGAAAATCGAAAATCCCTTGTATTCGGCTGAGCTCGTCCCAGGAATTCAACTTGTTTTTAATTGCGAAATAAGATTTTTGCAAAATCTGCGAATGCAGTTCAAAATATCTAAAAAGTTAGGGAAGGTCTCCTAAGAACGTTTTGCTGTAACTACAACGGTTAAGGTACTTGCCCTTACTGCCCCGTTTCAAAAATACACCCTGTATAGGTTCCCTTATGCAGTACATATTTTATTATTTTATAAAAAGCTGTAATTTCAAATTCGAGTATATTTTAGGTAAACTTAAATATTTAAGGGATATGCGTTTCAAAAACTGGAAAAAAAATCGGTCCTATAAGGAGCACCCTGGTGTCACTGCGTGAGTCGGCTGCACAAGGCCTTACCAACATCATTGATGCCCAAGCCAAATTCACATGCAAGTCGGTGCGCACCTGCTAATCAACGAATGGGGCTCTGTCGCAGGCCATCCTCTCAGGGTTCCCAACGCTGTGAGGTTGGCAGTTGTTCCCGTAAAAGCTGACATTATCTAAAACAATAAGTGGACCTCAGCTCTGACACGGAATATGATAGCTACAAAAAGCGTCGGTAGTTTAGTGGTTAAGGAGTCGGCCTTACGATCGAGAGGTTACGAGTTCGAATCATGGGCATTACACTACCGACGTGAACCCAGTCCTAACACAAGCAATTTAGCTTAGCTGGGTGGTTGGGGGAATACTAGTAGTTATTAAATATAAAAATTGCGCATTTTTCGTGGTCCTTTAGTGGTCTTCGCAATGTTATTTATATAAGCTTCTATTTAACTTGCTCTGTTAGTAGTTTAGTATGGGTCAAATCTTGGAAGCCCAATTAGAACCGCTTCCTGACGTTAGACTGGACTCTAATTTGCATATCTTCGGTCCTATGAAGCTGGTCTGGTGATCTAGTCTGAAGGTGTCCATAAGAACTCCTGAACTAAACAAGATAAACCAATCAAGTTTGGGCTCATTTGTTTTGTCTTGGCAAATACTCCGATGCTACACGATAACAACATCGTGGGTGTACAATACACCTCTGCCTACCCCTTCGGGGATACAGGCGTGAAGTTATGTTTTATGTTTTACATGATAACCAGGGTCTAAAGATAGAGACGGTAGGTAGAACATCTGAACAAGATAGACCCGTCATGTTTGGGTAGCTTACTTGGAAGCTTGTTTTAAAACAAGTGCAACTTAAAAAAACTTGAAAATTAGCTTTTATTGTATTCTTGTTAATAAAATGAAATGAAAATTTAAATGTTTAGCATTTAAAATCAAACGAGCTGGAACTCGATGGGGTTGCGTTGTTTCATTACAGATGGCCTATGACCACCTTCCAGCTCCATCATCAGACCGTGATTACCATTGAAAGACAAACTACTCGTCAAGACGATTCAAATGAGCCCAAACTCGATGAGGTTGTGTCATTTCATTGCGATGTTCCTTTGGCCACTTGCCAGCTACATAATCAGATCAGCACCATGTCATCATAATATTACATTGTCACGCGATTTACACATGTATGCAAAATTTCAGCTTAATCGGTAAACGGGCAGTGGATCAAATTTAATTTGCAAGATTTGATTTGTTTCTACAGTGTCAAGGAATATCTAGAGATGCAATTATTATGATTGCAAATAATGCAAATTAATCAGGCATTTTTTTTTTACGTGCGGAAACCCTTCGGATACCCTCCCGCTGGCCAGCGGGAGTGGTTATGTCGTGTCTCGACTAAAACCGCACGGTGTCCTCCCCAAGTGTCCGCTGCCGGGCACCCCGGGTAAGCCCTCGAAAGGATAACCCCAGGGTTGCCGGCGGACTGATGAATATACAGTTGATAATTAATAATAACATTGATATATTTATTGACATTTACATTTATTATTGACATTATTTAGTATTATTGACATTGCATGACGTTTTTTATTTTTTCCGTATATTTTGTATGAAGAATTGTATTAATTTGTTCATTCATTTTAAAAGTGTAATATGTCTGCATGTAGTCTCACATGCCAGCAATGGCGAATATGAGGATGCGATTTAATGTAACCTACCACCAATATGGTAACCATATTCTTTTGTGGACCAAGAAATGATTTGATTTGATTTTGATGACAAACATCGGGACAGGTGAAGCTTTTATTTAAAAGCTTATAAAAAGTGTTTTTAAATAAATAATTTGTTTTTATTCTGTACATCCAGTCTAGCAATATACTTCATTTACGGACTGAATTTAGACAGTACAATAATTCGACATGTAGCGAACTTCGAAAACACATAGATCGACAAGTCATTGCTTCGACAGAAAATTATGAGACAACACACACCTTCGAATTACCACTACTTCGACAGGCGATTATTCGACAGACAATACTGTAGCGTCCGGGGGTTGGACGCCACAATACCTCGTGTTGATGAAAAGATAAACACATGGATTAAACTTTAAAATATCATTTATTGAATTAACAAAGCTTCCTATATCGAGTTTAGGGAGGTTTTTACGCGAATATATTTATATTTAAACGAACTGTAGGGAATCGCGAACTCGGCTCAGCGACTGAGCCTACATTCAATACACTTATATCTTCTCTTCGGCCGGCGGACCAGGGCGGCGCCCCAAGTCGCCCGCTGTCAGCCGAATCTCCGCCAAGCAATAGTTTTTCTTCCCTCGACATATTTGAATCAAAAGAAATTATTTTTAAACTCTGACACATGATGGCCAGGGTAATAACCTGTAGTGATCGAACGAGGTCGGAGCACTACAATACTTAGACAAGATACATCTTCGAATGACCACTACTTCGACAGATTTTTAAAATCATATTCCAAAAATAAGTAAAGTGGGTTAGGTTAGGTTAGAACTGTGACCCCAACAGAGCCGGAATTGATGTTTCAATTGATTGGATACATATTTAATTAGGTAGGGATATTTCTGTGGGTAGGGCACATTTTAAGCATTATTATTTTAATCTTAAGAATGTTAAAAAGTCTGTCAAACTAGTGATCATTCGAAGATGTGTTTTGTCTAAGTATTGTCTGTCGAATAATCGTCTGTCGAAGTAGTGGTAATTCGAAGGTGTGTATTGTCTAATAGTTGTCTGTCGAAGCAATGACTTGTCGATATATGTGTCTAAATTCAGTCCGTAACTCATATACTTAGAAGTCATTGGTTTTCTCATTACTTCCACTAAGCTGAAGGGGCACTGTAGTTGCACCTCATCAATTAATCTCGCTGTCGGTTCCTCGGATCCTTTGTTGTCTGCAGCAGTTAGTTAAGTGCTGACCGCGCATGTCGCCATGCAATTCCACAAAGGGGATATGTATCCGCTATTGATTTGGCGTGGATTCTATAGATGATTTAGCTTGCATTATATAAGCAGACAGTTTCATTATTACATTTGGGTGGCAAATAAGGATACATAGAAGAGTTATGATGCGGTAATGAAATGTTATATGATTTAATATGTGATCAAGTGGGTGACCGACCTATTTCGACGTTTTCTAAAAATATCCTCGTCATGTTTTAATATATAATATGTTTTTGTAATCGCGTCAGTCAAATGGAAATTAATTAAAATTTAAAAAAAATCTTTATTTCTTTAACTTGTACAATTTTAAACATATCCATGACGAGAGTATCCTTTTAAGTATACACTTAAATTTTAAAATTAATTTACTAAACTAAAATATCTACTCTCTTGACAAAAAAATTCAGTAGGTAAAGTACAGTTGGGGTGCTTGGTTGGGGACCTCCACGCGGTGCACCCTGGGCAACGGAGACGGCAGCGCCTCTCTCCTAGGGTGGGAGAGGCGCTGCCGCCTACGGCCAACTCCGACCGAGGCGAGGACGGCCCTGTTGAGGGCTGTTCGGAAGCTTTCCACGTGTCCCTCTGATTAGCAGATGGCACAGTGGAGAGCGAGTAAGGGGGCCATCTCGAAACCGGAGATGGCCCAGGGTCAGTCGGGGTGCGAGGGATATGCTCTATGGGTAACCTTACACCCCGGCGTCTTAAGACCCGAGACGGCGTGCGGTTTTAGTCGGTGCAAGCCCGACATAACCGCCCCCGCTGGCCGGCGGGGGGTATCCGAAGGGATTTCCGCACGAAAAAAAAAATAGGTAAAGTACAGTTGGCAACCCTAGAAAGGAGAAGTAAATGGCAGACTATTGCCCCCCGGAAGGAGAAATGCGTGAGTTTATTATGTACCCGCTAACTAATAATGCATTGACAATAATTGGACCTAGAACGGGTAGAACATGTCTGTACATGATTGTCGTGCAGCTTTTGTTTTTCCTATGACGTCATCGGAGTAGAAAAGGTGCATGCTCGTGATTGCTGCGAATTAGCGTTGTGTGTAGTATTACTTTTTTAGGGTTCCGTTGCCAAATGGCAAAAAACCGAACCCTTATAGATTCGTCATGTCTGTCTGTCCGTCCGTATGTCACAGTCACTTTTTTCCGACACTATAAGAACTATGCTGTTGAAACTTAGTAAGTACATGTATTTGTGAATCGCATTAAGATTTTCACACAAAAATAGAAAAAACACAGGGGAAAAAAAATTAGAAACCTCAAAATCATTTTTGAAGACCTA
Source organism: Cybosia mesomella (assembly GCA_946251805.1). Taxonomy (NCBI): domain Eukaryota; kingdom Metazoa; phylum Arthropoda; class Insecta; order Lepidoptera; family Erebidae; genus Cybosia; species Cybosia mesomella. The sequence goes on along the minus strand of OX276398.1, from coordinate 7,996,531 downwards.
TCCATAGATACCCCACACTGATGAACACGGGTTTGATGAAAAAAATGTTTTTGTTTATGATGTACATTACCATGTAAACTTCCACCGAAAATTGGTTTGAACGAGATCTAGTAAATAATTTAATTAATGTCTTTTTTTTTTATATTTAGGACACGTCAATTTGACTTCACCTCGCCTGATGGTAAGCTAAAGGTAAAGTCTCAGGAAAGAGGGTCACCATTACATACACGTACCATGTTAACAATGGTGGCACTCAGCTTGACGGCCTCATTAAACGAGGATTGTCGTCGCAGTACCGCGTGACACCCGCCGGTCCCACTAGTGCTGCGACCACAATCCCCCTGCCCGGCTATGCACTTGCTGACCCCTGAACGCAATCAAACCAAAATTGGATTACTATGGAGGGTTTTTCGCAATCGTGCACGGTGGTACCTTTTTTTTTTTTTTTTTCGTGCGGAAACCCCCTCGGATACCCCCCCGCCGGCCAGCGGAGGCGGTTATGTCGGGCTTGAACCGACTAAAACCGCACGTCGTCTCGGGTCTGCAGACGCCGGGGTGTAAGGTTGCCCATAGAGCATAACCCGGCCGAATTTTGTGACAAATTTGTGTCATCAAATTTCTACCACCAGTAACCGCAATTTACCTTTCATTCAATCAACTCAAATATAAAAACTACTTGCTGCTACGGAACCCTTCATGGGCGAGTCCGACTCGCACTTGGCCGGTTTTTTTTACTATTCTATTAGTGTATCGCGAAAATGCGTATTGGTAGGTCATTGAATCGGTTGTCATTGTGAAGAGCATGCGGACAACTTTCCAGAATCCTGAATCAAATAGTAAATTTATATATTGTAAAAATGGTTTTCAGAAGAACACCACGGACGTATTCGTGCCGGGAAAAGCTTCGAAAATTTTGAACCGTTTTTTTCCGTCACGTACACAATGGATAGAATATGGGTGGATGGAGTGAAGTGAATCCCGGGCTCCAAAATGAAGACTCCGGATGCTACAGGGACTTGAGGCCTTCGTCATTATCATCATACTTCAAGCGCCAATCCCGATTTGGTTTACTTTTCTTTTATGGGAGCGACTGCCATCTGAACCCCCCCCCCCTCCCCAACCCGCAGAAAAAAGCCTGGGCTATATAGCCGTCATCAACATCCCACCGTTAGTCGTGACGCCTTAAAAAGGAATAGCTAGGTACTTCGTAACTCGACATCGTGTGATGCAATTCAGTTGTCGCTCTATTATTCAACTTAACAACGCAAACAAACCGTCTAGGTTTTCCAGAAGATTTGTGTACAAAACGTTGTGTAATCAAAACATGTTTGTGAAATAAGGTTTTACATGCTTTGTTAGAAGTTTTGAACCGGCTCGGCTCTTGGGTGTTAACGGGTTTTGCTTTTAGAAATAGTTTGTTTATGTTTATTATTTATATTGTCAATGTAAACAGGTATGTTCTAGGAACAATAATTTTTAAATTAAGTATTAAATTTAAAAAAAAATTGTCCTTGATCACATATCGGGTGAATTTTTCAAGTGGGGGTGGATGGCCAAATCGGAAACTGGCCGAATAGCGAAAAGTACTCAAAGAAGTCCCGTGTCCGATATTGATGAAAACTTTAACTTCGAAATTTGATTTTTGATAATTTAATATTCCTGATCCATGATCGAATTCACTGATTTGAATATAAAAACATTTAATAGAAGGCACTAATTGTGGGAACTAATGAAATGACATATAGTAAACTTAGGAAAGAGCTCATTTCCCACTTGAAAAATTCACCATAAAAATGCGCCAATACCGATTGCTTCCTATAGCTTGCACTTCGGGAGCCTGAGGTCACTCTCCTACTCCTTCCCTAATTTGATTTACTTTGGTTTTTACGGGTGCAACAGCCGTCGAACTGTAGTCTGCTTGGGGACAGACGAAACTACTAGTAGTTTCATCAGACGTTGCACTGTGTATAGCAGACTAAATTTCCTCCTTAAAAAAAGGTTCAATTGATGACGTCGATTGGCTGCCTGTGTATACCTAGAACGGACATCGATAAATCGAACATTTCGCAATCAAAGTTCAACAAACCTGTACACAAATGCATCTAATACGTTAACACGCCCCACCTACGAGCACATCTGTCACTTATGCAAGTAATAAAGAGACAATTGAAACTGCACGGGTGGGTGTGCGCCGTTTCGCCGAGCAAGCCCCCGTCTGAACCTTGTCACTTTACAATTGCTAGTGACATTAAATTTTACAGTAGATACGTACAGCAATTTGGAATTTATAGAGAAACTAGCTATTTTCGTGGTTTCGCCCGCTACTACCCATAGGCACCTATTCCAAAGATACAAATTAACCTATGTGTTATTCCAGACAACTCGCCCGTCCACGTGGAATACGATGGTCCAGTACCCACGGTCAGACGGTGTAGTCTTTGCCGAATTCTCTGAAAAAGAATTACCTGTTGACTGAAGCTGTTGCCCGCGTCTCCGCCTGTGTAGAATTCTGGTCCCCAAACCGCGACCTACAGAAACATATTCTCGGGAAAAATGTGGTTATCATCATCTTAGCGTGGTTTCCAGTTACCAGTTTCATCCCATTGCGTTGCTTAGCCGTGAACAAAGAATATATTGAGTTGCAACGAAGACTGATCAGATAATTACTCAACAGTATTACCGATCGCTACCCTACTTATACACTTATACATGTGATAACTTTGTGTGGATGGATGAATCTATGTTACTCTTTCATACAAACACGGCTGAACAGACCTAAATGAAATTTGGTACAGAGATAGATTAAAGTCCTATATAGCACATAGGCTACTTGAAATCGAAGGTCGTATGAAGGGAATCAGTATTTCACGCGGGCGGAATAAACCACACATAAACCTACATTTAAAATGAGATATTCTTCTCAAGAAAAATCTTAGGTGCAAGTCTGACACAACGGATGATTAACTCGGACAGGGCGTAGTCAATGTACAGACTAGATTCGTGTCGTGGCTGCGCTTCATCTCTTCTGTATGTTTTGCGTCGCGTCTTTTCTTTAAAAAACCTACAACTTAACACTGTCGTGTCGGCGACATGTCCGATTCTCATGCCCGCGTCTCCGCCTGTGTAGAATTCTGGTCCCCAAACCTCGACCTACAGAAACATATTCTCGGGAAAAATGTGGTTATCATCATCTTAGCGTGGTTTCCAGTTACAATCGAGGCTTTCATCTAGAAGCCCGGGCTACACTTACCTACTCCTTTAAATTTGGCTTATGCGGTTCTTATGGGAGCGACTGCCGCCTCTAATATCGCATTCATATAAAACTCTTCCCTTACTTAGTTAAGTCTGAGTGCGGTCTATAAATCTCGTCCCTATACTAAATTGTTCCAATATGCGTGTGCGCTGCGTCGCGTCGTGCGTGTGCACGCAAGCGGCAGCTTGTTTCTTGCAAATAATACTGAGGTAATATCGCAGATAATTTGCACAAAATCGTGCAAAAGAATCCATACGATGTGCACGGCGTGCAAAATCCCGCATGACACACACGACGCAGCGCAGGCGGTAACAGTGTAAACGTGGATCCACGTTAATGTGTCAAACCATATTTACCTCACACTAAGTACAATTCTTCATGTGAACACGTAAAGTGTATATAAGTACAATTAAGTGTAAGTTTGTAAGTAATGTAGGCAAAGAATCTTGGTAACACACACCCTAAACACAACACGCGACATGTACTTTCTTAACCCTGCTATACCCGCGTCTAATAGAGAAATACATACAGCCGCGCACGATATGTGAGACCGAACGTGCTGACGTTGGAATTGGCCAACCATTCAAACGGCATCCAATGTGCTATCGATGGACCTACACCTAACAAGCAGTTTAACTCAGCTGGAGGGGTTAAACAACAATAGTCATCATCTTAGGGTGGTTCCCAGTTGCCTCCGAGGCATTCACCTCAGACCTCAAGGTCCGCATACTCATCCTTTTTTCATTTAGCTTATACGACTTCTGACCTTCCAACCCCGAGAGGAAAATCCTCGTCAGAGCCTCTTCTCATCAGCAGTTGTACCGGCTTCCAAATGAAATGTTTGCTTGGCCTCAAAAATCTTGATGGGGCCACCCTGAACTTTAGTAATTTCGATTAAAAAGTGTTCTTAAAATTGAAAATAGAAATCGCTCGCACAGGACTAATTTGAAGTTAGTCACGAACTAATACCGAGGAGCACAAAACGTCCACCAAAAAGAAAACAAGGCAAACTTATTCGTCGGTCTGACAGACAAAAGCGCAGGTATTCGAATGTTGAAGAAATTTAAAATTCTTCTCATAAACACCATTTTCATTACAGGTTACGATTAACAGCGTTAAAGCTATTTCATAACATTAAAAAATCTCAAAGTAATTTGCTTTAATCACGCCATAGACGCGAGGGTCTATGGCGTGATTACTTTACTTTTCGCGCCAAAGCTGCTAAAATTACAAATGACTGACGCAGTAATGGGCGCCATGAATTACAGGTTTGTTCTCGCGTAATCCCTTAGCGTAAGTTTCATCCCATTGCGTTGCTTAGCCGTGAACAAAGAATATATTGAGTTGCAACGAAGACTGATCAGATAATTACTCAACAGTATTACCGATCGCTACCCTACTTATACATGTGATAACTTTGTGTGGATGGATGAATCTATGTTACTCTTTCATACAAACACGGCTGAACAGACCTAAATGAAATTTGGTACAGAGATAGATTAAAGTCCTATATAGCACATAGGCTACTTGAAATCGAAGGTCGTGTGAACGGAATCAGTATTTCACGCGGGCGGAATAAACCACACATAAACCTACATTTAAAATGAGATATTCTTCTCAAGAAAAATCTTAGGTGCAAGCCTGACACAACGGATGATTAACTCGGACAGGGCGTAGTCAATGTACAGACTAGATTCGTGTCGTGTCTGCGCTTCATCTCTTCTGTATGTTTTGCGTCGCGTCTTTTCTTTAAAAAACCTACAACTTAACACTGTCGTGTCGGCGACATGTCCGATTCTCATGTCTGTTGTGTATGACTTGGACCTTAGTCAATCAAGTTGTATCTTTCTCAAGAGGAAGCTCAGTGGCCGTAGCTTTGGCAGTTGGGTCCGGATGTATATTCTAAAACCATTGTACAATTTCAACGCTACGGGGTGCTGGAACACACAATGGTTGTACAAACTTAACCCAAAATCATTGCGTGCTACACCGCACAGAAGGTTCTCTATTCTACAAAGGTGGCTGTGCAATTTCAAAACCTAGTACAAACAAGGACGAGACAAATTTTATTGTTATTTATTAATTTCATCGTTTTTTTTAACGTTTTGAGCATGGTGGCTTCTTTTGTTTTTTTTATACAAAAGTGTTATTTCTAGGCCTTTTTAGTTTTTAGGATATTGTATTTGGTCAATGTGAATCCATGCTTTTCGGTTTAGTAACCCGAAAAATGCAAAGATATATTTTTAGCAGGTGTCCTTGATTTTGGAATTGCACGAATGGCTTCAAACAGAAGCATATTTTATGACGTCACAGCATACCCAGTACTTACAAGCACGTGCGCCAAAATTTAAACAGTTTACCTATTAACTTTATAACATAACATAACTTCACGCCTGTATCCCCGAAGGGGTAGGCAGAGGTGTATTAGACACCCACGATTCGCCAGTTATGTTAAGGTCCCAATGTAATAGGGGGCGAGCCTATTGCCATCTACCGGGCACATTATTAAGCGAGCGATAATTAACATTTATTAATGCATACATAACTACGAAAAGTCAGAGGTGTGTGCCCGGGGCGACTGAGGATCGAACTCGAGACCTCGTCTCTGCAGTCCGTTACGTACGCCACTGGGCTATCGCCGCTGTTTTTCCACTTTATAGCTAAGCAAATATATTATTACTCTTCGGTTAGTGAAGTATCTTAGTTCCCCGGTGTCAAGTATTAAATTCTATCTGTAGTATCAAAATCCATTTTAAAGCAGTGAGGGTTTATTTATTCAGGACTTCGCGCGACGTGGAGAAGTCCCCAAATGATACGAGGATTATTGCGCTTTTATTTAGGGTTAGCGACCAGCCGTTGGAAGCCAGGAGATTGAAGTTTTACGACCGCAGGTTATTTGGAAGACTAGTAGACAATTTATGTTTTAAAAACTATTAATAAATTGGGGCAATTTACTTATTATTGTTACTTCTAAACGGAGTTGTTTGTTTTTGAGTGATTGCATTACATTTGACAAGCTTTTTTATTAGCTACTATGTTTGTAAACGAATCTTGGATGTCGAAACCAAGTTGAATTTTTCGTATCGATTTGATACTTTGTGAGTAGGTATATGACGTGAATGGCCAATATGGCTTCCGCCAGAGGCGCTCCACCGTGGATGCCATCATGCGCGTGAGGGCTCTGGCGGAGGATGCAGTAGCCCGGGGTGAGGTGATGTTGGCGGTGTCTCTGGACATCGCCAACGCGTTCAACACCTTGCCCTGGAGTTGCATTAGGGAGGCGCTCGTGTATCACGAAGTGCCTCTCTACCTCCGCCGCATAGTCGGGGCGTATTTGACGGAGAGAGCCGTCTTCTACCCAACCGTGACCGGTCTCGGCCGGCGTGAGATGTCGTGCGGTGTTCCGCAGGGATCGGTCCTGGGGCCGCTCCTGTGGAACATCGGATACGACTGGGTGCTTCGCGGTGAGCTCGCAGATGGTGCCGCCATCACGTGTTACGCGGACGACACGCTCGTGACGGCGTGCGGAGCGACGTACCGTGAAGCGACCCTGAACGCCACGACCGCGGTTGCCCAAGTCGTAGAGCGGATCCGGCGGCTGGGTCTCGAGGTGGCTTTGCATAAAACCGAGGCCCTGTTCTTTCATGGGCCTAGGAGCAAGCCACCTGAGGGATCCAGTCTCATCGTGGGAGGTAATCGCATCGGCATCAAGCCCCAAATGAAATATTTGGGGCTCGTGCTCGACGACCGATGGGACTTCGGAGAGCACATCCGAAGTCTGGCCCCCAAACTGAAGGGCACAGCTCTCGCTCTGGCGCGGCTGCTGCCCAACATGAAGGGGCCCGATGACTCCTGCAGGAGACTCTACGCGGGGATCGTGCGGTCCATGGCCCTGTATGGGTGCCCAATATGGGCGGAGGCCCTGAAGGCCGGAAGTGTGCGGATGCTGCGCGCTCCGCAGCGAGTGATGGCCATCAGGGTCATCCGCGGGTACCGCACGATCTCCTTCGAGGCGGCGAGTCTCCTTGCCGGAACTCCGCCATGGGACCTGGAGGCGAGAGCCCTTTCGCAACTGTACCAGTGGCGAAAGGAGGCGCAGGAGCAGGGACTGAACCCCGAGCATCGAGAAATCGAGGCCATGCAGTCCCAGCTCCGCCAGGCCATCGTGGTGGAGTGGAAGGAACGACTTGGGCGACCAAGCGCAGGGCACGCCGCAATAGCGGCGGTAAGGCCCATCATGGAGGATTGGCTGGAGAGGCGACACGGAAGCCTCTCGTACCGACTGACGCAGGTGATCTCTGGGAAGGGGTGCTTCGGGGACCACCTGCATCGGATCAGGAAGGAGCCAACGCCTGAGTGTCATCACTGTGACGCGAGCGAGGACTCAGGGCTGCACACGCTGGCGGACTGCCCGGCGTGGGAGGCGCCGAGGCGTGACCTCGTGGCAGCCATCGGGGTGGGAGTCCTCTCGCTCGGCAGCATGATTGCGGCAATGGTGCGGAGCGCGAGCGCGTGGGCCGCCGCCACCTCCTTCTGCGAGCATGTGATGCTCGCGAAGGAGATGGCGGAGCGCGCCCGGGAGAGGTTCAGAACCCTCCCGGCCCGCCGAGCCCGCAACGCGCTCGCCTCGCGTCGCAGGCGACTCAGGCGCCGGAGGTCGCTTAACGACCTCCGTCCTCCATGAGCGCAGGCCTGGGGGTGGCAGGTGAGGCCGCCTGTCACCCCAGCAGAAGCAGGCCGGGACGGTGGGGCGACTAGCGCCCCTCCCCCAAACCGGGGCAAGACGGGGACACCGTGGTTCCCAAACCCGAGGGGGCCATCTCGAAACCGGAGATGGCCCAGGGTCAGTCGGGGTGCGAGGGATATGCTCTATGGGCAACCTTACACCCCGGCGTCTGCAGACCCAAGACGGCGTGCGGTTTTAGTCGGTTCGAGCCCGACATAACCGCCCCCGCTGGCCGGCGGGGGGGTATCCGAGGGGATTTCCGCACGAAAAAAAAAAAAAAAAAAAAGGTATATGACGTGACATCCGGATGACAAAATGTGGTTTATGGAGCCCCCACCGGGCGTATGGAACACTGCCAAGATTAATTACATTTTTGAAGCAATTAATATGCTTTTTTCTTTCTTTTTTTTTAACGTGCGGATATCCCTTCGGTTACCTCCCCGCCGGCCAGCGGGGGCGGTTATGTCGTGCATCGACTAAAACCGCACGTAATCCTGCCCAAGTGTCCATTGCCGGGCACCCCGGGTAAGCCCTCGAAAGAATAACCCTAGGGTTACCGGCGGACCTTGGCCGCAAGCGCGGCCTCGCCTGGTGGGATCGGGTTTTATCCCGCGTCGGTGAGTAGGCAGGCGTGTGTAGGACACACACGACACACCTCCGCCACGGCCTGCTCCTGTAAGGACGGCGAGTCGGCCAACTGTCGTCCTCAGGCCCCGATCATGGAGGAAGGTAGTCCCGGGCGTAGACGAGACTGCGGAACTCGGGGGGCAGGGTTCTCTCCCGCTCCCTCTCCGCCGTCTCTTTCGCGCGCATAACCTGCTCGCAGAAAGAGTCGGCGGCGTGCCACTTGCTCCCGTTGGAGACCACGGCCCTCACCATGGTCTCCAACGAGAGAACGTCCACGCCCAGGACCGCAACGAGATCCCGGCGTTGACTCGCCCACGCAGGGCACTCCACCAACGTGTGGAGCGCCGTGTCTTCGCCAGGATCCTCGCATTGCTGGCACTGCGGCGTTGTCTCCCGCTGGATGTGCCACAGATACTTACTGAAACACCCGTGTCCGGTAAGCATCTGGCACATCCGGTAAGAGAGGTCCCCATGGTCCCTCTCCAACCACTCCTTCATGTTCGGCCTCACCGCGGCAATGGTGGATTCCCCCACCTTGGGTGCTCAAGTCGCACTCTCCATGTCTCCATGAGTTCTTGGCGGAGCAGGGACCGCTGAGCCCTGATTTCTCGGTGCTCCGGCCTATGGCCCCGCTCCAGCTCCTTCTTGCGCCACTGGTACAGCAGCGCAAGGGCTCTCGCTTCCAGGTCCCATGGAGGGGTCCCGGCTAGGAGACATACCGCCTCGACGGAGATCGTGCGATACCCCCTGATGACTCTGAGGGCCATGGCTTTTAACGTGCTGTTTAGGACAGCCACGTTGCGGGTCGCCAGATTGGGCATCAGCCGCGATAGCGCGGCCGCAGCCCCCCTCAGTTTCGAGACCAGACTTCGGAGATGAGGTCCGAAGTCCCATCGGCTATCGAGTACGAGCCCAAGGCACTTCATCGTGGGCTCGAAAGCAATTAATATGTTAACTTTGTGTTTAAATTTAAATCACAATATGTCAACATCTAGGACGGGACTTGAAAGCGCGACCGTCCCTTTTAAGGGGAATATTCTGACCAACTGATGTACCTGAACACGTCCTTGAGAGCCGGAATCCTCCCTAAGACGTCACTGACCACGGGTTAAAGTCCTGTTCTGGATGCTAGATTTTTCCGATTTAAACCCACGATGACTGGTAGGGTTTTTACTTTGGATTTCCACTATTAAGCACTTAATTCAAAATATCGACGGGTTAATCGAATAAAGACGCATGTGCAATCGTTACGATTATGCACATGCGTCTTTGTTCGCTTAACCACAACCTGTCTATGTTATAAGTCTACAGTCTATGAGAGTCCATATTTTTGTAATTTCTTTGATAAATAAAAGCTCATTTGCAAATAAATTTGTATAAAAATACATTTGTTTTATAGATTTAGATCGGCAAAAAAATTAGTACATAAAAAAATTAAAATAATTTTTTTTTTCCTGTAAAACTTTACTGTTAAAGCAAAGGTATTTATTACTTTCTCAGTTCATCGTTTTTTCTTACTTAATTGCGGTCCCGGATATAATTTAGCGCTTCCCGCGGTACTCCGGGCTTGATTCCTCAGCGTTTCCCTTGACGATCGGTCTTAATTGACGGCCACGCCATTCCTATCATCAATACGTATCCAATTATGTAGAATTTAGTGTTTCCACACACATTCCATAGTGAAGTCGTTAATTCATCAACCATGCATGTGGAGTGTACGTTACTGTTGTTTAAAAATTTGAGAATGGCGTATGGGGCCCCACTATAACCTTAGGGGACCTGCAAGCAGGTTCACTGGTTGATTGACGAACGAGACTCTGGAGCAGAATTTTCTCTCGGGGCTCAGGGGGGTCAGATGACGTTCGCTCCTATGGAAGCCATGGTAAACCAATTCATAAGAAAAGGAGTAATAAGAGAGCAGGTCCAGGGCTTCAAAGTGCAAGTTTTGGACACAACCGGGATTGGCACTGTGATGATAATGGCCCTGTCCAGTCTAGAAGAAATATCAATCATTTAATAAATAATAAATAAATAAATATTCTACGTCATTCTACACAGCGCTTTCTAGAACCAAAGTAAGCATAATTTAACTAGCTTGTGTTATGGGTTCCAGAATGCGGATAAACATGCTTATATACTTTTTTTTTGTAAATACATACAGATCATACATAGGAACACCCAGACCAATGCAAATAAACATGTTCATGCATACAAATATTTGCACTGAGCGGGAATCGAACCCGCGCCCCCTGTCGTAGCAGTCGAATGCACTACCGCTACGCCACAGAGGCTGTCTATTCGATTTTTAAGAGTTTCTTGTTATATATATCTTCGAAGACCCAAGTCCAATGCAAATGCATCCTAATAGGAGCACGTTAAAGCTATAGTTAAGTAACACGATAGAGCTATGCTCAATTATTGATTAATAAACAAAAAGTTATACGCAAAAAAGCCTTTTCAAAAGTCTGTTAAAAATATTTACAGATATGTCGTAGATCCTTTAAGCTACGCAATCTGCTACGCTACGAACTATCTCTTTAAAGCTACGATAAATTTCGAACAAATAGCAGTAAACTTGAAATCCGTAGAAGATAAAACCTAAAGTACACAGAAACACTAAATAAAAATGAGCTTTGTTCCCAGAACTTTATTGTCTCTAATCAAGTGATTCACTCAATCATAATACAAACGTGGAGGTAAGGACCTCCTGTCCTTGAGACACGGGTCATGGCCCGAGTGAAAGGGAATAGCGAGCGGGTGTTTATTTAAAAGTATTTTTTATGGCTTCAAACAAAAGAAATAAGATTAACGTTTCAAATACCTGCTTTATCTTCTACATGACATGAATATATGACTATCTACGGTGATGTTGACAGAATGATAGTGAGAGATGTATTTTTGATTATCATTGATCCATTTGATCCATACCAATTTAATAATACTAGTGGTCGCCCATTGCACCCTGCTGGATGTTGAGGAACTGTGTTAAAGTCCAGTAGATACGGGCCACCAATGCTGACGCTCCTAAAATGGTGGTCCCTACATGGACGGCCTGAATTGAAGAACCCGGGATTTTAAGAAAAGGAAACACGTGTGAGATTTAAGCATTCCAACCTTTTATCGTTCGCCAAAGAAAGGAAGCACCGTTGAGTTCGGGACGGTATAGTTTCTACCGTGTGCGGGTGGTATCGTAGTCCTTGTACCTTGAGCTTAAGCTTATTTAAACCACTTGTAAACTGTCTGTATTTTCATACATTCTGTAACTGAACTATGCACCTGTGAGTGGTTTACGAAGGACGAGACGTGAGCTGCTCAATATTCAAATGTATCTTTTCTGTTAGCTCTACAAATTGATTAATTTCAAGTTTGGATTAAATTTGTGATTTGAGATTATTCTAATGTATACTGTGAAGCGTTCAACGAACTTTATAAGAAACCTTTCGTTTTATAAATTGGAATCGGTAAAAACCAACGACGGGACGGGACGGGATCCGTGAGTCTCTTTGTAGTTCCCGTAAAACCCAAAATTAACAAAGTAATTAAAAGAAGGATTTCTTCTCCTCCGAGTGCCAGTTCTGATATTTCTGGTTGCGTCCAATACTTGCACTATTAAATTCAGAGTTCACTCGCCTGTAGTTTTTATTTTGTGTTTTGTCGAAATGCATGTTTATAGACGACATATATCTCTACCTACCAATTCAGAGATATATAATATGTAAAAAATAAAGTGTATATAATAAAAAACCTCGTGTCAGTGACCTATTAATAGTTGTAGGACACTTTTTGTCCGCGTTTAATATCCGTATCGCGTAAGTTTTTGTGGAGCTACCACGTAATTTATAATACGATTTTCGGCGGTGATAATTGCTTATAAAGTAATTTAAAGCTTTTCGACTTATCATCTTGTTCATACATAGGTACACATATATCTCCGAAAGTATAAACAGAAATGTATTTACGCCTATGTTTCTCGGTTTTAATCCGAGAAATCATCTTGGCTCCCAGTTGCATTCCAGGCTTTCAGGTCGGTGTACACTCCTCCTTTGGATTCGGTTTATTCCGTTTTTATGGGAGTAACTAACTGACCTTCCAATCCCGAGAAGAAAGCATGTGTCAAAGCCTCGTCCGTCATTAACAGGTAAAGTTGGCTTGGACCCGAGGGTCTTGGTGGGCTCCATACACCCAGTTAATTGAGAACTGGTTGTTAGTAAATGTACACAATGACGTAAACGCTCGTGTTTTTTTACGCCTAATCTAACTAGATAAGAATGAACTTGAAAATATTCTGCATAACAAAATTACAGCGCACTATTTTGAAGCCACAATGTCAATGTTTTCAGTTGATATATTTTATGATATAAACTCTCTGTTGGCCACGAGTGCTGATCTTGTGACGAATGTTTTCTATTTTCACCTGCGTGGTGCGTGGGTTATGATTGTAACAGTGTATGGTCGACTGTTAGCTGCGAAATTACTGTCAAATTACCACAAATAATAAGGTGTCAAGGTGTGAGGTACCTTTTTTTTTTATTTTTGTCGTGCGGAAATCCCCTCGGATACCCCCCCGCCGGCCAGCGGGGGCGGTTATGTCGGGCTTGAACCGACTAAAACCGCACGCCGTCTCGGGTCTGCAGACGCCGGGGTGTAAGGTTGTCCATAGAGCATATCCCTCACAACCCGACTGACCCTGGGCCATCTCCGGTTTCGAGATGGCCCCCTCGGGTTTGGGAACCACGGTGTCCCCGTCTTGCCCCGTTTTGGGGGAGGGGCGCTAGTCGCCCCACCGTCCCGACCTGCTTCTGCTGGGGTGACAGGCGGCCTCACCTGCCACCCCCAGGCCTGCGCTCATGGAGGACGGAGGTCGTTAAGCGACCTCCGGCGCCTAAGGTGTGAGGTACCTCGAAGAGCACGTTAAGCCATCTGTTCTGGTGGCCATACGAACATCTATAACAGTCTTTACGGTTAGTTAGAGCCCTAAAATATCCGACATCTGGTCTAACTACAGATCTTTGTATCGTCAGTGGGGGGGTAGTGGAGGTTAGATGGCAGTCGCTTCACGGAAAATATCAAAGTTCGGCATCTTCGTAGTTAAATTAAAAAGCGGACCTCAACTGAGTTGGCAATAGGCTCGGAGGATGAATGCGGTGTCAAATCATGTGTCTTGACACTTCGCGTATCATAGAGCTTATGACGTTATATGAAATCCAATATGGCAGATTTTTGCCTACGCCGCTTCATGCACGCTGGACGCTCTGCCATTGTGTGAAGCGGCATTTCCATGGAACAGCCCCGGCTGGCGTTAGCTCCCGGTCTATACGATGCAGGGTGTCACCGAAGCAGCCATCCGCGTTGAGCGTCTGCATCAGCCGGAAGGAGAGACTACCATGGCGCCCATTCCCCTATAACGGTCCTTACCACAGCAAAGCGAAAGGCGTATGCCAAGATCGTAGCACGTGAAAAAATGGTGTCTCTGCCTACCCCAATGGGAAAGAGGCGTGACTATATGTAAGTATGTATGTAGTACCACAGCAATTGCGGCGCGCCTTTGTGCAAATGCAGCCATAGTTTTGCGTTTTTAGATGGCTGGTCCATTCGCAGTGTAATAGCTATCCCCGATATATATAAAAATGTGACAAGACCGAAACTAGTTTATTAATTACTGCAATTACTGGTTTAATACGACAAGTTTCATATAAATTTTATTACAATCTCGTAATTGCAATAAAATTTACACACACAATACAGCTGGCCTTGATATTAATAATTCTGTCGTATTTTCTTCGTTCGTGTCCAATTGAACACCAAGTTCATAATCACTCCTCCGCGTACAAAAGTATAAATAAAATACATACTTATACTTACGCCTTTCTCCTTCTAGAGTGGGCTAAGACAATAGCCCGCTATCTGCTTCTGTCCTTACACACTTAACGAGCTTCCTCTACTGTCACTAAACCTTTCATACAAACCCGCCTGTTTCGAATGCTTTTGACCTGCTCATTTTTCAATATATCATCAATTTGATCAGTGTGTGTTAATGCGAGGTGAACTCTGGCTTGCGAGTGAAAATTCCGTCAAAATGGAATCAGCCACTTCGGAGATTACCCGGAACAAACTGATACTTACATACACTAAATGGACATACGATCACATGCATTTATTAAAAATATCATATGTAACAAGTGTATGTAACACTCCATGCATTTATTAAAATGCTGTTATTTTTACGTTACAAATAGACACTCCAATATTTACTATATTATACTTTATTTGTACAGATTGATCTATAGATTATAAACCACACAAAAATCTGCAAGTTATTATTGCAACTTTAAATCATCTTAGGTATATAGCAGCCCTATTTCCACTACAATGTCGCTCTTGGTTAAGATCTGTTATTTAATATCGGTGTCAGGGCGACGTTCATACACACACATACAAACGAACAAACCGATATTTAAGCTTATTGACGAATGTACAAGGTTAGGTGAACGGTCTGAGGTACCACACCGGTCAGCTTTAGATGCTAGATGTTCTAGATTTTGTTTCCCTTAGCAACATGGCCTGTGATAAATAGGTATAATATTTACTTCAATCACAGAGCTTATAGTTAGATATCTCGACACTACCTACCAATATCGTTATTTAAATACCCGGACTGCCAAGGAAGCGTTGTTTTTCGCGCGTATCTTGTATGTTTCAATGTACGTATGTTTCTAAATTTCTTGATTACCATTATTATGTATCGTCGAAATGTTGCTAAAATTGAAGTCGTTATTATAATTTTTCATCTCTCCTGTTCGGAAAGTTTAATTTTCATGGGTAGATAGCCGTGTGGAAAGTAGCTTATTTCCTCCCTAGGGTGGAAAGTATATTTTTTTAAATTTAAGGTTTTGCATTGGAGTCCATGATAATTTAATTACCTCATAATGCCTTGATATTATGCCTTTATTTATTAATATTATATTATATCATGACGCTTTTTTTTACATGGCCGCCTATTTGCACATCTCGTGACCAACTCGATTACAATGTAACCAATAGATTCGATTTTCAAAACTGTTCTATTGTTGGCAATATGTACGTGAATTATAACATTTCATTTTTTCAGTGTTAAATAAAACAATTTAGGTTTGCAAAAGAATTAGCGGGAAAACGAGATTCAATATGAATAAATACCTTGTGTTAATTGTGGTTAAAAATTGTTTCGGAAAGTGATGCCAGTGACATGGATATTAATTTAACTCCCGATGAGATTTAGGAACAGGCAAAAGCTGTTATCAATAATTTATTTTCAAATTGTTCTAATTTCACTTTAAATTTTAACTGATAATCAATATACCTGTTTCATTAAATGTGTGTGTAGTATTTTAATTTCCTCACATAGTCGTGTGGAGTCCCGGGGTCGGACTGTAACTAGAGGAACCAATGAGTAAACTAAGATTTGTGAACAAGGTAATTTATTAGAGTGTATGACCGACACGCAGCCCGACAAGCCCGAGACTGGGTCTTCGTTGCAATTCAATACAATATTTGCTTACTTAGCAGGTACAGTACAGCCGTGTCCTCACAGTACGTAAAGCTGTGTCCCCACAGTATTCCCCCCTTTAAAAATTTTTACATTACAAAGGTAAAAATATTATTATTTAGTTAGCTATTTCATAATACACAACAATTATCTTAATTATAAATTTCCTACCAAAATCATGGTCACCCTATTCGGTTATGATACATTTACAATTTGTCCTGAAAAAATTATGGTCACCCTATCATTACATTTATTTTGTAATGCATTGTTCGTTGCACTTTTATACAGTTAGTCAAAAGAATGTGCTGATGCTACGCATTTGATGAAATACACAGTCGTATGAACTAAAATAAGCTATGTTACATTGTGTACTCTATTGTAGCAAAATGTATGAAAAGAATTTGTTTAAACATTTTTACATATTACAGACATTAATTATTTTTTTTACAATATTCACAAAAATAATTAATAAATCAATATAAAATATTCATATATAGAGTTTTATATATTTATAACAAATTATAATAATAATCGTTGTCTATTGACAAGTACAGTCGCAAATCATTCCTAGTACTACAGTTTTACGTCAGAAATCGGACAGGTTGCTTAACGATTCTTCCACAGTGTGTGGTGCGAGCGTTAAGCGATTCGCGATTTGGAACTTCAGTATCTGTTCGAGTATTATTATCTGTATTTTCACTAAAACAATATGCTGGTTTCAATCTGTCAATAGATATGTTAACCTTACGACCTAATACCTGAATTTTGTATACCTTATTTTTTTTATCCAACACACGATATGGACCGTCGTACGTTGGCTGTAAAGGCTTACGAATCGCGTCATGTCTGACAAATACATATTCACAAGTTTCTAAGTCTGGATGAACAAATATTTTTAAGTTGCTATTATGATTAAACATTGATTTTTGAAAATTCTGTATCGTTTTTCTTAATTGGTCTACGTATTCACAAGCGTCATCAATTTTTGTCTGCTTTTCGCTATCATAAAAATCTGCGGGAAGACGTAGAGTAGTTCCGTATGTCATTTCCGCTGCGCTTATACCGTTCTCACTCCTCGCTGCAGTTCTGAGACCTAATAGTACAGTTGGTAACTCTTGTACCCATGAGTGTGCTACTGTATTACATAAGCGAGCGGTTAATGCAGCTTTCAGACATCTATGCCAACGTTCTACTATACCGTTGCTTTGTGGTCTATAAGGAGTAGTCCGTATTTTATCTATCCCTAGTAATTTCATTAAGGATGAAAATAGTTGACTTTCAAATTGGCGTCCTTGATCACTGGTCAGCCTTTTTGGGCAACCAAAACGGGATATCCAACCTTCGTATATGACTTTAGCTACCGTTTCCGCGGTCATGTCTATCGTAGGAAAACATTCAGGCCAACGTGTGCCTCTATCTATCATAGTGACACAATATCTAAACCCTTCTTCCGAAGTCCGTAAAGGTCCAATTATATCGACATGAATTTGTTCAAATCTGTCACATGGTGGAAAAGAGCTTAATGCAGATGTGGTATGCCGGCTAACCTTAGCACGTTGACATTCTATGCATCTCTTTGCCCATTGTCCTACATCGCGATTCATGCTAGGCCAATAAAAACGATCCTGCACTAATTTACGTGAAGTTCTTATACCGGGATGGCTTAAATTATGAATAGAGTTAAAAGCAATGCGTCTAAAACTCTCAGTTAAATACGGTCTAACCTTATCATTAGTAATGTTACAGTATATATATTTTTGACAACCGGGAATCAAGATCTTCTTAAGTCTAACCTTATCATCGTTAGTGTTTGTTAGTCCTAAAATATAAGTATCTACTTCTTGCGCGTGGGCGAGCTCCTCGTAATTAATAACTGTGGGACATTCTACGGTCGCTACGCGGGATAAGGTGTCAGCAACAATGTTATCTTTGTCGTTGATGTGTCTTATGTCGGTTGTGAATTCACTGATATAAACTAATTGACGTGTTCTCCTAGGCGTTTCATTTTCGTTGTTACCTTTTGAGTATGCGAAAGCTAAAGGCTTGTGGTCAGAATATACAATCAATTGCCGTCCTTCTACCATATATTTAAAATGCCGAATTGCTAAATAGATTGCCAATAATTCGCGATCGTACGTGCTGTATTTGCGCTCAGTTTTTGACAAACTTTTGGAAAAATAGCCTAACGGTGTCCACGTGTTGTTTATAAATTGCTGTAATACTGCACCAACACACGTGTCCGAGGCGTCCGTCATTAATGCTATCTCTGCATCCGGTACTGGGTGGGCAAGCGTCGCTGCATTGCGCAAGCTCAACTTACAATTCTCGAAAGCTTGGTCAGCGTTCGAGTCCCAGACTATAGGTGTCTTATCTTTCTTTTTCGAGTTATGTATATAACTATTTAAAATTGACTGTGAAATAGTTGCATTAGGAATATGTGAACGATAAAAGTTTACCATGCCCAAAAATCGTCTTAGTTGCTCGATGGTTTGGGGTTTCGGAAAGTTTACTATCGCTTCCACCTTATCATCCAAAGGACAAATTCCTTCTGATGTGACATGATACCCTACAAAGTCTATTTCCGGTTTACCGAAAGAGCATTTAGCTATATTAATGGTTATACCATATTTACTAAATTGCTGAAATAATGCTTCAAGGTGTTTCCGATGACTTATATCGTCTAAACTTGCTATGATTACGTCATCGACGAAACTGAATATGCTGTCCCTACAATCGTCATCTAAGCCTTGCAATATTGTATGTTGCATGAATCTGGAAAAAGTCGCCGATGAATTCCGCAAACCCATGGACATTCGAGGAAATTCCCATAGCCCAAAACTTGTTATTATTGCAGTCTTTTCAACGTCGTCCGGATGCACAGGAATACAAAAATTTGCTTTGTTAATATCTATCTTAGAAAACACTTTCTTACCTGCCAGATTGTAGGTGAAATCCGTCATTCGAGGGATTGGGTACCTGTCTGGCTTCGTCACCGCGTTCAACTTCCTGTAGTCACCGCATGGACGTATCTCTCCGTTCTTTTTGGGAACGACGTGCAGAGGACTGGCCCATGGACTTTTGGATGGTCTGCATATGCCGAGTTCCTGCATCATACAAAATTCATCCCTAACCTTCCTATACCTATCCGGTGCTAGTGGTCTAGCCCGAGCATATACTGGAGGTCCAAATGTCTCAATGTGATGAAAAATTCCATGACTTGGTACTTCCTTATAGGATACAAGTTTTGTTAGGTCTTTATATTTACACAATAAATCATGATAAGGATGATTATCATTCACAGATTTCACAGTAGGTTGACATGATTTCACAATAGAGGCTATAGAATTCATCTTAGTTAAACTATCAATTAACTTACGTGAGGCCAAGTCCACTACAATACCGTGATGAGCCAAAAAATCTGCACCTAATATCGGTTGTGTAATGTCCGCTATCACAAATGACCACGTATACGGTCTACGTAAATTTATATTCAATTTCAGCGTTTTAAGTCCGAATGTTCGAATTTCTGTACCATTTGCCGCATACAGTTTGTAATCGCTATCACCACACATATTCCGCTTCACCTTAGATACAGGTATAACCGAGACGTTTGCACCAGTGTCCACCAAAAATCGCATACCACTATTACAGTCAGTAATGCACAGACGGTTTGCAGGTGAAACTGCGCAGACACCCGTCGCTGTCTGCACGAATGCTAGTTTTTTTCTTGTGCCTTAGGTTTGTATGCACACGGTTTCAAACATTTAGTGGCTTTTTCCTTATAGCGAAAATGATAAAAACATTGCCAATTGGGATTGCTCCTCTTCCTAGACTGCGATTTTCCGCCGCGATTTCCGTCATGCGATGATCTCGACCTTGATCTCGACCTTTCCAAATTTTGTAAGCGTTTCGTCAACTGATTGATTTGGTCGCGTAGGTCATTCTTCTCGCTTGTACTAGAGTTAGAGACTTCTGCTATTTCGCCAGCACGCGTGGATTCTATGATCTTATCTGCCATTTCTGCAAGTTTCTCCATATTCACCACCTCACTAGCTGTCAAAATGGCCCGTACTGCTGATGGTAGATGTCCAACCCAGAGCATACGTAATGTTTCCTCGTTGAACTTATTTCTCGCCAGTTCTCGCATTTTTCTAAGAAGCTGGGAAGGCTTTTGGTCACCTAATTCCTGCTCCTTTAGAAGTTTCTGCACCTGACGCATCTCGGATTCTTCATATACAGTTAATAACCTCTCCTTAAGCGTCCTGTATTTGTCAACGGCAGGCGGATCCAACACAATATCGCTCACTTGTCCTATGTTTTCCTTACTCAATTTTGCTATCGTGAGATTGTATTTAGTCTCGTCGGATAATTTTTGATTAGCCAAAACTGCTTCATATTGCACAAACCATAAACGTGGTGCATCTCTCCAAAATTCTGGAATTCTCGACGACACCGTAATTTGAGCCATTGTGTTTCCCTCTTGCTCACTCTTAACGCTTGATGTTCCTTCAGTGGCTGAGTTGTTGAGAGCCATATTTTTCTTATTTCACTTCTTGATAATTACACAGATAATATTACTAGTATACCGGTCCAAAATGTGTTCACTTTGATGGTTCGGGGTCACCAATGTGGAGTCCCGGGGTCGGACTGTAACTAGAGGAACCAATGAGTAAACTAAGATTTGTGAACAAGGTAATTTATTAGAGTGTATGACCGACACGCAGCCCGACAAGCCCGAGACTGGGTCTTCGTTGCAATTCAATACAATATTTGCTTACTTAGCAGGTACAGTACAGCCGTGTCCTCACAGTACGTAAAGCTGTGTCCCCACAGTCGAAATGAAAAGTACAGTGTTTACCTTGGGTGAAAGTCACCATTTCCACTCGAACTATTGGCGCTCTCCAGAAATATCTCGGGTGAAATGGCTGACTTTCAACCCTTGTGTAACAATCTACTATTAAACCATACCCATCGGGTTAAGTAGGGTTACAAAATGAAGAAAATTCGAAGGAGAACACTGCAAAATTGTTCATTTAATTTTACTATCCTTACAAACATTTTTATTAGTTATTATTGGATACATTCAGCACTAGCAGAATCATATTATACGCATGGAATAAATCTTTCTGTCCCTGCTCTACATAAAGCGTTACGTAGCGACACCTTCTGCGTATAGAATCGTATCTGTATTTGACCAACTTTTTCGTACAGTTATGATATTATACGTCGGGAGTGTCGATCTATGGTGTTAAAAGAGTTGGTATTCTGTTCTTTGTGAGTCATGTACGTGTTCTAAATTTAAATAAAATTAATGTGATTGAGTGTTACAGCTGAACGTGCAACTATCCCTCACTGAAAATATTCTCTAAATAGTTTCTGCTGATGATTAAAGAAGCATTACATGAGTACTGTAGTGTTCGGACTCCTTCGAACACTATAGTTAGTTGCCTGGCCATCATGCGTCAGCGATATTAAAATAAAAATGTATAAATCAATTTGAATTAAGAGCATAGGGAAAAAACAAAAGGTTTGCGGACAGATCGAGTCCGTGGGTGACCAGTCGGTTCAAGCCCGACATAACCGCCCCCGCTGGCACGCGGGGGGGTATCCGAAGGGATTTCCGCACGATAAAAAAAAAAAAAAAAAAAAAAAAAAAAAAGGGGCTCCGTCCTAGGGGTGCGACTGGTTGGATCACCTCCAAGTTTGGTGCACCCTGGGCAACGTGGGCGATGACGCATCATTAATTGCTCCTCTGGAGTAGCTGGCGTCAACGTCAACGGCCAAGAGTCTGACCAACCGGTCCTTTTCAGGGCCAGCTGCACGAGGGGGTCGGGGTATGGCGGGCCTGCAAGGCCCACGGGAGGGGTGGTCGCTCCAGGTACCCTTCTGCTGTTATCAGAGGGGACACTGCGAATGGCCCAGGGTCAGTCGGAGTGCGAGGGATATGCTCTTTGGGTAACCTTACACCCCGGCGTCTGTAGACCCGAGATGGCGGGCGGTTTTAGTAAAACTAGGGGCTCCGTCCTTGACCCGACTGAAGAGAATATCAAGAAGTGAAAAGTGTATTAGGCTCAATCACTGAGCAGAGTTCGCGACCCACTTGTTCGTTTCAGTAAATATAAAGAACCTCGCGTAAATCCCATAAAAACACGTTCAGTAGAGTTATAATTAAGAATAAATATATTAATCATATAAAATCCTTGTCTTATAATTTAAATATCACTATTAGTTATCGACAAGAAGCTGTGAAGTCAAACCCCAGACTCCACAGTACTATGAGAATACACAAAAAAATATTTAAACTATTTATACTGCGTACTGATAGCACCTAGTAAAACTTGCTACACATATTGAATTAAGAGACTTGTACTGTTCCACAATGTTTTTTTTTCATGTAGTTAGTGAAGAGGCGGCGATCGGCTATCGGCTACCATCGCGTCACTAATTCTATGAATCATAATTCATTGTGTGCGTGTAGGCCTACGATATAATAACGCCCTTCTGCGCGCCTTAGCCGACTACAGTACTGAGTTTACCGGCTTCCATACCTTTTTCTTTTTTTTTTTCGTGCGGAAATCCCTTCGTATACCCCCCCCCCCGCTGGCCAGCGGGGGCGGTTATGTCGGGCTTGAACCGACTAAAACCGCACGCCGTCACGGGTCTTCAGACGCCGGGGTGTAAGGTTACCCATAGAGCATATCCCTTGCACCCGACTGACCCTGGGCCATCTCCGGTTTCGAGATGGCCCCCTCGGGTTTGGAAACCACGGTGTCCCCGTCTTGCCCCGGTTTGGAAGAGGGGCGCTAGTCGCCCCGCCGACCCGGCCTGCTTCTGCTGGGGTGCCAGGCGGCCTCACCTGCCACCCCCAGGTCTGCGCTCATGGAGGACGGAGGTCGTTAAGCGACCTCCGGCGCCTGAGTCGCCTGCGAAGCGCGGCGAGTATGTTGCGGGCACGCCGCAATAGCGGTAAGGCCCATCATGGAGGATTGGCCAGAGAGGCGACACGGCAGCCTCTCGTACCGACTGACGCAGGTGGTCTCCGGGAAGGGTTGCTTCGGGGAACACCTGCATCGGATCAGGAAGGAGCCAACGGCTTCCATACCTATTTACCATCATACCTGCATAAGAGAACGTTCCATGCAGCGACACTAAACGAACCACTTCAATCAAGAGCGCGTCGCCACAATATCATCACCCGCACTTCTTAACAGAAGCCAAAAGTTCAAAACCCTCGACTATGGTTCGCACAGTTCAAAGCTGTCGTCACGCCGAGTGGCGCAGCCCTGTTCCCTACAAATTTAATTGAAGGGAAAACTTTTTTAGGCGCGTTGAGCACTTTCCATATAAGCACTTTTTGGGTGAACAAAAATCATGAAAATCGAGTATTTTTTTAAATCACTTCTATCGTCAGAGACGCTTCCCATTTTCTTTTTTCTTATAACAACGCAATCTTTGTTGTACCAGGAGGGAGAGACGGAAGAAGACATTAGGGACTCAGGGATGGATGATGAGGATTCAAATAATACACACGTATTCAATTAAATTTTTAAGCATTTTGTATGCTTACTTTTTTCTAACGATTTAAATCGGAAAAAGAGAACATCTAGGACGGGACTTGAATCCGCGACCAGTCCCTGACAGGGGTTTCTTACGGGTTCAAGTCCCGTCCTAGATGTTCTCTTTTTCCGATCTAAATCTTTAGAATACACACGTATTTTTGTTTTTTTAATATTATGACACGTCAATTTGACTTCACCTCACCTAATGGTAAGCTGAAGGTAAAGTCTCAGGAAAGAGGGTCACCATTACATACACGTATCATGTTAATATTGGTGGCACTCAGCTTGACGGCCTCATCAGAAGAGGATTGTCGTCGCAGCACCGCGTGACACCCACCGGTCCCACTAGTGCTGCGACCACAATCCCCCTGCCCGGCTATGCACTTGCTGACCCCTGAACGCAATCAAACCGAAATTGGATTACTATGGAGGGTTTTTCAATTTGTTCTTCTGTCAGCACTCCAGGCATGCCACTGCTTTTTCTTGTTCTTAGTAACTTCTATTTATGTTACCATGTTTGCTTTTTTTCAGGTAATTTATGAGGTGCAGCTAGTTCTTATTCAAATCTGGGCGTAGGGCCCAGATTAGCCCAGCCCAGCCTAGCCCCGGCGGGAGCCCTAGTGACGGTAGGTACACTGGACATTTTTAATAGATTCGATCCCGACATGGGTTTCACGCACAGCAATTGTATGTATGGATATGTGTACTAGCGGACCCTTTGGAATTGTGTTTATTTTTTAATATTTAGTCCGTCAAATTGACTGCAGCTGGCCTGATGGTAAGCTGAGGTGGAGTCTAAAAAGTAGTGGTCACCATTTCCACAGGTAATAACCGCCACCGCTGGCCGGCGGGGGGGGGGGGGTATCCGAAGGGATTACCGCACGAAAAAAAAAAGAAAAAAAGGTAGTCTCTAGAATGGTGGCCCCTAGACAGCCTTGATAGATCCTTTTTCACGCCCCGCTTAAAAACTCAAGGTTGTAGGAAGAAGGGAACACGTAAGGGGGAAAGATATATTAAAATACCTAAATAGTTGAAAATGTATGGTACAAATAATAACATCTCGTACCAGTACTACCTTTTTTCTCACACGTTCAAGAATTGGAATGCTCTCTACCAGCACACGTGTTTCCCTCTTCTTACAATGCCGGGCTCTTCAAGCGGGGCGTTAATAAGTATCTGTCGAAGCCGTGAAGGTTGGGACCATTTTAGTAACGTTAGCATGATGATGTTAGAGGGGTGTTCCGTATCTTCTGCACTTAACCCTAGCTTCTTATCATCCTGCGGGGTGCATTGATGAACTAAATATAAAAAAAAGTTCCGCGCTTATAAACTTCACTAGCCGCTACAGTAGGTTCAGTCGACGCTGGCGGTCGATGCTCTGCTCATCTCTTTACGACTCCATAAATTCTAGAACGTTTATACGCGAAAGCCTAATTTATTTGTACAGTCAGGATTACTCTTTTTCATAGCACCACTAAAAGACGCAAAAAGAAAACATCTTTAACAAACTGACATAATATTTATCACATTAAATTGTTCGTGTCTGTGTTTCTGTGTTTCTTTCCCTCTGAAGCCAAAAATTGACACTTAATTTTCGACCACTTCTGATCACCCTAAAGCTCTGAAATTTTTTATGTAGGCTAATGGCCACCTTACATTTTCATATTTAATCATCAGAAATAAAAATAAAAGAAATAAAAGAAATAAAATAAATAAAAAAACTTTTTAAAAACCACGTTTTCCTTCCGAACTAACAAGAAGAAAATAAATTTCTCAATCACTAAAAAACGTGGGGCGGGCGCTTTAACCCTTTATATCGTTTTCATTAGATATCCAATAATTTAAAAATTTCAAAGCGCCCGCCCCACGTTTTTTAAGGTGGCAGTAGCCTACATAAAAAATTTCAGAGCTTTAGGGTGATCAGAAGTGGTCGAAAATTAAGTGTCAATTTTTCCATCTGATTTTTTTCAATCTGATTGAGGAATTTTTAGAACCGACAAGAATGTATGAAAAAAAAAATTATAAAGATATAAAATAATACAAAAGGATCAGGATCGTAGGAAATGAAAAGATTAGAACTTTGGTGAGTTTTGTAGTGTGTACAGTATGCTACCTGTAGACGATCGTTTCCGTCGTGCGGTCATCGCTCGCTGCCCGGCGACGGGACGTTGACATCGCTTTGTCTTGCACCGATCGAATACAGTGCAGCGCGTCTGCAGGCAACGTGCGATGTACTAGCGAAATGAGCACAGTTATAGATGTGGCATCTTGGTTGATTGAACATTTTTGACTGCCTTGGTGACGTAGAGGCAAAGAATTTGTAGTACACAATGTGTACACAAAGGTCTTCACTGCATTCGGTAGTTACTTAAATTTTAAATAAATGGCTTATCGAATTAAGTATTGGAAAGGAGTGGCAAAACCTTCGTCTGTTCTTGTATTTCATTTTCATTATTATTTCATCATCCACCCAACCACTATAAGTTGATTATTTGACAATCGAACTGTGAGTCATACTTTGTTACTTCATATAATTTTCTTTAGGACTTACCGTTTTGACGTTTAATAAAGTAAACAAATTTGACTTGACAGTTAAATACTCGAATAAGGAATAATAACTACCATATTACTTAAGTACCTACAAGATATCCTTAGTTTTTTTTAGCAATTTCTTTATCTTGAACCCTTGTAACAGATATAAAATCATGTAACTTGAACTGGAGAGATATTTCATCAAGTGGTAAGTTAAACAACAAATAAAATAAATAAATATTCTACCAAAATATTACATAGCGCCGTCTAGACCCAAACTAAGCACAGCTTGCCATATGGATTCTAGAATGCGGATAAACATAAATAGATACCTTTTTTTGTATATAAATACATATTATACATAAAACACCCTAGTTAGCCTAGTGGTATGGGTAATGGACTACTGCGACGATGTCTCAGATTCGATCCCAGGTTTTACCATGGCACACACCAATGACTTTTCGATGCTTTTCGAAGTTATGTCTGTATTTATCGCAGGTTTATAAGTGCCCGGTTAATGGCAATAGGCTCGCCACCTATTACATTGGGACCTAAACATAAACTGGCGAAATGTGGGTGCCAGCACCTCTGCCTACCCCTTCGGATATATAGGTGTGAGTTTATGTCATGTCATGTCATGATACCCAGACCAATGCAAATATACATATTTGCAATAAGCGGGAATCGATCCCGCGACCTCTGATTTAGCAGTCGAACGCTCTACCGCTACGCAACAGAGGTCATCAAATGTGTCCTTTATGCTTTAAATGTGTCTAAAGAAAGTAAACATTTCATTCATGTTATAAAATTATACATGTTTGATAAAATATCTTTTGTTACTGAAGTTTTCTACGTGAAATAACAGAAGCATAAAATTTTCGTTAAATGTATAATTTTGTTCAACCCTAGTCTATTTGTTACTTCTTGTTTTGTAATAAGGGGGGTTAAAGTCTTATGTTTTATACAATTTCCTTTCGAGCGCATTGAGACATCCATTTACATAATATACACAGACGACCGCGAAGGTTGTTGAATTTATGTGTCTGGTCGCCTCCTCCACCAAGCTCGGTGCCGGCTTGCACAGGATCCTTGCACAATGCACAGTCTTACACATCAACTGCCGCTGGCGGTCGTTCGCGTCGGGTTCGATCGCTCATCCAATCTTAGTGGTTCATAGTTTTTCGTAGTTCTGTGAATTTTTATAACTGTGAATTTTTATGAACGGATTGCAAGTTTCGCCACCAGACCAATAGGTGGGTTAATTAAATGGTTTATTGTTACGTATTTTTAATGGCGTTACTTAATATTTTTCAATTAGTTTATAGGTTTATTTTACCGTTAAAATAAACCTATAAACTAACTGAAGTACCGTTACTTACCACCTTTTTTGGGCAGAAGTTTCGATTTGCAAGCAATTAAATTTAAGCGTTATTTATTAACAAAATTATAAAATTAATCTATTTTTCTCTACATTCTAACTAGGTCTGCAATTCACTCTGCTGTTGCTAAAATTGAGCGAAGCAATTTCACCAGGACATTTTCTAACGGTGATAATTCCTCAATGGCTAGTCCGATTTTTGTTTTTATTTTTTTGTCTCGTGTAGACGAACATATTACTTTTAATACCAATCGCGTGAATGAGGCTTTTTTATTAATTGAGAAATCAGATTTCTTTTTTTTTTCAGTGATTATTCCTCCGTGGTACACATGATTTTTTAATTACATAGCCTATGTCCTTCCCATCAGCCTATGTCCTTCCCATTAGTAACATTTTTGTTTGTGTTAAATTTCATTAGAATCGGTTTAGCCGTTTGGGAGGAGAAGATGGTCTAACGAAATACATGAGTAGTCTAAAAGAGAGCAAAACTCTGACGAGCTTAGCTCAAATATACTATAGTTAAACAAGTAAATGTGATCTTAAAATTACAACAACTATGTGTTTAAAAGGTAATAGTAATGTTAATATTAGTTGGTTACATATGAAGTTGCCGTTTTTCTTGAAGAAATTGGAGGAAACCCAATATTCAGTACTAATATTTTTGTATTTTTTTTAGGAATGACAAATCCAAATTTTTTGTTTTGTTTTTGGTGTATGAATGAGACAACATTAAGCTAACAAACAGCAACTTTTATTACATTTTTGAAAAGTGACAGGTGTTAAGTAATATATAAATTCTGTTCTATCATCAAAATGGATAGCATTTACTGTTTTTGAAGATCGAATTAATTTATCAAGCGGCCAATAAAAACCAAATTTAAAATAAATAATGGAAATAGCTATTAAATTACAGGAATAACGAACTCATGAATTTGTAAGAAAATTTCGGCAATTTCATAGGTAAAGACCTATTAGTTAAAGAAAAGAAAAATGAATACCTGTATAAGATGAATCTTCCGCGTAGTGTGCCCGTTATTAGTCATTTATATGCATGCATGTATTGGCGTTCCGACGCGGAAGATCTGCGACGAAATTTCCGTTTAGTGTATTGTAGGGCGTCTCATAAGAGAGAAATTTAAAAGTAACTTCCTGTATATCGTACTTAACTTTCCTTTGGCTGACCTTTCCTCGAAATCCAATAAATATACGAATAAACTTGCTTCGATCCGAATCCTCGCATTGATTCCAAGAATTTGGAGCCAATAAATTTTATTTAACATTGTTTTAAAACCGCTTCGCTCTAAGTTAAACATCAATATATTTTAATCAACAAAATTTACAAACTGCACTGGAAAAGATATTTTTAACTATCAAATTACGTTTTATGTTCGAGTGCTTTTATAAATTGTACATATTTCAATTAAAATATTTCAAATTGGAACGAGTTAATTTATTGTTACAGTTTTCAACTAAATTTGTTTTATGTAATTATGACTGTGTGTCGTCATATATGTGGACAGAGCTGTATTACACGTGTAACCCACTGACGGGTATTTTTACACGTGTAATCCACTGACAGACTCTGGGTTCAGTAATATCAAATATGATGTTTATGTTGATTATAGTATTTAATCGATTTACTCGATTTGTTGATTTGATTTACACGACCACACGAAATAATGGGCGAAAAATTTGCAAATCCGAGTCGCAGTTATTCGACTTTTATACACTATCAGAAAAATCGAAACACTTTAGTTTTAATGATATCTATCCTAATTTAACACAAAAGGGTTCTCATTTCATGAAAAAAATCACATGATTCTAGCTAGCAGTTTGGCCATTACAGTTGTAAGCGAAAATTCTAAATTCTAAATTAGAATTTCATTGGTTTATCCTAAAAAAGAAATGAATCATTGTTTTGAGACAAATGTGTATTTAGAGTTGGAGTACATCTCACCTTTGAAACAAAAAATTAGCATTTATCTTGAAAATTTACCTTCTTTATTTGTTTACTGTGAGTTTGAGACGTCTAAATAAAAGATTTTTATCCAAAAATATATGGATTCTTCGCCCGCAGAAGCCGCCCAAGTGGTGGCATTGCTGGATACTGTACTTAGTCAGCGTGTTGTGGCTGAACGATTGCATCTAAGTCTGTCCTCCGTTCATAGAGTCTACAGACGCTATCGGGGGACAGGTTTGTTCACCCGCCGTTCAGGATCTGGCAGAAATCGGGTCACTTCTGAGCGAGATGATAGATTTATTGTAACAACGCCTTAACGCTTTTCAACTGCAGCAGCAGCTTCATGTTGTACGTAGAGTGGCTGTAAGTGACTCAGCCATTAGAAGAAGGTTAAAGGAACGTGGACTGGTACCGCACAAGCCAGCAAATGGGCCGAAATTAACTGCAGACCATCGAGGAGCGCGCCTTAACTTTGCACCTGAGCACCTAAATTGGTCATACCAAAGCAAAGCAAAGTTCTCCATAAAATAAATAAATAATAACATAACATAACATAACTTCACGCCTGTATCCCCGAAGGG
Source organism: Cybosia mesomella (assembly GCA_946251805.1). Taxonomy (NCBI): domain Eukaryota; kingdom Metazoa; phylum Arthropoda; class Insecta; order Lepidoptera; family Erebidae; genus Cybosia; species Cybosia mesomella. Next base: position 7,966,390 of record OX276398.1, on the reverse strand, counting down.
GTAGGCAGAGGTGTATTACACACCCACGATTCGCCAGTTATGTTGAGGTCCCAATGTAATAGGGGGTGAGCCTATTGCCATCTACCGGGCACATTATTAGCGAGCGATAATTATCATTTATTAATGCACACATAACTAAGAAAAGTCAGAGGTGTGTGCCCGGGGCGACTGAGGATCGAACTCGAGACCTCGTCTCAGCAGTCCGTTACGTACGCCACCGGGCTATCGCCGCTATTAACGCCTGCCAACTCACCGTCGCGGGATAAAACCCGACCCCATGGGCGAGGCCGCCGGTAACCCTGGAGTTATCCTTTCGAGGGCTTACCCGGGGTCCCCGGTAATGGACACTTGGAGAGGACACCGTGTGGTTTAAGTCGGTCCGATTCCGACACGCCCATCCCATCGTTGGCACCGATGGTTTGAAGCCCGTGGGGGTTTCCACACGTAAAAAAAGAAAATGACCGACGTTTCGATTACTTTTCAGCAGGCCGTGCCAACTCACCGAAGCGGGATAAAACCCGAGCCCACTAGGCCAAAGTCCGCCGGCAACCCTGGGGTTATCCTTTCCGGCAATGGACACTTGGGGAGGACACCGTGCGGTTTTAGTCGATACACGACATAACCACCCCCGCTGGCCTGCGGGGGGGTATCCGAAGGGATTTTCGCACGTAAAAAAAAAAGCCATACTCATGCATGAGATCGAGATGGTCGTCTCATGTCAAGTGTACAGTTATTTCGATTGAAAGAGCATTATTATATAATAAATAAATATTGCTGAGTATTCTTGAGTCAAGTGGTTCTTGAGCTGCGTGTTTCGTAGCATTGTAGTCAGAGAGCTGGCTGAAAATAATCTTAGCCGTTCTCCAGTCAATAATTCTACGTAAACTAAACAATAAAAAAAAAAAAAAGGTACTAAAAGTATTTATCGGAGTTTAGCCAAACATATTTTTAATTAAAAAATGTGTGAGTGATAAATCCGTTTTCTCCGTTACATATAAATACAGAATATAAATATACTATAAGAATTTCCTGTTTAAATACTTAGTCGATGAACTTGGTTGGCACGATTTTGAAAATAACTGACTCAGATGACTGTAACTGTGAAGATTTTCATTTGAACACAATGCATGATTTGTATGAATCATGTGCGTATTAAAACTGATATACTGACGATCACGGGTCATGAGCATGTTATTCAACCTTTCACACTGTTGGACACGGCCCTCCTCTTCGTATAAATGGGGGGAAGGTTAGGTCATTGTGACTTGGCAGATTTCAAAAACCTTCGAGAACATTCTGAACTAAACGTAAATTTATGTTCCGAAGCAGGTGCACGAATGGGACATTGTACGAATAGGAATTGTCCCGCTCGGTGGAAATATGTATATTCGCATTGGTCTGGGTGTTACCATGTATAATATGTATTTATTTACAAAAAAAAAAGTATTTAAGTATGTTTATCCGCATTCTGGAACCCATATGACAAGCTCTGCTTAGTTTGGGTCTAGATGGCGTTGTGTACTTTGTCCTACAATATTTATTTATTTATTTATACGACATTTTACGGATGGGACATTATGCGTATGGGACAATGTGCGAACGGAACATTCGGCGTGAACGGGGCTTTTTGCGATTGGGACATTCTGCGTCAAATTCCACTGCATCAGTCTGAGGACATACTGTGTAAAACGGCAAATTCTGAATCTGTGATTCACACTGATTTAATAATTTAGGCATAAAATTGCAATTCGGAACAAGTGAATAACAACAGATTCATATATACTATTGTAAAATTGTAAATAAGTTGTGTAGATCATATATAAAAACAACTTGGGTTATGTTAAATGAATCATTTAGAACACTTTTTTTAATTGAGATCATCTGTTTATTTGTTTGTCTATTTGTGCGTGATGGACGCATATACTACTTAATGGATTTTGATGTGGTTTATCTATTAGAAAGATCTTGGTCAGACTTCAAATCTGCCGTATGTCTGAGTGCAATTGCTTAAGTAGGACCGGAGAGATGAGCAAAAAACGATAAGCAACCTCCGTGTGGGCGGAGCTATCAGCTGGTAATAAATACGTATAGATATAATATAGAATCTTGCATCTATGAATGGAGAGAATAAAATTATTTTGCAACGTTTTGCGGGAGTTTACATAACATGTCCAATGTCACGTTATACTATCTTATAATTTTTCTCATTGCAAAACACTCGCGTGGTGAATACTTACGTCATCTTAATGCTGATAAGTCCGTTATCCGATTATCTTAAATCACACAGGTTCATATTACTCGAGCATAATCCAAATTCACATAACAGTTAAAACATGATACTGTTTTAAAGATTGTCATCTGCCGGATATCTCACGACTCCTTTTTATCCACTGTAATTAAAAACACAGTATGCAGTCCTTCCACGAACCAATTTCACTTCTGTCTGCACTGAATTCATATGTAACATAAAAATAAAATGCCCAGACTAAAATCCGGCGAAGTATCTACAACGGTGAACATACATATCGCTTATTTGCTAAAAAGCTATGACGTAATTGTATAGAGGACTTTGAAGGTTTTTATTTTAGTTTAACCTAGGGCATTATTATATTGCAAACGAGTTTTAATCAAACACATAATTTGCACACCGTTTCGTCCCGTTTTACATACTACTCTTTATTATAGATCTAAGCGCACGGTAGTGCGCAGGCCAAGTTCCAGCAACAGGCCGCGCGTATGCCGTGCACTATTTACACGAACCGTTTCGACCCACTTTTGACCCCCTGTAGCGCAGTGCCTATTGCAAGTACAGAAATAAAATTGTACCTACGTAATTATATACTAGTACTAAAGCAGTATGCCAAATTTCATAGATATACCTTCAGTAGATCCTGAAATATGACCCTGTGAATATAGCTAATTTTGGCACTGACTGACTCAAATCAAATTATTACCGCGGGTAATCAAAACCTTTAGGCCACTGCCAATTGTCCTAGTGTTATGAAATTTGGCACACAGATCGTGTGTTATATGTAGATTAACAGAAAATTAAGAAATTTAAGAAATCGGTCAAGCGTGGGTTGGCTCAGTCTAATATCGATGTTTTAATAAAAACATTTATGAACCAGTGATACTATGAGAATACGAAGAGGAGGGGGGGGGAGTAGAGGGGGGTATAAAATATGGTACAAAAAGAAAAAAAATAGGTACAATTTCTTGAAAAAACGTATTGAAATCCCACCAAAAACATACCTGTTAAAAAGGGGGCCAAGTTCCTATCGGTTAATGGTTCGCCTAACTACAGATCTGTTAGTATTCAAAATCATTAAAAGAGATCGCTACTGAGCTATTTGTTGAAGTGAAAAATGAAGTTTTCACGAGTTTATATTTCAGGTCGTCCATTTTCCATATCTAAATGGCGTGTCTGTCAACAGGCAGTAATGAATGCTTATCAGCGATTCGATCGTTTCTGTGTAGACGCGTATATTGATTTACCTGTGACTAGCGAAAATATGACATATGTCGTTAGGTTTCAACTGTCAATGTCACCTCTCTTGTCATTAATTCGATTAAATACAGAATGTGGCATGTCAAAAGTCTTTTTACGGGGTTGTCAACTTCTGGCATTAAATAAAGCATTGCTGCGTGGTTACCGGCACAGTAGTCACTATATCACTGAACATATATAAGAAGAGGAGGGTGAAAGCTAGTACCATGTATGTTAGTGAATGTTGGGTGTGGCAGAAGGTGGCGTGAATAGTAATATCATAAAGAGGACCGATATTATAAATTTCTGAACGATCCACGACATTACCAAGGCGCTGATTGTGTCTAAAGTTCTAAATTTAAATCGTAATTACTAGACGTGGATATGTTATGTTTATATGAGCAAGGTTGACATAATGACGTAATTAAATTTACTTAATTTAACACTGTATGTAAATGTTTTATTAATTAATACAATACTAACATCATTATTATTTACTAAATTGTTTAAACATTCACTGCTGATTTTTTATTTCTTTCTTTCTTTCTTTCTTTTCTTTTCTTTATATTATTTCCATTAATGTATGTAACAGTACCTTTTTTTTTTTTTTTTGGGTGCGGAAATCCCTTCGGATACCCCCCGCCGGCTAGCGGGGGTGGTTATGTCGGGCTTGAACCGACTAAAACCGCACGCCGTCTCGGGTCTACAGACGTCGGGGTGTAAGGTTACCCATAGAGCATATCCCTCGCACTCCGACTGACCATGGGCCATTCGCAGTGTCCCCTCTGATAACAGCAGAGGGGTACCTGGAGCGACCACGCCCCCCCGCGGGCCTTGCAGGCCCGCCATACCCCGACCCCCTCGTGCAATGGGGTCAACTGGCCCTGAAAAGGGCCGGTTGGTCAGACTCTTGGCGGTTGACGTTGACGCCAGCTACTCCAGAGGAGCAATCAATGATGCGTCATCGCCCACGTTGCCCAGGGTGCACCAAACTTGGAGGTGATCCAACCATCGCACCCCTATGTAACAGTACCTTTTTTTTTTTTTTTATCGTGCGGAAATCCCTTCGGATACCCCCCCGCCGGCCAGCGGGGGCGGTTATGTCGGGCTTGCACCGACTAAAACCGCACGCCGTCTCGGGTCTTCAGACGCCGGGGTGTAAGGTTACCCATAGAGCATATCCCTCGCACCCCGGCTGACCCTGGGCCATCTCACCACTAACAGCATCGCTCATCCTGTCTCCTCTGAAAGCAGAGGAGTACGGAGAGCGATGTGTTCCCGCCACGTTGGGTATTGGCCGACGATCAATGCCAACCCTATGAAGGGGTGAAGGGGAAGCTATTGACCGCCGCCCAGGGTGTACCGGCCGCTCCGATTCCGTTCCCCCCGGACTGCAGCGGGATCGGAATCGGAGCGACACTCGAGGAGGTTACCCAACACACACCCCTATGTAACAGTACCTTTTTTTTTTTTTTTTTTTTTTTTTTTTATCGTGCGGAAATCCCTTCGGATACCCCCCCGCGTGCTAGCGGGGGCGGTTATGTCGGGCTTGAACCGACTAAAACCGCACGCCGTCTCGGGTCTACAGACGCCGGGTTGTAAGGTTGCCCATAGAGCATATCCCTCGGACCCCGACTGACCCTGGGCCATCTCCGGTTTCGAGATGGCCCCCTCGGGTTTGGGAATCACGGTGTCCCCGTCTTGCCCCGGTTTGGGGGAGGGGCGCTAGTCGCCCCACCGTCCCGGCCTGCTTCTGCTGGGGTGACAGGTGGCCTCACCCGCCACCCCCAGGCCTGCGCTCATGGAGGACGGAGGTCGTTAAGCGACCTCCGGCGCCTGAGTTGCCTGCGACGCGCGGCGAGCAAGTTGCGGGCTCGGCGGACCGGGAGAGTTCTAAGTCTCTCCCGGGCGCGCTCCGCCACCTCCTTCGCGAGCATTACATGCTCGCAGAAGGAGGCGGCGGCGGCCCACGCGCTCGCGCTCCGCACCATTGCCGCAATCATGCTGCCGAGCGAGAGGACTCCCACCCCGATGGCTGCCACGAAATAATTAACATAACATAACATATAACATAAACTCACGCCTATATCCCCGAAGGGGTAGGCAGAGGTGCTAGCACCCACATTTCGCCAGTTTATGTTTAGGTCCCAATGTAATAGGTGGCGAGCCTATTGCCATTAACCGGGCACTTATAAGCCTGCGATAAATACACACATAACTTCGAAAAGCATCGAAAAGTCATTGGTGTGTGCCATGGTAAGACCTGGGATCGAACCCGAGACCTCGTCTCAGCAGTCCATTACCCATGCCACTAGGCTACCGCGGCTTTTATATATTTTATACCTAATAATTATATTCTCATTAAACCGTTAACACTAAAACGAATTGCACCAATGATAGTAATTGAAACAAAACTGGGCTATTAAGTTAAGTTTGCTACCTAGTTCAATTTAACTATACAGTTCTGGGATACCACCTTCGGCGATATAGAAAGTACTCGAATATAAAATTCTATACTTATCATTGCAAGTATAGTCTAGACACTAAATTAAATATAATTCAATTTAATAATATTACATTTATTCTCGTGCATAAGAAAACGTATTTTCAAAGTTGTATGAAATTTAAATTAGTTTAACGAACTTAGTATGTTATCTATGACAGCACTACATAGTCACTGATGAGCGGCAATGGCCCCATAAAAAAAAATTGCCATAAACGAATTTGAGAATGTGCGGGTATACCGTTATTTTATTTTATACATAGATACATTTACTTACGCTTCCCTCCCTGTGGGGTAGGTAGAGGCAATAGCCCGCTATCGGTTTCAGTCCTTGCAAACTTCATGAGCTTCATTCCTCTTCTGTCATTTTATTTTATATTTGACTCGTCAATTTGGTATCAGACTTTAGTCGCTCCCGTAAAAGCCAAAATAGGTCAAATCAAGATAAATAGTAGGAGAGCGGACCCCTTTTTTCCATGCGAAACCCTCCTCCCCCAATCCGGTTATGTTGGACTCGAACCGACTAAAACCGGAGAGCAGACCTTTAGTCTGCCCCGCTGACCGGCATGCTCTATGGGCAACCTTACACCCCGGCGTCTGTAAACTCGAGACGGCGTGCGGTTTTAGTCGGTTCAAGCCCGACATAACCGCCCCCGCTGGTCAGCGGGGCATCTGAAGGGATTTCCGCACGATAAAAAAAAAGGTATACGAGGGCATTTCCGCAAGGAAAATAAAACAACCGGGACCAACGCTCTGGTGATGATGATAAATGATCTTCTTAAGTGACAAAAGACTTTCAATGAAAATACACTGTGTGATTTTACCCCTCACTGCTAACATCAGTGAGGTTGAAAAGCGTTTTCCCACGCTTTCCACAACACCCATCTCCAATCTTTGGTGTTAACACAAAACTCGTAAGTTGTTATGTAATTGTAGCACTGATTCTCGTAATAAACGTACAAAGGCAGTGCAATCTTGTGCTGGATGCACCATCAAACGGAGGCAGTCAATGATAACCCTTTTGCTGTCGAGCGTATGGCTTCTAATCCCGCAGATTCTTGTGGTATTTTTGGGATTCCGCACATAATTCTACTATCCTATCCTACTGATACTTATTATAAATGTGTAAATTTGTGAAGATGTCTGTAAGTTTGTTAATCAGTCACGTTCAAACGGCAAAGTTGATCTGGCTGAAATATGGCACACTAAAGAAAAAAAAACATGTTTTTAACTTGAAATATTTTTATCAACGAGCCTTACTTGCACATAAATTCGTACTACGCAATAAAAAAATAACTTTCAACGCTTAATTCAGTAGATTAGTACTGGCACGCACTTAAGCAATCAGTGGTAAGTAAAAATACGAGTAGGTAGGAAGGTATATTTAGACCGAGCTCCAATTACTTTAACCCCCTTGAGACTGTTATCATGCTATCGGTCGTCCAGAAATTAATCAAATGTGTTTAATGACATTATCTCATTTGTATGTATGTTAGAGGGTGTATGTGACCTCCTTAAAGGTCTTCAGAGCCAAGCCTACCGTGTATTTTTCCTTTTTTTTGCGTGTGGAAATCCCCTCGTTTACCCCCTCGCCGGCCAGCGGGGGAGGTTATGTCGGCCTTGAACAGAATGAAACGGCTCGCCGTCTTGAGTCTTCAGGCTCACCTACAAGCCGGTACACCTGCTAATTGAAGAACCAGGCTCTGGCGTAGAGTTTGCTCTTGGGGTTGGGGGTCTGACGGTTGTCACTCCCGTAGGAACCATAAATTAACCAAATCATTGAGGAGTAGGAGAATTGAGCACAGGCTTCATTGCTTCATTAACAGCAGGATTGGATGAAACCGGTATAGGTGTTCGGATGATAATGATTATGAAGAAAGGAAGCTTGAACATTCTTGAGTCTGCTATGAAACAGGTTTTCTAGTAATACAGGAAATTTTCCAGCGTAAAAAAGTCAATTATATATTTTTCATGGTTTCGTTGCCAAATGGCAAAAAACCGAACCCTTATAGATTCGTCTGTCTGTCCGTCCGTATGGCCCAACCAATTTTTTACCGAAACTATAAGAACTATGCTGTTCAAAACTTGGTAAGTAGGTGTATTCTGTGAACCGCATTAAGATTTTCACATAAAAATAGAAAAAAAAACAATAAAATTTGGAGGTTCAAAAATGATATTGAGGTTTCTAATATCATTTTTTTTCTAAACTAAATATTTTGCGCGAGAGACACTTCCAAAGTGATAAAATGTGTGCCTCCCCCCCCCTGTAACTTTTAAAATCAGAGAACGATAAAACTAAAAAAAAATATAGATGTACATTACCATGTAAACTGCCACCGAAAATTGGTTTGAAGGAGATTTACTAAGTAGTTTTTTTTAATACGTCATAAATCGTAATTCGTAAACCGCATTTTCCCTTCATTCAATTAACTCAAATATAAAACTTTTACTTGCTGCTACGGAACCCTTCATGGCCGAGTCCGACTCGCACTTGGCCGGTTTTTTTTTAACTTGCCTTAATAAATACTCGTTCCTTCCATGACTAATGCTTGTTGACGTTGGTTTTTGGTACCGAACTAGGTTATTGATCGTTTGGAGTCATTAAATACGTGATAATTAATAATGATAAAGAGAGAAAACAATGTTTATCATAATTCATTGTTTATCAAGTATTTAGAAATGTACTTAAATGTGTAGAAGATAGTTAATTATCGATATTGAAACACAAAAGGAATGTTTAAGTATACATTTCGGCAAAGTTAGTGACCGCACTGAACACTCGGCGAGTTAACTTGCGAATGATTTACATTAGTAGACTAAACTATTAATATGTAGGTAACTGACTGATGCCCGCGGCGCCACATATCTCCGGTTCTACCGAACCAATTGCAATCAAACATACGGCTATTTTAGTCTGATCAAGACGTTCCTAATAGAAAAAACGGCATCAAAATCCATTCAGTAGTTTTTGCGTCCATTGCGAACAAACAGATTAACAGACAAGAATTTCAAAACAAATATTTTTTTTCAAAATCGTTACATAATTCAAGTATTTTTTTTAAAGTATCTCCAATGTCACACAACACGTTTACAATTTTATAATAGTATAAATTGGTAATAGGCGGTAGCTACGTGGTTAAGGAGCCTTACGATCAAGAGGTCCCGGGTTCGAATCTTGTTCATCACACGTCGGTAGTGTGAACTCACTCCCAACACAAATAATCTAGCTTAGCTGGAAGGGAATTCGCTGATTGATGTTCAATATATCATGGCAGTTCTGTATTTGTGGTTTCCTGTATCGATTTTTTTTTTTTTCATGAAGCCTATTTTATAATTTGGTTTTAGACATTTTTTTAAAGTAAATAGTGACGACTTTCTTCGAATAATTTTACTTCATTGACGTCTATTGACGTCGTATTCGGATTAAGCAACAAACATAAGGCACAAAATATACTAAAATATGCGAACACCGCTGACCTCATGTGGGTCACGAAAATAATAATCATATATAATCATTACCTATTTATTTTAATATTATATATAAACATAAATAGGTAATGAAGTTATGTTTAAGTTATGTATTATACCTACTTAAATAATAATAATTACCAAGTATATGAACGTCGATGGCCACAATAAGCAGCTATTTAAATTTCCAACTAATTGAATTGAATTGGTGAATTAAATTTGCTCACAATGAGGTCAAGTGTCCATAACAATATACGCCCAACGGTCGAAATGATGTTTACAGTGATTATGTGGATTATAGTTCTGACTCGACATGCCCCATTTTTTACTCATAGGACTCCATAGCAACTACACACGTGTTTCAGGACTGGTATTTTGCATAAAAATCCAGTGTACATTTCAAATAGGGAATGAATTTCAGTTTTCTTTTTGAAAATCATGAATCGGACCACATTACACCATCGACAAATTAGTAGATATTCAAAATTACATGGGCACGTCCTAAGAATAGGTATCAAGTTTCTTAAAACATCAGTTTTTCGCCTTAAGCAAAAAAACCATTGAAAATATAGTTGATGAAACAAAGCGATCACAAAGAATTTTCAGATTTAAGACTAGTTAGGTACCATTTTTATTGGGGTGTGTGTTGGGTAACCTCCTCGAGTGTCGTTCCGATTCCGATCCCGCTGCAGTCCGGGGGGAACGGAATCGGAGCGGCCGGTACACCCTGGGCGGCGGTCAATGGCTTCCCCTTCACCCCTTCATAGGGTTGGCATTGATCGTCGGCCACTACCCAACGTGGCGGGAACACATCGCTCTCCGTACTCCTCTGCTTTCGGAGGAGACAGGATGAGCGATGCTGTTAGTGGTGAGATGGCCCAGGGTCAGCCGGGGTGCGAGGGATATGCTCTATGGGTAACCTTACACCCCGGCGTCTGAAGACCCGAGACGGCGTGCGGTTTTAGTCGGTGCAAGCCCGACATAACCGCCCCCGCTGGCCTGCGGGGGGGTATCCGAAGGGATTTCCGCACGATAACAAAAAAAAAAAGGTACCATTTTTATTGTGATGCCTACCGCACCTTGACCGGACTTTACGGTGTGAGTATTACTGACGGGTCCGGTGTAACTTCAGAAAGAGGTTCCCGAAAACCCAGGCAATCCTTAACTACCTATCGAACAACAGGTGGCTTCGCCATGGAGTGCGCGGAACTTGTTGCGCTGCCACTGCGCTCTCGCAGATCATAGTAGTTCTGGTCTGCTTTTGACAGAATTAGGCCTCAGAATATAGAAAAATACTTATTATTCCTCATATCTTACTTTCACCATTTACCCTAAGAATCGGGTAGAATATTTTAGCTGGCAACACTCCGAAAGTGGGAATCTTTTATTTTTGAACATAGCGTAGGTACGGCTTGCATGGGGTGCTTGGTTGGGGACCTCCACGCGGTGCACCCTGGGCAACGGAGGCGGCAGCGCCTCTCTAGGGCGGGTGAGACGCTGCCGCCTACGGCCAACTCCGACCGAGGCGAGGACGGCCCTGTTGAGGGCTGTTCGGAAGCTTTCCACGTGTCCCTCTGATTAGCAGATGGCACAGTGGAGAGCAAGTAAGGGGGCCATCTCGAAACCGGAGATGGCCCAGGGTCAGTCGGGGTGCGAGGGATATGCTCTATGGGTAACCTTACACCCCGGCGTCTTAAGATCCGAGACGGCGTGCGGTTTTAGTCGGTTCAAGCCCGACATAACCGCCCCCGGTGGAGACCCCCCGCTCTCCAGCGGGGGCGGTATCCGAAGGGATTTCATCACGAAAAAAAAAAAAAAAAAAAAAGGTACGGCTTGCATTTACAACTGAATTCGGTTTCTGTATATTTCTGTACACTGAGTATTCGGGCATCCACCACAAGAAAATGGTTCCGCTCATGACTTGACTTCTACCTTTAAATTGTGTTAAATTTTAAACAAGCGAAGTGAACTCAATTCCTAGAGTAATTAATATTGGTAATTAAGCGATATTGAGCGACCGCAAAGTACGAAAACAATAATATAGTGACATAAAAGTACTGCCGTACTTTTTTTTTTTTTTTTTATCGTGCGGAAATCCCTTCGGATACCCCCCCGCGTGCCAGCGGGGGCGGTTGTGTTGTGCTAGTACTGCCGTACCTGCCGGCCGCACCGACCGATGTATCAGGCAAAACATTTAAATAATTTATATAAATAAATAAAAACCTTTAACCACTTATTCCATTCGATCAGTTGTTACCGGTGATGCATAGACTCTACAAACAAAAATATACTAAATTCCTAGTATCAATAACGATTCCTAGTAGGCACTCCACAAAACTAGGCGTCACGTAATTCAATGTTTTGTTTATCTTGTGGGATGATAGATGGTGCATTAGTTTCACTGAGACTACTAACACCTGTGCCCTTATTCACTATGATAACAAATAATATGTAAACGTGTTTCATCACGTGCGGTCGTAATTCCTCTGAACTGCAAGATGGGTTAGCAGGCACAGAATATCGAACTGTATAGGTTATAAGTTGTTATTGTATAGGTTGCACTGGTTAATTGTTGTACGGTCATCCAATTTAGGTTTTCAGAACTATCCATGAGTTACCATATCTGCTTGAAGTAGATACCTAAATTTTGTTTAGAGTTTGTAGTATAGATGGGTAAAATGGTTTGTGCCGCATTCGCCCTACAAAAATTTCGCGTCGCACACAATTTTTTCATACACTATAATATTTTTGTACCTTTTTTTGCCTCGAAAATCATTTTAATGATTTATTCAATAGAAGTTTCGGGGCGATTTTTTTGATAATCAATAAAGTTCAGTTCCGTATTTCGACCCAAATTACAACACGTAAAATAAAAAGCTAGGTTTATTTTAAGTCATAGCTCATCATAATTTTCAGGAGGGTTTAAATCTAGTTGGTACTTTTGTTAGTCCACGTTTGGTAATAAAGTGGAAAAAGTCTATAATTATTATTATCAGTCTAACTGTACCTTAACTGCCTTAGTAATCCTTATGCATATCAATTTGACTCTTTCATCTACCATTTTCCGTTAGTACGGCACTAATCGATCTGATTACAGCACACAATTACTGCAGCACACACGCCAGGCCATGGTGCCAAGGACTGTAGATTCTAACGGAAGATAGTGCAGGTCAAGGAGTGAGATCAAACTGCACATTCGAAACTCGTGCTATTCTAATACAGAATTTCGTTGTGGGGAAGGAGCAAATATACAGAATTTCGTTCGTAAAGGGAGTTCGTCGTTAGTGGGGGTCAATATACAGATTTATTTTTGTAATAGGGGTAAGTATACAGAATTTCGTTTGAGGGGAATCTTGATAAATATCTAGAATCAGTTTTAGTGGGACTTGAGACGGACACGAGATATCCTAGGTAATTATCATGTGAATAGGATTAGGTGATTCAGAACTATCGCTGTATTTTTTTTATATTTGATTCGTCAAGTTGACTGCCTGATGGTAAACTAAGGTGTAGTCTAAAAGTAAAGGCTACTTTGTCCTCGAATCGACAGACGCTTCAGATGTCTTGCCTGCTTGAAGAAACCGGGATTGTTGAAAGAAGGGAGCGCATGGACAAGGAAAGTTAAATCCGTGTAAACTCACTCTATGTTTTGAAATCGGTTAAAGAAAAATATTTTTTCATCTTCAGAGTAATATTCTTCAATATTATATCTTATATAGTAACTGTCATCCGCAGTGACGTCGTCGTCTTGAGCAAAAAATGCCTGTTACACCGGGACGCACTTTGAGATACGAAGACTTGTTATGTAAAATACTTTTAGTAAAATGCCTCTGTTGGCTATTTGCTCCGCTTTGGGGAACTAATAATACATATTGAGATCGAATATTGATATTACGTAAATATATTACTTTATTGGTCGTTTGAGACATTTTTGTCTTTGATAATTTTCTGACCACTGTTTCACCCGCTGATAAAAGATGATGTAGTCTATGTTGAGAGACGCTTGCCCAAAAGGATCCTATTCAGTCGAGACTTCCCAGGTTATGGGTTTCCGGAAACACAGACTCAGTTAGGAAGTTCTATTCCTTAGCATTACGCAAGTGTTGCGAAAGCGTTTTGTGCGTATGCGTGGAATATCCATCATTGGACCAGTGCAAAGGGCACTATATAGGAGTAACTAGCTTCTTCCCGCCATTTAGATCAGATTTTACCAGTGAAAATAATTGCGATCAGATCAACTTTGAATGCAACCGTGACTACTGTCACGATGATGAGAATTACAAAATGGTAAAAAACATGTTGAGTGTGATACACAAACTACTAGAATTCTTGTTAACCGCCTATTTAAAACACCCCCACACCTAAGTGCTTGCGTCCTACCCATTCATACATCCTACGTCCTGACGTCATTGGTATACTGGGTAAAGTTTGAACCGGTAAGCTTTTCATTGCATCATTTACGCCACCACATCACTTTAATGTACAATCCTTTTAGTTTCCGTCAATTTAGTTTTGATTAAATTGCTTGATTATAGGTTAAGAAGGCAAACCATTTAAAGAGTATGTGGCGATACCACATATACCCAGCGTCATCTAGCGACAACAAGGTGAACGACTTGGATACTACTACATCAATACCAATCCTGAATCGCGAAAGTGAAGTTCGCGCGCTGGTACAGCATATATACAACATCCCAACGACGACCGTTGGGCCGCGGCCCGCCAGGCGTGATCACCTTGCCTGGTCGGAGGATCCTCCCTTTGTGTTGGAGGAACGTCACACCCTCTTCCTCCACAAGTACCTGTAGTAGTAGTTACCTACGCTCTTCGACTGTAGAGTCAGGGCTGTCATCTATACCTACCTATTTGATTGATAATTTTAGAAATGCGTTTGCTGGATTACCACGTATGATTATTTTACCCTATTTTTTATTCTCACATTATTATCAGTAAGACGTAGCTCACATTATTCTCCGTAACATTTTCTGAGCCCAAAAACAAGACTAGGCTCTGATGCAGGCTTTCCTCTCGTAGGTGAGATGATAGTCGCTCTCGGTAAATCATAAATAAATCCAATAACGGAGTTGTAAGAGAGTGGCTCTTGGGCTCCAAAGTGCAAGCTTTGAATGCAATCGGGATTTGTGTTCGGTCGTCGTGATCGTCTTCTACACGAAGATTTTCATTTCTCGCCGAACCCAATTCTGAGGTGCACGCAGACCAAGTCGCAGGCACGAACTAGCGTTCAAAATAATCCTATCCGTTTCACTGTAACAATTATCACATAGATATTTCATTATTCCCATCAAGCCGTCAGCAAAGTAAATAGGAATCCCGACTCCGTTTAATTAGAAGTCTATTCCACGCACCCTTATAAATGCCTAAATATGTCAGGCAAAATCTCGACAATGGTTGCGTCACCAGCTAATGTAATTTGATGGTGTTAACGCAGACGCTAATTTCGTGGAATTTTTATCTGTTCATCGAAACGTGGTGTCACTTCTTAGAAAACTTACTGTGCAACATATTGAACTTTGTAGGAGACTAGACATTGTCAGCCTCAGCGGTTTCAGTCGATAATATCTCCGGTTCTACTTAACCAATTGCAATTAAATATACGGCAGGCATTTTAGGTCTGACCAAGACCTTTCTAATAGAAAAAACTGCAACAAAATCGGTTCAGTAGTTATTGCGTCCATCACGGACAAACAGAGAAACAAACAGACAAGAATTAAAAAAAAAAGATTTTTTTCAGAATCGTTCATTTAACACAACCATTGAACATAACATTTTTTTAAATATCTCCAATGTGCATTCACAACTAATTTACAATTTTATAGTAGTATAAATATAAATGTAATGTTATATATAGGTACACTTAATATTTTTACACCGAATAACGATAGAATATGTGAGACCATTAATTGCAAAAATCTAACCTGTAACATATTCTAAGAAATAAATGTTCCATTCTATCTGATATTGTCGGAAGTTTATGCGAATGTCACACACTGAAATGAAACGTTCTCCCTGTGACCATGGTTGCTGAAAAGCAACCGAAACGTTGGGAAACCGTTCGATAGAATCCGTTAAAAATAGTTTTCTTTCAATGTTCTATTCTATTCTATTCCACATTTTGATACAATAGTGGCTTTCACTTTTGGTATGGTAGAAGAATGAGAAACTTTTCTCACCTCTAAAAACACCAAAGCAAAGCACCAAAGTTCTCATAGCGTATGTCACAAGATATCATCATCTTAGCGTGGTTCTCGTTGAGAGGCTTTCACTTCGAAGCACAGGGGGGGTGCGAGGGATATGCTCTATAGGCAACCTTACACCCCGGCGTCTGCAGACCCGAGACGGCGTGCGGTTTTAGTCGGTTCAAGCCCGACATAACCGCCCCCGCTGGCCGGCGGGGGGGTATCCGAAGGGATTTCCGCACGAAAGGGATTGCACGAAAAAATAAATAAAAAGAAAGTGTCCGCTACTCCTTCGCCTCCTCTTAGTTTGGCTTATACGGCTGTTATGGGAGCGACTGCCGTCTTACCTCCCAAGCTTGATAGGAAAGTCTGCGCAAGAGTCTCGTCCGTCATTCAGCAGGTATATCGGCTTACAGGTGATGTTCGCTCGGGCCCTGAAGATCTTGTTGGGTTTCCACCTTCATTCATTTTTATTACCAGGTGGCGCTTTCCGGCTTCGCCCGTGGCGTATGCCGAACCCCACATATCCCCGTATAAACCCGTAACCCATATACGCCCGTAATTTATTTCCGTTGGATATTAGCGTGATAAAATATAGTCCAGATGTATTATAGCTTTCTTTCTATTAGTTAAAGAATTTTCAAAATCAGATCGGAAGATCCAGAGATTACCCCCTACAAACTCACAAACTTTACCTCTTTATAATATTAGTACAGAAGTATAGATAAATGTACTGAAACTAGACAGCTTGCATTATCGATGCTCAAAAGAATTACGTCAATAACGCTACCCTGCCGCTCACAAAGCAAATTTCGAGCTAGAGATGAAAAATGAGGACTCCCTCGTGGTCCCATTATTGGGACAAAATCCTGGGACCACGAGAAAACAGCCGACGTATCTATACTGTATGTATAGATACGTCGGCTGTTTTCTCGTGGTCCCAGGATTTTGTATACATATAAATAAAATTGGAGTGTCTGTAATATGGAAATAATCGTTTTTACTACATGTATAATGAATATATATATATATACCACATACACCAAAATAACATTTTTTACAATTTTTGTCTGTCTGTCTGTTTGTTTGTTCCGGCTAATCTCTGAAATGGCTGGACCGATTTTGGCGGGACTTTTATTGGCAGGTAGCTGATGTAATAAGGAGTAACTTAGGCTACTTAAATTTTGAAAAAAGAATTGGGGTTTTGTGCGAAATAAATGAAACCCAGATCTAAGTCCACGCGAACGAAGTCGCGGGCACAGCTAGTTGTAAATAAAACCCATGCTAGTATTTTCTATAAATCTGCAATTAATTTGTTATTTAACAGTGGATGGATATATTTTTGAGCATTTACGAGAATAAAGTTAAGTTAAGATAAGTCAAAGTTAAGATATGAAAATTGTCCAGAAGTCGTTCAGCTAGAGAACGGCAGTACGTACCCTACTGCAGAAGTAACTAAGTTCGTAATCGCTCGCATTATGTAATCAGCCATGTTTTCACCACTAAATAAAATAAATACATAGGACGGACGTCGGACTCCGGCCGACTGTTCATAATAAACTTGAGTACAATAAGAGTTGTGTAAACTAAAATATTGCCTGTAAGTACGAATTATATAGTCATTGTTTCGTTAGCTAACCGAGGATACAATTAAGTATTAGGTATTCATTAAAGATTTAGCTTTCGAAATTTTCTATTGTTCAAGCTATGGTGGAAGAATTGGGAACTTCCACTTAGTACTGTAGTGTGCGACCTCGTTCGACACACTACGGTACGTTTACCTGGCCATCATGTGACAGAGTTTAAAAATAATTATTTAAATACTTTTAAATAGCTTAGGGAAGAAAAAACAATTGCTTGGAGCTGCATTCGGCTGTGCGGCTGACAGCGGGCGACTTGACGCGCCGCCCGGGTCCGCCGGCCGAAGAGAAGAAATAAGTGTATTAAATTTAGGCTCAGTCCTTGAGCGGAGTTCGCGATTCCCTAGTTCGCTTAAATATAAATACATACGCGTAAAAACCTCCCTAAACCCGATATAGGAAGCTTTGCTGAATTAATAAATAAATGAGATAGTATCTTTCCTTGTGTTTATCTTTTATCAACACGAGGTATTGTGGCGTCTAACCCCCGGACGCTACAGTACCTAGTTAGAATGAAATAAGAATTGTGTCGCGGTTCCGAAGTAAGGCGTCGATGTGGCAGCAGTACAGGACACAGGGACGAGTGAGACTATGAGATGCCACCCAAATCTAACTAGCAAACTACCCTACAGTTTGGTAGAGAGTTAAAAAAATAGCTCCGTTTGTCAGTGGAAGTCAGGCTTCACGCGTTGCATGAAATAGAAAAGAGACAGGAAGAGACAAAGTCCTTCGGCATTCTTACTTTTAAGGCCCAAGCCAACCTCACGTGCTAGTTGGTACACCTTCTAAACAACGGATGAGGCTCTAGCGCTGGCTTTCCTCTCGGGTTTGGGAAGTCAGATGGCAGTCGCCCCGGAAAAGCCGACATACCAATTAAAAACAATAAACGGACCTCGGGGTCCAAAGTCCAAACTTTGGACGATACTGGGAAATCGCTATGAGGATGCAGATGACTCGTGAGGTTGTCGGTTTGATAAGGTCATCGACCCTTTAAATGGAAGGAAGTTCTAAAACACGTAAGAGTTTTCCAACAAAGAAAATGTCCTTGATTTTAAAGAACGTACATTTTAAAAAGTCCTTCGAAGTAGGTAAGCCGGTTTAGTGTAGGACTTTTCCGCCTACACGGTTAATTTATTTTTCCACGCCAAGGTTAATAGACCTGCGCGGCTGCGTACTGAGGCAAAAGTTCGTTAACTCTTCGAAATTCGAATTTGTTCTATTTTCAAACGATAGTTTATTATTTAACGTCAACAAGTAAAAGTATACCATAGAATAGTTTCAGGTAAAATAACATGTTATAACTGTGCTTATTAAAAACTCATCAAATTATAAAAGACTGGGAAATATTAAGTCCGTTCTTTTTTTATATGTATATACAACATACTAGTATATTTATACTCGTATATTACTACTTGTCCCGACTGACTGCCTAAACTGCATGCCCTTTTTGTTGTAAGCATCCATTAAGGAAGAATTTTGAAAATTACATCTCTAAGGTAAAATAAGGGGTTCATCGCTTAATTTACCACCTTAGGGGACAGAGTCAAGGGCAGAGAGAGAGAACAGAGAGAACGCTCTACAATTTCGAAGTAAGTCAATCTTAGCTAGACACTCTCTCTCTCTTCTTCCCGACGTGCCAACCAAAGCGCAGTTTAGTTTTTAAAATTATGAAAAAGGGATGAGAGGTTGTATGGAAGTCCGTTATATGGAAAGTGTTTTACTTATGAAGTAAGAAGCATGATCTTCAGTATTAAAGCTTCTTGTGATTTACATTTACAATTGGACCCGGTAGGTGGCGGTGCAATCGGATTACTTATAGAATACTTAACGAATCTATTCCCGGGTGAAGCTGGGATCCGGGCCGCTAGCTAGTGATACAAACAAAGAATAAATCTGTAAATTCGCTGACTGTACTGAAGCAGATGTAAAATCACAATTCCACGCTCGTTCTTTTAAGCACACGCAACCAAATTAAGTTTTTAAAATAAATATCAAATAGAACTCCAGTACTCGACTGTGCAGAGTATACACTGTACAGTCGCCCTCAGAAGTAACTTAAGCTTTCCAAGTTATCTATCATCTTAACTCTAAATAAATAACGGCCTCTGTGGCGTAGCGGTAGTGCATTCGACTGCTACGACAGGGGGTCGCGGGTTCGATTCCCGCTCAGTGCAAATATTTGTATGCATGAATATGTCTATTTGCATTGGTCTGGGTGTTTCTATGTATAATATGTATGTATTTACAAAAAAAAAAATGTATATAAGTATGTTTATCCGCATTCTGGAACCCATAACACAAGCTAGTTAAACTATGCTTACTTTGGGTCTAGAAAGCGCTGTGTAGAATATCGTAGAATATTTATTTATTTATTTATTAAAATCAAATATGGAATATATTATTAAACTGGTCCTGTGTAATACTTATTAAATATAATTGAAAATAATATGTAATGTTCTAAGACAAGAGGTTCTAAGGTTACAAAATACTTAAAATACATCAATTTATTTATATATTAATTTCAATGTAAACATCGTATGAAAACGTGTTAGTTCAGTACCTCACCGACTGTACGGCACGGCGACTGTACATCGGTTGTTATATTTAATCGATTTCAATTGAAATCATATCGATTTCTTAAACCTGGGTCGTTGGCCGTATTTGGTTGATACTGACCCGATACCAAGTCACTAGCAATGGTTTCGATACATGAAATTACTAATGCCAAGCATTACGGCTTTAAAAAAGAAACGCCGCTTTTAAAAAACCGGCCAAGTGCGAGTCGGACCTGCACACCGAGGGTTCCGTATAAACCTGAGGTATATAAGTAAAAGTTCACCCATCACGACAATCGAGCCATAGTTATGGTATTTTTTTTGCAAAATGAAAGTTAAAACATTATAACATTTTTAGGGATTTTCTTTAGAAAAACCCTATGGCTATCGAGTTGTCGTCGTTGCCAATTTTCTGTCACGGTTTTGGGTATGAAGGAGATGAGCTATCGAGTTGCTGTTTTCGGTAATAGATTCGTGCTGGGGTGAATCATTGCAAGATAAAGAAAAAAAAATATCCTATGTATTCGGCTGAGCTCGTCTCAGGAATTCAACTTGTTTATTATATGATGTAACTAAAAATTTACGATTTTCGCAATTTTTCCTTTATCTGTACTTCGACCAAAGACGTTACTTCGTACCAAATTTCAAGATTCTAAGTTCACGGGAAGTACCCTGGCTTTGATTCGCGTGCGAGTTTCGAAATTTTGCGGAAATTTGCGGCATAAACGGCTGTATCTTTTGATTGCTTTGGCTTAGAAGTTTGATTTTTTCACAGCTCCAAGGAACAGTAGACCTGAGTATTAGATATAAATTTCAGTTTGATACCTTTTCTTTTTTTTTTTTTTATCGTGCGGAAATCCCTTCGGATACCCCCCCGCCGGCCAGCGGGGGCGGTTATGTCGGGCTTGCACCGACTAAAACCGCACGCCGTCTCGGGTCTTCAGACGCCGGGGTGTAAGGTTACCCATAGAGCATATCCCTCGCACCCCGGCTGACCCTGGGCCATCTCACCACTAACAGCATCGCTCATCCTGTCTCCTCTGAAAGCAGAGGAGTACGGAGAGCGATGTGTTCCCGCCACGTTGGGTATTGGCCGACGATCAATGCCAACCCTATGAAGGGGTGAAGGGGAAGCCATTGACCGCCGCCCAGGGTGTACCGGCCGCTCCGATTCCGTTCCCCCCGGACTGCAGCGGGATCGGAATCGGAGCGACACTCGAGGAGGTTACCCAACACACACCCCTCAGTTTGATACCTCAACACGTTCCTGAGAAAAACGGTCTTGACAGACGGACGGACGGACGGACAACGAAGTGATCCTATAAGGGTTCCATTTTTTCCTTTTGAGGTACGGAACCCTAAAAATCGAAGTAAATATTTTTTTTAAGTATGCAATGGTTTGGATGGTCACGCACAATCACATTAATAGACTCGTCCTAGACGAAATGTCAGAACATTATGTCATCATTGATCTTAATTTTTTCATTCCCTAGGTCAAATATTGAGTTCTATTTGCTTACACGTGTCAATGACACGTACTTAGTGCGCAGTTTTTTATACGATATATATATATGACCCGGTAGGTGCACCAAGTATTCTAGGACTGGTGGATTGCCTATAATTGATTAAGCTGGATTTCGCCAATGAAAACCATTTTCAGATTCAGAAAAGACACATAAGTATTTACTGTAGTGTTAGGTTCGCGTCGATAGTATAATGGCCGGGGTGTGAACACGCGACCCCTCCATTGCAAACCAGACGCCTTAACCACTAGGCTACCAACATTATCTATTACTTACATATAATAAAATCGTAACGAGCTGAAAACTGTACATTGAATATTTTTTCAAAAATATAAATTAGTATGATTCAATTCAATTTTTAAACAATTAATATTTAATATGCTTATTTTTCCTATAGATTTTAAATCGGAAAAAGAGAACATCTAGGACGGGACTTGAACCCGCGATCAGTCCCTTACAGGGGGAACACTCTGACCAACTGAGCCACCTAGACACGTCCCAGATATTCGAATTTATCCGATATATTATATACGTCTTAAGGCGACGCTGGAGCCATCTACCGTAATTTTTACGAACTACGAAAACAATGAATGGCTTTACAGTCATTTTTTAACATTGTTTTTTGATGACTCCGCCACATTAATTTAATTAAATTTTTAAGCAATTAAAATGCTTATTTTTCCAATTTTGAACAACCTTTACAAATAAATAAAACTGAAGTGTCAGTTTGAACCGCTAAAATATTCGATGACGGTATATGAATGTATAAACGTTACATAGAACAAAAACCAATTTTTAAAGCATTTGTCTGTCTGTCTTTCTGTGTGTTAGGTAATCTCGGGAACGGCTGGGCCCACTTAAACGGGAGACTCACTGGCAGATAGCTAATATTATAAGGCTAAGCTAGTAACATAGGCTACTTTTATTTTAGAAAAGGAAATAGGGTTCCGCGCAAAAAAATAAAAATCCAGGTCAAATTCAACGCGGACGAAGTCACGGGCACAGCTGGTCAATAATAAATAAGGAGATCTATAGATCGTGCATTCCCAGACACTTACCCAGAGTGTTTATTCGAAGGGAGCCCGTTTCTACTTAGTTGTAAACACAAAGTGACATCTCAAGTCTGTCCCACATTTTCTCGCAGTGTGTAAACCTCAACACCGCCCACGCCACTTGGACCCAATTTCTTTTCTACGCACATCTTCAGGTTCACGGTTACTTAGTTATTTACGTATCGCGTGCCAGCGTTGCTAACACGAATATCGTGACCTTACACGACTTTTTCTAAGTACTAACTGCATAATTATGTCTACTGGAACAGCTGTCGAACGGTCTAGCTGCTGTAGCTAATAGCCTAGCCTTGAATTCAATTATTTTTTTATATGTTCACCATAATATATAAAGGCAGGCAGAGAGCTATTTACTCCTTTCGAATAATTTTAGATTTCGTTTCCTATTAACGAAATCTAAAATGACTTTTATGATATTTTGCTAGCAGCGTTTTCGTAGCGTAGTAGTCTTTAGCCTAGGATGGGCGGAAACCCTACGTCAGAGCCTCGTCCGCTAATCAGCAGGTCTACCGTCCTGCAGGTGCGGTTGGTTTGGGCCCTAAAGATGGCTCTATGGGCAACCTTACACCCCGGCGTCTGCAGACCCGAGACGGCGTGCGGTTTTAGTTGGTTCAAGCCCGACATAACCGCCCCCGCTGGCCGGCGGGGGGGTATCCGAAGGGATTTCCGCACGAGAAAAAAAATAAAAAGGTACTGTCTATGGGGAATCTATACTTTAATATTACAAAGCTGAAAAGTTTGTTTGTTTTTTTAGTCGAACGCGCTAATCTCAGGAAGTACTGGTTCGAATTGAAAAAGTATTTTTGTATTGGATAGCCTATTTATCGGGGAAGGCTATAGACTAATATACCACTACCATTATCCAGGGGAGCGGAGCAGTAATCATATACGTCAACAAATCGATCAAATTGCCATACATGATTGTAAAACTAATATATTACTGGCGGAGCGCGCCCGGGAGAGACTTAGAACTCTCCCGGCCCGCCGAGCCCGCAACTTGCTCGCCGCGCGTCGCAGGCAACTCAGGCGCCGGAGGTCGCTTAACGACCTCCGTCCTCCATGAGCGCAGACCTGGGGGTGGCGGGTGAGGCCACCTGTCACCCCAGCAGAAGCAGGCCGGGACGGTGGGGCGACTAGCGCCCCTCCCCCAAACCGGTGCAAGACGGGGACACCGTGGTTCCCAAACAAAAAAAAAAAAAAAAAAACGTTGATCCACTTAATTTTTTTTTTTTTTCGTGCGGAAATCCCTTCGAATACCCCCCCGCCGGCCAGCGGGCGCGGTTATGTCGGGCTTGCACCGACTAAAACCGCACGTCGTCTCGGGTCTTAAGACGCCGTGGTGTAAGGTTACCCATAGAGCATATCCCTCGCACCCCGACTGACCCTGGGCCATCTCCGATTTCGAAATGGCCCCCCTTACTTGCTCTCCACTGTGCCATCTGCTAATCAGAGGGACACGTGGAAAGCTTCCGAACAGCCCTCAACAGGGCCGTCCTCGCCTCGGTCGGAGTTGGCCGTAGGCGGCAGCGTTTCTCCCACCCTAGGAGAGAGGCGCTGCCGTCTCCGTTGCCCAGGGTGCACCGCGTGGAGGTCCCCAACCAAGCACCCCAATGTTCATCCCCGCTTGCAACCTTGTAATAACTGTATACTGCAATTCAGCACAATAATATATAGATATGCTCCCTCATTACCCTATGGACGTGCTTTAAAGGCTAAAAAATTAAGGACATTTTCGATTGCAGCATCTAGTTTCATAGACAAAAATTGTGTTCTATAATCTGTGCATTGACTTCTCTTGTCTAGCCAACACAATTGGTGTCGTCATCAACCCATTTACAAGTAATTTCTTTTCACTTTTATGTCGCTGATAACGCGAGTGATAAGAGGCTCATGTTATTGTTTTGATATGATTGAGTAAGCCAGATAATACACACATTATCTATGTCTAAATTATGTTTTGAAAAACACCTGTTTAAGTACGTGATATCCACGGAATATAGAATATAGTCCCCTCATCATGTAAGTGGGTGGCGAATCGTGGGTGTGTAATACACCTCTGCCTACCCCTTCGGGGATACAGGCGTGAAGTTATGTTATGTTATGTCATCATGTAAGTGTTGTTCTGAAGCACGGTGTCTGCTTACCCTTTTTTCTCCTTTCATTTGGTTTATACGGCTTTTATGGAAACGACTTCCGTCTGACCTCGTAACAACTGCACTAAACTAGTGCTGCCAAACTCTCACATAATATGAACAATCACTCCACGCTAAACAGTGACGTGATTGTTCATTAGTCGATAGAATCGATACTTAGTTAACAATATGTTTATTAGCTCACTGGATGACATGGGTATGACGGACTCGAACCGACTTCGTCACATCTACTAGTGCTTGTTTTACCTAGGACACATCTTTTCGTCCGGTTGAGTGAGAGAGTTTTGCAGGCATAAAGTATAATATCCATTCCATAGTTATTAACTAAATTTGGATGCAATTTATTATCTTTGGCGATGGTTTTATAAGATAGTCATGCTATTTGCAGACCATCTTTTCATCGATCTGGAATGTCTACTATATCAATATGTAATGCAAAAATAGCATTGCTGTTTTGCTTTCTAAGACTCTCCAACTCAGCTAACACAAAAACCTTACGATTAGTAAGATTTATCGTTTTATTTTGCGATGAGTGTCTGTTTGGCATTCATTTATTTAACAGCGAATTTTACTAATCTGTTCAATGTTTACGTGTTCATTCACACACGTTGTATTGTGTGCGTCGGTGTATTTGCGCCTGCGCAAAACGTTCGCGACCGAGCCCTCTTTGTTTGTTGACAAGCCGCGCCGAGCTCTGAACTCAACAAGCTGTTTCACCATTCGCGTGTGGACGTCGCGCGCGGCGTACGCGTGTTGTGTTCATTTACCGTTCTACTTTATTTTGAGCTATCGTGTTATCGCGTATATTGGCTAAATTTAGTGTTGGTATTCCAAAGATTTTTTACCACTTCTGCGTAATATTCAGTGAATAGTGTTGTTCAGTGGCGAGCTACCATAGCTTGGAAGATATTTTCTACGTCTAAAATTACTCGTTCACTACTGTGCCAGAAGGTAATTCTTTTCTTTCATTTTACTTGGACGTTTTTGCTGGGTTTACGAAACAGTGTCAGATATTCAGATGTGTATTTTGGAATTGAATTTTAATCATTAATTCATATCGTGTACATGAATTTATTATATCAGTGCACCTAGTTATCAACAATATTGTTTTGTTATAATGCAAATATATGCGTTGTTCGTGAGTGAGCCCTCACTTCAAAACCTGCATGCGTCGTAAACCTATGTAGGTGTCTATATGTAGATAAGTGTTAGACACTTACACAGTCGTTTGATCATCGCGAAATGTCAGGACGAGGATTGGAAAGTAAATACCGACTTGGTCATTAAATTGTAGCACCGTACTGCACTATTTCACCGCTAATGAGAGGTCGTCGGTTGCACACATAAGTAACGAAATTCAAACTTTGTCGCATGTCTATCGCTTCTGTTGCCACTAGATACAGTTATAATTTGGCCAGCCGTAAAAGGAACGTAGCGGTATATCTCACGCTCGTCTGCTGCCGTCTCTTTGGTAACGGTACATTTATTGCACCGTATCGACGTAGTATCGCACATACAAACAATTACCAATCCTAGTGACACGATGATTCAATATTGCGGTCAACTGTACCTTACAGACGAGGATGTTTTACCGTTTTGTATTTATAATATACAAACAAGCATGATTAATCATTTTGACAACAAACATCTCGATAGAAGACAATAACCGGCAACTGTACACGAGATCATTATTATATTATTTAACGTGAATCAACGACTAGAACGCTTATGTATTTTATTATATTATCCTCCGACGCAAACAGAACTGTATACCTACCATGAGACGTACATACGCAGTTGCGGACCATTGGATCGGTACCATGAAACCAACTTATCCCGCAATCGGGCATTCGGGCCCCAAACAGCACATGACAGTTCATTCGGCCTAAACCCTACCATGAAATGACCCGAAATCGCAAAATTCGAAATTTTGATAGCCCGCCAAAAAAAATTAAAACACGTACACGTACGTAAACATGTACTATAAGACTAATTTCAAAAGGTCGAAAGGTTATTATAATCCTATACAAACGAATATATTTTTTATTATACTAGTTTATTCACTAGTTCATTGTTAACAGAAATATGTATATTGTAAACGAAAACCTCGTTGATGTTTGATTCACTACCGAACATACCCCCATATGGTCCCGACCAAAAGAACGAAATCCGAAATAGCTTCATGGTACCTAAATGACCCTACCTACTACTACCCTACCTAGGTGCCTACCTTTAACGTGTGCCTGTACGGATTATTACCATTGTAGCTCCCAAACGGATAAGCCGATTTAGATTTTTTGATCAAGACTTTTCTTAACTATTGATTAAACAATAAATAAATAAATAAAAATTATTAAGACTTTAAGTTGACCTAGGGACTTAGAGTCTTCTAAAACCTAGGCAGGATACCGTAAGGAGCAGTGCCCTGCCTGGCAGGGAAGAATTAAATCAATCCACGATGAAAGAAAATAAAGTAATTTTCTTTCATCGTGAATTGATTTATAGAATTGTTGAATATTACAAACAGTTGCAAGTGGTGCAACAAAGATTAAGAAATTTCGATGCACAAATTCTTGCAAAATTTCACTTTATTATTACCTCATTCGCGACGTCGACACTGTCTTACAAATTTATCGCTTGCTTTCGTAGACTTATTCCTAGACATGGACCGGCCTCTTGTTTTCTACCTATGGTTGTCCTGGTTGCCTCCGAAGCTCTCACGAGCCCGGGACCTGCTTTCCTACAACTTTTAACCATTATAATTTGGTGTTTTACGGCAGCGACTGCTGTATGACCCCTCAACCCCGAAACCTGACCCAAAGCCTCTTACCTACGTTGTTGAGCAGGTTTACCGGTTGGCAGGTAATGTTGGCTTATAGTACAACTCAATGGATGAAAATCACGGTTCAGAGACAATGTTAAAGTATGAAGCACATACTCATAAGTATATTTTATTAAGAAAATACTGTTCTATTTGCAATAATAAACGTTTTATCATAAACAACGTTAAATATGGCTCCTTTATAAGTTAGGCTATAAACCAATGTGTGTCACAGTATAATTATATAAACTACTATTAATAGAACATTGAACTACCGTCATTCGCGTAAACTAATCGATGTAATATAAAGTGGAAAATAATTGGCACATGTTGGATCAATGTTCAGTCAACGACAAAAGTTGATGTACACTAAAATATTTATTTATTTATTTACTTTTTTAATACATAAAATATACTAACAAATTTGCATGGAAAGACAAAGTTATACAATTATAGTTTTTTTAGACACAAATGTAAAAATGTTCCATAAGTTAGGAGAAATAGTGCAGGAACATTGTAAACCTTGTTACCTAAACTAGGCTCAGAGCCTGTATCTTAGGAAACAGTGTTTGTCCAAATAGTGCTTTAAGTTATGTACAACAAGTAGACAGAGTTATTTACAAACCTTTTTTACATTAGTATACATGGATCAATAATTGACGCATAATTAGTTTTATAATCCCCAGAGAACACAATTAATATATTTCATGTTTTGTCTAGTATTTCATGAAAGGTTTAGGAGCTAAGGTAATCAACAAATTAGAATTTGTAAGAATAGTTTTGTCGTTGACTGTACCTATACAAGGCTTAAGGCGAAGTAGCCAGTAAAAATCGTGTTAAATGGAAGCTTGGCCAGTGATGCATATGTATTATTAACATTCACGTTTCGACACCAATGAGTATGTACAATTCCATTTGTTCGAAGTCTATTCTTTAAAAAATTTACTGCGTCTCAGGTAAAAGGTACAAGTAAGTACAATATGCCTTAAAACTTTGTACTTTTTATTTCACTGTGTCGTAGTGTTATTACTATTATTTGTTACAGTACCATCTGCATAATAGCAGTGCTAAAATAATTCGTTTTGTGTGTACCTATTCACTATTGTTGTATAATTCTTTTGTGAGTCGTATTCATTCGCCTTAGGTTGTTCAAAGGGCTTGAAATCACAAACAATTTCAAACTGTAAAGCGTTAGCAATTGGAGGAATGTTATGCAGTTCTAGTGTTGATGTTAGCAATGGCTATTAGTCTTCTGTATGTCATGTTTATGGGTTTGGGTTTTTGGGGTAGATACACCTGCTGATTATCGAACGAGGCCCTGGCACAAGCTTTCCACTCAAGGTTAGGGCATTAGACGGCGGTCGCTCCTGCAATAGCCAAATCAAGTGATTTTTTATGTCGCTGACTGTACCATGCTACAAACCTCTATCCACGTACATCAGGGCGCCGCGGCCGTCTGTTCAGTCGCCGGCCCGGGCACGGACTTGTGTGAACGAGTTCATATAAAATGTACACAATTATATATTTGTTTAGGCTCCTAACGGGGTACGGCCCGTCTACGGCCCTGATAGACCTTTAGTGATGACTACTACCACCCCTGGTGTTACCCCAACTAATTGATCGATGCAGTATAATTGTCTCCACACATTAATATCGGATATCAACTCCTGGTATTCTTCCTCTGCTCTAAACAGTAATACCAGCAAGAACTATCATCACTACAATAGTTTGCAACTTCCTATATTATAATATAAGTTCTTTTTCCTGCAAAAACAACTTACAGGAAGTAATAAGTACGAATCTACGCTTACCTAAGTAATTATTATTATAATTTACAACATACAAGCTATCCATATATTGACTCCATCGTCAGAACAGCTCGAAGGTTTCAAATACATGTATTGTCATCTGAATACATACATACACTCACACCTCGTTCCAATTTAGGTAGACAGAGACCGTGATATGTTTTCACTTACTATGTCCTGGTATACACCTTCGTCACACCCCGGAAACTCTCGAAGAAATTTAATGAACGATTGTATTGCAGTTGAAGACGATAAACGATATTCAACGGAATCTATAGCGCAGTGGATCTACTGTTGAGGAGTTTCTCTCCAACGACGATGCCGTGACGCGACGTACCTTACTGTGTTCCTTTGAAATACAATGCTTGTATATGAAGTCTATGATCTAGGTCCTCCTAGATCGTAGGGGCGAGGTGAAGTAACTGATATCGGTAGGAGGGGATGAGTTTCCGTTCTGTACATCAGTAATATTATATATTCTACTTTCGCTTCTTCTACTTTCATAATTGTTTTCATACATACTCGCTAGTTGGCTTTCTAAAGAAGGATGTTCTAAAGAAAGGCCACGTAAAGTGTACCTGGCCTTTCTTTAGAACATCCTTTCAACTTTAATAATGATTTTCGTACTTGCTCGCCAGTTACGGGTACTCTTGACCTGGGCTTTAGAACATCCTAGATTTACACATCCTAAATCTATTTTGTCCATCCTCTTAAGTTTCAAATCTATACGATATACTATATTTAAAGTTTGTAAAATGTTTTTGGCTTCACCTCAATCGGCTAAGAAAGGTTGGTTACTAGCTATATATAACACCCGGAGCTAAGAGGGAAAATTTATTGAAAGTTCAACTATACACACTTTAACTGTCTATATTATAACTATTCAGCGAAGTGGAGTCTGGTTAATAACAAGATTTGAATAAACACATCTAGACCGTAGCACTGCTAAGAGTACTTGTGTACCACAAGCTAGTGATTCACAACGGAGAAAGTGTCTATTTGGTACCTGATTTTGGCCCAAGTATAACGAATGTTATCGTCTTTGCAATGCCTTAAATCTATTATTTGTAATTAACTCGAGTTCGCACACCATAATTTTAAAAATATCATGATGGATTTGGGTACTTTCTTACAGTTTAAATAATTACATATTTAACAGAGCTTGTCAAATAAAGAATGGTACCTATATCAGCAGTAAAAATTACGTCCATTCTCATTTTTATCGTTTTTATTTATTTTTAATCATGAACACACATTATTTGACAATAATGAAGAATACGTTTTTATTTCAAACAACTTTCTATACAACTTACCTTACTAACTTACATTTTTATTTACATCTACATTTCTATATCTATACTTCTACATCTACACTTCTACATTACACTAATACTATAAAGAGGATAGATTTGTATTTTAGTATGTAACGAATAAACTTAAAAACTGCTGGACCGATTTCATAAATTCTTTGACCTTTAGAAAGCTACATTATCACTGAGTAACATAGGCTATACTTATTACTAGAAAAAATTAGAGATCTTTAGAAATGACTACTAAAACCAACCCAAGGTGTAAAAAAATGAGTCATAAAATGTCTTTCATCGCATGCGCTGCGGAAAGTATTGATGACAGAACAAAAAAATGTTCTACAATATTATAGAACATGTTAATATCTACAAAAAACTTCGCGAGACCATATGTCCAACTATTGTAGTTATGTCACTATAACTACTTATTTACATTTTTAAAGTAAAACTACGAAATAGTTCGTTGGTCGCGATAAACGTCATCTACGCGGGTGGAATCGTGGGCAACAGCTAGTGTATAATAAAAGGAAACTGATTGGACTTGATAATCAAGTATCTAATTATGTCTGATAAGACTGATTAATCGAACAGCCCCTAGTAGTGGTAACTGACTGTACAAGGAAATGTATTAGCTATTCAAACAGTTGAGTTGAAGTAGCCATGTAGGTATACATATTTTAATTTTCGCTGTAATGTACTCGTATATGTAAATGTTAGCGTTTTATTAATTACTAAAATCGCCACGCGGTTTCATCCGCGTAAGTCTTGATCCCGTGGGAATATCGGGATAAAAAGTAGCCTATGTTACTCAGGGATAATGTAGCATCCTAATGGTGAAAGAATTTTTGAAATCGCTCCAATACTTTTTGAGCCAATTCGTTACAAACATACTTACATACAAATCTTTCCTCTTTATAATATTAGTATAGATAGATAGATGTTGCAGTACTATATAATTCTTAAACGATTCTTAACGTATATTTAATAAATGAAAAAGCAATTAAATTGTTTATTTAAAACATATTTGATACTTGAGGCGTCCTGTAAATATTTATAAAGCGATTTCGCAATCATCACGCGAATCAGCGAATCACGCCTTTGCCGTTTCGAGATATATATGTCCGATTCTGGATTCGCAAGGGTAAACAATAAAATATCGCGTTTTCATCATGGACCAACTATCTATGCACAACTAGTTGTGCCTTGAAGAATATTAAAAAAAAAAGTAAATATTCTGGGTCAAACTACTCGGCGCTATCTAGACCCAAACTAAGCATAGCTTGTAATATAGGTTCTACAATCCGGATATTAGTTTTTATATATTTCCTTATATTGTATATATTTACATGTAATACTTACATGTTATACATAGAATACTCAGTACCTTTTTTTTTTTTTTTATCGTGCGGAAATCCCTTCGGATACCCACTTCACACCACACCACACTTCAGACGCCGGGGTGTAAGGTTACCCATAGAGCATATCCCTCGCACCTCGACTGACGCTGGGCCATCTCACCACTAACAGCATCGCTCATCCTGTCTCCTCTGAAAGCAGAGCGACACTCGAGGAGGTTACCCAACACACACCCCAGAATACTCAGTACCTAGTCCAATGCAAATGGACATAGCGCACTAATATTTGCACTGAGCGGTAATCGAACCCGTTACCTCCAACGTAGCAGTCGTATGCTCTACCGCTACGCTAAAGAGGTCGTCTAAAAGTCGCAAGAACCAGTTATGATACCGTAATAGCTTTATAATAGTCAAGCCTCCGGGATTATCAGAAATTCGCGGAATTTATTCTCGTAAGAATGCGCGATTAGGTATACGTCTCTTTGTCCACGTTCACTCAATAAAAATGTTGGTATAGAAATTGCAAGGTCACGCGAAGATCGCATCGCAGATTTGCACAATGTTCATGCAGTTGTGCGTATGACGAAGACGACTCGCGCCTGAAAGAACTGAATGCTATCGGATTTTGCAAGCAGATTTAACGTTCAGTAAAATCATTACTGAACTAGTCTACAATTCTATTTGAATCGAGCTGGTAGTTGCCAGCGACACCTTGCCCTAATTTGTTGAAAATGAAGGTCGGATTTCTCCAACATCTCTGAAGCCCTCACCTGCTAGTCGGTGCACCTACGAAACCACGAACGAGGCTCTGGCACAGGTTTCCCTCTTGGGGTTGAGTGGTCAGACGGCAGTAGCTCCCAAAAAGCCTACATACCAATAAAAAAAAAATAAGCAGCAGACCTCGGGCTCTGAAATGCGGACTTTGGATGCAACTGAGAAATTGCTATGAGGATGATGATGAGTGGTATACTTAAACTGAACTCGATTCTCATGTTTTACTCAATAAAATTTATTAGGTAAAACATGAAACGCAGTCTAGTAAGATTTGGGGGCGGTTACGTTGTGTCTATTTAAATATTTCTAAACAATCCTTTCGGAATTCTTGCAACACCTGAGTTGGCACTCGCATGTTGTTAACTCCAGAAAAGAATAGTGCGGGAGAAGTGGTTAAAAAAAAAGGTAAGGTTACCGGTACCCTCTCAATCCGTACACAATCGAATTGAAAATCGATATCAAGTGTGAGAACAGTACTTGCTACCAAACCTAAACATGCTGAGAAAAGAGAGATGAATCATTGATTTTTCCACCTACAAAAATGTAAAATCTCTCGAAACTGAACTCTTTACCTAGCACTAATATTGTTACAATAATTTCACCAGACTTTCCGTCTAGACATGCGTGCAGTATACCTATTTAAATCCACGCTTCTTTTTCACTTTTCCGTTCACAATAATATTGCTTACTGAACTTTCTCAACAAGTGAACTTCTTAAATTTACAGCGTTATGCATACAGCAAATAAGTTCTCAAGACTGTTCCACAGTTCCCAATACATGGTTTGAGCGAGATTCCAGCCAACCTTACTGTAAATAAGGTGGTAGAAGGGTTTTTTTTACACTTTCTTAGCTGCAAACACACTTCTTCAGTTGTCCTGTGTTATGAACGCTTGCAAAGTGAATGATTTCCTACCCTGTAATAACCATTTAATGCATTTTTGGAAAACCTGACACTGTCTCCTTAACCGCACTAAGAATAGAAAAAGGGGAGTAACAGAGAAGGAGAATGGAAAAAGGAAAGAAAAGGAGAGTCCTCCGGCAATCGTTTTAAATGAGCAGTTGGTTAGTAGGGTTTCTTTTTTCTAGTGGTTACATACCAGCAGAGAGATACATCACACGTTCTAAGAAATGCTGTACTGAAGCTGCTCTTTAATGTTTTGCATTTTTGAATACACAAAGGACGTGCGCAGTTACCGATACTAATTGCAGTAAATTGCGCAAACTTGATACACTTCGCAGAATCATATCAGATCCAAATGAGTCACCTAACCGCCACAGATGACCTCCATGAAGTTAATGCACCTTAAAAGACAAAAGGAAGCCTTGAACTTTAGCCATTTATCATAAAGTCTTTTATTTCTTGTCGTAAAACTGCCTAGAACTATAATAGAATTTAAAGAAACCGGTTGAACAGACCTTGAAGATAATAACTATGGCTGCAGCAAAAAAACACGACTTATAGTGATATTTTTAAAGATTCCAGGGTGAGCATACAGCAATTTGTTTCGATCCTTATACACCTCGAAGAGTTTCCTATACTATTATTAAATCAAAAGGTAGGCTTGTAAGAAGTATAAGCCCGTTGGCTTATGCTTCTGTACTGCTCTTTTAAAAACATCAGTGTATGTGCTTAGATGTCGACCCCGACCTACCTTATTTGTTCCATATTTACTTCATTTATCATTTCTTCAAAATTCATTAACTTTACGTGCCCAAAACAACTCAGCATCTTCTTACACACGTAGAGTTCCGTATATAAATATTAGATCAAAATGTGGGCTTGTATAGACTTGAAGTACAAGTGGGTGTTAAATGTGGTAATATATGCCTGCCTCTTCGGTGACATACATACGTCGACAAAAATCGCAACTAACTACGTTTCTCAACAAAAGCCAAGAGTTCAGTTAATTACACTGAAATCTTTCGCAACTGGTCTTCAATTAGTCCAACCGGTCCGGTATACCGTTATTGTGTCCCGATTCAGGGAGAATAATTGACGTCTAAATGAAGTAATTTTCAGGTATAAACTCGTCCCGGCAATTTGGCTTGTCTCCAATGAGTTTAAGGAAATTTACATGGCGGTGAATTGGAATACCGAAATCCTTTGTAGTAACTGCGTACTGACTTTCAACTACGTCGTCGTGTCTATAATAAACCGTGCTACTTGATACTGTAGTTTCATTGTTTGTGAATATTTTTAGCATTTTTAAAGTGAATAACAAGCAAATTAACCAATCCATGGTGAGGATATTATGATTTGTTGTGCCCTTCCAAGATCTTTGAGGCCCAAGCCAACCTAACCAGCCAGCCGACAAACCTGCTGATTGACCATCTGGAGTCACCCGCATAAGAGCCATTGAGACCTTACATTGGGTTCAATGTAAAATATAAAATAACATCATATAAATCGCGTTAGAATCCCTTAAAAAAATAGTTTTATTTCAATGTGTGACATTCGCGTAAACTTCCGACAATATCAAATAATAGAACTGTCAAGATATAGACTGGCATCTTATTGATTTAAAAAATGTAACAGAGTATTGAAAGAGTAATATAGAAATCAGTGATTGAAAGTATAAAAAGTGATCCACATCAATGATACATTACCTTTAAAATACAAATTAAATTGACGTATATCGTTGATTGATACATTTCAAGCCCATCGCCACTAGGAGTTGTCGTGACAGCGCAAGAAACAAAAATAACTCTCGCACTCACAATACTTACTACCCAAGGTTATTTTGGCTGTGACCTTAAAGAGGGTTAAAACACACTACCCCTGCATCCCCTTAAGGCGGCTTCGTTTGACAATGATTCTATTATGCCTTCTCTAATAATAACCACCGTTTTGTAGCTCATTACTGAATACGTACGAATATTGCCAGTTGTGTACATCAGAACTTGCGATAGTCCCTTGACTCTCTAGGTTTCACGCCTCATCCTGGATCTCGACTTTTTCCGATTTTAATTTATAGGAAAAGTTAGCACACTAATTGCTTCAACATCTAATTCATTTACCTAATGAGGCGGAGCAATCAAAACGCATTGTTTTAAAATCATTTGGAAGAATGCCAGTAGATGGCTCCTACGTCGTTCTAAGGCAGGGTAGCAGAGAATTCCCCTGCCCAAGTCTGGTTGCTGACTTTTTCCGATTTAAATTTACTGGTAGTTTATGTAGAATGTTGTTACTAGCGATTCGTTTGGTAAACACTGTGATTTATTTTCATTGTTGTCTCATGCGAAATGTATACTTTTCTGCTGAATCCGTAGATGAATCAAAATTTCGTAGAACGTCATGTTTGTAGTTGTAACAAATATAAAATACAAGGAAAGTACTTTGAAACATCGTTCCTTTTGTTTTTATTAGTAATTGCAAAATATTCTACTATCTGCGGGCTCTTTCTTCGTATCCCTAGACAGTTCTTTGTACTTACATAACATCGTTACTGTAAATTCCTTCTACACTCTCCCGTCTAGACATGCGTGCATTAAACTTGGAACTGCATCTCCCTAACTCGATTTCCTCCCGTCTGGAACTACATTCCTTAATTTCAGCAGCCGCGACATTCGAACACCGTCTGGATGGTTTTCAATTTAATTTTTGTAAGATACCATTTTTTCCTTCAAGAGACTTTTGAGTTTTAGCAATAAAACGAATTGGTGTTGGCTTTATATGTCTGGCCTATTGTGTCCTGTCTAGACTGCCGGCAAGTCGTGTAATAATATCCAGTCGGACGGTCCTTAGGCTCATATATGCACATACGTATTAAAATAGTCTTTGTTTGTTTTTTATACATCCTTTTCAACCTTAGCCCGTCTTATGTCTTATCGTATATCAATTCCATCGTTAGTACTGAATTGTCTTCATTCTGAATATCCCTTGGTTTTGGTAGATCTTACGAAAGCTTTCTATTTATTTCTTCATGAATATCTTTAATAGCCTTAAGTTAATCATTTAATCCTTCTTCAAAGTGAGCTAGAGTAAAAAAAAACTGAAGTTTTAATGAGTTATTTTAGTTTTATTACAGGTTTTAGCAACGATATGGTTGGTTTATTTACGGTATCTTGAAATAGATAGTCTTTATTCTTTAATTAGTCTAAGACTTAAGTCTTTTTATAGGGATATTTCAATCCATTTTACGACTGTCTCACCTTCGCGTAAAATCAGTTGTGTCTGTGGATGCTAGTCTTACAGGCTAATCAACTCCGCTTCAGTAAGTTTACGTCTCGATGCAGACATTTACTCCTTACTTTTTATGATGATGCAATCTCACTTATTGCTGTTTATGTGAGTATTGGAATTACAAAACGAATGTTTCTGTTCATTATTTAATCAAAGTTGAGTCAGTTTGTTTTAACAGTTTGTTGTAGTCTGTGATAGCCTTATGATCATTTGAAATTCTATAATACTACACAATTCTACATCTGACCGCATAATATTCTAAAATTACTGCCAAACACAACAGCTTATAATCAATGTATTTTAATTAAGAATGTACTGTAAGTTTCTATAAAGTTAGCTCCTTATTGTAATTTGTTACTTAAAAGGCAAAAAATATCGTGATTAATATTTCAGCATTAAAGGGTATGTTGCTGATTCTTGTTTTTTTTTTTAATTCTACTAAATTAATGAATAAACGATTAGATTTTAATCAAAAAATTCAAAAAATATCACTAATGAAAATGGAGCCTTTATATCAGTGGCTGGTGATCTGTTCTCTTTTTCTTCAAAAACTCGAGATTTTGTAAAGATTCTAACGTCATTTCATATATCTCATTTTGTTTAGGTCTTTACAAGTTATTGTAGAGTGAAAATATCACATATTCCGATCCCGCTGCAGTCCGGGGGGAACGGAATCGGAGCGGCCGGTACACCCTGGGCGGCGGTCAATGGCTTCCCCTTCACCCCTTCATAGGGTTGGCATTGATCGTCGGCCAATACCCAACGTGGCGGGAACACATCGCTCTCCGTACTCCTCTGCTTTCAGAGGAGACAGGATGAGCGATGCTGTTAGTGGTGAGATGGCCCAGGGTCAGCCGGGGTGCGAGGGATATGCTCTATGGGTAACCTTAGACCCCGGCGTCTGAAGACCCGAGACGGCGTGCGGTTTTAGTCGGTGCAAGCCCGACATAACCGCCCCCGCTGGCCGGCGGGGGGGTATCCGAAGGGATTTCCGCACGATAAAAAAAAAAAAAAAAAAGGTATATATTCAAACTCTGACAACATTACATTCCTATCTTGGGGCGCATTCGTGTAGTTCATTAATGTTTGATAAAATCTACGAGTATATCTATACATATGATAAAATCGTAACGAGTTCAAAATAGTACATACATCATTTAAAAAAAAATATTGTTACGTGTTCTAGGGACAATACCAATGGCAAAAAGTGATTTTTGGAATTTTTGTTTTTATCTGCTTTTTATTTTCTATGTCTGAGCATCACTGGAAAACCACTGAACAGATACGGCTGAAAGTTGGCATTAACATTCTTAAAGGGTATCAAGGGTCATCAGGGTAAAATCGGCCAAATCTATTATTGATCATTCCTTTATTATTACAAAGCAGATCATCACGAAATTCTGCAGTTCGATAGAACGCTATAGCTAAAAAGTGATGAGCAGTGAAATATGAAATCTCGAAACTATAGAATTGAGTTACCTACGTGTAAAAGATAGTTGATTACAAACTCAACCGTTAATAATAAATATCCTCGCGCTATTTTATTAGGGAACCGGGTAAAATTTATTTCAATGTTACATGTAAATAACTGTTTCTTCATGTTAAATTATTGAAAATATAACTATGAAATTATGTAATCTAATACATGTTGGGTTCGAAACTGCAGCAGGAAACATACCTTGATCTATTCCGAATTTAACGCGGACGAAGTCGCGGGCAACATGTAGTTATCAATAATGAGTTTACAAAAGCATCCAATAAATATCCGACCATCTTTAAAATTACTGGTTATGGTCTTTTTAGGGTTCCGTTGCCAAATGGCAAAAAACAGAACCCTTATAGATTCGTCATGTCTGTCTGTCTGTCCGTCCGTATGTCACAGCCACTTTTTTCCGAAACTATAAGAACTATGCTGTTGAAACTTGGTAAGTAGATTTATTCTGTGAATCGCATTAAGATTTTCACACAGAAATATAAAAAAAAAACAATATATTTTTAGGTCCCCATACTTAGAACTGAAACTAAAATATACTTTTTTCATCGAAGCCATATGTGTGTAGTATCTATGGATAGCTCTTCAAAAATGATATTGAGGTTTCTTAAATAATTTTTTTCTAAACTGAATAGTTTGCGCGGGAGACACTCCCAAAGTGGTAAAATGTGTGTCCCCCCCCCCCCCCCCTGTAACTTCTAAAATAAGAGAGTGATAAAACTAAAAAAAATATATGATGTACATTACCATGTAAACTTCCAACGATAATTGGTTTCAACGAGATCTAGTAAGTAGTTTTTTTTAAAACGTCATAAATCGTAAACCGCAATTTACCTTTCATTCAATCAACTCAAATATAAAAATTAAAAAAAAAAACATTATTATGTTACTCCCTGCTACGGAACCCTTAGTGGGTGAGTCCGACTCGCCCTTGGCCGCTTTTTTTTTTGGCGTTCTTCAGTATTCCAACTCAATACGAATTCCTGAATATTTTTATTCACCAATGAAATATATATAAACGTTGATTCATTCGTTTGATTGCGATGAAATTTCTCCGACGACGAGGGCACTAACCGCCACTCGGATGAGCTTGACAGATTTGGAATAAACTGAACTGTCTTGACATCTGATTTAGGTCGTTCGAGGCGTACTGCAATTTCACTGGTGCTGATCCACTCAGAGTGAACATTTCAAGATACACTTTTTCGTTTCAATTAAAACCAGTTCGTATAAGTTCCTCAATATTTTATTTATCTAAGAATCTATATCTATACATAATAATAAAATCGGTAACGAGATGAAAACTGTATTTCAAAAAATAATTGCGATGTGCTAGGAATGCTAGGAACGATACCGATGCAAAAATTATATATATTAGATTATATAATAGAATTTGTGTCCGCACTTTTTATTTTCGATGTCCGAGCATCACTTGAAAACCACTGAACAGATTCAGGTGAAATTTTGCATGAACATTCTTCTAGGGTATGGTCATAAACTGCGCTATACATCATCACGCTATTATAAGTGGGATAGGAGCAGCAGGGTAAAAACGACCAAATCTATTATTGATCATTTCTTTATAATTACAAAGAGATCATCGCGTAATTCTGCAGTTCGATAGAACTTGGACATGGTCAACGTTCGGACAACGACACCGGACAAAACGCCGTACACAGAACCTACTATTGATACCTAAATGCACCTTCACTGATCGGGCACTGAATTTAGGGCTCTAGAATACGTACAATCATACGCATGCAATACAAATTGACATATTCACCCAACTAAATATTTACATTGAGCAGGTATATCCAACCCACAACCTTCTGACGTTATAGTTGAATTTTTACGTGTTACATAAGTCGTAATGTCATTATAATATATATATTATCTGTAAGTCTTTTTCCCAAGTGACTATAGTAAAGGGTTCTTTACAAGCTAGTGGGCGTTTAAAGAGTCCTTCAACCACAGTCACTTACGAAAAAATAAACTAAAGGCCCACTATGCCTCAATAATGACTTGCGGACCTTTTCTTCTAACTGGGTGATGTCATACGAAGAACACACCTTCGCGGGTCACTACCGCAATTGGGAGGTATACAAGTCCTCCCTCCCCCTTTTCTTCCGTGTGTAAGTCCCTTCGTATACCCCCCCGCTAGCCAGCGGGGGAAGTTATGTCGGACAAATACGAAATAATAAGGTGTCACTATGTTAAAATTAAAAAAATGCCTTTCTTCTGAGTGATATTGATGTCACACGTACAAACACATCATCGCGTAGTAATACGAATCTTTTAGACTCCTAAGATGCGAAAAAAAAAGTGATATTATTTTTAAATGTTAACACTATAGTGTTTACATTTTAATAATTTAAGTAATGCTTTTAGATTCAGTTAAGTTTAATCCAATAAGTTGAACACAGACCTTCGCTGCCTTTATCTCGAAAGAAATAGCGAATTAAATTTAAAGCTCAATTCTTTGCGTAAAATACGGTTTGGAATGTAAATAAAGTTCTCGATTATTACGTGGCTGGTGAATACTTAAACTTAAAATTCTGCAGTGACGACAGTTCCATTAGATTGGCTCGAAAGACCAAGAAAGAAAAGGTAATTTATAAAGTAATATAAATTAATTTCCTATGATGATATGCCCAAAGAGTGAATGTTGAGAGTGAGAGTGGTTACGGAGTCCACCTTACGCTCGAGAGTTCTCTGGTTCATGATCTTGCTACTACACTACCGACGTAAACACAAGCAATGTAGTTCTGCTGGAGGGGTTAATTTCGGTTACTAGTACTCTTTAAAAAAATAGAGATGCATAGGAAAAGCACTCATGGCTAGGCAAGCTTTGGTTGCTTTTATGAGACGAGGGTGAATGGGCAACCTGCTAAGGGTCGACTTAGACGTACGTGTGTCCGAGGGCGGTTTAAGGAAAATCCAGGTCATAAGTACCCTCAACCGAAGACCACATAATATGAAAACAAGTATGCCAAGATCGTAGCTCGTTAAAAGATGTTGTCTTTGCTTACCCCAGTGCTATCAAATTGTTACTTCATATCGGTCAGCGATTAACAACCTGTTTAGTTACAATTACTGGCAGGCCAGTGACAAACAAATAAAATAAAAATGAGTGTGATCTAAAAACCGCCAGGGTCGCATTGCTTAACGTCTGATTAACATACGTTTCAATGACCCGTCGGCGACGTCAATCGATTGCTGCGTTTGTACCAATTCATTCACCCCGATATATCCAAGTGGGAGCAATGGACTCGCAGTGATTTTCATTCCATTCACTCATTCTTATTTTGAAATTGTAGAGGATTTTGACAACCCTAGATGAAAAGCTAGTGAGGTTGTTTACACCTTTTTTTATTGAATTATCTCGGGTAATGATTTCATATGATTCGTTTCGAAATGTCATCTATATTGCACAATAATTTTATTTTGTTTTATAATCAACGTCCATACAGAAAATAATGAAATTATGGCTTTTAATAAAATCGTACTTTACCCCCTTAAGGGTGTTAATTCCAGAAATCTTTCTTAGTAGACATCAAAAATATCAACAAAGTCAACATAAAAAATAATCGAGTCTTCATCCCCAGAGGGTTAGGCAGAGGCCGGAATAAAATGCATCACCTAAAGTTTGTAGCTCCAGCGGTTTAATTCAGGCTCTAATGACTGATTCCTCAAATCAGTCAATAAGGGCAACTAAGTACATGACATATAAATGACCATAATACCATACCATAATTTATTGTTTTGTATTTTTTCTTTCATTACATTTAATTAAATTTTAATTATTATATTTATATGAATCAGTCTAACATGGTAATCAAATAATTGGTTTTTAATTGGAATTTAATGAAAGTTTACACAATAACAAGCTCGTTAACGATGTTATCAGTTTGTTAACTATTTACTTTTAGATTGTTGTAGCCATCAAAAATCGCTTGACCACAGATACAATTTACTTTAATTTTGATTTTGTTAAATTTAGCCCCACCGAGATAGTTCGAAAACAAAGTATATGTCTGAGTCTTTCTGATACTCTCGTGTGTGTTTCCGGAAAGCTTTAACCTCGGAATCTTCAAGACTCGAGTGAATAGGTTCCTTCTAGGCAAACGTGATCCATCGTAGACCACATCGTCACTTACGATCAGGTGAGATGGAGGTCAAACGAGGGCCTATCATTCATAAAAAAAAGCTTTGCAACCAGGACTACAGCTGTGTTGATAATGGAATCTGTAACGCATTAATATCCTCTTTATGTCTACTACTAGAACAAAAATTGTATCACGGTTCCTGGGTGAGGCAGGAATGATTTTTAGATTTGGAACGAGAAGCAAAATCTAGATAATTTTGACACCTTTCTATATACTTAGGCATAGCGCGCCTTTTTGTAAATGTCATCTTTATGATAGCAAAAAAAGGTGGCGCGTTGTTGCTGGTCATGTAGTGATGTTAAATCGATATCAATTTTTTTGTTCCGCACCGTCAGTCTGTGGGAAGTGCAATCGTAACGTGAACAATTACGAAGGTTCCTTGTTAGTAGTGTAAAAATTCACAGAATGCTTAGTTGTCCATCGTTCCCACGCTTGTTTTGTGATGTCATACATATTAGCACGACTTCTTATTGTTTACGCTGGTGACATTCAATGACAGTTCTATTGTGTTAATCACAGAGTAAATATACCATAGAGATGAAATGTATCCACACGCGTGAGTCGGCTATAAAGATACCTATCTAGTATGTAGTGAATACTTAGGACATAGTACGCGGTGCTTGAGTGGACCTTATTTTAGTTATTATAATGACGGTTTGGGCTGTAACTTTTATATGCAAGAAAACTAGACTATGAGTACAATCTTTAGGATGATGTACTCACTCGAGTTGTTAGTGTAAAGGATCTGGGCGTAACTAACATTTAGCGACCATATGTCCACTCTTGCTGAGGAGTCCTATAGACGCTTGGGATTTGTGTTGCGGAATGCCCACGACTTCCAGACCCCTCAGGTTATGCTTTTATACACCTCCCTGGTCAGGTGTAAGATGGAGGCCAGCTCGTGTATATGGAGTCCCTATGTAGCAAATCACATATTGATGCTTGAAAAGGTGCAGAAGACACTCCTACGATTTCTTTTTAAAAAATTGTACCAGTTATATCCCTTCATGTACCCCACAAGCTATATGTTGGGCGCATTGGGTTTTAACTCACTGGAGGTAAGAAGAGGCCTAGATCAGCTCACAGTTGCATGTAGGTCTCTTCGTGGATTCATGGATTGTCCCGATCTGCATAACCTGTTCTGCCGTT
Source organism: Cybosia mesomella (assembly GCA_946251805.1). Lineage (NCBI taxonomy): Eukaryota > Metazoa > Arthropoda > Insecta > Lepidoptera > Erebidae > Cybosia > Cybosia mesomella. The sequence continues at coordinate 7,922,738 of OX276398.1, read as the reverse complement.
TATATGTCCGCAACAAATATTTAGTACACCGAGAACCGTCGCCATAGATTTTTTACTCGGCCGCCCTGCCGCACAGTCGCCAGAGCTGAGTCCCCAGTGTATTAAATGCTAGATGTGCTTAACGATCTCCTATCAACTTACCCTGATTGTGATTTGTTTGCGAGTGAATGGGAGGATGTAATGCCTGTATGTCTTATATTTTCCGAGAGTAAGTATATGCAACGAAATCTCCCATACCTACAAATATGAGATACCTGCCTTATGTTATGTTAACCTAAGTTATTTAATGTAATTGGTCATATACCGTTTTATTTAACTATAAAATAAATAAATAAAAAGTAGCTTAGTGGTTAAGTCGGGTTTTACGATCGAGGTTCGAATCCTGGCACCCCCATTCCTAACACAAGAAATTTTGCTTAGCTGGAGTGTTGATGAAGTTAATTCCTTATTCAGTTGGAGTTTGAAGATGTGTGTGTGTATGATTATGAGTTATGAGATTGGCTGTTGATAGCCAAATAAGTAGGACGTGTTGTTGTTCAAGCAAGTCATGTCGTTGACTTCGTACTATTGAACTATACAAAATAAACTACAAAAAAAAACTTAGGTTGAGAGGTCAGAATAAGACAAGTAGGTACAGTATTCAAATTAGTTATGTCTGTACATTGGATATATTTATAAAATAAACTTGGGTTATGTCAAATGAACGATTCTGAACCCAAGTTTTTTTTTAAATTCTTGTCTGTTTATGTGTTTGTTGGTTTGTTCGCGATGGACGCGAAACAGTTAATGAACGGATTAACTTAACTATACACAACTAAACTTAATTAACTTAACTATTAGAAAATTCTAGGTCAGACTTAAAATCTGCCGTATGTTTGATTCCATTGGTTAAGTAGAACCAAAGATATGACCAAAAAACGAAAACCAACTTTTTACTGGTGGTAGAAATTTGATGACACAAATTTGTCACAAAATTCGGCCGGGTGGGTACCACCGTGCACGATTGCGAAAAACCCTCCATAGGTATCCAATTTCGGTTTGATTGCGTTCAGGGGTCAGCAAGTGCATAGCCGGGCAGGGGGATTGTGGTCGCAGCACTAGTGGGACCGGTGGGTGTCACGCCGTGCTGCGACGACAATCCTCTTCTGATGAGGCCGTCAAGCTGAGTGCCACCATTGTTAACATGGTACGTGTAAGTAATGGTGACCCTCTTTCCTGAGACTTTACTTTCAGCTTACCATCAGGCGAAGTGAAGTCAAATTGACGTGTCCTAAATATAAAAAAAAACCAACCTCCGCGCGGGCGGAGCCGCAGGCATCTGCTAGGTATTTTAATAGTTTTCATTTACATTGTTGCATATTTAAATTAACATGATAATATTTAAAAGAAGAGTTGAGAGAGAATTGGTAGCGTGGCAAGATGGGGACACCGTGTTTCCCAAACGCCAGGGGGCCATTTCGAAACCAGAAATGGCCCAGGGTCAGTCGGGGTGCGAGGGAAATGCCCATAAGGCACCTTACACCCCGGCCTCTGAAGACCCTAGACGGCGTGCGGTTTTAGTCGGATCAAACCCGACATAACCGCCCCGCTGGTCGCCGAGATGATTTCCGCACGAAAAAAAAAGGTACGGAACCCTGAAAATAAAGGAAAAGAAGTTTGAAATTTTCACAATCACAAAATTATAATCAAAGTAAATTTCTTTGTGTTCAAACACTTCAAACGTTTCGTGATGGGTACAATAATTTGAAACTCAATTTTACTATTGCTACTAATGCGTCACCGAAACATTGCACTACAGAAGCAATAGAATGAAAAAGAAACTGTTTTTCTTTACTTAAGTACATTTTTTAACATATTAATTGCCATCAAGCGAAATAAGGTGTATATTTGTCATTTACGAGTATTATTCACTATTGAATTATAATTGTCATCAAGAACATAAGCAAAAACATTCAAAACTGTAAAATAGAAGTGCTAAATCTGCCCACAGGCTAATTTAAGAACAGAAGTTATTTAAATCTGATACAAACAGTGCGTATTTTCTTCAAAGTTCATTAACACTAAATATTTTCTCACTGTTCATCGAAGAAGCTCAATTAATGGAGCCGAATGTATCCAATTAGGGTTGCTACCTTTTTTTAAAACCATAAAAGCACAGGGTGTTATTTTTTCGGATTTAGGCCGGTTCTATTACTGAGTGGTTCTCGAAAATCTATGTTTAATTCGAAAATCTATATATATATAATCTGAATCTCGGAAACGGCTCCAACTATCCTCATTAAATTTAGTATACATTTCGGGGGCGATAAATCGATCTAGCTAATTTTCATTTTTAGACAATGTCGAAAAAAATCATTTATGTATTGTTATTTAATAGACGACATAATACATTTGAGTGCGTGTAGTATATAAGTAGTAGTAAATAAGTTCTTTAGTGGCATTTTGCATTTTTTTGTGGCATACATTTCTTGTATGCCACTAAAGAATGCTTCTTGTATGCACATAGAAGCGCAAGCGCATAAACAGAACGTCTTTCATGGTCACAAATTTAGAATCCATAAAATGGCACTAGGTATCCAAAATTAATAATTTATACAACCTGGAGAATGGTTATTATTAGTTACTTCGTTCTCAAGAATAATGTTTATTTGCATTAAAATTAATATTAATGTACATATAAAAGAGCCTCATTGATCCCGTGACATTAACTTCCGTTACTTTTAGTGCGATGGTCCTGCGTTGGATACCCAAGTCAAGCACACTATTTATAGGGTATTTTTGTAGGAAATTCTCAGTAACAGCATAATGAAAGTCTAAAATTGTAGGTACCTCCTAGATGGCAATAAATTCGCCCCTATTACTGAGAACCAAAAATATCGTTGGCCAGATATTGTAGAGCCTGGGCCAGGGGTGACTTTGATGCACTTACTGGTCATCGAGGTCAAGGCATTTAAATATCATCTGACTGATGAATTCGAAGAAATGAGACGAAATTATTGATTAAAATTAATTATTTAATCATGTGGGTCACAATGTGGTCAGAGTTTACATTTACCGCCTGATTCGCAATGCAACAAGTAGAGCTGTGAGAAAAAGAACCAGGCAATATAACACATATTTTTCAATCGCCAAATTACACTGTAAGGTTTTACAAATCAGACAAAAGTAAGCTGCAACCAATATACCGAAATAAAAATAATGAGCTATCGAGCAACTATGGAATAATGGAGTGTGGAGCATGTACTAAAAAAAAGGAAAAAAAAGAAAAAGGCTAAATTAATGATCATTTTGTGGTCTTTTTTCTAAATTAATTCTTCTTTCGTAATTTTGATCGAAGCCATTATTGAATTCTAAACAATTAACCTTGCCCAAGACATGTGAACTCGTGTGTTCAATGATACTATGAACTATGCAAACTTTCACTTTTTTAAGTTATAACCTGACAGGAAAATAAATTACTTAAGGCCGATTTTACCAAAGAAATTAATTGCGATCGAAGTATTTCATTGGGTAAATGTGATAGGCCAGTTTAGTTTGATTTTATCGTAATTATTTTTAGGGGAAATTTAATGACATATCAACACGTACAGATTTTAAAGAGGTCAAAACAGAGCGGCCAAACAGAAAGGATAGATGAAACAAGGTTTACGAAACATATTTATGAGGTAAGTGTGAATAGAATATGCAAGCCGGTAAGGGTCTACGTGAAGGCTTACCACGAGTATTTCAGTAAGATCGACGACCTTTTAATGAAAGGCCAGGGGCCTTAACACGTGGCGGTAAGAACAATTCAGTTTCGGGCCGCTTAGCTAAGGGAGAGACATCGATGCATACATAACGCTCTATAGCTCTATATATAGCTCCATCTACCTTTTTTCGTGTTGACCTACCCGCAACCGGCGGATGTTTATGAAAACGTACTTGAAAGTTGAGGAAACAAAAGATAGAAAGTGTAGATAGTGTAGAAAATATGATGAATAATAACAACACATTGTTTGCTGCAGGTGCAGTGCAGTATCTATGATTATATTATCTACTAGTTGTTGCCCACGGTTCCACCCGCGCGGAGGTCAGTTATCGTTTTTTGCTCATATCTCCGGTTCTACTAATCGACCTTTGTGGAAATGTTTCTGACTACAACAATGTACCCACCTATATTTTAATACGTGAGTATAAGCCAGTCTCGTAGTCTACACATAGAAGTCATTAAAGGCCGTCTAATACCCAACTTAATTTGGATATTAAAAATAAAATCTGGATGTCCGAGAATCGCTTTTTTTTATCGACGTTTCCTAAAAATTAAACCGAGCTAGATCGATGTATCGCCCCCGAAACCCTGTATACTAAATTTCATGTAAATCCTTGGAGCATTATATATACATATGTATATACAAAGATAATATACATATATATATGTATATATATATATATATATATATATATACATAGATATACTCGTATTATATATTCATACATATGCACAAGAATTGCTCGTTTAAAGGTATAAGATAGATAGATACGTTATAGACAGCCTTACTATTTCTTATCTTTCATTCATTCATTCAAAATCCCTTCAAAATCTAAACACTACCTAAATATTCCAAATATTTAAATTTAAATCAATGAACGCATGCTGTCATCATGTCAACGACTCCAGAGAACCATTCATTTGGCGCGACGTTTATTTACTTTCACGAATTTACATACGAAATACAATAGGTACGTAATATTTCAGCGCTATTTCCGACGTGACCCGATATTACGTCACGTTTTGTGAATATATCTTTTACCAAAATTAGGGTTTCTGCGTCGTCGTTATGGTTCCCATACAAGCAAGTGCCACTTCCTAGCTAAAGGTAAGGTTATAATCTACGCCATCCGACGGTAAACTTCGACCTTGGTTTGTTTAAGTAAATTTATTATTATAATTCAATAAACATAAAAAAACACGGACTATTTGACCCAAACCAAATAAGCCCCAATTCGAGGGGTTTACAACAAGCTGTTGAAGAGTTCCAGAGCCGACGTCCATGATTAGATCAGAGGTTATGAAATTATTGCATTCGGATGTAATTCTGATAAAAACCAAGATTTGTTTGCAAACATAGTTACAAGGGCAACTAATAAAACGAGAAACTAGAGTAATGTTAAAAAAACCATTTCGGCTACATACATTTCCATTATTAGCCATTCCAATTCTAATAACTAATTTACACTTTAATTATCTTGGTAAACGCGCTTAAACGTATTTAACATCAACGTATTCAACATTTTGTTATTGTTACAGTCAGTTGCATAATTGTATTAATGCCATATCTATTTCGAATACACGTGTAGATAATAACTTGTCTATAGTGTACACGGAAGAGTACGAGACCCACAAAGAAACCGGTCTGACCAGTCCACAGTCAGGCAACCTTCCTTACGAACATTAAACTCAGATATAATGTATTCATGCAAAATCCACACTGGATGCGAAAGCTTGTATTTAATTACTTGAACTCATCTGTAATGTAATGTAAATTCAGCTAGACAGGAACAACTCCTGTCTAGCTGAATGAATAGACTCTAAGGAGTTATTTTGCCAATCTCTAATCTAATTCTAATCGATGTCTCTTAATTAATCGATCAGACTAATACAGTTCAATACCGGCCATACGCCCTTCCCAATAAACGGCATAGCGCCCACTCCTCCGCCTTGCGCATCTAGTCTAACCCAGCTACGTTTTTCAGGTCGTCTGTCCATCGGATGGGGGACCTCCCACCTTCCTTCGATGTATAAGTCAAAAAACTACAGAACTTCGATATCGTTAGTGGGTTGTGGAACTTGTGGAAGTTAGACAGTAGTCATGAAAAAGATCGTAGTTCGGTCGTGAAACTGAGTTGGAAAAAGACTCTGAGATGATCCCTGAATACATTAAACTCTTATATTCGGCGGTCGTGTAAAAATAGTCTTAAATTTAAAGAAAAGTATTCATGTAAACTTTCAAGCGCTTTTCTGAGAAATCACAAAGTGTAATTACGTCATTGTTCTCTTGGGAAGTGTTCTTATAATAAGCTATTTAAACAAAAACATCCAACAAGTACTAAGAATTGCCTGGCTTCATTTCACAAATATTTTTAATAAAATCCAATTTGTATGTCAAATCTACGTAATTGCCTCTTTGCTCTGCGAATTAAGTTCAATGCTTGAAAATAACATCTCAAGCGTGGGTTACGACTTGCTGTACTGTGTATAATTTCCTTTCTAACCCAACAAGATCTTCGCGGCCTTCTTTTATTTTTTACGTGTGGAAACCCCCACGGGCTTCACCCCATCGGTGCTGACGATGGGGTGGGCGCATCTGAATCGGACCGACTATAACCACACGGTGTCCTCCACAAATGTCCATGCCGGGCACCCCGGGTAAGCCCTCGAAAGGATAACCCCAGGGTTACTGGCGGACTTGGGCCGCTACCACGGCCTCGCTTCTCAGCCTTTTGGCTAAGATCAAAGTGTAGGATCTTCGCGGCCTAAGTCAACTTCACCTGCTAGTCGGTGCACCTAAACAACGGACGAGGCTCTGGCGCAGGCTTACCTCTCAGGTTGGGAGGACAGTTGGCGGTCGCTCCCGAAAAACCGACATACCAATCAAAAACAATAAGCGGACCTCGGGGTCCAAAGTGGGGACTTTGGAGGCAACAGTCATAACAAAAAGATAGTCAGTGTTGTATTAAATTTGCATTCAACAAATTTATAATAGGTTGAAGTTAGTAGTGAATTGAAGTTAGTATGAAGTAGGTAGTAAAAGTTGAGGGGTGTGTGTTGGGTAACCTCCTCGAGTGTCGCTCCGATTCCGATCCCGCTGCAGTCCGGCGGGAACGGAATCGGAGCGGCCGGTACACCCTGGGCGGCGGTCAATGGCTTCCCCTTCACCCCTTCATAGGGTTGGCATTGATCGTCGGCCAATACCCAACGTGGCGGGAACACATCGCTCTCCGTACTCCTCTGCTTTCAGAGGAGACAGGATGAGCGATGCTGTTAGTGGTGAGATGGCCCAGGGTCAGCCGGGGTGCGAGGGATATGCTCTATGGGTAACCTTACACCCCGGCGTCTGAAGACCCGAGACGGCGTGCGGTTTTAGTCGGTGCAAGCCCGACATAACAGCCCCCGCTGACCGGCGGGGGGGTATCCGAAGGGATTTCCGCACGATAAAAAAAAAAAAAAAAAGGTAGTAAAAGTTGAAGATTTTACAACTCTGTATTAAATTTTGTTTTTATTGGCCGCTTGATAAATTAATTCGATCTTCAAAAACAGTACTTCCTAAATGCTATCCATTTTGATGATAAATTTAGTATTACTTAAGAGCTGTCATTTTCCAAAAATTTGGCACAGGGATAGATTATAGTCCGGAATAATACATAGGCTAGGGTAGCGGGACCGGGATCAGAATTATACGCGTGCGGAGCCGCGGACAGTAGCTAGTCTAATTATACAAAAATAACAGTTATTGTAATACCTTAGTATCCGGTAATGTATACGAGTTCACGGCCATGGCCGTGTTTGTGGTCATTCTATCAGCTGACAACACACCAACACAACAACTTTTGATTTTATTCCGTTGTGTTAATGACGTTAATTACTTACATATGAAGCGATGTCCGAAGTTCATGTATTATTTACACTCGTAATAGATAAGGTATTGTTTTTTACAGAAAGAGAAAGAGATATTGATAACCCCGTATTACATGTAAACAAATTATTTAATAATCTTTTGTTTTTTGTTATAGGTAATTATTCTACATACTTAATTATATTATTGAAGGAACAAGAAAACCTTGGTAAGCAAAAACACCATTCGCTCTGTTGACTTTTGTATGTACTATTTTTTTTAAATTATGTTTGTATTGTCTGTGGTCTGTAGGATTCGGGGTCAAGCAAGCAGCCTTTCCTCTTAAGTCGGCTAACAAGTTAAACAATTAATTATTGAATATTTATACTGTTGATTGATGACAGGTATTGAAATATAAAAAATATATAGTGAAAAAGTACAACTGATGCATTATTACAATTAATTGTTGTGTTTAAATGTTTAGTTAAAATGACTGTATCGAACTTAAAACTGTAATCATCGTTTTTTAGTTATCCGTACCCATAAAAAAGGTAAATACGGGACCCTATTGCTAAGACTCCGCTGTCCGTCCGTTATAAGGCTGTATCTCATGAATGATAGCTAGACAGTTGAAATTTTCACAGACTATGTATTTCTGTTGCCGCTATAACAACAAATACATATATAAAACAGAATAAAAATAAATATTTAAGGCGGGCTCCCATACAAGAAACGTAATGTTTTTAGCCGTTTTTTTGCTAGATATTAATAATGGCAACAGGTAGGACGCTTGAAATATTCATAGAATATTGTATACTCACTTCAAAAATAAATAATTAAAATAGATTGAGGGGGCCTCCTATTGTATAGATTACAGTATAACCTAGAACCCTCTAGGTGCGCGAGTCCGACTCCCACTTGGCCGGTTTTTTATTAACTTTTTTCGAAAATTGTTTACGTGTCTAGTTTGTTACATTAGATTATGTCAGAAAACGATTCATTACCTTTTGCAGTTGACAACTATAAGTAACAATGCATAAATTAAGTTAAAAATGTCGAAAATAAAATTTGTACAATAATACTTTTGGATAGTGAACTAATTCAAAAATGACGGATGATTTTACTGAACGGCAGACGAACAGGAGAGGCGTGCAGAAATCTTTCATATAATAGAATAAAATTAAATGTAGAAACAAAAAAATTACTACTTACACGAGTTACATGGATTTTCTTTTGTTTTTTAACGCGTGGAAACCGCCACGGGCTTCACCCCATCGGTGCCAACGAAGAGATGGGCGTGTTCGGACCGCCTAAAACCACACGGTGTCCTCCCCAAGTGTCCATTGTCGGGCACCCAGGGTAAGCCCTCGAAAGAATATGATTAATCGATTTCTCAGTGATCTGATCTATTTCTGATTTTACGAGTATATGAAGAGGAATTAAATTAATTAAAGCTAGGCAAGTCGACTGTTAAATCGACAGGCAAGTTACTATATGCATCGTTGGCTGTTTGCGTTATCTGTCCTACTTCTCGAACGTTCTACATTTCACACGTGGTTTGTTTGATAACAGTGCTAATCATCACTGTATATATACAAACCATACTCTTGATAAAATAGTTTGTCAACAAGTCTGTATGGTTTCATAACAACATTGTAATTGGGGACGGAACCCACCCACCACACACTCTCAGTTTGTCGGGAACTGATAGTTCCTACGATATCAACTTCTAAAATCTGGTGGATTGCAGGTTCATCCTTATGGTGGGTGCTAAGAAGCGTTACGGTGTAACGTTCGCAGCGAAAATGTTTTATGCTAAAATCTGTCTGCCTATACATGAGGCGTTTCTCATATGTTTTGCCGTGCTGACTGTACAAATGCTCGCTTTTTGCATATATTATCATCTTACATTACTACCCGTAACGCTGGACAGTACCCACACGCCAGTACGTCAAGCCTTAAGAATATTGTTGTAGACAGGAATGGAAACCGAACCCCTCAAAGGATCTTCAGGACCAAAATCAAAATAAAATATCTTATTCATTTACGTTATAAACTAACACTTATGAACGTCAAGACATTTACAGAAAATGAGCCAGCAATGTGTATGGTTCACTTCATTGGTTTTTACTAGTCTGCTGTTTTTTAAAGCTTTGCGTGACTCATGAAATCTACATAGGCCTATGGTCAAATCGTGACAAAGATTCAAATGGTTATATTTAGATGGGATCTTTACTGAATACAAAAACGGTTTAAATATAGGTAGCTATACAACACCTACTATGCGATATTTTATACCGAGAATAGTATTTGAAATATGATGTTAAAATATGCGCATAATTCACCGGTCTTGGTTACTACGCGCTGGATTTGCTCTGCAGTAGTCTTTCGTGCTCATAAATTTGAATCAGTAAATTTTTAATAAAAATAAATAGAACTGACTTCAAAAACCTAACTCAAAAACAAAACCAGAAACAAACCAGAAACAAAAACAGAAGAAAAATAACTGAATTACATATTGAATTCAAAAGTCAAAAAACGCGTAAGACTTTTCTGTTGAAGTCGGTGCTAAGCCCGAAACAACATAAAAATTCAAAAGTCTAACGCGTATTTATGTCTTTTGAATTCAATCTGTAATCCAGTTATTTTTCATTTTACAGTGCTTGTGTTTAGTGGTTATTGATTTGGTTTTGGAAGTCGGTTTTATTTTAACGATTTTTTGCAAGGTAGCTACTTTAAGACGTTGAGAAGTTCCCTTCGTCTTCATCATCAGCCCCCTAATGACAATCACAACCCATCTAGGTGTAAAGTTGTCATCAACAAAAATTAATGAAGCCCAAACACCAGCTATTTGCTGTTAATCCTTAAAGAGTACCCTTGATTGTCTTTCGGCTCCATCATCAGATCGACTCCAGACCTTCATTAAATAGTAGACTTAATGAAAAAAATTAACAAAACGCACTAGTCGCCACTACGATTTTCGAAGGTTCCCCTTGATTTAATATATTTTGTGGAAGATCGGATTCTGATGTGGCTTCTTCTTGATATTGTCGGAATTTTACGCGAATATCAACATTTAAATAAAACTATTTTTAACGGATTCTATCGTGATTTATTTGATGTTAATTTGTTATTTACACCAAGGGGCGTTTCGCGACGTTTCGGTTGATTTTCAGCAGCCATGGTCGCGGGGAGACTGAAGATGGTAGAATGTCTTATAGTTCGAAGTATAAGTTATCTTGAAGATGGTAGAATGTCTTATAGTTCGAAGTATAAGTTATCTTGAAGATGGTAGAATGTCTTATAGTTCGAAGTATAAGTTATCTCAAAGTTCCCGAACTATGTTGAATTGTTGTTATTATACTACTATTCAAGCAGAATGAGCTCACAGTCACCGTTCCAACCATCTTCTCTATTAAAATTAGGATGTATTCGATACTACTACGTCACTGCCGATCGTGCTTCGGCAAGTGAAGTTCTCGCCCTGGTATAAACGTCCCAATGACAACCGGTGGACCGCGGCCCGCCAGGTTTGATCACCTTGCTTGCTCGGAGGATCCCTTTCTGTTGGAGGAGCATCACATCTCGTTCCTCCGCATATCGAACCTGAATTTTCCAAAAGCTCACTCTAGTCCAGATAAACAGAACGTTTTGCACCAAGTACATGTCTGGATCGATAGTAAAAGCCTGCATCTCATCTAAAACTAATATCATCGAGTGCAACGAACTTCAGAATCAGGTCAACGCCCAAATCGATAATAACTTTTCATCTCGCTACCACAATAATAAAAAGTCAACATTTTTAAAACGTTTGAAATTCGAACTCATCGTAAAACTTCGATTTTCGTACATTGGAGGTCATGCCACCTCCTTAGAGGGCTTTGAGATTAATAATAAATGGACCACCCACATACGTCAGCTGACTAATAAAAGAAATATAATATAATTCATCGGTGCTCGAGTCAGGCAGTGATGTTATTTCAATGAATACAACTAGCTATTGATAAGGATTTATCAATTCATTATCTTTATTAACGGCTTAAAGAAAGTGATTTGTATATTCATCAGTTCAATCTTAATTTAGTATATAATTTATCAGTTTCTTTGAAATCATACTTTATAACACAAAAAAGGATGGAATTTCCAAAGATTAATGCTTATACCTAAAAGGCATCAACTGCCTTGAGTTTTAATTTTTTATCCCCATGTGTTAAGGCTCTGCATTACTGCATCAGTCAGTGGGTTAGTCGGGACAAGTAATTATAATACGGTATTATATATATTTGTTGTCATGTGGCAATCCTCCCGATACAACCCTCCACCGGCCAGCGGGGGTAGTTATGTTGGTATTCGAACCGACTAAAACCGCACACCGAAGACACCCTAGAAAACCTTTTCCGCATAATATTGTGAAGTAGATACTGTTCAGCTAAGTTACATTACATGCACTCTGCGAAGGTTTAGACAGAGGTGTATTACGCCCACATTTTGTCGGCTACATTTATTGTATCAGTTACACCCATTATATTGCCATCTTCAGGGCACAATCCAAATACCAAATGACACTACATCTCGAAAGCATCCTTACTTATGCCACAGGACCAGCGACGTTGGTTACAATGGTTGTCTACCACTTTGTAATACTTTACGAGAACAACCTTTAGAACACCTAGGTTCTTGTGTCATTAAAAGTTTCATTGTTGGTTGAATATATTCACGCCTACGTGTAGTACGCGGTTAGTCTGTACCCAGGGCACTCGCAATTGAAGCTCTCGACCCGCTCCTAATGAGACTAACTAAAAATATATTCACCCTTATGACTAACAGACGTCGAAAAACATTGCACAGTGAAAGCGAAGGTTAACTTGCCTTTTTGTCATGTTTTCTAAAAGGCCCAATTAACGCATGCCTTTGCCTACGGCCTTTGCATGAAAAAAGAATAGAGATTGACAAGGAGAAGAAAAAACATGACGGCTACGTGTGATTACCTAAAGAATAGTAAAAGACCGGTAAACAGTATGTCCCTTCTTAGTTTATCGTTTTTAATCAGTCTCCTAACCGTTACAAAGTAATGTTAGGTGACTAGTAAACTTTTATTTTACAATCAGATAGTTAAAAATGAGACCGCTCCACTTGTGCTTAGCTGTTATATAAACCGTCTGTGGTACCCTCTCGACCGGTGCCATGTAAGTTACCAACACAACAAATGGTACATTATTTGACAATAAAGAAGTATGACGTATGCCTCCGTTTAACGTTTACTTAATAAAAATAAATCGATTTGATTAGATACAACTAACAAAAAGTTATGCATACATGCGATAAAATTGCATAACGTCTGAAATTCATTTCCATTTAGCATTTTTTATCTTATCGATATCACGAGAGAGCCTCCTGATATATATCGGAGGTGATAGTGTTATCGTTTATGAATGTAAGTGCAAATAAACTAAAAAAAGAGATTAACAAATTGGGCTATCACACAACTGACCTGGTTCTGGAAATTGGTTTTCCACTAGTATCTTGATAATTTTGGTATTTAGTGCAAAAAAAATGTTAACGGCGATGGTTCAAATGGGTTCAAATCAAATACGCTTATCGCCGAAACAGCGAAATTTTGGAAATATGTTCTATTGGTTCCGCGCAAATGACCTGCCGTTGCGCTGTTATTGAAACCCATAAAAAATTCAATAGTCTCACTGCCGGGAACGCGAAATGAAGCAGGAAAAGTAGGAAGGCGGACCCCGGGCTTTGAAGTGGAAACTTTACAAGTATTTGGGAGGGATGACGATGATAGAAGTAGCAGGATAACATCTGACCGGATCCACTAGTACTGAATAATATTAATATTCAGTCTTTGTTTCACATAAGCTAACCTTGATCAATGTTGTGCACATGAATATATAATATATAACCCTACATTTTCACTTCACAGCAGCTCAGGGTGAAAGCGTAATTAGGTACTTCATTCATTTAAGTTCTATTTATGAGGTTTACATTTTAAAACAGGGCTCAGCTGTATAAGTCTCTTAATAATTGTTCACTAAGATTTTATTTACGATATAAACCGAAATATCGTTTATCTAAAATTGAATTCCGGCATTCTAAAACTGGATCCAAAGAGCAGTGGAATTATGGTATTAAAGTATTGCGGGATTTTGATGTCAAATCAATTCCGTCAAAGCTTTGGCAATTCCATTTTTACTGAATATACGCCGTTTTGTTTACACGTTTTGAAATTGAATTAATTTTACTCAATTATGAGTTCAGAAATTTTCCAGACAAGCTTACAAAGTTTCTTGTTGTAGTCGGCAATTGATATTTGTGGCTGTATTATACGAAGTTGGTGATACTATTAATATTAATGTAATAAAGGTCCCAAAGTAGGGTACGCGTACCACTGGTGGATGGTAGTTGCGAGAAATTGAAGTAATGACGGCAATCTTTAATTGTTTTTTCGGTAGCAAGATAGAAAATATCCAGAGCTTCCACGTAAAATTATGAAATACTTTTTCCTATGCGAATTATGCGAATGAGCAAAAGTCTTTCAGAAATCAGCTCTATTTGCAATAAAAATAAATAAGTACACAATAAATAATAAAATTACATATGTATGCTCTTTTGTATGTTTAATTTTTTTCATAAAATGTCTCTATAGTCAGCTCGTAAGGGACTACGGCCTTGTTATTATAGGGACTCATGGAGGTAGACATGTCTTGAGAGATCCTGTACTAGACTGTTAGCATATACGAGCAAGTGTTTAATTCACGCAAATTACTCCATTCTAGAGTCTAAATTCTGAGCCAATAATAATTATTGGTTTACTTACATGCAGATTGCCTTATTTGCACAGCAAACCCGCTATACTAAAGAATACTAATTAATTCATTAGTTGATTCACTATAATTACTGTTAGACAGGCTTACTATATTCTACCATAAAATATTATTTATTTTCTTATGTTTCTACACCACCACAGGCTTACAGCCAATCAATCACTCGGGTAACGAATTTAGCTTTTGTAATCGTCATCCAAAATAAATTTTATCATGTTTTTTAACTGATTATCTTATAAATCTACTACTGTCTAATCTTCTGAACGAAGCGGTGATCTGTGACGTAATGAATTAACTTATAAGCTGAACTTATAAACGGGTTATATTTAGTACACATTTTACCAGAAAATGGTTCGTTTTATATTGATACCAACTCTGTTGCGCATCTCACTAAACAAAAGTATGTCTAAAATGTTTTAACTTGAAAACTTCATTCTATTTGGCATCGGATTCAATGTAGACAACCAATTTTTAATCTAGTTTAGAAAGTTTTGTTACAGCAGAATAGGCACCAATCGGTTACCCGAGGGGGCCATCTCGAAACCGGAGATGGCCCAGGGTCAGTCGGGGTGCGAGGGATATGCTCTATGGACAACCTTACACCCCGGCGTTTTAAGACCCGAGACGGCTTGCTGTTTTAGTCGGTTCAAGCCCGACATAACTGCCCCCGCTGGCCGCCGGCGGGGGGTATAAAAAGGCACCAATCGGTTCAAGCTCGGCATAACCGCCTCAGCTAGCCGGGATTTCCGCACGAACAAAAAAAGCCCCATTCAGTGCTCACCAAATTAAATTAAAATAAAATCCAAAAATTATATTCTAATAAAAAAATAATTTATAATTTGTCCTAAACTATGTGATGTAAAATCCGTTACTTAAAAAAAAAACTATATTTTAATTTGTAAATTGGGTTCCGTTTCTCACTGTGCCATTTATTTGAAATCGAGGTCGGCAAAAGTCTTAACCCTCATTCACGGTTGATTAGCAGCAAATTGAGTGAAAGATGACTTTAATGATCTTGGAGTTCCTAAGCCTTTTATGTCTGAAGCTGCCATATGGCTGACGACTACTTCACGGGAAGTACTTATTTTCATATAAAAGATAAACCTACGTATTGTATGTCTGGCTGACAGCTGTTTATATATTTTTACATAGCTTATAATATGTATTTTTTTTGCTTGCTTGTCTATCTATACTAATATCACAGTGGAACGCTTAACTATGCTAATATTATAAAGCTGAAGAGTTTGTATGTTTGTTTGGTTGGTTGAACGTGCTAATCTCAGGAACTACTGGTTCGAATTGAATAATCCTTTTTGTGTTGGATAGCCTCATTCATCGGGGAAGGTTATAGGCTATATATCATCACGCTTCTACCTGGGAGAGCGGAGCAGTAACCATAAATTGTGCGTTGATAATAAATGTGTTGTTAATAATAAACTAAAAACTTAGACATTTATGGGACAAATGGGTGCAACGGGGGCGAAGTATGCTACGGGCGAAGCCGTGGGGCACCGGTAGTTGACATATAAAAGCAAAACACCTTATTGCTGTCCCATATGGGCAAAAAAAAACTGTAAAGAGACCAATTAAGGAAATCGACGAGTTACGAAAACTGACGGGTTTACGTAACTGACGAGTTACGTCTTCTTTCATCCGACCGTCAATCCCGATTGCATCCAAAGGGTGCAAGGTGCAAGGCTTTGGAAGAAGAAGAAGGAGAAGCAGTACGAACCCCAGTTGCCTCTGCATCTTCTTCTCTTAACTTGGTTAGTTTCTGGCTTTAATGGCAACGGGGCTCAAGTCATGAAGATTTCAGTGGGGCCTCAAACAGTGAACCCGTACAGTCTCAATATCAACATATAGTTTATGAGATTATTTCCGATAATATAAATAGCATTAATTGCGCAAAGGAGTTACGAGTACAGTCCCTGTGCGTGAGTGTTGATGGGTGAAACCGTATGATTGGAAAATTAAGTTAAATTGGCTGTCTGCTATAAATACCTAATGAACTATTCACGCTGAACTATGACTTTCATAAAATATGTATAGTTGGTAATAACAGTTCTGTGCGACAAAGTTAATGATAGTACAGGAAGCTCGTGAAGTGGGTAAGGAGAATGCTATACCCTGCTGACTATATCTTGGATAGATAAATTGTTCTTTCAGTAGACACAAGTTGGTTTTGGCAATGAGGTTGCGTTCCGAACACATTCCATCTAGAAACTTCACCTTCCTCATAGGCATATCAACTTCGCCAAACTGCGAAATATGTGGAGTGGTAGAAGATGTACAACATTCTGATGGAATGTGTGCGGAACCAACAACTGAGAGTGGTTCTACTGAGAAGCAATATAACGGTTATTGGAAGATGCAACAGTATCCTGGCAAGTCCTATGTCAGATACAGCACAGGACTGTTATTAAGATATGTTTAGTTTTATAATATACTGACTATGATGGAGCGACATACTCATATTGTGGCTAAGCTCTTTAAATAAAGATTAAAAATAAAATAAAAGCAAAGGAGGGAAGTAGTGGACTACCCTTAAACCTCGCAACTAGTGTCCAACGATCTCATATTGTCAACAACCACGATTCACGACGCACTACCCAAAAACGTGATTGATTAACATTTTTTTTAACAGACCAGAGAGATTTAGAACTCTTCCGGCCAGCCGAGCCCGCAACTTGCTCGCCGCGCGTCACAGGCGACTCAGGCGCCGGAGGTCGCTTAACGACCTCCGTCCTCCATGAGCGCAAGCCTGGGGGTGGCAGGTGAGGCCGCCTGTCACCCCAGCAGAAGCAGGCCGGGACGGTGGGGCGACTAGCGCCCCTCCCCCAAACCGGGGCAAGACGGGGACACCGTGGTTTCCAAACCCGAGGGGGCCATCTCGAAACCGGAGATGGCCCAGGGTCAGTCGGGGTGCGAGGGATATGCTCTATTGGCAACCTTACACCCCGGCGTCTGTAGACCCGAGACGGCGTGCGGTTTTAGTCGGTTCAAGCCCGACATAACCGCCCCCGCTGGTCGGCGGGGGGGTATCCGAAGGGATTTCCGCACGAAAAAAAAAAGGTACAGTCACCTACAAAAGCTCTTGAACAAAACATGTAATATATAAACTTTGTTCTCTGGGGATTATAAAACTGCTCATACATGAATCGTCGGCACATGTATTCCAATGTAAAAATAGTTTGTAAATATTTTAGTGTTAATCAACTTCTGTCGTTGACTGTACTAGTAACAGAAATTATTAGTATTCCCATTAAGCTAAATTGCTTGGAGGGATTAGGAATAGGGAATTAGGAAGAGAAGTAACCTACAGTACACCAAGTCAACTAGCCCTATACACGTAAACTATACTTGAGATCGATAATCCGACAGAAGCCGTATCAGAAATATTAGTAACGCGTGATGCCCACGACTCCTCCCCGGCGCGGAGGTCGGTTACCGTTTTTTGGTCATATCTCGACTTCTTCTTCACCAATTGCAGTCAACCATACGGCAGATTTTAATTCTGACCCAGACCTTTCATCAAAATCCTTGCATCAAAATACGTTCAATAGTTTTTGCGTCCATCGCGGACACAGTCAAGAATTCCAAAAAATATATTTCTGTGCTCAGAATCGCTCATTTAACAACATAAAGTTTTTTTTTTGTCTCAAAAATCTTCAATATACAAAGACATCTAATTTACAATTTAATAATACTACAGATAGATTGTCGTACAGAAACTCAGAAACAAGTTCATTAGTGTCTAAAGTATTACCTAACCCAACTGCTTTAGCTATAAAATGTTAGGTATATAAATAAGTACCTAACATAAAATTACTGATTAATCGAGCTTGCGACTCCATTGCTATTAAGCCAGAGGTTTAATGTAAACATTAACATGGTGTGTTAAGTCCTGCTGAAGCACCTTAATATTTACCTTAAGAAGGGAGTTAATTAATGTGCATATCTATCTATCTTAAATGAGTACAGTCCGTACCCAATAACAGCATATATTTATTCTCCCAAAGGTCAATACTGAACAAATACATGTCACATTTGAATTTAATCGCCTCTTAGTCTGTGTATATTTTTTATATTACAGTAATAACAATAACGCTTCGTGAATTGACACTTTTATGAAATCTGAACATCTAGTGGGAACGAGGTTTTAGCGGTAAGGAGCAGGCCAGCTAAACTCTCCACTTTGAGCGCATCAAATAAATCCTTAACCACTGTAAGAATCACGAACAAAACTTCTACAGACGCAATGTATCTGTGGCACTTATTTGTTATTCTGTGCGTTACTTAACTGATGACAAGGCAGCATGGTGACAGCACCTTAGCATGTTCAGAAAGGGACAAAGAAAAAAAAAATTCTGTGCGTTCTTCATGTCTGTCACTGTCAAAATCAACACTAGAATATATTTCGATGACAATTCCTTTAAAACAAATCGTAATTTCATCTGGCAAGCGAAAAAAAATGCATAAGTATATAAATCTTATAGCATAACCCAGTGTTATAACAAGAGAGATGGAACCGTTATAATAATATTAATATTCACGATAAAACCTTCGTGTTTTCTTTTATTTTAATAACTATTTTACTGTACGCCTTTGTTAGTGGGTTCAGTTTGTGCCATCTTGCCATTTTGTTATTTTTTTTTTATGCGGTGAGACGCTTTGTATGTTTTTGTTTCAAATATTGTAGAATACTTATTCACTTGCCTTCTCAGACCATAAATACCCTAATTACGAGTATGTATGTGGTAATTTAAATAGTCAAATGGGGATATTCTACATTCAGTTGTTGATAATTTTGTACATTGTTATTATAAGTTGGTCTGTACATTTGGTAAGTGACGTACTGCTTGTTCAGTGTTACAAAGTCCATGGGCGTGCCTTAATGCTTTAGTCGGTTCAAGCCCGGTTGCCATTTTGTGCTCTTGTCTACATAGCTCCTAGGCTATCTAGACAAAGGCTAAGTACACAATAAATTAAATCTTCTAATCTAATCTAGCGGCGATAGCCCAGTGGCGTACGTAACGGACTGCTAAGACGAGGTCTCGAGTTCGACCCAGTCGCCCCGGGCACACACCTCTGACTTTTCGTAGTTATGTGTGCATTAATAAATGTTAATTATCACTCGCTTAATAATGTGCCCGGTAGATGGCAATAAGCTCGCCCCCTATTACATTGGTACCTTAACATAACTGGCGAATCGTGGGCGTGTAATACACCTCTGCCTACCCCTTCGGGGATACAGGCCTGAAGCTATGTGTTAAATCTTTTTAATTTCTTGACTACGTCAGATCTGAGATAGAAATAAATCATTTGTGCGGGTTGGTAATAAATATGATTCAACTCGGCCGCCAATAATAATCACATGTTATAAGAAAATGACGTCTGCCATGCCGTTGATCATAAGGCATTGTATTTTTTTTATACGTACTATTATGGAATAAAGTTAATATATTTCTTGTAGAATTTTTAATAAAAACGAACTTTACGCTATTATGCTAAATGCCTTCACCTGACAATCCTGCTTACTAGATTATACTCCTATATTGACGGTTCCTACAGACACAATTTCATCCACTCACACATTTTTTATATTTTTTTATCACCACACAACACAACATTAACGATGTCCCTATTCTGTGGTAATCTAATATGTGCCCCTATTCTGATGTTAACTGACAATAGGAGGGGATTTATGCACGGTGAAATTCAATCCGGTGTTGCCCGCTTCAAGTAAATGTTCTACAATCGCAGATTTGCTCCGATTGATCGTTTGTGCCATCATGCCATTATTATTTTTTATATGCCCCTTATGTGTAGAGACGCTTCGTACGTTTTTATTGATAATGAACATATTCCTTGTGTAACGGCGTTAATTGTTGTTTTTTTTATATCTAATTGCATGAAGAATCACGCACAAGGGCTATAATAAGTATTGATTTAAGATTAAAAGCCGCCATTTTGAAATTATACGTTTTCTAATAACATTGTCTGGCTGGAATTTAATGAAATTGGTGGAAGCGTTCATGCACGTCCTTGACTTTTGTTTTCGTAATCACAATATTACTGAGACTATTAATATTAAAATGTTAATGAATTTCATTATAAGAAATAAAGGTCTGATCACACTTAACAGCACTCAGTGTATCACTTCGGATGTCTTGTATACTAATAATCTTATCACTACTGAACTAACGAACATTAGTAGTTGGTTCACGTCGGAAGTTCACTATGGTGTTTGAATGAGCGATCAATCCCTCATCACAAGTGTCGACCTTAACTATATGCTGCCCATTTTAATCTGTATTATTTTTAAAACGCATTTCTTAAAACTTAACAAAAAGTGCAGAGTAAATTTTTTTTAAGCTGTGATAAATTGTTTGAAGGTCGAATTCCACAAGTTGAAAATTCTATTTTTAAATTTTATATGAAACGACAGATTTGCAGTATTCTCGTAGGCATAAATCTAAATATTATTGTATACTTCAATAGTAGTCCGTGTAAGCAGTTCTTGTTATTTGTAAACCAGTTTAAAAAATACAGGTCATGATCATCATCACAGCGTCAGTCTCGGTTGCTACAAAGCTCGTACTTTGTAGCCCGGGGTCCGCTCTTCTACTCTTTCTCTTGATTTGGGTCTTGTACGTTGGAACCTCCCAACGAGAAGAAAGCCCGCGCCAGAGCTAGGCCGTTAATACCTACAGACAAACCCTTGGCCCTTTACACCGAAGTATACAAAATACAGATAATATAAATAAAAAATAAAACAAGAGTAAATTCTGTTATTGCCGAATGTATTTTAGCTGTGACGTTTGATATCTGTTTACTGTACAAACTACGCAGGTATACTAATATAACACCTTTTATTTACTAACTACTAAATATTTTCTCGCCATCTTTATTCGAATTATTTGCATTTCGGATATTTTGGTGTTCAATAATGAATATATTATTTCTGTACTTTACATGCTAGCAACCCTCACCCAGTTTCGTCTACCAGACATCGGTGTCTGTATAATTTTGAATTATTGTAACCTACTTCTCCATTTGAAAATGGAAAATGGTTTTATAGTTAGTGAATTAATTTTGCACGATGCAAACTTTAGAAACGCATGCCAAAAAATAATGTAGGTAAGCTAAGTAATAGTATCAGGCTTCCTGTTTATGTGACTTTATTAATTCCACCATTACTAACGGTGATCTTGGTTTGAACACCGCACCCTTGCGTATTCTCAAATTTATTCTAAACTAAATATGTGTTCTATTATTCTAACAAGCGTTTTTATAGATTTAAACAAAGAAAACACTCCAATTTAATTTAAAAATAGGTAATCAATCACAGTCAACACAAGTATCAACTGTGTTCGGCCAATTCGTTGCAAAAGTTATAGTTGTCGACAGAGGTGATTCTTCCAATTGTATGAGTAACTCGCAGCACATTCGTATCTCTATCAATTTATTTTGCTAATGACCTCATTATTGCCATACCCAGTGTCTCTGCTTCTTTTTCGTATTCATCAGCACAACTAGAGTAATAAAATTATACACCTACCTACTGTTTGCAGTGATAGAAATGTTGTAGGAAAAGTTGAAGTGAGTTTACACAGTTGATATAGACTAAGCCAACATAAACATAATGACAGTGAACTCTATTTGTCATTTACCATTATGACTAGGAGACAAACGTAGTTTAACTTCGTCGAATCTATAGCTTAATATAGAACCTCGTGGTGATATCTTGGATATTTTCCACAAAATGCGATGTATGTAAGCCTTAATGCGAACCATCGTCATGAGCCTAATAATCAACGTAGAAACTCAGTTATTGCCACGGAAGTTGTTTCTGTATGTCGACTTTGCAACCGTTCCTATACGTTTTACAAAGGAAATATTTACTTTAACGTCCTGCATTACAAAGTGATCTCTATTACTTTAAGAACTAGACTGTAAATTTATTGGAAATAAATCACACAAGCCGGTTTCGCTTCGGTCATATTATGTAAATGGCATACACAGCTGTGAGGCAGCGTGCTCTACTCTGTAAAAGTGTTTATTGGCAGTTCCAGCTGATTATGTACTGTATTAGTAAATATATACGGATCATAATAGGGTGGAGTGCGGTAAATGCGCAGCCAACGTTATCTGGTTGCATAAGAGCGAGGATATTGTCTTTATCAGTTGTTGTTCAGTTGTGTTTATTTGACGCAATTGCGCTCTGAACCCAGTCCGATAGGTCGTGCACGATTACATTCTTTGTGAACGAAAAAAAATACGTGTAATTAAGCGGAAGAAAATTAAAATAACCTAAATAGATAGTGTTTGGAACAACGGCAACGTGCAACGCAACGTTGTTACCTATGTGCACGCCTAGCAAAATGTGTGTGTCCCTACATTCCAATTTTCTAAGATTCAAAAATGAGTATTCGAATTTCAAATATTCCTGTGAGCATTTTTTCACACGCACACGGGTAATCGAAGTTCAATAATGATCGTTCGAATTTTAAATATTTCTGTGACAATTTTTCACACGTACACGTAGAGGGATAGAATGCCTATGCCTATACGACATATTAATAATCAAAGGTATTTTCACAGCGTTATGAGAAAATCAACTGAACTAGAATAAAAGGCAGCCCTGACGTAGTGGAGAGTCACGCGATTACGTTCAAGAAATCTTACCATGGTCAGGTTATAGATCTTCTAATGGATATCTAATTCTCAATTGAAGTCTCGTAAAGTGTTTAGCGCTATCAAATTCAGTTCTCACAGTATTTTTTTCGATATAGGAAGTCCGTAGCCACAAACATCCTGACAAACTGGTCTAACTTTAAAATTACTTTATCTGTCTCTATCTGCTCAATTTACCAGTATTTTTCACTTGCAAAGCAAGTGATAAAAGTGTATTTGAAAATTTTGTAACATATTGCAAGTTAAATTTAAGTAATTGGCTATTTTTATCATTACGCACCACTCCCTTTCCGCCTCGAATTTACTGTGAGTACTATGACACAATTTTTATTCTAAACTGTTTGTCTAGTAGGTACACATAGAAGTTCCCAGCAGAAACAGGCCGGGACGACGGGGTGACTAGCGCCCCTCCCCTAAACCGGAGCAAGCCGGGGACACCGTGGTTCCCAAACCAGAGGGGGCCATCTCGAAACCGGAGATGGCCCAGGGTCAGTCGGGGTGCGAGGGATATGCTTTATGGGCAACCTTACACCCCGGTGTCTGAAGACTCGAGACGGCGTGCGGTTTCAGTCGGTTCAAGCCCGACATAACCGCCCCCGCTTGCCGGCGGGGGGTATCTGAGGGGATTTTCGCACGAAAAAATAAATAAGGTACACATAGAAGTTCTTGTTTATGAAACTCAAAGTATTCATTGCCGAATTAATTTTTAACGCAAATTTACTATAGTTTGCATTACATTTTCCTGAAGCGTAAATCGAACAATATTCAGGTAAACATCATGGGTTCATTTCTGGAATTATTAATAGAATATAGGACGTTCGCGATGTGTTCATGAATAAGGCACTGCACAATGTATCACTCTAGCCACTATTGTACTGCTATAACCGTGTTGTTCTCGCCATGACAATTAATATTCCTAACTTCTCTTCTACTATTCTCTTCACTGTTTCGTATAATGCTATGACGATTTTATAATATTGACATGATCTGGGACCATCGGGCATATAACCGGTTATATGCTCGATGTCTGGGACATACTTCACAGCGTAATCGGGACCTAAACTAACAACAGCTTATGAGGTTCTAGAACAATGTTAAATTACTTTAATTCATCTTTTTCGGAAATACATACATATATGAAAATACCAAGACTGAATGCAAATCTACATATACAAAGTACATGCATAAAAATTGAATTTTTTGAGCGATTAATACGATTTGAATTCGCGGGCAAAAAGTAGTGGTTGCATTGTGTTTGGCCGTTTCTTCATTCCAGTGCCATGCATTAATAGTAGTTTATGCAACTGTCATATAAGAAGGGGTATTAAAACACGAGAGTCTGTTTATCATGAGGCGAAGCCGAATGCGATAATAGGTTGACTCGAGTGTTTTAATACCTAAGTTATATGCAGTTTCATACACTACTTTATCTTCACTCATAGGAAAAATTGAAATTAAACAAAGTAGGTAGGTTACAAGGGGGGGTGTGTGTTGGGTAACCTCCTCGAGTGTCGCTCCGATTCCGATCCCGCTGCAGTCCGGGGGGAACGGAATCGGAGCGGCCGGTACACCCTGGGCGGCGGTCAATGGCTTCCCCTTCACCCCTTCATAGGGTTGGCATTGATCGTCGGCCAATACCCAACGTGGCGGGAACACATCGCTCTCCGTACTCCTCTGCTTTCAGAGGAGACAGGATGAGCGATGCTGTTAGTGGTGAGATGGCCCAGGGTCAGCCGGGGTGCGAGGGATATGCTCTATGGGTAACCTTACACCCCGGCGTCTGAAGACCCGAGACGGCGTGCGGTTTTAGTCGGTGCAAGCCCGACATAACCGCCCCCGCTGGCCGGCGGGGGGGTATCCGAAGGGATTTCCGCACGATAAAAAAAAAAAAAAAAAAAGGTAGGTTACAAGGGCGCCATTTTTTTCACAGTTCGAACTGCGCATGCGTGTGCCTTTTCTTCCACATTCAGCCTAAAACCTTAGACTAGTTTAATGAATAAAAAAGATACATACTATAATAAGTTTTATTTTTAATTTTATGTATATGCGTTTATAAAGTGCGTATGTATATAATCGTCTTTGAATTCGTAATTCGAATTTTTCGATTTGAGTGTAGATAAAAATTATTATTGGATTCCTGGTTCAAATATATAAAGTAATAAACGTTTTCTTGTGAGTTTTCAGAGGCCCTTAGCTAGATGTCGTACCAAATAATCCTACACAATTGAACACTAAAAAATAAATAAATGTTCTACTACATTCTACACAGCGCTTTCTAGACCCAAAGTCAGCATAGGTTACCTAGCTTATGTTATGAGTTCCAGAATGCGGATAAACATACTTATATACTTTTTTGTTATAAGTCTTTGAATTCGTAATTCGAATTTTTCGATTTGAGTGTAGATAAAAATTATTATTGGATTCCTGGTTCAAATATATAAAGTAATAAACGTTTTCTTGTGAGTTTTCAGAGGCCCTTAGCTAGATGTCGTACCAAATAATCCTACACAATTGAACACTAAAAAATAAATAAATGTTCTACTACATTCTACACAGCGCTTTCTAGACCCAAAGTCAGCATAGGTTACCTAGCTTATGTTATGAGTTCCAGAATGCGGATAAACATACTTATATACTTTTTTGTTATAAATACATACATATTATGAATAGAAACACCCAGACCAATACAAATCGAATTATTCATGCATTCAAATATTTGCACTGAGCGGGAATTGAACCCGCGCCCCTGTCGTAGCAATCGAATGCAATACCGCTACGCCACAGAAGCCGTCGTCATCTTTGTCCCATTTCAAATACTTTCAAGCTCGCCATTTTTCGTTGTCAATTTACCAACATTATTAGCATGTAGCTATACAGTTTACGTATTATGGCGAATTGTTGGTCAGTGATGCAAACATCTGGTAAACATTGTCACGTAGTAAACAAGATTGTTCTACAGCTAAAGGTTGCTTGCAAAATTCTTACCTTTCAGATGATGCATCCGCCTGTGATCGACAACAGAGTGATATATATAGTATAAATCAAAAATCTTGACAATTGCGTAGTCCATACTTTTAGGTCGAAGGGGCGCGACGGGCGGATCAACCAATCATAGATTATTTAAATGTCAAAATAGTTCAAAGGGCTCGCATCATTGGTTAATCAGTCTTTTTATTGGTTTTTTGATTGGCCAGTTAATGTACATCGCGAGTTTGTTCAAGATTTTTGAAACTTGCTATACCGTACATGCGTGTTATATTTATCGCAAATAAAAAAAACTGTAAAAAACGTGTAATATCAGAACTTCTTACCTAAATATAATAATAATAATAAATATATAAATATTGTAGGATAAAGTACACAACGTCATATAGACCCAAACTAAGCAGAGCTTGTCATATGGGTTCTAGAATGCGGATAGACATACTTAAATACATTTTTTTTGTAAATAAATACATATACATAGAAACAACCAGACCAATGCAAATATACATATGTGCACCGAGATATAACTTCCAATAAGTGTTATACATTTGCAAAATACACTTTTGTCAAAAGATTTGCACAAATTACGGGGAAATTTTATAAAATTTGTCTATAATAAATATCGCGCCTTTGCAAATGACAGCCACCAATTTTTTTTCTGTACAGCCAGTCATACATAGAAGTCTATGATTTAAGACGATGATAACGGTTTTTTATTTTTTCCCTATTTAGGTTGTGTTGTTTGTCAAAACAGAATCAGAAATAAACGTTTGATTTGTAACATCGGATGTTTTTGTATGGTAAATTTGGTGAAAGTTCAACAGTCGAAATAGACGATAACAAATTTCTCATTCCTGGCTGGCTGTCATAGATTTCTCTAAGTTGGACAAAGTAATTTGGCAAATTGTTTCATCGCTCACACTTATTGGTTACGGCTCATGGATTTCGAGTAGACTGGATAGAGCCGCGTGTGTATTAAATACATAGTATGAAAACCTATAGAGTTTTTTTTTCACTACTACCGACATCACGCGAACCGTTTAGTGATAGTGCTCGCTGAAAACAGAATCGTTTCAATCGCAACACGCAGTCTACCCATTTAACTGCCAGATTCGCAATAGTCAACATTTAAAGTCAGTGAGAAAACAATCTAATATTAAAAACTCACGGCCACTGTTTCTGCCAATGATTCTTTCAATAGTTCATTGTTCCCTTTTGAACTAAAACTTTTCTCGTGGTCATTTGCTGAACCTTAATTAAAATCCTATATGAGTCCGTCCTCCTTGCCATCTGGCCTATAAACTAATGAACTGAACTAATGGGCTAGTAAACTGAGGGGTCATCAACACTTGTGCACGTAAATGTCAGTGCGTAACCAACAACACCCTCGTTATCTCTCTCTGTGCCTAAGTATATCTCTTGGCTATTATCAACGTATTTGGTGATAACAGATTGAGTCTTTTGGCAACCTATTCTGTTGGATGCCCCACAATTATATATAACACTCATATTCCAGGAAATTTACAATTCATGAAAAATCCTTTATTATACCTGATTACCCAATTCAAATCACATCCTCATAAGTAATGGCCCAAGTCGTTCAAAAATTGCATTTTGTCGTAAAACTTTTTTAGGTAAGCGTTTGCTTACCTAAAAAAGTTTTACGACCTACCACAAACGATGTGTGACATTGCCAATAGGTGTGATAATGAATATTTAGAAACCCTTCGAAACGCACTATTTAATTGTCCAATTTTCAGTTCTGTTAGGTCTGTATCATCGTTAAGTCCATGTTTGTACAAGAGTTCTCCTTTCATCCAAGTCCGCTAATTCGTTTTTGCGTGAGTGTCACTAACATGCATAAGTATATCCTAAAAACATTTACAAGGCATTTAATTGTGGCATTCAATTTAGTCGAATGGTAGGAAATGGCCAGCTGTATCTATTCTAAGCCGACTATAATTAGAGCACAGATGATCATCAAGCAACCTTGGTATCCATTTAGCTTTCAAGATCATTACCTGTTTATACAAACATTGCCCTAATGAAGATTGTCTATTGAACAATTGATGGCTGTAGTTGTCTTTCTACTGCTAAGTACATACTTCGCAGCTATGGCTGTGTTCACAATGAGCTTATACTAAAATGAAGTAGATATGTTATGAGTGTATATGGGTCCCACCAGTATCTTTGGGGCCCAATCCAACCTCAACTGCAAACCGGTACACCTGCAGACCTACCATGAAACGTATATCCTCAATTGCGGACTGAAATTTCGGGCAAGCGGTACCATGAAACGCACTTATCCCGCCATCGGACCTGATAACATATCATGTCATGTACATGACAGTTCTATCGGCCTAAACTTTACCATGAAACGACCTGAAACCGCAAAATAAGAAATTTTGACAGCCCGCCAAAAAGAATTAAAATGAAAGCACGATACTATACAACTTATTTCAAAAGGTCGAAAGGTTATCAGAATCCAATACAAATGAATGTATTTTTTAATATGTTGGTTTATACTTGTAATAGTTCATATTTTAATAAAAATATATTGTAAACGAAAACCTCCTTGATGTGTTCAGTGATTCAGTCCGGAACATACTTTATGGTCCCGACCGAAAGAAAGAAATCTGAAGTAACTTCATGGTACCTAAATGACACTTCTTTCGTTCGTTTTTCGTGCGAGTCCGCAATTGCGGATGTACATTTCATGATAAGGCTACTGCTGATTGACGGATGAGACATTTCCTACTTGTGCTCAGAGGTGAAAGCCTCAGATGCTACTGGGATTGTCGCTATAATGATGACGCTGATGATGTCTAGAACTCTAGAAGACTCATGTCCGCAGTACAATAATCTTTCTTGAGTTTATTATACCACATTGCAAGCAGTGGCATCAGTAACATCGGTAGAAGTCAATCTCAACGTTCATAAATTTTTACATAGTTACGTGCATGAATATGATACCTATTGAATTTTTCTCTATATGAAAGTATTAAAAAATATTCAAGTATGCTTATACGCATTCTAGAACCCAAATTAAAAGCTACCCATATAATTAGTATTTATTTATGTTTTCTTGTCGTCAAAACAATGGGTAGGATCAGAATTTAACCATAATTACCATAATTCATTTACAAAAACCTAGATCAGGTAGGTCCCAAATTGTTAATGTAATTAGGTAATATATTAGGTAGATTTCGATGAAATCGATGTACCTATTGGTTTCTTGACTACTGTCGAATTTAAAAAAAAATCCCAACCACTTCCCAAAATTTGCGGCACTCTCACGGTCGCATTTTTGCCCCGATCGCTTTCAAACTGCGATCAAAAATTGCTTGGGTGTAAACTTAGTTTAAGTTCGTGAACGGGTGAAATCCGGTCTAAGGGGACGGTAGGGCCTCACTTTTTGTGAAATCAGTTTTTCCTCAAAATTTCACGTTCCATGAAAGATATTCTAACCGTTCTAATTTTATCCCATAGTATACATGAATACCAACAACTTCTAATTATAAACCTATAAGATTAAAACTTTAACTAAAAGTGGAGGGGGGAAAAACCAAAATTTTGGTAAATATGGTATTATGACGTCATAAGACGTTATTGTCATAATCGCAACATGTTGAATTCGCATTTTTTGCCTAGAAACTGCTATAAAAGATCGTAACGATTTTATTACCGATCCATTTTAACATCGTCGTCTTATCACGATTATGTTGTGTATGAATCGTTCAGATGCGTTTAGTAGACTTTTTTTTTTTACACCACTAAGACACAAGACAAGCACACGACCCACCTGATGGGAAGCGGTTACCGCGGCCTATGGACGTGTGCAACACCAGTGGCGTCACACTCGCGCTGCCGACCCTGTAAAGGCAAAGGGATGGGAAAGGAGTTTGGGAGGGGATGGAAAAGGAGTTTGGTAGGGGATGGGAAAGGAGTTTGGGCTCCGGCACTCTCACTCACCAAACGGAACGCAACAGTTCAAATACTGTTACTTGGCGTCGATATTCTGTGAGAGGGTGGTGCTTCCCCGGTCGAGTCGGCGCATTCATGCAAACGCAACGCCCAAAATGACTGTTGCTTGACTCTACCACCTTGCCACATATTTTCAGTTTTCATATCAAACAAAAACTGTTGCTTTGTATCCGAATGTTAGTAAGTTTTTTAAAATACCTGACAATAACACTTAAAAATAAAATAGGTATATTGTTATCCCGTGCGTTACAAGAGGAAGATCGAAGTAGGTCAGTGAGTTCATTGGCCGGTCAATGTGCATTATAAATCTGTTTAAATCAATCACTGTAGTTACTCCGCTGCGTGGTATTTAAAGTTTTAAAAGCTCGTACCAATAATGTGAATAGCACTAAGCCTTTGTGCGTCATGAAACTCATGACTTTTTTTCCCAAGCTTTTAACCAAATTAACAAATTAAATTACTAGTGACTCGTCATTTACTTGTCAGTTTTTTTATAAAACTTTTGACAAGCGGACTGCTGCCCTAATTGCGGTTAATGATAGATAATAAATGGGGTTTTAGTGTGTTAAAAGCCAGTTTAAATCCGATTAATAGCTCATCCATAAATAAACCTTTTCGCTATCAAGCTGAAATTCCTGAAACCCCGTCATGAGACAAATATTCAAATAGAGACACAATGTTCATTTCAGAACAAACCTTTTGACTCGATTCCAATTACATATTACATTACTAGTTTTGATACTTTCAATGACTCATACGTCATTGAAAGTATCAAAACTACTTACATTAATTAAATGTTGACACACTATCCCAGATATAGCGATTACAGCTGCACTGGTTCAATTCCTGTGCTATGCAAAGCCTCATTGGATTAGTAATGTTCTACGTAGCAACATGCAGTCTATAAAAAAGCGGCCAAGTGCGAGTCGGACTCGCCCATGAAGGGTTCCGAAGCAGCAAGTAACATAATAATGTTTTTTTTTTAAATTTTATATTTGAGTTGATTGAATGAAAATTAAATGCGGTTTACGATTTATGACGTATTCAAAAAAACTACTTACTAGATCGCGTTCAAACCAATTTTCGTTGGAAGTTTAAATGGTAATGTATATCATATATTTTTTTAGTTTTATCATTCTCCTATTTTAGAAGTTACAGGTGGGGAGGGAGGACACATTTTACCACTTTGAAAGTGACTCTCGCGCAAACTATTCAGTTTAGAGAACAATGATATTAGAAACCTCAATATCATTTTGGAAGAGTATGGGTTTGATGAAGAAAAAAAATTGAGTTTTGTGTGAAAATCTTAATGCGGTTCACAGAATACATCTACTTACCAAGTTTCAACAGCATAGTTCTTATAGTTTCGAAAAAAAGTGGCTGTGACATACGGACGGACAGACAGACAGACATGACGAATCTATAAGGGTTCCGTTTTTTGCCATTTGGCAACGGAACCCTAAAAATGTTAACCCATCACGTTTTTGGGTAGTGCATCATGAATCGTGATTGTTCACAATATGAGATCAATTGATAAATGAATAGCATGAGTAGGAGACAATACTCCAAGCTCCATTAAATTGCCATTTAATTTTAGGCTTTAATTTCATAAAGATAAATAAATGTACGTTCTCTCGTTGGAGACCATAGTGAGGGCCGTGGTCTCCGACGGGAGCAAGTGGCACGCCGTCGCCTCTTTCTGCGAGCAGGTAATGCGCACGAAAGAGACGGCGGTCTACGCCCGGGACTACCGACCTCCATGATCGGGGCTTGAGGATGGCAGTTGGCCGACTCGCCGTCCTTACAGAAGCAGGCCGTGGCGGAGGCGTGTCGTGTGTGCCCTACACACGCCTGCCAACTCACCGAAGAGGGATGAAACCCGACCCCACCGCGGTGGCGGCCAAAGTCCGCCGGCAACCCTGGGTTTATCCTTTCGAGGGCTTACCCGGGGTGCCCGGCAACGAACACTTGGGGAGGACACCGTGCGGTTTTAGTCGATACACGACATATGCACCCCCGCTGGCCGGCGGGGGGTATCCGAAGGGATTTCCGCACGTAAAAAAAAAACTCCTAAAAATGTCCAAATTCAACTTTTTAATGTGATTATGGATTTTAATACATAATTAAGTTACAGTTTCTAAATTTCATCTACTTAAGATTATATGCGGCTCTTTTTATGGTTTATATATATTTTATATGTATATTTTATCTAATAATAATCTAAATAATAATTTATTAACTTTTACATTTTAACAAACCTCTATTACGTTGTCATAGAGACATATGTACTAGCTCAGAATATCTATTTAACTGGCTTATCGATAAATGTGCTTTGAACTACAGCAAACGACCTTCCACATAATTATGTAATGAGACGCAGTTGCAATAACTAGTACTATTGTGATAATTTGAAATCAATTTCAAGACAGACAAGGGCAATAAGTTCGATCAATTTTTCTTTGCACATTATGTTTATGAAACTTAACTACTTACCAGTTACGATGTGACTAAATAGTAAACCGTTAAATTACGTAATTAATAAAAATCGTTACGTTTTAAATAACGTTGCTGTTATTCAAAAGTAGCTAAAGCGTTTCTCTATTTACTCTTTTTCCCGTTGATGGTTATTATACTTATTATATTCACAAAACTTAAGGATTATCCATAATCCTTAAGTTTAAAACAATGCAAGCGCATTAACACAAATTAAAAGTCACTTTGAGTTTTTACTCGAATTGCCCAATTCAATATTTTTACATTTTATTCAAATATGGTACGTTTTCTATTAAAAATACTGCTTCATCCTTGCTCCCATCCCAGTTGCATTCAAATCTTGGAGCTCCGGGTTCGTTTATATCAAAAATAACACCTATTATTGTCATTACCACAAAATGAAAGCTACAAGTATGAATAATAATAGTAATTAGTAATAATACTCAGTTTTTATCGGTTAAAGTCGGTCACATAGGAAAGTTGGTGACTAAATATGTTTTAAACCCGTTATCTATACGTCATCGTATAACATACGTAACGTCGCGTCTGTCTCATTTAGTAGGTAGGTACAAGATAAAAACTCGATTAGATTTGATAAGAGTATTTTGTTCCTTTCTTTTGTTTATATTTTGCGTCGTTTCCTAAAGGTGAACTACCGGAGATAACGAGTCGTTCCATTATTTACATACACCTCATTTTAATCCTTTTTATGTATTCTTGTAGATCAGTTGTCTAGGTAGGTTATAAAGTGTTTTAAAGTTACGGATGAGGACGTTGCCGTTGAAAGAATGAAACAGTTATCGACTAGTTATGAAAACGATATCGTAAACAAGAGATTAGACAGCTAGTCACTACACAAAAATCTCGCTAATAACATAAATGTGAAAGTTCATATATTTTTTACTAAAGAAATCAAAGACAGCCAAACGGATTTGTAAAAAAAAATTATCAAAATAACTGCTTGTGTGACGAACAATTTGCAAAATTCTGAAATGTTTTAACACTTTTTTTATTTGATGCACTTCATGAATGCACTTGTTGCATTCTGTCTGGAGTCCAGGCAGAATTCCTTTTAGACTACACTCAATTCTGAATTCAATCCATATGAAATATCAAATACAATACAAAAAATCTAATTCAAAACGTTACTTATCGAATAAAATGTTTGTATTGTATTTGATATTATATTCATAAAATTAGTTAAATATTAAGATCTTCATAGAATAAATTCAGAAAAAATACCGTTTAAAATATTTTATTTCGTCGCAGCAAATCGATCAATCCACATACTGACCAGCATTCTGACCAATGGGAATACTTAACTCATATATATTTAGAAAACATCTAAAACAAAAAATCGAGCCAAGCTCTGTCATCCTGGTATTGGATAATTCTTTGGTTATCAATTTCAGCCGTTGAATAAAATTCTCAACATATTTAAGCTTTTTTCTTTTATTATATATGTTTATGTACGTAAACGATATAACTATGAGAGCGATAACCACAGATAAACTATCGGTACAAGGACAAAATGCTATCAACTGTTATAATTCAATTCCCCACTAACCTACTTATTTTCATTTAAACGTAATATGCGTAAATACGTCATTAAACAAAAACCGTAATTCTATGTTTTTGTTTTGATATCAAGTCATTTTTTACGCACTTTAAGTAATGGAGGCCCAAGCCACTACAACACTGAAGCTTTCATTTATTATAACATTAATACAATAATAATAGCCATCGTTCGACTTCGTTCGCTTGGTGTATACCCGGTATTAGTATGATCTAAACAAAACTGAAGACGAATAAAACACTTTCGTTCTCTGATAATCAATAATACGAGTAAATTAACGTATATTCAGCGCTACACTGCCTGATATACGCTAATTAGAATGAAGATATAAGTACTTGAATACTAAACTAAAGTATTCTTTAACAGCTGTTCTCTATGCGCAACACTATACAGACGTGATAAGACGTCCTAATGTGAACGCTATTTGTATTATCATAAACATAATACATGTCATAAACTAAACGGGCGTACTGTTTAGTTTATGAAGAGAAAAGGGTATATGGGGTTCTATTAGCATTTTCGGGACCCAAACCAACTTCACCTGCTAGTTGGCGTACCTGCTGATCAACGGATAAGACTCTGGCGCAGGCTTTCCTCTCGGCTTCCCTTCCACGAACATCAGTCGCTTCCGTAAAACTTAGCCAAATACAAAATGGTTAGAACAAGCTGGGACCCCGGGACCCCGGGACCCCGGGCTCTATGATAAAAGCCTAAAGTGTAGCCAGGAGCAACACTGTGATAATATTTATGCGTTTATGTCGAAGTACTCGACATAAACTCATAAAATGACTTTGTTTTATGTTCCTGAATAGATACTATATATATACATACTAAACGTTTAAGCTATTCATTAGTTAACAGCTGTTTTCTATGGGCAACTCTATGCAGACTTGATTGGACGTTCTAATGCAAACAGTACTTTAAAGTGCGTTACATTACATCTGTTTAATTTATGACGACCATTATCGAAAATGGCTTTATCTTATGTTGCTTACGCCGAGAAGACAGCAATCAAACTCACGTTCTATCTGATTAAAAATGGTTACCGTCTTCTACACAATTAAGCTCGATATATATTTTTGCATACTAAACGTTTAAGCTAACTATTCGTCAGTACACAGCTGTTTACTATGCGCAACACTATGCTGACGTGATTAGACGTGCTAATGTGAATGCTACTTTAAAATGCGTTACGTCTTCTTTACTTTATGACGTAATATCTCTAAGAAATTAACCTTGTACTGCGTTCCTTGCCTTATTAATTATGAGAAAACTGTTTATTTATTTTATACTTCCAAAGTTGTGAACAAATAATCCGCATATCCTAAGACAAGGCGATCTTGCAAGTTAGTTGATGGGGTTAGGGGGAATATGAGTAATTTCGGTTACTACTATTCTTTTAAAAAAGGCAAGAATATGTAAAGAAGAAAATTAAAGCATCCAACATTCACTAACTGTAAAATTATGATATTAACTAGATACGTTAAGTGATATCACCTAGATACATTAGGTGAGGAAGATTAACAGTGAAGTCCTAACTATAAGTACCGCTGGCGTATACATTGGTTACCTCCGTTTAGTTAACATGTTTTGTACAGAGCAGGAGTATATATTCAGGCTTAAATTGATATTAAAACTAATTTATTTACGTATCCCAATAACTGCGTAAAACAATGTAAATTTCTAGGAAGTTAAACGCTGGCGACCAAACCTATTTTTTAAACATACATAACCTAATATCTAATTTATTACTACGCTTTAATTAAATTGTAAACATGTTCCAATTACGTAGTTGAAAAAACAGTTTGTGGGTGGTGGAAAATAATAACGTCCTAACTTCTCGCCTGTATCCCCGAAGGTGTAGGCAGAGGTGCTATTACACACCCACGATTCGCCAGTTATGTTTAGGTCCCAATATAACAGGGGGCGAGCCTATTGCCATCTACGGGGCACATTACTAAGCGAGCGATAATCAACACTTTTAATACACACTTACCTATGAAAAGTCAGAGGTGTGTGCCCAGGGCGACTGGGGATCGAACTCGAGACCTCATCTCGTCATTCCGTTACGTACACCACTCGGCTATCGCCGCTTTTTTTTATAAATAATAACTGACGAAAAATGTGTATCCACAATTATACTGAAGCGGCAGTAACGTAATCGTAAAAGCGTTAGAATTATTAAGAAGTTTCGGGTTGGAACTCTGACATTTGGGTGTTAATATATCTCTCTCTACCCCTCAAAGGATATTATATCTATAATAATGTGAGTTCCTGTGTGAAAAAATTAACTTCTAAGTCATAAACAGGTTCTAATAGAAATAAATAATACAAGCTTTGCCATTCTGAATTCGATTTAAAAAAGAAAAGTCTATAAATAGAAACTATTCCATTTTTGAAAGTAAACTGCTTAAATCGTTTTGAAAGGAAAATAAAATTCTCAGTTTAATATTCTTCCCCACATCGTCGACAGGCGAAAAAGGCATTACAAAAGGGTTATAATTAACGACCGGCGATATGGCTTTAGGCCAAAACGGTCAACGGGTGATCTTCTGGCGTACGTCACACTATGGTATGGTTGCTATGAGGCTATGGACAAGCATGGCAAGTCACTGGCTATCAGCCTTGACATCGCCAATGCTTTCGGTATTGATAGTCCTGAGGTCATCAGTCCTCTGCAACAGCGTAGAGATATGGCCGCCTTGGCAGTATTCTATCGCATATACCATGGGAAATGTTCCGATGAGCTATTCCAATTGATTCCTCCTTTCTCCCTTGTTGTCCCGAACGGCACGTGCAGGACTTAGGTGTCGTCCTCATACAGTGCAATCGATACCATCGCGAACCAAGCGGTTTGGTGACTCCTTTTTTTGTCGGACCATAAAGCACTGGAACGCTTTACCCACACACGTGTTCCCTTCTACCTATAATCCTGGGCTCTTTAAGCGGGGCGTGAAAAAACATCTGTTGAGGCCGTCTAGGTAGGGGCCACCATTCTAGTGAAAATCTCTGGAAATGGTGGCCACTACTTTTTGGACTTCACCTCAGCTTACCATCAGGCGGGGTGCAGTCAATTTG
This sequence comes from Cybosia mesomella, assembly GCA_946251805.1. Classification (NCBI taxonomy): domain Eukaryota; kingdom Metazoa; phylum Arthropoda; class Insecta; order Lepidoptera; family Erebidae; genus Cybosia; species Cybosia mesomella. Next base: position 7,885,497 of record OX276398.1, on the reverse strand, counting down.
ATGGACTAAATATATATAAAAAAGGCAAGTAGAGAAACACTTCTCGTTATTGAATCTCTTCTTCACAAACTACTTTTTATTTGATATTGTCGGAAGTTTACGCGAATGTTACACATTGAAATAAAACTTAATGTAAAATATAAAATAACATCAAATAAACCGCGATAGAATCCGTTAAAAATAGTTTTATTTCAATACTTTTTATTTGACACCTTTTTTAATTTTTAAAGCTTCATTGTGCTAACTGAAATTGAATACCGTCTTCATGAAGGTATGATTCGTTTTGTGAACTTTATAATAAGTTAAACTTACAAATGAACGAATTCTGTTACGAATGAATCATTTTAAGAGTGTATGGAGCCTCACAAGACCTTCGGGGCTAAGGCACTCTCACCTGCTAACCGATACAAATGCTGAATCGCGGACGAGCCTCTGGCGCAGGCTTTCCTCTCGAGGTTGGGAGGTTAAACGTCATTCGTTGCCGTAAATACCGTGTAAACCAAATCAACAGGAGAAGAAGGAACTTAGTTAAATAAATTATAAAAACATTGAAAAGCAACTAATAAAGTTTTCGAATCTTGGGGTGCTTTATGATATAATTAGTCAGTGTAAGTGAAAAAGTTTTCAATTTTAAAACTAAACTAAAGTTTTTAATTAAATTGTATTTTTTTAAATATGTTCTACTTGTAGCTACACGTAATTACTTGTCACTTTATAGATATTTTGACTTAGACAAGAAGTCTATTAAGAACCTGTATTTATATAAAGCTTAAGCCTATATACGTTACACCTATTTAAGTATAACGTACATAGACGTTAGTGTACAATAAATCAATGATTAAATATTGATTGTCATCATTATATTATCCTTCCTACTAAGTGATATATTTTCTTTTTCATTCTACTTGTAGATATAACATAATATAACCACGACCTTTGTAAGTAATAACAATTGGAAAACAGTAACCATCTGTTGTTAAAACCGTGACGTTCATAAGCGTTGGGATCTAAATGAGTAAAAGATATTTGAGTTTAAAGAAGATCGGTCTCACCAAATTGAATTTCAATGCACGTCGATATTAATGAAGTTCTCTCTTCTGTATGCCTGTTGACGAAACCATTTCATGGCAACACTAGCTGATGCCCGCGGCTCGGCCCGCGTGGAGGTCAGTTATCGTTTTTTGGTCATGCCTCCGGTTCTACTTGACCAATTAAAATCAAACATACGGCAAATTTTAAGTCTAGTGACGACCTTTCTAATAGAAAAAAACCGCATCAAAATCCGTTTAGTAATTTTTGCGTCCATCGCGGCATCGTGACGAGAATTCAAAAAAAAGGTGTTCACAATCGTTCATTTAACATAATCCAAGTATATTTTTATAAATATCTCCAAGGTACAGCACTAATTTACAATTTTATAATAGTACTAGCTGATGCCTGCGGCTCCGCCCTCGCGGAAGTCGGTTATCGTTTTTAGGTCATATCTATTAAGATGATTGCAATTGGTCAAGTAGAACATTAGTTCTACTTGACCAATTGCAATCAAACATACTTCAGATATAAGTCTGACTGAGACCTTTTTAATAGAAAAGACCGCATCAAACCCCGTTCAGTAGTTTTTTCGTCCATCGCGAAAAACCAGACAAGAATTAAAAAATAAAATGTTTTCAGCGTCGTTCATTTTAACATAAGTTACCTACGTTACCTAAGTTTTTTTTTAAATATCTCTAATGTACAGACACAATTAATTTACAATTTTATAATATTATAGATACATTTTAAATTACTAATCGTAAATTGACTTTCTCATGATGTATTCTTAAAGTATAATCTCAAGAATACTTAATGACAAGCCATCGGAAAAATCACCTACTTATACAATCATAGGTGTTGCCAACGATAAAAGAATGTGTATAAATACGAGTGGTTTGGCGGAAGACTTTATAAGTACTGTAGTGTTCGGACCTCGTCCCAAACACTACGGTTCGTTTCCTGGCCGTCATGTGTCAGAGTTTAAAAATAAATACTTTGTATTTCAAATTAGCTTAGGGAAGAAAAAACAATTGCGGCGTGGAGCTGCTTTCGGCTGGGCGGCTGACAGCGGGCGACTAGACGCGCCGCCCGGGTCCGCCGGCCGAAGAGAAGATAATAGTGCAATAAATTTAGGCTCAGTCCTTGAGCGGAGTTCGCGATTCCCTAGTTCGCAGTAAAATAAAATATACGCGTAAAAAACCTCCCTAAACCCGATTTAGGAAGCTTTGATGATATAATAAATGCCCATTTAAACTTCTTCCTCAGTGTTTGTCTTATTATCTACACGAGGTATTGTGGCGTCCAAGCCCCGGACGCTACAACTGGTGGAGTCGCTGCGGTCCATACAGCTGGTGGTTGCTACAGCTACAATTGGTGTGGAGGAACGCCGGTTTCCATACAACTGGTAGAGGTGCTGGTTGCCACAGGAGCTAGTGGTTGCTACAGCTGGTGAAGTGAATGGATCGATCCCGTACCGTTTGAAGAAAGACGTCGTGCGACAATTGGAGCGACGCATTTATCAGTATCGTTGTCTATTTTGCTTTTATGTGCTTTTATGTGATATTATGTGCTCAACGAGAAGATGGCTATGATAGTGGCTTGTTCCAGAATGTTTCAAGAGCATTGATAGTTGCCTGCGGGTCAATAGGGCCAATAAGGACTATAAGTCTTAGTAGAATTATAATTCACGTAGTGAATAACGTGTTATCTTGAACCGACTAAAACCGCATTACGTACTAGCGTAACTAGTAACTAGTAGTATTTTATTATTAATATGTGTTCTCTGTTTATTTCATATTGCTGCGCTGCTGAAGATAAATAGATTTGTTTTGTTTTTTATGTTCGTGATGTTCTAGCGTAGGAGTTAGACAATTATTTTTTGTACAATATTGAGAGTTGTGATCTATGCTTTGTAAGAGAGTCAAATCGTTCTGGACATAAGCGCCGACGATGATTGAAAGTTAGTTTTCGATCAGACTTTTCTTTATAGAGTAAGTTCTTTCTCTTTAATGTTGTTTTAAAAAATAATTTAGTAATGTGTAGGCGACATAAATAATTTTATGTCATCTTTCTTTTTAGTTAGGTAGGTCTTAAAAGTACTGTGTTACTAAGTCCTTTCAGGGCAAACCTTAAAATGTATCGGCAAGTGATACCAATAACTTTTCTTTGATGAGGCTGATTGTGGCCAGGTTTCTTTTAACCTGGGTTTTTTGCCTGGCCAAGAATGAAGCAATTTTTCTTTGTTCGTGTTTTTCAGTATTTATTACAGTTTAATTGCTATAATTTGAGATTCTACTATCGTTTACTAATTATTACAAAGATTGCATCGTTATTCCCATTGTAAGGGACAATTCGCATAATTTTTTTTTTGTGTCCCAGATTTAGAATGTCTAGGGAGTCAGACTGTCACATGAGGCCTTGGGCGTAGCTGCTGTAGTGTTCGGACCTCGTCCCAAACACTACGGTTCGTTTCCTGGCCGTCATGTGTCAGAGTTTAAAAATAAATACTTTGTATTTCAAATTAGCTTAGGGAAGAAAAAACAATTGCGGCGTGGAGCTGCTTTCGGCTGGGCGGCTGACAGCGGGAGACTAGACGCGCCGCCCGGGTCCGCCGGCCGAAGAGAAGATAATAGTGCAATAAATTTAGGCTCAGTCCTTGAGCGGAGTTCGCGATTCCCTAGTTCGCAGTAAAATAAAATATACGCGTAAAAAACCTCCCTAAACCCGATTTAGGAAGCTTTGATGATATAATAAATGCCCATTTAAACTTCTTCCTCAGTGTTTGTCTTATTATCTACACGAGGTATTGTGGCGTCCAAGCCCCGGACGCTACAGTACCTATTAAAGCCAGGACTGTCTTCAGTGATGGTCAATACAGAACAATTTTATTTTCAACAAACTTTTTACAGTGACAACAAAGAAACCGAGCTGGTTTATTCGTTTCGGGCAAAACCTCTCCTGTAGCCACCTAGCGACTTTATCACCTTTAGTAATTGTAGTTTAGTGCCTTCTACATTCACTCCCAACTCCCAGTAGACATTTTGCAGACGTATCTGTATTCGATGGATAGGTCGTTCATAAGAAGTTATATAGATAATAACTTACATATTAATTAACAAAGAAACATGTTGCATCACAAGATATATATATTTCCCAAGCGAATTTGCGAACAATATGTATTGTCAACAAAACAGGCGGGTTGCAGCAACGCCGCAGGGAACAATGCGACAGTGACCTGTGTTGCCACACGTAAGACAATAGTACAAACTATAAACTGATACAAATACATGTAATAAGTTCTTTGTTTGGTTATAAGGCGTGATGTTTATTGATAATATCTGCGTATAAAAAAAAAGAAATATACAAGGCCAAGTTCCATTGTCCAAAGCAGTATACACGTACCTGACTTCTTTTTAATTTCCACCACTCCAAAGTGCATTCGAATTTTAAATTTAGGAAACACATTTTTGATACGATAAGCCTAAATAATTTAAATTATGCGTGATATATATATCTAACTGCCACTAACATTTAAAATAGTTTTATCATGATCACATACAGCTGAGTAATACTAACGATCCAATTAAAACACCACCCAATTCAAATTGCTTAGCTACAATTTATCGAAACACACTACTATCAAATTGCGCCAATTTTGTCACCTTCTATTTTCATAGACCAAACTCTGTTAATATTCGAATTTCGAACGTATAAGTCTAAGGATAACGAAACAAAATGCACGTGTGCATAAGTTTCACAACTGTGAATAATTGTGGGGCAATTGTACGTATAATGGACGGCTGAACGTAAACTATTAGCTTTTATCCATCAAACAAATAGCTATAAAAGCTGATTTATAGACCGCTATAGTATATAGTGATATTTGCAGGCTTTGTTTATCCATGACAAGGTTTTTGTTTATAAACTTTGCAGTGATTTCAGGTCAATAACATCCCTTCTGTAAGAAATTTTGTTGGTAACACGTGCGGCGATTAAATTATTCGAACTTAGTGGGAACAATATCAGATTCAAAATTAAAGATGATAGGAGGAAGATATTAATGGTACCGTTTTTTACTGTTTTTACTATTACATGACTGTGGCATGTCTCATATTTGGTATCAATATTTCTATATCATGTACACGTTTCGAAATTGAATCTGGACGTCTAAGGATCCCATTGATTTGACTGATGCACATTTCATTTTAATTTATGAGCAAATTTTAAATTATGTGTTTTGGCAAAGAGTATAATATCACATAATATTCAATTTTGGTACTATTTGTCAATACACTTCTCAGTTGCAAGTCATGCAATGCACTTGTATGCTAGAATAGTGTACGAGTCTATTATTACTAATTACATATAAAGAGGAATTAACTAACTACAACAACCAGTATTAGAGCCAGAAATACAAAGTACTTACCCGATATTAAGTTTGTAAGAGATTGGTGAATGTGCATTATCAAATGGAAGGTAAATAATTTATAAGGTCAACACTAGTGTACAGAGTTCAAGTATAATATAACTTTGGTGAAATAGAAGATGCTAAAATACTTGAAAAAGTGAAAGAACTCCTAATAAATACAAAATCATCAAGACAAGTTAAACGTAAAATGTCTCTGGGGTGAAATTTCTTAACGAAGACCTGTGTTGATGACTAAGGATAGCATTTCACTAAACAACAGGATGATCTCTTGTGTGAAGTGTGATATACTACCCAAAGATCCATAGTGACTGACTGTTAAGTGTTTTAGTTATTTCAGTTCTGAGATCAAAACTGCTAAAAAAGAAGATATTCTAATATAAGGCAATATACAGTAACTGCAGTAATGACAGTGTAAGTGCATCTAGAAATGAATACAAGTGTTCATTTGAGAATCATTCGAAAAGTTCTAATGGAGCAAGATGAAATATTTTTGCAGCAATTCCCTAGTCATATTTAAAGCGAATGACTTCATTCACATATACAGGAGAATGTAACCAGGGATTGGTATCTAATAAAACAATTTTACTATAAAAAAAGGCTTGGTGGTACAATTTTACACGAAATTCTCTAATTTCACAGAATAGCTTATATCTTCTGAAGACGTATTTATGTAAACGAGACAACTGTTAACTATTTCTGTATTGTATTAAGTAATTAATTACGTATGGAAGAATCTAGTGAGTAACTTTGTCGTCATTTTCTTCTAGAGGAAGCCTACACCTTGCTCTGCGACTCATCATATTCATAGCAGTGTTGTTTGCCGATTGCATCCGAGGCCTTCGCCTCGGAGCCCGGGTCGGCCTTCCATCTTTTCTTGCTCCACTTTTGCAATGACATTGGCCGCGCAAGTCACCTTCTACGACGTTAAACCAGCACATCTTGGGTCTACCCTTACCGTTACCCCTACCGGGACCCGGCGGGGGCGCCATTGCCAGACATTTGTCATACCGACTCTGCTACTCTGGTAGCAAATTTACAATTTAAATTGCTTTGTCACCTAGGTTCTTGTGGTTACGCTTTTAATTACGTTGTTCTTAGTATGAATGTTATGTATTTTATTTTTTAACATTTTGCACACATACAAGAAACTTCTAACAATACAGTTACAAAAAACCGAAAGAAGTTCGTAATAAAATACGGCTATACCTAGGTATATCATGTATGGGATTTTTACGGAGCGAGGATTGATGCTCAAGCTTTTATTTTTTAATTTGTGAACTTATTCTTGATCCGAGATCTTGGTGGGGCCTCATACATTTACATCCTATTCATCATGGCCCCACCAAGTTCTTCGGGCCCTAAGCTGAGCTCATCTGCTAGCCGGTAAACCTGTTGAATAACGAACGCGGGTCTGACGTAGGCTTTCCTCTCGGGGTCGGCAGTCGCTTCTGTAAACCAAATCAAGAGGAGGAGAAAGAGTAAGGGATCCCGGGCTCAAACACTTCAGATGCATCCGAGCACGACGCTAATATGATGATTTTGACAAAATATTCCGGATGGAGAATGATATAAACCAGTTATGGTCTGATATTATTCTACAATACTTAATTAGTAACAGACATTAATTAGAAATAACGAGCGATGTGGTTCTACACGACTAACCAATCTGATTGGTTGGACACAACGTGACTGAGACAAATCCTGCCTAACGCGTGTTTATTTGCCGTGCTAAATGAATAAATAACACCTGGGCCTCGATGTATGAATTAAAACTATTATAAATAAGTCTATGGTTAGAGGGTGTCAAATCGATTTGCATTTATCGAGTTATTTTTGTATTCACATAACATGATGTAATCTAATGATTGGAAGCATTGACTTCTAGACAGGCTGTTAAGAACAAAAAATCCGTTCCCGCAGGGGGAACGCACAGGTAGATTTCGTGAAGCAATTAATATTATTTTATATAGAGAACTACGGACTTTAAACAGTTTAATTTTTTTTTCTCGATAACGGTGACTTTTAGCGAAAAACTTTTCAGACATTTATTTTAGACTTAAAAATGGCCTATCGATTAAAAATGTTTCCGACCGCAAGAATGTTCACCGGTTAGAAGTTATGATTTTTTTTCCGAAAAATTTTGGTTTTTCCCCCCTCCACTTTTAGTTAAAGTTTTAATCTTATAGGTTTATTATTAAAAGTTGTTGGTATTCATGTATACTATGGGATAAAATTAGAACGGTTCGAATAACTTTCATGGAACGTGAAATTTTGAGGAAAAACTGATTTCACGAAAAGTGAGGCCCTACCGTCCCCTTAGGCCGGATTCCACCCGTTCACGAACTTAAACTAAGTTTACACCCAAGCAATTTTTCACCGCAGTTTGAAAGCGATCGGGGCAAAAATGCGACCGTGAGAGTGCCGCAAATTTTGGGAAGTGGAACCATACATACATATATATATAAATATAAACTTATTGACCAGTGGTCATTTCGGACTCAGGGGGTCATAACTAGACCTCCTATGAAGATTTTTTTTAAAATTCGACAGTAGTCAAGAAACCAATAGGTAGATCGATTTCATCGAAATCTACCTAAAATAGCATCACGGTTCCTGAGTGAGGCGGGAATGAATTTTGAATTTCGTATTCGGAACGGGACGCAGAAACTATATACCTAAATTTTGGAATTTTTAACATCCTTTTGAAGTCCTTAATAATAATTTAAAAAAGAATTATGATATTATATATAATTTGTATGATAGCAATAAAAAATACGAATTGTTGCAAAATCGTAGGCATAACCTAGTGGTATGTTGCTAAACCAGGTTCCCAAAGCTACGTAAGGATAGGTATAACAACTATAGGATACTGGACTGTATCGAAAACGCATGAAATCGCTCCTTAAATGTGGCAGTTCTATTGTATTCATATTATCCTTATACGAGTTCTGTGTTCCTAGAATGAAATACCATACGTTAGGTACAAAGAAATAACTGTGCAGGTTTATAGTAAATGGTAGTTTCATACAAGGAACACATAAACTAGGAATTCAGTCCAGGGTGCGACTGTAATAAATTAAGCTGAGCGAGCAGGACGCTTACTTGAAAAATTAGGCAACTTACTACGGTCGCGCGCATAGCTAAGGCCGCGCGCACGTGAAACTGTTTTTCGATGATTATTCCTCAATGGTACATCGTATTTGAACAGTTGAACCCCTTTGAACACTCAGCGGTGTCTACACTATCACCATGGCAAATTTGGTCAAGATCGGTATTGTGGTTCCGGAGGAGTACATCCTCGACCAAACGGCTTAGCCACGTATAAGAGCTTCGCTCCGCTCAACTCAAAAATATTTTCCGAAGCAATTGAAAAATGATTGAACAGTTGTCTAAAAATTATTAATGATGTCAAATTAAATCGAGATGTACAATTCGAGATTTTTTTGTTATAGAAGTAGATTTGAACGTGATGATTGCTATAATATGATTGTTCGATTCTTTTTATTGCGTTTTTTGTTTCATCTTGCTACTTCTTGTAGAACTACCGGGGCTTTAACATTTGTTCAGATATCATTCAACCTGGCACGCCTAGTTGTACACCCAAGCGCGGAATATGGGAGGGGTAGAGCAATAATCATGAGTGCTTTTTAGGGTTGCTTACCCAAAAGGGTAAAACGGACCCTATTACTAAGACTCCGATGCCCGTCCGTCTGTCACCAGGCTGTATCTCATGAACCGTGATGTTAGATTGTTGTGACAGATGATGTAGATCTGTTGCCGCTATTACAACACATACTAAATAACAGAATAACATAAATATTTAATCCATTCCTATCACAACGTTGCTATCCCATCCCATCAATTGATCCCATTGTTATCACAACAAACGTGATATTTTTTTCTCGGTTTTGCTCGATATTGATAACGGCCACACGTAGATAGAAAGAAGACGCTTGAAATATTCACAGAATATTTAGTTATCACTTTAAAAAAATAATTAAATTAAAATAAAACAAATATTTAAGAGGGTTCCCATACAGCAAACATGATTTTATTGCATTATAGATAATGGTACGGAACCCTTCGTGTGCGATATATAACACAGTGCTATGGCAGTGTAGATTATTTGCTCTGTCTCAGGAATCAGTCACTGGATCCCAGGTATAACTTACAACCTCTGAACCGAAAGACCGCATGCAGAATAAGCTGCCTTGCTAGAGTGATGTCCTGCCCTATCCGTCATCCACAGAATCTTCGCCGCTCAGACACACTATGTTGTATGTCAATGTGCCCGGTGCGACTTCATAGAAACGCAAGAATACTAGTCCTCTTCCGATCTGAAAACGGTCTCAAGTCTCAAGTATGAAGCTTCAAATAAAGCTATTTAAATTTCTGACAAAGACACTCAAGTTCTAATTTGAATCTATAGTCCCAATAAAATCGGTATTTGAATTCAATCTATACTCTTTACAAATAAATTAAATAGCAGTGTCTGTTTGTAACGTTTTAACAGATTTCCAATGAGTGCATAGGTATATGATAGTATACACGGTACTTACAACAAAAAGAAACCAATTTTCAAACTTTTGTCTGCCTGTCTTCCTGTCTGTCTGAATGAAATGTCGAATTAGGTATCTTTGGAACAGCCGTGCCAATTTCGACGTGATTTCAATGGTATATAGCTAATATTACAAGGCGTAACATAGGCTACTTAAGTTTAATAAAAAGAATAAGGGTTCCGCGCGAAAATATCAAAACCCAGATCTATGTCAACGCAGGTGTGTAGTCGCGGGTATTGCTAGTGAAAAATGTAAACCGACTATTAAAACTTCGATTTCAAATTATGAATTCTCCGTAGGTCGCGGGATGTAAAAATTCTATTAGCATTGCTAACGTATATGCAACAGTTTCTACTGAAAAAAGCTTAAGTTAAACACAGAATGCAAACTGTCAAGCACCATGTGCACTGTTCAAAGTAAATATTCACCGGCTCCCTGTGTAATTTGTAATTGGAAAACAAAATCCACCCAGCCAAGTATGTTCGAAAAAAAAAACGAAATTGTCAATTAGACTTTTTGATTATTTTGTTTTGGAATGAAATATAAATTCAAATTATAAACTATATTATAATATAATTATTCAGAAAAATACTAGGTTAAATACTAGAACGTGGCGGGAACACATCGCTCTCCGTACTCCTCTGCTTTCAGAGGAGACAGGATGAGCGATGCTGTTAGTGGTGAGATGGCCCAGGGTCAGCCGGGGTGCGAGGGATATGCTCTATGAGTAACCTTACACCCCGGCGTCTGAAGACCCGAGACGGCGTGCGGTTTTAGTCGGTGCAAGCCCGACATAACCGCCCCCGCTGGCTGGCGGGGGGGTATCCGAAGGGATTTCCGCACGATAAAAAAAAAAAAAAAAAAAAAGGTAACAGGCTTATTTGGTACATACATATAGGACAACTGGATTTATTCCTAAGTCCAGATAGTCGGGTTTAACGAGTAATTCGTAACTACATTGAAACGTAACAATAGTCGTTACCAGAATGTCATCCTGAAACATATATTTTAGATGTTGAAGGTAGACAAGAAAAACAGAAAATCCGGTAGAGATTAAGTTTTTATTGATGTGTAGATAAGTGTAAATGTAAGTAGGTAATGAGATTTTCGATACATGTCATGTCAATTAAAAGTTAAATGTTTGCACTTAACTTTCTCAGCGTCCTAAATGATGTATTTATTGAAATAAAACTTTTTAACGGATTCTATCGCGATGTATTTGATGTTATTTTATATTTTACATTGATCCCGACGTTGCGGTTGCTTTTCAACAGCCATGGTCACGGGGAGACCAATTTTACAATTTCAATGTGTGACAGTCGCGTAAACTTCCGACAATATGCTGTATTTATATTCAAGTTTATATATTTTGTTTAGTAGTAAGACGTTATAATGAGGTGCGGCAATCGCTGAACACAGAAACCAAATATATATAGGCTGAACATTGGTGGGAAGGTTTTTAATTAGTAAGTACGAAAGTTGGTCAGCACTAAGTTGGATTGTTGATTTGTCTACGATGTTGAAACTCCCCCACTTACAGCCTACTTAGGAATGAAGATGAGCTGTTGCTCATAGGATTAGACGCGTGTTACACCATAAGTTGTGTTGAACCTCCTTTCATCTCAAGACCACAATTATGTATATCAATAAATTAGACTGGCCATTGGCCTCACCCAATGTATGCTAGGGTGCGGGTGGTATGATCTTATCCTTCGGTTTCCGCATCCAGTCTGTCCCAGCCTCCCTTTTTAGGGTGTCAGTCATCTGATACATATTATTATTGTATACAACAGGTATAACGTAAAGGGAATTGTCATTGTATGATCTCGTGCTTAAAGTGTAATATAAGTAAATTGTATTATAGTCAGACAATAAAAACAAATTATGATCATAGACTAGAGAATTTGGTGCCGACATTGAAAGTCATTTCAAAGTTGACGTAAGGCCAGATTATGTCATTGTTGCATCACTTTGAAACAGAAATAAACTAACAAAACTGATTGTTTACAGCCAAAAATGTAGATTACGATTTACGAATTTATGCTTATAGTTCACTATGTAACTAAGTTTGATGTTTTTTAAATTGTCATCAAAGTATCATTGCTTTGCTTTCTAAACACGCAAAAGTTAAAACATTTAAGAATTTAATTTGCGACAAATTTAAGCAAAAAACATTGCTTTGAAAATAATAATTATCCACCAAAGCTCACGGCGCGCGTATCGTTTCCGATGCCGAAGAAAATAAAAAGGTCAAAGAACCTTTCCATAACCATCTCATCTTTGAATAAAAATGCATTATCTTCGCTGTTCCGTCTGTGGGTTGGGCTGATTAACCAAATTAAAAAAAAAGCGGCCAAGTGCGAGTCGGACTCGCCCATGAAAGGTTCCGTAGCAGTAAGTAACACAATAATGCTTTTTTAAATTTTATATTTGAGTTGATTGAGTGAAAGGTAAATTGCGTTTTACGATTTAATACGTATTAAAAAAAACTGCTTACTAGATCTTGTTCAAACCAATTTTCGGTGGAAGTTTACATGGTAATGTACATCATATATTTTTTTTAGTTTTATCATTCTCTTATTTTAGAAGTTACCGGGGGGGGGGGGCGCATTTTACCACTTTGGAAGTATCTCTCGCGCAAACTATTCAGTTTAGAGAATAATGATATTAGAAACCTCAATATCATTTTTGAAGACCTTTCCATAGATAACTCAACTCACACGTATGGTTTAGATGAAAAAAAATTTTTGAGTTTCAGTTCTAATTATGGGGAGCCCCCAAAATTAATTGATTTTTTTCCTATTTTTGTGTGAATATCATATTGCGGTTCACAGAATACATCTACTTACCAAGTTTCAACAGCATAGTTCTTATAGTTTCGGAAAATGTGGCTGTGACATACGGACGGACAGACAGACAGACATGACGAATCTATAAGGGTTCCGTTTTTTTCCATTTGGCAACTGAACCCTAAAAATACTATTGACATCTAACACTTGTCACCAGCAGTGACACTAAATTCGACTTTAGAATAAAAAAAAATGTTTATTGTGCCTGGTGCCGACCGCGACCCCTCTGGACGTACAACCTCCTTAATCAAAGAATGTTCTCTGAAACTATTTCGGTGTTCCTGAAATACACACTCGAGTACAGTAAAATTTACAGAAAAAAAAAAAGAAATACATTATCGTGTAACAAAAAAAAGGCGATTTAATTTATTTTTCGAGTTGTGACGTTATTCGAGCCGAGGTGTGACATTTTGAATAATCAACATTCGTGAAACGTGACTACACCATGAGTGATAAGTGTTATTTACTACGCATTTGCACATAAATATTGACATTGAATACTTTAAATGCGCTGTAATTGTGGCATACAAAGAATGAGGAACACTTTTATCTAATTTACATTTTCAATTAGAACAAATACAAAATATTGTTAAGCTATTTGCGTCTGTAAAAAAAAGACACTGTGTAATCTCGTTCGCTATGAATGCGCCATTATCCAGTGAGAACGTAAACTGTGACCGTGTTATCTGCTAAACTTCAGTTATTAAAGAAGTCTATATCCTCAAAATAACCTTGACAGTGAACCTAGTCATTAACCCGATATCTGCGGGAATAGAGTCCTCTTCTCTATCTTGTCTTGATTAGATGTTGGCCAGCGGTAGGCATGTGCAAACAAAAGGCCAACGATCTTAAGGTACCTACTCTGCTATTAAGGTATATTGGAGAGTAGGTACCTACACCCCGGCGTCTGCAGACCCGAGACGGCGTGCGGTTTTAGTCGGTTCAAGCCCGACATAACCGCCCCCGCTGGCCGGCTGGCTGGCTGGTATAAAAAAAGTACCTTTAGCTCCACTAAAATGGTTTAAAAAGGTCAACTCTCTGCAAAGTGTGAAGCAAGGAGAAAACGTCATGTTGGTTTCTATTTTATTTCTTTAGATCATGAAGACACTGCACAATTTCCTATATTTAAAATAAATAGTTTAATTGAGCTTGTTAATTGAACTACAAGAAAGGGGCCGAAAAATAAGATCCGTTCTCTTTTTATTGTATTTATTCTTTTTTAATCACACACCTAATTACTAATAGTTTTGACAAGCTCTGCTTAGTTTGGGTCTAGATGGCGTTGTGTACTTTGTCGTATAATATTTATATTTATTTATTTATAATAGTATTTTTGACAATAATGAACTACGACGTCATACTTCGTCATTATCAAACTTCACGTTTTGAAGTTTAATAAAGGAAACTATTTGACTTCACATAACTGCCTGAGTCTGTGTTTCCGGAAAGCTATAACCTCGGAATCTTCAAGTCTCGAGTGAATAGGTTCCTTCTAGGCAAACGTGATCCATCGTAAACCACATCGTCAGATACGACCAGGTGAGATAGTGGTCAAACGTGAGCCTAACATTCATAAAAAAAAACTCTTATGTTGCCAGTACGTATGATGAACCCACTAATTGGGACAGTGGTCCCGACCACGCGTCCACTCCACCTGCCTGGCCTAGGTTAAATAAACATCTGCTGTTTTAATTAAAAGTAATTATAGTACGAGTATGAATAATATAAAGTGAACAAAGCATATGTGGGCGTGGAATATAAATAAGGTTCATGTTTATGTATAATAAATTAATAAAAAGCGACGATAGCCCAGTGGCGTACGTAACGGACTGCTGAGACGAGGTCTCGAGTTCAATCCCCAGTCGCCCCGGGCACACACCTCTGACTTTTCGTAGTTATGTGTGCATTAATAAATGTTAATTATCGCTCGCTTAATAATGTACCCGGTAGATGGCAATAGGCTCGCCCCCTATTACATTGGGACCTTAACATAACTGGCGAATCGTGGGTGTGTAATACACCTCTGCCTACCCCTTCGAGGATACAGGCATGAAGTTATGTTATGTTATGTTATGATATTAATATAATATTTACTATGATTTTGAAAAGTAAATGTATATTATGACGAAAACGCAGTGCTAGGACTTATCATAAATAATTATTTGAAATATCTCTCTTTTTAACGTGTACAAACAAATGATAAATTCTTGAAATTTTAATTTGTAGCTTATTTATTGGAGTGCGGTTTTAGTCGGTTCAAGCCCGACACAACCACCTCCGCTGCCGGAGGGGGGGGGGGTATCCGAAGGGATTTCCGCACGAAAAAAAAAAGGTACTGTGGAATACGTGTTATGCGAACAAAATCTGTTCTAACGAACTAAACTATCGTTGGCAGTATCCAGTCTAAACCATACTTTTTGACGTTAATGTGTGTATCTTGCGGTAGTTGGTGGTTTAAGGTGTTGTGATCGAGATGGTTCTGTACTATAATTTATGAAGATCAGTTCAGGCGTTTGAAAATCACTATAGCTCATCTATATACTGCTACTTACTGTCGATCTTAAATGTTATCACCTCTAGCACTTAAGATCCGCTTTGACAGTCAATTCTGTCCACCCTCGCTAAAAGCTGTAGTTTGCTAAAAAGAAGCCTATTTCGTTTCACAGGGTCAATGAGAAAAGTTGCTGTTCAAAGCCATAATATATGTACAAAATACCATAAAATACAGAACCCTCTGCTAAACACTGAGAACAATTATTGAGAATCCAAACTCTAGTCACAATAGACAAATTATTTTTGTACATTCGTTTCAGCATATGAATGATTCATAAAACTCAAAAGGTCAGCTGTTTGTCGATGAAACCTGGCCATAAACTAAACGTTCATTGACCCTTTTTTACTCATTAATAAACAGCTCTGTTTATCTGTTAATGCACTGATAATTCGAGTATGACTCTGATTTTTATGATTCCTTTAACTGTATAAGTGTTATTTCTATTCAAGTTGCATTATATAACTGTTTACCCTTACAGATCTACATGTAGGTACGTGCAAACATAAATTAAATAGGTACACTCACGACTTTTCACGCGAAGGCGTAGATAATAGACCGCCATTTGCTTCTGTCAATCTGAAAGTGAAATTAGTGACCTATCACGAATCTACTGTCATTCAACCTGGTTTTGGATGCTTCTAATGCTTCTAATTTAACCTTTCCTGCACTTTTCAATTCAATTAAAAACGTCAAATTGTCTTTTTATGGCGTTTCCTTTGCAGATGTTTTTATGCAAGGAAATATTGTCAAAATTATTTATTCAGTTGTTTTGTAATAAGAGAGACCATTACCACCGGTTTAGAGAACCAGCAATGTTTTCCAAAGCCCGTTGAAAATCACAAAACCTTGCACCAGCTTTCAGTACCAAAAAAGTATCTATGCTTATAATCCAAAGTTGCTTAAATGGTTTTTGTGGCAATGTCATAAAAAATCCATTTTCGAAAAAAAAACCTTAGAAACTTTAAACCCTGCCAAAATAATCGAAAATTTGTAATTGTGTCGTTATTCCGTTGGATAAACAATTCATTGTCATAGCTGACAAAATCTGCATAGATGTTTTAAGACTTATAAAGTCTCATTTGTTATTCATCATTAGAATCATTAGTAATTTCTAAAGACGTTGACCGCGTCGCGTGTCCTTGTACGTTCTAAATACAAAGTAAAATAGGTAATTATGACGTTTATGTGGCAAACATAAAAAAACTATACAGTTATGTTTGCCTCGTTTTATTGAGGTATCTGCGCATTAGTTTTTTTCTATCTTTTATGGGAAGTGGAACTTTATACGGTACTCTATGATTACTATGTAAGCTTTTCTGTGCATGCTATTTATTATCTTTACCTCTACTATTGTTCTTTTAATTTATTTGTGTTTCAAGAGAAGTGGAGCGTAGCTTTCGAAATTGTTATTGTATTTTTGTATTTTAATGTTGAATTATTTTTGAGTTGAGTGTTAATATATAAAAAAATCTAGTGGGGCGGAAATCACACAGTGATTGTCAAACTTCGGGCCAAACTTAGATATTTTTATTGCAGTATTTTTATTCAAAATTGTTTTTAATAATAATTAGTGGTATCCCTCCCACATACCCACTAATCCTATCTCTAAATGAAATCAAATCAAACGTCTTCGACGTCAAAAACACAAAAAAATGATTTTTTAGGGACAATTTGTATGGTAGGTACCCGAAACCTTGAACGTACAAACCCCACAATCTAATCAGTTCTTCCCATTAACCAAACAAGATGATTGGCGAAAGTATTTTTTAAATCGGATAAGTGGTTCTTGCGTTATTGCGTAAACAGACATCCAGACATTCAGACCAACAGACAGACCGACACAAATTTTTTTTTGCTTAATTAGACTTAGAATCATGTGAAACGTCGAGAAAAGTGATAAAAAGTGGGTGTAAGATTTTGATTTTTTTTGCGTGATTTTAAGACTTCGGTGTCCACCTGGTTGGTGGCCCGAAGTAATTGAAAATCCCCCGACATAGCTAAGAACATTCTCAGGGGTTAAAAACGACAGTAAACACTTACATTAAATGTTATACCAAACTTCGGCGCACAGGGTATAACAAGACTCTACTAATTTCTTATTTGAGACAACACACAACACTATGACTTATTTATAATGTAAATTATATCAAAATACCGGTAGTAACGAAAACCTTGCCACAGACTACAATTTTACGCCACGCTCGCTATAATAACGACTATTTTAATTGTGTTTCTGTTCTATAATTATATTAATTATGTTAGGATACGGTTGTTTACAATTGATACCTGCTGCCATTGTTTTACATTACCTTCCACGTGGCCCTGATATAGATACATATATTTAGTTTTACCCAAAACGCTCTTAGTTTTTTCTCGGAAAGGCAGATAGTAGAGAGACAATTAGTTTTTCTTCTTGGCCAGCACCAAATATAGTGTGAACGAAGTATTTCTGATATCTTCGGAACCTTAGGCAACCTCACCTGCCAGCTTTTTCTCTTCATCATATCAGCCGTAGGAAGTCCACTGCTGAACATAGGCCTCCCCCATTGACTTCCATTTTGACCGGTCTGTAGCGGCCTGCATCCACCGAGTCCCTGCGCTCTTTACCAGGTCGTCTGTCCACCTTGCGGGAGGCCTACCCTTTTCTCTTGGTCATGTCATAACTTGAGAACCAATTTAGCGATTTAATTTATCTTTTTCCGAGTTTTATAATATTCTGTAGAAGGTTCTTACGAAAAGAAAATTGTGCATAAAAAAAAGATACATTTATTTATTCCGAACTTAACGCAGACCTAGTCCCTTCCAACAGCTAGTATCTATCTATCTACATTAATATAAAATTGTAAATTAGTTGTGTCTGTTCATTGGAGATATTAAAACAAAACTTAGGCTATGTCAAATGAACAATTCTGAACATATTTTTTTTTTTGAATTGTCTGTTTTTTCGCGATGGACGCAAAAACTAAAACGCTCTGGGCGGAGCCGCAGGCATCAGCTAGTTAATAATATAATATCAATTTATTTATTGACTAGCTGTGCCCGCGACTTCGACAGCGTGGCTCAGTTGGTCAGAGCATTCCCCCTGTAAGGGACTGGTCGCGGGTTCAAGTCCCGTCCTAGATGTTCTCTTTTTCCGATCTAAATCTTTAGAAAAAAGTAAGCATACAAAATGCTTAAAAATTTAATTGAAGCGTGGATTTAGATATTTAGTGTTTTAGATCTTTTGCGCGGAACCCTGATTTTTTTCTAAAATTAAAGTAATCTATGTTACGCCTTGTATCATTACCTATCTACACTAGTAGATAGGTAATGATACAAGGCACTTTCACTAGAAAGTTCCGTCAAAATCGGCCCAGCCGTTCCAGAGTATATCAGATTTTATTCACAACTTTGTGAGTTTTAATTTTTATGCGCGGAACCCTAACTTTTTTCTAAAATTAAAGTAGCCTATGTTACGCCTTGTAACATCACCTATCTGCCAGTGAAAGTCCCGTCAAACTGGCCTAGCCATTCCAGAGATTACCTCTTTCAAACAGACAGAAAGACACAGCCAAAAATTAGAAAAAATATATTTTTGTTATATATATCGTGTTTACATTCATGTGCAATAATTAAAGACCTGTTATTTTTATATTACAAACAGACACTTCAATTTTATTTATTTTTATAAATTTATCATCCGAGCACCAATCCCGGTTGCATCCTAAGCTTACACTAGTGAGCACGGAGTCCACTTTCCACCTTTCCAATATCTGAGGGTCAATCAGGCCGTGGCGGAGGCGTGTCGTGTGTACACACGCCTGCCAACTCCAACCGACGCAGGATAAAACCCGACCCCACCAGGCGAGGCCGCTGTGGCGGCCAAAGTCCGCCGGTAAGGCTGGGTTACTATTATTTATTCAGTGGCTGGGTATTCTTTCGAGGGCTTACCCGCGGGGCCCGGCAATGGACACTTGGGGAGGACACCGTGTGGTTTTAGTCGGTCCGATGCTGACACGCCCACACCATCGTTGGCACCGATGCTGGGGTGAAGCCCGTGGGGGTTTCCACACGTAAAAAAAAAGGGTCAAGTCTCGTAATATTAAGATGTTTTAAATTCAGTCTCAATCTAGTCTCGATCTCATGACGATCTCCTAAATTTCAAAAAAGGTGCTCGCATAACAACTTTTTCAATATTTGCAACAAATCTTTGTTATGGGAACACCTTTTCCTTTAAAAAAGATGTTATCGTAACATTTTCAATGAAATTTTGTTACGAGAACACATTTTTGGAAATTTGGGAGCTCTACATGAAATTGAGACTGAGTTTTGAACATCTTTTTATTACCAGTATTGGCCCTCTGGTTTATCTTCGTTTTCACACCCCTTAGGGAACTATTATATCAAATACTTACATGATTTCATTCAGCGGTAAATACGGATTTTCAGGGGAAGGCTTACGCCCAATGCCCCCCTTCCTCTCGGTATCCGTGTCAGCCTATTATAACTGTAATTAATCCTACAGTGATGATGATAAATGACTTGTAATTGAGCAAAAATTATATACTTACTCGTAGAGACGTATTACGTCCGCGTAGAAACCGCGGCCGGGTTTATCAGCCGCGATCCGAGGTTGTTAGCCGATCACCAATGCGTTACTGAGTGCTCGTTAACGGCTATTCCTTCAGTCGTTCCACGAACACTTTGTCATATTAGATCAATGATCTTGTATTAAAACAAGCTGCGTACGCGGTTTCACGCGCCGAACTTGGTCTATACAGGCGGGCACTCGGCTTCCCAGTCGTATTGCAGTTCCTAAAGGACTTGGCGTCCACGTCCAATTGTATTCATGTCCTATTGACGAGCTCCATAAAAATTGTGTATTTGTTTTATCTATGTCAAATCGCCATCGTCTATGAAATCTGAATCTATCTCATAAGTATGACAAGGTTACGAATGTGGTCAAATCGGTGGCGCGGAACGAGAACAATGTTAAGTTCACAAGTTCTCCAATTTCACAATGCTTGTCATAATTTAATACAATGCCGCTACTTAACCCACTTTACGACTAGAAGGTGCTTTTATAAGAACATTTTTTTATTAATAAATAACACACACACTCACATCATCAAACTATTAGGTTGACTAAATGGGACCTAAAACACAATAAAATGAAAACCTTTGGGGAAGACGCGGATCTAGGGATCAAATTTGGTTCCCAAAACCCACAGAGGCCTTTTTTTTTTCGTTCGGAAATCCCTTCGGATACCCCCCCGCCAGCCAGCGGGGGCGGTTATATCGGGCTTGAACCTACTAAAACCGCACGCCGTCTCGGGTCTGCAGACGCCGGGGTGTAAGGTTACCCATAGAGCATATCCCTCGCACCCCGACTGACCCTGGGCCATCTCACCACTAACAACATCGCTCATCCTGTCTCCTCTGAAAGCAGAGGAGTACGGAGAGCGATGTGTTCCCGCCACGTTGGGTATTGGCCGACGATCAATGCCAACCCTATGAAGGGATGACCGATCCTTACCCGGTATTTTTTTCGACGTTTCCTAAAAATGAAACCTAGCTAAATCGGTTTATTGCCCCCGAAACCCCCTGCATACTAAATTTCATGAAAATCGTTGGAGCCGTTTCCGAGATTCAGATCATATATATACATTATACATATATATGCAAGAATTCTTGGTTATTAAGATATTAGATACGGAATAGCTGTGGGGTAGAAGGAAGTCTTTAGATTTTATATCCTAGCTCAATAACATAACATAACTTCACGCCTGTATCCCCGAAGGGGTAGGCAGAGGTATATTGCACACCCACGATTCGCCAGTTATGTTTAGGCACAGGATAAATAATAGTACAAGTACATAGTACAAGTCCCAATGTACTAGGGGGCGAGCCTATTGCCATCGACCGGGCACATTACTAAGCGAGCGATAATCAACATTTTTAATACATAACTACGAAAAGTCAGAGGTGTGTGCCCGGGGCGACTGGGGATCTAACTCGAGACCTCGTCTCGGCAGTTCATTAGGTACACCACTGGGCTATCGCCGCTTCCCATGTTTTATTTCCTTATTCCTAGCTCAATATAATTATTGAGTAGTCGAATATCCAGGCTCTTCACCCCCTGCCAACGGTCGTCCGTTGACTGGACCGCGTCGGCCTTGTCGCTCCGATGCCCGACAATGTTCCAATCAGCCTGTCGTACAAGCCTATCAATCGTACACAATCACTCGCACCGCTGGCAGGGTATTGGTATTCATAGCTCACTCGACACCGTGATTGTTTTCATAATTAATTGGGCTTCGTTTGACTGATTTGTTGAAATGGAATTGAGAAAATTCAATATTAAATTATCTTACACACATACAGTCACACCTCTCTCCCAATGGGTAGGCAGAGTCCACATGTTTGCACTCGATATGACGATTCGTTCGCTTCTTTCGTCGTTAAATTATTTTAGTCTTGTGTATGCATTGCTCGATAAATGTTTGATTTTGGTTGGTTTAAATGTTTCTAAGTTATCCCTTTCGACCCTCTATTAAGCCTGACGGTTACTACATATCTGACGGAAGATGCGCTGCATATCGTCGGTCGCATAACACCATAACGGATAAGTAAATGATAAAGCATTAAACCATACACACACAACTGAGCATGCGTTAGTTCTTCGGGCAAACTAACCGACATCGACCCTAAACCCACAGATAACTTATTAGATAGTACTAATCACCTTTATAATGATGTTATTATACATATAAATGCGTTACACACAAGTGTATAATACGTGCCCTTATTCACTTAAAGCGGATCTTAATAATAGCGCAATTCACGTACAATGTATAACGCCATCTATTGACGCATCTATTAATTATTAGTGATGAACTAGCCTTGTCCATGGTTCTTTAAGAATATTGTATTTATTTACTGACATAAACACACGCATGTAACGTATTCCTGATTCCTATTCTTTAAATGTAAATATAAAATAATATACTTACCTAATAATTCATCAACTATCTTTTTTCATACTCTTTTATTTCATCAAATAAAAATACATTAAACAGACTCGTTCTTCATTAACATCGTATTCAATTTCCCTCAGCTTTCAACACTAATTTGCATTTATTTTAAATGAAAACTAATAAGCGAATGCAATTACAAATATGGAAAGCTATTTAAATCTGCTGGCACCTCGCCAGTGCTTCTGATTTAAAATTTCAACGAAGAAAACTGCAATTTGTTGCAGATATGTCGCATATTTCATTCAGTTTGTAAATGCAAGATCTCGTTACACAATGCCAGTGCTAGTTCTCGTTGCTAAGAGCTACCTTGCCCTGATGTGGCTAATCCTTTAATCGCCTTTTGTAAAGCCAATAGCGATAGACAGCGCCCACCTATTGTGCATTGAGAACGGCGATGCCTTAACAATGCTGAGACACTTCCAACTGTTTTTCTAATTTTCATAAATCATTTATGTATTTATGGAATGTTTACTTGTATTCTTGCCGAGATATTCTTGTCACGAGGGGACTATAAGATAATTGTGAGAGTTTCCTATAGTTAAATAAATTAAACTGAGCTTGTTAAATAAAGAATAGTAAAAGAGCGGTAAAATTTACGTAACATCCGTATAGTCAATAACTTAACAACCAAGAAGCGTTATTTACACAGATTTTACATACATATAAGTTCATCGTTTTGACGTTTAATAAAAAGAAACTGATTTGACATGATGGCCCAACGGATGATAGATGTACAGTCAACGAAAACTGGATAACACTAAAATATTTACAAACTTTTTTCTACATTGGAATGCATGTATAACATGCATGCATGCATGTATAATAATAACGAATAGATAAGGTTTATAATACCCGGAGAACAAAGTTAATAAATTTCATGTAATATTTGTTATTTTATGAAAGGTTTGAGAGCCAAAGTGATCATATAATTAGAATTGATTAAGTCATTTTTTTCGTTGACTGTACCAGAGAGTTTTTGAAATGGCTAAAATCAGAACTACGGTTGTCACTGTCAAAAGTCATTCAATCACACATACACTACAGATTATTGTTGTCAGATTTCATCACATAAATTAATCTACCGAGCGAACGGATTACGCGTCTATTTTCCAAGTACAAAATTATTGTTATTCTTACACTTACTAGACGCTACAGCTAATCTTAGATAGGCCTTTCGTGAAATGTGGAAGTATGGGCAACATTCTAAAAAATATTCTAGTCTTTTATTTTTTTTTACGTGCGTAAAGTCCTTCGGATACCCCCCCGCCGGCCAGCGGGGGTGGTTATGTCGTGTCCTCCACAAGTGTCCGTTGCCGGGCACCCCGGGTAAGCCCTCGAAAGGATAACCCATTCTACTCTTAGTTAACAAGTTCCGTAGAAGAATACCTAGATGCTTTTTAGAGACGGTGCGATAACTAGGTGAAATAGTAAACTTTGTGTAATGTGAAAAATGGAATACTACGAATAATATGTTGCCTAACCTAACTTTCCCAATTTTGTTGCACATTTGAGATAATTAGCAACTCTGAAGCGACGGTGACGCCCTTTACTTCACAGAAACATTGTACCCACAACTATAGTTGTGACTTGACGAAGTCAAATCAGAGTCTTTTTATTAAATGTCGAAACAGCATATTCTTTGGAAACTTCATACAAATTTACTATTTATATTCGAGCAGGTTAGCTATTGCTATAATAATAACACGTCTATACGATAGCTGAAGCTAATTAACTTATTTCTTTCATGTTCAACATGAAAGAAATAAGTTAATGCTTTACCTAAAATTGGCCTCTTGTACAGTTGTTAGAGTCAACAGTGGTTTTGTCGTTGAATAAATAGGGATTTCCGCACGAAAAAAAATAAAAAGGTACAAGAGTTCGACCTTTATTTTTCACAACGATAGTTGCGTTTTGTTCTGAAAGATTGATATAATGATCTAAATGTGTTCTGACATATTTTTTCTGGTTGTTCACAGAGGGTGGCGGGTACAAAGTGGGAGCGCGCGGCGCGGAGCAAGAGCGCGCGCGGCAGGTGACCGACGGTCTGCGCGGCTGATGTGGGCGGCGAGCGCTTGCTGCTCGCGCCAGGCAGGTCCGTCTCCATACCAACATAATGTACACTCATTGGAAAGTCCCATGCCTTAAGCAAGACCATTTGGTTAGACAACTCCGAAAAATGCCATCCATCGAAAGTTGCATGTTCAGAAATCAAATTTAAACATCTTTATTCATTTAAGTCGCAAAGTAACATTTATGAACTTCGATAACAATGCTGCTAAATTATAGCCTCCAAATCCTGTAAGAAAAGAATATGCCAATAAAAATTTACGGGCACTTTTTAATTGACAGTTACAAATTGTATTGGCTAGCGAGATGCTATAACGAATACGCCAATCATGACATAGTTTCCGTGTGTTCGTAATAGAATACATGGTATCATCACAGATCCAATGGCACCATGAATTACCATTAGAGTGACTGAATGTTACAGCTATATTGCCTTTACTCAGATAGCTACGAACTATAACGTAGGATAATTTGCTTCACATGTAAATTTATTGACAGTTTCCTTGAAATTACACGCTTTATCTCAAGACGTTAGTTAGAAAATAAAATAGATTTTATGGAAGTGCCTAAGTCAAAAAAGACAAAGTACTTGGTGATTTTCAAGATAAATTGATAGCCGATAACAACTAATGAATCAAGATGTGTCGTATCAGTCAAAGCAACTGACGATGGATTGCACGAACGGCGAAGTGGTTTAAGTGGTAACTAACTGCTGTGTAAAGTATTTTGGGTTCAATGCTTACAAGGACTATTATATGTCATTCACAGATAGTTGTTTTGAGTCGACACAAAGTGTCCGTTAATTGTATGTGAAGTGTGAATGCCCCGCATATTCCACTATGTTCACTTGGATGATATCATCTGTGCGAAAAGCTCTCCATATCAACTCAGTATTATATCACCTAGATGGTATCATCCAGGTGAAATAATTCGTCATAAATTGTGCGAGATTACTTTAAAAAGAACTGATATCTAGCCCGGCTCGAAGGACCAATTGTTTTGTCGAATATAGAATGGCTTTATTGGTATTATTGTAATATATGGAACAAATGTTTCTAATCTAATTGTACTTCATGTTTACTGTCCCATGAGTGCCGTTATTTTAACGCCCCACGCGCACTATGCTCCAGCAATCGCCATCGAGATTACAAAATATTTTCACAAATTATCTGAAGTAATAATTAAATCCAATGATTTTGGCGGAAGTTTACGCGAATACTACACATTAAAATAAAACTACTTTTAACAGATTCTATCGCCATTTAATTATGTTAGTTCTTCCGTAACAAAGGCTGCTGAAAAGCAACCGGAACGTCGGGATCAGTGTAAATAAGATTGCAAAAGAATCCGTTAAAAATAGTGTATTTTCTAAATCCAATGATTCATCTTTATGGGTAATTTTCTGCACATTAAACAACTTTGAGCAAATCTGGCAAATAAATACCGAATTCTTTAATATCACAAGATTCACAACAGCGAGAGCACCTCCATTTATTTCTTAAATTGCTCTTTTTGCTTTACAACTGCTAACATATTTTTGGATGAAATCCAAAGAATGAAAATTGTGACAACAATTACAGTCTGCGCAATCCCTTTGCATTCCTGACCGTCCAAAATCAATGACCTCCTGGAATCGTTCAACTTGGATGCCAGAGTTTTTATACTTTCTCCCAAGTTCGATCATTTCGTTTTGCAGCTTTATTGCTGACTATATAGCAACCCGCCCCCGCTTGGCTGAGTTTTCATAACTCACGCTATCTTAATTCACACGTAATATATTATGTCCATCGGGGATTTTTTTTTTTTTTTTAACGTGCGGAAATCCCTTCGGATACCCCCCCGCCGGCCAGCGGGGGTGGTTATGTCGTGTCTCGACTAAAACCGCACGGTGTCCTCCCCAAGTGTCCGTTGCCGGGCACCCCGGGTAAGCCCTCGAAAGGATAACACCAGGGTTGCCGGTGGACTTTGGCCGCCACCGCGGCCTCGCCTGGTGGGGTCGGGTTTTATCCCGCTTCGGTGAGTTGGCAGGCGTGTGTAGGGCACACACGACACGCCTCCGCCACGGCCTGCTTCTGTAAGGACGGCGAGTCGGCCAACTGCCGTCCTCAGGCCCCGATCATGGAGGTCGGTAGTCCCGGGCGTAGATGAGTCTGCGGCGTCCTCGCCGCAGACTGCGAAACTCGGGGGGCAGGGTTCTCTCCCGCTCCCTCTCCGCCGTCTCTTTCGCGCGCATTACCTGCTCGCAGAAAGAGGCGGCGGCGTGCCACTTGCTCCCGTCGGAGACCACGGCCCTCACCATGGTCTCCAACGAGAGAACGTCCACGCCCAGGACCGCAACGAGATCCCGGCGTTGACTCGCCCACGCAGGGCACTCCACCAACGTGTGGAGCGCCGTGTCTTCGCCAGGATCCTCGCAGTGCTGGCACTGCGGCGTTGTCTCCCGGTGGATGCGCCACAGATACTTACCGAAACACCCGTGTCCGGTAACCATCTGGCACATCCGGTAGGAGAGGTCCCCATGGTCCCTCTCCAACCACTCCTTCATGATCGGTCTCACCGCCGCAATGGTGGATTCCCCCCACCTTGGGTGCTCAAGTCGCACCCTCCATGTCTCCATGAGTTACTGTCGGAGCAGGGACCGCTGAGCCCTGATTTCTCGGGGCTCTGGCCTATGGCCCCGCTCCAGCGCCTCCTTGCGCCACTGGTACAGCAGCGCAAGGGCTCTCGCTTCCAGGTCCCATGGAGGGGTCCCGGCTAGGAGACATGCCGCCTCGACGGAGATCGTGCGATACCCCCTGATGACTCTGACGGCCATCGATTTTAACGGGCTGTTTAATACAGCCACGTTGCGGGCCGCCAGAGTCTCCGCCCATACTGGGGCCCCGTACAGGGCCATGCTTCGCACGATCCCCAGGTACAGTCTCCTAGTGGGGGCGTTGGGTCCCTTGACGTTGGGCATCAGCCGCGATAGCGCGGCCGCAGCCCCCCTCAGTTTCGGGACCAGACTTCGGAGATGAGGTCCGAAGTCCCATCGGCTATCGAGTACGAGCCCAAGGTACTTCATCGTGGGCTCGATGCCGATGCTTACGCCCCCTACGGTTATGCTGGTTCCCGCAGGTGGCCCCCTCCGAGGCCCGTGGAAACACATAGCCTCGGATTTGTGGAGAGCCACCTCGAGCCCCAGCCGCCGTATTCGACCCACGACTTGAGCAACCCCTGCCGTGGCCTTTAGTGCCGCGCTTCGGTGCGTTGCTCCCCGCGCCATAACGAGGGTGTCGTCAGCATAACACGTTATGCTGACACCCTCGAGCAACGAACCGCGCAGCACCCAGTCGTATCCGATGTTCCACAGGAGTGGCCCTAGGACCGACCCCTGCGGAACACCGCACGACACTTCTCGCCGCCCTGGCCCTAGCCAGCTCGGGTAAACTATGGCCCTCTCGGATAGGTATGCCTCGACAATGCGGCGGAGGTAAGGAGGCACTCCGTGATACGCGAGCGCCTCCCTAACGCAGCTCCAGGGTAGGGTGTTGAAGGCGTTGGCGATGTCAAGAGACACCGCCACCACCACCCCACCCCGCGAGACTACTTCCTCCGCCGCCACCTTCCACGGTGGAGCGCCCCCGGCGGAAACCGAACTGGTTGTCCGCCAGATCTGGCCCCACATTCGTGAGATGCTCGACGAGGCGTTCTGCAATAATCCGCTCAAAGAGCTTGCACACCTCGTCGAGCAACACGATCGGCCGGTAACCGGATGGCTGGTCCGCCGGCCGCCCCGCCTTACGGATAAGGACCAGTTTCCCCGTCTTCCAAGCCTTTGGAAACTGGCCCCTTTCGAGGCATGCGCTAAAGAGCGCCACCAGTCGAGGCCCTAGTTCCTCCAGGGCCAGGACCCATGCTCGGCCTGGAATGCCGTCGGGTCCGGGGGCAGTGCATTTCCGGGCTTTAAGCCGGAGCACTGCTACCCCCAGTTCACTCTCCCTGACTTCGGGCACATCGCTCTCGCTATTATCAGCGTCAGGCGCCTGAGGCGGAGCCATACGCGGAGGGACATGCTCCTCCGCTCTCGCTGGGAACAAGGAGCCCAGTATCCCCTCCAGCCGCTCCGGCTGGAGGCTCTGGGTCAGCAGTGGCGCCCTTGGGCGGATTTTGCCCCTGACCGCAAGGTAAGGACGCCCCCATGGGTTCTGCTCCAGAGACTCCAGCAGCTCTTCGCGGGCCCGCCGTTTGGCCTGCTTTATGGCTTCCTGGAGGGTCCTCTTGGCCCCCTTGTACGCCTCATACAGCTCCGCCTCTCGGGCTGCCGCATCGTCTGGGCGGCGACGCCTCCGGCGTGTCCATCGGGGATATGTACCTTTTAAATGGTGAAAGAATTTTTACAATTATAAGAGCAGTGGTACCGAAGATTACCCCAGACATATATACAAACAAAAGCCGTTTCACCATTGAAACGGCTTTTGTTTGTTTGGCAGTAAAGCCATGCTTTTCTCAAACCTGCAGTAATGGTGTATGCCCATTAAAGAGGCGATACTCCACACGATGACATGTACGTTCAATTCACCATTGTGAAACGCTTCGAATAATGGAAAGTACACAGGTGACTTGTGCTACAGCAAACAATGGAAATCGGTCAGACCTATTTTTTTTTCACGTGTGGAAACCCCACGGGCTTCACCCCATCGGTGCCAACGATGAGGTAAGTATGTCGGAATCGAATCGACTAAAACCACACGGTGTCCTTCCCAATTGTCCATTGCCGGGCACTCCGGGCGCGCCCCTTGATTGGATAAGCCCAGGGTTACCGGCGGCATCTTTGGGGTCACTAATGAAGAAAAAAATTAAGACGAACAACGCCCCGGTGATAAGAGATTACTGGTGCCAAGTGGTGCCTTTACACGTTTGCAACACAAGAAATGTCACTCGTAACAGGAAAACGATACTAATGTTGGATTTCACCAGTGAATTATTGCGTTCAAGTTCAATTGAACTGGTTTCTCATTCAGGTTTTATTCAAGAAAATTCATTAAATTAAACGTGATAACGCTTAATTCGTATTGTTCTACTTGAACTGACAGTTAATTTTACTGGTCAACTCCGTTCTTATTGTCCTATTCCTGCTGCGTGAGCAACACTTCTAGTAATGCAAGTGTGTATAGGCTCCACTTGGCACCTGTAAGAACGCCTCACTAGACACCACGTATACAAAAAAAAAATAGAAATAGGTTTGTCCGATCACTATTCTATTCTAAGCCGTATTTAGCTGTGCTTACACTGACTATCCCAAGTTCAATTGCCGCATCGAACAGATTAGAGTTTTAGAAAATCCTGTTAGGAATTTCTAAGTAGCAGCCGCTAGAGGTGCCGGTTAACGGCAATGTGTTATTACTTAAGACTGAAATACATAGTCCGCAAATCGTATGTGTCAATATACTTCGGCTAAATAATGTGTTCAGGAAACTCCAAACTTGGAAAGGGAAATATCATTATGCTTACGTCCTCCAAAAGACCATCAAGAATGGAATGAAAATTATCTAACAATGATGAATCATATTATACAAATATGTTTACGTTTGTATAGCTTTGAATTGCCTGATGTCTGATGTCTCAACCACAGGGCCAATTCTCATAATAAAGAGATATTCAAAATTTAGTCTCGATCTCCTAAATGGCAAAAAAGGGGTTCTTATGACAAAATATGGTTGAAAATACTGAAAATTTTGGTACGAGGACACCTTTTTTGACATTTAGGAGATCAAGACTAGATTGAGACTGAATTTTGAACATCTCTTTATTACGAGAATTACCCCTCAGGTTGCACTGGCGATGACCACAACCTGACTGACTTCTATAACCTTAATCATATATTACAAACAATCACGGAACACGAAATTTTCAAAATAAGATGGGTCCTTTTGACAGTAAACTAGTGAATCTCGATGGCGGTTCAAATAGTGCACTTAGGGCGTCCGCCAGCTATGGGTGCTTGACGGCGGTGTATGTTGGTAGCTAGCAGGCACTCATGCGTGACGGGGTGACTAACCGTGGCGGGCTGGCAGGCGAGGGCGGAGGCGCCACGGCCGCGCGGACGCCCGTCAAGACCTTCCAGGCGTATCTGCCGCCGGCGCACCGCACCTACAGCTGCATACACTGCCGCGCGCACCTGGCCAGCCATGACGAGCTTATATCCAAGGTAAATCTGCTGCAATTTTGTGATAGTTACTACTCTTACAATTAGTAAGCCCCAGACTCTTCCGGCGTGGCATATGAATCGCGTTCCAGCGGCCCACAGGACCCTGTTACCGGAATGAAATGTAACCATGTCCTATTCCTGATTGTACGTTTCTTTCTTTTTTTCTTACTTATTACATGTGTGCAAATTTTCAGCCAAAGTCATCCAGTCTTTTTTGTGTGGTGATAGTAGCAAATAAACTCGCTTTGGCTTTCATGAGGATGTGAGATCCTGGTCTTACGCCTTTCGCTTCTTATACTTTCATAATTGTTTTCCAACAAACACCCTGATTGCGGATACTCTTAACCTGGCCTTTCCTTAAAACAAATGAATGTGAAACTTGTCAGTCGGGGTGCGAGGGAAATGCCCTTATAAGCCACCTTACATCCCGGCATCTGAAGATCCGAGGCGGCGTACGGTTTTAGTTGGTTCGAACCCGACATAACCTCCCCCGCTGCAAGGCGGGGGGGGGGGATGGTTCCAAGGTGATTTCCGAACGGAAAAAATCGAAAGTTCTACATTAAAAAAAATACACTCTAACATTATTAGAAGAAAAGAAAAAAAAAGTTGATACCCGTTTGTAAAAAATAATGAAGATGTTGTCAACCATTAATCATAATGTTCATGAAGTAGTTTGTGGTCTACAAACAAAGTACAAAAACTTTAATCATTAGTTCAACGCGCTCACTTGACACATTTAGACACTTACGAGCACTTAGGGAGCTTACACACTATCATCATCATCTTGTCGTGGTTGTTCCCGGTCGCATCCGAGTTCTTCACATCGAAGCCCGGGGTTCACTTCCATTTTATGGAATAGACTACCGTCTGACCTCTTAACCCCAAGAAGAGAGCTCGGGCCAGAACCTCGACCGTCAATCAGCAGGTGTATCGGCTTGCAGGTGTGGTTTGCTCGGCCCTGAAGATCAATGCTCGCAAGTCCAATGTCTTATGCCGTTTACATAGATAAGATAAACTCTTTATTGTACATCAACCAAAAAAAATGAAATCTTATGTAAGACTTAAGCAACGACAGGCCAGTGGCGTACGTAACGGACTGCTGAGACGAGGTCTCGAGTTCGATCCCCAGTCGCCCCGGGCACACACCTCTGAGTTTTCGTAGTTATGTGTGCATTAATTAATGTTAATTATCGCTCGCTTAATAATGTGCCCGGTAGATGGCAATAGGCCTCCTATTACATTGAGACCTAAACATAACTGGCGAATTGTGGGTGTGTAATACACCTCTGCTTACCCCTTCGGGGATACAGGCGTGAAGTTATGTTATGTTATGTTGTTACTTAAAATGTGAAGCTGTTTGTATAATGGCGACTTTATCGCAATTTGCATTCGCTTCCAGGCAACCGTTAGATGGAAAAAGATTTATGAGAGAAAAATTAGGGTTGGTGTGGTAATAGGTACAAGGTACAAGGTGGAACTTAATCAATAATTGAATGGGCGACCTCTGTGCTGTATCCAGTAGTGTGTTCGACTACTAAGTCGTAGGTTGCGGGTTCGATTCCCGCTCAGTGCAATATTTGTATGCATGAATATGTCTAGTTGCATTCGTCTGGGCAAAAGAAAATGTGTCTAAGTATGTTTCATTCTAGAACCCATAGCACAAGCATAGTTTAACTAGCTTGTGCTATGGGTTCGAGAATACTGCTTACTTTGGGTCTAGATAGCGCTATTTGGCATGTCGTAGA
The DNA here is from genome assembly GCA_946251805.1 of Cybosia mesomella. Classification (NCBI taxonomy): domain Eukaryota; kingdom Metazoa; phylum Arthropoda; class Insecta; order Lepidoptera; family Erebidae; genus Cybosia; species Cybosia mesomella. The sequence continues at coordinate 7,853,056 of OX276398.1, read as the reverse complement.
GTATTGATTTTATTTATAAGGTACAATTTAAGTGTACGATAAATAACAGTACAAGGTTAGGTACACACCTAGCGAATGAAAACGAATCAACCAGTTACTAGTGTAGAATGCGCTTATGCCGTGATTATGATGACACGCTCGACAGCGTGCGGTAAAAACCGACGAATGTTACACTTTGGCGTTCATTCACCTTCGTTCTGTTGGTGTACACTCAGTCATGGTTTGAATGGATGGATGGGTGGATATTTATTACTCTGTCACGCAAAAGCGGCTGAACAGATCTGGCTGAAATTTGGTACAGGGGTAGATTATAGTCTGGAATAAAACATAGGCTTTTTATCCCTGGAATAAGTTCCCATGGATTTTGATGCGGTTTTTTTAATAGATAGAGTGATTCAGGAGGAAGGTTTATATGTATAATATCACGCGGGCGAAGCCGCTGGCGTCCGCTAGAAATGTTATATGATGCACATTTTTGTTCTTTTGTTTTCTTAAGCCAGCTGGCCAGGTCTCAGTTTGGGGGGGCGGGGATGCCCTTTCCCCTCCCCCCAAAATTAAAACCTGGGCAGCTAGCTACGCCGGTGTACCCAGCATAATCGATTCCGCTACAGCCCCATTTGTTGCATTGACTCACTCCGTCTTCATGCTATTTAATGCACACACGGTATCAACCCCACTGTAAATATGTGCTTATATAGTCTATATACCATATTAAAACATCTAAGTACAGCGCACCACTCGTAATTTACACTCTTTTGTTGTAATGAAAACATACATGCTTTGTTTCATACACAAAAGAACTTTTTAATAAAATCCAAACCCTCTTTTGTACACATCTCACCTCTAAAACATAACAAGTCTGCTACAATACTGGCTGTATAATATGCATGAAATATCTACGAGTATTGTATAACTGCATTTGTGAAGATAAATATTCTAGGACTTACATAGCACTATCTAGACTCAAATGAAGCATAGCTTAAGTAGTTGACATTTCATCCCTTTAACCCATATATATACCCGTAATGTATTAGTTTTCATATACATGTGAATCTGCCGGATTTGTTGACATTTATGATTACTACTCCGCTCCCTTGTGTAGTAGCGTGATGATAGTAGCCTATGACACTCACAAATAATGTGGCTTTATATTGGTAAAATAATTTTAAAAATCAGTTCAGTAGATTCAGAGACTACCCCGTACGAACTCTCATACTTTACCTCTTTATAATATTATATATAGGAAAGATAGACACGCCCAGACCAATGCAAAATGACATATGCATGCAAATATTTTTACTGAGCGGGAATCGAAACCGCGACCTCTGACGTAGTAGTCGGACGCTCTACCGCCACGCCACGGAGGTCGTCGGAGTAATTTCAGAGTTTATCGATTATTAACAAACAAACCTTTCCTCTTTATTATAATTTGTGAAGATCACGAATTTCAATGAGATTTACTTAAATAACATTCGTTTGTTTTCCAGTCGTTCCAAGGCAGCCAGGGGCGCGCGTACCTCTTCAATTCTGTGTGAGTATCTACAGTTTATAAAACGTTATTTGATATCCCGTCTTCATGCATATTTCATACACGGTCGAGTCTCCAGGATTTGTAATATGAAATTGGATGAAACTACTATTGCGTTAACTTTTTTTGAATGGCAACACTGTGAATGTTTGTAAAAAGAACGTTATTTTTGACCAAATGGTTGAAATAAAATTAGCAATGAATGTATTAATTAACGGTGAAATATGGGTAGCAAAAAGAAAATAACACATTTAAATATGAAAAAAAAATATAGGCATGGGAAATTTGATTTTCTTACAATATTAAGCTCGATATTATAAGTAACTATCGGTTGCCCGCGGCTCCGCCCGCGTAGATATAATTTATCGCGACCAAACATAGCCTATGTGCTTTCCCAAGCTCTAGTCCATATCTGTATTAAATTTCATTACAATCAGTTCAGTTGCTTAGGCGTGAAACCTTAAGAAATCGACAGACAGACCGACCGACAAACGGACAGAGTTACTTTCGTATTAATAATATTAGTATGTATTATAATTATTTGAAAACTAAAAAAAACGCATTTTGTTGCTATGTTTGGCACTCGTTAAAACTGATGAAACATGTCTCAATAAGGAGTTTCTCTACTAATAGCCGTTTAGTGAATTATCTTATCAATTAGCCAAGGCAGAACATCAATTATGCATTCTTAAAGTATTACTTTATTATGTCACCTTCAATGTCCAATAAATGTCAAGACCAATCGATATTGATATGATACAGACTATTTTACAAACGTTCACCGTGTAATCACACAAAGTCCGTTTGTACTTAACTGTACTTATCGGTGGCACCACGCTAAAAGAAATTGTTACGATCCCACTGTACATTTCAAACTGCACCGATAGATCGTTACGTGCGTGTGATAAAAACTGTACAGCCGGTGCAGTTTAAATGGTACAGTGCGATCGTAACGATTTCTCGTAGCATGTGTGTCACCCATTAGATGTAACTCCTAGCTGTACAGTGCCGTCTTCTAATTTGGCACTTCGAGAAGAATGAAAGTCCGGTTGAAAACGACTTGTTTCTGTTTTCTAAAGCATTCCCTCTATCGCATTTCAATACTTCTAAGTCATTTGAAGGTCCTCCGCCCCGCCCCCTTGTATGTTTGCCCAATGAACGTAATCATTACGATTATGTTCATTATATGCTACGCTGATTGACGATATGTTCACCTGCTTATGCTACGGGAGCAACGGGGCAGGCAAGGAAGTTATTTTTTCTACAGTGTCTTGACGTTGTTTTTTTTTAATGTTTCAGTGTGAATGTGGGCTGCGGCCCAGCAGAGGAGCGAGTTCTTCTGACAGGCCTGCACGCCGTCGCCGACATATACTGCGAGTGCTGCAAAACCATGCTCGGATGGAAATATGTAAGTGTGAATCCTATTAGAACTAGGTGGACAAAGAGAGAAAAAATGGTTAGCGACTAAAAATTAAATAAAAACATCTCGTCTTGAACTAAGGGGTGTCTGAAGAACTTCCAGACAAGAGACCATTTAAGCGAAACTAACAAACGTCAAATAATATAAAAAGAACTAGACTAACACCAGTTTACCAAACTGACCACAAAAACTTTGGTATTCCATTTTTTGTTAGAATATTAGAACTTAACAAAAAAATCCTTTCAAAGAAAGGCTAAAGACTTCTAGCTAAATTATTTCTATCTACGTTAAATGGCATCAATTTTTTTATTGTTTTTTATTATCATTATTGTTACTTTTTTATAGACATCTTGTAAATCTTGCCTTAAATATTTATTACCATGAATAACTAAGTTAACCTTTACTTGTAAACTTCGATATATTATATACGTCTCGGGGTGACGCTGGAGCTATCCACCGTAATTCTTGCGAAGTAAAGAAACAATGAATGACTTACAATAATTTTTAAACATTGTTTTTCGATTACTCCACCACATTAATTCAATGAAATTTTTAAGCAATCAGTATGCTTACTTTTTCTATAGTAGGTATATGTATGTCTCCTTCGAGGCGGCGAGTCTCCTTGCCGGAACTCCGCCATGGGACCTGGAGGCAAGAGCCCTTTCGCAACTGTACCAGTGGCGAAAGGAGGCGCGGGAGCAGGGACGGAACCCCGAGCTTCGAGAAATCGAGGCCGTGCAGTCCCAGCTCGTGGTGGAGTGGAAGGAACGACTTGGGCGACCAAGCGCAGGGCACGCCGCAATAGCGGCGGTAAGGCCCATAATGGAGGATTGGCTAGAGAGCCACACGGAAGCCTCTCGTACCGACTGACGCAGGGGTCTCCGGGAAGGGGTGCTTCGGGGACCACCTGCATCGGATCAAGAAGGAGCCAACGCCTGAGTGTCATCACTGCGACGCTAGCGAGGACTCAGCGCTGCACACGCTGGCGGACTGCCCGGCGTGGGAGGCGCCGAGGCGTGACCTCGTGGCAGCCATCGGGGTGGGAGTCCTCTCGCGCGGCAGCATGATTACGGCAATGGCGCGGAGCGCGAGCACGTGGGCCGCCGTCGCCTCCTTCTACGAGCATGTAATGCTCGCGAAGGAGATGGCGGAGCGCGCCCGGGAGAGGTTCAGAACTCTCCCGGCCCGCCGAGCCCGCAACATACTCGCCGCGCGTCGCAGGCGACTCAGGCGCCGGAGGTCGCTTAACGACCTCCGTCCTCCATGAGCGCAGGCCTGGGGGTGGCAGGTGAGGCCGCCTGTCACCCCAGCAGAAGCAGGCCGGGACGGTGGGGCGACTAGCGCCCCTCCCCCAAACCGGGGCAAGACGGGGACACCGTGGTATCCAAACCCGAGGGCGCCATCTCGAAACCGGAGATGGCCCAGGGTCAGTCGGGGTGCGAGGGATATGCTCTATGGGCAACCTTACACCGGCGCCTTAACCTTACGGCGTCTGAAGACCCGAGACGGCGTGCGGTTTAAGTCAGCGGTTCAGTCATAAAAAAAAAGGTATATGTATAGTCAAAAACCTTTTCAAAAATCTATCCAAATCCAATAATTTTATACTGTCACTGATGTTTTATCAATTGGTTTGTGATTTTCCTGCATAACTAATTAGAATGGAAATATTGACTTTAGATCACACTCCTAAGTTAATGTCAAATATCGCTTCATGTGACCATAGATAGCTATCTACGAGACATTGGCGAAATTGATTCTGAAAGCATAGCGCCATTCATTTCAAAAAAAAGATAGCAGTATCGTTATATCCGTTATGTTATTGATGTCAAACATGAACCGCAACGTCATCGTTATCCGATAATGTCCGACATCCGATAATGTATACCAAAAATTATTTGATGCTGATTTTACCTGTTTGTCATTCATTACAACGCCAATTCAGTCCATAAATTAAAGTATTGTTCTCGGTTGCTTTCACTATATATCTCTACAAATAGGGTTACTATGAAAGCTTTAATTAATGACAGTACAGGAAGCTCACGAAGCGTGTAAAGGATAGAAGTAGATGGCAGGCCGTTGTCTCTGCATACCTCGGAGGAAAAAAGGCGTGAGTTTATATAAATATGTACACACCCCAGGCAAAAAAGTGTCACAATGTGCAAACATGTGTTAACATGGTACGTGTATGTAATGGTGACCCTCTTTCCTGAGACTTTACCTTCAGCTTACCATCAGGCGAGGTGAAGTCAAATTGACGTGACCTAAATATATTAAAAAAACACGTATATTGTACATCGTGACACTTTTTTGCCGATGTGCGATTAAATAAATCTAAATGGGGTAACTATGAACCCGTTGAGCTTTTGCAGACAAATTTTAATGGTTGCCATTAATTTATACAGCTCCTTGTTTAACAACATCGTGTTACTTGTATAAGCATATAGGGTGATTTGGGCCTTACTAAGATCTTTAGGGCATAAGCCAAGCTGGCCGGCCGCCGGTCCGGCGACCTGTAAGCCGGTACATAACCCTGCTGATTGGGTCTGCAAACGTTCGCCGACAGTCGTTGCTCCTTTGGACTGATCACCGACTGGACGTTTCGTTTTTGAGAGATTCGTCGATAGAACGTTTCATCTATGGACGTTTCGCCGACAGAATGGTTCGCATTTGTTTGTTTCGACGACAGGACTTTTCAATTATGGAATATTCGCCGTCACGTCGTTTTGTCTACGATGTTGTCTGGGTTAGGTTAGGTTAGAACTGTGACCCTAACAGAGCCGGAACCACTAGTCCGGAAAGTTGGATTTCGATAGCAAGCTAGTACCTTTTTGGTGGCTTTGTAGTTTGGTATCGTATCGTATCGTCGTGTCGGTGAAACACTTAGTAGCTGAAAAGGGCTGTCGTCGAAAGTGACGCATATGAAAGGTTCTGTCGACGAAATGTCCACAGGTGAAAGACCCTGCTGGGGAAACGGAAATAAATGAATCATCCTGTCGACGAATAGTCCAATGGCGAATCGGTCTTAGGAGAACGGTTGCAAAATCCTGCAGATTGACGGGTGAGGCTCCAATGTACACTTTCCACTCGATTTTGCCAGGTCAGCCAAAATAAAACACCAGTAACACGACTTTTTATTTTCACCTTCTAAATGTGATTTAATAATAGGTATACCTATGAAATTGCCGAAATTTTCTTACAAATTCATGAGTTCGTTATTCCTGTAATTTTGTATGTAGCTATTTCCATTATTTATATTTTGTTTGAAAGTTGATTTCAAGATTTGACAACTCTGTATTAAATTTTGTTTTTATTGGCCGCTTGATAAATTAATTCGATCTTCAAAAACAGTACTTCCTAAATGCTATCCATTTTGATGATAAATTTCGTATTACTTATCAGCTGTCACTTTTCAAAAATGTAATAAAAGTTGCTGTTTGTTAGCTTAATGTTGTCTCATTCATACACAAAAAAATCATAAAATTTGGATTTGTCATTCCTAAAAAAAATGCTAAAATGTTAGTACTGAAAATTGGGTTTCCTCCAATTTCCTCAAGAAAAACGGCAATTTCATATGTAACGACCTAATATGTATAATTCATTTTGTCTGCCCACCCTAAGGTTGCCTGGAAGAAATCGCCCATCGTACATTCGTCTGTAAACAGGGATTTATGTCTTTACTGTAAATAAATATAAATATTCTACGACATTCTACACAGCGCTTTCTAGATCCAAAGTAAGCATAGTTCAACTAGGTTGTGTTGTCGGTTCCAGAATGCGGATAAACATACTTATATACTTTTTTCTGTATATATATTAGTACATATTATAGATAGAAACACCCAGACCAATGCAAATATACATATTCATGCATACAAATATTTGCACTGAGCGGGCATCGCACCCGCGTCCCCTGTCATAGCAGTCGAATGCACTACCGCTACACCACAGCAGCCAGATATTAGGTGTAGATACAATAAAGATGTATCTATCTATTTTTAGTAACTGTCCCCAGGTTACAAACAGGTCATATTACTTCAAAGTTTACATGTTTAAGGGCTTGGCTTACGAAGACTGTGGGGGGTGAATGAAGATGTTTTTTAAACATTCTTTGGAAGTTACGAAACAAAACTCAGTCATATTTTGGAGTCGCGAGAAATTTGAATATTGATTTTTGTTATAGTCTCCTGCCCAAACTAGTATAGGTTGAAGCCCAAACGCTAAATTAATTAATTTCAAGCAGATTTAGGTTCAGATTGGAAGATAATTACCTTCTATATAGGTCAATTTGGTCATTACTTTCGCTGGGCAATTTGATAGCACGGCGTCAAAGCCCTTTAATAAAAGTCAACCCTCCACTACACTTTACTAAAGATATGACACGCGCTAATATTATTAAAGCGTTGGTAGCTTGGTGGCTAAGGGGTCGGACTCATGAATCCTGGCCATTACAATACCGACGTGAACCTACTCCTACTGCAAACAATTAAGCTTGACTTAGGACTTATGAGGAATACTAGTAATTTCGCTTACTAATATTCTTATAAAAAGAAATGTCATCTCAATCGGTTGAGGATAACTGCTTCAAAATGCAGTTGCAAGATTTGATCCGCACTAACATACAGAGCAAGTTAAAGTTTGAAAAATCATTGAAATTGAACATTTAAACCCTTTCTTGTGCTTTTTACACGCTTTATTTAAGTTGCATTTCCTTGTTACAGGAGCACGCGTTCGAGTCGAGTCAAAAATATAAAGAGGGCAAGTTCATAATAGAACTGGCTCACATGGTGAAGGAGAACGGGTGGGACTAGGCGCGCGGCCAGGCCCCCGGCGGGCCGCGCGCCGACCCCGAGTGTACAGGGCCCGGACCTAGGCCTGAGTGGACTACAGTGCTGTTGTGATACGATTGGTGGTCAAGCGAAGCCCCGGCGCCTCATAATACAGACTTTCCGAAGCGTCAATTACCCTCAAACATCTGATATGCACCACGAGTGTTCCTTTATGGCCATAAGAGGGCCATAACCGGCCAGCGACGATGGACTCCCGTCGAGTGCTCGAGCCTTCGTGATGACGTGTCAGGCGAGTTGGACGGTAAAGCTCGCCTTTAATGTCCAAGAGACAATTGGAGCAGTCGAAGCTCTACCCCAAACAGACCTAATACTGTTACTGTAACTACTACAACGATATCTAATACTGTTACTTTTACAATTTTACCTAATATTGTCACCGTTACTATAACAATATTAGGTCTCTTTGGCGTCGAGGTGTGATCGTAAAAGCTGGTATAGCTTATGGATACCGCGTATTCGCGCGTTCTGCCAGATACGACAACATATTATTTTTGTCAAATTAACCAATTCTTATTCGGTCGCGCCTGGCCGGACGCGCGAGGCGTGTCGACTGTCCGCACAAGTGAGAAGATCGCCTTATGTGCTCTTTTACTTTTAATCGGCTTCAGCGCTTTGGCACCGCCAGTCAACGTAATGTTATATTGTTATAAATGTAAGTAATCGATCTCAACCGCCCCGCGTGTAAGGGGCTCTGGGCTTAGAGTTTATTATTAATTTTAAACGATTAGATTCGCGTCGCGCCGCCGCTGGCGCCCCGCTAGTACATCGTAAGTTGTCTTAGTTTTTATATTCTGTAGCTACGTACGTATGTACTGTATTGAGAGAACACTAATACTTTCTCTTGTCCCTTTTAACCTGTGATAAGTATGTTAGTAATAGAAATTTTGAATTTCTTGAACGTATTCTTTCAAGAAGTTGCTCAGATAACGTCAGTTGTTCCTAATGATTTCAGCTGTACAATTTGCTTTTTTTTTTGTTGAATTTTTTTGTGAGGAACCTAGTCGAATTTTGAATATCTTTGGGAAGTTCGTTTCCATTTTATTTTATTTTGCGCCTGATTTAGTGATTTTTAGTTGGTAATTGTGACAATTGTTCGACTATTCCTCGCATTCTTATCTTTGAATGTTCGACGGAATTTGTTCTTCCAAATTATTTTTTATTTAGTTGATTGATAGCCGGGGATGCGGATACTGAGCTAATTTTATATGGAATGTCAATGTGGCTAGTTAGCTATCAGACGGTTTTATTATTCAATTATTGTTTCCATTTAAATATGATACATTAGATTCATGTACCCGTATATTTTTATCTCAATCCATGGTACTTCATTTATAAATGTATTAGATAACATTGTAAGAAATTGCATGAGCTTGGAGTATCTATCATTGTCTATGTCGATCGAGTATAGAATCGTACGCACTGATTTATTTCCCGAAATCGTTACAATATCGACTAACTGACGACGTCCGATTTGATATAGTGTTGTAATTGGAGTAATTTTTTGTAATGTACGCAATGACTTGCCGTCGCATTCAAGTTAAAAAGCTCACTAGGCCAGTTTCTTATTAAAAAATAGTTGTCATTCAGAGCATTTACTTTTTAAACCGTTGTCTTTTTATGTCTCTCTTCTAAATGAGACATCACATTGAGTTAGTTTCATTTAGTCCCATTGTATGTGTTTGTCGCCTTAGTGATGTAATAATATCGCCTAAATAGAAAAATAACGGTGCACATTCTTATGATCGTCCATTTCCTATGTTAAATATATGGTGGCACTTTCAATCCATTTAATTCAAAGTACGACAATCAACTTAGTGAGCTTTTTAACTATTATTATAATAACAAGAGCGTTGATAACTGCCACTAGTGTATACTATTGTAACATACATTAAATAATACAAGTTCAACATAAGCGATTGCTCGTTCAATGTTACAAAATGTATAATTATGAATCTGGACACATTTATCGTGGAATATATACATAGAAATTTAGTGTATAATATTACACAAACTGGCGCGAAAGTTATTTCATTATGTTTGTTTGATATTCTATTTTTTTATTTTTTCGAAAATATATATTTTCTTCACTTTGACCGCTGTATACCGGCCGATATAATCCGATTTAACATTTAATCGATACATTGCCACCTTTTTTTTTTACAAATTACTACTACTGGCCAAAAAGATTGTTCGATGACGCATATATGCGTCATTGGCCACGAGTCGGTTAATGTGATAACTTTTGCGCCAGTTAGTTATTTTATATCTAATTGTATCTGGGTAGTATCGCGAATTTTTATTTTATAAGCCTTCATACTGGGTTTTTAACAGAAATTGTTAGTGTGTATAATAATGCTTTTCACTAAATTTGTCCAGATCTGTCTAAACGATTGCGAAGTCTTTTATTAACAAATCAGTGTTGCAACTTAACTGTCGACATTCTTTTTAAAATGCTGCGTTGTTAATGGAAGAGTTTAGACTTAAAAGTACTGTTTGGCTAAGAACTGTGGGAACGTTACTATCGATCCACGAAGTAGATAAAATTCTAAATATAAAAACATGTTGACATAACACTGCCTACGTCATATGTCTAATCTGACATCTGTCAAAACAAGGTTGCGTGGATATATCTACATAATAACTGAGGACAGGAAGACGTATTTACAAAAATCTATAAGTCGGGAAACTTATCTAGCGCTCATCCAACAAAATAATGATAACATTGTTACTATTGCTCAGAAGTGTTTGAAATTTTGAGCCAGAGGGCTATTATAGCCGTTGGTCCCGCCACCTTTCCACTGTCTAAGTCGCGTGTGACATCTTTCAAAATGCGGTAGTGAAGGTGTAACATAATTTTTATAATCAAAATTAAATACTCAATAGGAAGAAGGGTGTTCATGGTTGGTTGGAGGACCGCCATTGTCTTCAGGTGCCCGCCACAACTAACGAACACTGTAGAACCCACCGTTTGCGCCTAACATAACTTTTAAAAGCAATACTTATATTTTTACAATAAAATATGTAATTTAGATGGCTACGTTAGATTCTCAAATTTGTTTTTAGAATGTAAGATGACATACTGTAGTCATTTTTATCAAAAGACGTGTTTGTGACGTTAGTTCGTAATAAAAGTAAACGTGAATATGCGAAATAAAATCTGAAACAAAAATATTTTTGTACAAGTCCTGATGTACGAAAATTATTCACAATTTTGCAACGTTCTAAGGCTAGCTTAGAACGTTGCAAAATTGTGAATAATTTTCGCAAAATGACATCAGAATTTACCGCGCCATGTTTCAAATATCTTCGAATAATTCTAATTCGAATAAATATATCTAAACATCTCGTTTACAACAGTGTGTTTTAGCCCTTACGTCGTAGAAAAAATCACAGTTAAAACATTACTAGGTATATTGGATACTTTAAAGTTGAGTTAACGCTTATATGGCCCCTCGGAATATTCAATAAATCATTATGTATTTCTGTCGCGAGATCACAAAATGATTGTAACAGATACGTCTTTTCTAAAACATATTCAACGTATAATAAGGTGGAACGATAATACATTACATGTTCACTGTCTGTTAAATGTAATCGTGTTACTGTTATCATTAGGGTTAATATTAAGATTTTGATGCACAATGTTCAATGAAAATGTTCAAGAGGCTGAATGGTAGTGGATAGGTAAAAACCCCATTTGTATAAAGACATAGTGCGGTCTTCGGTGATGTGTATAAAAACAGTTATATAATAATCTGTGACATTATCTTTTGAAAATTATATACAGAACTTTATCAAAGAAGCGAACTGATTATTCTATCTTAGACTAGGATTCCTTTAGCTACAACCAGAATATATTCACTCGTGAGTATAATCCTCTATACCGGCGTTTGTGGTATGTCTCATTTGTGACATACTGTCCTTAATTTGTTACTTGTTTCGAAGTTCGCATACTCCTTTTTGGAAGAGGATTCCTACGTCATAAGAATGAACAAGAAGTGCATGTCCCGAAATGAAAAAAGCATACTAATTTATCATAAATTGTTTTTAAGCATGCGAGTGATGCTGATATTTAATTTTTTTTAAGCTTTGAAAATCATAGAAAGGTACTCTACCATGTAAACTAATGAAGTGTATACGAGTCATATATTCTAATGAAATACACAAAATCAATACAACAGACTAACGGAGAGACAGACTGTACAATTAAAACTGCTCATTCTCTTTCTAAGGCCGTCTTCTTAGGTCGTCTAATAAAATGCTGCACTCAATATTTCGAATCCCAAAATATCTGTCGCATTTCTATAGAACTCGAAAAATTGTCTATAGCATTTCGTAGAAGCTCTCCACACCCTCTTCGGTTTGACATAACATTAGACGGTTATTCAATTATTTTTGTAATGGCTTCTGTGCTTAACAGTAACAATTCTTAGAAAGTTTTGAGATTCTCAGTCGTTTTTCAAAGTCAACCCCTATTTGAAACAATAAATGCTTTCAACTAATAATCTAGTATTATTGTCTATAGACAGACGACAGTTTAGACAGAGCGACGCAATATTTTCATCATGAACATTATGCAACACGATAATTATTGAAACTTGTCGAGATTGTCACAGTAGTATAGATTAACACTCTTAGATCCACGATGTATCCTTTGACGCAGTCGGACACAGAAAAATATAAAAAATGTATATCTTGACGATAGTAAGACGCAAATTTAAAAAAGAAGCTAGATTTCTGTGAAGCATAATTGAAGTATTTTTCTACTTGATCGTTTAGGAATGCTATTAGATATTTTTGGACCATTGTTAAGATAAAACTATGATCAGTATTCGTGGAGTGAAGATAAAGATTTGATGTTAGTTTTTGTGGTTGTTGGTCGAAGTGATTGTTGTTGTCGAGATTAGTGAAAAAACGCTTTCCTAGCTCTAATGCACCATACACTTTACTGTATCGTTTTAGAGCTTCTAGTATATGTCGTACGTGAACAACGGAGAGATTTATTATTTTACTTTGTTACTGCACAAATATAGTATTTTATTATATCTAACGATTGGTTTTGTCGAATAAAGTCTGTATCAATGACATCGACCAATCCACCGTCGATAACGAATCTTGCAAGTAGTAAAGAATTTATAGATGTATCTATTATTTGCCTTGTCGCCTTTTTTGTGTATAGCGAAAATGATGCAGTCAGGTTTTTTATTCTAAGCACGTATCCCATGAAATATTATAAAGGTATTTTCTTTTTTGGAAGATCAGATGGGAATGCAACTCGTTCTACCTCGAGGTGGACTGTTCCATTATTTTCATTCGTGATATTTGATTCATTATATTCAATTTACATAAATTCGTATGTTTAGAACGAACATGTTTCAGAAGCTCAAAAACAAAGGTCTTGGAGTGTTAACTGATGACCAAGAAGTACGAACAGCGTATTATAAGATGGTGCATTTCATTAATTATGTGTACATTTCGCATATTTTTAAGGTATCCCGAGTAGTTGTTTACCAAGAAACCGCTTAATATTTTTGTATTTTCCTAGTATGTAATGATGCATTATAAAAAAAAAGTTCGTGGTGTCTTCTACAGATTGTGTACGCATATGCTATAGATGAGTAAACATATTTGGTTGAAATAATAAGTGCGTAATAAAACACATTTTCGTATTAAAAATATTTTGGCATTTTTATTTATGCGTAACAAATACTGCATTAACAACATCCTTATACATTTATTGAGGGTAGGTATTCAATTATGTGATAAATGAGGGTAGAGGGCAGTTTACTTATTAGTCATCTGGCAGACGATCGACCGACCGAAACAAAAAATTACTTAAAATACACTAATTTTCTAAATAAATAGTGACAATATTTAAGTGCTTTTTATGTTGTTCACACAATCACAAAAATCAACCTCTCCATCCTTCTTTAAAATAATTGAAATTGCATATAAGCTGTGTTTGTAATACTGTTTCTCACACAAATTTCCAAAACACCAAATTAGGTAATCAGGTTATTTACTAGGCATAAAGTTATAACTTAACGCACAAATAGAAATATTAACGCGGAAAAAGGAGCCAGAAAAACCATTAAAAAGATAGCCATATTTACACGGCACCACTCACAATTGATGGGATTTCCGCACGTTAAAAAAAGAAAAAAAAAACAATTGAATTGAAAAAAATAATAATTTGGTAGGCTCTACCGGCAACCATTTAAGACAGAACTACACTGACCCTACAGATCACTATCGAGTCGGCGATTGGGTCCTAATTCTTAATTTTCCACGTGTGTAATTTTACAAATTATTATCGGGATGAATTCTTCTTTATTAAAATTCTTAATTTTACCAATTTTTAATGTTCCGAATGCTTCATTTTCCTAATTATAAATAGTTCGAATTCTGTTTTTTTACAGAAGAAAGTACAGTTAGGAATAATTGTGAAATTATATTTATAATATAATATATATTTATATAGCAATTAATTTAATCTATGAAGGAACCTCTATTCTATTCACCTAATTACTAAGAAACTCCTTGCGTAATAAATCAAATAGATAAAGTGCCAAGTATGAATGCCAATAAAATTATCAATTTAAGATCTTTATAAATACAATCACATAGGACTTCGTGTGAATTTCGTTGCATAATTATAAACTTGTGATTTAAACCGACTTCTTCAAGTGCGGTAGTCGTCTATTTAAATTTTGTTAACGTAGGAGAAAACGCAAAAAAAAGTTAGTAAGTGGTGGCTATCGATATTATTTTCAAGCTTAACCAACAACAATTAACAACCGTTTATTTTGAATGAGGCTTTGACGAAATGTCAGCGAAAAACAGGGGATGACAAAATTATGTTCAAATGTGTGGTGTTGCTCTCATGAGCGCCACAGGACTTCGAACGCCCAAGAAGGATGGCACTTCCGCCAAAACAAATAGATTGGAAAGACATATCTTTTCTCATATATAAACTTTTTGAAAAAAGAAGCAATGTATTATGAAAGAAAGATTAAACAAAATAAATTATATACTGAGCCGCGGAAAAGACTATCAAAATTAATAATCAAAACGCCAGATAGGGTCGGCAGTGCGAGTGCGACGCCCCTGGTGTTGCACACGTCCATAGGCCACGGTAACCGCTTCCCATCAGGTGGGCCGTGAGGTTGTCTCCCAACTGAGCGGTATATAAAAAATTAAAAACTCCAAAATTAGCAAAAATATAGAAGAATTATTAATAAGAAACGTCACACCTGAGGAATCTTTACAAAATTTATGTAGGTTTAAGTAGGTAATTAAATAAACTAGCTGTGCCGCGCGGTGTTGCTCGCAAAGTGATGGAATTTAGTGATGACGATATGATAAAAAAAAATTGTGATACAATAATTATATTTATCCAAAAGTTTGGTCTCAACAATGTACCTACACAAACATAACATTCAATAGTTGAAATAAAGTAAATAAAGTTGTATGTTATTTTCATATTTACCTATTTGACTGTACTTATTAGAAATATTTCGAATTCGTATTATTTATAATTAGGAAAATTAAGCATTCGGAAAATTAAGAATTGGTAAAATTAAGAATTTTCATAAAGAAGAATACGTCCTGATAATAATTTGTAAAATTACACACGTGGAAAATTAAGAATTAGGAACCAATCGCCGGCATCATCACTATGAAGAATACGATAGTGATGATTCATATATAATCCATCGCAACCTAAGTGAGATAATATATATGATAGTTGTGGCGATGGATTAGGTGATTACTATAACATTGGAACAAAATTTGTTCCATGTATGAGTGATATTTAATATCACTCATACATGGATTATTTCAGTGTAATTCTACCTTTATAATAATTTAAATCACTATAATTCTCATAAATGCATGGATATTTGACTAATAATCTTAAATAAACTATAATAGAAATCAATATCAAATTCACTAAAATTTATTTAAATAATTAACAGAATTTTAACAAAAGATATATCAATACAAATACTAAAATTAATTTGCCTACAAATAAATCTCATCGAATCATGAATAAAACAAACTCATTTTTAAACGTGTAATATTTGCTACGTCTGGACAATTTTTAAGTATAGTACGGCCGTTAGCATCGGAGTCCGGCCCTATACATCAAAACGCACATCAATATGGCGCTCGCTAAGAACAAGCAGCGAGTAAGATATAATAAAAAAAATATGACAAGATGTCTATAGGTACCTACTTTTGTTGCTGGTCGTACCAAGACTAAATTCAAAAGACTAAGCAAAACTACAAAAAACAAACGTGAGGATATTCTTTTTATATTGATTATTCAACACACCGCGATATTTTCGGTAAGAAAAGGATCTATTTTGCAATGGGCCCCATTGTAAAAATAATTCTCAAAATGCCCTAGCTGCCCATGTGTCAATCTTTCAAAAATAGAAGTAGGTTTTTATGACTTTATCTAAATTCACTCGCACTCGCACATGACAACACAAGGCCACCCCACAGACACAACAGAACAGTAGTCGTGCAATTTAGATGCAGCGGCCGAATGCAGAGAAACGCCAAAACGAGATTCAGTCGCAAAATCGCCGGACGCTGATGGTAAAGTAACATGAGTTCTTTGTATATCAACTTATCAGTGTAGTATGTATATTAGAACATATTAGAAGCGTTACGAGATCACCTAGAAAATCTCCAGATTAAATAATGACAGTACTTACGAACATGCGAAAATGAATTCGCAAGAGATACGACTAGTGATTAAGCCATAATGTCGCCCACCCAATAGAACATTGACCTAATACTTTGTATAAGTTTTGCATAGAAGGGCCTGTTAATTTTGGCGAGACCCATAACGCTGGTGGTGCAATCTTGTACATTTACCGTGATGTGACAGCCTGTTTTACCGCGCTGCTATAGTCGTCGCCATACAACTTGACAATTTGACCTTGACCTTGGTCAAGGTTAAATGGTTAAGATTTTTGACGTTGAGTATAAGACATGTGTAGTCAATGAAGGAATGTCAGAATCATTTCTCCAATAGCTTCTAGGTCTTAGAACATCTGGTTATCGGTACTTTTTTTTTTTGATAAGCCTCGTGAAAATTACAAAAATAGCATCTTGAAAAAAATACTAAATGTGTAATTGAATCAGTCCTGTTGAATGAGCTATGTGTTGACTATAAATACAATACAATTATCTATTTATAATATAATTAAATTAATTAACTACTTGAAACAAGATTCAGTCTTAAGAATGATAAGTATCATAATAAAATTAAAACGAACATAGAAGTTAAATTACCTAAATCCTTCTAAAATCTTAGAACAATTTAAAAAGGTTTAAAAAGGATATCAACATTGTTAACTTGCGAATTTGCAGAAGTTGCTCGAGTGTAAGCAACAGAGCTGTATTTACCCACCGACATTCCGATTTCTAGTTCATGACAGTAGGAGATTGACCTCAGGTGTTCTATTTGGAGTTTGTTTATTGTTACGATGAATCAAATTACTGCTTTTCTTCTTTTTTTATTAAAGTGGCTCCTTGTATCGTTTATATAGGTACCGATGAGTCTGCCAACATCAAGGAAGAAAGTAGATTTAATCGTCTATAGAGGTCTCTCGGTATTTATAAGACAACGAACGACTTGTTGTAGCTGCTCTCGGAAAGGAGACAACACTCAGGGATATTATTGTTCGTTAACATCAAATACTAAATTAGGTATCAGGGGAAAATCATTTAGGTACTTAGTGGGAGATAAGATGAATAAATCTTCTGTTCGAAAGTTGTGAAATCTACTGTTCAAAAGTTGTCAAATCTAATGTCAAGAAACTGTCAAATCTAATGTCAAGAATATGTCAAATATAATGTCAAGAAACTGTCAAATCTAATGTCAAGAAACTGTCAAATCTAATGTCAAGAAACTATCAAATCTAATGTCCATAGTCTCTAAGCACGTCATCGTAGTTTGAATTTTAAAAACCTGTAATAATTCCGTAAGATTCATGAAAAGTTACAAGATTTAATTTCTATAACTACAATACTTTAATTACTATTACTACATTATATAAATTACGTTATATTCAATGATAGGATTAGGTAGTGAAACTTCGGGTTCACAACATCAAACATTATATCAATATGGACACGTTCGCGGGACTTTTAATGAATTTATTGCTGAGATTACTGAGATCAATTCTAATCATTTAATATTTCTTTAAATTCTATTTACACTACATAGAATAAAACAAAGTCGCTTTCTCTGTCCCTATATCCCTATGTATGCTTAAATCTTTAAAACTACGCAACGGATTTTGATGCGGTTTTTTTAATAGATAGAGTGATTGAAGAAGGTTTATAAAAATAATACATAAAATACGTACATAACTATGTATGGCAAGTTAAGCTTTATTTATAAGAATCGTAAGAAAACATATTTTAATTAAGATTACGTATTTTGTTAATTTTTTATATATCTTAATTCTTAACGAAAAGTACCTATTTTCTTTTCAATTTCATTCAATTAGCTTTACAGTTTTATGACGTGTCCATATCATGATTTCGTCACGAAATTTCTTGAAATTCCACTATCTAAGGCCCTATTCAGACCTGGGCCTGTAGACAAAGTCACATTCTACTAGTGGAATCGCAACGAATCGAACCTTCAAAACACCGAAATGTATGGGAGAGACAACATTTGTCGACATGCCACGTGTAACAAAAAATGTCACTCCCATACATATTGAACATTTGAAGGTTCGCTTCGTTGCGATTCCACTAGTAGAATGTGACTTTGTCTACAGGCCCTGAGCGGTATACGCTGCCGCTATTGTTAGAAGTAAATACCGCGAGGGTTTCGCTAAAAAGTTCCGCGCCTAGAGCGGAATAGTTGGTACATATGTAGTAAACAGTAGTATTACCGCCAATACGCATACCCGCTCCGTTTACTTTACCGCAGACGGTAGCGAATACCGCTTAGGTGTGAATAGGCCTTAATCCTATCACCGTTTATATTATTACAAAAGATCACTGCTCACTGTAGTTTGATTACTATCTGCGTCATCCTCAACCTTTATCGTGTCTATTAGGTCTTCACCGTTAACCATAGCCTCGACCTGCAGTATCAGGTTCCCTTGACTCTGGTCTATGACCAATCCTTGAACAATTTCACCATTCTGTATGTATATAACATTCGAACCCAAACTACTATTGCTTTTCGTCACACACTGCATAAATTCTTCAATATTCGGTTTAATATCTTCCTGTAGTGTTTGGTAATAACTAGAATTCCGGCTATTATTTTCTTCAACATATTCTATATCTCTTTCTACACTTGGTATAAACATTTGTGTTTCGTCCAATGGGGCATTTGCGTTGTATTCAAAGACATCGTCTTCGGACTTCAGAACTACTTTGGATTGTTTAATTTCTAATTCAGTCATAGTCGGTAAGGATTTAAAGAACATCTGGAATAAGCATACAATGTTTAAGGAACATCTGGAATACAATGTTTAAAGAGTATCGGGAATAAGCATACAATATTTTTTTTAGGATAGTTAAAATTTATCGACAATAAACGAATGTACTTCTAACTACATTAACGGAACTTAGGTATAGTATGAAAAATGTTAAGAAGTCAAGACGTGATAACTTTATTCGCCGTATGATCCGAGAGCTGTCCTCGCTTGCTGTCTCTTTCTGCTGAGAGATTTATGGACAAAAAATAAAGTATGATCTTACCTTTCGAGTTATAATGGACATTCCATGTTCCCTCTTCATATGCGCTTTCAGTAATGACATCCGAGGGTATCTAGAAAAATACAATATGCAGATAAAGTGATAATTTGCACGTAGTGTAGTACAGAAGCAGTTATCACAGCAGTGATCGCAGTGCAGGGGCACTGCTTACCTTTTGGGACACATTTAGCACGCGGTGTAGTGCAGGGGCACTGCTTACCTTTTGGGACACATTTAGCACGCGGTGTAGTGCAGGGGCACTGCTTACCTTTTGGGACACATTTAGCATGCGGTGTAGTGCAGGGGCACTGCTTACCTTTTGGGACACATTTAGCACGCGGTGTAGTGCAGGGGCATTGCTTACCTTTTGGGACACATTTAGCACGCGGTGTAGTGCAGGGGCACTGCTTACCTTTTGGGACACATTTAGCACGCGGTGTAGTGCAGGGGCACTGCTTACCTTTTGGGACACATTTAGCACGCGGTGTAGTGCAGGGGCACTGCTTACCTTTTGGGACACATTTAGCATGCGGTGTAGTGCAGGGGCACTGCTTACCTTTTGGGACACATTTAGCACGCGGTGTAGTGCAGGGGCACTGCTTACCTTTTGGGACACATTTAGCACGCGGTGTAGTGCAGGGGCACTGCTTACCTTTTGGGACACATTTAGCACGCGGTGTAGTGCAGGAGCACTGCTTACCTTTTGGGACACATTTAGCACGCAGTGTAGTGCAGGGGCACTGCTTACCTTTTGGGACACATTTAGCACGCGGTGTAGTGCAGGGGCACTGCTTACCTTTTGGGGCAGATCTGGCACGCGCAGGGCGGCGGCAGGCGCCGGTGCACGCGGTGCACGTGCAGCTGCAGCGCGCACTTCTGTGCGAAGCGGCGGCTGCACTCACCGCAAGCGAACTTGCGCATCGCTGGAACGGTACATAGCTTTATAAATTATCTTTTTATAACCACTACAGTGATAAATAATTAAAATAAAGCAATCGCGCGTGTACACGGCACCGCCGCCGCGCCGCCAAATGTCGCGGCAGCATTGCGGCACGGCGACGGTTAACGGCTGGAGGGCGTCCTTCAACCGCAACAGGTTTACTTACGTTTATGTGTATCCATGTGCGATACCAGCGCAGCTTTTATCTTGAAAGAACGATTGCAGTGGTCACAGATGAACTGGATGTCCGTGTGCTTCATTGAATGGCGCTACAAATATAACAAGAAATATTAACATAAGTTTCTGTCCTCTGTGATGTTCTAAAGATGTAATGTGTTAGCGTGTCGTGAGAATATACAGGTGAAACTATTATATTAATAGTATATTGTTAAAATTGAGATCTCTTAAGTTTGCCATATGTTATTACTTCCCAGAGTTCTTTCCTTATTAGCGGCACTATCGAATGGTGTAATAATATAGGGAGCTTTTTTTTTTTCAAAATTAATTGGTTTGGTTCCAGGAGTATTGTTTTTTTTTTAATCCACAGATGCAATCTTAATTTTCATTAAAATCAGGCCCGAAACTCCTTTGACCATTTTTGGCTATTCTTATATTTTTATATATAGGACACGTCATAGTTTTGAATTTGGCCATCAACGCTCAGTTGATTTCACAATTCAGTTGAAAAATGAATAGTGTATAAGTGAGGCGTACCGTGAGGGCGGAGTGGGAGGTGTAGGCGCAGGGACACGCGTGGCAGCGGAAGGGGCGCTCGCCGCGGTGCAGGTTCTCGTGCGACTGCAGGTTGCGCCGCGTCATGAACACCGCCGAGCACAGCTGGCAGGGGAACCTAGCCGTATGACATGGTCAACATATTTTACTTGATCTTGAACCCATAGTACAATTTTAGCTTAATTACAGCTCGGTTTATCGTTGTTTAGTGTATACAAGAATGCCTCGGAGAGCATGTTAAGCCGTCAGTTCCGGTAGTGATATAAATATCTGCGGCATTCAGTAGAAGTAGTTGGAGCTTCAAGTCTGACAACCTGATCTAACTACATACATAATATCGCCAGTGCACGTGGAGGTCAGATGGTAGTTGCTTCACAGAAAATAAGTTCGACTGTTTCGTAGTTAGACTGAAAGTCAACCCCAGGATAGAATATATCCCAGAATATTTATTGATGTGGAAATAAATGAAACCGTACGTGACTTTCTCGGTCTTGGCGGAGAAGGGGTGCAGCTTGAGGTAAGGTCGCGAGCGGCCCTTGCGTCCGAGGAAGGCGGCTCGCGCGCGGAGTACCAGGTTCGCGTCCGGTGCCACGCAGCGCTTCTCATGTTTGTACAGGTTACTGGCGCTGTGGGCACAGGAGCTAACATTCATCAGGGAATTCATTCATCAAGAACCAAGAGGATCGAGAGAAACAGGTATGGTGACCCGCAGACGGTCTTGTCTACGAACAAGCAGCACTTGGCCCATTAAGTTCATATCTTTGACAAGCCCATGGGTTAAGCGAACACGCTGGACCCCTGTATGGTTATCCATGTTACTGAAGCGCGAAATGTAGGAATATGTATAGTATAGCTGAAGTGACCCTGATGGACCGAGTGAGGAACAGTGTGATAAGGGAACGTTGTGGTATGGCAGAAGATGTAGTGACCAAGATAGAGAAAGGGATGCTTAGATGGTTCGGTCACGTAGAGAGGATGGATGAAAGGAGATTAACGAAACAGATTTATGAGGCGAGGGCTACTGGGCAACCCGGTAAAGGTCGACCTAGGCGTACGTATTCCAATCAGATCGATGACGTTTTGAAGAAGGGCCAGGTCAGAAGTACCCGTAACCGGCGTGCATGTATGAAAACAATTATGAAAGTGGAAGAAGCGAAAGGCGTATGCCAAGATCGTAGCAAGTGGAAAGATGTTGTCTCTGCCTACCCCTACGGGAAAAAGGCGTGACTATATGTATGTATGTATGTATGTATATGACAGTATTTTATTCTAGAACCCATAACACAAGCTAGTGAAACTATGCTTACAGGTCTAGATAGCGCAGTGTAGAATGTCGTAGAGACCGATATTCTTAGCAATCCATGGATTCTCCGTGCGGGTGCCGGGTCCATCGCGTTGCTGAGTTGGGGACCCGGGACAGTGCCTGGGACTTGCGACCCAAGTGTAGGTTTAGAAGGGGCCCCTTTTGTTGAGGTACATCAACACTCACCTTCACTACCCAAGTTCCCCTCCCTGCCTAACCAAATTTGATACGAACCTACTAGTGCCGCTTTAGACATTCGTCCTAGTAATGAGCTTATTGTAGCTCTCGATAGGCCTAGATCTTTAAGTAGGTTATAGAGAGATTTTGCTGGTATACCTCTCGCTCCCACTTCCACTGCATACAAATTAACCACGTAACCGTTTTTGATTAATTCGTTTGTGAGATCATAGTATTTATTTTTCTTTATTGTGTGGTCCTTCGGTATATTTGTTTCCCACGGTACAGTAAGTTCCACAAGAACCACATGTTTTAACCTCTTAGAATAAAGGAATATGTCAGGTCTAGATGACGAAACCCCAACATCCTCCGGAATTTTATAGTGCTTTTCATACGTGTCGATTAGGAGAGTCCAATCTGGGGCAGTATCTAAGATTGAATAAGGTTTGTTCCTGGATGTTATGGATGAACCTTCAGACACAAAGTTGATATGACGTCTGTTAGTAGTCAATCCTTTTTGGGCTCTAGCTACTGCCAGACTCATTGCTTCACGTATGATGATAAGCACCTTATCGTGGCGGCGTGAGTAATGGCCTCTATCAAGAAGCACCCTACATCCAACTAATATATGTCTAGCCGTCCCTATTGCCTCACCACAAGTATAACATTGTTTTTCTGTGGCCTTCCCCCACCTTACCAGATTACTCTGGTCTGGGAGGGTCATCTGAAAGGCGTTAAGATAGAATTTTAACAGGGCCGGCGACCAAGGTGCGCCACTTTAAGGCCATCGGTATGCAGAACTCTCCCATTGTCAACCATTCATTTTGGATTTCCAAATTCATCGCATGCACTCGATATTTATCATTTTCGTCTTGTTTTAGAAAGGACTTAAGTATATCCTGGTCCCTTTCTGGCTCTCGTACTCCCAACGCCACTCTATTCGACTGGGCCCCTATCATAAATCGTTTATGGAATAGGAGTCTAGATTCAAGCTCGGACGCGTTATTAGCTTTCGGGAGTGCCCTGATTGTGACATCTTGGGATTTACCTAAGATGTGGGCTTTGGTAACTCTAAGGTGTTTATAGAGCTCCGATGGTTTCTTAAGTTTCATCCCAAAATTATTTTGATCCCTAAATAGAGCAGAGGAATCAGCAGAGTGCGCTAGTCCAAGCCACGATTTTAGCGATTTTATGACAGTTGCATCTATTTTCGCCAGTAAGGTTTTACCGAATTCATACACCAGAAAAGGCCAAGTCAGACGTGATGTTAAGTAGTTGTCATATATCCAAGTTTTTTTGATATTGTTTAGTGGTACCTGATCTATCTTATTTAGATCATTTATAAACGTATCGACAACTTCATCTAAGGATGGTGTGCGTCCTTTATAGTCTATCTTTCTCCCAAGAAATTTAAATGGCACCGATTCAGCGACTATGGAAACTGGTTTACCCCCAATGAAGAGTCCCGGGTCGTAGGAGGTAGAAATGCCGGGTAAAAACCCTTTCTGGTGGTTAGGTCCGAAATACCTATTGTTAATCATAAAATGACACATTTTTGTTTGTAGAATTGAGAAAAATATTTTTGAAATTGTGTTAGTTAGTGCTATCGGTCTAGTATCTTTAGGATGGGTCACTTCATGTTTTTTTGGAATGAGAACGGAAACCGCTTCGCCAAATGCGACTGGTATATTCTTTTCTGACCAGATTTTACTGAATATATTTGTGAGATGTTTACGAACTGTTGGACATTTTTTATACACTATATATGGAACCTACACATGCATATACGCATTACTCACAATCACTTTTCGCTTCATGTCTTCATGTCATATCCTCAATATAAATGGCTACTATTAATATGATTAACCGTGAACTTGACTCGCTAGCTAGCGGCAATTCATTCATGTGTAGTCCTGAGGATTGCTTCAAATTAGCGAAACCCGCCCCCACTGACTCAACTATTTTGCACGTGAACATACGCAGCATAAATAAGAACTTTGACCAACTACTAACCCTACTACATACCACAAAATTAAACTATGATTTTATAGTACTGACAGAATGTTGGCTAGACTCAGTTGTTAATCTACCTACCTTGCAAGGGTTTCAATCATACCATACTGACATAAACTCCAACCAAAACGATGGTGTCGTTATATATGCAAGATCTTATCATCAAGTCACAGTTAGGGCACCTAACTTTGGGGGTGGTACTTGTCTAGTCTGTACTACCAATGATAAAAGCTTGGCCATTGTCTCCGTGTATCGATCGCACTGTTATGACTCATCAGGTAACTTTGAACTGTTTCTAGAAAGCTTAAATCGCACTTTTAGTAGTCTTACCCCATGGCAAAATATTGTTTTACTCGGTGATTTAAACATCAACATAGCGAAGGATAGTGCAGACGAACGTAGGGACGACTTTCTAACACTTAACATATCCCACGGTCTTCTCCCCACTCACCTCTTTCCCACTCGATTAGACAGATGCATTGACCATATATTCGTCAAAACTCAAAATACTGACACAACCACACTAATACTGGACTCACACATTACTGACCATAAGCCCCTCCTCTTAATAATTCCTAATACTAACAACAAAGAAAAAACTTCAATGAACTTTAGATTACACGTAGCCCATGATGCAATAAAATCGGAATTAGATAGTATTGACTACACCGACCTATTTAACACTGACGACCCTAATGTATCTCTTAACTCATTCATTATCAACCTGAGATCAGTTATAGCCAAACACACTAAACGTGTCCTAATCCCAAGACGACAAAAAATACTTAAACCATGGATGACCCGTGGGCTCCTGAAATGCATTAGTAACAGAGACAAATTACACACTAGGTCTAGAAATGATCCCGAAAAGCTCATACTAAAGATAACGTATAAACGTTATCGGAACTTCTGCAACTCGCTTCTCCATAAACTTAAAATTGCATATGAAAGATATGAACTTGAGAAAGCTAAGGATAACCCAAGAGCTCTG
The DNA here is from genome assembly GCA_946251805.1 of Cybosia mesomella. Lineage (NCBI taxonomy): Eukaryota > Metazoa > Arthropoda > Insecta > Lepidoptera > Erebidae > Cybosia > Cybosia mesomella. The sequence continues at coordinate 7,827,366 of OX276398.1, read as the reverse complement.
TGGAAAACTATTAAAAGTATAACACGTATTAACAAACCTAAGTCTTGCCCCACTGAACGCTTGGAAATCCGAGACAACCCTAAGAATTCCATCAATGAGGTCTGTACTAGTTTGCGTAATGTGGGTGAAAATCTGGCTAATAACATTTTATCTCGTCGCCACCCTCCCTTACGCCTAACTCACAGTCCAGCCACTGCCAGCGATAAAAATCCCCATATTCCACCCTGTAAATCTCTAGTCTTACTGGATGTTGATGCGTCTGAAGTGGAATCACTTATCCTCCAACTGCGCGATAATGCGGCTGTAGGTTGGGACGGAATATCACCCTCAGTCTTAAAATTCTGCCGAGATTCACTCATAATGCCCTTGACCCATATAATTAATCTCTGCCTAAGCAAGGGCATATTTCCGAATGCTTTAAAAAGAGCGATAATCCACCCAATTCATAAAGGAGGTGATAGAGGATGTATCGATAATTACAGGCCTATCTCGGTTCTCAACTCACTGTCGAAGGTCTTTGAAAGAGTTCTTTGCAACCGTCTCAAGAAATTCTTGGATGTGAAGGGAATAATCTAAAGTAACCAATATGGCTTCCGTGCACGGCTATCCACGGAAGATGCAGTAATGGATTTAACCCAATCAGTAGCCGAATTTCTTGACAAACGAACCAAATGCCTAGGCAACTTTCTAGACCTTACTAAAGCATTCGATACAGTCTCTGTACCTATACTCACCACAAAATTGGAGCGCGTGGGTGTAAGAGGTATCGCACTGGATATCTTTAAAAGTTATCTTTGCAATCGTACCCAGCAAATTAAAATTGGTGATCTCCTCAGTGACGAAGAACCTGTGATGTACGGTGTCCCGCAGGGCAGCATCCTTGGCCCAGTCCTGTTCCAAATCTACATCAATGACTTATGCAATATGTCACTCCCTAATTCAAAAATCTACGCTTACGCAGATGACACCGCTATTCTAGTCTACGGTTCCTCTTGGGACAGGGTCAAAAATAGCTCGGAATTTGCCTTAAATCATATCACGTCTTGGTTAAACAACAACCTTCTCACGTTAAACTTCAAAAAATCTTGCTTCATCCCCTTCGCTCTTCGCCGTATAACTCTTCCACATCACAGTTTCTCAATAGTAGCACACACATGCGCACAGTTATCATCTCCCTGTGCCTGTCCGACCCTTACTCGTACAGAAGACGTCAAGTATCTTGGAATTCAAATCGACTCTGCCTTGAACTGGGACAAACATCTTGAATTACTCAAAAACAGAACCTTGAGGTTCATTCACATATTTAAATTACTTCGGAACTCGGCGGACCCTGATTTACTGAAGATGGTTTTTTACTCACTGTGCCAATCTATCATAGGTTACTGCATTCCAGTTTGGGGGGGCGCCTATGACTCTCACCTCATGAAAGTTGAGAGGGCACAAAGAGCCATCCTCAAAGTTATGACTCGGAAGCCTCGCTGGTACCCAACTACCCAGTTATATTTGAACTGCAAGGTACTAACGGTACGACAGCTTTACGTGCTTCGTTCTATCCTTAGAAAGCATCCCGATGTCTCTCTCTCGGACCCTGCTAAGCGCAGAAATTATCCGCCAATGACTCGACACAGAACCACATTTGCAGAACGCCAGTACTTCATATTAAGTACATATGTATACAAACAGGTGCACAAAAAATTGAACATAACAGATCTTAACAAGTACAAACTTAAACCAACCGTTACTTCCTGGCTTCTCCAGTTAGACTACCTCGAAACTGAATCTTTACTTAAATTCATTTCATAACGAATTTGCCACACCCTATCCACACACACGCACGCACGCACACACACACACACCCACACACACACACACACACACACACACACACACACACGCACACACACACTTACACACACGAACATACACAAATATTATAAGGTTCATACATCTTAAATACATTACGCCACTCAAAGTCGATTAATTTTTCATGTAACTCGCCGAATCACTGCCTCTTATGATACAGGGGTAACCCTAGTTTAAGAGGTAGGGTAATCTATAATTGTAACGATCTCAATATTCTTAAGTAGGTATAACAAGTTACGTCAGACTATTGGATATAAATATACCTCATGTCAATGTCATCCACTGTAATGTTACACTGTACTTCTTATGAAAATAAACATTATTATTATTATTATCTCTTTATTTACTTTTAATTTACTTATAAATTATATTTTTAAATACATATTAAAAAAAAAAAGAAAACATCTATTTAAAAATATAAAAAATAGTGCTCCACCGGCAGCGTGGCAGGGCCCAAGCTACCGGCGGTCGGGGTCACAGAGAGAGAAACCTCCGGACAATGCGTGCCGTGTCGAGGATGACCGCCTTCTGCATCTGACCCTTGACCCAACCATCTAGCGAGAGTCTCTTGAGGTGTTGGTCGAGGCTCTTCGCTATCAGCCCGTTCGCCGAAATGACTATCGGGACAATGATTGTTGAATCGACATCCCACATGGCGGTAACCTCGTGAGCCAAGTCAAGGTACTTGCTGATTTTGTCCTTCTCAGCCTTCACGAGGTTTTCGTCATGCGGGATGGTGATGTCAACGATCATTGCCCGGCGCTGGGGCCGGTCGACTAGCACGATATCAGGCTTATTGCAAGCAATAGTCCTGTCCGTGATAATAGAGCGGTCCCAGTAGAGCAATGCATGACTATTTTCAAGAACCGACACCGGTGTGTACCGATAGTACGGCACCTCAGACTCAACATGGCCATATCGAAGAGCAAGTTGCTGGTGGATGATCCTGGCCACTAGGTTATGCCTGTGCAAGTATTCGCCGTTGGCCAGATGAGAACAACCCGAAATAATATGCCTGAGTGACTCTCCGGGACGACGGCATGCCCGACAGATGTCGACCGTACCGTCCTTCAGGATATATTTCCGATAGTTGTTCGTCATCATGACCTCGTCAGCAATTGCACAGGCAAACCCTTCAGTTTCCCCAAAGAGGTCCCCGAAGCGTAGCCAGTTCACCGAGGCCAGAAGGTCCACATCGGGCAATGTTAAGGCTCGATACAACCTACCGTGCAGCTCCTTGCCCTCCCATACGGTCTTGCGGTCCGTGACGCTCAATACCGTCGGTCTGCGCCAGTTCTCGTTCGCCAAGGAGAGCGGAGTGAGACCCTTGTCTACTGCCACCACATCACGATGCATCCCGCATTCGTTGCTCTGGAAATAATCCCTAAGTCTGCACACCTCACGGTTGTGGAGGTTCTTGGCATTTAAAAAGCCTCGGCCCCCCCACCTCCGTGGGATGTACAGTCTCATAACAGACGAGCGCGGGTGTAGCATGCGATGAGTGGTGAGCAGTTGACGGACCTTTCTATCCAGGGCGTCCAGCTCAGTCTGAGTCCATCTTAGTATGCCAAAGGAGTAGGTCAGTAGAGGCATCACCCAACCGTTGAAGGCTCGCACCTTGTTGCCGCCCGACAAAAGACTGTTGAGTACTTTTGTGAAGCGGCAGAAGAAGCGTTCCTTCACCGATTTCTTGATATCCACTACTGAGATACCCAAAGACTCTGCCATACCGAGATACTTATAGGTTTCGGTTTCAGAGAGAGATCTGAGAGTCATAGTCTCAGAAAGTTGCAAATTCGTAGAATTCACAACTTTCCCCCGCTGCACATGTAAGACCGCACACTTATCTACACCGAATTCCATCCCAATGGCGTTGCTGAAAACCTGCGTGATTTTCAGCAGCTCCACCAGGTCAGGAAGTTTCGGTGTGAAAAGTTTGAGGTCATCCATGTACAGCAGATGACTAATAACCTCACCCTCTCTCTGAAGCCGGTAGCCTAGACCTGAATCTCTCAACAAAGTGCTGAGAGGATTCAGTGCTAGGCAAAACCAAAGCGGGCTCAGACAGTCGCCCTGGAAGATGCCCCGCTCAATCCTTATGAAGTCCTGGGGGTCAGAGGAGATCTCCCCGCCGCCCGGTAGACGAAGGACTGTGGTCCACTGCCCCATACACGCACTGAGGAAGGATCTCAGAGTTGCATCGATTTTATACAACTCTAAGATCCTCCTCAGCCATGAGTGAGGCACCGAATCATAGGCCTTCTTGTAGTCAATCCAGGCCGCGGACAGAGCCCCCCGGCTCCGCCGGACTTGCTGGCTAATAGTCATGTCTATGAGGAGGAGCTCCTTAGTACCGCGGGACCCAACCCTACACCCATTCTGAGCGGGGGCCAAAATGTTGTTCACAACAATGTGTGTGTTAATTTTGATGGTCAGAATGGATGTAAGGAGCTTGTACATAGTGGGCAAGCACGTGATGGGTCTATAGTTTTTAGGTTCAACGGTACTACCAGTCTTATGGAGCAAGAAGGTGATCCCGGTGGTCATAAACCGCGGAAGGGAGCCAACTTCGAGGGCTTGTTGGAACTGCGTCGCTAAGCGGCCATGGGAGCACCGGATCCACTTTATCCAGAAGTTGTGCAACCCGTCCGGTCCAGGACTTTTCCAGTTCGGGGCCGTACGGATCGCACAACTCACGTCTTCGGGGTCTATAGTTATGGACGCCATAGGTTCGATGCTCCCACATTCACGCTCAACAACGCACATCCAATCGCCCTCTGTGTGTTCGACGGGCGCTGACCAGATACCACGCCAGAAATTAATCATGGCACTGGCTCCTGGCAGCCCCTCATCGACCACACATTGGGTGGTTCCATCCCACTTCCGGTACACCTTCCTTTGGGCCCGGAGCCGATTTAGATGATTTCTTTTTTATTTGTATCTCTATTTCCTCTATGGTAGGTGCATTCCCTTGGAATTGTACTAGAGGGTCGTGGGGTCTTTGGGTTTCCGGTTGATTGTATGGTGTTCTGCATTTAAGTATTTCGTAAGTGTTTTTGTAATGTTCGTAAGTTTGTTCTTTGGTCAGAAGAAGTTTACCATTTTAGCTTTTAAAGATGTTTTTTGAGTACTGAAAAGGGTTTTTATCAAAATTTACTTCGTGCCTTGCCCTATCGTAACTATCCCAATTGTTTGCTATTTGTTGAGATATACCTTGTATTAGTTTAAGAATTGATCTTAATGCCCTAGACCAGGGGTCTCCAAACTACGGCCCGCGGGCCAAATGCGGCCCGCCAGTGTCATCAATCTGGCCCGCGACAACCAATGATTTATTGTCATCAATCTGGCCCGCGACAGCCAATGATTTATTGTTGTTACTATTGCTGTGATAAGTTGAAGAAGAAAACACAGAATGATAATTACTCAGTTTTATTTACTTGCAAGGTAAAACTTAACGACAGAAATGATGACACACAAAACTTAACTTATGTATCTAAGTTTAAGCATATTAATAACTAACAATTAATTGAAATGAACCCCACTAATCACAGTAAAACAAAAACACTAATGAGATTTATGTAATTGTGATTTTCCACCGACAATAGTTTGTAGTTGTGGACCAATTTTACTTGTACTAATTATCGAAAGAGATTTAAGATTCTCATCGGTTAATTGAGATCTGTAAACATTCTTTGTGTACTTCATCTTGGAAAACGTTTTCTCACACAAGTAAGTAGTACCAAAAACAGAAAACAACCCACGAGCAAATTTATGCAAATTATCAAATTGTTCCAGTGGAAGACTCTTATAAAATTCCAGCAAAGATGAATTTTGATACTTGTTCTTAATCATATCACTGCACTGTAAATCAATAATTTCCATTTGGACTTCCGGAGCCAGGGTTTCAATGTCAGAATCAAAAGGATTTTGAAAAAGCTTAATTTCATTCGCAATGACATCAAAATCTGAGAAACGAGTATCAAAATTTATCTTCAAAGCACTCAAAGTTTCGATTGCAAAATCGACGGGAAATTCAGTATCTGTAGTGTGGCTGAATATTTCACATGTTTTAAAATGTGTCAAATTTTTTTTACGTAATTGCGATTGAAATAGTATTATTTTCTGCCTGAAGGATTTGATATTGGTGTATAAATCAGGGAGAAGCTGATTTTCTCCTTGCAACCTCAAATTCAGTTCGTTCATATGATTTGTCAAATCGACATAGAATGCTAACTTCCACATCCATTCACTATTTTCTAAATCGGCAAAAGGGCGCTGCTTCTCATTTAAAAAAATTTGGATCTCTTCTCGAAGTTCAAAAAAGCGCTTAAGGACTTTTCCGCAACTAAGCCAGCGTACGGCAGTATGATATGGTAAGTCATTTTCTCCAATCTCTTGAATAAACTCGCGGAATTGTCGGTGATTCAGCCCAGTGGATCTGATGAAGTTAACAACTGATGTGACTGGTTTTAGAACTTCAGACATATCCAAACATTTCCCGCACAAGGACTGTTGATGAATGATACAATGTAAGACTAATGGTTTTGAACCACCATCATTATCTACAGCCTTTGACACAAGTGCAACCACTCCTTTATTTTTACCACTCATATTTTTGCCTCCATCAGTTGTTATAGATTTCAAATTTTTCCATCGAAGGTTCTTTTTAATAATGGCATTTTCAACTCCCTTAAAAATATCTGCCCCAGTTGTCGTACCGTGAATACTATCAATATCAAGAAGTTCTTCATACACTTCATAGCTTTTATCTACTCCGCGAATAAAAATCAACACCTGAGCAGTATCTGACACATCCGTTGACTCATCCAATGCTAGAGAAAACCACTCAAGATGTCCATTTTTGTCAGACAGTTGAGATGATATATTTTCTGCGATGTCTTGCACCCTCCGAGCCACAGTGTTTGCTGACAAACTGATACTTTTAAATAAATTTACCTTTTCGGGGCATATTTCTTCGGCTACTGCAATCAAGCATTTTTTTATCATTTCTCCATCGGTGAATGGTTTGCCACGTTTTCCAATTTCAAGAGCCACACGAAAGCTGGCGCGAGTTGCAGACTCTTGTTCAGTATTCGCTTTGGTAAACAAACATTGCTGCGATTTGAGTCCGCGTTTCAAAGCTGAAAATTTTTCCGTCCGCAAACTTCCTGTATACTTGGAGTAATTTTGAAGATGTTTCGATTCATAGTGTCGTTTAATGTTATATTCTTTGAGAACAGCTATGGTTTCATTACAAATTAAACATATCGCCTTATTACTGGACTCAATCACAAAATACTGAAAGTTCCATTTATCTTGGAACGTTCTGCATTCACTGTCGATTTTTCGCTTCTTTTCCATACTAACAAATCACACATAAAAACAATAAGTCAAATCAAAATACTTTTAATCACGGGTGTTACTTTATTTCACAATAGAGATAGACAGTTTCGCTTCCTTCGCCTTTCCTACGCAGACTGACTCGCGGTAGCGCCGCTAGCCTTTTTATATGCAATTACTGCCATCTCGAAGTGATCGGAATACACTAGCCAGAACTAGAACTTTCTTGAACCAACGCGGTAATTCCAAATATTTAATTACGACGAATGCCACCTGTTAGCGGGTAGCTGAAATAGATAGTACATAGTACCACTACTCGCCACTAGATGTCGTTAAGTGTCACAATACACAATAATAATTGAAATGCAAAAAAGCGTAAGTTTGCTTAGGTCGCGCACTTTGCGACTATTCTAGTCTAGTCTAGAAATATAGTTAGGGGCAGAAAAATTAAAACTGGTTTGGCCCTTGGAACAAACAGAAAAAATCATTATGGCCCGAAGGCTTCAAAGTTTGGAGACCCCTGCCCTAGACAGTTGGTGACTAAGATGATAATCGCCCAAGGCTTTGGCATCTCGAAGTTTTTTCTTTAGCTCCCTTTTCTTTCTCCGCAATTTAGTTTTAAAAGAGTTTTCTTTAATTTTAGGAGCATGGTAATTTGGAGGTGGATAATGCTCACTAAAATACGTATAAATTGTATCTTGGAAAGTGTTTACTTGGCTATTTAGATCTTGTTTCTTGCCTGGATGTTCTAGCAGAATGGCCAAATTTTCGTTGTGCACTTTAAAAAAACTGTTGTTGTGAAAAATTGTTTTTTGGTCATATTTCAGGTTCTACGTAACCAATTGCAATCAAACATAAGGCAGATTTTAAGTCAAACCAAGACTTTCTAATAGCAAAAGCTGGGTTTTGGGTCCAGCGCGAATAAACATACAAAAATTTAAAAAAAATGTTGTGTTCAGAATCACTCATTTTATCACCATAATCCCAGTATAAATATCTCCATTTTACAGACAACTAATTTACAATTTTATAATATTATAGATGAGTATTTACCTTCTAAAGTCCACTCCACAGGCATAACACACTAGGTACCGTTGTCCATGCTTTTCTTGAAAATGTCTACTGGCAGCTGGTATTGATTCTGACAATGTTCCACATTTGACACACCTGTTTCATACAGTCAATAGGGTTAAGATACTTTTAAAATGTTTTGTTTTTGTTACTTTATAATTGAGAAGTTTATACTAACTCAAGCATAATCCCTGTCATAATATAATAATCTCTAGGAGGTGGTGGAGGCTTCGCACACCTCATAATTTGTTCCAACGTATTAACAAGTAACTCTTGATCCTCTCTCAGTTCTGGGTATTCTTGCCGAAGTTCTGCAACAAAAGACCTCTGTTGCCATGGCTTCAGCATTGTAAAGCGGTGTTTGTCAGAGTCTTGAGAGTTGTCACAATCAGGGGCGTATGTCTCTGGACAATAATCCGGACTGTTATCAAAGTCTTCAGTACTGTCACGGTTCCGTTCTGATTGCAATACTTGCTAGAATTAAACAAGTACATAAATTATTTTTATTTGTACTTAACATAACATATTCCTTTCACTTGGTGATAGGACAGTTGCATAAAAATACAATGAATTTGTACAGAGCAAACTGGAGTTTGGAAGCTGATGAAGAAATCAGTGAAACACTTCCATCAATCGATCAATTCACTGCTGGACATAGAAACATTTAGTACAAATTAAAATGTTATACAAATTCAATAAAGAATACTCATTTTGTAAATTGAGAAATTTTTTTTTTTTCATTAAGTAAAGATTAGATAATGCATGAGTAGGTGTTTTTGGAGCCCTACCAAAATCTTCAGGGCCCAAGCCAACCTGGGGTGTTTTGGGTAACCTCCTCGAGTGTCGCTCCGATTCCGATCCCGCTGCAGTCCGGGGGGAACGGAATCGGAGCGGCCGGTACACCCTGGGCGGCGGTCAATGGCTTCCCCTTCACCCCTTCATAGGGTTGGCATAGATCGTCGGCCAATACCCAACGTGGCGGGTACACATCGCTCTCCGTACTCCTCTGCTTTCAGAGGAGACAGGATGAGCGATGCTGTTAGTGGTGAGATGGCCCAGGGTCAGCCGGGGTGCGAGGGATATGCTCTATGGGTAACCTTACACTCCGGGGTCTGAAGACCCGAGACAGCGTGCGGTTTTAGTCGGTGCAAGCCCGACATAACCGCCCCCGCTGGCCGGCGGGGGGGTATCCGAAGGGATTTCCGCACGATAAAAAAAAAAAAAAAAAAAAAAAAAGGGCCCAAGCCAACCTGATCTGCAAGCTGATTGAAGAACAACGTTCTGGTGCAGGCTTCCCTCCGGGGTAAGGAGGTCAGACGGCAGTCACTCCCATAAATGCAGAAACTTCTACAAATAAATATATACCAACATAATATATTATAAAAAATCATCACAATCAATGAAATAGAATCATAAACAATTTAACAATATGTTAAGACTGTGACTCAACTGAGTTCACAGGCAAACTGTTTAAAACAGTTTTGTGAACCATAAAGTAACAATAATGATTGAAATGTATAATAAATATATTTAAAAAAAAAACAACCAAGGTCTGAAATATAAGCCTCGGTTGCAACCGGGAACTACGCTAAGATGATAATGATGAAATAAATACAACACAGCATTTTGAAGTGCCTTCTGAACTAATATAGTATGGGTTGTTTAATCCAGGGCAACCTCCATGTCCATGATTGTGCAGATAAAATGCAGGAGTGTTGCCTTCGCAGGTGCTATTATTTGTTATTTATAACAAGCGCAACATTACCTGCAACAGTTCATCTTCAAGATAATCACACTCATAGTCATCTGCAGGTTCTAGCTTTACAGGAATGTACTCGCCATGTCTCTCTGCTGTTTCAATAAGATCGTCCACTTGCAGAGAACCCTCCACTGAATATTCTGATTCTATTTTAATTTTAACTTCTGGCTGAGTGATTGTTGATTTATTTTCATCGTCATCAACCACAACCACAACAATCATATCGTCTTCAACTTCCATATTTCACACTTTCACCAGTATCAGGCACAATGACCTAAAAGTAAAACCTATTCTAATAAATTAGCAAAAATAAGAAAACATTTCAATATTTTCAAATGAATTTGACAACCTACAGGACCGCCATTAGTTTTTTTTTAAGGAAGTAAACAATGCCAAGCAAAGGCCCTTTATTTATTAGACCTATTAACAATAATTCTGTAAATCCCCTTGAATTTTTAAAGAATTCAAAGTATTCGATATACTTACTTGTGTTTGAAAATATCAGAAAAATATAATATTCGTTGAACAACGAATATATAATTAGAAAAAAATCGTAGCTCACTTATTTCTTCATTTCCTTTGCCTCTTATTAATATTGACAGAATGCAGGTTAAAAAAAATTGTTTCACTCTATACTCTATTACAATTTATTGTTGTTTATGAATATTATTTTTATACACATACTTAAACATAAATAATTTGCACTACCTAATAAAATAGATTAATAGTTTGGAAAGTTAAGTTTTAATGTGCATAGTTGTCCAAAATAACGGAATTTAAAAAACTTAATATTATTTTATTGGTAACTTTGAATTTGTTTTGACAATAAATTGATCAAATCAACTTGTTGTCAACTTGTTAATCTCGATTTGGAATGTAAATAAATATTTTCTGTCTCAGTGCCACTCAGTACATTTGGTGTTCCTCTGTGTTAATGTGTTGGATACAAAGAATACTAATAATATATTTAAACCCAATATCGTTTAATCCATTTACCAGGGTCTATGAGGAAGCAAATATTTAAATACATGGGTTTATGTGACTAGATCAATTGTTTTGGCGCTAATTCATATAACCTTTAGTGGTACAACATTTGAATTTAACTCTGTTCGACCTTGTTTTTAATTTACCTGCCTAGAGCACCATGACTGCAAATGCAATAACTAATTCCTGTGCTTCAGTTCTATCCTATAACAGTAAAGCTATATCTATAAAAACAACTTTGCAACAAAGTTTATTATATGTTGAAGGTAAAAAATGTTTTCTATATTCTACATTTTCTACACTACGAGCGCTATATCTCAAAAGCAAGTCAGAAACCAACTGATAAATCTCAAAATTGATACTTCTACATTTACATTTAATGCTAAATTGTCAATACAATAAGTTGGGTGTGAAAGGACCCTTTCAATACCTTTGGGGCCCAAGCCTCTTCACCTGCCAGTCGGTGCACCTACTAATCAACAGATGAGGCTTTGGCTTAGACTTTCCTTTTGAGGTTGAATGTCAGATGGCAGTTGCACCGGGAAAAGCCTATAAACCAATCAAAACCAATAAATGGAGCCCGGACTTCATATATATACTGCCAGTGGGGACGCCGTTTGACCAGACGGGTGATCAGCCCTTCTATGTGGGGCTATTTCACCCATTTCCCCTATAACGACTGTCATACATATTCGTATGGCAACCGGGACCGACATCTTAACGTGCTCTCCGAGGCACGACCAGACCAATGCAAATACTCATATTCATGCATACAAATATTTGCACTGAGCGGGGATCGAACCCGCGCCTCCTGCGTAGCGGCCGCTTTCAATACCGCCACACCACGGAGGCTGTCAGCCCGGACTTCATAGTGCAAACTGTATGTGCAATGTGGGATGTATTTTTGTCTTTTTTTTTTAAATCAATTGGGGCGATTCCTGGTTAGCATTATTAGTTTTTCAAAAATCCAATGCTTTCGTTTTCATCACAATCATGCTTGACACTATACCTCATAGTTTGGCCATCCACGCCCAGTTGAAACATTCACCCTGTATTTTTATTATAATTATTTCCAACGGGGATGCGGGTGACCTGGCGGGTGATCAACCCTACCTTAGTGGGCCATTTCACCCATTTCCCCTGATCCTCCCTTTTTGGAAGGATGTGGTTACCCAGCAATCACGGCGTTCCGTCGAACCTACCTGAGTCCTTACAAAATCTTACGATCTGGTCCACCTTCAGATCCTCCAGGTCTTCTATGTCCAGTGTATCCAACCCCATTGTCTCCCATCTTATCAGTGAGTACATGGGGCATTCGGCGAGCAGGTGGAAGCTGGTCTCGTCACTATCCATGCACTCCGGGCATTTGGGGTTGGTTTTCACGCCTATCAGTGTCAGGTGCCTGTTCAATCGGCTGTGTCCTGTTAACACTTCTATGACGAGCCTCATGTTTATTCTAGAGAGTTTTATCAGTTGGCTCGTCCTTTTTTTGTCTATGCCTTTTATGAATATCTTCGACTGTCTCATGCCTGTCGATGATTTCCATCTCCGGTTGGTCTCTGCTTCAATGCTTCGGCTGATTACTCCCTTGGTTATTTTGTGGGCAATTGGTAGCCTGGGCTCCGGGACCAAACTGGTTTTCATCAGCTACTTTCCTGGCCAGTTCATCTGCTAGTTCGTTGCCTGTGTTGCCCTCGTGTCCGGGTACCCAGGCAATCGTCACGTCAGGTGTTCTGGATAGCCTTTCCAATGACATTTTGCACTCTTTGACAACGGCTGATGTTGTCTCTACTTTGCCAAGTGCCTTTATCGCTGCCTGGCTGTTGCTGTAGATGGCGACCTTTCCCGTGTTGTTCAGATGGCCTGCCATTTCCGCGCATTCCATGATAGCGAAGATTTCTGCTTGGAAGACACTTGCAAACTTTCCTAGGGGTATTGACCTGTTTTTCTCTGTGCCGTCTGCGCACCTGATGTATACTCCGGAGACAGAGAGCTTTGTTGTCTCTTTTCTGGAACCGTCTGTGTAGCAGATGGTGCCATTGGTGTTCATCTGCCAGTCGTCTCTCAGTTCTATATGTATTCTATATTTCTTGTCAAATGTCCTTTCTTTCCTTATCAGATCATTGATAGTCTTTCTTCGTAGTCTTGACTGATCATGGCATGGCCCTCATCTTGTGTGTTGCCAGTCCATAGGCCAGTGCTTTTCAGTTTGAACCACTGTTCAGTCGCTCTCTATTTCGTCTCCAAGTCTAAGGGGTTTAGGCCTAGTATGATCTCGAGCGCGGCCGTGGGTGTGGTCCTCATCGCGCCGGTGGTCATCAGGGCCGCCAGTCTTTGAACTTTGTCTAGTTCTTGTTTGTTCCTTCCTACGTTGACTTTATGCCACCATACTAGGGCGCCGTGTAGAATTCTCGGCATGATGATTGCCTTGTAGATCCAGAGTACCGTGGCTGGCTTTATTCCCCAGCTTCTTCGTATTGCACTTTTACATTGCATCATGGCCATTTTCGCCTTTGAGCATGTGTTGCTTATGTGAGTCTTGAAGGTCAGCTTGCTGTCCAGTGTGACTCCCAGATATTTGACTTCCTTCACTACTTCCAAGTCATGGTTATCGAGTCGTACAGGTTCAGCACTTCCGATTTTCCTTTTGTTGGTGAAAAGAACTAGTTTGGTTTTGTCAGGGTTGAGGTTAAGACCTTTACTCCTGCACCATCCTAGTGCTTCTTTCAAACCTCTGTTCATGATGTTGCACATGACGCTGAGGACTTTGCCTGTGATTAGGAGCACACCGTCATCAGAGTATACCTGTGTGTATATGTGCATCCTATTTATCTTGTTGACTAACTCGTCTATTAGCAGACACCACAGTAGTGGTGATAGACATCCACCTTGAGGGAAGCCTCTCCTGGCTATCTATCACCTTGCGCTTTGTTCCTGCTATCTCTGCTTGTATCAGTCGGTGTTTAAGCATGTTTTTCACCCATTCTGATATGTCTTTATCTATGCCTTCGCGGTTTAGGGTGTCCTCTATTGAGACCGGGGTTGCCTTGTCGAAGGCACCCTCGCCATCGAAGAAGCAGCCCAATGCATATTCTTTGTTGCTTATGGATCTTTGCACTTTGTTTACCAAGTTATGGAGTGCGGTCTCAGTTGACTTGCCGTCCATGTACGCATGTTGGTTATGGTGAAGTGGAGATCCGCTTTTGACTATTTGTTCTCTTATTATTCTATCTAGTATTTTCTCTAGTGTCTTTAGGAAGAATGAGGAAAGACTAATACATCTAAAGGCTTTAGCCTCTTGGTACGTAGCCTTGCCCGGTTTAGGTATGCAGACCGCTCTTACTTCTCTCCATTTCTTTGGGATGTATTTCATTCTGATGCTGCTATTGTATAGAGCCAGAAAATCGTCACTTATGTACTTGATGGCTATTTGTAGCATTTTTGGGAAAATCTCGTCAGGTCCAGCGGCTTTATAGGGCTGGAATGACCGGACACTCCACATTATGTGCTCTTTTGTGATTAGTGCTTTCTCCGCCGTCTCCACTGTGGGATTCGTGTCGGTTGGCGTTTCATCACCTGTGTATTCTTCGCATTCTGGAAAGTGTGTTTCCAGCATCACTTCTAGTATCTTTTCCGGGTCGGTTATTAATTCGTCTCCGTTCTTAATGCTTCCTAGTTTGCAGGTGTTGGTTTTAGAGAACATTTTTACTAGGCGCGCTGCGTCAGGGTATTTCTCTACTCCTTCGCAGAAGGCTTTCCAGCTATTTCTGTTCTCCCTTCTGCATTCTTTTTTGAATATGTTTCTTTCTCTCTTATATATGATCCAGCTTTCCTCATCGCCCTTTTTTTGGGCCTTTCTGAGAGCTCGTCTGGTCATTTTCCTTTTATTCTCTAGTGCCCTTGTCCACCAGGGTTGTCCTTTGCCTGGTTTGATCTCTTTGAGTGGGCATGCCTTATGGTATGCTTCTCTTAGAGCTTCGTCCAGTCTGTTGGCTTCTCTTTCTATCTCTCCGGTGTCTTTTAGCGAGGTATGGCTGCCTGGGCTCCATTTCTCAATATTGTGTACATATGTGGTCCAGTCGGTTTTTCTCGCATTTCTGACTAAAGTTTTGTCAACTTTGGCTCCCAGACTGAACGTTATTCGTCTGTGATCCGATTTTGAGTCGCATTCGTCTACTTTCCAGTCTGTTATGTGCCTGCTTATCCTTTCTGTGGCAATTGTAATGTCCAGCACTTCTCTTCTTGTTTTGGTAACGGATGTTGGCGTGTTGCCTTCATTTATTGTGTCAAAACCTGTTTCGCTAATAAAATCCAGTAGTAAGTCACCTTTTTTGTTGCAGTCTGTGCTGCCCCACACCACATGCTGGGCGTTGGCATCACAACCTAGAATGGTCGGAATGTTCTTACCTTGGTATTTTCTTATTATGTATTCCATTTCTTGTGATGGTGGTTTGAAGTCTGCCTCGCTGGGTAGATATGCGGAGACTAAAAGCACCCTCTCTTTGTTGCCTGTGTTCGTCTGTATTGTCACTGTGGTACTAGCAAGGTCACTAACAATCTGTCTTTATTATTCCTAACGATCTTACCATACTGCTGGCATATATGCATGCCCTAGGAGTTGACTCACCCATTTCGTGGTAGATGATTTCTCCTCCCAGGGAGCTGAGCCCTGACACACGTCCTTTAACGACATATGGTTCTTGCAGTAGAGCAATGTCTATTTTCTCATCCACCACGTGTCTGCAAAGCTCGATCATGACGTCGCGGCAGTGGTGTAGATTTACTTGAATTATTCTTATTTTTTGTGTGTGTGTTTGTGGTGTGTTATTGTTTTTGTGCATGTTTAGTGTTGTAGTGCCAGTGTGTCTGTGAGTGTTAATGCTCCCTCCCTATTTTCGTCACATCGGTGGACTCTTGCCCAGCCAAGACGGTTGCAGTAATGCTATTGTTTTTGTGCATGTTTAGTGTTGTAGTGCCTGTGTGTCTGTGAGTGTTAATGCTCCCTCCCTATTTTCGTCACATCGGTGGACTCTTGCCCAGCCAAGACGGTTGCAGTAATGCAACGCTTGGTGGGGGAGTCCGGTCACTCCGTGTCGTAGGGAGGGGGTGTGCTGTGTGTTGTTCTGGGCGTATCTGTTGGTGGCGCGTTTGGTTTGCGGTCGTCACCCCCTTTGAGGCTCCCGTCCGCGCTCCGTCTTCCCCTCCTTCAGGCCCAGAGCGGTGTGTGTCTGGCGCCTGTTGTGTGCTGTTTGGGATCGAGCACAGTCGGTGCGGTCTGCCTTCGTCAGTGGCTCCCCTCTGCGGGGCTGCAGACTGAGCGTTACTGCCGCTTTCGACAGGTTCTTCTCCCGGTGTCTTGGTGTGAAGGTTGGTGGGATGGACTGGGCATTTGCACTTATCGGGGACTTGAGTTGGTCCTTTTCCCAGGACCCGGGCAAACACTTGTGTGGCTTGATAGTTGAGCCACACGTGGGCTTTCGCTACGTCTTCCGGGACTCCCACCACAAGTCGTACTCCCAGAGGCAGAATTTCCTTGCGGATGAGAGTCCAGTCCGAAAGCTTTAATTCCTCCCTGTAGTTATTCTGGATCCTGATCAGTTCCAGTGGGTCGATGCGTTGACCTCCGGTGCTGCCAGGGAGCCAGATGGATAGCCTGTGGATATCCAACTTTCTGGGCTTTAACGGGACGCCGTTCCACTCGCCGAAGTCGCAGCCAAGCAGCCAAGTCATCGCCTCCTCGGTGTTCGGGCTCACGAGGAAGTACCCCTCGGCTACCAGTCCCGATGCCGCGAATGATAGGCTTTTGCCACTTACCACGTCTAGAGCAGCTTCCTCGATCTTGTCGACAAGTCGTATTCTAATTTCGGCGGCCGTAGCATCGTCCATCGCCGTGCCATCTCCCTGGTGAATAATAACCGAGAGGTCACTTTGGCCCGCGGTGGGTCGTCGTGGCCCCTCGTTACGTGGGGTGGGTTGTGGCTTCGGGCGCTTCGGTGGACGCTGCTGCGTTCGCTCCTCAGGGTCAATGCCCTGCCTTTTCATTTTTGTGGCTCTTGACCTATTTACCCCTCCACTCGGTGTGGCCGTCTCCCTGCTGGTTGACGCACCGAGTTTGGTTTGGCTGGTCCTCTCCTGCTGTCGGCGGGTTCTCTCTTGTTTCCCCAATGCTCATGCTAGTGAGGCCGTCTCCGAGAGATTCCGAAATGGATCTTTCGTGTCGGCTGGGGATCTTGGTAATGCTTGGTGATGATTTTTGGAAAGATTGCGCTAATGTGCCCCCCCCCCCCCCCAGAATACGAAGGGCTGTCTGCATCACTACGTGATACAGGGAGGGATTCTCCGGCATTGCCGGTACCCTCCTGGGGTAATTTGTTATTTACATTTGCGCTCATTGTTGTCGACGTTCCGGGATTGCCGGATTTGGGTTTGGGTTCGGGATGGGATGGATGGGAGGTGTGCCACGCCCTGTGCCCCGGACGCTCCGCGAGCTCTCTCGCGTTGCGTCCGGTGCACAGGCGCGGCATTAGGATGGGGTGTGGGAGGGGTGGGAGGTAGCCCGGATAGAGGTTTTTGTTACGTCTGTTTCTTAAGGAATCAGACCAATAACAGGCGGCAACCTCGTGAAGGATAACTCTCTAGCCTTGCCCTGAGGATCCTAGCGACTTGCGCTCCCCCCAAGACCTACGCCAAACTGCACCGGACTAGGTGCTGAGAATAGGGTTTCTCGAACCAGACGCACTTTTCGCAGGTCGAATCCGCCCCGCCCAATTCACCCTGTATACTCACGCCTTTAAACTCACCAAGGGGTAGGCTGTGGTGTATTAAGTCTACCTTAGGCGTGTCTGACCCTTACTTATTAGTTTTTTTAGATAATAGTCTATATAACCTTTAGTTATTTACATAATATGGGTTATTGCTGCCAAATGGACACTTTATACTGTGAAATTACTAATAGTAGAGTGGAAGGTAGAAATGACCTATATTTATTTCTGGCTTCTGGGGTAATCAATATTAGTTACCCTAAACATCTCAAGCAATATGATATCCAATACCTATAATCCAGATACTGAGAAAGGAGCTATTGCTGGAGAGCACCTTTGGGTAGACATTAGGTACAACAAATTGGCTCATAATCAACGACTGATCACAGATATAATAATATATTATATAAATAAATAAATTATAAGGCAATGGATGGATAATCTCATTGTGTGACTACCTATATAAAATTTACCTTACAGATCTCAATACAGATATCTCGATTTTATACTACTTTATGTAATACTTAATTTTAAATGCTGTAATGATTTACTTTCAGATCTACAAAGGGACTATGAGCAAATGCAAATTGATTTTGATACTTGGAAAGCACAATATATTGAGCAACAAGTAAAATGTGAAAGGTAGGTGAGATCAATAAAATTATTCAATCATAATAATATACAATACTAGTCGCCCCGGACCTGGCTTTGCACGGGTATAAATTCGTAAAAATGACCTGTAACCAGATAGCGCTACCTTGGGCCCAATGGTAAATATAAGAAACATAATAAACTTTAAAATTATATTTCGTGCTTCTTACTTTGAAAATGACGAACTTTCCATATAATCGTTCCTCACCTATTTTACCCCCCTTATTACGAAAATTTCGAAAAACGCTGATACACATACATACTTATATAACTTCACACCTGTATCCGCATACTGCACCATCTTAGGGGTAAAATTAATTTCTAACCAAAAGCAGGTGTATGAAATTTCGTGCTTCTAACTTTGAAAATAACGGACTTTCATGAAAACGTTCATCCCTTATTTTGCCATCTTGGAAGTGAAATTCCCAAAAATCCTTTCTTGGTGGATTTCTACAACATAAAAGGTATCTAATGCCAAAATTTCGATTTTTGTAGGTTCAACGGTTTAGGCTCTGCGTTGATGAGTCAGTCAATCAGTCTATCAGTCGGTCAGACAAGTAATTATATATGTATAGATTATAGATTGTTATGTACAATACGCGCCACGTAACTTTGCGCCTATGAAGTTAGCTAAATGTACAAGGTTGCGCAGGTACCGTCGCGAACAAAAGTACTAAATATAAAAATATGTCTTATACTAAATATCTAATACTATTTTCGTGAAATATTGATTAACGATTAGGTACTATACAATATACCTCCTCAGTACCGTAGTCATTCTAATGTAATTAAATTATGTTTAATAATATAATAATCTATTAAGGTAGCATAGAAATAAATAATTTACCTGGAGTTATTTCCAGTACCTACACATATGTTTTGAATAGAACTATATACCTAGATAGTGCTGCAATACATCGGGTATTATTCAACTCTAAATTCCCAGAAGATAGATAAAATCTATCAACAATATTAACGAAAACTTTTAACAAGAATTATGTTCACGACAGTACGTAAGAGTGAAAGCGGCGAAATTACCGAACGCGTCAGAGCGGGATGCACGACTAAACATGCAGGTGCAACGCGTCGGCCGGCCACGTGCCACCCCGCCCACTTCACCTGCGCAGTAGTTACCCCTGTGACACCTATAAATGCATCATTGCTGCGCCTTCCGCGCGAAGTTCATAGGCGCAAAGTTACGTGGCGCGTATTGTACCTACATGTATGACATCAGTTATGAAAGTATGCAAAGTGAAATACATATCATAGCATAAGGATGTTATTCCCCAATAGGTTAGAGGTGTGACTATAAAATATGTAAGTATGTATGTCATGTTGAAAGAGATTGGGTCTTGAAATGCCTAATAACCCTATGTTATGCTTCTGTTACAGTAAGACTTGCAGTGGAGCAGAAGAACAAAAGAAAGTTATACAATTAGTCCGTAAGTGATTTTTGCCACTTATTTTTAATTTATGCAACACTTGCAAGGTGCAAGTGTTGAAAAATTCTTTTATCATTTATTCGAAGTGTACTTTTCCTGCATAATACTATATATTATTATGTATTCATATATTAGCAAAAACCGGAGCGAAACAAGGGCGGATCGTTAGTTGCTAGTGGAACCAATTTTGATTCTTGTTTTTCAAATTATAGTTGATTTCATCAAAACTTGTAAACGCAAATCTCTGTCGCTCATCGTCATACAAATGTTTATGTATCTGTGTTTGTGTGTGTGGGTTTGTGTGTAGGTGACACATATGTATAATATGAATAGCCACAGGTACAAGTTAGTAAGCTACCAATCGCCATTTAAAAAAAAAATGTAGTACACATTTTTATGGCCCCACTAAAATTGTCCCAAGCCAACATCACCAGCAAACCTACTGATTGACGGTTTAGGCTTTCATCTCGAAGTTGGGAAGTCAGACGGCAGTCGCTCCGAGAAAAACCGTATAAGCGAAACCAAAATGAGGAGTAAATAGATCCTGGGCTCCAAGGTGGAAGCCTTAGATGTAACCGGGAACAATGCTAAGATGATGATGAGTAATTTTTATGGAGCAGACTCTATTTCATATACTAAATTTATTTTACAGGATCAGCCTTAACAAGACTATATGAAACAAAAAATCTATACATATTAAATGAAATATTCAAAATAATATTTGGTCAAACAACAACTCTGTCCTACCAGGCAATCATGAAATGCAAGGATATGCCTGAGGTGAAAAAAGAAGTGCTTACACCGAAAAAGGAATTGCATTCTTCAAATGAGGATTTGTCATTCAGAGATGACTCTATGTCAGAAATTGAGGGTACACCTACAGGACGAACCAGTCCTATAATACAGACAAAAAAGTTAAAAACCTCTGTCATATCTTCATCAGATAGAGAGAAGAAAAAATGCCCTGACTCCTGGTAAGTACTACATTCTGTATTAGTTAGTTTAAACATAGTTTACTTAATGTACAGATACCGCATGTGCATTAAATGGTATGAAAACTGAACGTGTCATTTTTGCCTACTATGATAGTGGGCAAACGTCACATTGCAACATTTTTTTTTATGATTATGCTTACTTTAAAACAGCCAGTTGCCATATTATTTTGGTATCATTATGCTTTCTCATAATAATCATATTAGTGATGATTCCAGTTGCTTCCAAACCATAGAGCCCCAGATCCGCTTTCCATTTTATGACTGGCTGCGTCTGCCGTCTGACTTTCCAAACCCAAGAGGAAAGCTTGCACCAGAGCTTCTTTTGTTGATCAGCAGGTGTACCAGCTAGCAGGCGAGATAAGCTTGGGCCCTGAAGACCTTGGTAGCACTCCATACACCCCATTTTTGTGTGGACTTTAACCTGCAACCCTATGCAATACTTATGACAAATGTTTTAACATAAATCCTGCAGGCCTACACCAGAGAAGAAAACTTTAAAGTTAATATTCCCAACGCCATCACGGAGCAAACAAAACAGCAACTTAAGACAAGGAAGATTGAACTTCATCAAGACAAAGCCTAGCCAGATTATTGATATAACTTGTTCACCAGAGTTCAGTGGTGGAAGTAGGACTCCTAAGATGGAGACGAATTGTATTCTACAGGTAAGAAATTATATTTTGAATTATTCTACTGAACTGGTGCACCACGGTGGGCAAGACATGTGTCCCGAGTATCCTATTCTTCTTTATCCGAACACCAATCACGGTTGCTTGTATGCAAATTGCACTTTGGAACCTGATTTCCGTTCTGGTACTCCTCTTTTCCATAATTTGGTTGGGTAGACTTAGGGGAGCTACTGCCATCCGATTCCAGAATCCAGAGAGGTGTTGTAATTAGATTTCCCTATGAAAGGACTACTGATGTGAGGTAATAGGAACGAAAGTAAACATTTCATTAAAGTGTATCCAGGGGGATAAACCTTCTAGAACCCATATAACAAGTTGTGCTTCTTTTGAGTCTACACAGTGCTGTGTAATATGTCGTAGAATATTAATTAAAAAAGACACTACAAAAGCATGACTATATTTGTATTTTCAGCCACTGATCAAGAAAGAATCAATAGAAAACGACGATACCATTTTACCTTCGCCTACTAGCGGACCAACTAACTTTACACTGTGAGTAATTAGCATTTATATATCCGGCTTATAATATGTTCGCTATATAATAATGGTAGCGCCATCTATTAACGCAGAGCGCAACTGCCATTTATTGTAAATCTGTATTGGAACTGACATAAAAGTAGCATATATTTTTTTTTTAAAGTCTTTCAGATGTATGTAGTCGAATGTCTGTGTTTAAATTTCGAAAAATAATCCGAATATACTGTTTTATTAGAGGGCCTAAGTGGTACTCAAGTAGGTTAACACATTGCAAAGTTAAGCAATACCGGCCTGGGCAATCTTAGGGAGCACGTTAAGCCCCCGAGGGGGCCATCTCGAAACCGGAGATGACGCAGGGTCAGTCGGGGTGCGAGGGATATGCTCTATGGGCAACCTTACACCCCGGCGTTTTAAGACCCGAGACGGCGTGCGGTTTAGTCGGTTGAAGTCCGACATAACCGCCCCCGCTGACCGGCGCGGGGGTATACGAAGGGACTTCCGCACGAAAAAAAAAAACTGAGTTGTGGAAGTCAGATGGCAGTCGCTTCACGGAAAATATTGAAGTTCGGTCGCTTCGTAGTCAGATCGAAAATCTGACCCCAACTGAGTTGGAAAAAGGCTTGGAGGATTGTGACTGCTTTATTATTATTTGAACGTTTACGAACTGAATTTTTTTCCCAGGTTCAAATCTCCAATGAAATTCAAGAAACCGCCTTTGAGTTTAAAAACTAAAACAGAAAGAACTAGTAACATTTTGAAGAAAGATGAGGATAGTGAAAATAAAATAGTAAAAAGTGAAAGAAAAAATGTAGATAATAATGATACAAAGAAATATATGAATGATATACAAAATAGTAACAGTGCAACTTATACTCAAGATGATTCGATAAATATTCTACATCCTAACAGGTATTAATTTCATCATACACACATATACTCACGCCTTTTTCCCTCCCTGGTAGGGAGAGACGCCGAGGGGGCCATCTCGAAACTGGAGATGGCCCAGGGTCAGTTGGGGTGCGAGGGATATGCTCTATGGGCAACCTTGCACCCAGGCGTCTGTAGACCCGAGACGTCGTGCGGTTTTAGTCGGTTCAAGCCCGACATAACCGCCCCCGCTGGCCGGCGGGGGGGGGGGGGTACGGCACGAAAAAATAAAGGGGGGGTAGATAGAGACAAAAGTTTATACTTTGGGGCGGGGGTCCGCGCTCCCACTTTTTCTCTTGATTTGGCTTATCTTGGCTTTTGCGGAAGTGTCTGTCGTCTTACCTCCCAACCCTTTGACGTAACGAGAAGCTTGTGCGGTTATCAGCAAGTTGTATCAGGTAGCAAGCTAGGTTGGCTTGGGTTTTGCAGATCCTGGTGGAGCCAACACCTGCTGAATAATAATTGAGGCTCTGGCTTAGGCTGTCCCTTGAGGTTTGAGATCAACGGCAGTCACTCTCGCAAAAGCGAAATCATGATAGACAGTAGGAGAGTTGACCCCGGGCTACAAAGACAAGCTTCAGATGCAACCGGGACTAACGCTGTGTTGATGATGATAAACAGACACAAAGGTGTAGAATATACTGCTTCCGGGCTGTTTGGCCGTGGTCCATCGGAAACTTGTATTCCAGACGTTTCGTCGACGCCGTCGACGCCCCAGGAGGATGGTAATCATACCATCAAATTTCAGAGCACGAAGGTTCTAGCCACCACTTCACATTTTTTCCCACGGCTATGTCGAGAAGCCATCGAAATATTCAAGCATACCAACAATTTTAATAGAAAAAACGAAGGTTTTCATCTCCAAAAAGATTGGTACCCAGCATTGAGAGCCGCGTGTCATCACAATTCAAACATGACGAAGCCAACACCATTCCCGGTATGGGGAGGCCACACCCCCTTGCTTATACTCGACCAATCAGACTCGGGCCTCTACATCAGTCGCAGCGAAGTCGCCGCCGAGGAAGGTTCTCCGCACTCGACAGCGTCTTGACCTGTACCACTGAAGATGTCGACCGCAGTGATCGACGAAACGTCTGGAATACAAGTTTCCGATGGACCACGGCCAAACAGCCCGGAAGCAATATACTTCATGCAACGTCGGCCGTGAAAGCTTTAAGTTTTATATTAGACACAGAGGTGTTTCCAACTTTGAAAACCATACTGACAAGAGGTTTTTTTTTCATAGGTTACCTACCAAGTTGTTGAAGAGTTCACCAGTGAAACCGGAACATGATGAGACTACTTATTGTGAGACAGAGTCCAGCATATCTCTATTGCAACATGTCAACAACTTGGATGATATTCACAAGAGGGACAAATTACTTAGGTGAGTTGAAACCAGATTCAATAATTACTACCATACTAGCTACTGCTTGCGTGGGAATCCTCCTTATATGTTTATAATATACAAGCCTTTGCCCGCGGTACTACACGCCTGGAATTCTGATCCCGTTCCCACTACCCATGGGAACCTATTCCAGGGACACAAAGTAGCCTATGTGTTATTCCAGTCTATTAATCTATACCTGTACCTAATTTCAGCCGGATCCGCTCAGCCATAGCGTGATTGAGTAACAAACATACAAACATCTTCGCTAACTTTCACATTTATAATATTAGTAGGATCTTGCTCATCTGCAATTGCTTTTGTTTCAGCCCTTCAAAGCAGCCTCTCCAGGAAAATATAAATATCACTAATGTACCAGATGATGAGGAGCATCAAGCCAGCATATCTGTGTTACAATGCGATGCAAAAATGAATAATTTGATTGCAGAAAATGTAAAAAGGTAAAAACTTCGAATAACCTTAGTTATAAACCTACACAGTGGGGTGCTGGGCTAGAAAACCTTCTTGTAGTTTGTCCCTGGTTTGGGTTGAGCTTGGGCTTGAGTATGGTTTATCGGTGGAAAATGAAAAAGAAAAAGATTTTTTGGTTTATAATACTGTCTCTATACGTCGCGTTCGTGTTTTGTCTAATATAATTAAGTCAAATTTCCTTTAACAGCCATTTGACAGCATTATGCTGAACTGGCTCCTATTTTGGTGCAGCTTGGATGATGGGTTATTATTAGTAATTTTTCTTTTATTAACCTGTTAGTGTGTTGTAACAAAATTGAAGCATTTCTGTCTCTTTCTTTCTTCGCTACCCACGGTTCACCCGCATGGTTCACCTGGTTGAATTATGAGTAATTATTTTGACCGTCTGTCACCTGGGGGACTGTAGGTTTTTTTTTTCATTAATCTCCTGGATGGACTATGGGAAAAAAATAATTGCCCATGGTCCACTGAGGCGAATTACATGAGTCGACGACTGGCAAGAAATAAAATTCTAATTTTATTTTATAGAAAAATAGCTGCACCAGTGTTAGATGATGAAGGACCAGCTCCAAGAACGAGGGCGGAGAAACGTTTTCTGCCTGGCTGGGCTTGCCGAGAATGTCTCGATGTATGTACTTATTTAATTTATCGCTTGTTAACATACTTGCGCGTGCGAAAGTACAGTCAACGACAAAAATAGCTGTACATATTCCAATATACAGATAATTATATATCTAAAGCATATCATAGCTCTAAACGCTGTCATAAAACTATGAAAATAAAATTTAATAAATTGGATTGTCCTCCGAAGATAAGAAAAATGCATATACATTTTCTTCTGGTTATCAGTATAGAGATCATTTTTACTTTTGTGGTTGACTGTACGTATACTTAACGCTGAGTTTTAAATCTCAAACAATTTACGTTTCGTTTACTATCAATCGTTAGATTGTAAAACTGTAAATATATTAAATCCATGAAAATAAAATAGGACGGATGAGCAATTTCTGATAAACCTATCATTTATTTATAGTTCTTCAGCACACTGCATAAAGACAATCCAGAATTGATGGCTAAAAAAATCAACGAGTGCTCACATCATCGCGGCGTGACCAATCCTGAGCGGCCGAAAACACCTCCCGGATATTGGAACCCGCGGTGGAATGTGCCAGACGATACCGAGGAGTTTAACAAGAAGAACAATGTGTAAAAGGAACTGGAGAACCCTTCGATCTGTAGACAGGTTTTGATGGCAGCAACTTGCAAATTGAATGGCAATATTTAAATTTTCTCCTCAGAGTCGGGTCCGAAATTATGATGTATGTTTCATGTTAGCCCCCTGTAGCTCCTAATATTGAGTCTCAGGTCTGTGATAATGTGCCTTATATGTTACCTGGTTTTTATAGCTGCTAGGTAAATTTAATTAGTAATACTAGTAAATTGAGTGAATGAAAATTAAAGAGTTGAAGGTGAAGATATAGTTTGGAAAGGTCTTAATACAGAATAAACACAAATAAACTATTATACATACAGTCACGCCTTTTTCCCATAGGGGTAGGCAGAGACCACACCATCCTAACAAACCTGCACCTTTCCCTGATTTCTTATATACTCGGTTATATACCTATTCTTGTCCTGTTGGCCAACTATAACGTGCTTATGAGCCATTATGTTTTGGCGCCGCGCGGCTTCTGACTAGAGAGAGGAATTGAGTTATATATATATTTGAAGGCCTCTGTGGCGTAGCGGTAGTGCATTCGACTGCTACGACAGAGGGCACGGGTTCGATTCCCGCTCAGTGCAAATATATGTATGCATGAATATGTCTATTTGCATTGGTCTGGGTATTTCTATCTATAATATGTATGTATTTACAAAAAAAAAGTATATAAATATGTTAATCCGCATTCTGGAACGCATAACACAAGCTAGTTAAACTATGCTTACTTTGGGTCTAGAAAGCGCTGTGTAGAATGTCGTAGAATATTTATATTTATTCATTAATATAGTTCCATCTTTCTTCCTCTGGACTTTTAGGGACTTGTATTGGATGGCTCCGAAACTGAACTGTTTTATAAATCGTCGTGGTCTGCTGACCTTCCTTAAAACTTTATTGATAGTAATGAGTAGGTCGACACTTACCAAGTTGCTAATTTACCCTTATCTCATAACTCTGTTTCATCAATCGTCTATCCGCGATTCGGAACCTGTTTTCTTTGCCGCACCATATAGACACTTTATTCCCGGTCGTCCCCACTGGGTACGAGTGGGCAAAAAAAATTTCATTCGTCCCCAGTGGTGACGATTGGGACTTTTTACTTCCCACTTCCGAGAGTCAAAATACATGGGGATTCCAATAAAAGATTTCACAGATTGTTAAAATGATTTAATTACGACTTTCTGACCAAGACTGAACAATGTTTTTGATCGAAAATTATTTTAAAAGACAGGTAATTAGTACGGGGGTGTGTGTTGGGTAACCTCCTCGAGTGTCGCGCCGATTCCGATCCCGCTGCAGTCCGGGGGGAACGGAATCGGAGCGGCCGGTACACCCTGGGCGGCGGTCAATGGCTTCCCCTTCACCCCTTCATAGGGTTGGCATTGATCGTCGGCCAATACCCAACGTGGCGGGAACACATCGCTCTCCGTACTCCTCTGCTTTCAGAGGAGACAGGATGAGCGATGCTGTTAGTGGTGAGATGGCCCAGGGTCAGCCGGGGTGCGAGGGATATGCTCTATGGGTAACCTTACACCCCGGCGTCTGAAGACCCGAGACGGCGTGCGGTTTTAGTCGGTGCAAGCCCGACATAACCGCCCCCGCTGGCCGGCGGAGGGGTATCCGAAGGGATTTCCGCACGATAAAAAAAAAAAAAAAAAAAAGGTAATTAGTACGGATAGAAGATATAGGTGGGAAGGGTTATTGCGGGTTATATTAATAACCCTTTGTGTTAGGTCATTTGTGATAATGCACTTAGAAATAGGAGGCTCGCGAAGTGGGGCTCCGTCCTAATCATTAACTAATCTTCTTCTTCTTTATATATAAAAATGAATTGCTGTTCGTTAGTCTCGCTAAAACTCGAGAACGCCTGGACCGATTTGGCTAATTTTGGTCTTGAATTATTTGTGGAGGTCCAGAGATTTAAAGGTTTAAAAGGTGAATAAATATGGAAGTTGTTATCGATTGCAGCAGTACAAAGTCTGCCGGGTCAGCTAGTAATATATAAAAGAAGAAAACTATCTACAGGTAACTAATATTTTCTATAATGTTGCGATTATTGCATTTTGATTCTCGGTCTATAGCGGAACGAGTGGGAAATAAAAAGTTCCAATCGTCACCACTGGGGACGGACGAAACGTTTTTTTCCCACTCGTACTGTGGGGACGACCGGGAATATTCCATAAAGGATTGGAATTGTTTACCAGCACACGTGTTACCTTCTTCCTACAGTCCCGGGTCCTTTAAGCGAGCGTGAAAAGCATCTGATGAGGCCGTCAGCATTATCGGTGTCTGTAATGGTTACCCCCATTCCTGAGACTTTAGCTTTAGCTTACCATCAGGCGAGGTAAAGTCATATTGACGTGTCCATCCTTTTCTCTATCTTGGTCTGGTAAGGGAGCGTTGCGGTGTGATAGAAAATGTAGTAGATTCTTCTATCATGTCAAATCACTCCCTCACTGCTTCCGTTCCTCTTGGATCGAGAGATGCCGGGTTCGAATCCTGGCCATCGAAAAGTATATGATATCGACGTGAAATCACTACTAACAAATTAATATACTACGTACAGCCTTCTTTTTTTTACGTGCGGAAATCCCTTCGGATACCCCCCGCCGGCCAGCGGGGGTGGTTATGCCGGGCATGAACCGACTAAAACCGCACGGTGTCCTCCCCAAGTGTCCGTTGCCGGACACCCCGGGTAAGCCCTCGAAAGGATAACCCCAGGGACTACGTACAGCCTAGAGTACCTTTTTAGATACCCAAATTCGGTCTGTTCATAACTTATGCATACTTAATTCCCTGCCAAAACTCTTCGCTCAATATCACAGTCACGCTTTCCATCTCTCGTAAACAAATAAAAGTCGCTATTTATATAACGAGAATGACCTTAATTCCTTCAATGTATTATGAATACTGAAAAAGTATCAACGGTTAAACATGTCGGGCGTTGACATTAGGTATTTGTTTGCGCGAATCACGTTACTTTATGGTAATGTTTAGGTATATTCAGCGGTGACGTCATGTAACGATAAATATGAAAACACTTTCAAGTAACAGTATAGAAAATATTATTTTAACTGAAAATAGTAGTTGTTTACGTATGCTGTACAAAACCGATGAATGCTATATTTAATTAGAAAAATATGAAAAGTAGTATTACGTTCTAGCTTTTATCGAATGTTCGAGATCTATGTCTACGTTACACCTAAATTATCATAAGCTTATCTATTATACTTAAACACATGGATTTGCTGTATCTTCACGACCACACGTAATAGGGGACAAGGCTATCCATTCCCAGACACTTTATTCAGACTGTTTGAAAATTCTGAGTAGCATAAAAAGACTGCACAATCCGGGAATAGAACTTCAAGCTTCACATTCAAAGTTGCACGCGTTAGAACTACGTCACCGAGTTTTTGAGTAGATATTTTGTATGATTCTTATGTTAAATCTAGATAGAGAAAGTCTACTGTATGTAAATCTGATTGGAGGGACGATTTCCATTTAATTTTTAATGAAAAAACACCTGAATATGTGCTTACCTACCTCATTGATATTAAGTTTAACGTTATGTTAAGTACCCAGCATTGGAAATGTAAGGTTTTAAGTTAGTCATAAACAGTAATTTCATATTGTAGTTTATTATATTTTATTTGAAATAAAAATATATAGATGTAAACTATGTAGTTTTTATTCTAGCCTGATTAATGGGCGAAAACCATTAGCATAACATTTATTGGACAGAGTATAATTTTTTTATAACCTAAATTACCAGTATTCCCGCTAACCACTCCAGTCAAGCTAAATTACTTGGGTTTGGTTCACGTCGGTAGTGTAATGGCCAGGATTCGAACCCGGGACCTCTCGATCGTAGGGCCGACTCCTTAACCACTAAGCTACTATAAGCAAAATTTGATTGGACAGAAACTACTAACGATAAAGCTGCAAAGTTTGAACGCGCTATTCTCTGAAAGCCTGTGCTATTGGATAAATTGTTTTCGACTTTGATAGCTTAGTTCTTGTTCACCAAGATATATTTTTAGGTTATACGCTATTTTTTTAATTAGAGCACAGCTAGTTAATGAGAATGCCAGTCAAGTGCGATTTGGAGCCGCATAGTTTCAGCAAGGTACAATTTGATTTCCTGTTCTTATTTAGGATTAATGAAATTATACAGTATATAAATACCTGTCTTTAAATGAATGACAGTGAAAACCAGATCAAAATCTGCTGCTGTTTAGAAGTTAGAGCGACAGGTTTTTTACTATGTATTGAGAATGATAAATAAAATGTACACTTATGTAGTTTATACCTTTTAGAGTGTCGACTCAATGCTAACCTTTAGAATCAAATAAGGTAGTGTAAGCAGCTATAATACATAATATATATTATAGCTACTATTTTAGTGCTCAGTGTCTTAGAGTGCAGTCTCCTGTTTTACAGCAAGGTCCATTAAAGTGTACAGTTACACATGATGGCTATTATAAGAATGCACTATCTACCTATTTGTTCACGTGTGCATGCAGTATGAATCACAGCACTGTGTGCCAACAAGTTAAAATAATATGACTTGCTAAATAAATGTGGGTGGCAAGGTGAAAGAAACAATTATATGGAGAACACCTTTTATTTATCTCAATAAAACAGAATATTATAATTTTTCATTAGCTTAAGTTAAAAAAGGAAATGGAAAATCAAATTAAGGATTAGTATATTTTAAAAAGTGTAATTTTTATTTTGTAGTTATAGTTGTTTTGGTGTCAACGGACACGAGCTTTTTAGCATGTGCAGCACTGGGGTTGCAGCGATCCCCATTTTCTAGACTATTTTTTATATTTTTTTAAACATTTTCTGTAATTACAACATTGTGGTACAAATAATGCAATTTGGAATTCATTCAAAAAATAGTTTCATTTACAAATTGTTAACTGAAAATTTATGGTTACTTTGATATACATTATTGTTTTAACGCTACAACAAAATTTACACAAGTCTATGAAAGTTTCTTAGCTTTCTGGTAGAGAGTGTCAACAACCTTACTCATGTGATGGATGGTCTCCAGGACTGTCTCATAGGTCTTCTCAAGAGGGGACTCATCGAATACAATTAGAACACCTTCACCCTGATCAAGGATACCATTGAGCTTCTTATCGAGAATCATCTGAGACAGCTTCTTCTCCACTTGAACTACAGGCAGACGGATACAACGAGCAACATGGTCAACTTGCACACGCATGTAGGGCTCCACAATACGACACAAATTTTGTTCTAGCATAGTGTCATACAAAGCTCCAAGGTGAGCTCTTACAACTGCATCTTCTTCCAGTTCGCGTTTATATGTTTTTAGTGCTGCTTGGAAATCTGCAAGTGACCTTTTGTGGGAGGCTGTTGCTACTGCTCGCATTGCCTCGAGTTCCTTACCTGCATACTTTAATGCGGTCTTACTGCTACAAACAGATCCAACTTCTTCAGCATTATTTAGCATAATCTTTGACAACAACATATATTTCAAAGCTGTTAATGCTTTTGGGCTGTCTGCTCCATCATACCCTTCAAATGCCTCATAGAAATATGAGTAAGCAGTTTTGAAGTCACGCTCGTCAGCAGCATGCAGGATACCAGACTGGAGGTCAAGTGCAGCCTGCATTTTAGGTGGACAGTAGATAGCATTAGCTGTAGTTCTTGCTGACGTCAATGAGGCACGGGCTTTAGGTAGATTGCTAAGTGCATGATAAGTTTTACTTTCAAAAAGTAGTACTTCTACTAGTAGATTTTTGTCATCTAACTTTTTAAGTTCTCTGAGCAGGGCCGTCGCGAGATCTAAGGCTTCTGTGTACATACCAGTGTCGAAGTACAACGCGATCAGTCTCGCTTCTAGAGACTGTCTTAAAAACGTACGCCTCTCCTCTTTGGCCCATTCTATACACTCTTTACACAATTGAACTTCAATACCAATCCCTGCTTCCAAATCCAGAAAGAAATCGACGAGAGACCGGACCAGTTTCGCTGCCTTCGCCTTGCTTATCAGACTTAGGAAGGGCCTAGTCGCTTTAATTAGTTCCGCTAATTCTTTAGCTTTGCCTTCTTTCTTGTACTTTTCGCCAAGGTTAAGGATACCCTGCTCCTTAGCCCTTATATTTTCTTCATCATCTTCGGGTACCTCGCCAGTGCTAACCATTTTGTCGGTCATGCGGACGTCTTCCTCTCTGTTTGACGATGAGACGCGTGATCTCTCGAATAACATCGCTCCAGCCATGTTGTGTATATTTATATGCTTACACTAAAAAACGTAGATAAACAGTAAAATAGCACTACAGAGACACACTTTTTCTTTGTAATTTTGTATAATCGCAAAGTCATCGACGACCTCAGAAACAAATCGTAGACGCGAACAAAGTTGCCACAACAGAACTACTTTCTGTCCAGTAAAATACAATTAATTTAGTAGATTTTTTGATAATTTGAAGCTGGGTAACATTGACTATCGCGAATTTAATATTCATAACACTTATCAAGCTAAAAAAAGTTTTCGTATATATGTTTTAAATTGACCATTCGCATTTATTTTAAATATTTACTACACCGTTATATCATAGAATAACGAATAACACTGATTGACTCTGGTCTGTGTTAGAAGATAGGCCCCGTTCAACATATAGAAATTTTGGTTATACAAATGTGAGGCAAACATGAATTGAACCTTTATATATCACTTTGTCTCTTTTTTTCTAATATACAGTTGTGTCTGCAAAAAAGAGACAAAAAATTTAAGTTATTGCTCACTTGGGAAAATGAGTATGAGAATTTGACAGCGTGTCGACGGTGCCAACATTTATGAATGATTTGCGCAACATTATGAATGATTTGCGACAGCCATTGATGATTTTTTCTAGACCATACTACAACAAGCATAATAGTGATGTACTCCAATAAACGATTTGACGACGAAAATACTCTTTTTTATAAAAATAATACTCTTTTCAAGAAATATGAATTGACAATATTGTAACGTCTTCTATTTTTTTATATACTACTCAGGTGCCCGACAAGTACACAGTCCACCTGATGGAGACTGATAACCGTGGCCTATGAATGTGTGCAACACCAGGAGAGTCACACACTCACACTCGTGCTGACGACCTTGACCGCAAAGTTTCAGGCTGCGACTGCACCTGTTTCTGTGCCATTAATACAGAAGATGAAGCAGGATAAGCCTTTGGTCTTCCCATTGGCAGTAGAAAAACCCCCAGTGGGGTTATTCAACATGAGGTTATTATGGCCGTGGTATTTTGTAGGATAAAGGTATTTCCCCAGTCGGAATAGTCAATTGGGACGTTACTACCTTCATTGCCTTATCTTTCTTTCTAAATCTATCTATACTATTGTGAAATTGTGAAGCAGTCGTAGGTATCTATCTGTAAATTGAAAATATAAATAAATGTACTTCGTTTATATTACATTAACGATACTGACCATAAAAAATTCCCTCCTTCTACAGTCCCAGGTCTTTTAAGCGGGGCGTGAAGAAGCATGTGATATAGCCATCAAGCTGAGTGCCACTCAAAGAGTATAGTAATATAGGTGCTACCATTATGTGGGAGTTGTCATTTCCAGTCTAACTGTAACGCGACTGAAATTCGCTATTTACCGTGAAGAGACTACCATCTGACCTCCATAACCAATAATTTGCTATATTGAAGTTTTCTTGTAACGATTGCCATAAATTTTCGTATCGCAACCGGGAGCGACGGCTTAACGTGATCTCCGAAATGCGAAATCCGATATATCCTTGATATGCAAACCAAAGCAAATACACAACCCGCGCCCCTTGCCTTGCAGTCGTGAAATGAACGCGAAACGCCACACCACTGAGATTGTATACTAATCGTTGCACCCTAGTAACTTTATGGATACTCGGGAATACTACCACAGTACATACTACATAACTACTTCACCTCCCTCATTCCGCTTACTCCGCAATATTTCAAACGTCGAACGACTGTAGCGAAATATTACTGAGATTTGCGAGATAACTACGAGGTAATTTCATTACAAATTACACAGAAATATAAAGAACGTGTTATTCAACATGCCTGTTTGTTGTATTGTAAGTTGTGGAGCTAGAAAAAGCGTAAATCATCCTGGATTGAGCCTTCACAGGTTAGTAGAGTAGCTGGTTTTAATGCAATAGCAATATAAATATCATACAGATTACATAATTATATGCTATTATAAAATTAATGTAGAGACAATAATTTGGTTATATTTCAATCTAAAATTATTTAAAGGCTTATATTATTCTTTATTTCATTCAATATGTCAAAATTCATAATGTCGTTGTGATATCAAAAGGCATAATGCCGTAGTGATGCTCAATTATCGATGAATATATTTATTCATTTTATAGATTGCCATTAAATGAACAACTGAAGAAACAATGGTTAGAGGCAGTTGGCAAAGAGAATATTAACCCGCGACATAAGGTTTGGTACCTCTGTTCACTTCACTTTGAAGAAAGTTGCTTTAAAAGAACACATGATTGCACCAGATTAAACGAACACTCAGTTCCTACAATATTTTTAGTAAGTGTCATACCTACCTATTAAACATACCTGCCTATTATACATACCTGCCTATTATACCTACCTACCTATTATATTTATATCCCTTACCTGGGGGTCAGAGGATATGATTAAGTATGCATGTCACGCTAAGATTTTTAGGGTCTAAGCCAAATTTATCTGCTGATTAACGGAGGAGATTCTTGCGCAGGTTGGGAGGCAGACGATAGTTGCTTCCGCTAAAACTGAAAGAAAAAATACAAGCACGGACTCCATGTTCCGAATTTCAACCTATGGATGCAACGGGGACTATCGCTGTAATGATGGTGATATCTTGAACTTAAACAAATATCGTTGTTGATATTTTTCAGGAACCCATCAAACAAAATGTGAATATTTTATGTGAAACAGACAACATTATGAAAACTAGTTGTACAAGTGCTGAAAGACCTTTGTTGCAGTCACTCCCACAAAATGGGGAAACTAAATGCATAGAGGTAAAATAATCGTTTAAACCAACTTTTAATTAAACATATGGCTGTAACTTAGTGTAGCCAGCAACACCAGGCAGGCTACCTCTCGCCACAGACGGAGTCCATCCCCACACGTTATGACCGGAAATAGTACGCACAGTCAGGTGTGCAAAGAATTTCATCCTCCGCACGCTTAAATTGTGAAAAGAACTGCCTTCCGTGGTTTTTCCAAGCGACTACAGTATAGGGTTCTCCAAGATGGGCATTACAAGGTTCTTACGGGGTGGGCAGCCACCTAAGTTGTATAAAAAAATTCAATTTTGTAGTAATGTTTTTAGTAAGTATTGTATTGCAGATTGAGGATGGTGATATCTGTAACTAAAATAAATATCGATGTTGATATTTTTCAGGCACCCAATAAACAAGATGTACATATTCTGTGTGAAACAGAAGACGTTATGAAAATTATTGATGATCCATGTACTAGTACTGAAAGGTCCCTGTTGCAATTACCTGGCCTAAATGTGAAAACTATTTGTATAGAGGTAAACTAAAACGTTATTGTAACAATAAAGGTACCAATTACTACACACATTTCTGAGAAAAAGGTCTTGTCAAGTCCTGGCAGACAGACGGACATCGAAGTGATCCTATAATGGTTATATTTTTTCTCTCTTTAGGTACGGAAGCCTATAAAGTAAAATTAGAAATAATGATTTAAAGTTGTGCGCGCAGACATAGTGCATTCGCCTATTCTTTCGTAGTCTACAATAACTTGCCAAAACAGGAAAATAATAATCACAATAAATAACAACAAAATGAGTTTGATCGCGACAGTTACTACATAATAATAATTAAAAATATTTTCAGGCCCGCAAATTTAAACAGATGAAGGCTTTCGAAGAAAAATGTGTCCAGCAACAACTCAAAATCAAACGACTGAATGAGAAAATTAGAAGACAAAACAAAAAGATTGCAAATTTGGAAGATATCATAAAAGACCTTCAAAGAAAAAATGAAATTAGTATGGAACAAACTATTTTAATCAAGGACCTGTCAGGACCACAAGATTTCCTGAAAAGAAAAATTTCTAAATCTAAAGGATTACCTACACCTATAAAATATTCCGAGGATTTAAGAAACTTTGCGGTTACTTTGCATTTTCTCTCTCCTAAAGCCTACAATTATGTAAGGCAAATTTATAACTGTTGTTTATCTTTTTTTTTTTTTTTTTTTTATCGTGCGGAAATCCCTTCGGATACCCCCCCGCCAGCCAGCGGGGGCGGTTATGTCGGGCTTGTACCGACTAAAACCGCATGCCGTCTCGGGTCTTCAGACCGAGATGCTCTATGGGTAACCTTACACTATGGGTGTAAGGTTACCCATAGAGCATATCCCTCGCACCCCGACTGACCCTGGGCCATCTCACCACTAACAGCATCGCTCATCCTGTCTCCTCTGAAAGCAGAGGAGTACGGAGAGCGATGTGTTCCCGCCACGTTGGGTATTGGCCGACGATCAATGCCAACCCTATGAAGGGGTGAAAGGGAAGCCATTGACCGCCGCCCAGGGTGTACCGGCCGCTCCGATTCCGTTCCCCCCGGACTGCAGCGGGATCGGAATCGGAGCGACACTCGAGGAGGTTACCCAACACACACCCCTCCAACTGTTGTTTACCTCACATCAGAACGTTGCGTAAATGGTATCAAAATGTGACTGGGATTCACAACAGAAGCATTCCACACTTTGAAAATCAAAGTACAAGAGAGTATGCACCCAGTTATATGCTCTTTGGTTTTTGACGAGATGGCCATCAGTAAATCACTGGTATAGGACCCAAGGTCTCAGAAATATGATGGCAGAGTCAATTATGGTTGCAACGTAGATACCGACAGTGTTGACCAAGCCAGTCAAGCACTAGTAATTATGTTGACGTCCATAAATGACACATGGAAGATACCAATTGGTTATTTTTTAATAACATCCCTGACAGGGGAACAAAAAAGTGTAATTATGGAGACAGCTTTACAATTATGTGAAGATGTGGGTATAAAAGTTGTCAGCATTACCCGTGATGGGCCCGTTGCAAACTTCAGTATGTTTGCAAAACTAGGTTGTGACCTTTTAAGAAACCAAGAAGTCACTACTTTCGATAGCGGTAACGCTAGAATCTACACGTTTATTGACCTTTGTCATGCAATAAAATTAATAAGAAATGCATTTGGCGAATTAAGAATATTTACAGACTCACTTGGACGAAAAATTGATTTTAAATTTTCAGAAGAACTACATGAAATCCAAGAAAAAAGAAATTACATTTGGCAAACAAATTAAAAAATCACATATATTTTTCCAGAGGCAAAAAATGAAAGTTAGCGACACAATTATTTAGTGCTTCTGTAGCAGACGCTTTGGAGTATTGTCAAAGCGAGTTAAAACTAAAGCAATTTGAAGGGTGTAGTGGCACTGTCAATTTTATACAAATTATAAACGACGTGTTTGATGTACTAAACAGCCATTCTATCCACCCACCAGGGTTCAAAAAGGCCATGTGTCCTGCAAATATTGGCATAATCTCTGCTCTTTTTGAAGGTGCCACCAACTTCATAACAAGTTTACGACTGAATTCAGGTGAAATTGTTATACAGTCAAGAAGAAAAACAGGCTTCATTGGCCTTCTAATCAACATAAAGAGTGCGGCATAAAGGCACTCTTTAACTATTTGGTGGAAGACAAAAAAAAAAAATACATCTTTACAAAATAAGCCAAGACCACATTGAGCTCTTCTTCCTTCTCGGCTGTGAGAGCAAGAGGGAGATTTAACAACAATCCCGATGCTATACAATTTCGTTCTGCTTACAAAAGGCTATTAATCAGAGCCGAGATTAAAGATGGCATTGGGAATTGTATTCCACTGCAACAAATAACGATCCTCAATTGCTCCAGTAAAAATCCTGTGTACACATTGAACGAATTAAGCGATAAAAAATGCTTAGTAGAGATCACAGAAGATCATAGTGATCTATACGATGAATATATTGAGTGTGTTACGAACACAAATGTTGATGCATACACAGGTAAAATCACGCAATACATAGCTGGGTTTGTAACAAGAACTCTTTTGAAAAAAATAAAATGCGATGTTTGTGCATCATTACTGCTCGGGGAGGAAGACGTCAAAAGCCTCATTTACAAAAAATCGAGAGGTGGGCTTATTTATGCCTCATCGAGTGTAGTAGACATAATTCAAAAAACTGAAAAATTAATAAAAACTCACTTGCATAACAAGACAAAACCAGAAACTTATTACTTATATATATTTAAATTTATGTGTGAGTTTTACGATTTAAAAAACATTTTTGGAGATTCCGATGCTACACATAGTGGTAACCACAAGTTCCTATGAATTAAAAGCGTAATACAGACTTTCTTAGATATAAGATTTAGATACCATGGTCGTAATCAATGAGACAAACTGTCACATCGACCATTTTTAAATAAATTAATATTATTTAGAAATGAATAAAAAATATTATTTATAGGGTTATATCTCTAAATAATATTTTATTATTCATTTCTAATAAATAATTTAAATAAATTAATATTATTTAGATATGTATAATAATATATTATTTATAGGTATAAACCTATGAATATGTTATTATTCATTTCCAAATAATATATAAAATTATTCATTTATTTTATTGTCACTATACCTCACATAAACCATAAAATTATCATTATCATTTATCATAATATCATGAGCAGCTAGCATTATTCCGCTCTCTTTTTACCCGAGTACGGCGAAGCCAAAGGAGGGTTATGATTTTGACAGGCTATGTTTGTTGTATGTATGTGTGTATGTTCGTTTGTTCCCTCATAGCTCTTCAACTACGTATTAGAACTGGACAATTGTGGTATTGTTAGAAGCGTGAAAAAAAAACTTGAGATAAATAGACCGTGATTAGTATCAAATTAAAGGGCTCAATTAGCACATTTCAAATATGTCTACATTATTGGGTGTTGCTTGCGCCAAAATAATATAAATAAAAATTAAGAATAAAACTAAAATTTGACTACTGCAAATCACGCTATAAAAGTATTATACAAGAAAATATCAAGAATAGCCGTGGTCGTATACCATTTACACTAATAAAACAATACATTCTAGAGATTCGTGATTTTGCAGTAGTCGGGTTTTAGTTTTAGAGTTATGGTTAGTAAACTTTAACAGGTAGTATAGAAAGATATCGACAAATGTTACGATAATAGAAGGTACATCCCTAGCATAGTAACCGTCGGCAAACGTTCATTCATAAAAATGGAACGTACCCCGTCTGTTCTCTTAATCTAAGTCTATGGTTAGACCGAACCCACATGAGAATGGGACAATTGGGTCTTTTGCCTTAGGGCACTGTTTCTTCCCCAGATAAAATAGTACCTAAGCATTGCTAAATTACTATGCAGATGGAATATACTGCCTGGGCGATATCATGTATATCCTGCGCCCAAACAACGGCAAATAAAAAGACGGCAACGTGTCCCTGGGCTTGATAGATCCTGAATTACATTTTTCAATGGGACTTCGTAACCCTGATGATATTTTCTTGGCATTGAATTTAGAATTAAACCAAGAAACTACAGATATTCGTGGTATATACCACTACTTGTACTGGACAATCTCAGTATGCTCGACAGTTCGACTGAATAATAAAAAATACCCTTGAGAGCGTTAAGTAGCGCCATATAAATTTATTTCATCAATTCAGAATTACGAAATTTAGAAACATTTTTTACGTCTCTTAGCTTTTTTTTAAACAGTGATCCTTTACTTAGTTTTAACTCTTTTTGTTTTAAGGCTTACTTAGAAGGTAGTAGTTAATCCTACGCGGGTACTGAAATGTTGTTTCAGGGAAATCTATTATTCTTCACCAGTAATACAACCTCTTTGCGTAATAGTTTTTATACTGCATGGATTTAAAAAAATATAATGAATGTCAGTTTAACAGGCGCCAGTCTTGTTTTAAAATCGGTTCTGTTATTGTTAGTGAAATAAATTACATTATTTTATTTTCAACAATGCAAGAATATAATGATACTGAGTTTTTGTTCGATATATCAAGACAGATAAAAGAATTCTATGAGACGGCAGTTGTGTTTGTTACTAAGAAAGATTATGCTGACCACATATTTAATACTTTATGTTCTATTCGTGAATCTATACAGAAGGAAGATAAGGATCGTATACTTGAACTCATAATAGATTATCATCTACACTGGTTACATGCTACTAATGATATACAAGGTTTTAAGAAGTCTATAGAAAAGGACCTGAAAAAAGATGAAATGTCCGAGTTAGTAAGTTATACTTTAGATGCTCTTAATTATCGATTAAAGCGCTATCAAAGTTTCATGGAAAGTAGTACACGTGAATTAAATCCTGCTGATCGAGCTAACGTACAGGCTGACATAGAAATAATTGGTGAAATGCATAAAGAAGTAACTCACTCTCTTTTAGACAAAATGAAGATAGTAAGACAGTGGAAAACTGGCGTAGATCTCGTCACCAAATCCAACAATATAGCG
Source organism: Cybosia mesomella (assembly GCA_946251805.1). Lineage (NCBI taxonomy): Eukaryota > Metazoa > Arthropoda > Insecta > Lepidoptera > Erebidae > Cybosia > Cybosia mesomella. The sequence goes on along the minus strand of OX276398.1, from coordinate 7,786,689 downwards.
GATGAATTACTCCAATGGTTAGATAAAATAAATGATGGCTTATCTATGAAGTTAACCAAATATTTTAATGTACATATCCCTCAGCTCACTGGTGATTTAACCAAAATCTTACAACAAATTGTTGAAGAAATTAAAACGAAACCCAGCGAATCTACTCAAAAAATGCTCGAGGACTTAAAAACAGCAGGCAAAGAAATCGGTTCAATGATACGGTTGACCACTGGTCATAGTCTAGAGATGAATAAAGTTTTTGAGAAAATAAGTGTACTAGATGATCGTATTAAACGTTTAGAGACAGATACAGGAGAACCCTCTGCTGCTCTCATGGCTTTAAAACATAAGAAGGAATTTTTAGAAAACAGAATATCTTCGCTTGAGAATCTGAAAACTAATCTAAGAAATCTTAGAAAAACAACAGGCGTGCCTGTAGCAGATGTAACTGATGACGAATTATGTGTCTGTGAAGATTTTTTTCAACTTAGGATTTTTAATCACAGTCTTCCCCTAGAAAATCGTGAACAGTTAGTTACGGAATTATGTAATCTATGGGATATAGCTATAATGGGAGAAAAGCGTGATAGGTCCATTATTTCAATATTAAGTGCTACTGATATAAAAGAAGAATATACCGATGAACTTGGCACATTTATTATAGATGAATACAGTAGGAAAATATATAAGCTACCCGAAGATGACACACTTTACCTACCTAATGAACGTCATGAATTAGTTCCTGTATCTGATGATGCTGAACACATTTATTTTTATGATGAATGTGGTCGTTACTTTTTGGATAAAAATACAAGACAACGCGTTTATAAAGCTCATGCAACTGCAAGTGAATATATGATGGATTCATTTGGAGTACTTTTAAAAGTTAAAGAGGAAAGAGATGGTATTACATATTATTACGATAACTATGGGCGCTATTATATTAATGGAGAAGGGAAACATATTTATCGCGATATAGACACAATAAGTGAATATGAAAACGATGGTTTAGGCAATCTGGTTCGTATTCGTAGTCATTTAGATATATTTGACCCTTGTCCAGGCGATGCTCATGTGACTGAAGACTGCAAGTATTTAAAAGAATCCGTTGGCAAGGCATTGCGTGAATGTATTGCTCAGGTGCTGATTCACCAACCTAGTGATCCAATAAAGTACTTATCAAAATGTCTCATTAAATATAGAGAGAACTTAGAGCAGAAAGATAAACGTGCACGAGAACAGGAAGAATTGAATGCAGAAAGGGAAGTAATCGCAGCTGAAGAGCGCGCAGCTGCTGAAAAGGCAGCGATGGAAGCTGCGTTACTAATGCAAGGTGCTAGTGAAGCTAGCTTTGATTCTAATTTGGTGAAATACACTACTTTATATAAGGAAGATCCTGTTTCTACTGGTGTTAGTACTAAATAAAAAGATTAACATTTAATTTATTCATTTTACGGAAACTGCGCACTACGTAATTGGACTAAATGGTACTATTATACAGAGCCTGACTTGATATTAAATCAATGTTGATGCTACTGATAAATAGCGTGCAGTCACCGTAAACGTTTATTCCTCACGGAGATGTGACTTTTATGTTATTTTCATATTAACCTAGTTAGAAAATAAATAAAACGCATATTGTATTAATTAAGTTTTTATCATTAATGGTTTTATTATTTATAGAAGGATTGATTGATTATCTATTTATAGCTACTAAAAAATAATAAACAAAACATGCATTGCAAAAATATTTTGACTCGTACATCAATTGATTGACTTATTTCAGTGCAAAAATGGATTGTAAACATCTTGTTTAGCTTCTGCAAGTTTTAACTTCTGTAGCTGTGTGTATACTACAGCAGATACATAAAAAGGGCCCAACCAAATGGTGTATTGCTTACATTAATCTTGTTGTTCCCAGCAGTAGGTAATTCGCAAAATCAGTGAACTGCTTATGTTGTGAGCATGATACCTATATAACAATGAGATTAGTACAGTATCTGGTTTTTGATTTTGCACATCGTCGGGAAGAAAAGCTATAACCCTGCTAAGATCAGACTTCGGTTTTGTAAAGCGTTAGCTGGCATTTCGCACTAGTGTGAAACCCTGGTGTGACATCAAGTCTGCAATGCATAATTCATGCGCAAACTTTCATTATCATCATCAGCAAAGTTCCCGGTTGCTTCCGATTCACCACGGAGTACGGGGTGTGCTTACTCCTCCTTCTTTTAATTTGGCTGCACATGTCTGATCTCCCAACCCTGCGAAAAAAGCCTACACTCTCACAAATATACTGTATTCACAAATTTCACTGCACAAGTGATATAAAATTATTAATATTTTTTTTTTACTTCGGGCCACCAACCAGGCGGACACCGAAGTCTTAAAATCACGCAAAAAAATATATCTAAATCTTACACCCACTTTTTATCACTTTTCTCGGCGTTTCACATGATTCTAAGTCTAATTAAGCAAAAAAAAATTTTGTGTCGGTCTGTCTGGTGGTCTGGATTTCTGGATGTCTGTTTACGCAATTACTCAAGAACCACTTATCCGATTTAAAAAATTATTTCGTCAATCATCTTGTTTGGTTAATGGGAAGAACTGATTAGATTTTTGGGGTTTGTACTTTCAAGGTTTCGGGTACCTACCATACAAATTGTCCGTAAAAATAAGTTTGGCCCGAAGTTTGACAATCACTGTGTGATTTCCGCCCCACTAGATTTTATATTTAGGACACGTCAATTTGACTTCACCTAGCCTGATGGTAAGCTGAAGGTAAAGTCTCAGGAAAGAGGGTCACCATTACATACACGTACTATGTTAACAATGGTGGCACTCAGCTTGACAGCCTCATCAAAAGAGGATTGTCGTCACAGCACCGCGTGACACCCATCAGTCCCACTATTGCTGCGACCACAATCCCCCTGCCCGGCTATGCACTTGCTGACCCCTGAACGCAATCAAACCGAAATTGGATTACTATGGAGGGTTTTTCGCAATCGTGCACGGTGGTACCCACCCGGCCGAATTTTGTGACAAATTTCTGTCATCAAATTTCTACCACCAGTAATAGAAACCTAAACCTAGTTGGAAATAGAAATCGCATAAAACCATCCATTTTCTACAATCTACTACATGTTTTTAATTCAGGTAGTACAAACTTATTATCTGTGAGAATTTTGACAACTGTGGTCGGCCATTTGTCTGGTCTGTCTGAGTGATATAAAAATTCTTTCAACCCTGAGCTGAGTTTATATATTACGCTGAGTTTATCAATTTGTGGTGACTGTACGTTTGCAATATTGCAATCGAATTTGTTACTAGTTTATTTAAGTGGATATTGACGTATAAGAATCGATGTTGTTCAGAGCAAACATTATCTACTTCACATAATGAGGTGAACCCAATAAAAACAATTTCTAGTGCCTACGTACTTCCTACAATTATTAATCTTTTTGGGCAAGGTTCTTCAATATTTTATGTAAATTAGTATGTATCGAAGTAGAGTGACGTATTGTGTATTGAGTGTTGTCATCACGTGCCATAACGTACGCGAAGACTCGTAAATAATTGCTAGACCCTTACGCGAATACTAAATAAAGTGCTTAGCATCACGACCTTCGTAATATATTTGTGTTCATCTAATGGCATTTGGTGATCGTGTTTGTTAATTAAGTTCACAATGGGTCCAAAGCCTCCACCACCGCCCGGGCCACCGCCGCCGCCGGGGCCACCGCCGCCGCCCGTATTTAGTGGTGGTTCTAAAAGTTCGAAAAATGCACCTGATGATAGAAATGCTTTGCTGAGTTCTATAAGACAGGGTGCAAAGTTGAAAAAAACTCATACAGTGGACAAAAGTGGGCCTTATATACCTGGGAAAGTGTCAAATGTGTCGTCGAGTGTTGCATCTCCAGGCGGTAACTCCAAGAGACCTGCAGCTCCGCTACAAAATGGTGGTAGCAGTGGACCGCCAGCTTTGGGTGGTCTGTTTGCTGGTGGTATGCCAAGATTACGATCTACAGGTATACTGTCAGGTGAGAATATTAAAATTTAAAAAATAAAACTATAAACATAACATTTGTAATGTTAGTCTAGTGGGTGAAGTGTTGACTTTGTTGTTGATAAGTTGTACATTGGCTACTTACTTATTTATATCCTGGGATATGATATATGGTATCCTTTTGGGAAATGGGTGAAATGACCCACTAAGGTAGGGTTGATCACCAGCCAGGTCACCGGTGTCCCCGTTGGAAATAATAATATTTATATCCTGAATTAAAGAATTGTGTTAATTAATTCTGATAGCCAGATCATATTTCAGGTCTCATTTTTCACTAAAGATTCTTTAATAGAGAGCTCATTCTGCATTTCGCACATTACTGATGCAGAAAAATCATACTTCTACTTTTTAGTTATACTACTGATAAATTATTGATGAGGTCTATCATGCCGTCTTCCCATAACATATGGTGGAGTAGTAAGTCAAAAAGAGACATTTTAATGTTGGAAATAACATAATTAATATTTCAGTAATATTTTTTTATTTTTTTTTTTATATATTTAGGATACGTCAATTTGACTTCACCTCGCCTGATGGTAAGCTGAATATTTTCTTCCAACTATCATGGATTACATTATCTATTCAGTCTTTTCAATATTAGTAGTATATTGTTATCATACTTGTTTTCTGCTTTTTTTTAAATTCTATCTTATCTAAATAATATTCCTTTATCCACATTCACATTTACTTAACGCTGATACTAAGCCTAAATATTATTTAATCTGTTCCTGTTTGTTTCATCCTTCTCTTTAGGGCTAACGTGATCATCTATTATTGTTAAACAAATTATTTGTATTTCTTTGAATTTTTGTGTGGATATTTTCTCACGACATACTTTTTTTTTTGCACACTATCCAGGATATTGATAGAAAAGATATTTAGAATCATAATATATTATAATCTTTCATAGTATCATCATTATGATAACTCATTCCCTACAAAACTTTACTTTAGATTATTACTATTAATATGTTTTTTTTTAAGTATTTTTTGGCAAGCGCTTTCATTCATATGAAGTCACAGACCATGAGTATAAAAATATGACTTTATTATTATTATTATATTCAATATTATGACAGTTCCGTTTTTAAGGCTTATTATATGCTAAACTGTCAATATCTGATGAAAAGTGGAAGTTGTTGTGGATAGTTAACTAATGTATCTACACATAACATACCTTCACGCCTGTATCCCCGAAGGGGTAGGCAGAGGTGTATTTGCACACCCATGATTCGCCAGTTATGTTTAGGTCTCAATGTAATAGGGGGCGAGCTTCGCCAGTTATGTTTAGGTCTCAATGTAATAGGGGGCGAGCCTATTGCCATCTACCTGGCACATTACTAAGTGAGCGATAATCAAAATTTTTTAACACACATAACTGCGAAAAGTCAGAGGTCTGTGCCCGGGGCGACTGGGGATCGAACTTGAGACCTCGTCTAGGCAGTCCATTACGTACACTACTGGGCTATCGCCGCCCAGTTCTCTGTCAGTTTCATTATGTAGAAGACATGAGTGTACCAAATGCGAGTACTGCTTTATAAGCACCAACTTTAGCTAAAGTTTAATTTTTGCTAGAAGTTCATTTTGACTATGGAATGTATCTTTGTTTTTTTTTATATTAACTATTGTGTATTATAATATTTGTTTAGAGTGCAGAGAAAAACTGAATAGTCTGTTATTATAATATGCACCTATAAATACATGTCATGGCATAGTCAGAAAACATTCTACATTTTCCTGATGCGCACTGATTATTCTGCAATGAATAGTTATATATATTTAATCCAAAGTAAAGGAAGATGCAGGTGTTATGCTAGCACAGTCAAAGATAAATATGTATTGCTTATAACGTTTTTAGATTTGATAGGCATGTATCGGGCCCCACCAAGTTCTTTGGAACCCAAGATAACCACACCTATTTCTTCAATAGGACAGGCACAATCATAGACATACTACACATATTGTACACATAACATCTACTCAGACAACCCTTTTCAGAAATATTAGTTAACTGAAAGTATCTTGAAAGATTTAGATCGGAAAAAGAGAACATCTAGGACGGGATTTGAACCCGCGGCCAGTCCCTTACAGGGGGAACGCTCTGACCAGCTGAGTCACCTAGACATGTCCCAGATATTCGAACCTCACCGATATATTATATACGTCGTAAGGTGCGGTTTTCCGATCTAAATCTTTAGGAAAAGTAAGCATCCAAATTGCTTAAAAATTTAATTGCATGAAAGTATCTTACTAATATTATAAATGCAATATATATGGATGGATGTCTGTTACTTATTCACATAAGAACAGCTGGTCGGGTATTGCACATAGGCTACTTTTTATCCTGGTTATAGATTCCTGAAGGTTGCATTAGGTCTGTGACCTACCATTCTGTCAACGGGAGTTAACAATAACAAAATACATTTACAAAATGTAAATAGATTTGAAATCTATTGGTATGTCCAAAAAAGAAACAGTAATATTAGAGACTGTTTAATATGCACATTAATAATGAACTTTGCAATAGTTATTAATAGGTGTATTTACCACCTGCTATTAAAACTGTGTCGACCTTGACACCAAAACTAGCCTTTCGTATTTTTATAATCTTTTTAAATTCATTCATTCACTCATTCAATCAGACTAAACTTGAATCAGATTTTGGACATTAAGTTACGTAAATTTAATGCATATTTTATCTTTTACTTAAATAATATCAAACTATACTCAAATAACAAACTAAAGTAGGCAAAAAGGCATGATTAAAAGGTAACAAATTAAGTCAATAAAAGAAATAAATTAATTGAAAAACATTGATTAACCTCCATATACCTTTAAAGAAAAAAAATTACAGGTTCAAAAGACAAAAATACGCATAAGACTTTTCTTCTGAAGTCGGTTGCGCGGGAAGACATTCTTCCTAATAGGCCATTTGGCTTGGCACCGACTTTAATAGAAAAGTCTTCGCGTATTTTTGTCTTTTGCATTAAAGCTGCAATTCAGTTATCTTTCTTTTTTCAGTGCTTTTTTTTGAGGTTTTTGGCGTCGGTTATTTTTTTAAATAAAAATTTTACTTGTTTCTCCCTTTTTAGTGAACGTGACTTAATTCATATAGCACCACCCGCATTCGAGAGCTAAACCATACCTGATTTAAAATAATTTTTAAAATCGGTTTATAAACGATGAATATGTGTATACCGAACATGTATATACTGAATATAGGCATGATGTTATGTAATAGCATAAACAATGCCTAGATATGCGATAGCAGCAATCACGGTTAATTTATTGGCATTCATTGAAGAGTTCCGTTGTCTGTCTTCGAAACTTATCATCAGATCTTTATGAAATTTGAATGAGACCACCTGAAAAGTACCTTTTTTTTTTTTTTTTTTTTTATCGTGCGGAAATCCCTTCGGATACCCCCCCGCCGGCCAGCGGGGGCGGTTATGTCGGGCTTGCACCGACTAAAACCGCACGCCGTCTCGGGTCTTCAGACGCCGGGGTGTAAGGTTACCCATAGAGCATATCCCTCGCACCCCGACTGACCCTGGGCCATCTCACCACTAACAGCATCGCTCATCCTGTCTCCTCTGAAAGCAGAGGAGTACGGAGAGCGATGTGTTCCCGCCACGTTGGGTATTGGCCGACGATCAATGCCAACCCTATGAAGGGGTGAAGGGGAAGCCATTGACCGCCGCCCAGGGTGTACCGGCCGCTCCGATTCCGTTCCCCCCGGACTGCAGCGGGATCGGAATCGGAGCGACACTCGAGGAGGTTACCCAACACACACCCCCACCTGAAAAGTACCTACCCTTTAAAACACAAAAAGAATTTTCCAAATCGGTTCAGGCGTCTTCGAGTAATCGTATACCTAACATACAAATAAAGTTTCCAACAAATTCAGAATCTTCCTCCTTTTTGAAAGTCAGTTAAAAAGAAACCCCCGGCCTAGCTCGCTAACTCCTATTATACTTTTTGTTTGCGTTTCGGCATCTTAAGTCATAACAAAGTGAAAATTCATTTATTCTGTTTAGACTATTAAAACGGACTTACAAAACGTCAATAAAAACAAGTTGAATTCCTGAGACGAGCTCAGCCGAATACAAGGGATTTTCTTTTATTTTATCTTTTTTTTTTTTTTTATCTTCTTCATACCCAAAACCGTGACAGAAAATTGGCAACGACGACGTCGACGACAACTAAGAAAAAGAAAAGAAAAGAAAGATTATATATATATATAGAGATTTTCTTTAGAAAAGCCATAGACTAATGTTTAGCAAATGGATCAGCGGTTCGAAACGCGGCTCTGTCCTGAGAAGAATCGGGCAAGAAACTCAGCGGGTTGTTTTTTTTGTCTATTTCCAAACATGTTTACTATTACATTGTTTTTTTTTGAGTCTCTCTACCTATGAGAGAGCAAACAGTTCATATCCAAGCTTGTTTGTAGTCTAAATATTCTTCAATTTTAGATGTTTTAGATTTTAGCCTTTTTGGCAAAGTTTAGTTTTAGTTTGAATTTTAAATTTATGAAGGGAAGGGAATTTATATTCCTTCAATTCATCAGGGAGCTTGTTGTAGAAGCGTATACAGTTACCCTGGGAAAAATTACTGATCTTGTGGAGTCGACTATCACAAACTACAAGTTCGTTTTTATGTCTAGTATTTATGTTATGTATGTCAAAGTCTTAAAAAATTGGAAATGTTCATTCGAACATACAAAATAATTTCGAAAATATATTGAGATACTACAGTCAGGACAGATACAGGCAGGACGCACTGATGGTAAAAACTTATTTGCAGTTGGTAAACTAACCGAAATGTCGATATGTGGGTGCAGCAGTTTTCCGATAGCAACGTTAAGTTTACCCTTTAATTTAGTTATGTACGGCACCCTCAGTGCGCGTGTCCGACTGAGACTTGACAGGTTTCTTTATGCCGTCTCGATAGGTACCAATCCCACCCACACCCACTACTGTAACTGCTGTAGACCAGGATCACCGCGTATGGCTCCGCCTCCGGCGCCTGACGCTGATAATAGCGAGAGCGACGTGCGCGAAGTCAGGGAGAGTGAACTGGGGGTAGCAGTGCTCCGGCCATAAGCCCGGAAATGCACTGCCCCTGGACCCGACGGCATCCAGGCCGAGCATGGCCCTTGAGGAACTAGGGCCTCGACTGGTGGCGCTCTTTAGCGCATGCCTCGAAAGGGGCCAGTTTCCAAAGGCATAGAAGACGGGAAAACTGGTCCTTATCCGGAAGGCGGGGCGGCCGGCGGATCAGCCATCCGGTTACCGGCCGATCGTGTTGCTCGACGAGGTATGCAAGCTCTTTGAGCGGATTATTGCAGAGCGCCTCGTCGAGCATCTCACGATCGTGGGGCCAGATCTGGCGGACAACCAGTTCGGTTTCCGCCGGGGGCGCTCCACCGTGGAAGCGATCATGCGCGTTAGGCGCCTGGCGGAGGAAGTAGTCTCGCGGGGTGGGGTGGTGGTGGCGGTGTCTCTCGACATCGCCAACGCCTTCAACACATTACCCTGGAGCTGCGTTAGGGAGGCTCTCGCGTATCACGGAGTGCCTCCCTACCTCCGCCGCATTGTCGAGGCATACCTATCCGAGAGGGCCATAGTTTACCCGAGCTGGCTAGGGCCAGGGCGGCGAGAAGTATCGTGCGGTGTTCCACAGGGCTCGGTCCTAGGGCCACTCCTGTGGAACATCGGATACGACTGGGTGCTGCGCGGTTCGTTGCTCGAGGTTCGTTGCTCGAGGTCGTCAGCATAACATGTTATGCTGACTCATGGAGACATGGAGGCGACTTGAGCACCCAAGGTGGGGGTAATCCACGATTGCGGCGGTGAGACCGATCATGAAGGAGTGGTTGGGACGCCCGGGACTACCGACCTCCATGATCGGGGCCTGAGGACGGCAGTTGGCTGACTCGCCGTCCTTACAGAAGCAGGCCATGGCGGAGGCGTGTCGTGTGTGCCCACGCCTGCCAACTCAACGAAGCGGGATAAAACCCGACCCCACCAGGCGAGGCCGCAGCGGTGGCCAAATTCCGCCGGTAACCCTGGGGTTATCCTTTCGAGGGCTTACCCGGGGTGCTCGGCAACGGACACTTGGGGAGGACACCGTGCGGTTTTAGTCGATACACGACATAACCACCCCCGCTGGCCGGCGGGGGGGGGGGGGTATCTGAAGGGATTTCCACACGTAAAAAAAAAAGGTACCCACAAAAACACGGAGACCTCCTGGGACCGTGTGTAATTGACACGGTCCCAGGAAAAGTTATACTGTGTTACGACCCGTATCGAAATTAATACTCGATAGGTAAAAAAAAAACGGTACTTGTATAATTTGGAACATTAAATAATAAAATGGTTTCCAGGCTCTACACCAAATGGCCAAGTCAAGTCGGAAGCACCCCGATTTCCCCCGCCACAACCGCAGCAACCTCCACAAAAAAGATCGCCTGAGAAGGTGAGGCCAGCAATGCCTCCAGCGCCTACAGGAGGCTCCAACTTTGGGGCGCTGTCAGCAGCCTTGTCAGAGGCACTAGCTGGTCGTGACAGAGACTCAAGGGAGACGAGAGATTATCCCAAAGAAGCACCTAGAGAACCGCCCGTGAGGCCTGTGGTGAGAAGACAGCCGAGTGATATTAGAACAAGAGGACCTCCGCCTCAACCTCCTGTGCAGAAACCAGCCACCATGCCTTTGGTAAGTCAGGATATTTTTTTCCCAAATTTGAAACATTTTCAACAAACAATCTCATAGGCGTGAATTGTACAGAAAAGGCGAGCGCAATCGCGTCGATACGTACGATTTTGCTTTGATTATGCCTTACGCCTTATGCCTCTTGCCTCTTCTGTACAATGCCATAAGCTGGATGTCACCGAAATTATCGATTCATTTAGCACATTTTACTAAATGACCATTGAGTAAATCGTGAGAACCCAGTTTAGTTGAACTTATTTCCACTAATGAAATACAGCTTTACTAGCGCTGATTTTCTCTACAATCGGTAATCTTATCGCTATGCGCGATATCTTACAGACAACCTTTAAATGGATTGGCATATAGCCAGGTAAAAGTAAAATTCAGAAATCAAACCACTTTTTTTCGTAGACCTTGATTGGGAAGTTAAATAGTCTCAATCAGTGTGTAAACATCGATATCGCATTTTTTTTACATAGGATCGGTAATTGTGAAGTAGTCCGTCTTTGCTTCGTTGATATAATATGATCACCGTATGTTCATCATCCTCCAATATCTATGGGCTATAATATATTCTACACCCTATACTGAAACCCGGCTTTAAAATAAAATATTGGTCCTCTATCATCAGTTTCGCTGTGACCATGTGCTTGTGATAAATTCATATCGGGGTATTATCGGTGTAACGATTTCTTACTAGTAATAAACACAATACCTTAGCCAAACTTATCGAAACAGTATTGTAATCTTTCCTTTTAAACTGCTTCGCTGACGGCTATGCTTGAGAGCCCGACTACAATTCCTGAGTCGACAAAATGTTTTGTCTCCGTTGCTGTAATTTTAAATTTTTCTCTCTTTTTCTTCCCACTCTCTTCTGGTTTATACCAACTTTTTTTTTTTTTTTTAACGTAGTGTTCTAGTTCTGGGCCATACACAGCTCTATCTTTTTTACGAACGCGACTGTCGTCTAACTCCCAACCCCGAGACGAAAGCCTGAACCGGAGCCTTGTCCGTTAATCAACTGGTGCATCGGCTAGCAGCCCGTACCATTGACTTCATCAGATTCGGAATTTCGCAGCAATCTCTTCTCACCACCAACGGAATAAAAGTCGAACCAATATCTTATTCAATTGTGATTTAAAACAACAACCTCTAATGTCGTTGGCGGAGAAAGTTAGTAACTCAGTACTTCAACACTAATAACTAGCGGTGCTGACGTCACTAAATACGTGATTACACACTTGTAATGAGGATTAGCTATGCTCGTTGACTCACTAATATTATAGAGAGGAAAACTAGACTTTAATGCACTAAAATAGTTTTTGGGCACTCGTAAGTAATAATACACTTTAATCCAACAGTTAAAGGGATATTCTGGCTCGTGGCTAAGTTGTTAGCACATTGCAGTCTTAGGATGGGTGATTTTTAATACATTGAAATCCTTCCGTGGATCGGAAAGTGCGTTAAGCCTTCGGTCCCGGTTGCCATACAAACATCTATGGCGGTCGTTACGGGTAGTTTGTGCCCTTAAAAATCTGACAATCTTCTAACTATAGAACTTCGATGTCACTAGTGGGCTGTGGACGTCAGATGACAGTTGCTTCACGGAAAAAATTCGGGATTCTAAGTTTGAATGAAAAGCTGACCCTAACTGAGTAAAGGCTTGATGGATGATGATACTGTTTGTGTATCGATGCATTCAGATTTTCTGCCGCATTTTAATCAAGAGGAAATCCCCTCAAACGTTCCAGGGCAGTCTCTTGGGTTTTATTGAAAATATTGTCCAATAATCACAACGGTAACGTGATAACGTATAATTTTCAACAGAACGAAAAGTTATCATATAAGACAGAGATTTGACATTGACATCTAACCATCACCTAAAGATTACAAAAATAAAGGTAGTCCCACCCACTCATTTACCGACAATAATAACCTTAGCGGGGAAGATGGCACGTGTCGCAATACCAAAATTCAAATAAACTACGTGGGTGGGGCTCGGACCGATTCGGAAACTTGTTTATTTTGTGTCTGCGCTTGCGGCCATGTGCCACCGCAATCTTTTATATTTAAGTTTGAGAAGTTTAAATTAGCTGCTGCCCGCGGTACCGCCCGCGTTTACAGTACCCGGCCTTTGATTTGGCACGTCGAGTAGAAGACTAAAGGCGTCGTGAATCTCGACCTGAGACTAGTTCTAAGTACAAATTGTATTCTGGAATTAAACTTGAGTGGAGATATTTTTAAAGCTTGCTTTTTTTTTAATATTTAGGACACGTCAATTTGCCTTCACCTCGCCTGATGGTAAGCTGAAGGTAAAGTCTCAGGAAAGAGGGTCACCATTACATAAACGTATACCATGTTAACAATGGTGGCACTCAGCTTGACGGCCTCATCAGAAGGGGATTGTCGCAGCACCGCGTGACACCCACCGGTCCCACTAGTGCTGCGACCACAATCCCCTGCCCGGCTACGCACTTGCTGACCCCTGAACGCAATCAAACCGAAATTGGATTACTATGGAGGGTTTTTCGCAATCGGGCACGGTGGTACCCACTCGGCCGAATTTTGTGACAAATTTGTGTCATCAAATTTCTACCACCAGCCGATTTACGTTCATAAAATCTCCGCTGTGGTTTAGTTCTAGAATACAATACGTACTTAAAACTAGCTACAAGTCAAGACTTGAGTATCATTTTAGAATACGGGCATAGGGTCCGGTTAATAAAGATCGGTTTTGTAGAGCGATTTTAAGAGTAGTTAAAACTGAAGATATTGTTTTAATATCTTATTATCACACAAACATATATGCATACAGCCAACCTCACCTACAAGTCTATACCCGTTGATTGACAGAAGAGGATCTGCAGCAGGTTTTTCTCTCGGGGTTTGGCGATCAGATGGCAGTAGAATAAATTAGTGTGAATCAACTTTTATTTTTACCGTACTTACAATGTCCACTGCGAATACCTAGAGCATCTGTTTACTGTCACCTACGCTTGCTGGCACGAATGATACACTCCACGGTTAACTTTTATTCGGTGTTTTAACTATTGAGTATTTATTGAACAGGTACCACTGAAGCCTCGGGGTGCGAGGGAAATGCTTTATGGGCAACCTTATACCCCGGCATCTGAAGACCCGAGACAGCGTGCGGTTTTAGTCGGTTCAAGCCCGACATAAACGCCCCCGCTGGCCGGCTGGGGGGGGGGGGTATCCGAGGGGATTTCTGCACGAAAAAGAATAAATAAAAAGGTACCACTGAAGCCACTAGCTTCCTATCAGCTCAACCAATAATTTAAATGGGCAAGATCTCAACTTAAAGAGCTTCTTCCAGCAAGTGTGCTTAGACTAAAACGAGTAGCTCTTTTTCTTCTTCTATTAGAGCCGAAGATGTACAGAAAAAGAGAAGTATGAAAAATATAGAGGGAATCGTGTTTGCAGTATAACTTAAGAGGGTTAAAAGTTAGCTTTATTCAAACTATTGATAACAAAGCTTTATATCAATACGTTTTATACTTACACTAGTTTTTGCCCGCGGCTTCACCCGCGTGGAATTCTGATCCCGTTTCCCCTACCTATGTGTCCCTATTCCACCACCACAACCTATATAAGATACACAATTCCACCATAGATCGTTTTGTTATGTCTCAAAGGGTTTAGGCAGCGTTTTCGTTGAAAGCTCCCAGGTGGCTTATTTTTTTCCGAAACCTCCAACAAATATAACTATTACGGTTACCAGCTTCGCAATCAACCCAAACTTAAGCGTAGCGAGATTTGCCTATCCAACAATAGGTCAACGTGACCGGTCGACTTTTTCCATTGATTTGGTTTTTCGGTGATTATTCCTCGATGGTAAGACCGATCTGGACATTCGACCCCTTACGACACTCAGTAATGTCTACTTGATCACCGTGGCAAATTTGGTCGAGATCGGTCAAACGGTATCATTTGTTTGAAATGCAACTTTGAAACCAAAGACGCTTCGCTCGCCTCGGCTCGCTACGCTTAATTATATTTTAGCCAATGTATACAAAATCTCGACAAATTATATAATAAACCTTCCTCGAGAACCACTCTATGCATTGGTGAAAACAGCATGAAAATCGGATCAGTCGTTATTGAGTTTACCTATCGCGAATAGACAGACAGACGCGGTGGAGGACTTTGTTTTATAATGTGTAGTGAATATACACATACAGTCACCCTATGGGGTAAGCTGAGACCAAATGTTTCCACTTTTTATGAACCCTTTCGCTTTTTCTACTTTCATAATATTGTTTTCATACGTGATCACTGGTTGCTTGGTACTCTTGAACTTTGTTCTACTCTATACGTTTCATTAAAAATAATAATTAAACGTAACACATGATATAAAAGTCAAGCCAATCGATTGGACGGAATGGCCAAACGGACTCGTAAATGATTGTTTGAATACATTATAGCCCATAGCCCAGGTTTGGTAGGTACCATAACTGTGTTGCAATTTGCAATTCCAAGGGCGAAACTACAGTACCTTAGTCATAAGATGATTCATACATGTCACCTTTACATGAGGTAATGATCAAGTGCGTTAACGCGGTTAGAGTTTCATCAGAACAAGAACCAGAATTAGCAAAAAACGAGACAGGAAATATATTTTATAACGGGAACGACAGTGACAATGTATATACATGTTGAACTGTATAGTGAAGGAAAGAAATGGAGGTGATCGCCCGATGGGACCATGGACCATTTTTACCTGACTGCGCCAAAAGGAGGGTTATGTTTTTCCAGAGTATGTATGTATGTATGTATAATTGTTTGGCACGCTCTGCAGCCTGAAGGGCTCGATGAATTATAGCTTGAGAGGTGTTGTTAAATTCGTATTTACTGTGAGAGTGCTACTGAGTATAATCAAAACGAAAAAATAAACAAACTGACGAATTTTTTGCGTTGAAATGTATGTTTATAAAAATATTTTCACTCAAACTTATCGAGTAGGGTATCCAAATGAAGAGCTTTAAAGGGTAATCTAAAATGTATATATATAATAAGTAAAGAGTATACAATAAAATTATTAATTAACAATTCAAAAACCCGACTACCCTAAAAAGATCGAAACAAGTTAGATAGCAGGCTTGATCCCGCCCCCGCTGGCCGGCGGGGGGGTATCCGAAGGGATTTTCGCACGATAAAAAAAAAAAAAAAAAAAATAGCAGGCGGGATCCATTTGCAAATCATAAAGCGAAAGAAAATTAATGGGTCTTCTTTTGTCTTTTGTCTTCAAATGGAAATCTTTTTAGGGCAGTCGGGTTTTTGAATTTTTAAATAATATATATATATGGCATATAGTGCCTAGAACTGTGCATCGACGAACGGTGCGTGTGCCCCAATTGTTTTACACGGGAACTTGCAAAACTAACGCAGGGATCCGCGCACCTATTCGTCGTCTCGTTGAAACCTATAACACACATTTTAATGAAATTGACATCTTCGCATTTTCCAGCGAACAATTTAAAAGTCTTGTCATTGAGCTCTTGTCAGCTTTGTAATTAATTAAAATTACCTTATTACCTTATTTATTTTTTGAGATGGGTCCAAGAAAATTTGTTATTAATTTGTTATTAACTTATTATGATTTTCATATTTCACTTAATCTTCTGTTATTATGACATCGTGACTACAACTTGGCTTGAGTTTCTTTCTTTTATATTGTAAACCCGTGAACAATAGTGTGGGTTATATGTTCACCAATCTGATAAATTACCTATAATTTGTTAACTATTTTAGCATGTAACTGTTTTTTGTTCCAAATAAATAAAATAAAATAAAAATCAAGAGATCCAATTTCATGTACACGTTTATGAGACAATAAATTATATGTATTTCATTTCACATCATTAGTTAAAAAAATGTCTTATTAATATACAAGTGAAACTATCAACCAATAATATATCACCGCAGATAAATGAGTAACAGTTGATTTCTGTTTGGTTGTGACGTGACACTCAATATATATAAATCACAACGTCTATCTGTATAGCTTCTGACCCTCGCATTAATCATCTACAGTTAATAAACTGTTTGTTTATATTCGCACACTGTACTACTGATTGTAAATGGTTATTATCTGCGGTTCATATCACGCAATGTCAAGGCTCATCATCTTGTTTACTAAACCATGTGCATAATTATGCGTACTATCTTAATAGTATTGTAAATGCGAAGGTTTGGATGAATTGGAGGAGAAATGGATAGCCTTACGATCGAGAGGTTCCGGGTACGAATCCTGGCCACTACACTTATCACGTAAACCCACTCATTATACAAGCAATTTAGCTACGCTGGCAATTTAGGGGAAATACTAGATAGTAATTTCGGTTATTAATATTACACGGTAGAACAGATCTGGATGATGGTTGGCACAAAAATAAATAACATGCTCGAGTATGTAAGACATACGAGTATTTTATCCCGGGAATAGGTTCCTATAGGTCAATGTCGACTCTCGCTCAGAACAGGAGCCCACTTTAGAAATACTCGGGGAGATTGCAATTGGTGCTCTCTTTCCGACCACACTCCCAAATTATGACACAATTTATATTCTAAACTGCTCGTCTACTAGTATATAAGGTGTCACAAAATTAGGTCTCTGCGCCTACCGCGTGTGTCACGGGCTCGTCGCGTCACGTGACGCTGGTCGCTGGTGGTATTTTTTCTTTAATTTTTAGATATATTTTTTTAAATTTTTTTTTTACTTCACCCGATATTTTTTTTTGTTTCAAATACATATTTTGTCGATACCAAGTCATCTCACCAAATTCAGAGACCTAATTTTGTGACACCTTATATTTAAATAACCTGCCAAATACGAGTCGGACTCGCGCACGAAGGATTCCGTACCATTATCTATACAATGGGAGCCCCCTTATTTTCTTTAATTTTAATTATTTATTTTTTGTTTGAATAATCTGTGAAAAAAAAACAAATTAAATATTTGGATTTGGTTCACGAGGTTGTCGACATGTGGAGTGTGGATTCGGCGATTATTGTTCCGATAGTTGTATCGGTTCACGGACTGATTGCCAAGAGCCTCGAACAACATCTCCAGAGGCTCGCGTTAGGCAGTTTTTTATATACAATAGAATGTATTTAAAAATATAATTTATGTGTTTAAAATTTTATAAAGGAAATAATAATAAATCTCTTTATTGTATGTGCACAAGAATACGCATACAGAACATAAGCTAATAATCACGTTTGTTGTATGGGAGCCCCTCTTAAATGTTTATTTTATTCTGTATTTAGTATTTGTTGTTATACCGGCAACATAAATACATCATCTGTGAAAATTTCAACTGTCCAGCTATCATGGTTCATGAGATACAGCCTGGTGCCGTTTTACACTTTGGGCACGAAACCCTTAAATCAACTTGCCGAAAAACTTGCGACACAGCGGTCATTGACATACACAATACGAAAGTTCTCGTCAAGGTTTCAATAAGGATAATATCGTTACACTCATTCTAAGTCCATCGTCATAATCATCTGCCTGCCCCTGTCCCAAATATTTGGAATCGGCGCTATATGTCATACTCTTCCAATCTTTCCGGTCAGAGGTCATATCCTCAGTTACTCCTTTCCTTTCCATGTCCTCTTTCACGGAACCTGTCCATCTTTTATTAGACATATAACTATATAGTATATACTTAACATAAAACATTAATATCTAATTAATAATTAGGTATTTATGTGTGTACTAATTAGTATGTAATATACCTATGTTTTATTGTATATTACCTACTAACTATAATAATATTATAAAGAGGAAAGATTTGTATTTTCGGATTATTGTATGTAACGAATAAACTTAAAAATTACTGGACCTATTTGAAAATTCTTTTAGCCACCCGCGAATAGGCGACGTCCGTGTGTGCCTGGACGTCGCCTAATTGAGAGTTTTTTGGTGAAGGTGACACACTGCGGGCACGACGACGTCCTTTTATTGTGTTTCGTTGGTCCGTATACTGCACATGCGCGTACTCTCCGCATTCTGTTTAAGAAAAACCCATTTATGAAAAAATTCTACAAAGAATATGTTTGACCGCAGAAGAGAGGAAATATCCAATACCACTAATACCATTGCAAGCTTGTTTGCAATTGTCTCGGTCAATTTGTAATACGTTTCGTAATATCACGATGGACGGTAACAATGGTATTTTGTAGCATAGAAGTTCGATGTCGAGTTTTATAACTTCTCCTGGTCATCCGAGCACAAATCCCGGTTGCAACCAAAGTTTGCACTTTGGAGCAGGGAGTCCGCTCTCCCACTTCTCTACGGGAGCTACTGCCAGCTGACCCACTAACCGCGAGAGAAATGCCTGCGCTAGGGCCTCGTCCGTCAATCAGTAGGTCCGAAGATCTTGGTTGGAAAGTGGTGCCCCATTCGCTCATCATTTCTCCCTAAGTATTTATGAACTATTTTACATGTATATCGTCAGCCAGGGCCCGGTTTGCCAACGCCACCTCGACTAGTACAGTCCGACACTACTTACACACTTTTTTTTTATACGTTTGAAAACCCCAACGGGCTTCACCCCATCGGTGCCGACGATGGGGTGGGCGTGTCGGAATCGGACTGACTAAAACCACACGGTGTCCTCCCCAAATGTCCATTGCCGGGCACCCCGGGAAACAGTTAGGCCCTGTCTGGACGCAAGCTACCATAATTATGATATAATTATATAGCTAATTATCTACTGTTCACGCACATCCATTTGCCGAAATCAAACAGATAAATAAATCATTTAAAAAATATGACGGATTTGAGGATGTTAATTTGTAGATATTCCACTAGTTGATTAAATTTTCTTTATATTTGTAACAAAAAATATATATGTCATCGCTAAAAATATTGAGATAATTGAAACGAAAAATTTATTTCAAAGAGTGTTTCTTTGCAATTTTTTTAACAAGAAACTGCTCTATTTATCCAAAATGTTTTTGGATGTGCGTGAACAGTAGATAATTAGCTGTATATATAAAAAAAATCAACTGTCTAGCATCAGTACTCTTATAGAGAGAGAGAAATAATCGTAGAAACAAAAAATAAGCATAATTATGGTAGCTTGCGTCCAGACAGGCCCTTAAACATAATTTATTATTATTGAAATAACCAGTTTCTTTCGATAAGACAGCGACATTGTTTACATTAACAACAGAAAGAAAATAAACAGTCACACATAGGATTTACTCTCACGCATAGACAATTGTTTTTTTCACAGATTAGCGCAAACATCAACTTTATTTGTCTGTAGAGATTACATGTGCGTGTTTTATTGCGGATGGTTCGAATAATGCCGAGACACGTATGTTTCCGGCGCGGCCAGGGATTAACTGAGGTCAAATGGGGAAACAGCTAGCGAGGTCGACTTTCATTGAAATGTAATATAATGCATACGAAATTCGTGCCTGCTTTCTTGTATGAATGTTTTATTATCACAGGATAATAGTTTTATTTATTCTGGTATAGAGAGCAAATTATGGAGTATAAGGACTTAACCAATCCCAGGCTCGTAGATGCAAGTATGCAACCAGAAACAACACTAAGTTTGTTGATGATGCTATTTGGTTTAAATATAGTGACACCGTTTTTAGGGTTCCGCTTTCATATGGCATAAAACGGAACCCTTATAGATTCGTCATGTCTGTCTGTCTGTCCGTCCGTCCGTATGTCACAGCCACTTTTTTCCGAAACTATTAGAACTATGCTGTTGAAACTTGGTAAGTAAATGTATTCTGTAAACTGCATTCGGATTTTCACACAAAAATAGAAAAAAATAGCGGCCAAGTGCGAGTCGGACTCATAAAGGGTTCCGTAGCAGCAAGTAACATAATGTTTTTTTTAAATTTTTATATTTGAGTTGATTGAATGAAAGGTAAATTGCGGTTTACGATTTATGACGTATTAAAAAAAACTACGTTCAAACCAATTATCGTTGGAAGTTTACATGGTAATGTACATCATATATTTTTTTTAGTTTTATCATTGTCTTATTTTAGAAGTTACAGGGGGGGGACACATTTTACCACTTTGGGAGTGTCTCCCGCGCAAACTTTTCTGTTTAGAAAAAAATTATATTAGAAACCTCAATATCATTTTTGAAGAGCTATCCATAGATATCTCACACACCCAACTTGGTAAGTAGATGTATTCTGTGAACCGCATTAAGATTTTCACACAGAAATAGAAAAAAAAAAACAATAAATTTTGGGGGTGCCCATACTTAGAACTGAAACTCAAAATTTTTTTTTTCATCGAAGACATGTGTGAGGTATCTATGAATAGCTCTTCAAAAATGATATTGAGGTTTCAAATATTATTTTTTTTCTAAACTGAATAGTTTGCGCGGGAGACACTCCTAAAGTGGTAAAATGTGTGTGTGTGTCCCTGTAACTTCTAAAATAAGACACTGATAAAACTAAAAAAAATATATGATGTACATTACCATGTACACTTCCAACGATAATTGTTTTGAACGAGATCAAGTAAGTAGTTTTTTTTAATACGTCATAAATCGTAAACCGCAATTTACCTTTCATTCAATCAACTCAAATATGAAAATTTAAAAAAAACATTATGTTACTTGCTGTTACGGAACCCCTCATGGGCGAGTCCAACTCGCACTTGGCCGGTTTTTGTTTACTTATTGAAGGTAACTCAAGTTGAATAAATTACCAAACAAACCTTTCCTCAATAACAAAAAAACGTCCGACATAACTGACGATTACAATACATTATCAGTAGATTGGATTCTTATCGCGCGGTCGCTCGCTGAATCATGTCTTTATCTGATAAATACTATTATCAATAACTGGTATCATGAGCACGCGCACATATTTAATAACGCCATATTTATTATTTTGCTTATCAAGCGAAATAATAAACGAGGCATGGGCAAAGTTGCCATGTTTGATGTCTAAATGTGTGCCGGCTGGGTGAGATTGAATAAGTTTTGGAATATTATGACAAAATCAAATATCTTTTTTCACTTAGGCTAGGTCAAATTTCGGTCTAATATACGAGAAACCAACGTAAATGTAGAAGCGTTAATCGTGACGTTTAGAAGTGTTACTTTACCAAATTTGGAAGGCAATGATGAAACTGAGAAAAGAATCTGGTAATAAAAACATGCAGATCAAAATGTTGTAAAAGTAGTCCCTATTTAATTGGATGTATGAGATTTTGTCAACTAAACCTACGTGAAGTTTGTGGTTACGTAAAAGTATAATATAGAATGAGTCATGCATGCATACGTTAATTAAATTGGCATATTTCGATAACTAGCTAAAGAGCGTTCGCGGTTATCCTGCTAGATGGCGTCGTTGGAATAACAAAGCACATGTATAATATGTATATGTATAAAACTAGTTATTATTAATTTGTATTAAACTGTTACTAATTTAGTCCGACATAATCACACCCGCTGGCTGGGATATCCGAGGGGATTGCCGCACGATTAATAAAAAGACGTGGCTTTGTGCGCTCGCTTCCTTAAGAGCACAGAGGGGACAGTGGCGGGTAAAATGTCCGCGGCGTGCACTTATTAGCACTACTATAAGGTTGCAATTTGTCCAAGCAATAGCTCATGTTGTCTGGTCGCGGGTATTCTGGTCCTGCCTACCTTTCTGGGCTAGCCTTGTCTGCGCAGCGCCTACATATGATGCTAAAGTCGTAAAATGTTTATCAGTATTACATTTTATGGTCACCATCACTGTTCTTGTGTAATATGTAACAGTTTTTAATCGCTTCTAATTACATTACACTAATTATGTTTATGATTGCAAAATTAAGATGATACATGGTGATTAAATGTTAATGACACAACATGGTTATAAATACTACTTAATTTGTATAACTAAAAAAACTAACATTTTTATCATACCTACATTTAATACATCGATTTGAAACGCAGATAGCGACGTTATAACACAACAATGCAATACTGGAATTGGGTCGTCATCTTTCTGTTAAAGTGATAAAAACACCAAGCATAAGTACATTATCAGATGTGTTTAGTATAAAAGTTGTTAGCCTATATAGATTGTCAACTTTATTCGCCTCAAATATCTGGTGCATGGATCCAAGTCAACCTCACCTGGATAGCGGTACACCTGCTGATTGACGGATGAGGTTCTGGCGTAGGCTTTCCCCTCAGGATGAGATGGCAGCAAGATAAATCAATCCATTTAAGGAAAGTAGTGAATAGGAGGGGGCCCAGGTCTCCAAAGTGCAAGCTTTGGATGCTACCGGGATTGTCGCTACGCACGAAAACGCCGTTTGTATGTGTGCACACTGCACACACATCATTCGTTGTGTGCTACTATCGTAAAACCTTATTATTCTATGACGTCACATCTCATCAGATAATTATCACAACTTCAGATGTAAAACGACTACTTAAACAAAAGAATGAGAGTTAGCAGAGCTGATTACTTATAATTCAGTCACCTTGCCCTGGTTGAATGTAGCAACATCAATATCACGTAAATATTAGATAACGATAAAAGTAGAAAAACGCGAGCAGATAAAATTAGCAATGTATAATGTCTTGATATGGAAACAGCCGATCACTTGTCTCATGTGGATAAAAACCTGTAGTTTATTTATTTATTACTTTTGGACTACTGTGCCATTTTTGTCTGATGTGCTTACATACCAACGTTGGGAAATGTCAGATTTTCGCGGCAAATAACATTCGATTATTAAAGTTGTACATGTGACGCGGTGTCAAGTTTATGTTACAGGCAGTTTGTAACGCCTGCCTTTTTATGGCAAAGTAACACACCAACAGAAAATAATATCGCCAGATGTTCAATGGCTTACTTAAGTGTGGAAAAGTATTAAAATATATTCTTGTATAACATCCGATCGTTAACTATGATGAAATCAGTGTTATGTAGTAAAAAGATAAATATTTATGTGTTTGACTTGGTGGTTTTTTTACATAATGCTTATTCACAAAATATTGTTACTTTGATGAATGAATCGATATTAATATTCACAGTATCACTATGCTTCTGAGGCAAAATTTAATGCATTTTGATTAAAATTGATGTTTATTTCCTTTCCCTATTCCGTTTTATTTATCGGCTTTATTTATATTCACAAAATTTCACAGCTTTAGACTATAAAAAGCCATACGACTCGGGTAAAATGTGGTAATTTTCAAACTGTTATGAAATATCTATCTATACTATTATACAATTGTAAGTTAGTTGTGCCTGTACATTGGAGATATTAAATAAACCTTGGGCAATGTTGAATGAACGATTCTGAACTCAACAATTTTTTTTAAATTATTGTCTGTTTGTCTGTTTATCTATTTGTTCGCTTAGGCCGCAAAAACTACTGAACGGATTTTGATGCGGGTTTTTTCTATTAGAAAGGTCTTGATTGCAATCTCGTAGGACCAGAGATGACCAAAAAACGATAACCGATCTCCGCGCGGGCGGAGCCGCGGGCAGTAGCTAATTCTAAATATTACTGAAGAATCCCTTCTGGCAATAGGTGGCAACATCGAGCTCTGTTATTTAATCTTCGTTCCACCTGCCATGTTTGGTGTGCTTATTATAAAATTGCATATTTATGAAGCGAGCCCACCCCGGGAGAGGGCCGCTAATGAGTTGTGATGAACATAAATAATGATAATTGATATATTTTTAGACAATACACATTGTCTTTCATATGGATTTAAAGAAAATGAATTGCTAATGAACCGGGAAACGTTCAACATTACCTCTGCCTACCCCTTCGGGGATACAGGCGGGAAGTTATGTTATGTTATTTTTTAGATTTGTCTCCGCCTATACTGTGACTTTTTATGTTTTTTTTTGCGGAAATCGCCGCGGTTTAGTTGTATCAACATAACTTAATTCTTAGGTGGAACGAAGTTTGCCGCGTCAGCTAGTGTATGATATTCTAGCAACATTGGTAGATGTCGTCACAAGTTTCAAAATATACGCACAGTATATAAGAGTTAAATTCATTCTTTTTTAGGGTTCCTTACCCAAAAGGTAAAACGGGACCCTGTTACTAAGACTCCGCTGTCCATCTGTCACCACGCTGTATCTTATGAACCGTGATAGCTAGACAGTTAAAATTTGGACAGATGATGTATTTCTGTGGCCGCTATAGCAAAAATACTAAAAATAAAATAAAATAATTATTTAAGGGGGGCTCCCATACAAGAAACGTTTTTGCCGTTTTTTTTGCTCGATATTAATAACGGCAACAGGTAGACGCTTGAAATATTCAAGAATGTTTAGTTGTACATTCACATCGAAAATAAATTAAGGGCTTCGTGAGCGAGTCCGACTCGCACTTGGCCGGTTTTTCAAACTTCACACTGAGAAAGCGTTCAACTGTAGGTTACTACTACGAGACCAACCATTAACTAGAAATAGCTAGAAATAGTAAGTCGATTATTTCCACAATAATTTGCTTCAAGATAACAAGGAACTCAAGTTAGCCAGTAGTAAGTACCAGTTAATAAAATAGTGTCAGTGCGAAGTAAATTCATTTAACATAAGTTTATCGATGTTTCTTACGCAAAGTGTTAGTCATTACCCCAGCTAGTCATGTCTGACCGTGAATATCAATGTGGAATGAGTCACGAGATGGTATTCATGATTGTGGACGCATTTGATGACTTTATTGACAATGGTGTGTATACTTGTCAATAACATCTGAACTCTGATTGAAATAAAACTATTGTTAACAGATTATATCGTAATTTATTTAGTGTTATTTTATTATTTACACTGCTATTGTGTAATAAGGTTGATTTTGGGGCCCCACTAAGATTTTAAAGGGAGTTTTGGCGCCAACGCGAGAAAAGACATATCGTGGCAGTGTTTAATTTTCTAAAATTTGTGTAATTTCGAGTTTTTATGTGTAAAATGGTGGGTTTTTAGACATAACGTCTTCGACAACATGCACAAGTGTAGGAAAGTGGGATATTCACCGTGAATTGTGATTTTCTGTGTTGTTTCCAAATCTCCACAGAAGCTTCTAGTAAAGTCTCCACTATTTTACTAGAGCGGGACTCTGACTTGACTATGACTGTAAAGGACTTTACTTGACCTTGACAAAATGACTAAAATGGTACATTATATTGATTTCATATTCAAATTACTTTATCCAATTACTTGACACTGGCATTCATTACATATTTGCCAAAGAAGGAAAAAACAAGTTGAATTCCTGAGACGAGCTCAGCCGAATACAGGGGATTTTCGATTTTGCGATTTTTTGCGTTTTTTTTTTATCTTGCAATGGTTCACCCCAGCACGAATCTATTACCGAAAACAGCAACTCGATAGCTCATCTCCTTCATACCCAAAACCGTGACAGAAAATTGGCAACGACGTCGACGACAACTCGATAGCAATAGGGCTTTTCTAAAGAAAATCCCTAAAAAAGTGGCCAAGTGCAAGTCGGATTCGCCCATGAAGGGTTCCGTAGCAGCAAGTAACATAATGATGTGTTTTTTTAATTTTTATATTTGAGTTGATTGAATGAAAGGAAGGCTAAATGGTGGTCTTGTCATGTCTTGTGAAGATAAAGTTATCTTAAAGTATCCGATTCATATTTGCGCAGAATGAACGTGTCCTAAATATAAAAAAAAAGCCTCACTTAAATACGAAAAACACGAAAATTTTCCTTATTGCTACGGAACCCTTCATGGGCGAGTCTGACTCGCACTTGGCCGGTTTTCTTGTGTTTAAGTAAGTGAACAACTGGATCCCAAACTGATGATCCGTTCCAACCATTTTTTAATTCCATAAGTTAATAATCCACGAGGGATTTATTTGGGTATGAATCGATGTCTGTTAGTGTCTATCTCTGGCTTATCAAATCACCGCACGAAAAAATAAAGGTACAACACCTTTTTTACGTTTTTCGTGCGGAAATACCCTTGGATACCTCCCGCGCGGCGGTTATGTCGGGCTTGAACCGACTAAAACCGCACGCCGTCTCGGGTCTTCAGACGCCGGGGTGTAAGGTTGCCTATAGAGCATATCCCTCGCACCCCGACTGACTCTGGGCCATCTCCGGTTGTCACCTTGTATCAACCATTAAAAATAATGTTATTATAATGTGTAATATTCGCGAAAAGTTTCGATAGTATCATTTGAGCTCTCGTTTATAGAAAGAATTCTTGCTACGGACAATTCACCGAAAGAGTCATCTGTAGGCGATCTAGTTGTTCACTAGACGACATTACCATTGTTTTATACATTGAATACCACGTAAACTGGTTCTGGAGTTTACTTCCTTATTCGAAACGTTTAATGCTGGTAGCTCCGCCTGCCCATGATAACCCTTTCATTTGCGTTTATTGCCTTTGTAATATATATCTACTGTTCGTTATAGATTATTTTGTTTGTCAATGGTATCCCTTTGCTGGTATTTTATTAGCGACTTCTAATGTCGATGACAGCGCCATCTAGAAGTGAAATCATACGAGTCATTTTATAAGCACCTTTGTCCGAATAATGCAGTTAGAGATTACGTGACAATTATCAAATATACCCGGCATAGCCGTTTGTTGGTGGCTGAACTCCTCCGTAACCACTTCCGTTGCCGGGCACCCCGGGTAAGCCCAGCTAAGCGCGCGACCGTAGTAAGATGTCTTATTTTCAATTAAGAGTCCTACTCGCTCAGCTCAATTTATTTCAGTCGCACCCTGCACTGAATTCCTAGTCTATAGGTACTATTATAAAGGGGTGCTTGGTTGGGGACCTCCACGCGGTGCACCCTGGGCAACGGAGACAGCAGCGCCTCTCTCCTAGGGTGGGAGAGACGCTGCCGCTTACGGCCAACTCCGACCGAGGCGAGGACGGCCCTGTTGAGGGCTGTTCGGAAGCTTTCCACGTGTCCCTCTGTTTAGCAGATGGCACAGTGGAGAGCAAGTAAGGGGGCCATCTCGAAACCGGAGATGGCACAGGATCAGTCGGGGTGCGAGGGATATGCTCTATGGGTAACCTTACACCCCGGCGTCTTAAGACCCGAGACGGCGTGCGGTTTTAGTCGGTTCAAGCCCGACATAACCGCCCCCGCTGGCCGGCGGGGGGTATCCGAAGGGATTTCCGCACGAAAAAAAAAGGTACTATTATAAAATTGTAAATTTGTTGTGTCTGTACATGGGAGATTAAAAAAAAATACTTGGGTTATGTTAAATGAACGATTCTAAACACATTTTTTTTTAAATTCTTGTCTGTTTGTCTGTTTGTTCGCGATGGACGCAAAAATTACTGAACGGATTTTGATGCGGTTTTCTCTTAGATAGGTTTTGGCTAGACTTAAAATCTGCCGTATGTTTGATTGCAATTGGTTAAGTAGAACCGGAGATATGACTAAAAAACGATATCCGACCTCCGCGCGGGCAGAGCATTTTTTAATTTGTCAGAAATTTATATTTTCTTATTACCTTTGCGCCAGTTGGTATATAACTTTTTTAACGATATCCGTCGCGTGGCTGTAGAGCATTCGACTACCACGTCGGAGGTAGCGGGTTTGATTCCCGTTCAGTGCAAGTATTTGTATGCATGAATGCGTCTATTTGGATAGGTCTAGGTGTTTCTATGTATAATATGTATGTATTTACAAAAATAAATGTATTTAAGTATGATTATCCGCCGTCTACCCATAACATAAGCTATAGTTAAGCTATACTTACTTTGGGTCTAGATAGCGTTGTTTACAATGACCAAAAAAAGCATTCGGGAAAAGATGGGGGGTGGGGCTTGTTTGTGGTTGTCAGTTAACATGCGGATTTGAATTAATTCGCAAAAAGATATACATTTGAAAAAAGAAGATGAGAGTGTGATGAGAGCGGCGCAAGTACTTACCTTTTTTTTTCGTGCGGTAAAGCGCTTCGGATACCCCCCAGCCTGCCAGCAGGGGCGGTTATGTCGGGCTTAACCGCATGCCGTCTCGGGTCTTAAGACGCCGGGGAGTGAGGTTGCCCATAGAGCATATCTCTCGCACCCCGACTGACCCTGGGCCATCTCTGGTTTCAAGATGGCCCCCTCGGGTTTGGGAACCACGGTGTCCCTGTCTTGCCCCGGTTTGGGGGAGGGGCGCTAGTCGCCCCACCGTCCCGGCCTGCTTCTGCTGGGGTGACAGGCGGCCTCACCTGCCACCCCAGGCCTGCGCTCATGGAGGACGGAGGTCGTTAAGCGACCTCCGGCGCCTTAGTCGCCTGCAACGCGCGGCGAGCATATTGCGGGCTCGGCGGGCCGGGAAAGTTCTGAATCTCTCCCGGGCGCGCACCGCTATCTCCTTCGCGAGCATTACATGTCATCAGGCCCTCTCATGTTGGGCAGCAGCCGCGCCAGAGGCGGCGCAAGTACCTACAAACTACATCATGTGAACCTGTAACTATGACGTCAAGTCAAGTCATCACAAGTATTACCCACTCCCACCTCCCTCTTTCAATATCAGCTACGACAGAAAATTAAGCACGCTAAATGTCGTGTGCTTAATTTCTACTTTCAAGCATTTTAACAATCGTGTACAGACTAAAAGTTGGGTAAAATCGTTTCGTAACACAAAAGTTTGCCACACTATAATACTTGCTACAAAACTTTTGCAAAATGTTATTGTTGTACAATGAACGTTGCATCATTTCACATTTTACTTAGGTTCAAAATTCGTTGCAGTTAGATCTAGTTGTTTTGTCGAACTAGACGGATTTTTGTTTATATGTGCTTTTATTTTGAAAGCTTTAATTGAAATTACCCATACCAAGCCATGATAGTGTTTGTTCTATATTAAATATCGTCTTATTTGTACGATTAAATGTAAGAAACTGGACTGAGGTAAGTGGAAATTATATAATCCGTCAATTTCACATAGCTTAGTTGTGATTTTTTGTTATTCTCATTTAACACGTGATCCTTTCTATTAATTGTTGGTTTTAACAATGATTCTTGTACAAGGTTTTAACAGTTCCAATCAAATAGCGATCAGAATTTTTGCACTTCCTGCCTGTTTTCTATATTCCTGAAATTTTGTATGGTCACTGATAATGTTGCCTAATTGACCTTTAAAAAACCACCACGACGATACGGTAGTACTGATTACCTAAAAGCCTACATTGTCATCAATCTTTTCACCAGACGCCCGCTGTTTTTAATAGCTTTTGATCTGCTCTTTGTAAAAGCATCGAGAAACTACATTCTACAAATTATGTAATTATGTAGGTACTTGTTCCATGTGCGAGGGATATGCTCTATAGGCAACCTTACACTCCGGCGTCTGAAGATCCGAGACGGCGTGCGGTTTTAGTCGGTTCAAGCCCGAAATAACAGCCCCTGCTGGCCGGGGGGGGGGAGGGGTGTATCCGAAGGGATTTCCGCACGAAAAAAAAAAGAGGTACCAATAGTTTTTTGAGGTATAGAGACAAGAAATATTCAATTCGGTATTCGGTTTCAATAAATGCGTTGGCAAACAGGGGCGCTGCCACTTAGGGGCTAGCCACTTAGCCCGACAATTATTTTTAGACAGCTATGGCGAAAGTAATGAATATATAATAGGGAAATTAAGTATAGATTATGTGACGTTATATTTGTTTCGGATATTACAGAAATTGTGAGTCAGTGTGACAAAGAGAGATAGAAATATAACAGTAGTTTTCTGTGGAGTGGAGATACGCGACCTCAATCGAGCGTCTTACGGCCAGTTTCAATAATCCATCTATCCTTTACCAGCAGTTAAAATGGCTACCATTAGTATCTATCGGGGATTTTTTCTGTTTCAATAAACAAAGATAAGCACAAAATGACTTTGATAATATTGAAACCGCAGTTACAGATAGATTAATGTTGACATGTTTATCTAGGATAGCTTCTACCTTTAACTGTATAGGTAGATTATTGAGACTGGCAGTAAGTTTGAATAAGAAATGATTGGATAAGAAATGATCTCCATTTTTACGGTTCCGCACCCAAAACTCAAACGGGAGCCTATTATTAAGGCTCCGCTGTCCGTCCGTCCGTCTGTCACCAGGCTGTATCTCATGAACCGTTGAATTTTTTATAGTTGATATATTTCTGTGTGCCGCTACAACAAAAAATACTAGAAACAAAATAAAATAAATATTTTAGAGGGCGCCCATACATCAACGGGATTTTTTTTTTGCTCGCTTATGCTCGATATTGATAACAGTAACAGCTAGACGCTTGAAATATTCACAGAATATTTAGATATATATTCACTTTAAAAATAAATAATTTAATTAGACATAAACAACATAACTTAACGCCTGTATTCCCGAAGGTGTATTCGATCCTCAGTCGCCCGGGCACGCACGCACCTCTGACTTTTCGTAGTTATGTGTGCATTAATAAATGTTAATTATCGCTCGCTTAATAATGTGCCCGGTAGATGGCAATAGGCTCGCTCCCTATTATATTGGGACCTTAACATATAACTGGCGAGTCGTGGGTGTGTAATTTAATTAAAATAACACAATTATTTAAGGGGGGCTCCCATACAACATACGTGATTTTGTTTTCGCTCGTTTTTGCTCGATATTGATAACGGCAATAGGTAGATAATGGTATGGAATCCTTCATGCGCGAGTCCGACTCGCACTTGGCCGTTTTTTCTTACCTTGAACATACCTGGCCGATCGCTCGGGTGTTCGTTTTTCGTACCAGTATGCTAACATCAATACCAACAATGCAAGTACCTCAAAGATTTACGAGATGGTGTTATTCGATGAAATCGAGTTAATATTTTTTTTTTGTGTAAAACGAACCTATACCTTAAAATTAGAATGATAAACGGGATATTTACCATGTTTAGTATCCGGACATCCGTGATCATGGTACTTGTAACAGTGCCAAAATATCGGATTCTCGAAAAAGATACTAAACATGGTAAATATCCCGTTTATCATTCTAATTTTAATGTAAATGACCATGTCAATCTAAAACCTATACCTCCTTAAAGATAAACTTACACAGTAAAGCCTTATTTAAAATACAATTCTTATCCAAATAGAGCGGTTCCGAGATAGTGATGTATGAATTAAAATACAATTATTGGTCGTTTAATAGTATTAGATTAATCGGTAAATTAATAACACCTTGGCCGATAGCTACCGGTCAGTCGGTCACCCCACTATTGCAACACACACATTTGTGGATCAATACCGTTTTAATTTATCTATTGTGATGGGTTCATAAAACAGCATGGATAGGTAGCAATTATAGCCAATCGCTGATCTAAATATAGCTCTAAAACACCATGCGTAATGTCAGTGTCTATAGAGAAATTTAAAGAAGCTTTTCATTGACGTCACCAATAGCGGTTACTGGCCAGTACTAAAAACTTTCAGTGTGAATAGGTATTAAATTTAATATATATCGGAAATAAATTACATTGGTCAATAAGAATTTGTCTTTGATGAGAGAATATGAAAATTTGATAGATTTATCGATAAAAAAAGAAATGTCTTGAATAAGTTTACTTTTGTATCCAGGAGAATCATCCCCCATCATGTTTCGCTGTATTGGCCATGACAACGGTTTTCGAAATTCATGAAATTTAAAAGCAAACTTGTTAAGGAATATGGGTAATTTTTCTTTATTTTGAAACATAATAAATTGAAAAATTATTAAGAATCCGTGGTCCGTCCGTCTGTCACTAGGCTGTATCTCATGAACCGTGATAGTTAGAAAGTTGAAATTTTCACAGATGATGTATTTCTGTTGTCGCTATCACAAATACTAAACAAGTTGAATTCCTGAGACGAGCTCAGCCGAATACAAGGGATTTTCGATTTTGCGATTATAATTTTTTTGCAATTTTTTGCGTTTTTTTCTTTATCTTGCAATGGTTCACCCCAGCACGAATCTATTACCGAAAACAGCAACTCGATAGCTCATCTCCTTCATACCCAAAACCGTGACAGAAAATTGGCAACGACGACGTCGACGACAACTCGATAGCAATAGGGCTTTTCTAAAGAAAATCCCTAAAAACCATAAAATAAATATTTAAAGGGGCTGCCATACAACAAACTGTTTTTTTTGCTCGATGTCTGAACGGCAACAGATACCTAGCTTGAAATATTCACAGAATATTTAGTTATAAAGTCACTTTAAAAATAAATAATCAATTTAAACAAACTAAAACAAATATTTAAGCGGGGCTCCCATACAACAAACGTGATTTTTTTGCCGTTTTTATACATAGATAATGGTACGGAACCCTTCGCGCGCGAGTCCGACTCGCACTCGGCCCTTTTTAGGGATTTTCTTTAGAAAAGCCCTATTGCTATCGAGTTATCGTCGTCGACGTCGTCGTTGCCAATTTTCTGTCACGGGTATGAAGGAGATGAGCTATCTAGTTGCTGTTTTCGGTAATAGATTCATGCTGGGGTGAACCATTGCAAGATAAAGAAAAAATCGCAAAAAATCGCAAAAAAAAAACGCAAAATCGAAAATCCCTTGTATTCGGCTGAGCTCGTCTCAGGAATTCAACTTGTTTATAAATATCGAGTTGTGTTATATTTGATGTGAAATCATTGTCTTCCAATTTAATGGGTATTATTTCCTGAAAATTTTCTCGCGTTACAGGAATATGTATTTACTACCATATGGGTGTATGATTTCTTACTGAAATCATCGGGGTTCAATCCAACCTACCCTGCAAGCTGGTACACCTGTTAATTGATGGACGAGCCTTTGGCGCAGGCTTTCCTCTCGGGGTTGGGTGTCAGCCCGCAGTCGCTCCCGTAGAAGCGAAGATAAGCCATATTATGGAAAGGGGAAGTAGGAGGGCGGGCCCCGGCTCCAAAGTGCTTTGAATGCAACCGGAATTGGCTATCGGGTGATGATAATAATGATACTGCTGTGAATAAGGTGAAAAGTGTCCATGGCTGCTGAAAAGCAACCGAAACGTCGGGATCAATGTAAAATATAAAATAACATCAAATAAATCGCGATAGAATCCGTGAAAAATAGTTTTATTTCAAAGTGTGACATTCGCGTAAGCTTCTGACAATATCAAGGTGAAAAGTCCTTCCATCTATCATCCGTTTTAAACTTACGTTAAACCCGACCCCACCAGGCGAGGCCGCGGTGGCGGCCAAGGTCCGCCGGTAACCCTGGGGTTATCCTTTCGAACTCTTACCCGGGGTGCCCGGCAATGGACACTTGGGCAGGACACCGTGCGGTTTTAG
This sequence comes from Cybosia mesomella, assembly GCA_946251805.1. Lineage (NCBI taxonomy): Eukaryota > Metazoa > Arthropoda > Insecta > Lepidoptera > Erebidae > Cybosia > Cybosia mesomella. The sequence goes on along the minus strand of OX276398.1, from coordinate 7,752,684 downwards.
TCGACGCACGACATAACCGCCCCCGCTGGTCGGCGGGGGGGTATCCGAAGGGATTTCCGTACGTAAAAAATAAAAGAAATAAAAAAAAATGCAGCGTATTAAAGTCGAAATTGAGAGCCGGCCCAAGTATTAACACTATTTATCTACTACATAGGTACTATTATAAAATTTTAAATTAGTTGTTTCTGTACATTGGAGATATTGAAACAAATAATAGTTGGGTTATGTTAAATGAACGATTCTTTTTTTTTTTTAATTCTTGTCGGTTTGTCTGTTTGTTTGAACACTTGGGGTCGGGTTTAACGTAAGTTTAAAACGGACGCAAAAACTACTGAACGGGTTTTGATGCGGTTTTTTATTAGAAAGACTTAGACTCAGACTTATAATCTCCTGTATGTTTGATTGCAATTGGTTGGATAGAACCAGAAATATGGTCAAAAGTCGCGATAGCCGAATCCCACGAGGACGGAGCCGCGGGCATCGGCTAGTAAAGAATAAGAAGAAATAATCTTCAAAAGCTGTGTTGACGAAAGTGTATATATGTTTTCTACTTCAACTCCTTATTCCTACTCCCAGCATTTTGCATGTTTGTCACGCTAACCTTTGAACTTCCAAGGATTTAGTTTCCTCATTCATATCAACGTCGTCCCACGTATTTATGTTGTAAGGAATCCGTAATTCTGTGTATAAATCATTAATTGGACAGGTGATTCAGTGTCAGTACCACACAGTTACAGACCTCAAACATCCTTGGTACTACACAACACGTCCGAGCCAAGGCTCACTTCCTTTAAGAACTCATTTGAGTCATCACATCGCTGACTCATTTGTCCTCATATAACCCGTGAATCATTGTAAACCCTGGCTTGTGTCTTTGTCATAGGAATTATAATTAATTGAAGGGCTGGACCTAAGTTTGGCCACAAGCGAGTTGCTATGCAAATAATTGTTATTCATAATAAAATGTGTTGATAAATAATATTTTTGATTGTGGCATCACTAGTATCACTACTTACGTTTACACTATGTATGGGTTGTGGATTTATGTAAGTATGCGTGCGTGTATGTGTGTGAGTTGACAATGACGTGTATTCGAGGTAACAAGATTTTACTACGAACAGGAATTGCGTAAACGACCTTTACGGAGTTTACCGTTGGTTCAGAGAAAGAGGTTGACGGAACTGGACTATTATATTATTATGTAGGTACTAACTACGCTGCGACTCAGACGCCGGAGGTCGTTCAACGACCTCCGTCCTCCATGCGCGCAGGCCTGGGCCTGGGGGTGGCAGGTGAGGCCGCCTGTCACCCCAGCAGAAGCAGGCCGGGACTAGCGCCCCCCTCCTCCCGATTCCCGCACGAAAAAACGAGGCGTGACGTCGTGACAGCAATCGGGATGGGAGTTCTCTCGCTCGGCACCATGATTGCGGCTATGGTGCGGAGCGCGAGTGCGTGGGCCGCCGCCGCCGCCCCTTCCTTCTTTGAGCAAGTAATGCTCGAGAAGGAGGCGGCGGAGCGATTTAGAACTCTCCGGGCCTGCCGAGCCCGCAACATGCTCGCCGCGCGGCGCAGGCGACTTAGACGCCGGAGGTCGTTGAGCGACCGTCCTCCACCTTACACCCCGTCTGAAGAACCGAGACGGCGTGCTGTTTTATTCGGTTCGAATCCGAAATAACCACCCCTCCCGTGCCGGGTATCCGGGGGGATTTCCGCATGAAAAAATAACCAGTTGAGTTTTTACCAAATGCAATGTATGGAATTCGTTAAACAGACTAAATTACCCCATTCCGGGCGTTTACCAGTAGCTGTTAAAGAGTTCCATTTTACACAAATTAGTGTATTCTCATCCGGATGTCACACCGCCCCCGCTGGCACGCGGGGGGGTATCCGAAGGGATTTCCGCACGAAAAACCAATACGATACAGCAATATTAGAAGTTGATTGAATGAAGCGCAATAAAAGGATTAACGGGATTCGTAATTTTGACGGCCTCTGTGGCGTAGCGGTAGTGCATTCGACTGCTACGACAGGGGGCGCGGGTTCGATTCCCGCTCAGTGCAAATATTTGTATGCATTAATATGTCTATTTGCACTGGTCTGGGTGTTTCTATGTATAATATGTATGTATTTACAAACAAAAAAAGTATATAAGTATATTTTTCCGCATTCTGGAACATAAATAAATATTCTACGATATTCTACTCAGCGCTTTCTTGTCGCCGCGGTAGCCTAGTGGTATGGGTAATGGACTGCTGAGACGAGGTCTCGGGTTCGATCCCAGGTTTTACCATGGCACACACCAATGACTTTTCGATGCTTTTCGAAGTTATGTGTGTATTTATCGCAGGTTTATAAGTGCCCGGTTAATGGCAATAGGCTCGCCACCTATTACATTGGGACCTAAACATAAACTGGCGAAATGTGGGTGCTAGCACCTCTGCCTACCCCTTCGGGGAATATAGGCGTGAGTTTATGTTATGTTTTATGTTATGCTTTCTTGTCCCAAAGTAAGCATAGTTTAACCAGCTTGTGTTATGGGTTCCAGAATACGGATCAACATACTTATATACTTTTTTTTTGTAAATACATACATATTATGTGTTTAGTTTTAATCGTTAAATACTAATATTTTGATATTTTCACCGCGTATTAACATGTCGGTGTTTGGATATTATTTTTTCTTTACCCGCTCATTATTAGTAGTACGAGCGCAATAACGCCTGCACCGGACGAAGTGGACGTGGTATGCTGGCAGTACATCGCGAGTTGACTTTGTTTTAAGTGATCGAGCTTGGCTCGTTGTGGATCACTTGCTCGCGCGTTTTTGGTCGGCCTAGCCACGCGCTTTGATGGAGCAATGGTTCGCGCTGTGTTATACGAACTCGCGCAATTTTGTTTTGTGAAGAATTTGATTTGGAACTTTAACGGTTTCATTGTCTGAAGATTGGACCGCCGTTACCGATTTAAAGGGAAGTGAAATCTTTATAATTTTTGTAGTCGGTTCAAGCCCGACATAACCGCCCCCACTGGCCGGCGGGGGGGTATCCGAAGGGATTTCCGCACAAAAAAAAAGGTACATTAGACTAGGATTAGATTAGGTACATTATCACTGGGTCATTTGTTCCTAATAAGGGGGCCGTCATTAATAAAGTTAGTTAACAACCCACTTATATATTTCATTTTCTTGAAAATTTATTATTTGTTTGTTTGTATAATCGTCGTATTTTGAATGAAATCGATCGATCTTTTGTCTCGATTGAAATACCACGCGGATTTCGGTTGTAATAATTGTACACGTTGGGACGTAGCGGGTCGTCCATTTTTGATTACCCTCTTTGTAAAATAAATTACTATTTCATATTAAATACTTGATTAATCTTGCCTAAAAGTCGAATGTTGCCTAATCGCTTGCGATTGGAATTTATCCTTTGAATTTGCATGATTGTTTTGATTTGAGTGCCTATTTTAAATGCTTTTGGGACTTTGTGGGATTTAATTTTGATAATATTTCCGTCCAAATATTATTGCTTGAGATCTATATAATTGACCTAACATTTTCCCATACTGTGATTTTATGGTCAAGAGCGAGTCACTTTGGGGGACGGTTGGGTTACTCAAAGTAATTAATAAAATAATATTTGGAAATTTATGTTAATACCTTGGGGAGCTCTCAACAACGTTTAGAAGCCTATCCTGAACATTTTTATTGATTTTTGCAAGTGGGGTCCGGTAGACCTCCTAACTAAAATTGGTCCAAATTTTGCATTCTTGTTTCTGATTTGTGTCCGGTCGGCTCCCAGAACTTATTTGAATTGATTTATATATTTTTCCCTATTTATTCTTTACGGGAAATTCGGGTTTTTCATAAACTTATAATTTTGTTGTATCACTTTTGCCTAACCTATTAATAATTGTTTGTGCCGATTGTGCAGGCCTAGTTTGGCATCGGATTTTACTAGACACGGTTGATAAATTAATGATTAAGTTTTACGCACGTTTCTACTACGCGATTTTTTATACTTAAGTTAATATCGGTGACTTACGACGATGTCGGTGCCTCGTAACGCGGTTTCAGAGCGCGAAAGCGACTAGTGGGGCTACGGTTTGAAAAATACCCACTCGTAGTCGCATTTTTCGCATTTGCTTCCTCCTTAGTGAGGGGGCTGGTAGCAGAGCTGCTTCGGAATCATTGCTCTGGCTATGTTCGCGTTCACATAATATTTCCGTCACATAGCAACACCCAGACCAATGCAAATATACATATTCATGCATACAAATATTTGTACTGAGCGGGAATCGAACCCCCCGTGCTAAGACAGGGGGCGGGTTCGATTCCCGCTCAGTTCGAATGCACTACCGCTACGCACCGACTTTGAATAAATTTAGTAAAAAAATAATGTAACCATTGATTTGTGATCAACACAAATCCCGATAGCATATCAGCCGGTACAAGTCAAAACGCCTTATGTGACATTGAGTTTCCAAAGAGAAAACGTCCCAAACCACATCATAAAAACTTTACAGCACAGTGATTTTCCCTTTCAAGTGTGGACTGTATGGGTATCATTTAACACAACCAGCATTGTGCCTGTTTCATACAAACAAAAATGACTTGTTTAGATGTAACGTTTTACGTGGAGGATCGAGAGACGTATGATCTGCAGTGGACTGCGATGTATAAATTGATTGATTTTACTTTTATACCACAGATTTAGTGAGCTATAAATAGTTTGAAGATCGGGCATGTAATTTTTAATCCCCGGCGTAAAAACGACGGGGTGTTGTGTTATAAATTTTGACGTGTTTATGCGTGTGTCTGTCTGTATGGTATCGTAGCTCACGAACGGATGAACAGATTTTGTTTTCTTTTTTGGAAGATGAATTAGTCGGGAATGTTCTTCGCTATGTCGTTAGTTTTTTAAAGTTTTAATTACTTTTTTCATCATTCATTAACGATGGCGTCACGCCAGCCATTAACTTATAACCCTGACCGTAATCAGAGTCGACACAATTTGGCTATGTTGACTATCGACCTGCAAGGTTGAACGTAGATTAATGAAGAAGCGCGAAAGGCACGGAAATCTTTTTAGTGCACTAGGTTCGCGACACGCTGGAAGGGATGGTTTGCGATATTTCACTAAAATTACCATAAAATGATACTCATTGGTCAAATATGAGAACCCAGTTTAGATAATCCGATTTTCACTGGTGAAATCGACTCTTTTAATCTGTGACTTTCCACCATCGATTATTAGGATCACTTGTTTACACTGCCATTATAGTTTGAAAAAAGTTATGTCACACAATACATTTTCAACCGATGATTCATGGCGATAACAATTATAATTATTTAACATATCACTTGTGTATTGTTTGCCTGCGAATATAATTATTGTAGTTGATAGACATGACATATAAACACTGCTGATGTAATTAAATGAAAATGTTTTCCGCATATGCGGAATAGTGATTAAAGTTGCTCGGATGTTTGCGTAATCAACTTCATGTCTAAGGTTACGATTTTTTGATACTGTCCGAAAACTGCCCACTGTTTTGAAAGGATATATTCGCTAGAGCGCGCGGAAGATAGCAGAAGCCGCCAAGCTGGAAGAATAACGCTTGAATCAGTTTATGGATATATATATAATACATCTCTACTATTATAAAATTGTAAACTAGTTGTGTCTGTACATTGGAGAAATTAAAAAAAAACTTGGGTTATCTAAACTAATATTATAAAGCCCAACAGTTTGTTTGTTTGTTTGAACGTGCTCATTTCAGTAACTACTGGTTCGAATTGAAAAATTGATTTTTGTTGGATAGCCCATTTATTGAGGAAGGTTATAGGCTATATATTATCACGCTTCTACCTAGGAAAGCGGAGCAGTCATCATAAACAACAACTCGGGCAAATTTCCATACATTATTGTAGAACTAATGAATTACGTGCATGTATGGGACAAACGGGTACAAACAAATTCTTGTCTGTTTGTCTATTTGTTCGCTGTTCGGGCTAATGACCGAACATTTCGCATGATCCGCAAATTTACCTTTACGCGGTGACTTTTATATAAATTACCTACATTTAGTTCACGTTCAGCAATGCGAGTGTACTCACCTATATAGCATAGCAATCAATCATTTTATATCATTACATACATAAGATAAACTCACGCCTATGTCCCCGAAGGGGTAGGCAGAGGTGCTAGCACCCACATTTCGCCAGTTTATGTTTAGGTCCCAATGTAATAGGTGGCGAGCCTATTGCCATTAACCGGGCACTTATAAACCTGCGATAAATACACACATAACTTCGAAAAGCATCGGAAAGTCATTGGTGTGTGCCATGGTAAAACCTGGGATCGAACCCTAGACCTCGTCTCAGCAGTCCATTACCCATACCACTTTTTTTTTTTTTTTACGTGCGCAAATCCCTTCGGATACCCCCCCGCCGGCCAGCGGGGGTGGTTATGTCGTGTCTCGACTAAAACCGCACGGTGTCCTCCCCAAGTGTCCGTTGCCGGGCACCCCGGGTAAGCCCTCGAAAGGATAACCCCACCACTAGGCTAAACAATTAATTAAAACATTCGTTTATTATTTATTCAGCAAATAGTGTACGCAGATCGTACAATAATGGTCCAAAACGTATGTAAAACGTAACGTCCAATGGACGCAAAAACTACTGAACGGATTTTGATGCCGTTTTTAGGGATTTTCTTTAGAAAAGTCCTATTGCTATCGAGTTGTCATCGACGTCGTCGTTGCCAATTTTCTGTCACGGTTTTGGGTATGAAGGAGATGAGCTATCGAGTTGCTGTTTTCGGTAATAGATTCGTGCTGGGGTGAACCATTGCAAGATAAAGAAAAATCGCAAAAATCGCAAAAAAAAAACGCTAAATCGAAAATCCCTTGTATTCGGCTGAGCTCGTCTCAGGAATTCAACTTGTTTCTCTTAGAAAACTCTTGGTCAGACTTAAAATCTGCCGGACGTTTGATTTGATTGACAGCGGACCCCGGGCTCCAAAGTACATGCTTTGGGTGCTACCGGGACTGATATTGTGATGAATGATGATATAATTATTTATTATGCCGACTAACCAGAACCCGATATCAACAGATATTATTCCGTGTACATAATTTCTTCGAATTTAATGACTTATTTCTGTGCTCTGCAGTTGCTAAGACGATTATACCGGTAGCCAGTTTGACCTTTTTAGTTCATGATTATTACTTAGCAATCTGAGCTAATTTCTACAGAATACATACTAAAAAAATCAAAAGAGGAAAAATTATATTAGAGCATTCTACTAATATTATAAACGCGAAATTTGTATGCTTACTTTTCCTATAGATTTAGATCGGAAAAAGAGAACATCTAGGACGGGACTTGAACCCGTGACCAGTCCCTTACAGTCCTCCTGTCTGGTCACGGGTTCCGCGGGTGGGTTCAAGTCCCGTCCTAGATGTTCTCTTTTTCCGATTTAAATCTATAACCGCGAAAGTTTGTGAGTATGGATGTATGGATGATTGTTACTCTTTCACGCAAAAGCCGCTGAACGGATCTGACTGAAATTTGGTACACGGATAGATCATAGCCTGGAATAACACAGGCGGCTACTTTTTATGACGATGACAATGATGATTTTGTTCTTAATTCTGCCACCTCCACAATCTGTTTGTCCAGTGGAGTCTTCTAGCTTTTGCCCGCGGCTTCGCCCACGTGGAATTCTGTTCCGTTCCCGCTTCTAATGGGAACCTATTCCAGGGTTTAAAGTAACCTTTGTGTTATTCACCATGCAACCGGGAATAAAGCTAAGGCAATGATGAATGATGTAACAGTTACACTATCCACGGACTGGTGCCTTCGCCAGTTCCGCTCAAGGATGTCTATAAATTAGTGTTGCCCATTGCAAGACCAAGACGAGACTTGAGCCAGTCTTGGTCTTGGTCTTGCACCGATACCCCTGGTCTTGGTCTTGGTCTTGGTCTTGCACGCTCAGTCTCGGTCTTGGTCTTGGTCTTGCAGCAAGAGTCTTGCGAGTCTTGCAAGTCTCGCACTTATCAATTGCTTAGTGTGATTTAGTAAGATATGAAACATCGTAATGAAGTATGGAAACTTGAGATTACATTGACATAGATTCCTATGTCAATGACTTGACATCATTTTTTAAATATTGTCAAGATAAATAGTGATAGTAATCGTAATCACCATATATGGAAGGAAACATAATAAAGACAAAGTATGCAAAATACTATTTATTGAAATTATCAATTTTAAGCTCAAGAAACAATAAACATGGTAAATATCAGGTAGATTTTTAATAATATTAATAATAAGAGAATTATTATAATAATTCTTTTGACCAAAATTAATGCAAAGTAACCACCTGGCTGACTCATCACTTAACCTATTTCTGTGTTTTCTTATTACTAGTGATGCTTTAGAAAATAATCTTTCAGCGGGTACTGAAGTTGCAGGTATTGAAAGAAAATCACGAGCCATCTTGGATAAAATCGGATATTCCGTTTCATGCGTCCTCCACCACTCTAAAATGTCTTCTGAGCTGGTGGCTCTCGGCTTACTTAAATACTCCTCCAACTCGTCAGTTTTCATTAAGCCACAGCCAGATCCTGAAGACGTAGAGGGACCTGTGTATAGCTTCTCGAAATCTATTATGTCTTCATCTTCAATATCTTCATCATGATCGTGAAGAATATTTTCAATATTTTCATTGTTCTGTGGAGACTTAGACATAAGGTTTATTGTACTTTTATATTGCGTATAAATTTCATTGAATTTGCGCAGGCTTTCTGTTTTTATTTGCTGTCCCCACGTAGTCATTTCGAAAGTCTCAGCTTTGTGCCTAGGGTCTAAAATTAAACTTGTACAGTAAATCCAGTTGCTCTTCTTATAATGCTTAAGCATTTTATCTCGGGCTGCTTGAAAACCCAGAACGAGCTTTTCGTCCACTTCGGTTCGATTTGGTTTCTCGTCTAATTGTTTTGCCATGGATTCAATTTTATCCAGTAAAAGATTGAATGACACAACGACTAGCGGTATTGTAACATATTTTTCTCCACCAAGTTTAGTTGATAAAACTTTAAAGTTTATTAGAAACTTATATATTTTGTCGAGTATTCGCCATTCAATTTCCGTGATTTGAAAATCGTTTAATTCGCTGACAGAAGTACACAATATGTTAATACCCATTCGGACTTTTATACCAAATCCAATCATATCATGTGTAGAATTCCATCTTGTTGGACAGTCAAGTATGGGATTAAGATCAGCTGGCACACCAGATGCTTCACAAGCAGAGTGGAACTTTCTTTTTAAGATCTCACTTCTTTTTATTTTACAACAAATACTGCGTAATTTTGTAATCGCTGTACGTGAGTCAGCAATATTTGGAATATGTTCTTCATCTTCTGCACTTTCCTCTTCATACTGCTGTTCTCTTTCTGCATTTTCAGTGTCACTATGTAATGCTAAAGTTTTTAATAAATCTTGTACACCAAGGTTCAAAATGTGAGCAAAGCACCGGAAATGTTGATTGTCTGAGTCAAAATGTGGCATTTGTTTGCCAAGTTCAAACATAAATTGCGTATTTGCACTAGCGTTGTCGACCGTAATACCCTGTATTTTATCAACCAAATCATATTCAACTAAACATTCGTGGAAAATAGTTGCAATATCTTCCCCAGTATGTCGACCGTGTGAAGGCATAAAATCAAGGACTATAGATCGATATTTCCACTCGTTGTCTATATAGTGCACAGTGACGCCATAGTAACTCCTACCAGCAATAGAGGTCCATCCATCTATGGTAAATGACATTTTGCACGAGTAATGTTGTAGTAGGTTCTTAACATGAGATTGTAGTTCTTCAAATCGCTCTTTAATCTTCCGTCTGAGAGTTGACCTTTTAGGAAATACCATCATCGGGTTCGGGCAAATGGATCGAAAATATTCTTGTGTATCTTCATCATCAAAAAATGAGAAAGGAAGATATTTTTTCACAATCCAATCAACTGTAGCTGCCACAAAGTTTTCACTGCGGTTTCTAGAAAGTGCTGGCTGAAATAAAATAATAAAACATATTATGATAATTATATGATACAATACAACATCAATACTATGAATATTTTGTTTGTTCGTCGTTTAATTATTATTAATTAACAGCTTTTCACTAAATGTATTATGATAGTATACAGAGTGATCAACCCAAATAGGTCAGTGGGGAGAAGTTAGAAACTATGAGATATAGCGAGATTTGTTATTAGCAACCATGGCTTCGATTTTGGATATAATAATAATGACAGTCAAACTTTTCTTCTAACTTTCATACATAACCGGGAATCGAACCCGGTCGAAGTCTCTGTAAACAAATTCAGTTAATAATAATGACATTCAAACTTTTCTACTAACTTTCATACATAACCGGGAATCGAACCCGGTCGAAGTCTCTGTAAACAAATTCAGTTAATAATAATGACATTCAAACTTTTCTACTAACTTTCATACATAACCGGGAATCGAACCCGGTCGAAGTCTCTGTAAACAAATTCAGTTAATAATAATGACATTCAAACTTTTCTACTAACTTTCATACATAGGTAACCGGGAATCGAACCCGGTCGAAGTCTCTGTAAACAAATTCAGTTATTTTCGTTATTATTGTGAGAAGCGTCGATAGCTTAGTGGTTAAGGAGTCCCTTACTATTGAGAGGTCCCGGGCTCGAATTCTAGCCATTACACTACCGAATGTGAACCCACTCCTAGCACAAGCAATTTAGCTTAGTTGCAGGGGTTACCGGGAATATTAGTAATTAATCGGTCATAATTATGATTCATTTATCTGCATAGACCACTTTTTTATCTACATCGATATTTATGCATTACAAATTGTTTTGTTGGCGCACCAACGCAATTTGTAATGCATGGCGAGATATACGGCTCTGGGTCAGCCGGGGAGAGAAATGTGCACGACAATCTCCCACGCACAACCAATGACATGGGGCGGAAAAAAATGTTAAATAGGTATCTACCTACTTGTTACCAGAATTGCCATACTTTTATATGTTTTGTTGTTGGTAATTAGGTAGGTACCTAACTATAATTACGTATATTAACACTTAGGTAGGTATTTTTTCTTACCTGTCTATTTTCTCCATCTCTCATTAAAAACTTTGATATGGGCCCCTTTGTTGGCTTTTGCTTGATTAGTTGACTTGCAGGAAGTAATAGTCGCGATTCCTTCTCGTGAAAAGACAGTAGATGCTTCCTTAATCCTGAAGTATTTCTGTTCTTCATTTTGATTTCAACTTTCTTATGGTGGCATAACTTACATGTAGCAGTTTCAGTGGCATGAATTATATCGAAAAACTCATCAAATTTACTTTTTAGTCTTTTAGACCTAGTCCAACTCTCACTACTCTGACTAGAACTATTTGAATCTAAGTCACTCATTTTAAAACCCGGTTGACTCTAAGCGCAGCTTAATCAAAACCAAAATGCATTTTTATCATGATGAACGCCCTTATATACAGCACATGCCGAAAGGCCAAAAGATACCTACATAACCTACGTTCGGCATCTATTGACAAAAATAATATCCTTCCAAAGACTATAAAAACAGAAACGTAATCTTAACGTAGTATCAAATTCCTCAAATCCAATCTCTGCAATCCGAGCAAAACAATAAAGTGACGGAGGTAACTAAGTGAATTCTATCAAAAGAGGAACGAAATTATTATTAATTGACTTCAACCCACCTTTTTTTAAGTTTTTTTAAGACTATTGCACTAAGCACTAACCCTATTAGGTAGGTTAGGTACTATCCCTGTGATCAAGTAGGTATAATACTATAACATCTATCTATCTTTATGGTGTGGCTACAATATTCATTGCAAGGACTATTGCAGGATTTGCAGGTTGCATGACAACTTGCAGGTTATCGTGTCCGTTCGTTATGAGTTATGACACTTTTGAGCACCCAGAAACTTAATTTAATTAGTCTTTGAAATGTCGGATACCTTTGACTTCAGAGCGGCAAAATCAAAAAAGAAATTCACTTGTCGCAAACTCTTTTAATATACCGCCACGTCTTTGTCGGTAAATATCAAAAATATCGTAGATTTATTGTATTATATGTATTAGCTGTACAGGGGTGAATTCAGGCGGAAATAGAATCTGGATATTCACTTTTTCCGATTTAAATCCATTAAATTCATGGAAATAGAATAATTGGATCACATAAAGTATAACTTTGATTCTCACACAAAACTCTATTTATTTTTAAAGCATTTATGTATCGATTTTATTTTAGTGATAAATAATTTCTGAGAAGTAAACTCATCATCACATTCATTGGTCACCTCTACAATTGGGCTGTTTAATTTTACGTAACGTAAGTATTTGCCGTGCTGGTTTGGTTCCCGGTGGAGTAGAATAGGACCACCCCATCTCTTTTCATGGGTGTCGTAGAAGGCGACTATGGGATAGGGGCTGTTCTACATCCGACAATAAACACACAGCCCAAGACAAAGTGCCCAATCGACAAAATGTTGGTGTTAAATACTCCTCTGCCTACCACTTTGGGAATTACGGGCGTGAGCATATGTATGTAGGAATGTGTATTACGTATACAGTAATATACTTATATTACTGGTGGTAGAGCCCCGCTGGAACCGTTAGGTGTCAGCATGAATGGGCCGGCTCGACCGGGTAGTTACCACCCTGGCACAGAATATCGACGTAAAATAACAGATCTACTGTTGTGTTTCGTTCGGTGAGTGTCAGTTCCGGAGTCCCAAACTCCCATCCCTCCTCTTCCTCTCTCCCCTTCCGCCTCCTTTATCCTGCCTTTCTCTTTCCACCGTCTCCTTCAGGCGGTAACGCGTTAGTAGCAGCCTTGGTGTTGCAAACGTCTATAGGCTACGGTGACCACTTTCCATCAGGTGGGCCGTAGGCATGTTTACCGCCGTAGAAACATAAAAAAAAAAAACAGACGTAAACTGATTTTGATGAAACTTTACAGTAATATTAGGTACCTACCTACCTACCCACCTACATAGGCTAGATTTTTTGCAATAACCAACGTAAACGTTCAGTGCAGTAAATAGTAACAATATTCAATTTGATAATGAATTAGTAGGTACCTACCTAGTAACCTACCTTGTATTTCAACACTATTTACACAAATAGCAATTAATGAAAAAATTAATATATTTATAATCGTCTTATTCGATTCTGATTAATCAGTAAAAACGCGCCCAATCCGTCCCCTTTCGCCGGTGTCCTTTGACGGCAGCCATAATGTCGTTTTATCTCTATATTAAAATCTTTATTTTAAAGCGGTATCTCTTTGACAAATGTTACACGTGGAGAGTAGGCATAAAGCTTTAGCGTGGCAAGTACATACATTTCCATGTGCCAAATAGGCAAAAATCGGCGGTATAATGGTATACGTACCTACAGTCAGTGATAGTTGATGAATCTTGAGACCTTTAATAGGGGTTGTCAATGAAATAATAGGTACCTACAACAAATGCATAGATCGATAAGTGCAAATAAGTGCAAGTCCTCTTTGTATCTACATGAAGCTTAAATAAATATAAAGGACTTCGAGTCTTGTGTCACATAAGTAAGTAGGTAGGTACCTACTTTACATTGAAACTGGATATTCTCATAATAAGCGTCACGTCGTCGGCGGCGGCGTCGCCAGAACAGAACCGAGTGTCTTTAAAAAACGTTCGTTCCTCTGCCGAATGATAGTGGCTAGTGGCCTACCTACTTCTAAAAATATTAACACAAACCATTCATATTACACAGTAATTTAAAACAATTGAGGGACACGCGCCTATTACAGATTATGAATTAAAAAATCGTGTGTGTGTGTGTATCTACTTATTCTCGGGATAAAAAGTAGGTAACCTATGTGTTATTCTAGGATCGAGGCTCTAATGTAACTCTGTACCAAATCCAGAGCCGTTAGCCGTTAGAGCGTGATTGAGTAACAAACAAACATACAAACATCTTCACAAACTTTCACATTGACACTGCGCAAGTCGCCGCTCGCGCTGATTGTCGGTAACTAGTAACTACCGACAATGAGCGCGATTAAGTACCTAGTGTACCTACCTGCCTACGATGAAAAGAACTTCAGTCGTTGGCTAGCGCGGCTTGTGCCACGTCTATATTGGCACGCACGTCAGACATCGGGTCGTACGGCTGCCAGTGGTATGATACATAGGTATAACAACATGTGGCAATTTGTCTCTAAGGGAAAATGGAATAGGTACTAATTACCGCCTGTGCTCTTCATTAACTAGGGCTTTAGGTTCAAGGTCAGTGAAGTTTCCTTTCTATTTACCTACGCTAAACATAGGTAGGTATAAAAACATACTACAAAAAAGCAACAGGTAAGTATGGTGGTAAGTACCTTATCTCATCATCATTCTCTGAGCCTTTTCCCAACTCAGTTAGGGTCGGCTTTCTAGTCTAAGTTGCGGCTAACTACGATATTTTCCGTGAAGCGACTGACGTCGGACCTCCACAACCAATTAATTGGCGATATCGAAGTTCTGTAGTTAGACTAGTCGGACTTTTGAGGGCTCCAACTACCCGTAACGACTGTCACAGATGTTCGTATGGCAACCGGGACCGACGGCTTAACGTGCTCTCCGAGGCACGACCAGACCAATGCAAATACCCATTTTCATGCACACAAATATTTGCACTGAGCGGGGATCAAACCCGCGCCTCCTGCGTACCGGTCGCGTTCACTACCACTACGCCACGGAATAGGTAAGGTACCTACCACAGCCTCCGTCTATCATTCTATCAGTAGGTATAGACGTAGTAGGTACCTAGGTACTATTATTTATTCTGTGGTATAGAAACTAAATACCTAGTACCTACATACTCAGGTATTAAAAATGCTCAAATCTCAGTTTGACTTCACTGCAAGACTGCAAGAGTCTTGCAGACGTAGTCTTGTCTTGCGCAAGTCTTGCAAGGGTCAGTCTTGGTCTTGGTCTTGCAAAAAATAGGTGGTCTTGGTCTTGGTCTTGGTCTTGCAAAACTGCAAGACCAAGACCAAGACTGCAAGACTCTTGTTCTTGCAGTCCGATTTTGGGCAACACTACTATAAATAAATATTGTAGGACATAATACACAACGCCATCTAGACCCAAACTAAGCAGAGCTTGACATATGAGTTCTATAATGCGGATAATCATGCTTAAAAGAAGAGAGAAAGATTCTTCTTATACTTTTTTTTTACCCAGACTATAGAAAATATACATATTTGCAATTAGCGGGAATCAAACCCGCGACGTCTGATTTTAATCGATCTGAGGTCAATTAATTTATCGATACGACAATAATAATGAATTAGAAGTTTGTTAAATTTGACTTCCTCGATATTCTTTTGATAAATGAGATAATGATAGATTCATAAAAGCGTATGATGAATGAGAGGCTCGGATTATTTGTGTTAATTAAGTGCTACTGGCGAGCACTTAATGCATTGGGTAGGTACTGGATGCTAATTAAACAGACATCTTTTTAATAGCATTATTCGGCTCTAAGAATCTACATGGCCTTGTAAATTACTAAGTCAGCCACAAATATCGAGCGTTTGAATGTACTATATTAGCCACTAACTATCGTCTATGTAAGCCACTCTGAATACAACTCAGCTGCCAGTCACATGGTAGAGAAGATCTGGTAATGGTCGCGCTTCTAAGTTCTAATCTAACCTAACCCAAACGAAAATACTCGTCGGCGTTGTAAAAAGACGAATTAGTTTATTAGGCGGGCTGCGAGGGAAATGTCTTATGGGCCGCCTTACACCCTTTTTTTTTTTACGTGCGGAAATCCCTTCGGATACCCCCCCACCGGCTAACGGGGGCGGTCATGTCGTGCATGAACCGACTAAAACCGCACGGTTTCCTGCCCAAGTGTCCATTAGCGGGCACCCCGGGTAAGCCCTCGAAAGGATAACCTCACCCTGTCGTTTGAAGACCCGATACGGTGTGCGTTTTTTAGTCTGTTCGAATCCGACATAACGACCCCCGCTGGATACGTATCATGGGGGATTCCCGCACGAATAATCTCATTTTGCCGTTGCTTATTTATAAATGGGAAGTTTGATCACGTGGCCAATAAAGTAATCTGTCTCTTGACTTATAATTTCCCTAATACACTAGCTTCTTTGTTTCGTTAGTTGAAGAATAAGTGAGAAACTTATACTCGTCATCTATTGAAGTCAGAAATGTCCCGACATTAACATAACCCGATCTAAAAATAAGTTATGCAATATGGTACCTACAAAGTACAAACTACGTGTAAGGTCCTTATTGTGACCTATCAGCAAACTGCCAATAATATTCGTTTGAAAGTGAAAGCTAATTAGGGAAAGGTGTGACGTAACAGAATCCATGTTGCCTCATATCCCCAAAAGGTAAGGCTTAGCTAGTGGCTAGTATTACGTTATATGCACCCACATTCTTCGTGTGTGGTCACATCGGGTGGGCAAGCCTAATGCCAGAGATTAGTATAAGATCCGCCAAAAAGTAACGGATACGGATTTTTCTTCTCCCTCGGATATCCGCGGATACGGATATCCGGCACTACTAGGTACATACTTATATTGGGGTGTGTTTTGGGTAACCTCCTCGAGTGTCGCTCCGATTCCGATCCCGCTGCAGTCCGGGGGGAACGGAATCGGAGCGGCCGGTACACCCTGGGCGGCGGTCAATGGCTTCCCCTTCATAGGGTTGGCATTGATCGTCGGCCAATACCCAACGTGGCGGAAACACATCGCTCTCCGTACTCCTCTGCTTTCAGAGGAGACAGGATGAGCGATGCTGTTAGTGGTGAGATGGCCCAGGGTCAGTCGGGGTGCGAGGGATATGCTCTATGGGTAACCTTACACCCCGGCGTCTGAAGACCCGAGACGGCGTGCGGTTTTAGTCGTTGCAAGCCCGACATAACCGCCCCCGCTGGCCGGCGGGGGGGTATCCGAAGGGATTTCCGCACAAAAAAAAAAAAAAGAAAAAAAAAAAAAGGTACGTACTAATATTATAAATGTGAAAGTTTATTAAGATGATTGGATGCTTGTTACTCTATCACACTCAAACGACTCAATGGATCTGGCTGAAATTTACAGGGATAGATTGTAGTCTGGAATACACATATGCTATTCATCTCCCTGGGGTTGAACGGGATCAGAGCTCTTCTCAGGTGGAGCCGCGGGCAACAGCTAGTATACAATACAAGATGATATCTACCAAACATTCTTAAAGAGTAGTGGGCCTACAAGCGCTATTTTCAACGCGCTGGATCATACCTATTAAAACAAACGACGTATTGTACTTTCCTAATTAACACTTTTCTTTGTCGCTTACGAACGCTTGCCCAAAGTAATAGATATGTTAAGCAGATAGACTGCGCCATTTTGGTCACATACGAACAATGATAATATTATTGTAGCTTACTGGGTGGTACATGGTACTTTGTTTCCATATAAGAAGTGAACTAGTGAAACATTGGCATACAGCCAACCGGCGCTATTGAGAAACCTCAGATTTATGCGCAGAGATAAGTTGCTGACGCACGATGTTGACAACAAAAGGCTGGATGTAAACATGACAATCTAAAACGAAAGGTTATCTAATTAGCTAGCTGAGTATTGTCGCACAATTATGTATACTCGTGTTCGCTCATTGATAAAGAATTGATTATAATCATAATAAAAAATTCGAGAAAAATATGAGTGAAATTGTGAAAAGAAAATAACAGCTTCCAATTTATTTTTATGGATAACACTAAGCTTGTAAAGTATGGTGGATTAGTGAGATCCCACCAAGGTCTTCGGGGCACAAGCCAACCTTAACTGCAAACTGGTGCACCTGCTGTATTGACTCATGAAGCTCTGGCGCAGGCTTTCCTTTATCAGATCTATCGCTTCTGGAAAAGCCATGATAAACCAATCCATAAGGAAACCGAAATTGCCGCTCGGTTGAAGAAGATTATACATAATCGTTCCCAACCAGCTTTATTTTGTACATAACTTATTTACTTCACTTTAATAAATACAGCTTTTTCGTGGAACTTTGCCATCTCATCTTCCCTTACCCAGCAATAAAAGCTATGTGCTAAACCTATTTATGTTTTGCAATCACAAGCGTTAACGGGCTTACTGGAGTTATTAATGTTTTGCAGTCGTAAGTATCAAAGGCTTACTGACCTCACAACGTACGTAGTCCGATCGATTTGCATGGCCAGGAGAATTTTTGTCTTCCACACGCAAAACATAATATATGAAAGAGTTACACCGCATTGCATGCTTAAACGTGAAGCGTGAAAGGGGTGTCGTTAAAAAGTTTCTAAAATCAATATTCAAGAACGTCGTTGTCACTACGCAGTGTTTCTATGTATTGTTGAAATAATTTTTTTTGAGATTAGTGCAAATGCGAAATGGTAAAAGGCTAAACCGTTTAAAATGTGGACACGACGAAAGTACTTTTGGTCCAATTGTGAGTATTGTGATGATTAGGTACTTGATTTTTTTTTAAGAAATTTCATCAACTAACTGGACATAATTTATGAATAGAGGACCTATTACTAAACCTGACAAATTTGGTTATTTTCGTAAAGAAAAAAGTGTTATTTACTGCTGTTTTCTCGTAATCCCAGGATTTTGTCGCATTAATGGGACAACAAGGGAGAACTGTTTCTCAAGGAATTAGGAAATAGTGCCTGGTTTCTTAACCTCACACTTTATTTATTACATACATGGGGACCGGAAACAGCTGAAGAAATGTGTGTCGGGTATAGTAGGTATTACTAATTTTAGTACACTGCTTTTGCGGGGGAAGACGCATGGTTTGAAATTTAAAAATATCCGGAATGTACAACATAATCTAATCTCAATTAAATTGATTCGTAAAAATAAGTACGTACGTTTGTAGGAAGAGAAAGATAAAACTGGAAAATGAAAAATGATTTAGTATGCCAAAATTTTCTCACGATATTTTGATGTTTTGATATGAGGCGAAGTTAGGAGGCAATGAATTTCAAACGTCAGAACATTTGAAATTCATGGCCCCATTACTATGAAATGAGATTCGATAACATTCGAATTTTAAATAAAAATTTGATATCTAATAAGCACAATTGTCATATTTTAAATATGAAGTTTAAAATGTTTTGTTGCCGGATTCTTTAAAATGTAGATAAGTACGTGGATAAGAGCATTTCAACATTACTATGCTAATTATTTTAATTAGCATATCACAATTCTTTTATTTATTTATTTAATTGAGGTACATATAGAGGCCTTTGATAAACTAAATAGTACACTGTGAGCCAAGAAGAACCGATAATAAAACTCTATCTTTAGAATTTTATATAAGTATATGCGATATGTAATGAAATTCACTCATATAAAAGATCCGTTAAAGAACCGCCTAAAAACGGATTCGATTACCAGACATATTTTTTCCTCGGATATCTGCAGATACGAAAATATCCGACACATCACTAGTACCCTACCTACTGAATTCGAGTTTCATGAAATTTGATTGTCACTCTGTATTTGATTACCAGTATGACAGTGAATAAATGACCTTCCAGCCTCGACATCAGATATGACATGACACACAAATTGAAATACTCGTTTCCTCTGTTGCAGAGTTCATCGGACTCCGTGTTAACAACAAATTCGGTACTAGACCGTATTAGTAGTCTTCAGCACCAAGTATCGGAACAGGGCCTGGCACCTCATGTCTCGTCCACGCTGCAGAGAAACAGGAGTTCGCTCCACGCAGCTGGGCAAGGAAATCTAGGTAAGCACCAATTTTTCAATGTTAAATAATAAGTAAATATATGACCGGGTGCTACGTCTCACATTGGAGGAGGCCTATGTCCAATTCCGCATTAGGTTAATTGAATGAATGAGGTAACCATTTTTACTTGGAACTATATTATATTCCTGGAACCGAAACATTAACTTATCAAATTGGGGCATGTTTCGTGATTCCATACTAGTACTGAGAGAAGAGCCCGAACCGGGAAACAACTCCCAAGACCGCACGATGGCTTACACAAGCCCAGTGTCACAGAACCAATGACAAACTTCTGCCTTTAATACGTATAACCGACGATGAACATATTATATGAGTGAAGAAGCGCAGGGCAGTTTTTTTTGTTGCCAAAGCATTATCGCCGTTACGGACGCTAAAATTAGATAGAAAATAAAATTATTAATTAAAAAATCAAATAACCCGACTGCCCTAAAAAGACCGAAACAAGTTTGATAGCAGGCGAGACCCAGATGCAAATCATAAACCGAAAGAAAATTAATGGGTCCCGCCTGCTATCATAATTCGGGTTATTTGAATTTTTTAATTAATAATTTTATTGTATACTTTTTAGTTATGATATATATATTTTTGAAATCCCCTTTTAAAGTTCTTCATTTTGATACCCTACTCGATAAGTTTCAGTGAAAATATTTTTGAATAACATTCATTTTAGCGCCAAAAATCCACCATTTCGTTTTTTTATTATTTTGATATACCCAGTGTCACTCTCACAGTAAATACGAATCTAACGACACCTCTCAAGCTAAAATCCATCGAGCCGTTCAGGCTGCAGAGCGTGCCAAACAATTATACATACATACTCTCGATAAACATAACCCTCGTTCTGGCGCAGTCGGGTAATTAATAAACACAACAAATATCGCTGCATCAACAGTATTAAGGCTAACGTAGTTTTTATTGTGTTAATTTATTTTCTATCTAATTTTTTACTGCTTCAAGCTCTGCGCTTGCATTTCAACATGTGAACCGGCCCTATCAAACACTCCCTTGGCACTATTTTTTTATACTTTTGACATTAGTTAGTTGACCTTTTATTTTGTATTTTATTAAATGGAAAATTTGCATGCCTTGTGGTGTGGGTTGAATACGGAATGACCAAACTTTTGAAGCTATGTAAAACATTATTGTACAGTCAATGACAAAAGTAGCCTGAAATTTTTTTTGATCAAGTATATTAACTTTGTCTTCAGGGGAATATAAAACTAATTATACGTCAATTATTGGTACATATATCCCAATAGAAAAAATGTTTGTAAATATTTTAGTGTATATCAACTTTGTCGTTGACTGTATCTGTATTCGCAAATAAATAATGATTATAATTATAAGATTTTATTACTCAAATGTACCTACGAGAGTTGTACCAAATAAACAAATGTAACGGTTTATGGTCTAATTAAAAGTCTATTTATTATGGTGTCACAATAACTTTATCAGTTTTATATGAATAACTTATTCATTGTTATGTTGTTTACAATACTCATATAAATAGATTTAGTAATGATATAATAATATGTATATAGGATAATCTGCGATATGCTGTAGTTTAAAATTAATAATAACAATATCATTATTAACAATACATAACTCGATTCTATTATTGTTGAATTATGATTTAGTAATGTAATATTGTGTATTGCACATTTTATATATTCCAGTGCAACAGTGATTCAATGTAAATTTTCTGTTACAAAAAGAAACACACTAAGTACCTTTTTTTTTTTCCCGTGCGGAAACCCCTTCGGATACCCCCCTGCAGGCCAGCGGGGGCGGTTATGTCGGGCTTGAACCGACTATAACCGCATGCCGTCTCGAATCTTAAAAAGCCGGGGTGTAAGGTTGCCCATAGAGCACCCCGACTGACCCTGGGCCATCTCCGAGATGGCCTCCTCGGGTTTGGGAACCACGGTGTCCCCGACTAGTGTATATTTCGCAGCTTCACCCACAGTTTGACACACCCTACATATAATATCAAAACTGCTCTTGATAAACTTTACAAACTTATTTGATTCAATTTCCCTAGACACATTCTTTGGCATTGGTAAAATTATATTCTAAGCATTAAATAAGCTTTCTATCTCCGTTCATAATAGGGCGCTACGTATAACATTGTAAATGCATTGAACCAACTTTGCCGTGCAGTTGGTCAAAAGCAGTTGCGATATTAAACGTAGGGAGTGTTGAATTTTAATTGGTGATTAATAACCACGTATACAAGTGTCCATTGCCGAGCACCCCGGGTAAGCCCTCGAAAGGCTGACCCAGGGATGACCGTGTGGTTTCCGAAAAATTGGAACAGTATGGTCTCCTCATTAAATTCATCATCCCCATCACCTGTTAGTGTCGCCTAACAAAGTGACTACGGGGAAGAGGGCTTTTACATACAACAGTAAACATATAGCCCATGGAAAAAACAGCAATAGGCTTGGTTCCATATCACGTGCGACTGGAAAAATATTGTGAAATGCTGATATGAATGTATCTGGGTGTACAGGATCCTACCAGCACCTTCGGGGCCCAACTCAACCTCACCTGCTAGTTGTTGCACCTGCTTAACAACTGACGAGACTCTGGTGCTGGTTTTCCTCTCGGGTTTGAGAGGTCAGACGGCAGTTGCTCTTGTCATATACATATTAAGCGGACCCTGGGATCTATAGTGTAAACTTTGAACGCAACCGGGAAATCGCTAGGAAGATAATGAGTTTTTTTATACGTGCGGAAATCCCTTCGGATACCCCCCGCCGGCCAGCGGTGGCGGTTATGTCGTGCATCAAGTGTCCATTGCCGGGCACCCCGGGTAAGCCCTCGAAAGTATAACCCCAGTAAAGATAATGAGTCAAATGTGGATATGTGATAGGCTGATGTGTATGAATGAATACAGGCTCTCAAATAAAAATAATTAAAAGCAAAATATTATTTTATAGGTGGTAGTATGACATCTCTTTCATCACCATCCACACCAACACCGACTCCAGCCTCTTCATTCTCAACCTCAGACCTTTGCGACCGCCCCACAAGAGTGAGCCACGGCAAACCCAACCTGGCTCCGAAGCCGCCAGCGCCCGCCCCTGAAACCAGGCCATCGCCACCGCCGAAGAAATTGATCACCAACGGAAAGATTGCTGGCAGAACTCAGAGTATGAGGGCTCCAAGGTAATTTTTTTTTATTGTTACCATATTACAGTCGAAATAAGCTAAAAAGTGCATTTTGACACATGGTTTTTTTCGGAAAATAGACAGAACTTAAACCTTGGACGATTCGAACGAAAATAAGACAATTCAGAATTTATTAGTTAAGTTTTTTTTAAAGAAAGACGTAATAAGTACCAGGAATAGAAATACAATGAAATAAACATGGCGTAGAATTCGATTATCCTGAAGGAACATTTTAAAATGTAAAAGTTAAAGTTATATTATAACATAAGATGTTGCGTAGTAATATAACATGTTCGATTCATTAGTTCGATCGTCGAACTAATGAGTTTTTTTTTTCTCATTAGTTCGACCGTCGAACTACTGAGACTTTCACCGCGCGCCCCGACACGGATAGATATACCGGGTGAGGAAAAAGTATGGAAACGCCGGAAAATTCGGAAAACCGCACGAGATTAGTCGTGAAACAAGGGTCATACCGTAGGTAACTTTCAACGAGGAATCCAACTGTGACCTCTGATTTGACCTTGAACCTTAATTTCAAGGGTATTTCAAGGTCAATCTAATTTTTTTAAATGAAAACCCCTATTTTGTATACTGGACTCTAAAAGAGCGAGAAATTTTAAGAGGGAATAGTTCAGTTACGAAGATAGCGTGATCCCTAATCCTCCTTTTAGCGCTACCCAGGAACAACGAAGTGGACGTAGAAGGAATCTTTCCCTTCGAAGTGCTTTTTTATACTGATTTTCCCTAGCCTCTCCTAGCACTTCGGGGTGCTTTTTGAAAGTGAGTTCCCCTTGCCTCTCACTTCGGGGTGCTTTTTGAAAGTGAGTTCCCCTTGCCTCTCACTTCGGGGTGCTTTTTGATAGTGAGTTCCCCTTGCCTCTCACTTGGGGTGCTTTTTTATAGTGAGTACTCCTTTCCAATTTGACCTCTTTTTGACGTTCAGGGGTTAACACGTACCCAACTGGCAAAATTTTCCGCTCTTTTCGATTTCGGTATAAAAAATAGGGGTTCCTATTTAAAAAAATGAGAGCTTTGTTTCATGGCTGACCTCGTGCGGTTTTCCGAACTTTCCGGGGTTTCTATACTTTTTCCTCACCCGGTAGGTTAGAAGGGTTATTGCGCTGGTCTCGCAGAGATATGCGCAATAATCGTGTTAGGTCACTTTTGATAATTAACGTAGGAATAGGAGCCCCGCCCGGCGGGACTCCGTCCAAATCATTAACAATAGTCAAACAAATGACTAAAAAAAGTCTCAGTAGTTCGACGGTCGAACTAATGAGAAAGAAAAATCTCACTAGTTCGACGATCGAACTAATGAATTGAACTAGTGAGAACAAACGAACAAGAGTTAATTGAAAAAATGACGGGATTCTTTATTTCTGCGAGACGTCCTTAAATAATGTTCCGTTCTACTATTTTCATTATAGAATTTTATTGTTGTACATTCATGTTATATCAAATCGTATTAGCAAGGGAGTTGCTAAACCACAAGTGATGTTATGGCTTAGAGTATAGCTCAAAACTCACTGCAAATCCATTCGTATACTATAAACATGCAATTACATATTTCATGTCATGAAAATAAGGTTTGAAGCAGCGCGCACCTGCTGGCTCCTTAAGTCACCGGGGTGTGACGGAGTCAAATCTGCTGCAATCGGTAATTCTCACAATCGATTTGTAGACACCCAACACTAAACGACAGCTTTCAAAATGCACTTCTTAGATTATTTCAACTGTTGGGTAAAGGAGCCCTATGTAACGGGATTTTACACAGAATACCCATAACGTAAATCATAATGCAAATCAATATAGTAATACCCATGATAAGTATGGGGCCCAACCAAGATCCTCAGATCGATCAGAAGATCAGATGGCAGTCACTCCCGTAAAAAAGCAAAGATAATCCATATCATGGAATGAAGATGTAGGAGAGTCGCTTTTCTACAACATCTTTTCATAAACTTGAAATCATTATCCGATTGCTGATTTTTGTTGCGTCCAAAGCTTTCATTTTGGAGCCCAGGGCCCGCTCTCCTTTCCTTATGAATTAGTTCATCTCCAGAATACTATTAATCTACAGTACCCGGCTAGGGGTTGGAAGAAAAGAGAGAGTCGGACTAAGATCGACTTACTTCGGTTTTGTAGAGCGTTCCTAATGTCATTTGTGACCCCAAAATGCTGGTTAGGTTGAAAAGGCAGGTTTATAAAAATCATTAGACCTGTCATTTTACACGAATGTGAAGCGTGGCCATTTCTGGAGCTACACAAACAGGAGCTGCGTGTCACGGAGATGAATATGCTGCGGTAGATGTGCGGAGTTACGCGCACAGATCGTGTGGGGAACTCCCGCATCCGCGGTAGCCTCCATGTCCGCGACATCGCAGATAAATTGCAGGAGTGTAGTCTTCGCTGGTACGGCCACGTTTCGCGGCAACGACTAGGTTACTTGGCTAACGTAAATGTCTGGCCATGCCACTTCTGCCAGGCCGTGATAAGCGGGGGATCCAAGAAGGGCTGGTTTGACGTCGTAAGGGATGGCATGCGTGCCAATTATCTCACTACCATGGATGCCCAAGATCGTGCGAAGTGGAGAAGTAAAAGCAGGAAAGCGGACCCTGGGCTCCGAGGTGTAGCCTCAGCCTAGCAAGATGATGATGATGTAGAGCGTTCTCTCTGTCGTACATCGGACTGACAATTTGATACATTTATAGTCAAGCTGTCCGGCTGATGTGCTCTAAAAACCGAAGCAAGCCGATCTTAGCCGGAATTATCACTCTTCTTCCCGACGCGACGTGCCAACCCAAACGCCGGGACCTGCACCTTAGTGTAGTACACGAGTTAGGGAAGGTTATGATACAGAAAATGAATTTGTAACATCTATTACGAGTAAGTGTATTTTTTTTAATGTTTTAGATCACCACCGGCATCTCCGTCATCACCACAGACATGTGGAACGCGGCCTTTCAATCTACCACCTGCGCCTGCCAACCCTCCCATTGGTACGAAGAATCCAGCGTCACATTTTGGTAAGGAAACCTTATAAAAATATTGTTGTTTAAATGTAAATTGTATAAATTAAAAACACATTTTTTTTAATGAAGCCATGCATATTTCATATCAGTTTAGCTATATTGTTAAAAATGACGTAGTAATCGTCTGGATACACTTAATGTTTCCATACTTTCACTTAACGTGTCTCCCTCAGGTACTCTCCGCGCGCCTAGAGGCATGCGGCCGCCCGGCGTGTGCCCCCCGCCGCCCCCCGGGGCACCGCCCCCACCGCCAGGCGCCCCACCGCCACCGCCCCCCGCGCGCCATGGGCAGCCGCCCCCGCCACCGCCGCCGCACCATAGACAACCTGTGAGTTTTACCAGTAGCTGATAGTAACCGAGAAAACTAAAATAATCTTATTCTCTCCAGCGCAAAAAGGACGCATTGCGAGAAAATTCACAGCAAAATAGGTAGTTTTAGAAGAGTAATTTGAATTTCGAACGCCATTTTTTTGGATTTACTCGACACTGAAAAAAATAATTTGGCAATGATTCATTCTACACACAGTACATATTCAAGCACGTTAAGCAAATCTTAATCTTAACACTTGTTACATCGTTACAATATAGAACATCATTGTAAAGGCCCCGAAATAGGCAATTGCAAGTCAAGTATGAGTTTCACTAATACGAATCAGGCAATTGCCATTACTGTCGAGGCATATATAGTGCTATTCTCAAAAGAACGCACGAAAATAAAACATAATTTTTATATTATACATTTAATTTACTTATGGGCCTCATAAGGAAGCTCGGAGTCACACAGCGAGCTATGGAACGGGCTATGCTTGGGGTTTCCCTACGAGATCGAATCAGAAATGAGGAGATCCGTAGACGAACCAGAGTTACCAACATACCAGAGCGAGTCAGCAAGCTTAAGTGGCAGTGGGCAGGGCACATAGCTCGGAGAACCGATGCCCGTTGGGGCAGAAAAGTCCTCGAGTGGAGACCACGTGACGGCAAGTGCAGCGTAGGAAGGCCTCCCGCAAGGTGGACAGACGACCTGGTAAAGAGAGCAGGGACTCGTGGATGCTGCCGCTACAGACCGGTTCAATAGGGGAGGCCTATGTTCAGCAGTGGACTTCCTACGGCTGATATGAAGATGATGATGATGATGATGAATATTAAAAGTAGTTGAACTTCCATAATTTTTCAAGTTAATACCGTTTTTACCGTGAACTGTGAATTTCAACATGGAATAAATTGCCCATAATGTAGATGGCTTTTTAGTTTTAGCAATCTTATTAAAATACGACAAAAATTCTGTTTCGGAGAAAATATACACTTTTTTACGTTTTTGCAACTCATAAAATTTTCATATACTTTCATGTATTTTTCTTAGGACTTCGTTGGAAGCAGCTTTTCAATTGCCTATTTGGCTTCTGATCTTAAATCTGGTTTAGTACAATAAATCTCCATTTCACTCTCTGAACCGTCGGAACTAATTTTAATTATTAATTTTTAATTTATTTGATTACACCGTGGTTCCCAATCCCGAGGGGGCCATCTCGAAACCGGAGATGGCCCAGGGTCAGTCGGGGTGCGAGGGATATGCTCTATGGGCAACCTTACACCCCGGCGTCTGTAGACCCGAGACGGCGTGCGGTTTTAGTCGGTTCAAGCCCGACATAACCGCCCCCGCTGGCACGCGGGGGGGTATCCGAAGGGATTTCCGCACGATAAAAAAAAAAAAAAAAAAGGTATGTAAATAACACATCAAGACGAATTTTCAGCTTTGCCTACAATTTAATATTTATCATCTGTGCCGAAAGGCAAAGAGTATTCAATAACCCCAGCACGCCGTTTCATACAACATTGCCGGAGCGCTGTAACGTTCCCAATTCAAAAAATGCTCCAGCAATTGATTTGATTTCCTTGGTCCGTAAATTCGATACTCCCCGTGTTTTTTTTTTCGAAAATAATGTATATATTTCCAGGCATGTTTGAGAAAAATTATATTTACATCTTTAAACCAATATGTCAGCACCTTAATACGCATACCTCGTTCCTTGACCTCAAATCTCATAACACACGAAATTTGTTTATTAAGGTGTCGATATGTAAATCCAGAAGTATTTAAGTAATAGAACGAACTCTATACGGTTTACAGACTCTAAACGGTGACGACGCCCCCGCGCCTCCAGTCCGAGGCTCGTCAAAGCGTGACTTAGAAGCCCGTTTCGCGGACCTGTTCAACCCGCCGTCGCTGTTCCCCAGCCCCGACCCCTTCATGCGGATCGCTAAAGGCTACAGCAGCGCCACTGTCGCCGGTAAGTACTCCTGAGACTCCTCGACACGCCGTTCTACTGCTGAGGGCGCCACTTGTTACACTAATGTTACGTGTGCCTTACTATCTCCGACACAGATAGCGCCACTGTACCTATTCTATTCATAGGAGGTATTTTGAAGTTAAAGAGAGCGCCACTTTCATTGTAATATGTTACTATATTACGATACTCGCAATAGTTAGCGCTCGAATTTATATAAAAAGAGAATATAGGTATAAATAGAGAATTATTGTTACGCTTCGTAGTAAGCCTAATAAATATTTGGGTATCAAATAGTTTCAATATATTGAACTTAAATACCAACTCGAGCAACAAGATTTGAAATTGTAGATGGCGCTTCAATCTCTTGTATTTTTGAATTTGAGGTATATGTTCTCAATTTCAAGAAGTGTGTTCCAGTTCCTTATAGCCTGCGTTGGCTGATGGCACGTTACGGTAAAGGATTCTATGTGAAGAATAAAACAAAGCAGCAAATAGAGCTGCATGATTGGAATCATGCAGCTTCGTTTTATGCCTGCAATGAACATCTTTGAAATTATATTCTTGTTTTCTTGTGATTAAGGTTATTTCTGTTCGTCACATGCAAATACTTGCAGTGCAGAGCCGCGAATCATAGCTTAGGACGCCACTATAGCTTGAGTCTTGTTATATTTAATGACTTTATTATAGTGTTACTGAAATAATGCAAAACCACACTAATTAATAATATCTTTTTTACAAAATCGGCATTATATTTTTTATGGCATAGCGGTTTCAGCCTTCTAACTATCCCCATAACCATCCAATGAGATTATTAGTGTGACTTATTTTCTTACATAGAAGAAAAACGTAAGTTACTTACGTTTTTATTTCCCGAGTTGCCGGATGGGCCCCGAGAACTTCATATCCTGTCAAGAACTTTTTTTTCCATCATTAAACTTTCATACCGGCCCTACGGTTTCGGGAACTTTAACCTGCACTTTTTCAGAGCACCACAAATTTGGATGCTGTACGTTTTTAAATGTTATCTTCCTATCCACTTTCTTACTATTAATGTAACTATAATTTGTATTATTTCATTAATCTATAATATACAAAACAACCACTTTACATAAAAGTTAAAACAAAGATTACAAATATTATCGATATCTTTAGAGCAAAACGCACACGCATGCTCTACTTAGTCATAGTGTTAAAGTAGTACGTATGTAGGTAGGCTTATCTTAAGTGCAATAGGTACAAGTCGAAATTGACACGCATAATAGCAATAGCAATATTACCAATAGTCGTGAGGATAGATGCTAAATTATACTTCTTGAACGTTAAAATTGTTATATTGTGGATAAAGTATTATTTTATGTTATTCAAATGTTTATTTTACGTGCATGGTCGCATGATGTCTTTATTGATAAGTGTCTTTATAGAGACTGAAATTTGATAAAAAAAAAATGTGCGCTTGTCAATTAGTGCAAAATTATATCTTTTGTTTTTTGTATATCGTTTAATCGGACTTCCATATATTAGTTTTAAATTATAATTTTTCAAAGATAACTGAGATCGTGGAATAATGTTACATGTCGAAAGAGTGACAACCTGGAATAATGTCACATGTCGAAAGACCACAAAATTAAAATTAAACTTCTATTTTATTTTAATTAGGTCCTCTTTCTTAAACTTCTGCATGTCGATATAATGATTTCTAAAATCAATTGCGAGTGCTGAGAGTTACTTCTAAAGAGTTGTATAATATTGTACTGCAAGTAAATTAACAAGCGCACACTATACATTATAAAGTACTGAACTCTGCTAGATAGTGCACTTAGTAGTATATAATTATTGTATACCTACCTACTATGCTTACTGATTAATTATTTTATTATACTTTCACTGACTGTTCATTATATAGTGTTTTTGTTCGCGTAAGTATATCAAAATTATTTTCCAATTAAATGCATTTAGCAATGTCATTCCAGGGACACATATTTAGCTGTTATGTTTTTTTGGTTATCAATTACAATATTTCAAAGTCATTCACGTACATTTTCTTTCACGTACATGTTCCACATTAAAAGTCACATTGTTTCATTTTACTAACAAACGAGAAATGATTATCGAAATACTGACTAGTATAGTATAAAATTTATATATAGAAACAATTTATTAACTCGTAAGTATATAAAATACTGATAAACGCACGTACCTAGTCAGTATTTTGATTATGATATTTGTACAATCAATGCGAAGTTCATTAAATTCAAAATTCGATACCAAATTATATATTTTTCGTTTATTGATTGAGTATCATTTTAATACGGAGTGTTTTATATTAGTAATAAAATAGGACTTTTACCAATGTATCGCGTTGAGTCATTAAGTGTATTTATTATTATATTAATTATAATTATTATATATTATTTTAGTTTAGCTTAATATATTTACCGAATCGGTTGTTTGATTCGTGTACCAATGCTTGCACGATAGACGGGAGTAGGCGAAAAAACTATGTTGTGATTCTTTTTTTATATAGTGAGGTGCCATTACTGCGATTTTTATATGCTATTGTTGTACCTGTATCGCTTCACCACTATTTCACTATTATTTGAAAGCTGCTCAATAAATTGCTTAACTGCCAATTTATACTTTGAATAACATAACAAATATTGACGCTAAAACAAACTAATTGGCAAAAGGTTAAACATAGTTTATTGTTACAAAAAATGGGATTTTAACTCTATATATCGGGTATATAGGTTTAACAATGCAATCTAATTTATTTGTATATTATGGACTGCAAATTAGACAATTAGAGAATTAAACAGCGACGATAGCCCAGTGGTGTACGTAACGGACTGCCGAGATGAGGTCTCGAGTTCGATCCCCAGTCGCCCCGGGCACACACCTCTGACTTTTCATAGTTATGTGTGTATTAAAAATGTTGATTATCGCTCGCTTAGTAATGTGCCCGGTAGATGGCAATAGGCTCGCCCCCTATCACATTGGGACCTAAACATAACTGGCGAATCGTGGGTGTACAATACACCTCTGCCTACCCCTTCGGGGATACAGGCGTGAAGTTATGTTATGTTAAATTATTATACGATACCTGTGACAAGATCACAGTCTATATATTTATTTTACTTTGCAGTTAAGAAATTTAATGATGGGCCAGTTACGCTTCTATGTATTGAAATACAACCGGTATTGTGATAGTGATGTGTACGACGTTCATAGTATTTTATAGTAATAATATTATTTTTTGAATAATAAAAGAGTAATAATTACCAATCAGTTGTCCTGTATTTTATTGTCCTAATATATGTGTCGTGATGTAGCTTGTTTGTGTACTTTCTGTGGTTGATTATTGTAGTAACAAGCCATTTAGAGTATTTTTTTTAACCTTCTGTTTTACTATTGTCAGTTCTCTGCATTATTTAATATTATCGAGCAAAATAGAAATGAATTCAATTCTGTTCCGCACATCACACCAACTCGCAGTTTAAGCATCTCAATGACCAAAAACAGAGACATTCAAGTATTATGAGAAGATTATAATACTTATTAACTTGAACTTGATAGACAACAAATAATTAATTTATCGTATAGCAATCAGTCGTTAACATGAGAGGAACCGTGAAAAATTTGGTTAATTTCTATTTCGAATTTATATAACATGATGTTATGGTCATATGAAATTGCACACGTCGGCAATCTTTGTCTGTCAATGGAAATACGAAGTGTATATTGAACTGAAGGAGTAGGCAGAGGTCTACTGCTGTTAACTGAGCTCTTTTCCAAACTTCGTGCTGCCAATGATAATTGCTTAACATAAATAGCTAGCGACCCGGAAATTAAACCTGCGACACTACAGTAGTTAACATTCCAAATGTACCATAGCTTTTTCAAGCAGTAGATGGCGCCACATGCACCTTCTCTTCTAATAAGTGTGCAAATCTATTTGCGTATGATACTGACGTCCTGGGTTCATTTCTCGGATTGGGCACAATGTTACGGGGTTTTTTTTAAAGAAATTATAGTAGCAGAATTGCTCCTTTTGGCAAATCATTATATCGATTAGGAAGAATTTGTTAATAAGGGGTAAAAGGAACAATATGTCACTGTTCGGTAGTATCAGCACTAGGTATAAATAATTTATTTCCAAAGACAGACAAAGCGAACAGATGTGTATTATTTCACTGCAGTAACTGGGTATGTTAGTATAGTACAGTACATTGTTGTGATCTACAATACATGGTCTGCATGTAAACTTGGGTAAGTTATTTATTTTTATATCAAGCATGTTTCTCTTTCATTATACTTACTCCATTTACTTGTTCTAACTTCGCATGTGGCATACAGCATGTACATCTTTCTAATTGCATGATAAGTGTTGCTAACATCGAACTATTGTATGCTGTTCCACACTGGCAATGTTTAATGACCGAATCGTGCAGTTCTCTAAACGCTAGCAATGTATAGGTATCAGAAACTCGCGGTGAAGATTTGGTAGTGTGTAGTGTGTATATGCCAAGAGCATTTCTGAGTTACTTCATAATTTTAACGTCTTACTTCAAAACTTCTACCAATTCTATCAGCATAATTGTTTAGTACTTCTTGTTAGCTGACATGTACTAAAAGACAATTGTCTCCATTTAGTTGCTCTTGTAAAAAATATATTTAAGCATTATTGCACTACCCATGCAGGGTGACTATTTATCCGTAACAAAATACTGCGACAGTGTAACTACCGCTTTGAACCTTTCTTTATTGCATCTCTAGAGGTGCGAATGACAGGTGGTCATCTTCTAAAATGTACAAATTCTAAGTTGACAAGTGTTCACTCAGTTTAACTGCAACGAGGAGTAGATGGAGCCACTTTTACTGTGATGATAGTTGCTTAGCTACGAGCGCAGTACAAGAGCATAGTTTAAATAAGGAAGTATAAAAAAACAGTTTAAGCTAGGAGCTAGGTTAGTTAGGAATAGATGGAGCCACTTGATACTGCGATGATAACTAATAAATTATAAACTCAGTACATGTGCATATGTAGCCCATAAGCTACATGCGGAGTACATGTGGCTCCATCTATTTTACGTTTTCATCAAACTGTAAAGTAAGAAGTTTATAGCTATGGAGACTTGTTGTTAGCAATATTGATATACATTTGTTGTAACCATACAACTCGTCATTAGTCCGTAAGCCTTCTTCAAAAGTAAATAAATATAAGTAGCTGTTCAAAATACAGCATCTGACAGCTGTACATCTAGCGGCAAAATTTTAAATAAACATATATTTCTTAAGTAATTATGTTGATAGAATTGGCTTTTTAATATTTACCTTTTGAAATATTACAATTGACAACAATCACAAATATTATTTACGTTTCGACAATCGTATAATATTTGTGAAATTATTATTACCATATAAATAAATACTGCAGAATTTTTATACCAATAACACCTGTATATATACATTTGTAGAACCAGTTCTTTCAGGCAATAAATGTCTGTACAACAGTTCTGTGAGAACTGGTGACATCATTTGTATTGTTCGTTTTTTAGAACTTAAGCACACTAGGTTGTTTTTGTGTCAAATCAGATGATTTAGAGAACCTGCAAATAAATTTGTAATTTGGCATCCTTAAAGCTAGAATTTTAAACTTTTACATTCAATATTTTTATTATTTTTGTGATCTTGAATCAAGTGACAGTTTTTATGCACAAGTACCTACGTGAGATCAAATAATTAAGAGATATCAAGGTGAAAATATACAATTTATAGCATCTGTCAAACCATGTGGTCTGATGCTAAAGTCGAAGAGTCTTGTCGATGTGTTGACAATTTTTTTTTAGTTGAAAGAGGAAAATGTTATTGGTCATTCATGCTATCGCAAATTGAGATTAGTGAACTTATTGGTGTTATTATTTTTCATTTTGATTCCTTCTTAATTCCAACATAATATGTGGCTAACATAATTATGAAGGCTGCATAATAGCATCGCTGATGAGACAAACTGAAAATACATTACCTACAATGTTTTACATATGTTTGGAACTGTTATTTGAGGAACATTTCTAATTTCTTTTTAATGAACTTCCAAGTGTGCTTGAGGTGTATCACTACAGTTATTGCCGCCAACTTTTATACTGACTTTCGCGCGTGATCATTCCAGTGAGCAAGGCGCAGGCGCCGCCCCCGCCCCTGCGGCTCCCCTTGGAGGGCTGGGCCGGCACCTCCAGCGCCTGCTAGCGAGCGCAGGGGGCGCGCGCCCCCGCCGGCCCTCCGGCAGTACACCCCGCCCCCACTCTCGCCACCCGCACGAGGACCGCCCCCGCCGTCCCCCCCGCCTCGCACTCCGCGAGCACGGCGCACCTGGCCCCCGACTCCCACCCCGCGCACGCCTTACTGTCCGTAGCACACGCCCTTCTCTGCCCCGCCAACACCCTCACCGCACCCATCCTCCCCGCCCCTCGACCCGCTCCGGATCTCACCGTCCTACCCATAGACGAAATAACCATGCCGGAGGAGGACGTTAGCGATCTTCAGGACGTTTTCGACGCCATCAACAAGCTATGCGAAACCATGAGAACTTCTACTTACGAGGACTCGGAGACGGAGACGATCGAGGAACCCTCAGTCGTTGATGTAATTGAGGACATAGTTGAAGTTATAGAAACTGTGGAAATTACGAAGATAGTTGATTGCGAGGAGGAACTGGCAAGTCCTGCCGACGTGTCAATTAGGATAGTCGACGCTTACCGCGCGGAGCGTTGGAGCGACGCCCTCGTGTCGCCTCCTGAAGAGGAGGATACGGAACCGGCGCTCGCTATAGCCGAACCGGTTAGCGAAATGTACTATACAGCCTCGTCCGAAGTTTCCCTACTCTCCGACGGAGAAGTGCCTGAAAAAGCCCCCGTAGATGAGGATTCTGTACCCCAAGATCAGGAAAAAAATGATAAGGAGACCCAAAAGGAATGCGTGATCGCTGGCCACGTGGCTGCGATGCGGGAACGATTTGAGAGTATGACGAGAGAGAATACACCGTGTCCGGACATTACGCGGTCTATATCGCCGACGTTCGACTTAAGCCGAAATATCACTCCCTCCCCCGACCGACTCGGATAACCGCTCGTTTATGCCAACTTTTACAACGTGCAGACAGTGTTGCCAACAGTTTACACTAATATTTGCAGATCTGTTTTTTTAACAGTTATAAAACAAAATTACAATATTTTATAGTAATAAGTAATGTGATCACTCGTATACAACGATAAGCATTGTCTCATCACCTTACCTAGGTACAACACCTACCCACCCAAGTTAGACGCCAAAACATATACCACACAATGTTCTACATTGTGTGGCAATTGTAGTGTGCAAGTAATTCTTGGAAACTGCCTGAAAAATTATGAAAATAATATTACAAAAAAAATTACGTAACATATTTTCAGTACCTTTCTCGTGAGTACTTTCTTTAAAAAAAAAACAAATGGGTAAATAGGTATGGCTAAAAAATGAAAGACTGGTTTACATTGCCTGCAATTTGTAACTGATTGGTTAATATTATATAAAGTTCACAGAATATTAAATTGAGAGGAAGTGGGGCACTTCCCCTAGTTGTCGCTTCTATACCACTATGCTGTACAGATGGCTTACTGAAATTTACTTTTAGTCGTGTTCTCTGTTGAAAATTATGACCAATCACGTTAATGTGTTCTGTGAAGTCATTGGTTATATTGAATTACTTCTGTGTTTTTTAGAACAAATATTGTTTCACGCTTCCTAGGTGTAGCGGGCATGAATTTAGAATTTCGATGACCAATCACGTTAATGTTTTCTGTGAAGTGATTGGTTATATTGAATTACTTCTGTGTTTTTTAAAACAAAAATTGTGTCACGGTTCCTAGATGTAGCGGGCATGAATTGAGAATTTCG
Source organism: Cybosia mesomella (assembly GCA_946251805.1). NCBI lineage: Eukaryota > Metazoa > Arthropoda > Insecta > Lepidoptera > Erebidae > Cybosia > Cybosia mesomella. The sequence continues at coordinate 7,716,380 of OX276398.1, read as the reverse complement.
ATAACCAATCACGCTAATGTTTTCTGTGAAGTGATTGGTTATATTGAATTACTGTGTTTTTTAGCGGGCATGAATTTAGAATTTCGAATTTGGAACGTGATGCAGGCCCTAGATAAATGATTAATGAATTTTGATACCTATCTGTATAGGCGTAGTGCGTCTTTTTGAGGTTCATCTGTATGACAGCTACGAAAATTTTAGTTATGTTAAATCTATACCAATTTTTTTGTTCAGTACATTCGTAGTTCAGTAGTATGTACTACACGCTTGATTAATTCCATGACTCTCCCATGGTACGCACGGAGTGAGGGGCGTATGGCAGTGAGGGGGGAGGGGGGATCGAAAGCGCGGGATGGCCGTCAGGTTACCACGCCATGATCACATGAAGGCGACACTAGCTCCCGTACAACAAGGTGCGAAGACTTCCTCTTGATTTATATGTCTTGATAATGTTAGAGAGATGTGTGACTGCGTAATACTGTAACTTTAAAATAACTAATCGATAAACTAAATAATCAGTATTCGCTTCGTATTCGATCGTTACTAGTCTTCGTAACACCAATTGTAATAGATTGAGCGTGCCAAAGGGTGTGTTCACACTTAGCTAAACGGTTGTGATTTATTTTGTTAGCCTCGTCAGAATGCAATTAAACAGTTACATATCGACATGATTGGTTGTTCAGTTCTAGTTCGTATGTAGCCTTATGTACCTAAGGGCAGTTTTGTAAATATTGTAGGACTCGTGGGCTAGTTGCCTGCCACGGCTATAATCATAATTAAAAGAGAATATTCAGTTCAATAACTTCTAAGTATACTACTAGACAACCTGTTTGGAACAAAAATTGTGTCACCGTGCCTGGATGTAGCGGGAGTGAATTTTGAATTTCGAATTTGGGACGGGCCGCAGAAAGTTTATAAATTTTGACACTTATCTACATAGGCATAACGCGCCTTTTTGTTATGTCATCAGTAGAATATCTACAAAAAGTTAGTGGTCAAGTTGTCCTCTTAAATCGATACCAATTTTTTGTACCGTACAGCCAGAAGTATACATAGAAGCCATTCGGATAGATCTATTAAACATTTGGATTACATTTGTGATTTTAGGAAACTCAAAAGTTTTTTAATTAAACCTATAAATCTTGCAGTGAGTTGTGTAACTACAACTAGGTACACTTATATTTCGTCAGACCAAGTAGATATATATGCTTTAGCTTAGATGTAACAGAACAAATAACTATAGTACCCGGGTTTTGAATTGGCTATTGGACTGAGATCGGTTTTGTAGTGTTTTTTCTCTATCGGCCAGAGTTTGATAGCTTCATAGAGTAATATAGGTATTTAAACTATCATGGTCACAATCATTGCGCTGAGCGAGCCGAAGGCGAGCGAAGTTCTTATACGCGGGATAGTCGCTTACAAACTCGGATACTCATTTGCAACTATAAATCTGATTTCAACCAAATTTGGCATGGTCATAACTACAATCTAGGGGCATGTTTTGGGACCATAAAATTAAAAATCGGACATACCATTGAGGAATTATCACCGAAAAACAAATTTACCATTGAAACCAATGGAAAAAGTTCACGCGCGCAAAAATTTAATTTTTCAGATTTTGAAATAAAAAAATAAATGCTCGCTCAGCTCAATTTTCTTGCGATCGGCTAACTGCATCGCATCCCTAGTTATTATAAGAGTCAACGGGACGTCTGCAAAAATAACCGTGAACACACCAAAACAAAATCGCGAGTAGATACGGTAAGCGTTGTGTGTCGCGATCGTGATCGAGTTCGAGTGTGTAGTGAAACACTGGTGTTATGCGTCAGAGAAATAACGAAAGACAGTAGAACGATATATTTACTCTAAAACTCGTTCACCGTTAACAGCTATTATTATTATAATACTATTATCAAGTTCTCCCGTGATCATGGCGCTTGCAACACTGCCGAAATATCGGACACTCAAAACAACACATGGTAAATACCCCGTTAACTCTAATACTAACTACATTGGGTAGTTAAAACTGGGTTTATGAAATATAAAAACTATTGGTGCGGTTGAAACTGCTCAAAACCTCTTAAAAGTCTAAAAAGATATCTAAGCTATGTAGACATGTACTGTGCGGTATAGAGAACGCTTAATAAAATCATAGTAAGTCGATATAAGCCGATCTCTCTCTCTTCTCGACGAGCGACGGGTTAATTCACAAGCCTGGTGCTTTAACATAAGATATATTGAGGTGTTTGAATTTCCGATTACATTTTCAAATGTTGCCATAAATAGTTGATAAGTATTTGTTGTGAAATTATTTTTGAATAGCATGATTTGTTTTTGATTTGAAATTTAAATGTTGTGAATTATTTACAAAAATGTTTAATTGGGTTGAACGGATCGTTTGATGGTGATACTAGTTAAATGCAATAATTATATTATTATTTAAGCCTGTTGTAATTCATGTATTTAGAATATGTACTATTAATATTTCTTCTAACAGTCTAGTGGATAGTTGTCGTGTATAAATGTGTTATGTGTACAGACAAGACCTTTTATTAATATTGTAATAATTCAATATACAGCTTTATTAATATGAAAACGTTTCATTTCCGATGCCACTTCTATAATTTAGTGTAGCTTAAAGAGTGCATGGTTTCCTGGTCCCACTAACACGTTCGAGGCTGAACCCAACGTCACCTGCTTATTTTTTTAAAAAGAATATTAGGAACCGAAATTACCTACTAATATTCCCCCACCCCCCCCTCCAGCTAAGCTAAATGGCTTGTGTTAGGAGTGGGTTCACGTCGCTAGTGTAATGGCCAGGATTCGAACCCGAGACCTCTCGATCGTAGAGTCGACTCCTTAACCACTAAGCTACCGACGCTATTGAAGGCGAGCCTCTGGCGCAGACTTTCCCCTCACGTTTGGAGTTCAGACGGTAGTCGCTCTCTTAAAAGCCAAGATAAACCAAATAGAAGAGAAAGTGTAGAATTTGTGGAGGAACGGGGTTCCTCAAACACAATGGGAGGATCCTCCGACTAGGCAAGGTGATCACGCCTGGCGGGCCGCGGCCCAACGATTGCCATTGGGATGTTATATATATATGTTATACCAGCGCGCGAACTTCACTTTCGGGATTCAGGATCGGTAGTGACATAGTAGTATGGAAGTAGTTCAACTTCTTGTCACTTGATGACGCTGGGTTGGTATCGCCACTGACTAAATCCCGGGCAAGCAATCCTAAGTGCAAGCTATGAATGCACAAATTTTATACTTGAGTAGGTACTTTGCATAACTCCCTTTCTGTCCTTCAATATTATAAATATAATATCTTGATTCAATTAAATTTTTAAGCACTTTGTATGCTTACTTTTTCTAAAGATTTAGATCGGAAAAAGAACATCTAGAACGGGTTCAAGTCCCGTTCTAGATGTTCTCTTTTTCCAAACTAAATCTTTATAATATCTTGATTTAATTGTCTGATAATTCTTTTACTCACTGATGCCAATCGCGGCAATTACCTTTGCATACCTTTCAGGTATAAAAAAAGACGAGAATATTTTATTCACGACACTTGAGGGCGTGTGGTAATGCCCATTTGTTAAAACTTTATTAAAATGTACTTAGGATTTAGTGAAAATTCCCAAATAATTGTTAAAGTTGGAATCAGTATTTGTGAAAGCCAAATAAACGAGTTATGAAGTGTAAAGGTGGGCCTTCAGTTTTCACATAGAAGTTTGAGGGCCCACCTTGTAAAGCATAATCTATGGACAGTACAGAAACAGTGTTTACGCCAAAAAACAACATTTGTGAAACCATGATAGTATCCAAAACGCTATCATACTTTGTATAGTCCATTGAAATGTTACATTTTTTAGGCCTAGCCTTGCGTTTTTTACAGGACGCAATTTTATTCTTTTGATGTGTAGGGGGGGTCAGTGTAAAGCTAAAACCAAGTTTGTGGGGTCGCCACCCTTGTCCCACGGCCGCCATCTTGAAAATAGGGGTTGAAATGGTTTTTACGATATATCCCTTAAACTATTTATCTGATAAAAAAAAATTGTTAACATTTTTTGTTGCAAATTAAATTCTCTACAACTTTGATCCAGTAACTTTTATTTTTTTAATTTTGTTATTATAATTTTTTTAATTATTAAATTTGCAATATTATGATTAATTAATTATTGACTCTTCCCCACCACCCACGAGGAAGAGTCTGGAGGCGCGTTTTTTTTAAATGTTGTAACCTTTTTTCTTAATAGGTTACTCACCGGCTAGACCAGGTGAGCAAAAGAATGAGTTCCTAATCCCAGGGCGCCTTTCCACAGAGGTTCTTAGGTGGTCAGCTGAGGTCAGCTGATCTCCAATGAAACTCAAGGATCAGTTGTACATACATATATTTATAAACAGAGAAATAGAAAAGTCACCGATAGATATACAGTAGATAGTCACACATAAAATAGGAATACAGATATATATAAGTTAGGTTAAAAGGTCACAGCACACAGACATATAATAACAATAAGGATTGAAATGTATGTGTATAATAAATAAAAAAATAAAAAAAGACAGAATAAGTTACACAGCAAGATACAACAAAACACAGGTACAGGTACACTCATTGCATTGTAGACATGCAATTACTTCCGTACCCAGGGGTGATTCTCATCAGATGCCAGCCAGTAGTGGCACAGCTCAGTAATACCATACACCAGCCTCGCGCCGGTCAGCAGTAATGCAATGAACAATTACATTAAGAAACATATCTTGACCTTATGGATCTCGTGTATCCGCGCGGCCTACAGTGGTTGTGCACCGGCAGAACAGATCCCGGAGCTTTCCTTGCGATCTGCTTCCCAATGTCAAGGTATTCAAGCCACCTTCATTGACAACCTCAGAGTCACTGCCGTCTGAATTGTTTTTAAAGGTTCTTTCCAAGAACTAACGACCCTGTGATGAAGATATACAACTTTTATCAATAACACATCCCCATTATGCGAATATACTGACAGCAATGGAATAAAATAACTTACCAGATCAAATCTGGGAACAAACACGAACTATAACCTCCAAATCGGGTAGTATATTTTTCTCAATAATAACAATTCACAATAACGACTTGTATGGACACGACTAATGACCTCTCAAACAAAAAAATGAATCATAGGGTCACTGCGACCATCCTCATATATCAAATTAATTCTAGATCTTGCTAGAATTGTTTACGTGAAGATACCTTTTTTTTTTTTTATCGTGCGGAAATCCCTTCGGATACCCCCCCGCCGGCCAGCGGGGGCGGTTATGTCGGGTTTGCACCGACTAAAACCGCACGCCGTCTCGGGTCTTCAGACGCCGGGGTGTAAGGTTACCGATGTGTTCCCGCCACGTTGGGTATTGCCCGACGATCAATGCCAACCCTATGAAGGGGTGAAGGGGAAGCCATTGACCGCCGCCCAGGGTGTACCGGCCGCTCCGATTCCGTTCCCCCCGGACTGCAGCGAGATCGGAATCGGAGCGACACTCGAGAGGGTTACCCAACACACACCCCTACGTGAAGATACCTAACTCGAGGGGTGCGACTGGTTGGATCACCTCCAAGTTTGGTGCACCCTGGGCAACGTGGCCGATGACGCATTATTGATTGCTCCTCTGGAGTAGCTGGCGTCAACGTCAACGGCCACGGGTCTGACCAACCGGCCCTTTACAGGGCCAGCTGACCCCATTGCACGGGGGGGTCGGGGTATGGCGGGCCTGCAAGGCCCGCGGGAAGGGGGGGTGGTCGCTCCAGGTACCCTCTCTGCTGTTATCAGAGGGTCTGCGAATGGCCCAGGGTCAGTCGGAGTGCGAGCCTAGGGATATGCTCTATGGGTAACCTTACACCCCGGCGTGCGGTTTTAGTCGGTTCAAGCCCGACATAACCGCCCTCGCTAGCCGGCGGGGGGTATCCGAAGGGATTTCCGCACAAAAAAAAAAGATACCTAACTTGAAACTACTCTGAGAATGACCTGACTGATCCGAATGCATAACTCACGCCATCTGACGGGGAATCGCTAAAGTCAGCCACATCGATGCAATCACAGTAGTTGCGACTGTGTCCTACAGATGACGCTAACCACAATTACACCTTCAACAGTATCCCATTGTTACAATGTGGTATCCCCAATAGGCGTAATCCACGGTGATTTTCTAAATTTGAACTACTCCGTCCTCGGTCTTTTCGATGGACCCGGCTGCGGCTCAGCATCTGATCGGCTTTCTGAATTGAATATCAGTGGGAGAACTGGAGAAGGAAGGGGTGTTAATGTCGGCGGTTCATCATTAAAGCCATTTTCATTTATTAATTCTGAGAGCCCCATTACGTCGCTGCAAGTCTCACCAGAACAATGGAAGCACACTGCAGAACATTTCAGCCCAGCTTTTCGACATCCACACAACGCTCCACAGTTTCCTTTGCATTTGCAAAAGATCAATTTTAGAAGCTCAGGGGGTGCTGGAGGTTTAGAGCTCTGCATTGGCATCAATAATTTTCCACATTTTTTCCAGCCCCAGTCTTCAGGATCATTATTACCAAGCCACGACTGGACCTGATGGTAGACTCGGAAAGCATGAAAGCGAGCTATGTATTGTATTGGAGGAAGTGAAGATAAGTTAAATGTGCTTTTTGTCACTGCCTTTTGTTTGTACTGCACTGCGAATTGTTTGTATCTTAGGCTGTCAAGAGAATTATCATCTTTATTACCACCGTACCTATATAATAAGGCCGCGGTAGCCTAGTGGTATGGGTAATAGACTGCTGAGACGAGGTCTCGGGTTCGATCCCAGGTTTTACCATGGCACACACCAATGACTTTTCGAAGTTATGTGTGTATTTATCGCAGGTTTATAAGCGCACGGTTAGTGGCAATAGGCTCGCCACCTATTACATTGGGACCTAAACATAAACTGGCGAAATGTGGGTGCTAGCATCTCTGCCTACCCCTTCGGGGATATAGGCGTGAGTTTATGTTATGTTATGTCTATATAATAAAAAAACTTTTCTGAACATTTTCGCTTTTACCTTTTTTATTTATAGTTCTACTACAAAAAGTTACTGGACCAAAGTTGTAGAGAATTTAATTTGCAACAAAAAATGGTAACAATTTTTTTTTATCAGATAAATAGTTTAAGAGATACAACGGTTGTGCCATTTTATTTGCGTAATAAACTTTTGCATGTATAAGAATTGAGGGCCCATTTTGAACGAAGATATACAAAGTACGACAGTGTTTTGTGATAATATACTGTTTTCACAAATTCTTTTTGGCTGCCGTTGATAAGCTTTATTATTTTAAAGAATATTACAAAACAATAACTTAAAATAATTATCATACATAAAAATTGTACATGCGTTGTAAAATTCCTCCGCTTCATCACCGACTGGTAATGTTCCCAGAAGACTGGCAGCATTGCCACGTTGAATCGCAACGCAAATTCTTTGTGCTGTAGCTTAAATGTACACTATTTCTTTAGATTCCATAGTTTATACTGTACAGGTGGGCCCCCTTAATCCTCTATGTGACAACTGAGGGCCAACCTTTACAGTCCATGACTCATTTATTTGACTTTCACAAATTCTGATTCCAACTTTCACAATTCTTTGGGAATGTTCACTAAATCTTAAGCACATTTTCAAAATTGGGCCCTCCCACCATACGCAAACATAAAAAGGCATGTTTTGTATACCCTCGCCTATACACCCTACCAACTTACTTAATCAGCACGAGAACTACTCATACGACAGAAGTCTGGTTTGAATATTTCGTAGGTAGTTGCTCTCTCCAAATAGTGCTTGATATTTTGCTAGGAGTTTCTAGCGAGACTGAAAAGGATACAATGAAGCCTTACCAACTGCGCTCCACCACACAACCCGAATTGAGGTATATTCCCAGTCACCTCCACATGGATTGCCATCAGGCATAAAATACCCAGTTTCTACCGGGCGTCTGTTAATGTCCCCTACTTCAACTCGCTGCACAGTACTAGGTGCTAACTTAAATAAAACAAAGATTGCCTACAATAATAAGTCTTTATTAGCATGAACCAGGTAAGGACGTGATCAACGTTACGATAAAAACATTCTATTCATAACTGCAAAACTAACCAACTATTCTAACTTAAATATTAGTTAGCGTCAGAATGGCTGGTTGGCTATAAAGTTCACTATTTCAACATGTTGCTTTCAAGTAGGTACCTTACTTATCAGAATAAAACAAGTAAGGAGTTTAGAACAGATTTCAACTTATATTTTTGATAGGTAGCATAATTACGTCGGGGTGCGACTATGGGCAACCTTACACCCCGGCGTCTGCAGACCCGAGACGGCGTGCGGTTTTAGTCGGTTCAAGCCCGACATAACCACCCCCGCTGGCCGGCGGGGGGGTAACCGAGGGGATTTCCGCACGAAAAAAAAAAAAAAAAAGAGGTAGCATAATTACGTAAGTATTCAATTTTTTAGTGACATTTCACAATTCTAATATACACGTGTGTGGTTATGTACTCCTAAAAGGGGCCTTGGAAGGATTTAAAAGGTTCTGGTGCCTTAAACATCCATTAAGAACGGTGATTACTTACCATTAGGTGGGCCATATACTGGTTTGCCGCCTTATAATAATAATTGATCTTTTTGTGTTTTGTGTTTCTTAATGACACACATTCGAGGTCCTTGAGGTCATCAGTATCATTGGAATTGGCAGTACCCAAGCATTCCACAAACTTTTATGATAAATCTTTTACTGTACAGGCGGTACGGCTGTGCATTGCACTGCCTTTAAACATCAGGCGCGCCCAATCTCTGGCCACCTTTAAAAAGATGGTTAAGGATCACTACCTTTTTTTTTTTTTTTTTTTTTTTATCGTGCGGAAATCCCTTCGGATACCCCCCCGCCGGCCAGCGGGGGCGGTTATGTCGGGCTTGCACCGACTAAAACCGCACGCCGTCTCGGGTCTTCAGACGCCGGGGTGTAAGGTTACCCATAGAGCATATCCCTCGCACCCCGGCTGACCCTGGGCCATCTCACCACTAACAGCATCGCTCATCCTGTCTCCTCTGAAAGCAGAGGAGTACGGAGAGCGATGTGTTCCCGCCGCGTTGGGTATTGGCCGACGATCAATGCCAACCCTATGAAGGGGTGAAGGGGAAGCCATTGACCGCCGCCCAGGGTGTACCGGCCGCTCCGATTCCGTTCCCCCCGGACTGCAGCGGGATCGGAATCGGAGCGACACTCGAGGAGGTTACCCAACACACACCCCAAGGATCACTACCTGGCTTCTTAGTTTCTTATTGTGTATCATATATATCTTATGTATGTTTATGCATGTATAATATGTATATACCCTATAAGTTGATATTGATATTTATTTTATATGAATGAACAATATTTTTCTTTAATTTATTTTGTCTTTTATTTATTTTTTCCTATTAACCACACCAATAACTACCCATAAATGTTCCAATTTGTGTCCATCCAAAGGTTGCCTGTAAGAAATTGCTTTTAGCGATAAGGCCGCCATTTGTACAAATTTTGACTGTGTATTCCAAGTACCTATGCATACTCTGATTGGTGTACAATAAAGTTTATTTCTATTCTATTCTTTATTTCCAAAGTAGTTCATATAGTGTAACAAAAAAAAACAATCTTATCCTATTGCTAGTAAATACACATCACAGAACACAAGAAAAAAGTAGGTATTGTCGCGACACCAAAGGTAGCTCTGATTTTTTTATGGGTGTAATAATGGACGATTCACCTACTGTAGATTTATTAATGTTCAATATTTGTAGACTAAATAAGTTAAGAAGCACAAAGAAATACTAACACGTGATAAGGTCATCAAGTTGATGAACTGCTTTGATTGAACCCAACACGGCTAGTGATCGAAATTTAGAGTAGAATAGAGTGGAATGGACTGGAGCCGACACGGGTAGATTAGGTTAGAACATTGACCATACAATAGAGGGGGTCTAGCTAATGGTCACTGATCTAACCTAACAGTAGATTCTATCTGATGGTTAGGTAAGTACATATTATAATATTAAAACTTATCATATCTTACTATTTTCGAGATATTACTATCATGTGGTTATGTTCACCATTACACGCTAGAACTGATGTTTCAATATCCATACCGCTTTTAAGATGATTCCAGCGCGCAGTATTAATAAACTGTATGCGTTATGAACTTATGTGAATCAACCGTAGTTATGTTGAAATAAAGGTAGGTAGTCATAAATATACGTAAACCTTTTTTTTTACGTGTGGACACCCTACCCCACCAGTGCCAACGATGAGATGGGGGGGGGTAACCGAGGGGATTTCCGCACGAAAAAAAAAAAAAAAAAGAGGTAGCATAATTACGTAAGTATTCAATTTTTTAGTGACATTTCACAATTCTAATATACACGTGTGTGGTTATGTACTCCTAAAAGGGGCCTTGGAAGGATTTAAAAGGTTCTGGTGCCTTAAACATCCATTAAGAACGGTGATTACTTACCATTAGGTGGGCCATATACTGGTTTGCCGCCTTATAATAATAATTGATCTTTTTGTGTTTTGTGTTTCTTAATGACACACATTCGAGGTCCTTGAGGTCATCAGTATCATTGGAATTGGCAGTACCCAAGCATTCCACAAACTTTTATGATAAATCTTTTACTGTACAGGCGGTACGGCTGTGCATTGCACTGCCTTTAAACATCAGGCGCGCCCAATCTCTGGCCACCTTTAAAAAGATGGTTAAGGATCACTACCTTTTTTTTTTTTTTTTTTTTTTATCGTGCGGAAATCCCTTCGGATACCCCCCCGCCGGCCAGCGGGGGCGGTTATGTCGGGCTTGCACCGACTAAAACCGCACGCCGTCTCGGGTCTTCAGACGCCGGGGTGTAAGGTTACCCATAGAGCATATCCCTCGCACCCCGGCTGACCCTGGGCCATCTCACCACTAACAGCATCGCTCATCCTGTCTCCTCTGAAAGCAGAGGAGTACGGAGAGCGATGTGTTCCCGCCACGTTGGGTATTGGCCGACGATCAATGCCAACCCTATGAAGGGGTGAAGGGGAAGCCATTGACCGCCGCCCAGGGTGTACCGGCCGCTCCGATTCCGTTCCCCCCGGACTGCAGCGGGATCGGAATCGGAGCGACACTCGAGGAGGTTACCCAACACACACCCCAAGGATCACTACCTGGCTTCTTAGTTTCTTATTGTGTATCATATATATCTTATGTATGTTTATGCATGTATAATATGTATATACCCTATAAGTTGATATTGATATTTATTTTATATGAATGAACAATATTTTTCTTTAATTTATTTTGTCTTTTATTTATTTTTTCCTATTAACCACACCAATAACTACCCATAAATGTTCCAATTTGTGTCCATCCAAAGGTTGCCTGTAAGAAATTGCTTTTAGCGATAAGGCCGCCATTTGTACAAATTTTGACTGTGTATTCCAAGTACCTATGCATACTCTGATTGGTGTACAATAAAGTTTATTTCTATTCTATTCTTTATTTCCAAAGTAGTTCATATAGTGTAACAAAAAAAAACAATCTTATCCTATTGCTAGTAAATACACATCACAGAACACAAGAAAAAAGTAGGTATTGTCGCGACACCAAAGGTAGCTCTGATTTTTTTATGGGTGTAATAATGGACGATTCACCTACTGTAGATTTATTAATGTTCAATATTTGTAGACTAAATAAGTTAAGAAGCACAAAGAAATACTAACACGTGATAAGGTCATCAAGTTGATGAACTGCTTTGATTGAACCCAACACGGCTAGTGATCGAAATTTAGAGTAGAATAGAGTGGAATGGACTGGAGCCGACACGGGTAGATTAGGTTAGAACATTGACCATACAATAGAGGGGGTCTAGCTAATGGTCACTGATCTAACCTAACAGTAGATTCTATCTGATGGTTAGGTAAGTACATATTATAATATTAAAACTTATCATATCTTACTATTTTCGAGATATTACTATCATGTGGTTATGTTCACCATTACACGCTAGAACTGATGTTTCAATATCCATACCGCTTTTAAGATGATTCCAGCGCGCAGTATTAATAAACTGTATGCGTTATGAACTTATGTGAATCAACCGTAGTTATGTTGAAATAAAGGTAGGTAGTCATAAATATACGTAAACCTTTTTTTTTACGTGTGGACACCCTACCCCACCAGTGCCAACGATGAGATGGGTGTCGGAATCGAACCGGTTAAAACCACATGGTTATAGTCCACCTCCCCAATTACCGGGCAGTCTGGGTGCGCCCTCGGAAGGATAATTCCAGGGTTAAGATACATAACCCTTATATAGAATCAACCTTGTACTTCCCAGTAAACTAGGTAGGTTCATCTTCGTTATATTGAGTGTACACAGTGCGTAAAACAGCAAATGCGACATGGACTGGGATCCCTATCGGGGCCCCGCAATCGCCGAATAATTTATTATATTGCTCGTTTGATATTATAGGTATATAACGTATTTTGGTTACCGCTGTTACCCACTCCTTATGTAAATTTTCAGTATAATCGCACCAGGAAATCATAGGAGGCAACATCTTCTTAGTTCATTTTAGAATTGAGGCGTAAAGTCCCAAGGTTTGCTTTCTCTGAGCTATGGGGCCTGTCTACCATTGGGAATTGGAATTTGTATGAACTGGGCAGTTTTAGCATGCAACCGACCCTCTCATAATCTTGACAATGAGATAGAAGTTTATCCCCTGCCAACTAACCTGCAGTTAGTTGAATCTTTTACTGAAACCTGAAGCACTAACTACGTGCAGCTTCAGATACATGTTCAGGCTGTTCTGTTAGTGGAGTCTGTCTATAGAAGCAACTGCTTAATTGAGCCGGCGGTTTTTGCTTGTCGAGGGTTAGGAATGGAATGTGCCATAGGAATACTCGTCAATATTGCCTGTCTAACTGAAAAGGTTTTGGATCTGGATAAAGTGAAGCTCTTTTATCGAACTATTAGTCGAACTGGGTGAAACAGGGGAAATGGCCGGTAAAGTTGATCACCCACCCGGTTGTCGGCATCCCCGTTGGAGATAATAATAATGACTGGGTGGAATAGAGGGCCTCAGCGGGTATAACTAGCAGTCCGGCCCATTTTGCTGAATGAGTGGCATACATCTGAGGTGCTTCTAGTTGAGCTAAGTACTCGCACTCAAGACAGTAATTTCCTGATAGAAGTCCATTTGTTGAGTGACGAAGAATACCGTTGGAAATACTTACCCTTATTTTTTCCTTAGCCATTTTTTGGATGCGTAATGCAATTTGGCCAACGATAGTCCAGTCCACGGGACTGTCAACTGTTGTACTAAGGTCAAAAAGGGGTTTTGATTCTATAGATTAATTTGCTTTGATTCATATTACGTATAGCCAAGCAGTCTTTCCATCAATAGTAGAGTTCTTGAAACTTTTTTCATAGTGCCTATATGGTACGGGTAGCACAATCTTCGGGGAAAGATTTTCAACTGAGACAATGTAGCTTGGGACCTCCCCTCCGACTAGGTAGACTCACGACCTGGTCAAAGTAGAAAGATTCTGGGAAAAATCAGTGATTACCTTTCTATCTCGATTTTTATAATTCTGGGCCATGTCAGTTAAACTTTACATTTTATACAACCTATTTTTTTCCTTGCGTGTAACGGGAACACAATATAATTTTATTCACATTCTGTTCACGAAGACTACTTAGCTTCTACCTAGCAGCGAAACATTCAAGTGATCTATACCGCTCACTAACAATAATTATGTACAGTCATGCGATTCGACGTGGGGCATCTATAACATCAAACTGTGCCAATACAGCTAGCAAGCCCGTGTATAATATATATAGCACACAGGTAGTGCAATACTTCGCCTTAAACACTTTCCATCAGTAGGTACAGCAATTTTTATCTCAACAAATTTAGTAATTGAAAATGTCAGGCAACTGAGGTTGTCATTATGGATAACTAACAGATGACACAAAGTGTATAAAGTGTGAATATAGGTAAATAAAAAACGAGTAGTAATGTCCAGAGCATTTATTTATTGAGTAAAATAGTCAAAATTCTACAAGAGTAGGCATACGTCACAACTTTATGTGGAAACGCTTAGAGAATCATCAAGGCAGATAACATTTATGTATTTATTATTTTTACACACATCTCTTAACACCAGAAAATTTGAGAACTACTGAAATCTGCTGTCGACAGTCTATGTGAGAACTCAGTGGTAAGGTAAGGAATATAATGACTTATGGCTAAGGGACAGGGGGCCGCCAATCCAACAACTCGTCGTTGTGACAGGAATGCGTCGCCTGCGGCCGCCCGCAAGGAACTGCCGGCCCAACCACGGCAGGCGCCGGGCGACCTCCGTCACCTGTCCCGGCACTAGCGCGCCCTTACCTGCTCCGTTAGTAGCCCTCACCGCGGTTTAGCAACGAGGACACACAACCGGTCAAGCGGACGTATAATAACGATTACTACGAAACGAGCGCCTACCTTCGCTCGGGCCGGGGCACGAGGGCGGGCGGCCGGCCGGCCTCTGTCAACAGATAGGATCGGTTTAGTGCGGCGGAGAGAGCGCGCAGGGACGTCCGGCGCTGCTCGACGACTACCGGTAGCGCGGCTGCATCATCACGCCGCCCGGGAACATGGCGCCCATGGGCATCATGCCGCCCATGCCTCCCATGCCGCCCATGCCTCCCATGCCTCCCATGCCGCCCGGCAGCAGCATCCCTGCACACACAACACGGGTCAGTGTGGGCCGGCGCGCGGCGGCAGCAACAGGGGACCGCGCGGTCCAACACACGGCGGAGCCGTTGTGACTGCTGAACAATCGCCTGTCACCGGACCTCGCCCGGCCCGCCGCACCCCGCGCCCCCCCGCCCCGCCCGCTGGAGCAGGCCGGGGCGCGGGGTGCGGGCGGGGCGATTCCAAAGGTGCAGTATAAGCAAAGGAACACAGGTAGGTAGGATAAATAATCACATGAAAAATCACACTTTCAAAATACTCGGCGATGTAATAATCGTAATATCCGTAGTTCATGCATGTTTCAGTGTGATCCGAGAATGGTTGCTCGTAGAATCCAATTCAGCCAACGACTATTAAACTCGTTCGTATCATGCACATTGTAAAGCGACAAAACTACTGTACGTAAATATAATATTAGTGTACCCACCCGTAAACCGACAAAGTCACGTTTTATATGACACTACGAGAAAATCGAGACAGTAATAAGATAAGAGCTACTACAATAAGCAAATCCATTAAGGAATGTGAATAAAATTACCGCTCATTTTCATTCCGTTCCTCCAATAGTGCGGATGGCACATCAAAATCACAGTTAGCTCTTGACAGTGTTTTGTCTAGGGACGATACGTTTATTACTATACTAGATACATGAGGGGGCGGGGGTGAGATCGTTCGGTAGTGTTAGTGGGTGTTAGGGGCGAGTGAGTATAGACAAGCTGTTAGGTGATGATCATACTGAGACATGGCGACGTGGCGTGACGTCACACGCCCAGTGCGATCTTAGCCTAGTACATAACACAAGTGGCACCCACCGAGCGACTGACCGCAGACAGCTCTGAAAGCCAAGCACTCGAGTGTCTTGTGATGACTTCGAACATTAGCGAACTAAGTGGAGGACTCCTCCACGCTCTTAAAACATAAGCGATCATTTCCTTACACACAAGTCAAAATAAAGTTAATCAAAACAAGATCAAGTTCCCGTGGAAAATAGAAATTAAAATCAATTAATATTATGCAAATTTATTCAAGAAATAAGTCTAGAACACTCCATTTTCCACGTTAGAAGCACAGTCTTGCGTGTATAATAAATGTTCAAACAATTATTGATCTTACGCTAGAGCTACCTATTTATGTAAAGGAAAATAATCACTAACAAAACCACCCATTCTATAATATGACCAACAGATGTGAATACCACGATGTGTCTAATACTGTTTCAAAGCTAAATTCAAATGTGAACTGTGTTATGTTAATATAAAAATATAAATGACTATATTGATTTTTAATCGGAATGTTTAAAAATCCAGTCTTTTACTAATGTCTTTCAACAATACATAATTTTATATGGTTTACATCGTACAAAACATTTTAACACGAGTCAGCACTCGGGCTTTGGACCAATTCAACATCAAAAATACATCTCATTACAATGAATACACTATAACATTATTTTTAACATTAAATATAATCAGAATATATATATGGAATTACCAATTATCTAATACTTTGATATGTTCTATGTAAAATACAAATACATCATATTACTAATTTAATTGTTTATCCTGTGGACAGTGGGATCTGATCACCTGAATGATGTACAATGTACATATATGGGAAAGGGATACTAATCTCAAATATGTGTGAGGTGCGAGTATGACCTAACTGCTGACTTATAAATGTTAATCCGGTCAAAGAGAGGGCAAATATTTAATAGATATCATCCAAATTTTATAACTTTTTAGTCTAAAATCAAATTTATGATAAAGTCTGGGAAAAGGTTCTGTTATCTCATCCAAGGATATCTCAAACAATTTAACGTTACAGATGAACACGCTCAGCGGACAGTTATTTTACGAAGTCAATACTTTCAATATTCGAGAACCGTCAACCGTCGAGATCGAGAAGGGACAAGGGGAGGGGAGTTCAGTGTCGCCACCGCACGACCGGGGGTTGGCGGGGGTGGTTCAGCGTTCAGTGGGGCCGGCCGAAGGGTGAGTGAGAGGGTGTGTACTGACCGGGCTGCAGCTGGCGCACGAGGTTGAACTGGGGCATGACGGGCAGCATGGGCATGACGGGCGCCATCTGCGACATCTGTGACATCTGCGACATCTGCGACATCTGCGACATCTGCGACATCTGCGACATCTGTGACATCTGTGACATCTGTGACATCTGCGACATCTGTGTCATCTGCGTCATCTGTGACATGGACACGGGCACGTGCGGCATCTGTGGCACGCGCGGCAGGCCGGCGGGCAGGACGCCCACCACGCCGCCGAGCACGCCGCGGCGTATTGCCGCCGCCGCTTGCTGCTGGCGCGCCGCTGCTACTGCAGCGTTCATATGCGCCGCCACCTGCAAACAACCACGACTGAGCTCAACCGGTTTGTTCGACATCTACCGCTTCTAAATATACCATTATGTGTACAGGAACTTCCACGGATATGGGTAAGTATTGAGAGGTCAAAGGGTACAAGTAACAACGACAGCTGACAGGAAATCGTTCTAAAGGTGCTTATGATGTACCTTATTTATCTCTCTTTTTTTTCGTGCGGAAATCCCCTTAGATGCTCCCACGCCGGCCAGCGGGGGAGGTTATATCGGGCTTGAACCGACTAAAACCGCACGCCGTCTAGGGTCTTCTCACGCCGGGGTGTATGGTGGCCCATAAGGTTTGCCCTCGCACCCCGACTGACCCTGGGCCATCTCCGGTTTCGAGATGGCCCCCTCGGGTTTGGGAACCACGGTGTCCCCCATTTTGCCCCGGAAAGGCGCTAGTCGCCCCGCGCTTGTGATGTACATAAGGACGTTTTTCCTTTGAAAACTCGATGACGCTTGCACCCTATGCTTTTCAACCGTCGACATGTTACAACTTAAACTCTTAACCAGTTGAGAACTCCACTAAGTCATCCGTCTGAGTGAGCTTAAATAATAACCAGGAAAGGTAAAGCGTGAAAGTAACGTAGCGAAACTCCCGCCTTAGCTTTCAAGTCGAACTGGAGCCAATTAGTCGTAACTTTAACCCGGGTTAGTGGTTGCTATCCACTTCGATCAATCCAACGTCATTGCGCGATAACATTAGTTATGACAGATTAGGAGTTTTGATTGTAACATATCTGATATTATCCGACGTTTCGACAGACTGACTACGGTGAGGTCATTCCCATAAACATAATGTATATAAGAAAGCGAAAACGATCCAATGGAAAAGAAGTTCATCATTAAAGTATATTTAGACATATACTTTAATGATGAACTTCTTTTACTGCCCTGCATGACTGATTTATTGGTACAGACAAATAGTATGGATTAACATCACCTACATGCCAGTGTTAGTAGTGTAGTAATGTATATCTGTAGAGTTACAAGATGAGCTTGGTCAGTAGTTAAACCATTATATATACATGTTTGTTCTTAAACGTGGGTTGATTGAAAAGTTCGCACCCTCACATTGAAAACCATATATATTTATTACACTACGCTCATTTGATTTGCATGCTTTATGGTTATTCTCAGTTAACATTTAGTTGCTGTAGTCCTAAGGGTTTTTAAGTTACAGTGACTTAAGTGATATCAACTGCAGCGTTTTCAGATGGAGATGGAGAAAATTTAACAACATGCAGTTATCAAGTATTTTTTTATTAATCACCACAGAAAGAGTTGAAAACAACATTAAGGAAATCTGCTCTATCGGATACCACTGTAAAAAAGCATTGCAGAATTCAAACGTAGACGGGAGAGCGTTAGAGATGATCTCCGCTCTGGCCAGCCCACGAAGTCTCCTACTGAAGAAAATATTGGCAAAATATGTGATCTAATGAGTGACAGTAGATTCACTATCAGGAAGGTAAAAGATACTATAGGCATCGCGTATAAGTGGACACAAAGCATCATTGCCAATGAACTTGGATTTTCTAGTGTCGGATAGGTGGGTCCCCAGATTGCTTTCAGTTGAGCAAAAACGAATATCCTCACAATTTCTATGGACAAAATCTGGTGAACCGACCCCAAAGAAAGCCAAAGCAATTTTGTTGGTATTGCTTAACATGTCTGTTGAATCAAAGGCTCAAATTCGTATTTGTGTTTTCAAGCTACTGCCTCACCCGGTTTATTCGCCCTATCTGGCGCCTTCGGACTTTCATCTGTTTCCAAAGTTAAAAAAACATATTGATGGGCAAAAATTTCCATCGAAGGAAGAGGGCGAAGCCGCTGTATTTTGGAAACCTTCAAGTTTTTTTTTTAAACCGGCATAGAAACTTTGGTAGAAATGTATAGAGTTAGATGGTACTTAAGACTAAAAATAAAAATATTTGTGGACATATTATGCCTTTTTTTTGTCTAGGTCGCGAACTTTTCCATCCACCAGGTACATCCAAATAAGTAGTGTGTAGAACGAGTGTCAGAAATTATACTTAATGGGACATATGAAGAGATAAGAGTATGAACGCAGGAAATTGTTGAAAAAGATATACCAAGGTGACATGAGCATGTGGAATGAATGACAAATCAAGTATGCAATACCTTGAATAATATATGCTGATCAAATTTGAACTTGCTTAGTGAGATTGGTGCAGAAAAAGTAACAAGTGACCCCGGGTTCCGACGTGAAACCTTCGGATGCAACTGGGTTCCTTGCTAAGCTGACGATTATGAAATTGGTAATACTTAAAAAAAAATGGATAAGTAATAGTTAAGTTACTTTTATATTTTGACACTGCAAAAATGTTCAATAATATAGTTTAAAAGTATAGCATAGCATGTTTCCTATGGAGCAGATTATTTTGTACAAACAACCATATAATTGGTATAACATATAACACAAAAAAAAATAAAGAACAAAATATTTGTTAAAGTTAAAAATCGGCAAAGTAAATTTTCAATGTATGATTTATATTACGTAATTCGGTATATTAAAGTCTGTGTTTTTATAATGACTAACTAAGTAAAAACTATGTGAATTTTATGAGCTCAGCACCAAATATATTTATCTGGCTAACTAGCGCTAGCGTTATCTGGTTAAGAATTTCAACCTATGTAACGTGCCCTTTAGGGACATGTTGCGGGTGTGTTAAAAGTGGGTAAAAATCCTTATTGCGTATGTATGTGTTATGTCAACTTCAAACGTGCCATACTACAACTATATCATCTAAACTACTGCGGTGTTAACTGTAAAAGAAATAAAAAAACAACTAACCCATACCTCGGCTTGACTCGTACTGGGCGTGATCATTGCGGGCGCCGGCTGTGGTTGCGGTACGGGGGCGTCGGGTTTGGGTTTCGGCCGATACTTGACGTTTCTCGCTCGAATCTCTTCTAACGACACGTCTTCGGGGGGGTGGATGATCTTGGAGCCGGCGCCGGTGGCCGTGACGAGCGGACACGCGTTCGCCGCGGGGGGTTTAACGTCACCGTTCTCTTTGGGGTCCGAACTGCTAGGCGTCGATGTCGTGGGCGGCGCGCTTATTGTCGCGTTACTGAAGTGTGGCGGAAATTTTGGGTTTTGATTTTATCGTCGTCGAATGTATCATGCAGAACCAATTATTTTGTAATTCTTTTATATATAATCTTGATATATAGATATGAAAATAATCATTTACATATATTATACAATAAAAAAAAACTAAGTTAACAATCTTGTTTATATTTATTTGTAGTTTTACCTACAACTAAATTCACATTAATTGTACCTAGGAAAGACTCAACAAGATTCGTATCTCTTTGTTGTTGACAGAGATATTGACGTCATTTTGGACAAGTATGATATCATTAACGCTGACCTCACTCGAGAGCAACATTTATTCACAAGTAAGAAAATATAATTTTTGTCAACTTCTAGATTTTACTTTATATTTACTCTATTCTTGTTTATTTTGTAAATTGTAAATTTACAATTTTGATGTTTACTGAACCCAAAGCTCTTGTTCTATTCAAACAATTTTTGGCCAAAGTAATTATAATATAATTACTGTAATTAGTAAACATGTTTATTCCTAATTGACACGTTAAATAAAATTAGATGCTAGTAAAAAAGATTCAACTGTGTTAACATAACAATCAACTAATAGTAAATTTTGAGTTATCATTTAAATATTTTCAGCAATAAATTGATTCAAATTGAGGCACTTGTATGCATATTTATCGTATTATTAGACTAAATTACAAAAATAATCTTATTGAGTTTCTAGTTGTTATGTAGTATACAATACCATTATAATACAGATCAATTCAAGTTAGAAACTGTGCAAGGAAATAGACACCGTGCACGCAAAAAAACGTTTCATACAAGTTATTTTTCTAAGACACTACTACAGTGTATGAAACCTGGGTTTAACAAAAATGTCATACCTATACGCGGGGAAAGTAGGTTTACTAGTCGAGGTAGGGGGCGCGCTGGCGGCCGGGAACAGCGGCCTCATGCCCGGCATCATCATCCTGAAACAATATAAATAAATAATATTAGACATTCTACACATCGCTATCTAGATCCAAAGTTTGCATAGCTTGGGTTATGGGACATTAGAACTAACAAATTACGGACCTGTATAGAAAAAAAACGGAGAAGCATACCACGGGCGAAGGCAGGGGGGGTGGGCACAGCTATTTATGTATAAGTATATTTGCACTGAGCGGGAATCGAACCCGCGACGAGAGGCTTATCAATCGAACGCTCAGTGTTACGCCACAGAGGTCGTGATATTTTGATATGAATATGCAGTAATTGTTATACTAATTTTGGAAAAGAACGCCTAGTTACTTTTAAAATTATAATATGTTAAGCTATAATTCAGGCCGCGCGCGTACGAGTTATATGTTAACTGGTACAAAAGGCAAAATTTACGGCATATTGAAACAGTGGACTAAAATGGAAGATTAACACTCCTAATTTAAGAGCGTTAAAATTATTTTACAATGCACTAAACTCAGCGTGGAATGGAGCTGGGTGTTAGGAAAACGTTCCGGTAAACGAAGACTGGCGATACTACTGAAGTTAAAAACAATTTCGAATGTGTTTTTTTTCGATCCGTTTATTTTTTTTAAATCTTTTTTTTAAATAGCAATATTCACGTTCCATCGTGTTAGTTAAAATAGCTTTACTAAAACGATGGAGCATGAATAATGCATATAATCATCCTAGCGATTTCCCAGTTGCTTCCCAAGTTTGCACATTGGGATATACTATACAGAAATAAGTAATTTTAATACACGTTATTTGCATGAAAACAGTCATTACAATGACTAATACATTGCAAGGCACGAGTCATTTTTCTCGTGGAACTTATGTGAAATTTCTTAAAATGCTTCCCATTGATATTATGAGCTGAAATTTGTCTTGGGAGTATATACATATAATTGGACAATAAAAAGAAAATATTCGAAAAATAAGGGACACCCTACTACCCTACCCACATAGTCATACATAATATATTATAACAATGGCGCAGTGCAAGCACGACAAGCTATGTCAAGTGAGTACGAACGCGATACAGTCGTATGACTTCCGTCATGAAACGCGGTACACTTTTGACATCCCGTTATTACTGAGATAACACATTAATCTAATTTCAATATAAGGTCAATGTATTATTCATGATATGTGTTAAATGCTACCAACAAAAGAATATATAATATTTTTTTTTAATAAGGCTGGATATAAACTGCAGTGTTGCTATTAAAAAAAATATAGTTGTTACCTAACGGTAAAATGAGTTATTCGACCTTGAAGTAGCTAGTATTGGACCAAGGTAAACTACACACTTGATATTAGAAATGAATGCATTTTATGAGTGGATAAGAAATTAGATATTCAGGTTCAATAACACCATTATTTCAATCATGTCTGTACCCTTTTGATCTTTGTCATTGAGAACTTTATACTTATTGCAGGTTATTACTTAGTTTGGGTTTTGGAGATCAGACTGTAGTTTGAATGTAGAAACATTTAGGATTGATAAATGAAGTACTATTTTTGGCAAAAATAAGACTAAGAAAATTCATTCATAAAAAAAGATAAGATGGTCTATGGAATATGACCAAAAATTTGGAACGTGAAATGGGGTTTGGTATGGAATTGTAAAATCATTGAACGTTTCAACAAAAATTTACACTCAGAAAATAAAATACTAATAGTTGATGCGTTAAGTGGAAGAATTGATAAGAGGTTGACACTATCGCTATATTGTCAAAATATTTTTAATTGTAAGCAGTCTGTTTGTAAAACTAAATTATAATTTAATCAACATTGATTACCGCATATTGACGACAGAATTAAAGTCTCTCCCTCAATTATGTAATCTTGGTCTCTCGTTCTTATTTACTTATCTCGTTTCCGAAATCCTAAAAAAACTTAATCATTTTTCTTCCAAGTTTTTCGTAAAAAATTATAAAAATGCACAGATTTTTAAAATCGACATATGCCATTTTACTAAAAAGTAAAAGAATTTTTATTTCCAAATAATGAAAAGCATCAAGTGCCCTTAAACTTCGTTGGTATGGAAACTAGTGTCGCCAAAATCACACATGACCAATTACGTTACATGTGTCCACCCGTCCAACAGTGACGTGTTTGGTTACTTCCCCATGCGTTATGCCGGCATTTGTGCATATCGTACGTAAATGTCAGTTTGTAGCAAACACATTGCAAGTTGAATATATTAATTAAAGTGCTGCCTGCTTCTCTTGATATTATCGGATTGCTTCCCTATGTAAACTGACTGCAGTTTGCAACATTTTCACCAAGGTCGCTCTGAGAGAAACTATGATCATTATATAGGTACAAAAACAGTGAGAACAATTAAAACAAGATTACATAGTAGATAACTTTATAAAACATGCAGCATACTTTATAGTGTTCGCAAGCCAATCAGGGGGTATAAGTAATCTGATAACATATGCACACTGGAAGTATATGCCTATTTCATATTGATAATAATAAAGTTATATAGGATGTATAAATTTATCATATCTATAATTACTCAAGGTTTTGTATGTTTATGGTACTGGTTATTATTATTTTAACAGGGACAATTGACCAGATGGATGGAAACTAATTGATGAATAGAGAAGGTAAATAGGACTTTTATGAATATTGACAAAAGGTATAAGTGCGAACAAACATCTTGAACGAGTTAGAAAGTTTGTGTATGGACACCATATACGGTCCAACCAAAAATCCAATAAGAGGACTAATCAACCAATGACGTGACCCTTTTGACCCTGTGATTGGTTTAATATAATCTGTGATTACTTAATTGGCGCACAGAGACTTAAAAAACGCTTAGAGTAGGTACTTTACCAAGTACTCAAACTACTTAGTAATTAATTAAACTTGATCTTAGCATTGTGTCCCGATTGCATCCGAGTTTACACCTCGAGAGCCAAAGGTCCTCTGTCCTGCTTTTTCTTCTCCAATTTGAACAATATCCATATATAGAGGTTAATTGAATTTACTAACATTGGTAAAATTGGCTATTAAATTTTTTTTTAATGTGGGTATTGATCAATTACCTATTTCAAATAGTGTAGATACGCCATATTGCTTAATTTGAATGCCTTCTGTTTAATTTTATGAAGTCTGCCTTTTTATTCCTAATAACTTTTGTTTTACATTAAAGTTGCTTGGTTCAAAAGAGTTCATTCAATCACTCTTGACCCTGAACTGAAACTATAAAGATGTAAAAGAATTGGGATATACTGACAGTACTGCAGATTCAAGATGAGGCGGATTCAATAAATATTCTGATATTTCTTTATTGTGCATCTCCAAGTTTTAATAAAAAAAAAACATGTTACAACCTAACTTACCTAGGTGCTTGCATAAACGGAGGCATCATATGATTCATAGACATATGCCCAGGGTACATTCCCGGCGGGACAGGGCCCATTGGTGTGGGTAGTATACCAGGTGTAACAGATGAAGGTCCTGGTCCCAGCTGAAAAAATATCAAATCCAAGTGTTCAAAACAAAGTTAAAAAAAAAAGAATTGCAACTTAAGTGCATGAATTAAATTTTAAAGCTTAATGCAGGTGATAAGGCCCTTACCAAAGCTGGTGTTGCTTTTTTCTTTGCCGCAGGCTCATCATCTTCACTGTCAGACCCCTTACCACCTCCTAAACAAATAAAAACAGATGAAATATATTTTAAAATCATCCATAACTGACCCACCTTTATTTTTGTTGGAACATTAAATCAAAACTACACACCAATATACATTAAACTAGTGTCCCAAGGATATTAAAAAGAAAAGTATTGTACATACATCAATCCCAAGTGGTTCAGATGTGCCCAAATAAAAGTTTTTATACCTGATTTTTGTTTCTCATGCTCCTTCATATCTTCAGGTGGTATACCTTCCATACCATAGATTTCTATTTCTATATTTGACCTATTTGGTAATGAATTTGGTACTTTATCTATGGCTTCTTTGTGGACCTGCAACAAAAAGCAATAAAATGAATTTTTAGGTTTACACTAATATAACATTATTTTGTTAAAATACCTACTGAGAATATAGGAAAAGACCATTGGAATAGGTACTACAAATAAAGGGCAGAATTAGGTCCGTAAGTCGCGCCAAAATATCTAAAGATAGATCTATGTATAAGAGTTAAAAAAAGCAAGTGGCGCGGTGACCGTGGGCGGACGAGGTGCTTGCCAAATTTTACGCACATACCTGCATGCAGTGTATTGACAATCCAGGTCCAGTGTATAGTTTCTTGTGACAAATGTGACATTTGAAGTGTTTCGCCTTTTGATGTTGGATCAGAATTTTTTCGTCGTCGAATTCCCTGTTGCAGTACCTGAACTCTGGTTAAGGAAACGTTCTATGATTGCTGAAAACACAAGTTATACTCACGATTGACCTAATTACGAAGGTCATATACAAATCTAATTTCGTAATCCAGTTAACCACATTTGAAAAGGATACCAGCACCATGGTTTAGATGCCTTCTTCTTCTTTCTGCCCATTGTACCGTAAAATATACGAAAACTTAAATATAATAAGTTAAAAACAACAAAGTAAATACACTACTTAATTACTAACAATCACAGATTCGTTATACTAACAAAATAATTATTATTTTACTTTATTTCCTAAAGCCACACAAATGCAACGGAAAAAGCAACGCAAGATGGCGTCGCTCCGTTCGTCGTTGTTAAATTGTCAATGTGGCCACGCCACCGAACCATAGACTACAATATAGACATTTTTTAAATCTTGCTGTACCATAGATAGTATTGCGCCGCAAAAAGATCGAT
The DNA here is from genome assembly GCA_946251805.1 of Cybosia mesomella. NCBI lineage: Eukaryota > Metazoa > Arthropoda > Insecta > Lepidoptera > Erebidae > Cybosia > Cybosia mesomella. The sequence continues at coordinate 7,690,328 of OX276398.1, read as the reverse complement.
GAATCCATTTGTTGCAAAAACAAATAGGTACTTAATTTCTTGGGGTGTGTGTTGGGTAACCTCCTCGAGTGTCGCTCCGATTCCGATCCCGCTGCAGTCCGGGGGGAACGGAATCGGAGCGGCCGGTACACCCTGGGCGGCGGTCAATGGCTTCCCCTTCACCCCTTCATAGGGTTGGCGTTGATCGTCGGCCAATACCCAACGTGGCGGTAACACATCGCTCTCCGTACTCCTCTGCTTTCAAAGGAGACAGGATGAGCGATGCTGTTAGTGGTGAGATGGCCCAGGGTCAGCCGGGGTGCGAGGGATATGCTCTATGGGTAACCTTACACCCCGGCGTCTGAAGACCCGAGACGGCGTGCGGTTTTAGTCGGTGCAAGCCCGACATAACCGCCCCCGCTGGCCGGCGGGGGGGTATCCGAAGGGATTTCCGCACGATAGAAAAAAAAAAGGTACTTAATTTATAATAATTTGATAATCAGTGTCTATACCACCGTATCATAAACATAAGATAAGAACAATGCTGTCAGACAGCTGTAACTGCCGTAAGTGTCCTATTCTATGTCGTACCTTAATCTCATACAAAATCACATCAAAAAAATGGCATCGACGATAAACCCTTCATCTTCTTTGAGCTCATATTGCTTATTAAGGCTGGACTCACGCATCCGGAATGACTCTCAGAATTCAGGATGTAACACATAATCTCAATTCAGTACGCCCAGAATTCCATTCAGAACCATTGAATTTCCACACATCAAGATGAATATTAGACTATGAATAGGGACCTTTCAAACGCGTTTTCAAAGTCTCGATAGATAGCGCTGTTCACACTGTGGAAAGGCCGTGCGCACAGTATATCAATGTTTTAAAACCAGTGGTTCGAGTGTACGAATCTTAGCTGCTTGCTAAGTGGGTCACTTCTTCTAATTCTAATCTGTCAAAAGAAGCCAAATACGCAGTGTGCGTGCGTATTTTGCACGTTTACATAATTACGTGTAAATTGATTTACTTATTTACTGTGCGTATAGAAAAGACGGAAGTAAGAGTCCAAAATGTATAATCACAAATTATTACACACAATACGAAAAAACCTGCTTGTCAGAATAACAACTAAATATAAGGACTTGTGTTGCTAGGTAACCAAGACATTTGGTTTTTCTTAATATCTCCTCTCAACAAAGTCCTATGTGTTTGGCTATCATCCTGAATCTGGGTCTTGCAAGAGGCTTTGTAAAAATGTCTGCCAGTTGTTCTTCGCTAGACACCTTGGCCACAGAAAGTTCTACCTTCGTTACCATTTCTCTAATAAAGAAATGCCTGACACGAATGTGCTTTGTTCGACGATGAAACTCAGGGTTTTCAGCCAATTTGATTGCGGCCTCGTTGTCCACCCTCAAGCACGTACGACGTCTCAGTACAACAAGGTCACTCAGAAGGAGTGTGACCCAAACTATCTCCCTTGCAGCCTCGCTTGCAGCCACTACTTCAGCTTCTGTAGTTGAAATAGAGACAGTAGACTGCCTTTGGCTAAGCCATGAGATTGCTCCTCCGGCATACATGCATAGCACTCCACTTGTAGATCTTCCAGTGCTGATGTCTCCTGCATGGTCAGCATCACTGTAGCATTCTAATATGCCTTCCTTGTAATTCTTGCGATACAGAATCCCCAAGTCTGGCGTATATTGCAGATATCGCACAATCCGCTTCAACTTGATACAGTCAGCTTCACTAGGATTTTCAAGGCTCCTTGACACTACGCTCACAGCATAAGCGATATCAGGCCTGGTACATACCATTAAGTAGTTAAGAGCTCCAACAATCTGTCTATAGGTACTGAGCATGTAACTTCTGTCAACTTTGTCAGTTAACATGCTTTCTTTTACTATAGGCGTAGAAACTGGTTTGCAGGTATCCATACCAAATCTTCGCAATATTTTCTGCTCCGTATGATCCTTGAAATATTTTCACACCATCTCCTCTGCTTTCGATCTCAACTCCTAAGAAATAGGAAGCAGGCTTGGTTGTGATTTTGAAGCGACCGGTTAGTTCCTTGATGAACTCATCTATCGATTCCTGTTTTGAGCCAGCCACCAGACCGTCATCCACGTACAAGGCCACTATTAACTTCCCACTGGCCTTTTTGCGGGTGAGAAGGCAAGGATCTGCTTCACTTATCTTGAAGCCAATATCTTTGAGAAAATCCAAAATGCATCGGTTCCAACAGCGTGGAGCCTGCTTCAAGATGGAGCAGAGTTGACTTTATTCTGGGGACGATTAACCTTTAATACTTAGATTATTAAAATGTCTAGATAGACAGTCAAAGCGTTGAAAGCGGCCAAAAAAATAGGGCCCAACTATTGGGCTCAAAACGATTTTCCTGCTTTCAGTGTCAGACGCACTGTCAATGGGCACGTACAATAATTTATGATTTTGAAAATAACAGTTTGTGTGGAAAAAGTGTGCAGAAATTATAAAGGACGTACTAAATCAATAAAAAAAGTTACCTATCATCGGTAACTACCATTGTATCGTACCAATTTTAGCAAAATAAGCCATTAGCTTTTTTCTAAAATAATTTAATATTTTCGTCGCCATTTTGTACTTAACGGGTGTGTTGCTAGTTACTCAAGTCAAAAGTCCCATAAAAAATGTGGCCTGCCTAGCGGGTATATTATGCAATATAATGTGCAATACAATATGAGTATTGTATGAGGAGTTTTTCAACATGCTGAGTACGAATTTGATGTCATTTTTGCAAGACAAAATATGGCCACCACGTCTTAGTTATGAAATTTCAGAATGGTATCATGGGTTTTTTGGTTATTAAAAAAAGTTATGCGTCATATCACAAAAATAATCAAAAAAATAGTAGTCATAAAATACTTCAAGTACTAGCTTTCACTAGACCAATATTACAATAGTTCGACGAACGAAACATGTTGTTAATGTTGTATCAATATTATTAATTATTACATACAATTTTCCCTATTTTTCAGGCAGTTTTAGCAACTGGTATCAATTTATACACGCACACTAAAAAGCAAACTGACATGACGCGAGTATAAGACGAAGCTGTCACGCACACTATTGACTATTATGGAAAATTCGTCCCATTTCTTTTTGTTCTTTTGCAGCGCGATGCTCCATCTAGACATATTAATAATCTAAGCTTTAATAGTTATAAATATTTATTACAAAATATCAATTTTCCTTTATGTGGGAAAGTTAAATGAACAAATGTACTATACATTGATGTGATTGATGTAAGTTATGTTAGAAAAGCAAATAAAGCCTAGGTTAGGGATATATTATATAGGGTTCCCTATTGAAATGCATAAAATTTAACGTCATAATTTAGTACGGCATACTTTCATTTTTTCTAAGAATCAGAACGCATAACAATCATTGGGCATACATTGTAAGACAATTTTTTTAGGATAACTACTACGAGGGTTAAACTGAAAGTTCTTAGAACTGGCCACTTATAAACAATATAATAAAAAAATAATTCTAAAATTTGAAAATAGAACTCTTTGCCAATATTACTGAGTATATATTTCATTCATTTATCATTTGTTTTACGATTTGGCGGCAAATTGAAAATTGTCTGTGTCACGTTAACATGAATTTAACACGAGAAAATTTTCGTGCAATGATTTTTTATGACTTTCGATGTCATTTAAGTCAACAAGAAAGTTATGATAGACTACGATTGGCCTTTCACGATGAAGCCCCATCTCGTGCGACTGTTTACAACTGGTTTAATGAGTTTAAACGTGGTCGCACTAATCTCACTGATGATTTACGTGAGGGACGGCCTTCTACGGCGACGACTGAAAATAACATCTGTGTTGTGCGGCGTATGATAGAGACTGACAAAAGAGTGACCTATCAGCAGATTCGGACAAGCTTAGGCATCGGTATGAGTCAAGTGCACAAAATCCTCCACGAACATTTAGCGGTCAGGAAGCTTTGCGCCCGGTGGATACCTCATAATTTGACTGAGGCTCAAAAACTCCATCGTGTGGATTGGTGCCGTAAAATGATTGAAAGATTTAACGGAGGTGACTCTAATGCTGTGTTCGACATACTAACAGGTGACGAAAGCTGGATTTACTGTTATGATCCTGAAACCAAAAGACAATCTGCTCAGTGGGTGTTTCCTTTCGAGGAGTTGCCAACTAAAGTGAAGAGAGATCGAAGTGCGGGAAAAAAAATTGTGGCCTCGTTCTTTGGAAGGATAGGTCATTTCGTAACAATTGTGTTAGAGGATCAAAAAACAGTTTCTGCAGAATGGTACACTACCAATTGTTTGCCACTTGTCTTGGAAAAAGTTCGAGAGAAACGACCTCGCAGTAGGATCCTCCTTCACCACGACAACGCCTCGTCGCACACCGCCAAGCGAACGATCGACTATTTGGCGACATCAAACGTTGAATTACTGGGTCACCCGCCGTATAGCCCCGACCTCGCGCCTTGTGATTTTTATTTATTTCCAAAAATTAAAGAAAAACTTAAAGGAAAGCGGTTTATGAATGCTGAAGAAGCGGTGGCTGCGTATCGCGATGCCATTGAAGAGACCCCTAAGGACGAGTGGGCAAAGTGCTTTTCCCAGTGGTTCCATCGCATGCAGCGGTGTATTGACGTGAATGGACAATATTTTGAAAAGATATAATAAAACTAATAACTGGCTAATGTAATCAGTTTTTGATTTTCTAAGAACTTTCAGTTTGACCCTCGTATTAGCATAACATTTTAAACGCATAGCGATACTCGAGCATAATGTCCATCAACATAAAACTGTAGTTTTTTTTTATACGACTCAGCTTGCAGACAAGCTCACAGCTCACCTGATGGGAAGCGGTTACCGCGGCCTATGGACGTGTGCAAAACCAGGGGCGTCACACTCGCGCTGCCGACCCTGTAATAACCTTCTAATGTTTCTAAACTTGACCGAGAACTGCAACTAGGGGTTCCTATTTCTGTATGGTTAAAAAAATAACCACGAAGAAGTAAGGTTGCATTGGTTTACAACGGTGCAGTGCAGTGAGGTGAACCTTCTAACCTAATCTATCCGAGTCGGGGTGTTCCTGATGCTGGTATCAACAGTCATTAATATAATAGTAAACAAAGATGGCGACTATATACGATCAAACCTTTTGATATTTACATGTTGCAAAATGTTATGCTAATAAATAATATTAAGCTTTATAAGTTTATGCGATTTAAAATTAGGCCAAACTATTTAAAATTACTCTAAATGATAGTTATGCCTAATGAAACAGTATGCCATAATATCGCCATGCGAAAGTATTGTTTGCCTTTAAATTATATGCCAAATCTGTTATACTAAACTAAATTAGGATATAAATATGTGCCATTAAATAGGCAACATTGAATTTAACCCTTAATAACCTAGAGTTTCAATTTTGATACCAATCTTTTAAACCGAATGTTCACATTACTATTAGTTTTTTTTATAGGTTGGCTGTACGTATTTTACTGTTGTTTAATATTCTTTCCAACGAAATTTAAAAAAAAAAACAAATGTCCTTATTGTTTTATTTTATCTATGACATATTACTTGCGCGGCAAAGTGAACAAGTAAACACATTTTACTAAAAGTTTTGTTGAATACAAATTTGATATATTTTCTTTTTCTGAAGAATATAAATACTTTTGAGGTAAGTGAATATATTATTTTCGCTATGATATAATTATTTTTTGCGAGTGCATGTTTTACTTGAAGAAACTAGTGCTATTTTTGTGAGTATCAATTTTGATACTTCAGGCATTCCGCCCTACATAAAACCTACCTACTAATTCTTTAGCTATTAAAACTTTTTGAACTTCCGATTCATCATTTTTCTGCATAGCTTGGTGTTGGATTACTTTTATTTTTATTTTATTATAGAAATTTATCAAAAATGCGACCAGAAGAGATTGAGAGCATATTGAAGCGGTTAGAAAATGGTGAAATTTCGGAAGACGATTCCACCGACAATGAAGATGACATAGACTATTATTCGAGCCAAAGAGATCGTCTGATGGAGCTAGAAGATGAAGAGGATGATGTAGGTAATTTTCCCACTGACCCAAACTTGGATGCAGATCCACCTGCAGCAAACGTAGATACCGACATGCAACATAATTTAGAGACTGTTGAACGAAGCCCAACTCCTACAACCAGCAGCCAGAACAACCTGCAATTTGCACCTTTCAACTCTAGAAACTTAGTGTGGAGAGTAAAGAATATGGACATAGTCCAAAATGCTTTCCAGTTTGCTGGAAACACTGAGTATTCACCAGAAATTATGAACTTAGACACTCCTTTTCAGTTTTTTTCTTATTTTTTCGGTGAAGAAATTTTGAGATTTCTAGTGGACGAGTCAAATAAATATGCCTTCCAAAAGAATCCCAACTTTACAGAACCTGTAACTGTCTTAGAATTACGTAAATTTATTGGAATTCTTATTTTTACTAGTGTATATCATTATCCTAGTGTCAGGTCATACTGGTCAAACATTACAAAGTTTGAACCCATAGCACAAACAATGAATCGCAACAGATTTGATAAAATTCGACAAATTTTTCACATGAATGACGACTCTAAACATTTGCCCATTGATCATCCCCAGCACGACCGACTGCATAAAGTAAGACCAGTGATAGACTATTTGAACAAGAAATTTATTACTGTACCATTTGAGCATCGTCTATCACTAGACGAGCAAATGTGTTCAACTAAAATTAAACATTTTATGAAACAATACTTACCCAACAAGCCCCATAAGTGGGGATTCAAATTATACGTTTTATGCTCTCTGTCTGGGTATGCCTACAGTTTTGAGATTTACTCAGGAGCTAAGGACATAGACCGTTTACCTGGTGAACCAGACCTCGGAGCTGTATCGAATACAGTTATTCGATTGTTACGACCAGTACCAAGGCACGTCAATCATATAACTTATTTTGACAATTTTTATACGAATATTCCTCTGCTACATTACTTGACCAACGAAGGTATTTATTGTCTTGGAACAGTACAGAGAAACAGGCTTGGAAAGTCGTGCAAGCTGCCGGAGAAACGGGAAATTATGAAGTCTAACGTACCCAGAGGAACATATCACGAAAATGTGGCCTCTCACGAAAGCCACGAATTTTCGGCCACAAGTTGGAAAGACAACAAACAAGTACTATTACTTTCCACGTATGTTGGCGCTGAACCAGCGGATACTATAACCCGCTACGAAAAAAAACTAAAGGCCAATGTTCAAGTATCATGTCCTCGGGTGATAAAAGAATATAATGCACACATGGGCGGCGTTGATTTGATGGATAGCTTCATTGGTCGGTATCGCATCCGCATAAAGTCGAGAAAGTGGACAACGAGGCTCTTCTACCACTTGTTAGACATGACTGTCATCAATGCTTGGGTACTATACAAAAAGGTAAACACAATGAAAGGAAAACTTCAGAAGAATATTATGAAGTTAGCAGATTTTAGAACTGAGCTTGCCGATACTTTATGTAGATATCAAAGTCACTCGAAAAATAAAAGGGGAAGACCCAGTACCAACAGTGGACAAGACACTACAGTACCTTCTAAAAGACCCCGGACAGGTGTACAAGTACTACCCTCTACTGACGTGCGTTGCGATTGTATTGGTCATGAAAAAATATTTATGGATTCTAGAAATAAGTGTAAATTTAATAATTGTAGGAAACTTACCTCCTGGTTCTGTAAAAAGTGTAAAGTGTCGTTATGCGATAATAAAAACAATCAATGTTTCGCATTATTTCATGCATAGGTATATCTGATTTCTTTATGGCGTAATGCCTGAAGTATCAAAATTGATACCTGTTTTTTTTTCTAAATAAATATGTAAAATAAATATTGTGATTTTTTTAGCTATTTTTCCCTTCATCTAGACCCTCAAGCAAACACAGTAATATTAAAAATAAATCACTTTCGTAAATCAGGCTACTAAGGGTTAATTCATTTAAGTTGTCAATTTAATGAACTAGATGTCTCTAGTAGGCATGAAGGAAACGTAGAGAAGAGTATTCAAGAAAAATATAAGTTAATTGAAGATGGCGCCAGCAGCGCTAAACCAAAGAACATAGCTAACCTTTTATGTTTCAAAAGTAGCACTCATTTTTTAATGTTATAGTTAAAAAGCAAAATGATGTATGAACAAATTGTTGTATTCCTAGCCCTGAAACACTATTGTGACGCCAAGATGGATAACCGTGGGTACGGTAGTACCCTCACCAAGACGAGACAATTGAAGCGCAGGCTCGAAGCTTTCCACCATAGGCACTCACGATTTTATACGTGGGAGGTGTCGATTTACAAGAAATTCGATCAGGAATCCATCGGACAGAATCGCTAGAAGCTGAATAGTAGCTTCTAGTCGAATGTTATTTAGTAAGCATTCACGTAGTAGGTCTTTATATATTTCCATAGGGGTTTAAGGGTGCTGGGGTACCTCCACCTGCCATTTTCCCATTTAGTTAGATATGTAGCAAATGTACCTACGCGTTGAAAAGAGACATGGGTGAATTGGGCTCCACCAAAAACCTCGGGGCCAAGCTAAGTTCACCAGCAAGACGGTACACCTGCTGATTGATGGACATTCTGGTGCATTGTTTCCTCTTGGGGTCACATGTCAGTCGCTTCATTAAAAGCCGCATAAGGCCTCAGTGTTGTAACGGTAGTGCATTCGACGGCTACGTCAGGAGGAGCGGGGTCCGATTCCCGCTCAGTGTAAAACAAGTTGAATTCCTGAAACGAGCTCAGCCGAATACAAGGGATTTTCGATTTTGCGTTTTTTTTTTTTTTGCGATTTTTTGCGATTTTTTCTTTATCTTGCAATGGTTCACCCCAGCACGAATCTATTACCGAAAACAGCAACTCGATAGCTCAGTTCCTTCATACCCAAAACCGTGACAGAAAATTGGCAACGACGACGTCGACGACGTCGACGACAACTCGATAGCAATAGGGCTTTTCTAAAGAAAATCCCTAAAAATTATGCATGAATATGTTTGATTGCACTGGTCTGAGTCTTTCTATGTATAATTGTATATCACATCACACATCATCAACCTATTTTAGTCTACTGCTGGACATAGATCTCCCCTAATGAGCGCCATACCGCCCTGTCTTGAGCTTGCCGCAACCAGCATCTGCCCGCAGTCTTTCGCAGATCGTCATCCCACCTGGCCGGATTGTATTGTATATATTTACAGGTATTTACATAAGTATCTTTATCCGCATTTCGGAAGCCACGCTACGCTATGCTTACTTTGGGTCTAGATAGCGCTGTGTAGAATGTTCTAGATGGATGTATTATATTTCAAATCTGAATAAGGAGAAGGAGTAGATGGACCACGGGCTCCAAGACGAAAGCCAAAATCCTAGATGTTACCGGGAATCGCGCTAAGTTGATGGATGATGTAGGTATGTATACGCGTTGAAATACGTTGCATAAAGTTTAATTAGACATTATGGTAATATGGCATTATGGTAACATTTTGGTAATTTCATAACAGCAACCAATCCTGTGCCCGGCAATGGACACTTGAGGAGGACACCGTGTGGTTTTAGTCGGTCCGATTCCGACACGCCGCCGGCATCGATGGGGTGAAGCCCGAAGGGGTTTCCAAAAAGGCATTATAGTGCCTAAAGGCATGTAAAGGTATGTGTACCTTTGGATTGCCTGCCTGTAATATTGTAAATGAATGCAAATCTTCGATCTGCGTAATACACTTTTATGCTTGATATAGATCTCACGATCTCTTACCAAATCTATTACTATTATCAAATTGTAAATTAGTTTTATCTGTACATTGGAGATTTAAAAAAAAACCTAGGTTATGCAGTAAATAAACGATTCTGAAAAAAAAATTTTTGGCTTTTTGTCTGATTATCTGTTTGTCTGTTTATTCGTTGTTCGCGATAGACCCAAAAACTCCTGAACGGATTTTAATGCGTTTTTTTCTATTACAAAGGTCTTGGTCAGACTCAAAATCTGCCGATTGCAATTGGTTAAGTAGAACCCGAGATATGACCAAAAGACGATAATCGACCTCCACGCGGGCGGAGCCGCGGGCATCGGCTGGTGGTTAATATGCAGGAACGAGATCGTGAATAAGTTCAATGTTAATATATTTTTTATCATTGTTGTCATCCATTTTTATTAACACATCGGAACAATGTACGTCGTTGGGATATTAACACGAGGAAACTAATTCAAGTGTATATCCGTTCATGCCTTGAGCTGATGTTCCGACTGATCCTTTTATGGTGAGTAATGAAAAGGGTCTTAACACATTGATATCTCGGGGCTCAAAGGTCGTAACCGCCATTTTGTCGAAAATAACATTTTAATGCAGACCTTACTTTTTTTTTTCTCCTCTATCGATCTGTATACCAATTCGCCAAATAATGGTGTTTACGACCCCATTTTGTGTCGAATATAATTCAGATTTTAGTTTATTAAAGATTTTTTCCATGATTTTTGGCTCTCCTGAAAAGTCGAGTTTTGGTGCTTACGCCTTTTGAGCCCCGAGGTATCGGCATATGCTGGCCCTGAAAATTTGCAGATTCAGACGCGATATTTTTTTATAACTGATGGGCTCACGTTTGACCAGTATCTCACCTGCTGATAAGTCATGATGTGGTATGTGATGAAACACGCTTGCCTAGACGGCTTGAAGATTTCTAGGTTATAGTTTCTCCGGAAACAGACTCCTGTAGGAAGTTCTACTTCTCAGCAGAAGGCATAATAAACGTATTGCCAAAGCGATACATAATTTGAGGGATGAAGCACCACCAGCACAGATTACCTCCACTAGTGCGACACTACCTCCTGTAGTCGCTATTTTATGAAATTGTAGATACTTCTAATTCTCCAAACTTCTTTGTACACGATCCAACGGTCCCGTGAGTTCCTGATGTCGATCATTTATTTATATCGATACCTACCTAAATATTATGTAACAAAGTGAGTGTGTCCGATGAATAAGGGGCACACAGGTATGTTGAATACATAACCACAGTACCTACCAACACCAATAGCAGTAAGGACACTGAACCCCCCCCCCCCCCCGTCGGATGCAACTGGGAACAATGCCAAGGTGATCATGATGAGATGAAGAATTTAGTTCACTCTAATCGAACATAATAGAGGACGAAATCTCGCTGAAGCACTACAAAGGTGGCAGCGCAAGTATGTTTTGTTTTTTGTTCATTCTATACTTATACTTATTGGTACACGTTCAATTAAACATTCTGAACATTCTGTAAAATTTGAGCAGCTCTATTGTTAAGACCTTATTATGAATCCGTTGGTCGAACTACTCGTTTCAGTTCTGATTTTATTCTGTGGTCAAGGACACGTCCATGAGTCTACACTTAGTACTGTCGAGATTGCTTGTTGGGTGGTGAATTTCCGCTATTTAACGCCTAATTCTATATGTTAAATGTTACAGTTTTGCAATTTGCTGTGGTGTTAATAACATGAACGAGTGTTATGTCAATTAGTGTGGCATTACAATATAATGTGTAAATAGACGTGTTTTTCGCGCCAATTATACAAAAAATAACAAATGAATGCCTACCCTCAATAATTTTAAAGAGAATTAACTCGACCATGGTAAAACATACCTACCACATTCTCGCTCTACCTTAGTTTTTTTTTTTTGTGCGGAAATCCCTTCGGATACGGAACCGACTAAAACCGCACGCCGTCTCGGGTCTACAGACGCCGGGGTGTAAGGTTACCCATAGAGCATATCCCTCGCACTCCGACTGACCCTGGGCCATTCACAGTGTCCCCTCTGATAACAGCAGAGGGGTACCTGGAGCGGCCACCCCCCCCCGTGGGCCTTGCAGGCCCGCCATACCCCGACCCCCTCGTGCAATGGGGTCAGCTGGCCCTGAAAAGGGCCGGTTGGTCGGACTCTTGGCCGTTGACGTTGACGCCAGCTACTCCAGAGGAGCAATCAATGATGCGTCATCGCCCACGTTGCCCAGGGTGCACCAAACTTGGAGGTGATCCAACCAGTCGCACCCTATTCTCGCTCTACCTACCTACTTTTTTTTTCCAAAAACTTGGTCCTCCGTTGTGTCAGGTCGATAGAGGTAAAGGAGAATGAATCAAGGCACCAATATAATTAAACAAACGTTTATTCCAATATTGCAAAGATTGGGTAGGTACATTTCTAACATATTAATCATCATAAGGATTATACATTTTAATTTCATCTTTAAATTCGTTTTAATTGTTAACACACACATTTGGCAATGTAATTTTTAATTATACTGTGCAGTACTTACATGAGAATATTCCACCTGTTCGCTTACACTGTTCAGACCAGAATAATAACGTTTACTAAAAATGGCGTTAACCAAGCTACTCCTTTTCCCCACCTTCTATCTCACAATAGTCAAGCAACATCCTTTTAATTTGTTCCATTAATCACAATATCTGTTAATGCCATTTTAGTATTACAAATAAATACTTATTAGTTTGTAATATTTGAGAATGATCAAAATATTTACGTTTAACTTTATAAAATAAATAATAATGATTTATAATTCTTACACAGATATATTTAATTCTACTAAACACTATGTCCGTTAGCGGCCTTCTAATACTACAAATAAATATTCATTTATTGCTAACACTTGAAAATAACTGAGTATCCTAATTCTAAATTCGTGAAATAAATAATAACGATTAATGACGCTAACATTCGGCCATCTGACAACACCGTGCGTCCTCACACGGAGCACAAAGTAATTATATAATATTTTATTCGTAAACACACATTGATCATTTACCGCTGAACACAATACAGTGAATTTGAAACAACCACTTTCAAAGTAGTATCACCCATTCCGGGTTGGTTCATAACATATTTACATTGAATTGTCATTTATTTACTATCCACATTATCTTATGGTCTTATAATCAACATAATTATACCATATTAAGTACAGAGTATACTTAATTATTAAGTGAAATGTTAAACTCATTTTTAGTAACAGGCCCCATTATGTCCTGAATACAATGAGCAATCAAATACTTAGTTTATTCTGAATACCATTAGCATCGGGCCCCAAAATGTCCTGAATACTACTGGCAACAGACCTCAGTTCAACAGAATTCCAGTGGTAACATGCCCCAATATGTCATGTATACCCATAAAATCACCATTTCGAATATAGTAACATTCAGTTAGCCATATAATAGAGATAAGGTTTAATAAATTAATCTGAAATAAATGTTAACTAATATCTAGTGGTTTCTTACGAAGCTATTTCAATTATTACATATGTAACCTACTTATTCAGATTCAGTATCACCAGGCTCTTCACTAAAGGCCTCATCGTGAGGTCTTCTGAAATTCAACCATGGCTTTATTTTATCTATCGCAACTACTGAAGTGTAAGACTTGTTACCCTTTTTTGTCAATGGTGTGTCTTCTATTTGGAACCTATCACATTAGCTACGGCATTTAGAACGTGTCTGATACCTTTCTCAGACATAAATTTCTTAAATATGTTACTCTTAAAAGAAGTTCCGCGATCCGTTATAACCCGCCTTGGAACTCCGAAAATATCAAAATAATCCCGAAATACTTTCAATGTTGTAGATGATTTAGTGTTCCTAACTGCTTTCAGATATACATAGCGAGTGTAAGCCTCTACAATCACAAGTATATACATATTACCTTTATTACTCTTCACAAAAGGTCCTACGTGGTCTACATGAATTGTATCGAAGGGGGTATCGATCTTATCAATCGGGTGTAGATAGCCTGGTTTTTTTCCTCCTAATGATTTCGCGTAGCTGCATTCTAAACAAGAGTTTACATATTTCTTAATGAATGTGCGCATTTTAGGAAACCAATAACTAGCTCTAATCTTTTCTAGGGTCTTTTCAAAAGCGAAATGACCAATATCGTCATGGTTTTGCCTAACGACTTGCCATCGGACTCCCTTTGGTACAACCCATTTATCACCAGTTGATGTAACTCTAAATAATTTGTCATTTTTTAATTTATAGTTAGTTTTAATATCTATGACATTGTTTAAATCTGGATCTTTTAGTATTCCTATGATTCTTAGAATATCACTATCTACACTTTGTACTGTGGCTAACCAATTATATGTATCCTTCCTAACGACCATTATATTGTGTTTAATTTCTTGAGCATCTCCTACAGGATTGCGACTTAGGGCATCTACATGACTCATTGATAAACCTGACCGGTATTCTATGCTGAAATTATACTCTTGCATATGTTCCCACCATCGCGCTACACGTGGCAACATGTCTCGTTTTTGAAAGGTAGCTCGCAAAGAATTGCAGTCGGTAATTATTTTAAACTTGATTCCGATTAAATATACTCTGAATTTATGTAACGATGACGCGACAGCCAATGTCTCTAAGTCATATGAGGAATAATTTTGCTCCTCTGGGGTCGTTTGCCGGCTGTAATAGGCAACAGGTCTGAGCATATTGTCATATTTTTGAAGAAGAATACCAGCTACTCCTATTTTGCTGGCATCGGTGTGTAATTCCGTTTCTAAATTTGGATCATATAATGCCAATGTAGGCTTGCACACTAGCGCCCTCTTTAAAGACCTGAACGCTTTTTCCTGATCTGGCCCCCACGACCATTTGGTGTCCTTCTTAAGTAAATATGTCAACGGCTTAGCCAGTATAGCAAAACCAGGGACGAACCTTCGAAAGAAACTTGCTAACCCAAGAAATTGACGGACGTTATGTTGATTTAATGGGGTCGGAAAGTTCTCTACTGCCTTTACTTTCTCTGTGCCTGGACGAATGCCTTCGGCGGAGACTTCAAATCCTAAATAACCAACTGTGGGGCTAAAGAATGTGCATTTGGATAAATTCAAAGTGAGACCAGCCTTGAGGAACAACTCTAATATTGATTCTAAGCGTGAAATGCCCTCATCAAATGATTTTGAAGGTATTATGACGTCATCTAGATAGGCTAAGGCTTCTTTATAACGCGCAGAACCTAGAATCTGATTGATCATGCGTTGGAAGGTAGCCGGAGCGTTTGCTAATCCAAACGGCATACGATTGAATTCAAAATGGCCTTCTGGAGTCACAAACGCGGTCTTATGCTTATCTTCTTTACGAATAGGTATTTGGTAGTAGCCTGATTTTAAATCTAGCGTTGTAAAGAGCTTATGACCTGACAGGATGTCCAGTTGATCATCGATTAAAGGCATTGGATAATTTTCTTTAACTGTTTTCTTATTTAGCGCCCTATAGTCGATGCATAATCTGTATTCACCACTCTTCTTACGAACAAGCACAATAGGACTAGCATATGCTGATGTTGATGGGCGCACTATGTTATTATCTAATAATTCAGTGACCATACTTCTGACCTGTTCTTTCTCCTTAATAGCCAGCCTATAAGGTCTGTATACTACTGGTTCATTATTATCAAGGTTAATGGCCATTTCTCCTACTGAGGTACAACCTAATTCGCCTAAATTAAATGCAAAACAACTTCTATACTTATATTTAATAGAATGAGCAATTGTTCCCGTTCCTCATTGGTTAGATGTGAAATAGTGTTCAAGTTTATGTTACTAATACTATCAGGGACTAAGGACACCTTGTGTATTTTAAATTTAGAATCTGGGTGAGCGATTCTGGCTCTAGCAATCAGTCTATCCTTAGGTAAAGAAAGACCCCATGAGTTAAGAACTATTTCTCCAGTGCCGGATTGGATGTGGTACAAACCGGGAAGAATTGCAAATATGACACCAGATTCAAATCTGGTATCTCCACTAATGAATAAATCACCACTGTACTCTGTCTTTGTATACACATTAACCATTGTCACCCCAGTTACAGTGGTATCACTTGTACAGTACAAACCTATTTTACAATTTTTTACTACTGCATCACCTAATTGTATAATTTCTAAATGGTCTTTAGTTTTATGTATTTCTATATGTGACTGCTCCGTAAAAGTGTGACCGATCATTAGAGACGGTTCCATAACATTGTCTGGTACTATTACTACTTCTACTTCAGCCACAACATTGTCAATAGAGATGGATACTATCTGTTTACCTAGTGACAATACCGATGAATTTCCAAAACCTACTAAAATAGAGTTGTCCAAGTCAAACGAGATTCCCAATTTTTGAAATTCAGACCACTTCATCATGGAACAATCGCTACCTAGGTCAATATAAACTCTAAAGGGAATATTATTTACTAAGGCTGTCTTGAAATATTTATCATTAGTTGTACACAAACTAGATACACGCATCACACTTTTAGCAGCTACTGGCACTGGAAGCTTAGCATAACACTGGTCCGTGTTATGTCCTACTCGGTTACATTTACTACATTTTTTTAATGGTTGTGTACATTGTGATGTGATATGATCCTCTTGCTTGCAGTTAAAGCAACGTATAGTTTTATTTGTATGACGCGTCTGAGTATCTTTGGGTTTATTACCAGTTTTAATATTGAAATTCGGTCTACGGTATGGGGAAATTTTGACACTCTTAGAGTTCCTTAAGTAAGCAAGTAATTTATTAGGGTCATCGAATTGTACCGCCTCTGCTCCTAAGCGTACAGATCTATCATCAATTCCATGGAGAATACAATCTACTGCCCTTTTTCCAACTATACCACACCTGTTGATCAAAGCAACCTTGTCGTAATAATAATTTTCCAACGAATCACCAAAACGAGCCCGTTTAGATAACATATCACTAAGCATCTGCCCGTAATTTTCAGTGGAAGGAAAAGCAGCCCTAAGTTTTTCCTGCCACTCTGCCCACGTGAAAAGGACAGAGGGGAGACCCTCGTACCATCGCTGGGCTAAACCCCTTAATTTTGGAAGCGCAAAATAAGTAGTCTGTTTTTCAGACCAGTCATAAATAGTGGCGCATTCGTTTACCTTTTGTAGCCATATGTTCATAGTTTGTTCTTTTTTGTTCGGATCGAACTCCGGTACAGTGTTATTAAAGTTCCCTAGTTTTTGCATAGAGTTATCTCCGCGCAAAGACTTCAAAGCTAGTACTAGTTGTGACAACATACCATTAGTATTTCTACTTGGCTCACCGACATCTGTAGGGGCTCCATCCTCGTCGGTGTGCTCAGCAACTGGTTTCCGACTTCTTTGGACTGGGCTGCGGGACCTGTGTTGCGTCTCGCAGGGAGGCTTCCTTCCGAGTACCACCGACCGTTGGCTGCAACCGCTGCTGGGGCTTGGCGACCGGCGGCATCGCGAAAGAAGCCGGTTCCGGCTCGTCGATTGTTGCTGCTGATGTAGATGACCGGGGGCTGCACGATTAGCAGAGCTGGTCATCCGGCTGTGGCTATGACATCGGCCTGCACTTCGTGGACGGCGAACATGCTGCGGTGACGGAGTCGTCAGCACACGGCCACGCGAAGACGGTCTGCGGTTTCTTGAACTACGTGACCTCATGTCACGCTCTCGAGCAGCTGACTGTCTGCTACGGGAATGTCGTATGCTCTCATCCATAGTTACTGAAATAATAAAACAACGGACAAGATGCTGCATTTCCAATTATGTACCACGGGTTAGAACACTAAACTATTTGTGGATGTTTGTATCTGTATGGGTGTGTATTTAACAAATGGAAGTATTTATAGTTAGTACTGATTGCATTCCTGATTGTTATCTCTTGTACTGTAAAGCACAGTAACCAATTGACTGCCAAATATTTTTTTTTTTTAGTAGTAGTAGTATAACTCTTTATTGTACACCGAGGAGATAAATACAATACAACATAAAAACAACAGATCAAGCTAATACCTTATCGCACTGTGGTTATCTTTTACAGGTAACCATTTACGTTAATATTAGGTACAGCTATGTATCACCATGATTCCACCAACAAGCTGTCAGACAGACCGATTGTTTTTAGCAATGAATCTTGTCTTTTGTTTACAACAAGATTCAAAACGAGCCCAACACAATCAAGTTTTCCATCATTCCCAAAATAACACAAATTATAAACCACAGTATGTCAAAGTAATAAACGCACGTTTGAGATTGGCAGAAGTTACAGTTCTTAGCTTTATAATAGTTATCATTCTTTATATTATGCAATACATTTCAACGAAATAAATAAAATAAAGCTTTAGAAATTATTAGCTATAAAACTGTCCTTGCTACTATTCAATATATAGAACCTAAATACATGCGAATATAATTCTTTAATCTAACCTTTTCCTATATATCTTAGCCGATGCTAAGATATATAGGAAAAGGTTAGATTAAAGTAAAATAAAACGACAACTGTCAGTTGGAACCGCTTAGTAATTAACAATGAAATTAGATTATTATAGTTAGGACTAGACGATCACCATAGCAAGCTCGTGGATGGGATAGGTGCCCACTAAAACTAATTAGTCATATGGTGATTTAGAAATATATGAAGTAGGTACCTGCCTATTACAATAGTATTATATTCTAAAATTAGCTGTTTTTACTTCATTGCAAATTCTCAGTATATAATACAGTACGGTGATTTAGAAATATATGAAGTAGGTACCTGCCTATACAATAATAGTATTATATTCTAAAATTAGCTGTTTTTACTTCATTGCAAATTCTCAGTATATAATACAGTACTGTTTTGCGAATGCAAACATACCGGCACTAATAAATAGAAACTAAAAGGAACGAAAAAAAAAAAAAATTTCTATGAGTGGGTGGGTACGTTTTATAATCCCACTTCTGACTTGTCAGGTCGATAGAGGTAAAGGAGAATGAATCAAGGCACCAATATAATTAAACAAATGTTTATTCCAATATTGCAAAGATTGGGTAGGTACATTTCTAACATATTAATCATCATAAGGATTATACATTTTAATTTCATCTTTAAATTCGTTTTAATTGTTAACACACACATTTGGCAATGTAATTTTTAATTATACTGTGCAGTACTTACATGAGAATATTCCACCTGTTCGCTTACACTGTTCAGACCAGAATAATAACGTTTACTAAAAATGGCGTTAACCAAGCTACTCCTTTTCCCCACCTTCTGTCTCACAATAGTCAAGCAACATCCTTTTAATTTGTTCCATTAATCACAATATCTGTTAATGCCATTTTAGTATTACAAATAAATACTTATTAGTTTGTAATATTTGAGAATGATCAAAATATTTACGTTTAACTTTATAAAATAAATAATAATGATTTATAATTCTTACACAGATATATTTAATTCTACTAAACACTATGTCCGTTAGCGGCCTTCTAATACTACAAATAAATATTCATTTATTGCTAACACTTGAAAATAACTGAGTATCCTAATTCTAAATTCGTGAAATAAATAATAACGATTAATGACGCTAACAGTTGTTTATATTTTGGAGTGTACTACGCTTACCTTTCATACTATTTTCTCGTTTTTGCTATTTCTCGTACTTTCATGCTTCATACTGAATCTACTTTTTTATAACTATCTATTTATCTTGTCCTGATAGGGTATGGGTTGTGCGTTATATACATTATATTACATTTATATATCTATCAATAAACTTGCTAATTTTACATAATTATTAACTTCCTATTCCTATACTAGACCTTTCCTTTTTGACACGGTACTTATTGTATACATAATATCTTACTACTACTATTACCGTTATTGTACGGTTTACGTACAAGCAATATTACTTTGCATCCATAGGTCGCTAGTTTAAATTCGGCTCGAAGGACCAAATTTGATGTACGGCTCAGAATATGTTTAGGTGTAGTTATAGTTTAGTTTGAGTTGACGAAAACCACTGATGAGATATTTGATTTATTTGTTACACAGAGTTAGGTTGGATGCTAATCAGTGGTTTAATAGCTATGACCGCTAATGTTCAAATAACTTTATAATAAAATTAATATAAAATGAAGAGCGCAAACTAGGTTGCGACTTCAGCAAAATACTATTGCTTGTACGTAAACCGTAAATTTATTAACTAAAATGAATAACTTCAAGTTATCCTTATATTAATATTTTACTACTTGTTTCTATTGTTTAATATCTTTACTATCTTAATACAATCAATAAACTTTATGCTATTTTTACTAATCGTTATTTCGCTTAAATTATTTGCTACTATTTTAATATTTATTTCTTTTTGTTCCAGATTATAACGCAGCCGGTTGAACATAGGGTAATCTAATATTACATGGGGAACATCTTCATTCCGCTCTGGGTTGCAGGTGCACGATTAGCTCTCCTTGCACTTGAACCTTGCCAAGTACTCTGAGAACCCACTACCTATGAAGAACAGACACACGGACTCGACACAACCGTGAGCGTGTTAGTACCACTGAGCCAGTCTGGTAATGGCCACCAAGCTAGGCAGTTGCCCACAGCGGCAAAAATGAGAGCACCAAAATTGACTTATCCCTATCTTCCAACCTAACCACTAGCCATCCACCAAACACCCAGGTTGGCAGGTTAGATGTTGAGAATTTAAATGCCACCTTCTAACCTAATTCAGTTTGAATAGTGAAGAAATACCTCAATAGGAAAGAAGTAAATTCGGCGCCATCATAGAATTCATCGTCACCTTCAAGATATCACTCTGAAAGCCACTGGCGAGCACCACGGTTACTGCGTTCTCCCCATTATGTGCATCTGTGGAAATCAGCTTATCCCAAATGAGACGGGCGTTAGGGCCTTCTCGCCGAGTCTCCTGTAGGGTCCTAGCTTCATAAGTCCTAACCTTTATAAGTCCGAAATGTATGGGAGTGACATTATTTGTTACACGTGACATGTCGAAAGGTCCGTTCGCTTCGAAGCGATTCCACTAGTAGAATTTCACTTTGTCTACAGGCCCAGGAACGCCACGGCCACCCTCTGGCTTGTGGTGAGCGGAACTAACAAGAATATGGTGATCACTATCATTATATTTTTGTACTTAATAAATCCCAACATAAGAAGTTCATTATTTATTTGGTTTATGTAGAGGGCGGCGAAAATTATCTTTGCCCGAAGCGGCTAAATAGCCAGATCGGACCCTGGCTCACTGTACACAATGACGATGGCTTACCGTGACCCATTATGGACCATTGTGTTCTGGATGCTTTCCATATTGTGAGCTCCAAACAAAACAGTGACATGAATGGTTATAATTTTCAACAGACAGTAAGCCACAGTAGGCCTCAGATAGTAAGTATTAGCTTAAAGGGATGTTGAACATCTTTACATGATTGCCGAAGGCACACGGCAGATAGCTGTGGGGCATTTCTTGAATTTATTAAATCACTAGCATCGCCACGCGGTTTCACATGTGTAAGTCTTGATCCCGTGGGAATATCGGAATAAAAAGTAGCCTGTTACTCAGGAATAATGTAGCATTCTAATGGTGAAAGAATTTCTTGATCGATGCTAGTTAAACAATAAACCCGTTATTATATATCACGGGACGCTAAAGTTACAAAAGTGTATTGGTGTAGGTAAGTGGTACTTATTCGCCATTAGTGCACTGCCTGTAGGTATAAACTACTGACTAAAAACAAATACAAATAATGGATTTTCTTAGCCACTTTCTCGAACACGTTTCATGTAACTTCAACTACGGAAAACATAGCAATATGTCAACAAAGTTTCACGACTTATCAATATTGAAACAATTTATGAGTGGATTATAATCTAGCTCTTTCCGCTTAAGTGTTTTCACCACACCTTCTATTGATTTAAAGTTTAGGTGTTACCTACAGTGAAGGGCTGAGCTGTCTTTCTTCAGCCCTTGTATGAAATTAAAGTTGTTAAAAAAAGAGGACAGAGCATGAGGGTGCATCTTTAGGTACTGTAACAGTACAATTTATAAAAACTTTGAACTCATAGATCGTAACCTTTAATTTCTGTTCGTAGAATAGAATATTTTTTTTTTGTTCTACACAAATGAAAATACAGGTTATATAAAATGGTAGGTATACACAAGTTATATATACATAATAGCGGTCTTATCGGTAAAAGCGATATTATTTATTTATTACAAGCGCGCGTGCGCACGGCAATGGCGCATGATCGACACAGCGGACGGCCTTATTGAGTCTCCGTCACATTCGGCTTTCAAGTCTTCAACACGTATCTCATAGCCTGCAGCTATTGCTCCAGTTTGATCACAAAGAAGAGTACATCTCTCCCGTTTACGAAAGAACAGACCGACCATCTTTGGTAATGCCTTGTTTGATGGTGCGGTGTAATGTGTCCTACTGTGGAGTATATTATAGCTATTGTCAATAAAGATAATCAATTGTGTAGGTCCTTACTATTATTACTATTATATACACTCATTTGCAAAAATTAACGGGCGGTTTCGATTTTCTTCCTGGCTGAAAAAAAATAAAATACCAAAAAGGTTTTAATCATTTGAACATGTTACTGGCCAGTTATAAAAGTGCCATAATGTTTATAAGAGTACATTCCAAATTCAAATTTTTTACTGAGCCTGGTTTTCAAAGAAACAACTTTTAAGTACATTTTGTGGCGCGAATTCCCTATAATTAATATCGACTCTAATTAACTTTTTGTCAATTTTTATTAAATTATCTGATGTCCTTGACACTTAAAAGTATTGTTATTGCTGTTCAGCAATCTCGAAAATGGTAGATAAAGTGATAAAAGCGAGCAAAATTATTGCGCTGCTTGAAGAAGGTTACAGTCAATGCTTCGTGGCTCAGAGGCTAAATGTGAGTCGGTCGACAGTTCACAGGACCTGGCAGCGCTATCAAGAGACCGGTTCCGTCAAGAAAAGGCCTGGTTCTGGCAGAAAGTCATGTACCGAGCCACGGGATGATCGTTTTCTAGTTAGTTGCGAAATCGCAAATTTTCTTATGTGGACCTCAAGAACAGCCTCGAAGAAGTAAGAAATGTGCAAATTAGTCTATGGACGGTCAGGAGGAGGCTTCTCGCTGCTAATATACACAGTCATCGCCCGGCACGCGGCCCTAAATTACTCCGTGGACATCGAGTTGCCAGGCTTAGCTTCGCTCAAAATTGTGTGTCATGGACTCATGAAGACTGGGATAGGGTATTGTTCTCCGATGAAGCCAGGATATCTCTGCATGGTGAAGACCGACGTCGGCGAGTGCTACGAAGACGAGGAGAACGCTTTGCAGAGGCATGTTTTGAAGAAACCACACCTTAAGGAGGGGGCTCTGTTATGTTTTGGGCAGTAATAAATTCTATGGATCGTACCTAGTTAGGCTTCATCAAAAACGGTACACTGACTGGACACCGATACATAACGGAAGTTCTAATTCCTTATGCATAACCCGCTTTAACCGCTCTTGGCGAAAACTCAATAATTATGGACGACAGCGCTCGCACCCACCGGTCTGGCGATGTGGAAGCGTATATGCTAGAAGTCGGAATTCGTCGTTTGGACTGGCCAGCTACAAGTCCGGACCTCAATCCCATAGAGCATGTCTGGGACATTCTGAAGCGACGAGTGAGATCAGTGCAGCCGGCTCCGCAGACCATCAGAGAGCTAAAGAATGTGATTACCGCGGAGTGGGAACGTATTCCCCAAGAAACCATAAAAGATAAACTCGCTAGCATGCCCAGACGAATGCAAGCTGTGATTTCAGCAAGATTAGGCAAGTAGTAGTAGCAGCAAGAAGAGGGTCACACTCAATACTAAACTTTTATCTGCAACGCCTGAGTGTCATCACTGTGACGCGAGCGAGGACTCAGGGCT
Source organism: Cybosia mesomella (assembly GCA_946251805.1). NCBI lineage: Eukaryota > Metazoa > Arthropoda > Insecta > Lepidoptera > Erebidae > Cybosia > Cybosia mesomella. The sequence goes on along the minus strand of OX276398.1, from coordinate 7,666,551 downwards.
GCACACGCTGGCGGACTGCCCGGCGTGGGAGGCGCCGAGGCGTGACCTCGTGGCAACCATCGGGGTGGGAGTCCCCTCGCTCGGCAGCATGATTGTGGCAATGGTGCGAAGCGCGAGCGCGTGGGCCGCCGCCACCTCCTTCTGCGAGCATGTGATGCTCGCGAAGGAGATGGCGGAGCGCGCCCGGGAGAGGTTCAGAACTCTCCCTACCCGCCGAGCCCTCAACATGCTCGCCGCGCGTCGCAGGCGAGTCAGGCGCCGGAGGTCGCTCAACGACCTCCGTCCTCCATGAGCGCAGGCCTGGGGGTGGCAGGTGAGGCCGCCTGTCACCCCAGCAGAAGCAGGCCGGGACGGTGGGGCGACTAGCGCCCCTCCCCCAAACCGGGACAAGACGGGGACACCGTGGTTCCCAAACCCGAGGGGGCCATCTCGAAACCGGAGATGGCCCAGGGTCAGTCGGGGTGCGAGGGATATGCTCTATGGGCAACCTTACACCCCGGCGTCTGTAGACCCGAGACGGCGTGCGGTTTTAGTCGGTTATGTCGGGCTTGAACCGACTAAAACCGCACGCCGTCTCGGGTCTACAGACGCCGGGGTAACAATACCTAAAATTGTCAAGCAAACTAATATAGTATCGTACCGTACCAACAGTCCGGTAGGCAAAACAAAACATGCGAATATCTTTTTCATTACTCTGAAAGTAGGTCTGAAGTTGCCTGAGGAGCGGATGAAAGTAATACTTTTCATCCCTAAGGGGGAATCGCTTTCAACTGACAGCTGTCAAATTATTAAAAAAAAAAAACTAATTCTATTTTCACATTTTTAATGTACCAACCATGTACCAACTTTCTATACAGACACTCAATTACAGCGCGATGTAAAATTGAAATAAAATAAAGATAAGTATTGATTAAAGAATATATTTTTTTTAAATAACTTTACTTTAGTTTAGTTTCAACAATTTCCTTAAAATAACATAAGTAGATTTGGGCAAAATATTTACCATTTTTTCAATGATGAAAATGAAAAATAATGACTGAATAGCTGGCCGGCCACAGAAAAAAAACAAACAAAAAAGCGGCAATTCGATCTTCATTTGTTTTTCGATTTGTTTTTCGATTTGAAAGTTTTACTCATTTTTACTCATTTTTTCTTTAGCTAATTCATGTTTTTATTTTTACTTTCGTTGTATTCGTAATGAAAAGCACAGTGTTTACCTCGGGTGAAAGACTTATTTAATCCCTCGAACTATTGGCGCCCTCATTTCGTTCGGGCGCCAAACCTCGTCTCGTGACTAAATAAGTTACTTTCACCCCTAGTAATACACCTACAGAAAAAACCATCTTTTCTAACTAGGAATTCAGTGCAGGGTGCGAAATAAATTGAGCTGAGCGCGCAGGACTCTTACTTGCAAATAAGACATTACTACGGTCGCGCGCTTAGCTAAGGCCGCGCGCTCGTGAAACTGTTTTTCGGTGATTATTTCTCAATGGTACATCGGACATGAACTATCTCGCTTCAAAACACTCCTCAGTGTCCACACTATCACCGTGGTGAATTTGGTCAAAATTGCGCGAGTGGTTACGGAGGAATTCAGCCACCAACAAATGGCTATATGCCGGGTATAAGAGCTTCGCTCGCTTCCACGCTCAGCTCAATAAAGAAGGAAAGATATAAAATGATTCGACGAACACGGAGGTAACATCAGTGTAGATAGCGCAGTTTGTGCGATATCACGGTTAGTGGGGACGGAGACTATATTTGCAATCAAACGTAACAAAGGGCTAGTCTATTCCTTCAACCGAGCACTTTTTCCAGATTCTGCTGCTACTGATAATATTTTCTGACTTAAAAACCTCTTAACACGGGCTATCGAACCTGAGACCTTATGATAGATACACTCGCTACCAAATAGCCATCCAAAGGTCCACAAGATAAAATACTCATAATGTACTATTAAGCACCATTTCCACAAGTGGGTTTTTGCACTCGAAACCGGCGGGGTTGCTTGAAAGGTTTAATGACTTTTTTTTTTTTTTTATATTTAGGACACGTCAATTTGACTTCACCTCGCCTGATGGTAAGCTGAAGGTAAAGTCTCAGGAAAGAGGGTCACCATTACATACACGTATCATGTTAACAATGGTGGCACTCAGTTTGACGGCCTCATCAGAAGAAGATTGTCGTCGCAGCACCGCGTGACACCCACCGGTCCCACTAGTGCTGCGACCACTATCCCCCTGCCATGACAGTAGAAGAATCTCCTGAGGGTTCTAAGGACGGGCTGTTATCTCCGCCTACCCTGGAAGAAGAAAAGCAGAGACTATAATGTATACCTATATGACTTTTTTTAAAGTAATCCCGATAACCCGTCTAGCTAAGCTAAATTGTTTATCTTAGGACTGGGTAGAAGGGGAGGGTGGGGTAGGAGGCGGGGTGCCCGGCAACGGACACTTGGAGAGTAATACATATGACACAATCACCCCCGCTGGCCGTCGGGGGGGGGGGGGGGGGGAGGGGAGTATCAGAAGGGAGTTCCGCACGTAAAAATAAAAGGAGTGGGTTTATAATTAAATAAATTTTGTAGAACAAAGTACACAACACCATCTAGACCCAAACTAAGCAGAGCTTGTCATATGGGTTCTAGAATGCGGATAAACGTACTTATATACTTTTTTTTTGTAAATAAATACATATTATAAATAAAAACACGCAGACCAATGCAAATATACATTTTTGCACTGAGCGGGAATCGAACCCGCGACCTCTGGCTTAACAGTCGAACTCACCACCGCACCGCTACGCCACAGAGGTTTACATCGGTAGTGTATTTGCCAGCATTCGAACCCGGGACTTCTCGATCGTAAGGCCCACTCCTTAACCACAGTCCAGTTTCAGGGTGGAGCGCAGTCCACCGAGCTCAAAGCCTGCACCATAGCCTCGTCTGTTAATCAGCAGATGTACCGGCTAACAGGGGAGATGACTAGGGCCCAAACATCTTGGTTGGATCCATACATCCATGCAAATAGCTTCATAGTGCCAGCTATTACGTGAGATTGGTTTGGGCCAGTTTCTCAGTGGGGCCGATATGCCCATGCAAATAGCTTCATAATATGCCATACATGACAGACCGGACATGGTAGCTCCAGCAAGAACCAATAATGTGAAAATACGGCTTTAAGATAACGAACGATAAACTGCGTAAAAATGCACGCGTACGCGCGTACAGCCTATGTAGTGTATGAAACTTGGAGGCTCGACTGTATAGTATTTAGATAATATTTGTAATGGAATTAGAGAGATTGTATATCATATTTTATGACATATGTCAGTGACATGTCTGTGCGAGACTCGTGCACCGCTGCGATATGTCTCATGACACCCATGAAACGGAGGCGTGAATGTGTCCCAGCATCCTATTGGCTGAAGACAACCACATTGATGCAAGTGATAATTTATCATTTGAAGTGCTGTCGTGGGATTAGCTTTCACAACATTTGATGATAGGTTAAGCACCTATCACTTAGCATTGTGTGATTAATGTTTGACGTAATGCTATTTAATTTTTTTAAATTTTGTAATGATGTAGCGCAAATTTGTTGAACCTTTGTAATAACAGAGTGAGAAATGCGATTACAATAAAAATGATGGAATGATGTCATCGCGTTTTCGAGTAAACATTTTTTTATATTCAATTTATTAAACTTAAATACATATTAAATTATATTTTTAAATACATTCTATACAAAAAAAAATATATATACTTAAATATATATTTAAAAATATAAAAAATAGTGGCCCACCGGCATCGGGTACAGGGACCAAGCTACCGGTGGTTAGGGCTCCAGAGAGAGGAATCTCCTCACAATACGTGCCGTGTCGAGGAGCACTGCCTTCTGCACCAAGCCCTTGACCCAACTGCCTAACGCGAGCCTCTTGAGATGTTGATCGAGGCTCTTGGCAATCAGTCCGTGAACCGAAACAACTATCGGGACAATAATTGCCGAATCCACACTCCACATGTCGACAACCTCGTGAGCCAAATCCAAATATTTCATTTGTTTTTTTTTTCGGCTTTTACAAGATTCTCGTCATGTGGAATGGTGATATCGATAATTATAGCGCGGCGCTCTGATCCATCTATCAACACTATATCAGGTTTATTAGCTACAATAGTCCTGTCAGTGATGATAGATCGATCCCAGTACAACGTGATGTGCCCATTTTCGAGAACTGCGTCGGGCACATACCTATAGTACGGTACCTCTGATTCTATTTTTTTATATTATTATTATATTTTTATTTTTATATTAATTAAAAAAGAGTTCGAATACCGCCAGAGTAGCGCTAGTGTAGCAAAGGGTACATTACACCCGCCGGCAGTATGAATTTAGGAATTGTAGTTTCTTGTCGTGATTAAAGAAGGAGGAATGGTTATACACAGTTCGTGCCGGTGCGTTTCCTGACGTTGTGCCGCTGTCATCGAGGAGATCCTTTCGATGGCTGCTGCTAACAGGATCCAATAACACGACTAAATGGAACTCAGGGCCTCAAGATCACGCAACTATATCGGTGGTTGTCTCTCAACGATTTCCGTTTTCCATGATCGCAAGCCCAGGGTTTATACGTGGAGCCGCCGGCCACCTAGCAGAAGCAGGCAGGGGCTGCGGCAGCGGCGCGTTGAGCCCCCCCTTTTCTAACATCCCTAAGCATCATCGTCACAATCTTAGCGTGGTTTCACATTGGATCCGTGGCTGTCACCTCGGAGACCGGGATCCGCTTACTTCTTCTCCCCGGGCACACACCTCTGACTTTTCGTAGTTATGTGTGCATTAATAAATGTTAATTATCGCTCGCTTAATAATGTGCCTGGTAGATGGCAATGGATCGCCCCCTATTACATTGAACCTTAACATAACTGGCGAATCGTGGTTGTGTAAGACACCTCTGCCTACCCCTTCGGGGATACAGGCGTGAAGTTATGTTATGTTATTAGACTTGGTTTGTGCAGTTTTTATGGGAGCCTGCCGTCTGACCTCACAACACTGAGAGGGAAACCTGCGTCAGATCCTACCTGTTAATCAGCAGGTGTACCGGCTTACAGGTGAGGCTGGCTCGGCCCCGAGCGTCTTGGTGGGGCTCCATACAACTTAAAACATTCCAAAACATGTGAAGTACAAATAACAATGAGTAAGTTAAGTAAATAATTATATATTATTTAACTTATACATATTTCCGTGAAGCATTTGTGTGGTTAATGAAAAATTCTCGAGAAGTAATACAATCAGCTGTTTGTTTGGGTGCCGCCGCGTGTGTTTACTCACGGTGAGACGAGTATAGGTTTGTTTTGAGATCTCCATATATTCACAAAGAGAAATAACATAATAAGATTGTTTATGTTGTCATCATTTTTGTCTGGGACAACATTCTAATGATAAGATGGACTACTCTGGTAGAAGTCCTCGGACAAATGGCTGATGCACTTCATTAGTTTTGTGACACGCTGGGACAGCGGGACGGACGACTTGTGGTATCTAGCCTGTGCTAAATCTGTGATACCTACCTACCATCTACCTACGTCGGACGACAAAGGTCTACTGTCCACGGAGGCGTAGCTTCATCGACGCGTATTCTTCATTATACGCTTGCTTGCAGCTTACATACAACACAATGTCGCACTGGATGTCGCCGTATGACATGCTGTACGGCAGGCGTCATGAAGCGTACATGCAGCGATCCTAGCGTGCCACTGCCGCTCCATGAACAGATATTGTTTTGTGTTTAAGCTGTAAGCAAGCGTAGTTGCTCCGGCGATGATAGTAGTCCCTGAAGACTTTTCCACGGTTTTCAAAAATCTCCGGAGGAAATTCGGAGATTCTCCGGCAACCTTCTTAAATCAAACTGCAGCTCATATTCGTCAAAATTTTAATTGTTTGAAAAGTTATTTGTATTGCAATTATTTCTTTATTCATTTAATACCTACATAATACATATTATACGTTCTGTGGCGACCGCCAGCCTGCGTATGTAACAAATGTCCATGTCATCTCCATAAGATTATATTTTAAGAGCAAGTTGTAATTTTGGTAATTTTAATGTGTCTATGCAAATTCTCACCGTTGGAAAGATGAGAACAACCAGAAAAATATGCCTGAGGGATTATCTACTGCAGCTTTGCACCAGTTCTCTTTAGTTAGATTGAGCGGGATCACGTGGGTGATGCATTACAAATCATTGCATGGAACCATAAAGAAATAATACATCATGCTGGTACTTATTGAAAATAAATGAAAGATAAAAACAAATATATAACGAAACTAGCTGCCCGCTACAAACCCGCGACTTCGTCCGCGACCAAATTGTGAATCTAAACCATACTCGAATCCCCTTGAACTCACACAAAAAAATTCATCAAACTCGGTCCAGCCGTCTAGGGGGAGTTCAGTGACATACACACGCACAGATTAATAATCTCCGGAGATTTAGAAAATAAAAGCCGATTATTCGGTAAAAATCGTTTTTTTTATGTCTCCGGACTCCGGAGCAAAGCCCTAGTTAGAATAATATTATGTAATCTGTGGCCCTAGTGGCCCTGTGGCAAGTAAGCATACACTAAGCACAGAATATTATAATGACGAATACGCGTCTATGAAGCTACACCTCCTAGGATTAACATAATAAATATAACATATTAATAATCTAAGATAATAATCATCGGTGATGATAGTGCAATAGCGCGTAACCAGCATTGTAAGTGTGACACATCACATTTTAGAGCTTTTTTATCTTGCGGTTTTAGAGCGGTATCGATATTTTCTCATTTTCGTACCCGCTCTCACTGTGACTTTGATACACATCCGACGTTAATGTTGCAAGGTCATACATAAGTAACTGCGTACGCGTTTCCGATGCCGCAACTATTTATTTTACTTCTTTGCTATTTGTTGCATAGCTTTTTGCTTACTGTTGCTATGCTACTAGCTGATGCCCGCGGCTCCGTCCGCGCGGAGGGTAGTTATAATTTTTTGGTCATATTTCCGATTCTAAGTACTTAACCAATTGTCAAATATACGGCAGATTTTAATTCTGACCAAGACCTTTCTAATAGAAAAAACCGCATCAAAATCCGTTCATTAGTTTTTGCGTCTATTGCGAACAAACACAAGAATTAAAAAAAATGTTTAGTGCAGAATCGTTCATAACATAATATAACATAACTCAAGTTATTTTTTTTAAATGTTTTCAATGAATATATACAGATACAACTAATTTACAATTTTATAATAGTACCTTTTTTTTTTCCGTGCGGAAATCCCTTCGGATACCCCCCCGCCGGCCAGCGGGGGCGGTTATGTCGGGCTTGAACCGACTAAAACCGCACGCCGTTTCGGGTCTACAGACGTCGGGGTGTAAGGTTGCCCATAGAGCATATCCCTCGCACCCCGACTGACCCTTTTATAATAGTACCTATAGGCACAGATTAATAAATAGTTACTAACGTAACAGATACATCACTCCCATACAAAAGCGAAAATACCTAGTCTATATTCACCTACAACATTTTAATAATAATACCTGCTGCACAGAACGAGCAGAATTTTACCTTAATCACCCGTTCATAGAGTCGAGACTGTGTTGCCCGCCGTGCGAGTGACGCCATCGTAAGAATGTGCTAGGGTTGTTCCTATGGTTATAATTGTAATAAAACGAATGTTACGAATCAACCATGTTTTTTATTTGTCAATCAAATATGTTTTAGTTTTATATAATGATTAGCTTTTGCCCGCGGCTCCGCCCGCGTAGATGTCGGTTATCGCGACAAAACATAGCCTATGTCCTTTCCCAAGGTCTAATCTACCCCTGTACCAAATTTCAGCAAAATCGGTTCAGTGGTTTTTGCGTGAAAGCGTAACAAACAAACTTACATTCGCATTTATAATAGTACTAGCTGACCCGGCAGACTTCGTACTGCCTCAATCGATAACAACTTCCATATTTATTCACCTTTTAAACCTTCTCTGGACCTCCACAAATAATTCAAGACCTAAATTAACCAAATCGGTCCAGCCGTTCTCGAGTTTTAGCGAGACTAACGAACAGCAATTCATTTTTATATATAAAGGAGATATAGGATAGGATTTATATTTTTTTTCCTTGTCGGAATTCTCTGTTATTAAATTTTATAGTCGAAAATATCCTAAATCGCGTAAATAATTTTAACAAATAATCATAAGAAAAACAGGACCAAAGCGACGGAAAATCAACGGTTTTTAACATTTCTAATACGGTGCTACCAGGCCGATTCATTATGACATTGTCAAAGTTATATTATAAATAATTTTTCTAATTCTTCAACAACAGTATTAGAATTACCTATAAAACAAAACTTTTATAATAACTGACTCAAAAAACTCCTTTAATTTAAGATTACATACACATACATACAGACATATCTGCTTATTACCTACTTATTTTTAAAGAAATAAATGGTGACAACATTCATATAGATAAGATATAAAATACTACTCATCTTTCTTCGTCTATCGGCAATGAAAAAAACGACAAATTCTCCTTTGTTTTTTGACTTTTACACCCATCCACTGCACAATAATTACGTGGTTTCTGCATTTCGAAGCGTAAGCGCGGGAAACGTACCTGTGCGGTCCGATGCGAGCGCTCAGGTGGGCGTTCAGTAGCTCTACCATGAATTAAATAAACGTGAATCGTATACGGACTCTGGTATCGTCACGTGTTCACGCGATTATACTAACGTGTTGTTGTCATCTCTACCATGAGATTAATTTACGATTCATGTATACGCTATTGACTTCACGATACCGGAAATAAGTATTACCATAGACTACCGTATTACACTGTAGGGTTCATTTGGTTTTAAATAGGTACGTTTTGTTCTGCAATTGAGCTATAAATCAAAAGGTAAGTTGTTATTTTAATTTTCACACTATAATATATTTCAAAGGATATACAAATATTTGTCTGACAAATTTGTAATGAAACTATTGAAGTATCTGAAGGAAACCAAATAAAAAGTGAAGTAAAATAAAACTTGTGATCACATAAATAAAGGATATTACTTAAGTGAACGCACTTTGAAGGCCGGCCGGCAAGGCAAGCATATTTATTCTGTGGAACCTGGCTGTCTGTGGGTGCACTACGAAACTACGAATAAATGTTTAAGTATTTTGTGATCGATTTAAAACTTAAAAGCTCCAAACAAACAATGTGAAGTGCTCACAAGTTTCAAGAATACTACTGCAGTATCCTTACTGACGTTTTATTCTCTAAAAATGAAAAATCTGTGAATTCCTCATTCAGAACAGGATTGCAAAAAAAATTATAACCAAAATATAATTGGAAATTGAAAAGTAGTGCAAAGTAAGTGAAATTATTATTGTTACCACATATTATACACTTTATTGTACGTCGCATTAGTAGTATACAATGTAGGTACATGCTGCGTGCTGATTTGACGTCGAAATGGATAACATATATGTGACAATGGTCGCACTACCAACTGGTTCACAAGCCAAGTTTGGCTTGGGAAAATGGGTGAAATGGCCCACTCAGATCACCCAATCGCCGGCGTCCCCGTTGATAATAATAATAACGGATGCTTAAAATCGTGCGAAGTGGAGAAGGATTAGGCTTAGAGGTGAAATCTCGTATGCACTATGCATCGGAACACAACGCTAAGATGATGATGATGATTAATGTTTGAGTAATTGAAAAGAAGTGGAAAAGGCTACTAATATAAAAGTAGGTACACCTCTGCCTACCCCTTCAGAGATACAGGCGTGAAGTTATGTATGTACAGGTTCATTATTTTTTTATATCACTTAGGTGGCAGTCAAGCACACGGCCCACCTGATGGGAAGCGGTTACCGTGGCCTATGGATGTGTACAACACCAGGGGCATCATATCAAAATATCATAAGGCTGAGATATTCCACACTGCCTGTAAGTATGGGATTGTTGACAATCCTCAGCGCCCGTCTTTGACCTGAGTCGGACGGATCAAGTTGCTATGCAGCTTTGGATGTAACCGGCCCTAATGCTGTGATCATGATGTCAATATGTCATCCATGATGGTCAGATTAAGTACATACAAGTACCTACATTAAATGCTTGGTTCAATATGTTAAAGGCATTCCTCGGTTATTGTCTTAGAAAATAACCAAGAAAAAACAATGAGTAAGTATTTTTAATCAACCAATTTCGATTGCTTTTATAAATTAGATAAGGTATATCGTCACTAACCATTAATTATTACTTTTTAACAAAACACGGATCAAATCAATACCAAAAAAATCGATGTGTAAAGCTTAAACATTGCATTCGCCCAACAGCTGATTATAAGAAAGCCGCCATATTACATTAACGATACTCGTTTCACCACCAAAATAGACAGTGAGAGCGACACGAGATCGTATAAATAGTATTCTATTGTTTATCCTGTCGCTAAATGTCAAATTGTGGACTCATGGTAGCAAATTGAGCTATACTGTCAAGTATACTACGGATCGTATCCGAAAACATTAGAACCGTTCCGTTTTGATACACTACAGTCGGAAACAGTATCGTTTTACAAAATTCATGGTAGATCAGCCGTCGAAAACGATGCCACTGAGAAATACATTACAGTATACTACTGCCGTATTAAACACATGGTAGAGCTACAGCAGCCCTCTGCCTGTTTGTATCGTCGACGATACGCGAGCGCTAGGTATATAGCGCGCGGCCTTGAGCGAGTGACGGAGGCCTGCTATAGGTAGATTATATACCTATGGATAGGTTATAGGTACAGAAGAAAAGTGACTATTATCTCGAAGTGGTAGAGACCCCCACTTACACACTTCATGAAACCCTTTCTTCCATTCTCTACATTTTCCCATTTTCTTACTATTCTATTTACTCTGTAAAAATGACACGTGAATGACACCTGTTGAAAGCCTGCATTTTTTGAGCTGAGTGAGACGAAGTCGAGCGAAAGCTCCTCATACCAGACCTCAGAATTTTCTTTGTCACAGGTCTCCTCCTAAACTACTAATCCAATCAGAACCAAATTTGGCCTGATTAAAGAGGGCAATCAGAGGAAGGTTTATGGATATATTTTGAAAAAATTAATGCTACCGAGGAATGATCACCGTTAAAAAAATTCCAGATGGAATTACATAATAACCGCTCGAGACAATGTGACCAAACTTTACACGCTCAGAAAGCATGTCCAGAGTTGTGACTTTCAAAAAGAATTTTCAAAATCGAACTTGCCACGGAGGAATGATCCCTGTTCAAAATTTTCAAAATCTTTGTAATTGAATCAATTAGGCGGAGTCATCAAAAAACAATGTTTAAAAATGACTGTAAAGTTATTCATTGTTTCCGTAGTTCGTAAGAATTACGGTAGATGGCTCCAGCGTCGCCTTTAGACGTATATAATATATCGGCGAATTTGGAATATCTGGAACGTGTCTAGATAGCTCAGCTGGTCAGAGCATTCCCCCTGTAAGGGACTGGTCGAGGGTTCAAGTCCCGTTCTAGATGTTCTCTTTTTCCGATCTAAATTGTTAATAATGCTTTTTAATTTTTTTTTATATTTGAGTTGATTGAACGAAAGGTAAATTCCGTTTGACGATTTATGACGTATTAAAAAAAAACTACTTACTAGATCTCGTTCAAACCAATTTTCAGTGGAAGTTTACATGGTAATGTACGTCATATATTTCAGTTTTAGCATTCTCTTATTTTAGAAATTACAGGACACACACACACATTTTACCACTTTGGAAGTGTCTCTCGCGCAAACTATTCAGTTTAGAGAAAAATGATATAAGAAACCTCTATATTATTTTTGAAGACCTATCCATAGATCACATGTATGGGTTTAATGAAAAAAGTCTAGTTAGTAGTAGTTCTAAGTATGGGGAGCCCACAAAATTGTATTTTTTATATTTTTGTGTGAAAATCTTATTGCGGTTCACAGCATACATCTACTTCGGTTAAGTTTCAACAGCATAGTTCTTATAGTTTCGGAAACAAGTGGCTGTGACATACGGACGGACAGACAGACATGACGAATCTATAAGGGTTCCGTTTTTTGCCATTTGGCAACGGAACCCTAAAAATGATTCCCTGTTTTCCTTAGTCACGAGTTACGACATAACTTGATAGCAGCTTTACTCGTTTTATTTATTCATCTTTACCCGTTTAAGTACTCGAGGAATATTTTTAGCGACAGAAAGCAAGATAGGCTACTGCTAAGTAACGATCAGATCCATAGCTACTATAAAAGTAATTATGAGGTGCCTAAATACGAAAAACAATACAGTAAACCAAACGCGCAAAAACCATTAAGCCCTCATTTCACATTTGACTGTAATCCACCTAGCTTAGACGAAATAGAACACCAAATCAAAAAGAAACCAACAAAAGCCCCAGGGCCTGATGGCAACCTTACATTATCTATAAAAAATGCCCATCGGTACGTAAACATCTTCTAAGCATATTCAATAGGATCTGGTCGAGTAAAGAAGTCCCAGCAGCCTTCGGCAAGGCTAATTTTGTGCTCATTCCAAAGAAAGAAATAGTAACTAGTCCAAAAGACGCTAGACCAATAGCATTAACCAATACAATTTCTAAAATTTTCTTCTCATGGCTTCAATTTAAAATGACAAATTTCATGATCAATAATAACTATTTCAGACCAAACCACCAAAAAGGGTCCCTTACCCGGAATTTCAGGATGTCTGGAACACAATTCTTTGCTGGCGGAAAGTTTAAAAGATGCCAGATCACATGAAAAGTAAATAACAGTTTGTTGGATAGACTTAGAAAACGCTTTTGGCTCAGTACAACACGAGCTTATGTTGTTTGCATTAAAATGGTATCACTTTCCGTCCATCATTTGGGAAATAATATCCTCTTATTAAGGTAAATTAAAGTTTGTGATTAATACCAAACATGGATACACGCAACCTTTAAATTATAATGTGGGTTTGTTCCAAGGTTGCTGTTTATCACCTATAGTTTTCAATATGGTAATAAATATTTTAATAGACAACATTTCCACACACGACAAGAAGTGGGGCTATCGGTTTAAGCTAAACGGTAAATACTTATACGGAGTCTATCCTCGCATTCGCGGACGATTTGGCAATACTGACTCGTAACCCAAAGCAGTGCCAGGACCTACTGCGTTGAGTAGACGATTTCTGTACATGGACAGATGGATGAGAGCAAAACCTAGCAAATGCTACTGTCTATGTCTGGATAGGCGGGGTACCAGGTATACTTCATATGACCCAGGGCTTAGTATAGGCGGGGAAAACGTTTCAATTATATCTGAAACCGTGAAACCTTTTAAATTCCTCGGAAGAAAGATTGACAACAGAGGTTGCACTCCAGCTTTGGACGAATTAATTGATAGTTTCATTATCGATTTAAAAAAGGTAGACCAACAACCAATAAGTAATGTTAAAAAAGCTTGGATCTATGACAATTATTTAACCTCGCGTCTTAACTGGCCGTTTCTTATATATGATATAAACCAGAGCCTCCTCAAAAAACTAGATGCGAGTGTCACGAAGACACTGAAGTCGTGGCTAGGGCTAGCTCAGTCGGCCGACCCGTCGGCACTATATAGATCCGCGAATAATTTTGGAATGACGCTTAAGAAGTCATCAGAACTCTATAAACACCTAAGAGTAACTAAAATGCACGTCTTATCGGAATCTAAAGACGAAATAGTAAAAGTCCTCCCAAAAGATAAAAATGCATCGGAGCTCGAATCACGCCTCCAGTTCCATAAAAAAATCATGATAGGCTCGCAGACTGGTAGAGTAGATCTAGGTAATATTCAGAGACAAACAGATAAAGAAATATCAAAATCTTTTCTTCAAGCAGACGAAAACAACACCTATAATGTGCACGCAATGAACCTAGAAATGCAAAACGAATGGTTGACTCTAGGTGAATTTTGTATTCCCATAGCCTTAAAATGGCGTACCATAATATACGACTGGTCACCGGCCTTACTTAAATTTTACCTAAATGCATTCCAGTTGACCCTCCCCGACCAAAGCAATCTGGTCAGATGGGGAAAAGCCACAGATAAAACATGTAACTCATGTGGTGAAGCAACTGGTACGGCTAGGCACCTACTAGTGGGTTGTAAAACGCTATTAGACCGGGGTCATTACTCGCGTCGTCATGATAAGGTATTAGAAATCATACGTGAGGCTGTAAGTTTGGCGGTAGCTAGAGCGAAAAAAGGATTAACCACAAACCAAAGAAATGACATTGCGTTTGTAAAGGAAGGCTGCTCAAAGAAATCACCTCAAAAGCCGTATTCAATTTTGATAGCTGCCGTTGACTGGACAATACTCGTAGACACGTATGAGAAGCACTATAGGATACCGGAGGAGCACTATAGGAGCCTCATCATCCAGACCCGACATATTCCTTTTTTCACGATCGCATAAGTGTGCAGTGCTTGTAGAACTCACAGTACCGTGGGAAACTAATATACCTAAAGACCACGCTATAAAGACAAACAAATACTTTGATTTGACTAACGAGTTAACCAAAAACGGCTACGTGGTTAAACTCTACGCTGTAGAAGCAGGAGCAAGGGGAATTCCAGCTAATTCCCTGTACAACTTACTTAAAGACCTCGGATTGCCAAGAGCTTCAGTAAGCTCTTTACTAAAACGTATATCAAAAGCGGCATTGTTAGGATCTTACCAAATTTGGATAGGTAGGGGGGTGGGAACACTGCTGACGGTGGAGGTGAGCGCTGATGCATCACAAGGTGGCCACCCTAAACCTACATCTGGGTCGCAAGTCCCAATCGCCGTCATGGTGTTCCTCTCTGTAACACGCTATGGACCCGGCGACCGCACGGTGAATCCATGGAGTGCTGAGAATCGGATCTCTTATAAGTTTTCTCATAGTTTCTAGAACGTTCTTAAGGAAAGAAAAATTAAGAAAATCGCTTAAGAAATTATAAATGCGGGCAACGCTATTATCATCGTAAAGACAATTAAGAGCTTCGGTATTTATGGCAATCAATTTTGGTTTACCTAATTAGGTTTTACTTAGTTTTTAAATTATTCATTATTTTTTAATATAATTACTTAACTGTATTCCTCAATAAAATTATTATTGTTAAATATAATATTAATTGATGTATTTAATTTATTTTAGGATAAGTAATTGTTTGATTCTTTGTTTGTATTTCCGCCGCTATGCCGGCCATCAGATTGCGATAACAGTTTGCGTAAGGGCTGTAGGTATCATCATCATCATCAACCTATTCTAGTCCACTGCTGGACATAGATCTCCCCTAATGAGCGCCATAGCGCCCTGTCTTCAGCTTGCCGCATCCAGCATCTGCCCGCAGTCTTTCGCAGATCGTCATCCCACCTGGCCGGAGGGCGTCCTACACTACGTTTGCCGAGTCGCGGTCTCCACTCAAGAACACGTTTACCCTAGCGGTTGTCGGTTCTTCGCGAGATATGGCCGGCCCACTGCCAGGTATAGATTAGAACCGGTAAATGGCGCTTTATACTCTCTTCCTCCCTTTTAAGGGTTCCGTACCTCAAAAGGAAAAAACGGAACCCTTATAGGATCACTTCGTTGTCTGTCCGTCCGTCTGTCAAGACCGTTTTTCTCAGGAACGCGTGGAGGTATTAAACTGAAATTTATATCTAATACTCAGGTCTACTGTCCCTTGGAGCTGTGAAAAAATCAAACTTCTAAGCCACAGCAATCAAAAGATACAGCCGTTTATGCCGCCAATTTCCGCAAATTTTCGAAACTCGCACGGGAATCAAAACCTATAAGGTACTTCCCGTGAACTTAAAATCTTGAAATTTGGTACGAAAAGTAACGTCTTATAGTACAGATAAAGGAAAAATTGCGAAAACCGTAAATTGTTCGTTACATCATATAATAAAAAATATTTCTGAAAATTTTAAAGTTGCTACTTCTTTTCTCATGAACGCGTAGAGGTATTAAATTGAAATTCATATCAAATACTCAGGTCTATAATACCTTTAAGCTGTAACAAAATCAAGGGTCAAACAGGTCGTAGGGGGCGTAAGCATCGGCATCGAGCCCACGATGAAGTACCTTGGGCTCGTACTCGATAGCCGATGGGACTTCGGACCTCATCTCCGAAGTCTGGTCCCGAAACTGAGGGGGGCTGCAGCCGCGCTATCACGGCTGATGCCCAACGTTAAGGGACCCAACGCCCCCACGAGGAGACTGTAACTGGAGATCGTGCGAAGCATGGCCCTATACGGGGCCCCCGTATGGGCGGAGACTCTGGCGGCCCGCAACGTGGCTGTTCTAAACAGTCCGTTAAAGGCGATGGCCGTCAGAGTCATCAGGGGGTATCGCACGATCTCCGTCGAGGCGGCATGTCTCCTAGCCGGGACCCCTCCATCGGACCTGGAAGCGAGAGCCCTTGCACTGCTGTACCAGTGGCGCAAGGAGGCGCTGGAGCGGGGCCATTGGCCGGAGCCCCGAGAAATCAGGGCTCAGCGGTCCCTGCTCCGCCAGGAACTCATGGAGACATGGAGGGTGCGACTTGAGCACCCAAGGTGGGGGGAATCCACAATTGCGGCGGTGAGACCGATCATGAAGGAGTGGTTGGAGAGGGACCATGGGGACCTCTCCTACCGGATGTGCCAGATGGTTACCGGACACGGGTGTTTCGGTAAGTATCTGTGGCGCATCCACCGGGAGACAACGCCGCAGTGCCAGCACTGCGAGGATCCTGGCGAAGACACGGCGCTCCACACGTTGGTGGAGTGCCCTGCGTGGGCGAGTCAACGCCGGGATCTCGTTGCGGTCCTGGGCGTGGACGTTCTCTCGTTGGAGACCATGGTGAGGGCCGTGGTCTCCGACGGGAGCAAGTGGCACGCCGCCGCCTCTTTCTGCGAGCAGGTAATGCGCGCGAAAGAGACGACGGAGAGGGAGCGGGAGAGAACCCTGCCCCCCGAGTTTCGCAGTCTGCGGCTAGGACGCCGCAGACTCATCTACGCCCGGGACTACCGACCTCCATGATCGGGGCCTGAGGACGGCAGTTGGCCGACTCGCCGTCCTTACAGAAGCAGGCCGTGGCGGAGGCGTGTCGTGTGTGCCCTACACACGCCTGCCAACTCACCGAAGCGGGATAAAACCCGACCCCACCAGGCGAGGCCGCGGTGGCGGTCAAAGTACGCCGGCAACCCTGGGGTTATCCTTTCGAGGGCTTACCCGGGGTGCCCGGCAACGGACACTTGGGGAGGACACCGTGCGGTTTTAGTCGAGACACGACATAACCACCCCCGCTGGCCAGCGGGGGGGTATCCGAAGGGATTGCCGCACGTAAAAATAAAAAAAAAATAAGGGTCAGACAGGTTTGTACGGAACCCTCGGTGTGCGAGTCCGACTCGCACTTGGCCGGTTTTTTTTAAATATTTTGGTATAATAATGTTGAAATATAACTCGACCAGTGATCGACACAAACGGGTCAGACCGAACATATATTTATATTCCCATATAACCGTGAGAAACATTTACAATGTACCATTATATGCGGTTTTAAACGGCACGGAAACTAAAGTAATTGTTTGACAATCTTTTCATACTAGAATAATAACTTCCTTGAGTAATATTCATAATTAATTATTAAAGACGTTTGTCTTTGCTTTTTTTGTTTTCAAGAAAACCAACAACTGTTCGGAACAAAAAAATAGAATAGTTTTAAGGCCGGTACAGGACAAAATCTTACGCCACTTTTTTCTCTCGTATTGCGGTAAGGGATCTGGACCACAAGCTATTCGCCACATTCGCACCAGAGGTAGGTCACAGTATTTTTTCTTGCACCGTGCGTAAGTAACGTAAGAGGCCTTTAAGCCCCCAACCGCAGTGAACTTGTACTCGGAAGACTTCTTCAAAGAAGCGAAGCGTGGATTCCTTTAGCATTGAAGTATTTTTGTATTATCTTATACTTTAAACGAGCAATTCTTGTATATACATATACCTAATCTGAATCTCGGAAACGGCACCAACGATTTTCATGAAATTTAGTACACAGGGGCTTTCGGGGCCGATAAATCGATCTAGCTAGGTTTCATTTTTAGCAAACGTCGAAAAAAAACCGAGTAAAACTCGGTCAACCAGATATGGTTTTTTTAACCGACTTCGAAAAAGGAGGAGGATTCAAATGTTTCTTTTACTAACAAGTTAGGTACAAGCACCCACCCTTTGTTGTATTCATTAGGACATATACCTATTACATACATTTTTTAGAGAATACTACGAGGTCTCTTGGTCTATTCCACTTAGTTACATAGATGTATCTTGATGGACACTTCAAGTCCAAGTAGTTTCATTATTTTGAAATTTTATTTTAATTTAGGTAACTAGTTAGACTTTTTTCCAAGTAAGTGGTTGCAATTTTCAGAAATTTCATGTTTATTTGGTAGCATAAATAACAAGTTATTATAAAAGGTAGGAACTACGTGTCTTTTATTTTTTTTTTCGTGCGGAAATCCCCTCGGTTACCCCCCCGCCGGCCAACGGTCCTATAAATACAATTGATCTTGGTGTACATGAGGCCCAAGACAACCTTACCTGCAAGCCGGGGTACATCTGTTAATTGACGGACGAGACTCGCGGTTGGTGGTCAAACAAACTTTCAGTCGTTCAGTTTTCTTGTTTAACTCTTTTCCTTTTACGTCTTAACCCCCTCTGCAGGTGGAACTTGACACTTAGTAATATCTCTTTAAGAACATCCGTGGACGCGTTGCTACTTTTAGCTAATGTTATGCAGAGGTGGAACTGGCTTATGTTATTCATCCTGTTTCTCCGTGTGTTCCTCTGAATAACAGTACTGTGGAGAACTCAATATGTTCTTCAGAGTAATAGTTAAAAGCGATGTGTTCGCCAGAAACGGTGGGGGATATCATTATTATGTGGAGAACCTGATGGCTATTTCTTTTCTGTTCCGGTATAAGGACACGGTGTGGTAGTACCTACCCAAATTCATACGAGAAAAGAAAGACCAAGTGACAAGGCATAATGAAGTAATATGAACAAGCTCTGGCAAAATATTGACATACATTTCTTGGAAACATACATATAAGTCTTATCTTTGCAACGTTGTTACTGTTGAAACTGTTAACTAATGTGTGGTTTTAGACTGAAAAAAAAACAATATTTGCTATTTGTCATTGCAGGTCCTCAAAGGGTTACGTATAACTAAAGTTATGTTAATTATTTTCAACATAACTACGGTTGAGTTACACTCGACTGCTGTTCAATTAACCTTATTTTGATTAAACTATGGTTTTTAAGATATTGGTTATTGCAACTATGTTTGAAATATTTATTGGACGGCTCGTCTACGGTTTATTGTGTAAAGTGGTGGGTATGGATATTGAAACGTTGTCAGTTCCAGCGTGTAATGGCGAACATAACAACGAGGGTGGGATCTGACATTAATGTTCAATGTTCCACCCTAACCTAACCTACAAGTGTCCACTCCACTCTATTCTTCTCTCATTTTAAATTACTTGGTTGTATTAGGTGGGTGATTCATCAACTTGATGACCTAATTACATGTTAGTGTGTGATAGTGTTTCTTAACTTACGTACTTAGTCTTCAAACATTCACCACTGATAAATCTACAGTAGGTGGATCGTCTATTATTTCAATCAGCCGTACTTGAATAAACCGTAGGTGAGTTGAGCTTTAGATATTTCGTCCATTAGTTCTTATTACAAACATCTAAAAAACGACCGTAGGTATTTTAAACAGAATGACATAGGACCGTAGGTAGTTATTTTAAAAATAGTAAAAAATCTTTAGTTATAATGATATGCTACGTAGCCTCTTAAAGTAATGGATGTATTAAGTATTAGAGAAAAAAAATGCAATCAGCGTCGTATCAGAATGCAGTAAACCGCAAAGTCTAAGCAAAGAATCATGGAAGTTGGTCTAAGTAGAATCGCTTCTTTAGTGAATTCGTAAATTGTCAAGGACCAGAGGTTTACTAGGGGGATCTCATTGTTTGATTGATATAAGTAGACTTATTCTACTCTGCATTTCCTCGAACCTGGGCGAGTTAGTGGCCGGGCGTGAAAAAGCATCTGATGACTCGGTCAAACTAAGGATCACCATGCAACTTGAGCCAGAGCCTCTTCCGTCCATCAACAGGCGTACCGACGATTGTAGTTCTTACGTCAAGTAAAAAAAAGATAATGACTACCGAATTAACATATTTCTGAAGAACAGGAAATTAACTGTATTTCAGTTTATCTAGAGACCGATATGTAATATGTCACTCATCACTTATATACAATAAGCAATACCGGAGACAGCTCCCTACTAGATATTGTGACATCAAGATTAAAAACACGGGGAGGACAAATGACCGATGATTCACAAAGAGTGATACGATTCTTTATGATAGTGGTGAAGACTGAGGGCGATCGCACCAATACTTTTTTCTGCTAAGTCTTACACATCCGAGCGTACAGCATGTTATGAGACCGCTAACTACAGGCATCTAAGAAGCATATTAAACCATTGACGTCATGTATAGCACTCACATATGCGTTAAGTTACCGAGGTAGATTACAGTCTCAACTCAATTTTTTTCGTCTCAACTTTTTAATTGGCGAAAAGGCAAATCATGTACAGTTATAAATTTATTAAAAAACTATACCGGAGACAGATGCTAAAGATACTGTACAGTCGCCGTTAGAAGTAGCTGAGCACTAACCAATTTACGAACGATCTTTACATTGAAATAAATCAACACTAAATTGATGTATAATTATTTTTGTGCTCTTCAGGTGACAAATTTAACATTTTTTAATTCTTGGTTAATATTTTATGTAAAATTTTAGAGCTAAGGTGGACGGTAACTTGGAATGTGTTAAGTTAATACCTATTAATACCGATGGCGATTGTACCATCAAGATTAAACTCAAGGCAATACAAATGGTTTGTTCCCGTTGAGTAACACCAGTTTGTGTCACACTGCTATACAATTGGAACTCACTTACTTGTTTTTGGAATATAAGCCGAGCGAGGCAAGTAGTGCAATGACAAATCTGCGCAATTCGGGTTATAAAATTCTGGAAGTTTTTGGGATATTTCGTCCAGATATGCAACCCTGTTACATACAAAGATTAAAGTGTTAATTATTGAGAAAAAAAACTGTTGCAATGATTTACAGTGTTACTTTTCGGGATTTTTTGTCCAATTGAGTAACAGTATGACACAAACTGGTGTTACTCAACGGGAACAAAGCATACAAATGGCTAACGATTCATGAGTATTATTTACTATGATGGTGTGTATAGGTTCCCAACAAGATCTTCGGAGCCCAAGTCAACCTCACCTACTGATTGACAGACGAATCTCTGGCAAAGGCTTTAAAAAAAATCCGTTCCCGCAGGGGGAACGCACAGGTAGATTTCGTGAAGCAATTAATATTATTTTATATAGAGAACTACGGACTTTAAACAATATTTCGTGAAGATTTCCGTACCGCACTATTTTTTTTCTTTTTTAATTTGAGTAAAAAACGTTTCGGACATTTATTTTAGAGCAAAAAATAACCTATCGGTTAGAAATATTTTTTTGCCCCTCTATGACCTATGCTTCTTCCATGACCCACGCCGAGCGCATTTTTAACATGTTTAATTTTTTTGTCTCGAAAACGGTAACTTTTAGCGAAAAACTTTTCAGACATTTATTTTAGACTTAAAAATGGCCTATCGATTAAAAATGTTTCCGACGGCAAGAATGTTCACCGGCTAGAAGTTATGATTTTTTTCCCGAAAAATTTTGGTTTTTCCCCCCTCCACTTTTAGTTAAAGTTTTAATCTTATAGGTTTATAATTAAAAGATTACATGAATACCAACATTCATGTATACTATGGGATAAAATTAGAACGGTTCGAATATCTTTCATGGAACGTGAAATTTTGAGGAAAAACTGATTTCACAAAAAGTGAGGCCCTACCGTCCCTTTAGGCCGGATTCCACCCGTTCACGAACTTAAACTAAGTTTACACCCAAGCAATTTTTGACCGCAGTTTGAAAGCGATCGGGGCAAAAATGCGACCGTGAGAGTGCCGCAAATTTTGGGAAGTGGAACCATACATACATATATATATATATATATATATATATATATAAACTTTTTGACCAGTTGTCATTTCGGACTCAGGGGGTCATAACTAGACCTCCTATGAAGAATTTTTTGTAAAATTCGACAGTAGTCAAGAAACCAATAGGTAGATCGATTTCATCGAAATCTACCTAAAAGGGAAAAAGTCAAAATTAACTTAATCATGGAAAGAAGTAGTAGGACAGCAGACCTCGGGTTCCGAGATGAAAGTTTACTTGACCGACTTCCGTTTGACCTTCCATCCCCAAGAGGAAAGTCTGTGGGGCTTAGACGTGGAGCGTTGGTAGCTTAGTGGTTAAGGAGTGGGCCTTATGATCGAGAGGTCCCGGGTTCAAATCCTAACCATTACACTACCGACGTGAACCCAATCCTAACACAAGTAACTTAGCTTAGCTGGAGGGGTTAAGAGGAATACTATTAATTTCGGTTACAAATATCCATTTATAAAAAAAAAATGGATAGTGATATTCTTGAATGGTCAGGTATTTTGACTAGTTAGGAATTGTTTGCTTTGTTTTAATAAATTTGTAAATAAGGTTTTTTTATTATTTAAATCCTAATTCATACCTATTATACGCCTATCATAATTATATTTCGTCAACAGACGATAAAATTTTCCAATAAAAATGTCAGTATAAATCCTATATTCCTTTGCGACTTAAAAAAATCAACTGTCAGTGTTTCTCACGTGTCAATGACCAGTCATTGTCATGAGTTATTACCCCGTTACCCCTTGTGAGAATATGCGTGTTGTAAAATGTTTATTGTGTGTTTAGTGAATAAAATGTTTGATAACAGTGAGCAGGGGCCTGCGACCTTGGATGGAAGACATTCACGTAAGTCTCTTCGATATCATACAGAAGGTTTAATCGCCTGTAGGTTTCAGTTTTCCCGGTCGTTTGCTCATTGCACTTTTACGAGCCCACCAGACATGGGACGTAAGACACCGACTTGTATAGGCAGGCTGCAGACGGGAGAGTCATATCTACTTTCTTTTCTTTCTGTATGTTTTACGTAGCGCCCTTTCTGTACATATATACGGCTGCGAAGCGCGGCCGTTCCTATGTGCGGAGTCACGCGTAAAGATCGTGTGAGGATCAACTGCATCAGCAGCAACCCTCCATGTCCGCAACATCGCAGATAAAATGCAAAAGAGTAGCTTTCACTAGTGTGGTCATGTTGAGGACATGGTTAAAACGTACATACATACATAATCACATCTTCTTCATTCCAGGGTTGGCAGAGACAACAGCCTATACATTTTTTTATGAAAGATCAATTTACGTACTTCGTGTCAGCGATGTGTCGAGTCTTAAGTCTGTTGCTTCTAGCTTCCCTTACTTTTCGTCTGTCTCTAACAAATGCCTAATTCTATATCTGCCGTGACTAATAGACTAAACGCAATCATACCAAGTAGGTATAGTTATGTGGGGGTGCGACTGGTTGGAACACCTCCGCGTTTGGTGCACCCTGGGCAACGTGGGCGATGACGCATCATTGATTGCTCCTCTGGAGTAGCTGGCGTCAACGTCAACGGCCAAGAGTCCGACCGACCGGCCCTTTTCAGGGCCAGCTGACCCCATTGCACGAGGGGGTCGGGGTATGGCGGGCCTGCAAGGCCCGCGGTGGTGGTCGCTCCAGGTACCCCTCTGCTGTTATCAGAGGGGACACTGCGAGCGACGTGTTGATCCGAGGGGATCAGGGGACGGGTCGGCCCACTGCTCGCGCAGGGGCTGACGGGCATTCGTGCCGCCGTCGGTGATGGGAGGGGTGGCTGCCCTTCCGCGTCGCGTAATCTCCGGGTGATCGTCATGGACCTGCATGCTAGCCACATGCGGGAAGATGTGATCTCGGAGGACGCGGGGCTTGCCTTGATTGGCCGGCCCGCGACAAGGAAAAGTCTATAAGACCCGACAGCGAAGTCGTAAAAACCTGTGGACACCTGGGGACCTCCACAGTATGTACCCCGCTTCCCGGAATGAGCGTCACCCGGGGAGTGTATTTATATCGACTCATACTCGTGGGACTCATATGGATAATACATTTAAAAAAAACCAAAACCCCCCCAAAAACCAAGCGAAACAGTCTGCGCGGAGGTCGCGCAGCAGTCATGCGTGGAGGTCACGCCAAAAACCGCGGTAGTGTCGGAGAAGTTCGACACTGCTAGCGAGAGGAGCAGGGCGAGCAGCCCGCTGGGATTGGGCGTGAAGGCTGCCCAGAAGCGGAAGCGGCGCTCCAGGAAGCCTAGGCCGAAGGAGGACGTGTCGGATAAGGAAAATACCCTCACCGGGACGGCCTCCTCCAGCAGTGATGAGGTGGCAAAGCCGGCGTCCAAGGTGGCCGCAGGCCGCCGAGGGGCGCGAGGTGGAACGAGGGCTGGCCAATCCATCCGAGCCCCCTCTAACACTGGGAAAGCCGCAGCCAAGTCGCCGCCGAGGCCTTCCACCTCTGCGGCACCGGAGCTGGGCAGGAGGACACAGTCACTCTTGGAGAGTCTCCAGAGAGTGGCTGCATCGTCCCAAGGGTCCCCGGACCCAAAACAGGAGGAGATGCTGAACATCGTGTTCGGCATCGCCTCCGAAAATGAGGCCCTCGCGGCGGAGCTGGCAGAGTCCCGTCGGGAGACAGCTCGGCTCTCTGCCGCTCTCGAGGAGCTGCAGAGGGTGGTAGCGAGCTCTGCGCAGCTAGTGCCGCCAGCACAACCCGCGCAGCCGGTGCGGGTGACGAGGTCGTCCCGGTTGGCGCAACCGGCACAGCCGGCGCTACCAGCGCAGCACCTGGCACAGCCGACGCGGCCGTCGCGGTCGCTGGGAACGACGCGGTCCAGCGAGCCACCGGCGGAGTCCTGGCTCCCGTATATGGAGGCGCTGGAGGAGCGCATGATGTTACGGATGGAGGCCTTAATGGACTCCATCCGCCGTCCGCCTCTGGCGCCGCCGGTGGCCGGCTACTCGGCTGCAGCGAAGAAGGGCCCCACCCGCCCGGCTGCAGGTGCGACCCTGCCGGAGCCGGCTCCTCAGCCCCCTCCCGCTCAGGGGAAGGGCAAGGGCAAAGTCAAGGGGAAGGGCAAGGGGAAGACGTCCCCAGCTCTGGCCCCAGCCCCAGCCGTGGCTCCGACTACCTCCACCCCACTGGAAGGGGGCTGGGAGGTGGCTGGAGCCAACAAAAAGAGGCGGAAGGCCGCCAAAAAGGCCGCCAAGAAGGCCAGGAAGGCCGCGGCCGCCGCGAAGACAGCGCCGGGGAAGCTCCGTGCCCCTCGTACCACGGCCGTCGTCGTCACCCTGACGGCGGAGGCAGCGGGTAGGGGCATGGGGTATGCCGAGGTGTTGGCCAAAGTTAAGGCCAACGTCGATTTGAAGGCCCTCGAGATCCCGGGTGTCCGGTGCAAGAGCACATGGACGGGAGCCCGGCTTCTCGAGGTCCCCGGCGCCGCCAGTGGCCCCAAGGCCGACGCCCTAGCGGCTCGGCTGAGGGAGTCGCTGGACGCAGCCGACGTCCGGGTGTCCAGGCCCATTAAATGCGCAGAAGTGCGCATTACGGGCCTGGACGACTCCGTCACGGCAGAAGAGCTCAGGCTCGCCGTGGCGGAGGCCGGGGACTGCTCCCCGGACACAATTAAGGCCGGAGCTATACGCTTCGGCCGCAGTGGACAGGGGGCAGCAGTTGTCGGCTGCCCTATCGCGGCGGCCCAAAAGGTCGCAGACGGGCGGAGCCTCCTGGTGGGAGGCTTCCTGAGGGCGCAGGCACGGCTCCTGCAGGCCCGACCGGCCAGGTGCTTCAGGTGCCTGTCGGTGGGCCATGTGGGGGTGCACTGCACGGCGGAGGTAACGGCGGGTGACCGCTGCTTCCGCTGTGGCCAGCCCGGTCATAAGGCCGGCACGTGTAGCGCCCCGTTGCACTGCTTCAGATGTGCAGCGGGGGGCAAGCCGGCTGACCATAGGGTTGGCAGCAAGGCCTGCGCCGGAGGGGAGCCGAAGCCGGGAGGCCGGCCTTCCGCCCCTAGTTCACAGCGGGATGCGGAGATGGGGGTTCCATAATGGATCCTCAACTCCGCATCCTGCAGGTGAACGTTGGCCACGGTGCCCATGCTCAGGACCTTCTGCGCCAGAGCATGGCCCAGTGGGCCATAAATGTCGCCGCTGTCGCCGACCCATACACCCACCGGTTCCTCGGGCCTGCCTGGGAAACCGCGCTGGATGGGTCGGCGGCACTGGTGCACAACCCTGCCGCCGGCAGCCCCCCTCTTGCCGTCGTTGCAAGGGGACCCGGCTGCGTCGCGGCGGCGGTTGGGGATATAGCGGTCGTGGCCGCTTATATCACGCCGAACCGAGACCAAGCTGCATATGAGCAGTGGCTCCGTCAGCTGGCCGTCGTCGTCAATGCCTGCCAGCCCCGTCCGGTCCTTGTGCTCGGGGACTTCAACGCCTGGTCGTATGCCTGGGGTTCCCGACACGAAAGGGGCGCGACGGGGCATAGAGGCAGGGCACTGGTGGACTGGGCCGCACGACTCGGCCTAGTCCTCCTAAATCGGGGAGCCGTGGACACGTTCGTGACCTCGAGGGGTAGCTCCATCGTGGACCTATCGTTCGCGAGCCCCTCGTTGGCGCGACGTGTTCAGGGCTGGCGCGTCGTTTTGGGGGAGGACACAAGTTCGGATCACCGATACATTCGGTTTGACGTGTCCCCCCCTGCGAGCGACGCGCCGGCTGCACCGGCTCCACCCGAGCCACGTTGGGCGCTTAAGCGACTTGATCGAGAGCTCCTCCTGGAAGCCGCCATCGTACAGGCCTGGGCCCCTGCGCCGGACAGGCCTGTCAGCATAGACGATGAGGCGGAGTGGTTCCGGGAGGCCATGACCCGTGTCTGTGACGCGGCGATGCCTAGGGCTCCGCCCTATAATCCGAGGGGTCAGGTCTACTGGTGGTCGTCGGAGATCGCGCAGCTCAGACGGGGCTGCGTGATCACGCACCGCCGGTGGGCCCGATTCCGTAGGAGGCGTCGCCGCCCCGCAGATGCGGAGGCCCGAGAGGCGGAGTTGTACGAGGGATACAGGGAGGCCAGACGAGCCCTCCGAGCGGAGATAAGGCGTTCCAAACGGGACGCCTTCCGCGAGCTGCTGGAGACGCTGGAGCGGGACCCTTGGGGGCGGCCCTACCGGATGGTGAGGGGCAAGCTGCGCCCCAAGGCCCCGCCGTTAACCCGGTGTCTCCAGCCGGATCTGCTCGGAGGAGTTGTTGGCTCCCTGTTCCCAGCGCGGGCGGTGGAACATGTTCCACCGCAGATGACTCCGCCTCGGTTGCGCATGGCGCCCGACGTGGAAGACGACGACGTGCCCGAGGTCACTTGGGTAGAACTAGAGCTGGCGGTGAGAAGGCTAAGAGCCAAACACACCGCCCCGGGACCCGACGGCATTCCAGGCCGAGCGTGGGTCCTAGCTCTAGTCGACGACGCTCTCGAGCCCCGACTGAGAGGGCTTCTCAGCGCATGTTTGGAGCGGGGCCAGTTTCCGAAATTGTGGAAGACGGGGAAACTGGTCCTCATCCGAAAGGAGGGGCGCCCGGCGGACTCGCCGTCCGCCTACCGGCCCATAGTGTTGCTCGACGAGGTGTGCAAGCTCTTTGAAAGAGTAATTGCGAAGCGCCTCGTCGAGCACCTCTCAAGATTGGGGCCGGACCTGGCGGATGGCCAATATGGCTTCCGCCAGAGGCGCTCCACCGTGGATGCCATCATGCGCGTGAGGGCTCTGGCGGAGGATGCAGTAGCCCGGGGTGAGGTGATGTTGGCGGTGTCCCTGGACATCGCCAACGCGTTCATCACCTTGCCCTGGAGTTGCATTAGGGAGGCGCTCGTGTATCACGAAGTGCCTCTCTACCTCCGCCGCATAGTCGGGGCGTATTTGACGGAGAGAGCCGTCATCTACCCAACCGTGACCGGTCTCGGTCGGCGTGAAATGTCGTGCGGTGTTCCACAGGGATCAGTCCTGGGGCCGCTCCTGTGGAACATCGGATACGACTGGGTGCTTCGCGGTGAGCTCGTAGGCGGTGCCGCCGTCACGTGCTACGCGGACGACACGCTCGTGACGGCGTGCGGGGCGACGTACCGCGAAGCGACCCGAAAGGCCACGACCGCGGTTGCCCAAGTCGTTAGGCGGATCCGGCGGCTGGGTCTCGAGGTGGCCCTGCATAAAACCGAGGCCCTGTTCTTCCATGGGCCTCGGAGCAAGCCACCCGAGGGATCCAGTCTCATCGTGGGAGGAAATCGCATCGGCATCAAGCCCCAAATGAAATATTTGGGGCTCGTGCTCGACGGCCGATGGGACTTCGGAGAGCACATCCGAAGTCTGGCCCCCAAATTGAAGGGCACAGCTCTTGCTTTGGCTCGGCTGTTGCCCAACATGAGGGGGCCCGATGACTTTTGCAGGAGACTTCACGCGGGGATCGTGCGGTCCATGGCCCTGTATGGGTGCCCAATATGGGCGGAGGCCCTGAGGACCAGAACTGTGCGGATGCTGCGCGCTCCGCAGCGAGTTCTGGCCATCAGGGTCATCCGAGGGTACCGCACGATCTCCTTCGAGGCGGCGAGTCTCCTTGCCGGAACTCCGCCATGGGACCTGGAAGCGAGAGCCCTTTCGCAACTGTACCAGTGGCGAAAGGAGGCGCGGGAGCAGGGATGGAACCCCGAACCTCGAGAAATCGAGGCCGTGCAGTCCCAGCTCCGCCAGGCCATCGTGGTGGAGTGGAAGGAACGACTTGGGCAACCAAGCGCAGGGCACGCCGCAATAGCGGCGGTAAGGCCCATCATGGAGGATTGGCTGGAGAGGCGACACGGAAGCCTCTCCTACCGACTGACGCAGGTGATCTCAGGGAAGGGGTGCTTCGGGGACCACCTGCATCGGATCAGGAAGGAGCCAACGCCTGAGTGTTATCACTGCGACGCGAGCGAGGACTCAGGGCTGCACACGCTGGCGGACTGCCCGGCGTGGGAGGCGCCGAGGCGTGACCTCGTGGCAGCCATCGGGGTGGGAGTCCTCTAGCTCGGCAGCATGATTGCGGCAATGGTGCGGAGCGCGAGCGCGCCCGGGAGAGACTTAGAACTCTCCCGGTCCGCCGAGCCCGCAACTTGCTCGCCGCGCGTCGCAGGCAACTCAGGCGCCGGAGGTCGCTTAACGACCTCCGTCCTCCATGAGCGCAGGCCTGGGGGTGGCGGGTGAGGCCACCTGTCACCCCAGCAGAAGCAGGCCGGGACGGTGGGGCGACTAGCGCCCCTCCCCCAAACCGGGGCAAGACGGGGACACCGTGGTTCCCAAACCCGAGGGGGCCATTTCGAAACCGGAGATGGCCCAGGGTCAGTCGGGGTGCGAGGGATATGCTCTATGGGCAACCTTACACCCCGGCGTCTGTAGACCCGAGACGGCGGGCGGTTTTAGTCGGTTCAAGCCCGACATAACCGCCCCCGCTGGCACGCGGGGGGGTATCCGAAGGGATTTCCGCACGATAAAAATAAAAAAAAAAAAAAAAAAAAAAAAGGTATAGTTATGTGAATTTACAAGTTGAAAGTAGAGTCTAGACTCTAGAGCCTCATCAGTCAATCAGTAGGTCGCACCGGCTTGCAGATGAGGTTGACTTGACCTTCGAACATACACTCCAATACAGCGAAGAAGGTATATACAACGTTATAAGTTCATTATAATGTGGAAATTGTTTCTTGCCCTTAATCGCATTGCACATCACCCACGGGATGAATGAAGTAGCCTTTTTTTACATGTGACAACCCTCACGGGCTCCACCCCATCAGTACCAACTGGTAGGACCCCGTTAGGGTAAACAATCGAAAAAAATGGGTTTATAGTACTTAAGCGTCGGTAGCTTAGTGGTTAAGGAGTCAACCCTACGATCGAGAGGTCCCGGGTTCGAATCCTGGCCATTACACTACTGACGTGAACCCACTCCTAACACAAGCATTTAGCTTAGCTGGAGGGGTTAGGGGGAATATTAGTAATTTCGGTTACTAATATTCTTTTCAAAAAAAAAAAAAAAAAAACGCATTGCACAACACCCACGGGATGAATGAAGTAGCCATTGTACAGTCAACGACAGAAATCGCTTCATCATCATCATCATCATCATATCAGCCGTAGGAAGTCCACTGCTGAACATAGGCCTCCCCCATCGACTTCCGTTTCGACCGGTCTGTAGCGCCCTGCATCCACCGAGTCCCTGCGCTCTTTGTAAGGTCGCTTAACAAATTCTAATCTATTCATCACCTTAGCTTTTAACCCTTTCCTAAAATAATAAATAAAACATGCATAATATTAACTTTGTCTTCTGGGGATTATAAAAGTACTTAAATATCCACTATTGGTTCATGTATTCCTATCTAAAACAGGATTGTAAATATTAAATTGTTAACTAAATTTTGTTGTTGACTGTATCTTCCGGGTATCAATCAGACTTTTACTATGATTAGCTAACCAGAAAAAGTACTTTTAAACATAAGTGCGAACGCCTTCTGTTTTGCTATACCTAGTTGTCCCAAACGACTACAATATGAGTTTCTTCCAGAATCATTAAAAGGGTCAGCAGCGCAAGCAGGCCTCTCTAAAAAAAGGCCTCTCTAAATATTTACTAATATGACTGTATAAGAATACAATTTCACTTCAAAAGTTAAGCACTTTCCATATAACGGACTACCATACAACCGCTCATCTCATCCCTTGTTTAGCCCCCTAGGTGTTAAATTAAAAAAAACGCCGGTAACTATATGAAAATTCGTGCTTCTTACTTCGAATATGGCGGACGTTCCATACAATCGTCTTATTTTACCTCCTTAGTACCAAAACTTTCAAAAACGCTGGTACACGTGTTCATTTAATTCTAACCAGAAGCAACTATTTGAAATTTCGAGCTTCTATCTTCACAAATAACAATACCAAACCCATATTTCACTCAGGGGTAAAATTTGAAAAAATGCTGATTGCGTATTTATTTATCTCTTACCAGAAGCAGGTGTATGAAATTTCGTGCTTCTGATTTTGAAAATGACGGACCTCAATACAAATATTATTTTTATTATTTTTTATTATTTTACCAAATCAGGAGCGAAATTTCCAAAAATCCTTCCTTAGTATCCACTACATCATAAAAAGCATCTACTGCCGAAATTTCAAGTTTTAGCTGCAGCGGTAAAGGCTCTGCGCTCAGACTAAAAGATATACATTTAGTCTGAGGCTCTGCGTTGATGAATCAGTCAGTCAGTCGGGACAAGTAATATAATACGAGTATGTATAGATTGCCTGTTCATTTACAGTCAGTAAATAAATTAATATAATTGTAGAACCTTGTTTACTTACTTTCTTTGTCTTTTCTAAGAAAGTAGTGCTCTTTCAAGGCCATAGGGGGGCCCCTATTATCCTAATGTGCCCAGGGCCACAAATAGTTTAAAGACGGCCCTGAGCGCAAATGTGACGCCCCTGGTGTTGCACACGTTCAAAGGCCACGGTAACTGCTTCCCATCAGGTGAACCGTGTGCTCATCTGCTACCTTTTTATTTTTTTTTTCGTGCGGAAATCCCTTCGGATACCGCCGCAGCTGGAGAGCGGGGGGTCTCCAGCGGGGGCGGTTATGTCGGGCTTGAACCGACTAAAACCGCACGCCGTCTCGGGTCTTAAGACGCCGGGGTGTAAGGTTACCCATAGAGCATATCCCTCGCACCCCGACTGACCCTGGGCCATCTTCGGTTTCGAGATGGCCCCCTTACTTGCTCTCCACTGTGCCATCTGCTAATCAGAGGGACACGTGGAAGCTTCCAAACAGCCCTCAACAGGGCCGTCCTCGCCTCGGTCGGAGTTGGCCGTAGGCGGCAGCGTCTCTCCCGCCCTAGGAGAGAGGCACTGCCGTCTCCGTTGCCCAGGGTGCACCGCGTGGAGGTCCCCAACCAAGCACCCCACCCCAACCAAGCACCTCCGCTCATCTGCTACCTATGTTTTATATAAAAAAAATAACTTGAATAACAAAGAAACTATCAATAAGCCAGCCGAACTAGACATTTTTCTCCAAAACGTTGCCCAGTCTCGTATGACAAAAAAAAAACAAATCTCATTAATTAAACATCCTTTATTATACCAATTAGACGTCATAATACGTTGCTCAATAGACCAGTTTGTAATTTAATTTTGCAATCTGATAACTAGCGAACTGCAATAGAATGCAAATGTAGAGCAGTGCCTCTCTGGCATTGTGTCACGTCCGCTCAATGACAGTTGACAGCACACGTACCTATTCAATGGCATGAATCAGTGAAAACGTCGTTTTTAAAACGTGTGATTTTAAAACTTACGAAAACATATCTACTTATATTTGTATAAATAAAAATGAATTGCCGAAATATGTGTATGGTGCATAACTTCCCGACGACGGCACGAAATTGGGTAATTTTTTTTTCATTCGTTATTGTCTAGCTAGGACAAGGTTAGTACCTACCTATAAAACAAATTTAAAGACGGAGCCGCGGGCAAAAGCTAGTCCTACTATCCTACTAATATTATAAAGTAAGTGAGTAGGGCTCTTGTTACTGTTTCACGCTTTCCTCTCAAGGTCCTGACTCCGAGATAAAAACCAGCGCCGGAGTCAGGTTCAGACGGCAGTCGCTCCCGTAAAAGTAAACCAAACCAAATCCAGTGAAAAATTACGAGAGCGGAGGCCGGGCTCCGAAATGTAAACTCTCGATGTAGCTGGGATTGATGCTCGGATGAGCTTAGAGCTGGTTTCCCATTAGGTCGGTTCGTCCATGGTTCAAAGTAATGTGTACCAGTTGTCACACTAGCGCTGATGATACATAGTTGATGAGAAGGAATACGAGAACGGACCCCAGACTCCAAAATGCAATCCTTGGATGCAATCAGGACTTTTTAACCAATTAAGTGTTGCCATGATAGATAATAGTTACCATCATGCAGTATGGCAGTGCACGCACAAAAGCGATACGGTATCTTTACGACATACTTATCACCGCTTATGTGTGAAGTACATCTTCAACAGCTTAATCTGATACTCACAACCGTATTTTATGGTCGTAAGACATATACGTACGCTGGCGAATCATTATCTTTGTATCGTGTAGAACATGGTTTCTCAAACTTCAAACTCCATTTACCCCAATTAGGCTTTCAAGACTTCAGTGAATCCGTTTAAAAGAACTGACCCCATAAAACAAATAAGGTAAACATTTTATTCAAAAAGGAATATAAAAGAGCGTCTAGCTGTGTTATTTTTATTAAATACTAGCTGATGCCCGCGGCTCCGCCCGCGCGGAGCGTGGTTATCATGTTTTGGTCATATCTCCGGTTCTACTGAACTAATTGGAAACAAACCTACGGCATATTTTAGTCTGAGTTTTTGCGTCCATCGCGATAAACAGATAAACTGACAAGAATTCCAAAAAACAAAAAATTGTGTTCAAAATCATTCATTTAACATAAACAAGTCTTTTTAATATCTCCAAGATCCTTTGATATTGCCAATCGTAGCTTTAGTCGAAGCATTGGCAGAAACTCAAATATCTACTATAATATAGAAAATTTGCAGTCAAAGGAAATTAATTAGCGGATAGCTGAAAAGCACCTTCATCGCGTAGCCCCATAACAAATTATGATTTTAGATTTGATCTTGATTTATACAAGGTATGCCAGTGTAATCTACACGATTGTAATAATATATATAAATCACATGATTCCACATCTATTCGATTACGTTACCTACCTAGAGTTATCTACAATCAATCCTATATTCTCTGATTTAATCAATATGGACAGTATCTTTATGAAAACTCCGAATGAGTTTTATCGTATTCGATCATAAACGTACTACACCTATGTATATGAGAATAAGTAGTTATATCGCTAACCTGCGAAAACGCCCTCGGATTTCATCTCACCGGAGCTAACAATGAAGTGGGTATTGCGGATTCGAATGGACTAAAATAGTACGGTGTCTGTTGCCGGGGAAATAGGTAAGGTATGCCCAGAGAGTATACTATATACCTAACTAGCTGTTGCCCGCTTAGACTTTAGGCTTCACCCACGTGGAATTCTGATCCTGTTCCTGCTAACCATGGGACCTTATTTCAGCACCACAACCTATATAAGATACAAAATTCCACCATACATCATTTTGTTATATCTCAAAGGGTTTTTGGGCGACGTTTTGGTTGGAAGCTCCCAGGTGGGATAAATTATAAAACAAACACTTGATAAATTATATTGTAAAAACCTTCTTCGAGAACCACTTTATCCATTGGTGAAAACAGCATGAAAAGCAGTGCAATAGTTTTTGGGTTTATCGCGAACAGACAGACAGACGCGTCAGAGGACTTTGTTTTATGATATGTAGTGAAGTGATACTAACTTATGTATCATCTTATTGAGGGAAAAAGACGGCCTGTTTGTTCCTCCAATATAAATAAAAGCAGTCACCTTTGACTTGGGGCTCTGTTAAAACGCCACGTTGGAATTCCAGGGCCAAGCCAACGTCTGACTTCAATGAAAAGTCTGGTATTCAGTATGATCTGTCAAAACAAAACCTAAGTACTAACCTACTTTTTCGTGAAGTTATTAAACCTTCAGAACCCCTACTTGATTACGTTTTCAATTACTTAGATTTTAAAATTCATATTTCATAAATTTTCGTCAGTTTCCAAATCACACGTTTTAAACGTAATTTCACTGAATCGGGCCCCTGGCTAGAAAGAAAGAAGAAAGAATTGTTCATTGGCCTTTGACTTAGTTACATATGTATGGCTTGGCAGTTTCGTTACTCAAGGACCCATTGTCAAAATTATCATCTAGTTAGTGAATTACTTTCTGTTCATAAACCAATGGATGTCTGCCACCGCCACACGTTTTGACTTAGTTTTAGGATTTGTACAAAACTTAAGACTAGGATTCACGCAGAAAACTATATGCTATGATCAGATTTGGAGTGTTAGGATAGGGCGTGTAGAGTTAGAAGATTGGCTCACCATAAGATCTGATAACTTTTTTTACAGTGCAAGTAATGCATGAACTCGTCTTAGCGTCATATTTTACTTGAAAATGTTTTTGGTGGGATAATAATATTCTAGAATATATTACACAACGCTATTAAGACTTTTTTTTTTTTTTTGCGTGCGGAAATCCCTTCGGATACCCCCCCGCTGGCCAGCGGGGGTGGTTATGTCGTGTCTCGACTAAAACCGCACGGTGTCCTCCCCAAGTGTCCGTTGCCGGGCAGCCCGGGTAAGCCCTCGAAAGGATAACCCCAGGGTTGCCGGCGGACCTTGGCCGCCACCGCGGCCTCACCTGGTGGGGTCGGGTTTTATCCCGCTTCGGTGAGTTGGCAGTCGTGTGTAGGGCACACACGACACGCCCCCGCCACGGCCTGCTTCTGTAAGGACGGCGAGTCGGTCAACTGCCGTCCTCAGGCCCCGATCATGGAGGTCGGTAGTCCCCCGGGCGTAGATGAGTCTGCGGCGTCCTCGCCGCAGACTGCGGAACTCGGGGGGCAGGGTTCTCTCCCGCTCCCTTTCCGCCGTCTCTTTCGCGCGCATTACCTGCTCGCAGAAAGAGGCGGCGGCGTGCCACTTGCCCTCGTCGGAAACCACGGCCCTCACCATGTTCTCCAACGAGAGAACGTCCACGCCCTGGACCGCAACGAGATCCCGGCTTTGACTCGCCCACGCAGGGCACTCCACCAACGTGTGAAGCGCCGACGGTATTAAGACCTGAACTAAACACAGCTTGTAATATGGATTATAGGATGGGAGCTTACTTAAATATTTTTTCCTGTAAAATTTACGCATAACAATATTTACATTTAACGAGAATGAATCCTCGAACAGACCCAGCAGTCAACCGCTCGGCGGCGCGGCGTCATCGTTCTTTATTGTAAGCATATAAGCATACTTTAAGAGGTTCTTTTTTTAATTACTGTTTTAAAATGTTACCAAGTACAAGAAACCTACCAAACCATCCGTCCGGTGCTGTGTGTAACTTTGGTGCATAATGAATGGCCGTAACGGAAACGTAAACCATTATTTTCTTTGGTAACTTACGAGTATCGGTGTTTGCACAGTGTGTGTAAGTGTTGCGAGCAATCTATAGCTAAGTTTATTGCCGTCTTGGGACAATCTAATCTATAAGCAATCATACAATCACATCTACATATAAGTAATTGCTTGCAGACTGACTCATCGTCATCTTTGTGTCAGACCCGGTCGCATCCGGTGACTGAATGTTTCACAGTATAGCCCTAGCTATACATTTTAAATTTTGGCGTTTGAAATCTTTTATGTTTTTACAGCTACCGGGTTAAAATTAGGGAAGAATGGCTGAGACCACAGCCCGCCATTCGCTTACCACATGTTCCACGAGGTTCCTTTACAGCCAGAGAGGCAACGTCTCTTTGCAACTGCAGAGGTTCTAGTGTGTTAGTACTGCAGGACTCTCGATGATTTGGACGGACGATCTGTCGAGAGCGCTACTGTGATTAAAACCTTTCAGCCTTTGTTCTTTAATTACGACATCACCAATCTGATTGCTTTATGTCATATGAGGTCGATTACGACTAGCCCTTACGTACGACTAGTGAATTTATCTTGAGTTATTCAAAAATAACTGTACAACAATTCATCAAATCTGAGATTATTATCAATCTTCACGACATGATAGATACTAAAGACAAAAGCGAGTGATACCAGAATGATACACTTCCGTTGAACGTATCATTTCTCTAATGTTTCTTTATGATATTGTTGGAAGTTTACTCGAATATACAAATAGAAATAAAATTATTTTTAACAGATTTTATCGCGATTTATAGTGCGCCTGTGACCTATGGTTACAATAAAGCAACCGAACGTCGCGCGTCGGGAATAGTGTAAATAATAAAATCCCTTCCTTTAGGCTGTCACGGCCGGCGTTGCATGTAGAATATACTGCTTCCAGGCTGTTTGGCCGTGGTCCATATGAAACTTGTGTTCCAAACGTTTCATCAATCACTGCGGTCGACATCTTCAGTGGTACAGGCGGGGCGGCGTCTTCTTCTTCTCTGCGACTGATTCTTCATCAGCCGCAGAGAGGTTAGCGTCGACGAGAGTTCTACGCACTCGTCGCCGCCCCGACCACGGAAGATGTCGACCGCAGTGATCCAAGAAACATTTGGAACATAAGCTTCATATAGACAGCCCGGAAGCAGTATATTCTACAAATAAACATATCATAGCGTTAGTCTCGGTGGTATCCAAAGCTTCCACTTTAGAGCCCAAGCAGTCCAATAGGACTGCTTGGGCTCTAAAGTGCAAGCAAAGATAAGCCAGATCAAGAAAAGGAATACCTTTTCTTGATCTGGCTTATCTTTGCTTTTACGAAAAGAACCCTGCTTCGCCCCGAAGGTCTTGGTGGGGCCCCATACACACAATGTACCTAAATAATGAAATAACACAAGATAAATCGAAAGAAAATCCGTTAACAATAGTCTTGTTTCAATAAAGTTACTTTGTTGAGTAATGGCGTAATAATATTGCTTTATACAGACTTAGCCTATATTTAGTTATATTGCAGTACCTACATAATATGGTAAATTTATCACGCTAATGCGACTTCAGTGTGTGGAAATTTCTCTCCTACGCATTTAGTTTTGATGGCAAATGGTGTGATGAAAAAATATAACCGTATATATATATATATATATACAAGGACATCACAAACAAGATGTTCAACACTTCTAGAGGCACCTCTTCCCTAAAAATGACGCAATAGCACTTTCGTTTACGGTCATAGATTATTAGATACTAATCTTTGATTCCATTAAAAATTCTGGTCGGTATTCTGCCGTTAAGCCGTCGCTCGGTCCCGGTTGCCATATGAACATCTGTGGTATTCGTTACGGGTTAGTTGGAGCCCGAAAAAGTTCGACAAAACTGATCAAAGTAACTACAGAACTGCAATATCGTCAGTGGATTGTGGAGGTGGCAGTCGCTTCACGAAAAATGTCGGCCGTTTCGTTGTTCGACAAAAAAAGCCAAAGACAAAGGCTCAGAGGATTTCCGCACGAATAAACAAAAAGGTATTCTGCTCGAGTCCTGTACATTTTTAAATTTCAGTTTTTTTTAAATACTCGCTGGTTTATTTGGAAAACATGAGCCAAAGTCAAGAACGTATGTACATAATACTGTGGGTTTTGTATTAAATTTCTCGGAGTATGTAGCTAAATCTGTATGAGTGCTTACTATTCTGTAATTGGATTGTGTATAATTTTGTAATTTACATACGTTTAGTACCTGTTCACAGATCTGTTGTGTTCCTTGGTCTGTGGTTATGACGTGGCGAACCAGTTATACAGGCTGCTGTAAACTTTGGTAGTTCAACGGCATTCTTTAGGCTTCTTCTCAATATGTTTCGCATGTTCAATCGTTCATTTTCGTTCAAGTACAAAGATAGTAGCGGTTAAATAACTTTTTGTTGTTATATTATTTTGCTTGTAGGCACAGATTTTATAATCTCAGGGGCGTTTAAAACGGTCACTCAAGACCAAGACTAGATTAATCAGCCTACCTCAACACAAGCACGAGTGCGACCGAGAACAAAGTATGACTTCTGTCATACAACACAGTACCTATACTTTTGACATCGTGACGCCGGGCACTAAAAGTTACTGAAATAATAGGTAGGTTGTTCGTAGAAATCGGAGCTAACCTTTTCGGTAATGCGGCGCCCAAAATTTGCCACAATAAAAAATGTGCAGTCAACGACGAAAGTGGTTTAAAACTAAAATATTATTTAATTATATATATAATTTTTTTTTTTTTTTTTATAATAATATATTATTATTATTTTTTTTACATTGGAATACAGAAGATGAAGATATAGGTAGTTTTATAATGGGGATTATAAAACTACCTATATCTTCATCTCTCGTCCTCTGGGGAGAGGACCAAGTTAATATATTTCATGTTTTATTTATTATTAAGCGTAGCGAGCCGAAGGCGAGCGAAGCGTCTTTGGTTTCAAAGTTGCATTTGAAACAAATGATACTCCTCCGAGACCGTTTGACCGATCTCGACCAAATTTGCCACGGTGATCAAGTAGACATTACTGAGTGTCGTAAGGGGTTGAATGTCCAGATCGGTCTTACCATCGAGGAATAATCACCGAAAAACCAAATCAATGGAAAAAGTCGACCGGTCACGTTGACCTATTGCTGGATAGGCAAATCTCGCTACGCTTAAGTTTGGGTTGATTGCGAAGCTGGTAACCGTCCTAGTTTTATGAAAGGTTTAAGAGCTAAAGTGATCAATAAATTATAATTTCTTAAGCCACTTTTATCGTTGACTGTACCCACCGTCCGATTGATTCATTAATTCTATAGCATCGTTTTAGGTACAAGCTCTTTCATAACCTACTTTTTGTTTTCATTTATTTATATATTAATATAAATATAATAATTAGAAAGAGGAAAGATTTGTTTGTTTGTACCTAATCAATAAACTCTGAAACTAATGAACCGATTTCAAAAATTCGTTTACCATTAGAATGCTACATTAGATATCCCTGAGTAACATGGGCTACTTTTTACACTGAGATTCACACGGGATAAGGACTTACGCGGGTGAAACTGCGTGGCGATGTTTTTTTTTTTTTTTTTTTTTTTATATTTAGGATACGTCAATTTGACTTCACCTCGCCTGATGGTAAGCTGATGGTAAAGCCTCAGGCAAGGGGGTCACCATTACATACACGTACCATGTTAACAATGGTGGCACTCAGCTTGACGGCCTCATCAGAAGAGGATTGTCGTTGCAGCACCGCGTGACACCCAGCGGTCCCACTAGTGCTGCGACCACAATCCCCCTGCCCGGCTATGCACTTGGTACCCACCCGGCCAAATTTTGTGACAAATTTGTGTCATCAAATTTCTACCACCTGCTAGTATAAAATACTGAATTTTGAACATCTTTTTATTACGTGAATTGACCCTCTGGTCGAAACGTCGGGCAATACTACAAATGATTTCTTCGCAACTGTTGTTCTATCTTTTGGTCGGCGCAGTCTTAAATATTTTTAATATCAACATCGATTTTCCAGTTGCGTCCAAAGTTTCACTTCGAAGCCCGAGGTCCGCTTTTTTTTTTGATTGGTATGTCCAGCTTTTTCGGGAGTGACTGCCGCCTGACCTACTAACCCTGAAAGGAAAACCTGCGCCAGAGCCTCGTCGGTTGTTTAACAGGTGCACCGAACAGCAGGTGAGATTGGATTGCGCCTCAAGGATGTTGGTAAAGCCCTAAAAATCACCTAAATGAGAGTTTTTGGGTGTAGGTGCCCTTGACACACTGCAGGCACGTGTTAGGGGGGGGGGGATCGCCATAGAAGTATTCTTGTATAGTTTCAGGCCCCCCGACAAGGCGCTGAGTATGGCACACCGCAGGGGTTTTAGTATGTGAGAGCCACACATAACCGCGCGGCCTCCCCGCGTCGCGCGGTATGCCGTAGGACATTTCCCCTGATTAAATATTTCTAACATTTTGCTATAATTTTATTACGAATGTTAGCATGTTCTAACTTTTTGTTTTTGCTAAGTTAATGTTAACCTACATACATAATACATTAGCCCTCTAACACCAATCGATACAAACCTTGAGAGACGTCGACGGCGACGTTAAGGAATGTGGTATTATTCATTGGAATGTCGATTAGGAGGAGGAGCAGCGTGATAAGACGTTGTGGTATGGTAGAAAATGTAAGTATTAAGATAGGAAAACATATACTTATATTTTTTTTGTAAAACAAACTTTTATACAAAAAATCTGTTGTACTAAATCGTAAAAAATAATCCCGCTAAAAACATTTTCATGTGGTATGTCGCCGAGACGAGTCTATATTTATGGCTTTTTATTATCATATCTTATGGTGAGCCAAGCTTCTAACTCTAAACGCGTTAACCGAATTCTCTAAATCTCATCATAGCTTATTAGTGTTCTGCGTGAATTCTAGTCTTAAGTCTTAGTTCTCTACAAATCCTACAACTTAGTCCAAATATATAGCTTGGCAGTTTCGTTACTCAAGAAACTATTGGCAAAATTTACGTCTTTTTTTTTAGTGAATTATTTTCTTCTTAACCAATTGCAATCAATCATACGGCAAATTTGAAGTCCGACCACGACCTTTCTAATAGACAAAAAACGCATAAAAATCTGTTCAGTAGCGTCAGTCAGAATCTTTAATTTAACATAACCCAAGTTTTATTTTAATGTCTCTAATGTATTTTAGTCGATGCACGACATAACCACCCCCGCTGGCCGGCGGGGGGGTATCCGAAGGGATTTCCGCACGTAAAAAAAATATGTCTCTAATGTACAGACACAGTTCGTGTTCAATTTTATAATAGTATAGATGGATGAGATACACATTTATTTTTGACTGACTATTGTACCTTTTTTTATAAAACTGGTGTTATACTTTCTTGGTTCAAAGTATCCACACCAACTGGATGTGCCAATAAACATGTCAGAATATTGTATTAACGTTAATTCTTGCTTAACTTAAAATTAATTGAACACTTAAGATAAAAGAAATCGTACTTAATTGGAAAGTTAACATCAGAGGGCCAATTTTCGTAATAAAAAGATGGTCAAAATTCAGTCTCAATATAGTCTCTATATAATGTCGATTTCGCTTATGTCAAAAAATGTGTTCTCATAACAAAATTTTGTCGAAAATATTAAAATTTTTATCACGAGCACTCTTTTTTTTTAATGAAAAGGTATTCTCGTAACAAAATTTTGTTGAAAATGTTGAAAATTCCGTTACGAGAACACCTTTATTGACATTTGACATTTGTGATCGAAACTAGATTGAAACTGAATTTTGAACGTCTTTTTATTACAAGAATTGGCACTCAGACGTGTTGAGTTCTTCGAATAAAATATTGATTACCCTCTCTTATTTCGCAAATGTCAAAAAAGAAACTTGGTTCTAATATCCCAATGAATTAGAAATCTATAAGGATAATGTCAACGTCTCAAGTCTCGAGGTCATTAAACTGTAAAACATTCTAGAATTGTTAGCCTCTGGCAATTATGACATAATAGTAATTGTATTTTCATTAAAAAACATATATTCATTTGCATTATAAGTCATATTGACGTGACCAATATAAGAAGAAAAAAAAACTCATGCCCGAAGATAAATAAATTATAATTGTTTTTTTATTTACATTTTTTTAAAAGGTCTTTAAACTACATAGCCTTTCTCTAAGTAGTGAGCATCGTCTACTAAACGTATATTGTGCTGTTGTTGTACTCGTATATTGCCTAAAATAACAGAAGTGGCATTGACATACCAAAATGAGTTTTGATAACATACAGGTTCTTACCTCGCTTGGGATATCGGTCGCTTATTAGGTTTTGTATTTTTTTATTTTGTAATTCTTGATACTAACTACTAAGAAAGTGAACAGTCACACGGCCCAACTTAAGGTAAGCGACAATCAGACAGACCTGTACCATACGACCACGCTATATCTTTCGTTCATGTTTAGTGTGGTACCGAAGATTCAGAAGAGCCCCTCGTATTAACGATTTTGAAAGTATGTAATAGTGGTCTACTACTATGGAGACCTTGGAGTCTTGATGCAGACGTTGGCGGGCAATAAAATACAGGGTATAATGTAAGTACCCTATAGAATAGTTAAAATAAAATCCGCTGAAATTACTCTTTAACTCTTTATACAAACATCAAAAAGTCAGTGTATTAATAAAGTGTTCGTGACAAAACTCGACTAGGTATAATGCGATATTCTAACTATGGGCTAATGTTTTTTTAACAGGGCATTGAACTTTATTACTTAGTTGTACCTTTTTTTTTTTTTTTTATCGTGCGGAAATCCCTTCGGATACCCCCCCGCCTGCCAGCGGGGGCGGTTATGTCGGGCTTGCACCGACTAAAACCGCACGCCGTCTCGGGTCTTCAGACGCCGGGGAGTAAGGTTACCCATAGAGCATATCCCTCGCACCCCGGCTGACCCTGGGCCATCTCACCACTAACAGCATCGCTCATCCTGTCTCCTCTGAAAGCAGAGGAGTACGGAGAGCGGGTGTGTTCCCGCCACGTTGGGTATTGGCCGACGATCAATGCCAACCCTATGAAGGGGTGAAGGGGAAGCCATTGACCGCCGCCCAGGGTGTACCGGCCGCTCCGATTCCGTTCCCCCCGGACTGCAGCGGGATCGGAATCGGAGCGACACTCGAGGAGGTTACCCAACACACACCCCTACTTAGTTGTACCTAGTTGTAGATAAATACATTTTGAGTTTAGCCTGAAAGTGGCTATTGGTGGGTGCAGAGAAGAACTCGCGGTCTTGGCCGCCCTAGGCTGTGTAGTGCAAGTCCGCATTCTTTTTTTCTTTATTACGTGTGGAAACCCCCTCGGGCGGAGCTAACGGTGAGGTGGGCATGTCGGACTCGAGTTAGAGCTTACTCACTGCTCACCCACTCACTCTGCCAGTTTGTGAAGAGGCGTGTCCACGGAGAAGCCCAGGCAATGCTGGCACTTGGACATCGACTCCCGGCCTATACGATGCAGGAACTCATCGAAACAGCATGTACGTTGAGTACCTGCATCAGACGCTAAGAAAGGCTACCGTGGCACCTCTCCAGCCATTCCTGCATGACGGGTGTTACCGCCAAAATCGTGGCGTGCCCTAGTGCAAGTGGCCCCCCTACTC
This sequence comes from Cybosia mesomella, assembly GCA_946251805.1. Lineage (NCBI taxonomy): Eukaryota > Metazoa > Arthropoda > Insecta > Lepidoptera > Erebidae > Cybosia > Cybosia mesomella. Next base: position 7,622,585 of record OX276398.1, on the reverse strand, counting down.
AGCTCATTATTTACCTAACAATAATAGGACCTTGATGACCTCTGTACCGTAGCGGTGAAGCGTACGACTGCTAAGTCAGAGGTCGCGGGTTCGATTCTTATTCAGTGCAAATATTTGTATGCATGTATGTGAATATTTGCTTACAAAAAACATATATCTAAGAATGTATATCTGCATTCTAGGACCCACAACTCAAGTTAGTCAAGCTATACTTAGAATAATATATATAAGTCTAGATACCGCTGTTTATGTCGTAAATGTAGAATGTCGTAGAATATTTATTTATTATTCCTAATATTTTAATGGATTTATTTTCTAACTAACTTTTTATTGAGTATTGAATTTCAATTTCTGTTAATTATTGTGTAAAATCTGCTATCGAACTTTGCCGACTCTAGGAAAATATCATTTTATTATTGGTCTATGTTGTCTATGGAAATTGTCTATGGCCGAATCACGCTGCGCGACTGTACCCGTACACTAATGGAACAGTTTCTAAACAGAGCTGATATTATGATATTTTCTTGTTATTTTATACTGGTAAATAGTGTAAATACATTTCTACAGATAAATCACTGAAACATTTATGTAACTTTTTGCGTAATATGTGTAAATCTCAATACTAGTAGGTACATGTCAGTTTTATCAAACAGTATTATCAAAGATTTCGTTTTCTGATTATCACTTTTGTCATAGTACATGACTGTAATCTGTTTTTTTTATTTTCTTATTATTATTTTAGTTTTAAATCAAACAAAGAAAAGTTCTGTGCTCTTCTGTGAAATTTACTTTGAAGCATGTACTAGATTTTTAGACGGACAGCCGCAGTGTAGGCAAAACTTTTCGCCTTTTAGCTGCAAAAAATTTTTAGCACTGCAGCAGCCACTACTAAAGCGAGCTTGACGGAAATTAACGGATAACATCCCTAACCCTCGCATCAATACATGTAAAAAAAAAACCAAACTATTTTTCAGTTGGTTCTGCAGACAGTCTCTTTTTTCTTTTTCTTTTATAATATGGCGTTTCAGACAGCCTCTCTGCCTGTGTTAAATTTTTGAGTGGTGATTTACCAGGAAACGCACACACTGCTAAGGAAATAAGTATACACCTTAACATCATGTAAAGGTGTATGTAAAGGTGTATACTTACTTCCTTAGCGGTGTTTACAACCAAATTTCGGGCCTACACAAAAGACGTACCAAGGATTTACTTTCGGAATTCTTTCGGGAGGGAAGGGTTAGGCCGAACGAAGTGTCCCATGCCAACTTCGAACCGATTGCGGGATAAAGACAATCATGCCGGAAACGTCGTCGGTCCGCAACTTCGGATGCATAAGATCAGACTAAAAGCTAAGCCTAATAGACACTGTGAAATTGATAAGCCCACAAGAGCAATGTCTCACTACATATATCTTTGAAAGGATATTCAATCGCCGCTATCTTGTCAGATGGGAGCAATGACTTGCTATTAGAGATATATTTGGTTCATCGTCATTATCTTAGTAATGATGCCGGTTGCATCCGAGGCTTTTACCTCGGAGCTCGGATTCAGCTTCCCGTGTCTACACTCAGCGGGATACCCCGTGACAGAGATGCATGGGTAGTTTAGGGAATTAGTTCTATATTTGTGCTAGCGAAGCCTGGACAAAACTGAATTTGTTACACGATATGGAAGGAAACGAATACTTTTAAAATTGCCATTCAGCCAACGGGATACTTTGTTATTATAAGGTTGGCGAACTCCGGATTAATCTCAAATATCAGTTCCTTTTTAACCTACAGTCAGCGGACTTTTAAAATAAAATTCCACGGGCTGTGGTTGCTTTCTACTAAACAACGGGATTAGTAAACATAATCATTATTTGCATGACATTTTGCATTGGATTTGGTTTCATTAGATTAGTTAAACGACCTACTAACAGTCAGTCGGTAGTTATAATATAACATACTTATTACTCATTGTCATATGGTGTCGTTGAAACAAAAGTACCAGTTAAGTAGTAAGTGTTAAGTAAAAGTAAGTAGTTTTTTTTTCAAGATTATAAAACGAAATAAAACGGAACTAAAGTTTGAGACCAATCTGGAGTTATACCAACTTATATCAACAAAGCATTCCGCTGACTGCAGGTCAATTTAAAAGCATTCATTTCTTTCAATATCGCGTAACAAATTCAGTTTTGTACAGGATTCGCTAGAAAAAAATCCCTAAACCATCCACACATCTCTATGACAGGGGATCCCGCTAAGTCTAGACACACTAGCCTTTCTACTTTTTTCGTTGGGCTTATTTTTTTTATTATGGGCGCTACTGCCGTCTGATCCCCAACCCAGAGTGGAAAGCCTGTACCAGAGCTTCGTCCGTTGATCGGCAGCCGCGGGACTAGGGTTGCGACCCCGCAAACTGGGATTTAACTTTACTTGAGATCCAGAAAAGAAAATTGCGTTCTCTGACTTTTGTAACCCCAAATGTAACTTTACAATGGATCAGTATGAAAAGTGCCTGATGAAAAACATTGTTGAAATGTGGGTGTGGTGTGACGGTGAGTTGTGGGTGGTGATGCACATATTTACAGGCGTGATTAATGTATGTATGCATGTTCACTGCAAACTGAACAATTCAGAGCGTCATCAAAATGGCCTCACGTAAACTCATAGTTCTGGACAAGGTGAGCAGGTCTTTCACACCGAAGCAACAACGTCTTTTGTTTATGATTCAGGTTTTTGCGTAGAATACTGTTCAAACACGAGTTAAAAAGAATCCAGCTCTAGTGAATTCGAGCTAAGCGCAACTCGAGTTAGTGAATCGAGTTGACTCATCTCTAAGTGTTTTCTGCACAGTAGGCCGCCACCTACTTATAAGACCCTCTCGAGACTCTCACAACCTACATATACTCTTACTAGGAAAGGATGCAAGCGTCTATCAAAATTGAATTCAATTTCATTGTCCATTCTATGATCCATAGATTATTATATAAACTAGAGACATCCTAGCAACCATTTTAATTAAATGTTAGATCATCAGTGAACATTAAGCAGCAGAAGTAGCATAATTAATTATTAAAACTACGTTTCTTATTTATTTTCACAAATACTGATCCACATTAGATGCTCGGTTGTGCAAGGTGCTACCAACACCTTCGCGGCCCAAACCTCAGCTGATAGCCGGTGCACCTGCTTAACAACAGATGAGGCTCAGGCGCAGGCTTCCCTCTTAGGGTGGAAGGTCAGACGGCAGGCACTCCCGGAAAAGTCGTCATACCAATCAAAAACAATAAGCAAAGTGCATAGGTACTTAAGCACGCAACTGTGAAATCGATGATGATTACATGCTCAGTTTAACAAATATTTCTTCACGCTCATTTTGCGTACATGCATAAATCCCCTCGGATACCCCCACCGGCCAGCGGGGGTGGTTGTCGGGTTGAACAGACTAATACCGCACGCCGTCTCGGGTCCTCAGACGCCGGGGTGTAAGGTGGCCCTATAAGGCATTTCCCTCTCACCCCGACTGATCCTGGGCCATCTCCAGTTTCGAGATCCGGGTTTGGGAACCACGGTGTCCCCATCTTGCCCCGGAAATAAAATATTTTTAATTACATACAAACGTCACATCGAAACAAATGAATTTAGTTGTAACCAATATTATATTTCATCGAGATAATCTACTTCATATACTCCTTCACGTGTTGATCTGAGTTTGTCCACTTATAAACATAACCTCATCACAATGTAAGTATGTACCTACCTATACTGCGTGCGGCATGCTTGCAAGCCGAGTCGCGTGCCTTAAAAACAAGGCTAGTTCCATTATACCGTGACAGTCGATACTAACCTTCGTTGACGGAGTACGCGGCCAGGCTTACCTGTAGTGTCGCGAGCATGGCGGTTTGACGCACGCGAATTTATTTCGAACTCCGATAATATTTAATTTTAATAACTTTCATAGTCATATATACATATAATAAAACAAATAAATCGTAAAAATATTAAATAAATTCCAAAACCCTGTGCAAAAAGTGAGCAGCGGGAAAACAATTTTATTTTTTAAATTGTGATTTACTTTTTTTTTTCTGGCAGTGAAAATGGGTTTAAAATCCGAAGATGACAAAAGGCCGAGCAAACTGGCGATTATGGATGACGATGTATCGGATAAACCAGGTGAGTGTTTATTTATTTGTATTTTCTTTTGCTGCCATGAATAATTTCATTGTTAAGTTATGCTTGATCTAAGATAACTGTAGTATTAAGACGTTCAACTGTGTTTTTAGCCTACGATTATTTTTTTCATAATAACATTTTGTGTAGGTAAAAGAGATAAAATATTATTTTAGTAATGTTGCTAAGAATTGAAATCAAAGTGAAATCAAAATGTCGAACTGTTGTGTAAGCAACTAGAATAATCGTGATGAATCGTACCCACATAATATTTTACTTATTTAATTTTATCATCTACTTAGTGTACGCTAGTTTAGCGTGTTTTTAAACTAATGTGGGACATTACTTTTTCAACGCATTTCATGGTATACCTAACATATTTACGGTGTTTACCATAATTATTTTAAATATCATTAAACTGTGATATGCCTATATTGAAAACAGGTTATTTATGTAATAACGTTGATTGTTCTCAAAACATATTATTATAATTTTCACGTATTTTTCCCCTTTTTAAAAAGAAACTACTTTTAATCTTTGGTTTTGGAAATAACAAAAAAATACTGCAAATATAATATGTAATAAAATCAAAAGTTTTATTCAGAACTTGTTTTTGAATTAAATTAGAACTAGCTGATGCCTGCGGCTCCGGCCGCACGGAGGTCGGTTATCTTTTTTTGGTCACATCTCCGGTTCTACTTAACCAATTGCAATCAAATATACGGCAGATTTTAAGTGTGACCAAGACGGATTTTGGTGCGGTTTTTATAAGAAATTATAAAAACCGCACCAAAATCCGTTAGGTACTTTTTGCGTCCATCGCAAACAAACAGGCAAACAGACAAGAATTTCAAAAAATAAACTTTTGTGTTCAGAATCGTTCATTTAACTTAACTCAAGTTTTTTGTTCAAAATTGCTAAAGTACAGACACAACTACAAATAAAGTAGGTACTTACAACAATAGGATAAATAAAATAAAAAGGTTTTATTTAATTAGGTGTACGTGTTGATAGTCTTGTGCCTACCTATATTGGTATAACTTATTTAATTAACAGCTGTAGTTATATTCTTCATTGCTAATTATAAGCACAGAACGACAGAACACTAAGTATCTGTTTTATAGGTTACGATCTCAATAGGTAGTTATTATCAGAACATATCTACGTGCATACTTTGAATGTTTACATTAGGACAGACTGCTTGCCGTCAGAGTACTAATTGTGATTGCTACCACTAATTTCAAGCCTCAATATAAAAAAATATTATTTAATAATTTAAAATATAACTCACCCCTATTCATCATCATCATCATATCAGCAGTAGGAAGTCCACTGCTGAACATAGGCCTCCCCCATCGACTTCCATTTCGACCCCCCATTAACAACACAAACATTTGTGCTGTTACCCCCATAACAATCCAAAAGATTTGTTCTGCACTTCAGGGCCTTGGCCATTCATGTGATTATATTGTAGTCGGTTCGATTTCATCCAATGACAATAAAATGCTCCATGGCTCGATCCGAGTTGCCCACCTAACCCGGGGCCTAGACAAAGTGACAATCTACTAGTGGAATCGCTTCGAAGCGAACCTTCAAAAGTTCGAAATGTATGGGAGTGTCAATTTTGGTCCACATGTCACGTGTAACAAATAATGTCACTCCCATACATTTCGGACTTTTGAAGGTTCCCTTCGTAGCTATTCCACTAGTAGAATGTCACTTTGTCTACAGGCCCAGGTCGTAGTAGGTAGGTACCAGAGACAAAATAATATATAGAGACAAATAAGTAAGTTTAAGTACTTCATGTTACACGATTTTTACGAGCTTCTGTTTTTAGATTTGGTAATAAATACTTTTTATCTAGTCTTGTATTTAGATCAAGAGAAAGTACCTTACAAGCTACACTTACGTCCAAAAAAAAAATTCGCCGAATATATAATCAATTGCGTAAGCATTATTATTTCCAACTGATTACAATAATAGTTAGTATTTACATACATATAAATTATAAATAGTACTTATAAAATAAAGTCACTTTTACTTGTTTGTTTCTTCGCTTACTTCTCCTAAACCACACAACGGATTTTGAATTGATTTATACGGAAATTTATATTTAAAAAAACCGGCCAAGTGCGAGTCGGACTCGTCCATGAAGGTTTCCGTAGCAGCAAGTAACATAATAAGGTTTTTTTTTTAATTTTTATATTTCAGTTAATTGAATGAAAGGTAACAGCGGTTTACGATTTAAAAATGGCTGTGACATGCGGACGGACAGACAGACATGACGAATCTATAAGGGTTACGTTTTTTGCCGTTTGGCTACGGAACCCTAAAAAGCTAGAGCGAATCAGTCATCAACGTCCGTTTCGTGGTTTAGGGTTGGGGTTTAGGAGGAGTTACCGGATATACAGACAGACAGTCGCGGAAAGTGATTTCGTTTTATGTCTACTATGTAAAGAAGAAGGATTATTAGCGAAAAATATGGTTTTTACAGTATTGTAATAAAACTATTTTTAACGGATTTTATCGCGGTTTATTTGATGTTATTTTATATTTTACATTGATCCCGACGTTTCGGTTGCTGTTCAGTAGCCATGGTCACGGGGCCACATGGCATCGTTGGTGGCTGAACTCCTCCGTAACCACCCGCGCGATCTTGACGAAACGAAACGAATTACCATGGTGATAGTGTGGACACTGAGGAGACTTTTATAGCGAGATGGTTCATGTCCGATGTACCATTGAGGAATAATCACCGAAAAACAGTTTCACGATCGCGCGGCCTTAGCTAAGCCGTAGTAAGATGTCTTATTTTCTAGTAAGAGTCCTGCTCGCTCAGCTCAATTTATTTCAGTCGCACCCTGCACTGAATTCCTAGTACATTGTTACATTATATCAAAGGTCGATATATACACAATTTTATAATTGGTTTAATATTGGTATAGATTATATCATGCGAAAATTAAAATTACATCAATTAATTTTAATTTTTTATATAAATATCAAGATGAAATAGAGAAGAAATGTCAAGTAAGATGTAAATATAGGCAGATAGTAAATATAGACAGATATACTCGTATGTAGAGAGTGTGTCAATTACTCAGCTTAATAATTTATAGCCTCGCAGAGAAATTACCTTATCTATCTATACTATTAAAAAATTGTAAATTAGTTGTGTCTGTACATTGGAGTTATTTAAAAAAAATACTTTGAGCTGTGTTAAATGAACGATTCTGCACACAAAAATATTTTTTTGGATTGTATGCTTGTTTGTTCGCGATGGACGCAAAAACTACTGAACAGATGTTGATGCGGTTGTTACTATTAGACAGGTCTTAGTCAAACATAAAATCTACCGTATATTTGATGGCAATTGGTTAAGTAAAACCGGAGATATGACCAAAAACAATTACCGACCTCCACGCATGTGGAGCAGTTTGCATCAGCTAGTAAAACTATAATATACTAGTAGCCAGCATCCATTTTCAGACCCTGACTACCATGTAACACCATGTAGCGCATGGAACGCGCCAACAATGTGTATGGCGAAAAAACGGCTACCTGTTCCTCGGCTTCCGTGCGGCGGCGCTCGTGGGAGTCGTGAGAGAGCTCGTCGTCGTTTATGCGACTTTTGATCATATCTCCGGTTCTATTCAACCAATTGCAATCAAACATACAGCAGATTTTAATACCTTTTTTTTTTCGGATACCCCCTCCCGCCGGCCAGCGGAGGCGGTTATGTCGGACTTGAACCGACTAAAACCGCACGCCGTCTCGAGTCTACAGACGCCGGGGTGTAAGGTTGCCCATAGAGCATATCCCTCGCACCCCGACTGACCCTGGGCCATCTCCGGTTTCGAGATGGCCCCACGGGTTTGGGAACCACGGTGTCCCCGTCTTGCCCCGGTTTGGGGGAGGGGCGCTAGTCACCCCACCGTCCCGGCCTGCTTCTGCTGGGGTGACAGGCGGCCTCACCTGCCACCCCCAGGCCTGCGCTCATGGAAGACGGAGGTCGTTAAGCGACCTCCGGCGCCTGAGTCGCCTGCGACGCGCGGCGAGCAAGTTGCGGGCTCGGTGGGCCGGGAGAGTTCTAAAGTTCTAAAGGCAGAAGGAGGTGGCGGCGGCCCACGCGCTCGCGCAGTCTGACCTATACCTTTCTAATAAGAAACCGCATCAAAATCCGTTCTGTAGTTTTTGCATCCATCGCGAACAAACAAGCAAGAATACCAAAATAAATAATTTTGTGTCCAGAATCGTTCATTTATCATAACCCAAGTTTTTTTTTTAAGTATCTACAATGTACAGACACAACTAGATGGAGTAAACGCCGCCCGTATTTCCCCTATTGACATTGATATTAAAACATTGTAATTAAATGAATGTGTTGCTGCTATATGCAGAAGATGCGTTGCATACATTGTTTTAGTTATGTAACCATTCTGAAAAATGTTCTACTCGTATATAAGGACAATTGTATAACATAACATAACTTCACGCCTGTATCCTCGAAGGGGTAGGCAGAGGTGTATTACACACCCACGATTCGCCAGTGATGTTAAGGTCCCAATGTAATAGGGGGCGAGTCTATTGCCATCTACCGGGCACATTATAAAGCGAGCGATAATGAACAATTATTAATGCCCACATAACTACGAAAAGTCAGAGGCGTTTGCCCGGGGCGATTGGGGATCGAACTCGAGACCTCGTCTCAGCAGTCCGTTACGTACGCCACTGGGCTATCGCCGCTTTTTAGGGTTCCGTTGCCAAATGGCAAAAAACGGAACCCTTATAGATTCGTCATGTCTGTCTGTCTGTTTGTCCGTCCGTATATGTCACAGCCGCATTAAGATTTTCACACCAAAATAGAAAAAAAAACAATAAATTTTGGGGGTTCCCCAATACCTAGAATATAATATACTTAGAACTGAAACTCAAAAATGTTTTTTTCATCAAACCCATACGTGTGGGATGGGGTATCTATGGATAGGTCTTCAAAAATGATATAGAGGTGTCTAATATCCACTTTTTGCTAAACTGAATAGATTGCGCGAGAGACACTTCTTCTCTTAAGTGATAAACCGCCCCCCCCGCCCCCCCCTGTAACTTCCAAAATAAGAGAATGATAAAACTAAAAAAAATATATGATGTAGGTACATTACCATGTAAACTTCCACCGAAAATTGGTTTGAACGAGATCTAGTAAGTATTTTTTTGGTAATACGTCATAAATCGTAAATCGCAATTTACCTTTCATTCAGTCAACTCAAATATGAAAATTTTACTTGCAGCTACGGAACCCTTCATGGGCGAGTCCGACTCGCACTTGGCCAGTTTTTGTTTATTCAATTTTATAAGTGGAGAAGCTAATTACTTGCGCTAGGAGTGGGTTCACGTCGGTAGTGCAATGGCCAGGATTCGAACCCGACACCTCTCGATCTTTAACCACTAAGTTCACTATCTATAAAGGTGTATAGGACGAGTTTTTGAGAACTTTTAACTTCAAATTCATTTTAGAAATTGCTAACCTTTTTCATTTAATTTCAGTTAGTTAAGTAGGTAGGCTCCCATTGGGGTGTGTGTTGGGTAACCTCCTCGAGTGTCGCTCCGATTCCGATCCCGCTGCAGTCCGGGGGGAACGGAATCGGAGCGGCCGGTACACCCTGGGCGGCGGTCAATGGCTTCACCCCTTCATAGGGTTGGCATTGATCGTCGGCCAATACCCAACGTGGCGGGAACACATCGTTCTCCGTATTCCTCTGCTTTCAGAGGAGACAGGATGAGCGATGCTGTTAGTGGTGAGATGGCCCAGGGTCAGCCGGGGTGCGAGGGATATGCTCTATGGGTAACCTTACACCCCGGCGTCTGAAGACCCGAGACGGCGTGCGGTTTTAGTCGGTGCAAGCCCGACATAACCACCCCCGCTGGCCGGCGGGGGGGTATCCGAAAGGATTTCCGCACGATAAAAAAAAAAAGGTATTTTATTAATGTATGTAACTTATGTAATGTATGTACTTAAAAATACCTATATTTAAATAACAAAATCAATGTTTCTTTTGCGTATTCTCCCGAAACGCGTTATCACTTAATCTACTTCAATTGGTACGTTTTTATGGACGTGGAGAAGTGCCAGTCCGGTTAGACGTTCTTCAACCATTGAAGCTCTTAGCCACGATTTCATTCTTCGCAACGTAGAGAAAGACCTTTCCGCTGTCGCTACACTAATAGTAGTATAGCCATAAATACATAAAAAAAAATCTTATATTAGGATACATCTGAATATCGCAATTTGTAAACAATTGCAAGTTGTGTCACGCTCACGAAGATACACTTATTTTCATTCTATGAATTTATCTGAGGTTTTAGGTTAGGTTAGTTGGTTAGTAAGCTTAGACTCTTCAAACTCCCTCGTCCAAAAAAATTATATAGGTAAGGTTAAGTAGGTACATAAGTCACACACACATTCAGGTGAGGCCGCCTGTCACCCCAGCAGAAGCAGGCCGGGACGGTGGGGCGTCTAGCGCCCCTCCCCCAAACCGGGGCAAGACGGGGACACCGTGGTTCCCAAACCCGAGGGGGCCATCTCGAAACCGGAGATGGCCCAGGGTCAGTCGGGGTGCGAGGTATATGCTCTATGGGCAACCTTACACCCCGGCGTCTGCAGACCCAAGACGGCGTGCGGTTTTAGTCGGTTCGAGCCCGACATAACCGCCCCCGCTGGCCGGCGGGGGGGTATCCGAGGGGATTTCCGCACGAACAAAAAAAAAAAAAAAAAATGGTACCTACTTATCTAGGGCACGCCGCCGCCGCAATAGCGGTGGTAAGGCCCATCATGGAGGATTGGCTAGAGAGGCGACACTGCGTCAGTCGGTACAAGAGACTTCCTCTAGTACCGACTGACGCAGGTGATCTCCGGTCAGTGGAGCTTCGGGAACCACCTGCATCGGAAGGAGCCAACGCCTGAGTGTCATCACTGCGATGCGAGCGGGGACTCAGGGCTGCACACGCTGGCGGACTGCCCGGCGTGGGAGGCGCCGAGGTGTGACCTCGTGGCAGCCATCGGGGGGGAGTCCTCTCGCTCGGCAGCATGATTACGGCAATGGTGCGGAGCGCGAGCGCGTGGGCCTCCCCCACCTCCTTCTGCGAGCATGTAATGCTCGCGAAGGAGATGGGTGAGGCCGCCTGTCACCCCAGCAGAAGCAGGCCGGGACGGTGGGGCGAATAGCGCCCCTCCCCAAATCGAGGACACCGTGGTTCCCAAACCCGAGGGGGCCATCTCGAAACCGGAGATGGCCCAGGGTCAGACGGGGTGCGAGGGATATGCTCTATGGGCAACCTTTCACCCCGGCGTCTTTAGACCCGAGTCGGCGGGGGGGTATCCGAAGGGATTTCCGCACGAAAAAGAAAAAAAAGGTATATACAATATAACAACACCTATACAAACCAGTATACAAAATATTATATTAAATTACTTTTTTTTTTTCAACGTGCGGAAATCCCTTCAGATACCCCCCCGCCGGCCAGCGGGGGTGGTTATGTCGTGTCTTGACTAAAACCGCACGGTGTCCTCCCCAAGTGTCCGTTGCCGGGCACCCCGGGTAAGCCGTCGAAAGGATAACCCCTAATTAAATATTGATGGTACTTACATAAAATCTATATTGTGACAAAAGTGACATATATAAAAATATTATGTTTAACAATTTTAATTAGTGGTCCACCTAGGTCCTGGACCCAGCCCAGGGGGGGGGGGTCATGACCCCCCCCTGGATCCGCCCTTGCTCCCATTTACTTATATGAAATATCATAAATAGTTCGTAATACAATAAATCAATGGCATTCTTTAGTTACTTTGGTAAATATATATTCTTAATTAGTTTCTTAATTAGTGTATTATTAACCTACTTACGTAATTATTGTCATTAAAATCTGCCTACAGCCGTGTTAAAATATGAAAAAGTATTTGCCATAGACAATAGATCAAACTTGATCATCAAGTGATAAAAAATCTATTCGTAAGGTAAACTGAATGGGACGCCTACTCACTTTTGCGCACCCAGTTTCGTAAGAAAGAAATAATTTTTCTTGCATAAAGTCACCCTTCCGAAAGGGTAAACAGAATTGTATTATAACCCAGTTTTCGCTAACTATGGCGGCCTTCATTCTTTAGACTACACTTACAGTTTTCTACCATCTAGTAGGGTGAAGTCATTTTGACAAGTCATATACCTTTTTTTTTTTTTTTTTTTTTATCGTGCGGAAATCCCTTCGGATACCCCCCCGCCGGCCAACGGGGGCGGTTATGTCGGGCTTGCACCGACTAAAACCGCACGCCGTCTCGGGTCTTCAGACGCCGGGGTGTAAGGTTACCCATAGAGCATATCCCTCGCACCCCGACTGACCCTGGGCCATCTCCGGTTTCGAGATGGCCCCCTCGGTTTTGGGATATACCTATATGTTATAAAATTTACTTTTTACTCCGACTGTAAACATAGGCAGGGATATGACAGTTAATAAATATCGCGATCCAATATCGTGACTTGGTGTCTATTGGTGTCAATATAGTCACGCGCATTAATGATATCTATATACCTACATATAACGACAAGATTTATATATATTGAGAAGACCGCGGTATGTATATTGACGGTCTGATCCCGGACATACACTTCTAGTATGTTTACTATCGAATGGAGAACAATAATTCAGGCCAAGAGGTTTAGCGGCCTATTTATTCTAATTCATTGGGTCCTGAGTTGAAGAAACCTATCGACCACTATTCGCTTTATACGTCCTAGGATTTATCTATTAGTATGAGGGGCACTAGTACAAGCACATTATGACGTCACTAATTGTCCTTAATGTAACCACATTAACGAAAAACGGTACAGATGGGATGCTTGTATACATTCATATGCATCCATCGGAAATAATAGACGAACAAGTAATAGTAGGATGGCATGTCTCTTAGTGAGAGTGGAAAATAGATGCGTGAAGTCAACACCGTTTGGTGACACAAGGCTGAAACGAGTTGTTAGTATAATTTGAAGTGGTCAGTAATAGGCCATGCTCGGCAACGCTCAACTGTAGGCCATCATCACGTAGATGTTCACACATTGGTGCATAGCTTTTAAGTATGCCAAAAAACCGACAACATCCCGATTGCGATCACTTATATTATAGGTGGTGACTTGCCATGGCCCATCATGGGCCATTGTGTATTGGATACTTTAGAGTGTCGCTTTTAAAATAGATAATATGTACATACAACTATATACAGTAATCGGCTTTGATTTAGCAGTGAGTTCGGTTGAGATCGGCTCGCTTCGATTTTGTTGAGTGTTATTTCACTTATTTCTATCACACCAGTTTTCTCCAGTCGAGTTGAACTTTTTGTGTTTGTAAAAAGCAGAGCCAACAAAAACTAATTTTTTTTTTCAAATATACCCACTGTAATGGTATGTACAAAATACTTACATTGTTAAAAATGAACTGATTAAAACTGTTATAACTGTTAAAAATTAACTAGCGAAATCTTAATGGTAACTATTCTAAAAAATTCCACTATGATGACCTTCATTTTTGTTATGTATACAATTTTCCTCAACACGTGGTAAACCACTTAAAAAACTGTTTTTATTTTAATACCTAGGTACTTACAAAAGCCTGTTTCAATTTATAGTTGCTCAGGTGTGATTGTTTTTTTTATTTTCGTGTGGAAACCCCCACGGGTTTCACCCCACCGGTGCAAAGCGGGTGTGATTACATAAACAATATAATCACAATATAATCACTTTATTAACTGTGCCTATAAAGCCTTCGGATTTATCTGTCGACAAAGCGTCTATTGTCTGTGGTCCACCTGCGTAGTATAATACACCCGGGTGGACCACTGGTAACAATTGTAGCCCACATGATATGGACCATGGGCAAGACCTAGCATAGATATCTATGCATTTGCTTTTTGAATTATACAAATCTTCTAATGTGTCATATCTACCGAATGATCGTCGCGTGACTTTCATTCGGTAGATATGAAACATCAAAGTTGACAATAAAATTTATGACTAATGAAAACAAATGAATAAATATTGCTAAAAATACCCCCCGGCCAGCGGGAGCGGTCATGTCGTGCATCGAGAGGTAAAAACATAAATTAGGAATACCTATTAGGAACGGAATTAGTACCTAATGCCTTAGATATAGAAACGTGACCATAAAATTTGCATATCAATATACGTATTCGTGTATGCATACATTTTAATGTCACGTTTAAGTGAAAAGTATTACCTTATAAAGTAAGTTAATGATCACAGATAACACTATTTTTTGCATTCTTACATGTCGCAGTACTAACTTATGCTGGCAGTGACGGCCTGCAAGTTACTTAATCGAAACTTTGAGCAATCGAGTCAAATAAAATAAATAAGCAAATAATGTTTGATCGAGTCAAGTTTCCGAAGTTATATATAGGTAGGTACACAAACCTGTGTATCTCCACATGTGAGGGAGGGAAACAACCACATTTAGCAAGATATGATTTTATTTATTCTATTCTAATAATCATGTTAGTACGCGTTGAGTTCCACTTATTTTTAATTATAAGAATTTCCAATTTATTTTGCAAAGATATAGGATAGTGAGGTGTCATGGCGGATGATACCATTAACGCACAAACAGGGCTGCCAGCAAAAGATTATTTACTCGTACAAAGCAGCAAAAAATTTCATACTTTGACTTTCAAACCTCGTATATGCAATAAGCATCTTAAAAATAATATTTATTATTTATGTGCGTAATGAACATCACTTATTATTCACTTTGAAGAACAGTGACCATAATTTGCTGTTTGTAACGGGATTTAAATTGATTTTTGACTGAAATTATACTCTGTATTTTCAGAGGAACATACTCACTGGTATGTTTCCTTAAATTTTCTAGTCGTATAATAAAAAATTTCTTTAGCTAAAAATTATAATTTGCTAGCACTTATGCAGTACAACAAGAACAGAGAAAAGATGACAATACCATTTTAGGCAATTACCTATTGTACGACTGATATAATATTTTGCTTAGCGCGAATTTCGCAGATGAACTAAGTAATCATGGAATGTTTTCTTTTTTAATGACTTGTAATTACTTTACTTGTACTACTGTATTTACTTACTTCATGCTTCATAAAGTTGTCTGCAATGAAAAACCATGTTTCTTTCCCAGATAACAGAATCTCGTACAAATAGTACGAGGCTGATAGTGTCCTTGTACTTTTTTTTTTCGTGCGGAAATCCCCTCTGATACCCCCCCGCCGGTCAGCGGGGGCGGTTATAACGGGCTTGAACCGACTAAAACCGCACGCTGTCTCTGGTCTTCAGACAAGGGTGTAAGATTGCCCATAAAGCATTTCCCTCGGTAACCTTGTGGTGGTCGGTGACTTTTGTACGAGGTGCCCCCGCTGGCCGGCGGGGGGGTATCCGAAGGGATTTCCGCACGAAAAAAAAAGGTACGACCTCGCACAAAAGATCATGAATCTCGTACAACTTGTATGAGGAACCTCGTACGGTTGGCAACCTTGAACAAATGGGAAGTGCAGCCATGACAGCTACACTGAAATGCCGTATATCCGCCTAAATACGCCGCTTCAGGTCGTTTTTTTATCAATTCTTTTTTAACAGAGATTTTTTTTGAGTAAATTCGTCCGCCTCATATAGAAGGATTTCGGAATCGCGGAATCAACTTACGAAATTTTCTTATTTGTGGGTGCATTTCGCATGGAGTTTAAAATTTAGAACCTGAACCGGTAACCTAGAATCCACGTAATAGCTATACTAAATATAAACAGGTTACGTTATCGGGGATAAAATAATGTAACCATATTTTAAAAAAAAACGAACTTATACTCTATTCAACCATTTATTTCATTTTTGACAGCCATTTTTTCATCATATAGTTATGTCCTAACGCGTAACCTATTCGATTATACCGAATCGAAATAAAATCGTTTGATGTCTGAACATCAAACGATTTTATTTCTGATGAAATTGCAATCGATTTTACAAATTGATGTTTTTATTTTCACTTACGATTCAATAATTTGCAGTGAATACATTCGATCCCAATACTAGATGCGGTAAAATGTAACTGTTTTTGTTGAGCAAGTGAACTATCGTATATTTTAAATTAACGGAGACATTTAAAGCATTTTAGTGTTTCGAATGGGTTATAAACTTATAAATTAATTAGATACATATATTAGGCAGTAAATATATTTTTTGGCGGCGTCAAAAGTTAAATAAATAGTGGAATAGAGTAGTTACTGAAATATCTTCATAGTCTGTGGTTTTGCCACGGCACTAATCGCTACTTATGTCAAAGACAATGCCAGATGACTCAAAGATCAATAACTAAGAAAAAAATGGGTAGTTTGTATGCGCCGTATAATCAAACAATGAATAGATTAAATTAATGACGCATTGATAATGCCCTATTACTCCACTGAAAGCAATTATTTCTACACTTTCTGTAGCCATTTATTGAGAATTCAAATAAATCTTATTTTTAACCGACGAGATTTCGTTAAGATCTTCGGGTAATTTTATGTACATGATTAAATTTTAGGCCTAGGGGTGGCAGGTGAATATAATATAAGAGTCACACCAATGCCCATACCCATTGGGCTGGGCAGTGACAACCTCTTTCCATTTGCTACTATCCTCTTCTACATCTATAATTTTATTGTTTTCATACATGTTTGTATTGATCTTGTCTGTTATTATGTAATAATAAACACTGTTTCCATTGACTTTCCCTTAATTTTCTTTCTATATGTGACATTCACTTTTATTCTTAAGCCATTGTCAGTTCTCGTGATGTTGCCTACCTATTGTCACTTCAATTTTGCTAACCACAACGTTTCGGTCGTTTGATGTTCTTCTAAGTATAAAGTTCTAAGAAAACTTTCATAAAATTTTACTATTATTTTTTGTGTACAAAAGCTATAAACTGTAGTGGCCAGCTGAGACATAAAAAGGTAGCTACTCATAGTTTTATACACTCAGTCTTGTAGTTATACTCCTCGGAGGGATAGGCAGTGTTGAATCGACACCCATATTTCACCAACAATGTTTAGAGTCCCACGTTACATAGGACACGTCTATTGCCGTGAAGCCGGCAAACTGAAGACAGGGCGCTATGGCACTCATTAGGGGAGACCTATGTCCAGCAGTGGACTAGCATAGTTTGATGATGGTGATTGCCGTGAGTATTACATATGCCGTGATTAAAAATATTTTAACAGAAGAATTCAATAAAACGTATTGTTCGATTAGGAATCAAACCAGGGGCCGGATTCAGTAACGCCACGTTTTCAAAACGCGTAATTTCGATTCGATTAGTGAGAAAAACTGTAAAAGATCTTTTAGTATTCAGTATGATCTGTCAAAACAAAACCTACCTTCAGTTTAGTGAGGTTATTAAACATTACATTTATTCATAGTTGATTTCGTTTTCAATTAGATGTTGAGATTTTAATGTTCATTAGTTTTGAAATCGAACGTTTAAAAAACGTAATTTAACTGAATCGAGCCCCTGGGGACTGTTTTCACTGTGTCACTGAAGTAATAAAATGTGATGTTATGCCTATGAACTTATAGCATCTCCGTCATATTGAACTGACCCCATATCCAACTCAGCTTGTGGGCTCAGTTTGTCCACTACCAGTTTTTTTATTCGTCGACTCAACCCAATGATGACGGATAGGTAATATCTCAACCATCATGTAAATTTAATTTTGTAAGTTACGCATATTTTTTTGTTATCTTTCTCGAAGTAGGATTTACCGACTCTAATGTGTTAAACATTATGACATAGGTTCTCCAATTATAAACGCATTTTAGTAATGATTAAAGCCTGTTATGTAATTATGATAATGTTAATTATTTACGCAATAAACTTAATTGCAATAATTACATACGACATGAATCGTTTTAAGGCAATAAAGTGTGAAATAACCATGAGTGTATGTATGTATGGCCCCTCTATACCGGGTGTTAGGGAAACGCTGCTGAGAATGAAGAAAGGCGATAGTACTGAAGGTAAAAATTATTTTTAGCGTTTTTTTTTCGATTCATGAAGAATGTTTTTTTTTGTATTTTTTATCACCCTAAAAAAAATGAATGTCACAATGAATATCGGCTATCATTATACCGATATGCCAACGGGGTCAACGACCGGTTTCAATCAGCTGTACTCACACATGGAACGTTTAAAATGCGAACAAAAAATTAAAAAAAAAAACTAATTGAGAAAAAAAACGCTCTAATCTTTTTTATCGTCAGTACTATCACTTGTCTTCGTTTTCGGAAGCCTTTCCTTGACACCTGGTATGCCTAACCTCTTATTATTAGTTCTGTGGTATAGCCTCACCAAGATCTTAGGTGCCCATCTACTGAGCGCGTGGGCCGCCGCCGCCTCCTTCTGCGAGCATGTAATGCTCGCGAAGGAGGTGGCGGAGCGCGCCCGGGAGAGACTTAGAACTCTCCCGGTCCGCCGAGCCCGCAACTTGCTCGCCGCGCGTCGCAGGCAACTCAGGCGCCGGAGGTCGCTTAACGACCTCCGTCCTCCATGAGCGCAGGCCTGGGGGTGGCGGGTGAGGCCACCTGTCACCCCAGCAGAAGCAGGCCGGGACGGTGGGGCGACTAGCGCCCCTCCCCCAAACCGGGGCAAGACGGGGACACCGTGGTTCCCAAACCCGAGGGGGCCATCTCGAAACCGGAGATGGCCCAGGGTCAGTCGGGGTGCGAGGGATATGCTCTATGGGCAACCTTACACCCCGGCGTCTGTAGACCCGAGACGGCGTGCGGTTTTAGTCGGTTCAAGCCCGACATAACCGCCCCCGCTGGCACGCGGGGGGGGTATCCGAAGGGATTTCCGCACGAAAAAAAAAAAAAAAAAAAAAAAAAGGTGCCCATCTACTCAGCTGCTAGCTGGTACAACTGATGAATGACGGCCGAGGCTCTAGCGCAGCCTTTCCTCTCAGGGTTAGGAGGTTAGATGGTATTGGCTCCCGTAAAAGCCTTTCACCATATTATTTCCCCGCGAAGTCATTATTCAGTTGGGTTAATATATATATATATATATATATATATATATATATATATATTTATAAGTATTATATCTACCTACATTACCTACTCATTTTTGTGTCATTATATTAAATTGGGTAATAATCATAATCTTAGCTTATTTCATAGATTTATTAATTACCAATTTATTAGTATCAATAAAAACCAATCATTTAAATTTTATTGAGTAAATCTACGCACGGATTGTTAGTATAAATACCTACCTATTCCTTGATATGATCTGATGATGAGGTATCTATGGTTCTATCCAAAAAAATAAAATTGTAATATTAAATAACCTCTCTTTAGTAAATGAAATGTCTACTTAATATTGTGTAAAATCATTGCATGTATTCTGATTTTTTGTCACTTGGGCGTGGGTTATCCTCGGAACCCGGAGTAAATTTTATATTGTTAGCTATTTAATATTATTGTTGCATCCTGGTAAAACGGCGAAACGTGCTGGCAAAAACATTTAACTGTAACATCTATGTACTTAACCATGTTTCTGCAATGAATGAATGAAAGATAAATAAATAGGAGATTGGAAATAAATCAGTTTTGTTTCAGTAGCTATCGAGGTTTTTTTGTTCTTCCTGATAATATTACGAAAATCCTACTCTAAAACGGTTGGGTCCATAGTGCTAATATTAAGAGGCCTCTTACTCCTCTTTGGTTGGATCGTCATAGATAGTTAAGTAAGATGTGCAATAGATTCGGCACCAAACGATTTACGGACTGATAATGGGTACTAAGTTATAAATGGTCGGTTCGACTTCGAGTCCGACATAACCTTAAAAGATCGGGGCCGCACACACTGGCAGAGTGCCCGGCGTAGGAAGTGCCAAGGTCAAGTAACCTCGTGGCGTCGTGGCAGCAATCGGGGTGGGAGTCCTCTCGCTCGGCACCATATGATTGCGGCCATTGGACATACATTTGTCACATGTCATTTGTTAATTTTGAAACTCACATTCAAAATTGCTCATTCCGGTTCTAATTTAAGATCAAATAAATAATAATAATCAGAAAAAAGTTCATATTATTATTTCTGTGTTCAAGGTGAATCTCCGTGGTCTATCATGAATTTTACCGCAATTCTGTGATGTGTAGGTCCCGAGATGATAGTACATATAGGCCAGTGATAGCTCTAAAAATATTGAACCTTCTTTTAAAGTCAGTTAAAAACTACAAAAAGAGCAAAAACTAACCTGTTGAAAATGGAAGGAAACAGCGAAAACAATGGAAAAAATAAATTAACTAAAGTGGATGCAAGGTACCTTTTTTTTTTTTTTTTTTATTATCGTGCGGAAATCCCTTCGGATACCCCCCCGCCGGGCAGCGGGGGCGGTTATGTCGGGCTTGCACCGACTAAAACCGCACGCCGTCTCGGGTCTTCAGACGCCGGGGTGTAAGGTTACCCATAGAGCATATCCCTCGCACCCCGGCTGACCCTGGGCCATCTCACCACTAACAGCATCGCTCATCCTGTCTCCTCTGAAAGCAGAGGAGTACGGAGAGCGATGTGTTCCCGCCACGTTGGGTATGGCCGACGATCAATGCCAACCCTATGAAGGGGTGAAGGGGAAGCCATTGACCGCCGCCCAGGGTGTACCGGCCGCTCCGATTCCGTTCCCCCCGGACTGCAGCGGGATCGGAATCGGAGCGACACTCGAGGAGGTTACCCAACACACACCCCTGGATGCAAGGTACCTATGTGGTGAAATGGGGTGCATCCGGCTGATTCAGCCATAATACAGATTAAATGAAATCTTTAATACAAACTACGTTATCAACGCAGGCCTACAAATAACGTAACGTAATTATTATTTCGTGTAGCCATACGTTACACACGTAGTTACACGAGTACATATTGCATTATTTTATTACAATAGCTGTTATGAAACAGAGACCTTCCTTATCGATTTTTTTCTCTACTCGCGTCTCCTGTGCCACGTCCACGTGCGTTCCAATTACGAAATATCGATTACTTTTCAAAATGATATATCTATGTTTAATAAAGAATAGATAATAGATTGCGAAATTTTATTATTAAATTCGATTTTCAATTGATACAAGAATGCATGTCAAGGATTGCCTGTGACGTGCTTGATTTTACAATAATATCTTCTCAAGTGAAAATAAATATTCATAAAGTTACAAGTAGGTGCCTAGCGGTTGAGTTTAACTATGATCTGGCAGAAACGACATTGTGCTTCAGACAAGACCTCACAATACCCCATAATCAAAAATCATAAGCTAAGAAATTAAAATTAATAGTTGACAACTTTAGGGCCATCCTTGTTGGAACATCTCTATGTATATATATATATATATATACTTACATATACAGTATAACGGTAACTAATACTTACCCCTGATCAATTTGGGGAAAATACTGTAGGTAGGTTTCCCAATTATGGGTATGCAGAGGGCCTGCATACCCATAATATGTTGGCACCTGCTAGGCATACATGTACAGGTACATCTTTAGCTTCTTATATTTTCATACCTTCTTGTTTGCATACTTTAATTAGCGACATATCGCAAATAATAGTCAACTCTCTAAATAACAGTTAGAAATTTTCGTTGAGTGACTTTCGCTCAACGTACCTACCTATACTACCGTTTGATGACTACGGTGTGAATCAGGGAGTGGTTATAAATATCATCTCATTCTCTAATATCGACAGGGACATGCATCTTGTCTCAGAACTTAGTAACCTCTATAATTTATTGCTTGTCTTATAAACAGCATTTTTAGCATTTTGCGCTAACTCAAAATCATCTCAGCGTTGAGTCCTGCAGTGCTATTCTCTACGGTAGCTCGTCGACGAGCTCGCAAAATGCTGCTTTTGATTTATATTTTATTTTAATCTTGATTTTAATTTATGAGTTAGATTTAGATTTAGATTTAGATTTAGATTTAGATTTAGATTTAGATTTAGATTTAGACTTAGATTTAGATTTAGATCAATCTAATCTAAATCTAAATCTAAGTCTAAATCTAAATCTAAATCTAAATCTAAATCTAAATCTAAATCTAAATCTAAATCTAAATCTAAATCTAAATCTAAATCTAAATCTAAATCTAAATCTAAATCTAAATCTAAATCTAAATCTAAATCTAAATCTAAATCTAAATCTAAATCTAAATCTAAATCTAAATCTAAATCTAAATCTAAATCTAAATCTAAATCTAAATCTAAGTCATAAATTAAAATCAAAATTAAAATAAAATATAAATCAAAAGCAGCATTTTGCGAGCTCGTCGACGAGCTACCGTAGAGAATAGCACTGCTGAGTCTTCTCCTCCCAGCGGGGCCCAGTTGAGGTGGCATGGGTAGACATTATTTTTTTACTTAAATTGGCTGGCGGTCGCCTCAAAACGTGGCCGCACCAGCGAAGGCGACTCTTTTGCATTTTATTTGCGTTTTCAGGGACACTTCACTTCACATGCACTAACGGCACTGTTAATCGACACATTTTCGCAACATATCGGTCTGTTGTCTATCTTATCTGTGAATTGTAATAACGACATGCACATGCGTCATGTATTGAGTTACTTCTGACGTATATCGACGTCTTACTTAGAATTGTACGCCGTGTACTAGACCTAAAGGGATCATTTCGTGTGATTATGGAATGTTGGTTAATCGTTAAACGGAAACAATTTGTAATTTACGGTTATTGCGTTATATCCTGTTGAATGCCTTATTATTTTCAAATGACTTCAGAAAAGTGTCATTTGAAAATAATAAGGCGAACAAAACATAACTGGCGAATCGTGGGTGTGTGTGATACACCTCTGCCTACCCCTTCGGGGATACAGGCGTGAAGTTATGTTATGTTCAGAAAAGAAGGATCTTATCAATTTGATATTGGTCCCATCACTTAAGAAAAGTATATTACCTACTTACCTATCAATTATTCAAGAAAACGGATTACTGGTACTAACTAACCCTAAAAAAATTAAAATAATCAAAACCGAATTATAGATAAAATATATATATTCAAAATAATATGGTTTAGTAAAGTTGTTACAGATCTACGCTTCTTTATTTCGAGTTGCCCGATTTTTTGTACGATTTTGCGCAAAGATTTTCACCTTTTACAGAAAGTGGTATTTACTTGTGTATAAAAATAAACTGGCTTAACCGGAATGGTTATAAACTTAATACTCGTATCAAGTTTTTAATCTTTCGGAGCTCCATTTAACGACTTGGTCAAAATTACATACACGTTTGCGTGCGTCACTATGCGTCACATTGAAGTAGGTACTAAAGGTACTATGGCGACCACAAAATTGGCCACCAAATATGGGATGAAATTGAAGACAAAACCAAAAATCAGCTTAGCTTTGTATTGTTACAAAACTAAGCTATTTTACTTCTACAGTACTTACCCTATACAGTGTTGTACATTTTTATTTTTTTCGTGCGGAAATCCCTTGGAATACCCCCCCGCCGGCTAGCGGAGGCGGTTATGTCGGGCTTGAACCGACTTAAACCGCACGCCGTCTCGGGTCTAAAGACGCCGAGGTGTAAGGTTGCCCATAGAGCATATCCCTCGCACCCCGACTGCCCTGGGCCATCTCCGGTTTCGAGATGGCCCTCTCGGGTTTGGGAACCACGGTGTCCCCGTCTTGCCCCGGTTTGGGGGAGCTGTACCTATATAAAACCTAATTTAAACTAAATATTATCTATGGCAGGCGAAGCATCTTTTGTCAACTCTACCGTGAAGTTAGTTGAAATTCGCCGGTACCGTGTGAGTGAAAAAGGGATAAAAAGGGAATTTATGATTTCTTGCTCAAAAAGTACGTTTTTTGGACTGTACTTATTGTTTATTTTTAAAGTGATATATTTTATTAAAAAATGTTTTATTCTCAATCTAATCTCAGTAATGTAGGTAACAGATGTTCAACATTGATGTTCTAAGCTTATCTAAGCTTTAAGTATGTTTATAAAAGCGGTTTGAAGAAACGGTTCCTATGTTGTACCTTGCTGCCCCCAACAAACTACGCATATTGAACATTGGCCAAGGCACATCGCATTGGGCTAAATTGAAAACGTGTCTTTATTTAACCCTAGTATGTTCAACAAAACTGGTGCGGTTACAAGTCTAACAGGCCTGTTGTACCCTGGACAGTTTTTATTTTATACAGTTTTTTGTCCCACGTTTATGAATAAAATCCACAGATGTTGTTGATGAATTATGTTGTTGATTAACTGATCTTTCTATCGATGTCTACCGGATAGGTCTTATTGTCACCATTTTTTTTAAAAAAAGCTAATGTATAGAACTGGCCTAAGTTCAACAGGTTCCTCTACATAATATCAATTTCCATATCCTGTCAGTTGTATATTATCGGAGTATCAGGTTAGTATATTTTAATCTTTTTTTTATGAAGGAATTAACTAAGTTATTATGCACGTTAACTTTTAAAAAGTGAACATGATCAATTAAATTAAAAGACATCTTAGCTGAGTATCAATGCAAAGCTTATCAGTTAATTTAGTTTTGTAGCTTAAACAAAGCTTAACTGTATTTTAATTTAAGCTCATTGCCTAAATTTTGGTCGCAACATAATATATGTGGCAGAGCTGCTGGTGAAGTTCGATACTTCTTTGAGATATTTGGGTACCAGGATCCTTACCATGTATATGTTCATCTATCTCCCCCAGCTCAACTGTATTGCTTTTGAATTGCTATAAAAGCGTCGTGATAAGGCCCCAGGTCTAAAAGGTAAAAAGCGGCCAAGTGCGAGTCGGACTCACCTATTAAGGGTTCCGTAGTAGCAAGTAACATAATGATGACTTCTTCTTTAATTTTTATATTTGAGTTGATTGAATGAAATGTAAATTGCGGTTCACGATTTATGACGTATTAAAAAAAACTGCTCATACCAATTTTCGTTGCAAGTTTACATGGTAATGTACATCATATATTTTTTTTAGTTTTATCATTCTCTTATTTTAGAAGTTACAGGGGGGGGGGGCACATTTTACCACTTTGGAAGTGTTTCTCGCGCAAACTATTCAGTTTGGAGAAAAATGATATTAGAAACCCATAGACACCACACACGTATGGGTTTGATGAAAAATAAATTTTTGAGTTTCAGTTCTAAGTATGGGGAACCCCCAAAATTTATTGTTATTTTTTCTATTTATGTGAGAAAATCTTAATGCGGTTCACAGAATACATCTACTTACCAAGTTTCAACAGCATAGTCCTTATAGTTTCGGAAAAAAGTGGCTGTGACATACGGACGGACAGACAGACAGACAGACATGACGAATCTATAAGGGTTTCGTTTTTTGCCATTTGGCTACGGAACCCTAAAAATACTTGGGTTACGTTAAATGACCGATTCCAAAAACAATTTTTTTTTTTTGGAATTCTTCTCTGTTCGCCTGTTTGTTCGCGATAGACGCAACTAAATCTACATCACAGCGTTCATCCCAGTTGCATCCAAAGCTTGCGTTTGAAGCCCTACTGCTGTTGAAACTTGGTAAGCAGAAGTATTCTGTGAACCGCATTAAGATTTTCACACAAAAATAGAAAAAAAAACAATAAATTTTGGGGGTTCCCCATACTCTATGGATAGGTCTTCAAAAATAATATTGAGGTTTCTAATATATATTTTTTCTAAACTGAATAGTTTGAGCGAGAGACACTTCCAAAGTGGTAAAATGTGTCCCTATATCCGTGGTCCCTATTCCCGCCCTGTAACTGCTAAAATAAGAGAATAAGAAAAGAATAAGAATAAAAAAATATATGATGTACATTACCATGTAAACTTCCACCGAAAATTGGCTTGAACGAGATCTAGTAAGTTTTTGTTAATACGTCATAAATCGTTAACCGCAATTTACCTTTCATTCAATCAACTCAAATATAAAAATTTAAAAAAACATTATTATGTTACTTGCTGTTACGAAACCCTCCATGGGCGAGTCCGACTCGCACTTGGCCGGTTTTTTTTATATCTCAAAAGAACAGACAACTAATTTACAATTTTAGGATATCATAGATTTATTATTTATTTATTTAGTTATCCATACTTAAAAGTTTGAGGTTAAGTGATTTTAGCGCCACATTTACAGATATTTCATTGCTTTTATTTACAACTAGCTATACCCGCGACTTCGTTTGCGTGGATTTGGATTTTTAACGTTTTAATTATTTTGTGCGGAACCCTAATTAATTTTCTAAAATAAAAGTAGTCTATGGTACGCCTTATAATATTACCTATCTGCCAGTGAAAGTCCCTTCAAAATCAACTCAGTCGTTCCTTAGATTACCTAATTCAAACATACATACAGACAAACAAAAAACTAAAATGCTTTTTTATTATATGAACCTATCGTACAAACACTTATATGCATTTATTCCGTTCCATAGATTACCTAATTCACACAGACATACGAACAAACAAAAAAACTAAAATTGCTTTTTTATTATATGAACCTATCGTACATACCTACACTCATATGCATTTATTAATAACCTGGTATTTTAATATAACAAACAGATACTTAAATTTTATTTATTTGTATCAAAGATAACACTTCTGGTGTTACAAGTGATCATACGTCTATAAACAAACAGGGAAACACTACCTGCCACCAGTCCGTGATGGAAAACCACCTGTTACTAGGCATAACAGTACCAATATTCGGCTTATCGACATTTCCATGCACGAATGCATTTTATAGTAGTGCAGCAATATATAACCAGAGTGTTGACACACTTTATGTTACATGAGAGCAACTATTATCCAAATAAAACACAGGTGTGGCCTTTATCTTGATTGAGGACGAAACTCATACATACAATAAAATCATACATACATACAGTCAAGCTTCTTTCCCAATGAATGAATGAATGAAGATTAATAGTTGATTTCATACAATACATGCTGTGCTGCACGAGCATGTCAGCAGCGTTTCAGGTCGAGAGTACCTCCGTTGACCTGGGGCCTTACTATGATGACTTATAAAACAGTTCAGTTTCTGAGCAATTCAATACAAGTTTGTAAACTGATTTGCTATGACCCGTACTATGACATGCTTAAAGTGAAACGCGCTCGCGTTTGGTTCGTTTGTTGACATTTGGAACGTGAAACTGAACGACTTAATGCGACGTCGTGATATGAGTGCGAAACTATTCAGTTTAGGTCTGCAATTTAATTGCTATTAAGCGGCCATTGTTAGCCCCCTGGCCTTTAAAATGTCCTCGATCTGACTGAAATATGTAAGCCGGGTAAGCCCATTAACGAGGTAGGTAGGTAACCGGGGGGGTGTGTGTTGGGTAACCTCCTCGAGTGTCGCTCCGATTCCGATCCCGCTGCAGTCCGGGGGGAACGGAATCGGAGCGGCCGGTACACCCTGGGCGGCGGTCAATGGCTTCCCCTTCATAGGGTTGGCATTGATCGTCGGCCAATACCCAACGTCGCGGGAACACATCGCTCTCCATACTCCTCTGCTTTCAGAGGAGACAGGATGAGCGATGCTGTTAGTGGTGAGATGGCCTAGGGTCAGTCGGGGTGCGAGGGATATGCTCTATGGGTAACCTTACACCCCGGCGTCTGAAGACCCGAGACGGCGTGCGGTTTTAGTCGGTGCAAGCCCGACATAACCGCCCCCGCTGGCCGGCGGGGGGGTATCCGAAGGGATTTCCGCACGAAAAAAAAAAAAAAAAAAAGGTAGGTAACCGGGAATAAATCTGAAATTCTGAAATGAGAATGATGATGGAATATAAAATACTAGCAAATGCCTGCGGCTCCGCTTCTGATCCCCTTCTCGCAACCTATGGGAACCTTTTCCATAGATAAAAGGTAGTCTATGTGTTATTCCAGACTATAATCAAATATAAAGTTCACGGTTATTGTTCTGTCCAATCCGTCTATGCAAACATAACCGTAATGAAACCAAAACAAACTCACGAGTAGTGTATCGCGATCGAGTTCGAGTATGTAGTGAAACCAGTGGTAGTGGTGTTATGTATCAGAGACAACTGCGAAAGAGGGTAGCTTGATACATTTGCTCTTAGCCCGCTCACCGTCTTTTTTCTTTATGTAAGGAGTTTTATTCCTTCGAGACTACGCCACTATGTAGGGTCGACACCATTTTATTCTATATAACTATATAATAATATCTATAACATATTATGTCATATACATAACGATCTCCTTGTCATACCAATGAAAACTACCCTCTCGTTAAAAAGAAATGAGTTCTGTGAAAATTCCGCTTGCAACAGTGCCGAAATATCGGGTACTCAAAAGAATACATTGTAAATATCCCGTTGACTCTAATACTAATACCTACTTATTTATTAGCATACACCATAATATTATACTATACTAGCTGACCCGGCAGACTTCGTACTGCCTCAATCGATAGCACCTTTTAAACCTTCTCTGGACCTCCCCAAATAATTCAAGACCAAAATTAGCCAAATCGGTCCAGCCGTTCTCGAGTTTTAGCGAGACTAACGAACAGCAATTCATTTTTATATCTAAAGAAGAAGAAGAAGATTATTAAACTTATTATTAGTCCTACGCTTTCCATAACCATACCGCGGTAGCCTAGTGGTATGGGTAAAGGACTGCTGAGACGAGGTCTCGGGTTCGATCCCAGGTATTACCATGGCACACACCAATGACTTTTCGATGCTTTTCGAAGTTATGTGTGTATTTATCGCAGGTTTATAAGTGCCCGGTTAATGGCAATAGGCTCGCCACCTATTACACTGGGACCTAAACATAAACTGGCGAAATGTGGGTGCTAGCACCTCTGCCTACCCCTTCGGGGATATAGGCGTGAGTTTATGTTATGTGTTTTCCATAAACTCAAAATGCTATCGTAACACGATAAAGATCTTATGTTGTTTTACACAAAATAACAAAAAAAAAATACACAATGCAATCCCATTAACGTATGCAATCCAAAATCTTACTGTTGCATTATGAAATCAGGACACGTGTGTACAAGCGATATGAAAGCTCAATCCAAAGATATTATACAATATCTAACAATCCAAGGTTACCTGCCTGTCTCATTTCATAATATATCCGGTATAGATATAAGATGAGGTGTTATCTGTACAGGTAGATTGAAGATATAGTATTAAAAAGTAAAATAGTAGGTAGGTATAGGCTCTTTGTACAAACTAGGTTATGATTTCTGTTACGTAGCAAACACATACTTATTTGAATTATACTGATTCTTATTTCTGTAATTTTATATACAATTTAATTATGCATGAAAATAGTAAACTAAAGCGAAATACCTAGGTACAATTGTAATATACAATTATTTACATACATGCGTTGTAAAATTCCTTCGCATCATCACCGATTTTTAATGGTCCCAGAAGGCTGGCAGCATTGCCACTTTGGATGGCAATGCTAATCCTTTGAGCAAGATAATATCCCGCCTTTTGGTCATATGAAGCAACGATCAGTATAACCACAGATTAAATAATATTATTCTAATGTATAACTTTTTAAATATAAGAATCTGCGTGTCCACCAAGATCTTTTCTTCTTTTTAAGATTAAAAGTTGGGTTGGCTGCCAGCCAGTTCCCTGCTGATTAACTAACGAGCCCTTGCGCAGGCGTAAAGTAGCGAAAGTACCCACACTTTCTAAAAACCAAATGCCATAATGGTACAAATTGTCGTCGTCTACTTAACAATGATTACCTGTGACAAAATAGGCCTGTTACAAATGGTGGAATCTGTCTTTTAAAATTAACCAGCTCTCGTCGGTATGGCGGGTTGTAAGCCACACCGGAGACGTATGGCATTACGATTTCGGCTACTTCATTTTTCAGCAGCTATCGGAACAGTCAAGATTTTTTATGGAACAAATCGTTCAACTTTCGTAATTTATCCGACACGTTCGATTAACGCCCACGCGATTGGGCTGCCAGTATACCCGCGCTATGATCATCTTTTTTCTTTTCGTCATTAGGTAATTAGACTCCTGTAGAGTTGCCATCCTGGTACAAATGACCTGGAATTTTCTGTTAACATCTTCCGGACTATAAATGTAATGATCATTATTCGAAAAAAAATCTCGTTCACAATATTATTATAACAACCGCGTTTATCGTTTGTTACATAAATTAAAACTTAACGGCTCTTTGTCTGTCTCTCATGAGGAATAGTTTATAGTTAGATTATGTTCTAAAGGTGTTCATAATTAATAAGACAGAAGTATTTTATATTGTAATCGAGCTATGCCCGCGACTTCGTCCGCGTGGATTTAGTTCTATAGGGTTTTAGTTCGTATGCGAGAAACCCTATTTTTTTTTCTAAAATAAAAGTAGCCTATGTTACGTCTTATGATATTACCTATCTGCCAGTGAAAGTCCCGTCAAAATCGGCCCAACAGTTCCATAGACAGACAAAAAATTATAATTGTATTTTTGCTGTAGGTAGGTGTATACATTCATATGCAATCATGGAAAATCTGTTAATTTAATATAACAAACAGACACTTCATTTTTATTTATTTGTATAGATATCTATAGCTATATCCATTAACCCTCGAGAAGAGAACATACGTTTTAACACGCACGAATCGTAGAAAATGCAGAATACTGCTACGTGAAGTTGTTTTTCAGTGAAAGACGAGTACTTTCCCGTCGAGGCGACCCTGCTCGTGTCTGAAAAAACATGAGTACCACTTATCAGAAGTTAAGTTCATGGCTCCATCACGATCTTCTCAAGCCAACCTCATCTGCAAGCTGGTACACCTGCTGATTGAATGACGAGACTATGGGGGAAGTTTTCCTCCAGGAGTTGGAAGGCTTTTGCTCCCATAATAGCCGTAAAGTCAAACCAAAAGTACTCCGGGTTTCGAGATGAAAGCTTCGGATGCAAACAGCAATAACGCAATGATGATGAGTAGATATCTATCTGTAGGTACCTGTACCTATTACTCTAAGGAATCTGTTCGATCTTGACACAGATTAGCAGTTATCATTAGCATAGTAACTACTAGCTGTGTCCACGACTTTGTCCGCGTGGATATAGATTTTTAGTGTTTTAGTTGTTTTGCGCGGACCATATTTAAAAAAAAAGTAAGTAATCCATATTACGCATTAAGTAACATTACCTGTCTACCAGCGAAAGTCCCATCAAAATCGGCCCAGCCGTTTCAGAGATTACCTTAGTCAAACAGACAGAAAGACAAACAAAAATTATAAAAATTGTATTTTTGCTGTAGGTGACGACACCTACAGCAAAAATACAATTTTTATAATTTATAAACGAATATACATTGTATATAGGTGTGATATGCAATAATTGAAAATCTGTTATTTTAATATTACAAACAGACACTTAAGTTTTATTTATTTGTTTAGATTATGTATTATAGTTTGACTTGACCAGTACTGCTGTACGCTATAGATAGCAGTGTCCAATGTCAAGAGCTCTTTGCGCACGTAATGTACAAGCATTGTTAACAATATTCAGGGAAGGTTTGTGTTCAACAATGAGAAGATAAATCATTAGTATCAGACTCAACGGGATATTTATCATGTGTCGATTTGAGTTTCAGATATTAATTCCTCCGTGATAACGGCGCTTGCAACAGTGCCATAATATCGGACACTTAAAAAAACACATGGTAAATAGCCGGTTGACTATAATACTAAGTAATTAAAGTGACCATGGTCGAAGATAAAGCGTACAAGAATAAAATAATTGTTCGACTTCTGTCTTACAACCTACTTATTCTTAAATGGCTGATGTCCTGCATGGAGGTCGGTTATAGTTTTTTTGATCATACCTCCGCGGCTCCGGTTCTACATAACCACTAACAGATTTTAAGTCTGACCTTTTCTTATAGAAAAAACTACATCTATACCCGTTCAGTAGTTTTTTGCGTCAATCGCGAACAAACGGACAAGCAGGCAACCAGACAAGGATTCCAAAAAATATTTTTTTGTGTTCAGAATCGTTCGTTTAACATAACCAGGTTTTTTTTAATATCTCCAATGTTCAGATACAAGTGATTTACAATTTTATAATAGTATAGGTAGATTTTCCATTCGAACTACTCGGTCCATCGGACTGAGGCGTCCTACTTTCGTTTTCCCCAGTCCGATAGACTGGCGACTTTAAAAATTAACTGGGATAGTTGAGATTCGGAATTTTGACTACAATAGATTGATTGAGGAAGTTTCTCTCTCTGGAGCATTAACCATCGGTAGCTGTGTACTTGGCTCTGTTTTTTAAATTCTTAAATATATATTTTCCATAATATTATTTAAAATGTAAGAATACAATTTATATAAAAAGAAATAATAATAAAAAAAAAAAAAAAACCGCGGTAGCCTAGTGGTATGGGTAAAGGACTGCTGAGACGAGGTCTCGGGTTCGATCCCAGGTTTTACCATGGCATACACCAATGACTTTTCGATGCTTTTCGAAGTTATGTGTGTATTTATCGCAGGTTTATAAGTGCCCGGTTAATGGCAATAGGCTCGTCACCTATTACATTGGGACCTAAACATAAACTGGCGAAATGTGGGTGCTAGCACCTCTGCCTACCCCTTCGGGGATATAGGCGTGAGTTTATGTAAATAATAATCATACAGACAAAGAAAAAACAACGTGAGGAATAAATGATGAAGATGCATGATTATGAGACACGATGTCGAGGTAATGCAGCCTTGCACATAACTTTACGTGAACAACATATACATACACATAATGACTATTTTATATCCTTTAAAAGGTAGGTATATAGAGGTGTGTGCTGTGGATATTAGTTGACGAAATGTGGAGAGTGTGACTATTCGTCAACTATGTTTTCGGCCCTGGATAATAGCGAGTGGGCCTTTTGTCAACCGGGCACTTTCCCATGAGCTGTTTACTATCGAATTGTGTACTATCCTTCAGATTCCTTGTACGAGACCCACGGGCAGGGATGGGTTGACTTTTGTATTCTACTTCACCGAAGCACTTTTGCAGAAAAGTCGTAGACAGCGTTATTTTTCGTGTCCTAAAAAAAGTTTCAGACTCAACACGAAACCGTCGAATTTGTATGAAAAAAAAAGTATGAAAGCAGAAGTAGCGAAAGGTATTTACTAGAATCGTAGCAAGTGGAAACATTTGAACTCAGCGTACCGAAATGGGAAAGATTTCTGACTGTATGTATTGTCTGTTGACTCATAATAGTCAACGCACACTGCCCGTCATACATTACAAAGTCGGACGTCAATAAACATTTAAACCCGTTGTTTTTTAACAATGACCTTTTGGCGCCCTCACCACATTTTCCCCAATGAGGAATACTTGAGCAGTTTTCCTCATTTTTCTTTTGATATCAATAGTTGCGGAACATACAATACGTCACTAACTGCCAAGGAGAATTCCTTGGACCCGACCGTACGACTCGTTGTATCCTCTTTATAGACGATGTTCATCATATTTCCGGCTAGGCTAGCTTTTCCTTGAATAACAGTCGTTATTTAAATTGATAAAATAAGGAACGAGAGTCACCAGTACAATAGGTAGACCCGGGAAGGTGATAACTCCCGTAAGCTAAATAAAGCACTACTATCAGCTGGGTTATACATATTTGTTATGCAAAAAAAAGTTTATATATTAACATACGTATTGTCGTTCTTAGCAGGATAGATTTCATTTACTGAGAATCAATAGATCTGTTTAATTGTCACTCTGGGTATAGCCATCTCCTAGTTTGATGAACGTCATCAGGCCCACCGCCTTCTGTTTTCAATCTATCCCAACGTCGAATTAAAAAGTTCATATACTGATTGAGTAACACGTTTAGCTGATTTCTTAAATAATTTTAGAAATTCTTTGCTCTTATCCTTAAGAATTTATCATATCACATACATAAGAAATGTATATTGCAGGAATTGCATTGCTAATGTAGGACAGTTTTTTTTTAAAACTAAGGTAATAAAAATATACCAAGTTCTAGAAAACAAAGATGTTGATAATAAATGTAATACAAAGCCAGAGTTATGCATTACCAAACCAGTGAAATAATAATTACGTACCCAGGCAACGTAATTACACTTTAGGGCCGTTTCTGTAGCAAATCATTACAATGGAAGTATGATATGCATTGGTCACGTATTTAGTGTTGTACCAGAATGTTCACAATGTGGGTAGTTGTAGATTGAGCAACCGATACGTGATCACGGTCAGTTCTTTGCTCTGTTTGCAAATAGAACACTATACTGCAGTTGTACAGAGAAAAGGCACAAGCAACAAAAACAAAAATATGAAATAACGATTTTAAAGGTTTTCGAGAGTTTTGGCGAGAAATACCGTGTGTATAATTGAGAGAAAAAAAAACAGAGATGGCCCAAGGTCAGTCGGGGTGCGAGGGATATGCTCTATGGGCAACCTTACACCCCGGCGTCTGTAGACCAGAGACGGCGTGTGGTTTTAGTCGGTTCAAGTCCGACATAACCCAATTTCCGCCCAAAAAAAAGGGTACACAAACAAAATACCTAGCCAACTTTGTATAGGAATATATTTTGTTTGTTTTTTATATTAAAAAAATCAGTTTTACCTTTTATCTAAACAACGAAATTACAACTAAAATATCTTTATATCATTCAAAAGGTACAACTAACCAGATAAGTCCTTTCTTCACGATATTTTTTTTATATTACAATGAATGGAACCACACACATATTTGTGATATTGTGTCTTTCCTACGAATTCTTATTTTGTTCTTAGCGAGTCTAATAATGGCACAACTGTCCACTCGTGACTTTTCTTAAAACATTAATTAATTAATATAGCCCACAGGGTATTTTGAGATAACTTACACTTCAAACTATAAGACAACCACCTTCTTCAGTGTTCCCGTGACCATGCTGCAGAAAAGCAACCGAAACGTCGGGATCAATGTAAATAATAAAATAACATAAAATAAATCGCGATAGAATCCGTTAAAACTAGTTTTATTTCAATAATCAAAATCTTGAAAAAAGTGTTAGATGTGCGTTTTCTTCATAGCACGGCAGTATAGTTTTGGTCTCCAGGGCTTCCTAAATAATTTTAAAATTGAATTCTGTGTTGCTAAATTCAAATATAATTTATAATAATCCTTTGCATAACAGAAGAGATGACGTGACAACGTCTTATAAATCGATGGAGCCGGCTGCACGCACGAAAAAACATGACGTATGCGGCGTTACCACGTGACGTATGCGGCGTTACCGACGTATGCGACGTTACCGCATGACGTATGCGGCGTTACCTCGCGTTCTTATGACGTTGTCACGTTCAACTATCGTCAGTAACCGACTTTACAGACAACCGATTTTTTTATTCAGCTATAATGCTTGAGTTGCTTGTTGCGAAGAGTAAAGGGCAGGCAGGTTGAAGAAACAGCAAATGTTTAAAAAACGTGCTAATATACATTGATGTGATGGGTGTTGCCTCTGGTATGTTAAAGTGAATTAATTGGTTACCGTTTAAAGACAAACCTAGTTGTTCTTTCTGTGGGTTTTTTGTGAATGTATAAAATGTGAAAATAAGGATAACAACAAATTTTTTTATGTCGTAAGTTAGTTTTCCTTATGTTCGTCACCCAAGTCAAGTCAAGTCGAGTCAAAAATTCATTCATTCTGTATAGACCATTAATACGGCACTTACAAAACGGCAAAAAAAATTAATCTAACGTTTGGCAAATGGACCACCTGTTCGCAACGCGGCCCTGTCCTGAGAAGACTCCGGCAAGAAACTCAGCGGTCTTTATTTTTTTTGGTCTATTTACAAACATATTTACTTAAGCTAAGTACAATATTTCGTTTGAGTAGCATAGAGAGAGAGCAAACAGTTCATATCCAAGCTTGTTTGTCCTCTAAATAGTCTTGAATTTTATAATAGCCTTTTTGCCAGAGTTTACTTTTAATTTGGCTTTTAAATTTATGAAGAGGTAGATTCTTCATTTCACTAGGAAGCTTGTTGTAGAAGCGTATACAGTTACCCTGAAAGGAATTACTAATCTTGTGGAGTCGACTATTACAAACCACAAGATTGTTTTTATGTCTAGTTTACGTTATGTATATCACAAAGCCTTAAAAAATTGGAAATATTTCTTCTACAAAAGATTTTCAAAATCCCCCACTTGAGGACATTATTCGGAAAGATAAAATGCTAAAATTCAATTCGGTTCACTTAAGTTTACCTTACACAAAAGATTTGTACCCCGCTTAATGACCAGGATTTGTAGGAGACGGAGAAGAAAAGCAATAATGCCAAAAGGCCGCATTGTCGTTCTGTCTGTCATTAAGGATTTTCCGAAAAGGTGACTCTTGCTTATAAATTGATCAGACCGTCACGTTTTTGGAAAGTCCCTAAGTAAATTCTTTCAATTGTGTATTCGTACTTTAAGTAATTTTGAATACGATTCAATTTGTAATTGAATATTTTTCCTCAAACACCAAAGCAAATGTGTCATGAACACAATATGTTAGTTTTTCTGTGTTGATAATTGGTTGATTATATTTTATTGCTTTTTTAATAGGTGTCTATGTAAGTAGTTGTATCATTACCTATTATACTCCTTAATATTTCTATTTTACTGCAGTAACACATTCGAATGTTTGAAAGTTTTTGTAAAACGTTTATTTTCGTATTGTGTTTATGCCGTAGTGGCTTACATTGTCGTCTTCTTCTTGGGTTAGGAAAGTTACCAACAGACAAACCACTGCAAGCGATCTTGGTCATTATCGCTTGACAAACAAATTTTTTATATCAGAGGCAAGCTCACCTTTCTTCATTTAGAAAGGTCACGTGAGCTACGAAGGTATTGCCCTCTATGATTAGATTATAACCTTCTATCTAGAAGTGTGTGAGCCCCAAAATTATTCTATTCTCGGCCCATGCCGGCCGGGGTTATGCATGTGTCAAATAATAATTTAGCCCCATCGAATTCGCAGACACTGAACTCTCTCCTCTTTTTCTTTTCTTCCTCCCTCAGCAGGTTACAAATGTCTACGATAATCACTTACAACGAGGGTGATCCAACTGTTTGCTTGCGTCAAAACATTCTTAATTCGAATTTCCTTGTCTGTCAAAGACAATAGAAATAATATCGTGAAGAATCATTTTTCAACGTCAAGAAACTATAATTATACTTGATTAATTTGCGCGGTGTACGTGTCTATGGATTATTTATTTATTTATTATAACTTCATTAATGTTATGCATAATAAGTGAATGGCGTGTATCTACGTAAAGATATAACTGTAGAGTTAATATAATAATTTATAACTTCGAGTTACACAACAAGTTTTAAAATTGGGGTCATTCAACTTAATAATATTGGCAGTCTTCAAAATTTCGCCGTAGACGGGTTTTTGAAACCCGTACAAAGGACATCTTGTATCTTTTTTACCACACATTGCAATTTTTGCTTTATTTGACACACTTCAAAGTAAGTCAAGGTGTTTTTTGCTTATTATAGAAATCCCCAATAAAGTATAATAAGAGTAGGTTATCTAAAGCCCCTCGGCGAGTTAATTAACTAGTCTGTGTTGGCTCTTAGGCTTGTCACATTTATTTTTCGTTAAATATATATACGCAAATACGTATTATGAGCAGCATTATTTTTTTAAGCCCCGACGCCAAATACGGCGGGGTGTTAAGACTTTTAAGTTTGGCGTGTTTGTCTATGTGAAAACGCCAGTGTGCCTGCTACCTGGATTTATCAAGGGGATTTGACCTAGTGTCATATAATAAGCTATGGGATAAGCTACATAACATCTCTGTCCCAAAAGAGATTATAAGTGTGCTGATGTATTGGTATGTTAGGCAGAAAAATCAGGTTCGATGGGCAGGCAAGCTATCAGCTGAGTATAAGCTGCAGTGTGGAGTTAGGCAAGGGGGCTTATCATCTCCGCGCCTCTTTAACTTGTACATCAATGGACTGATCGAGGAGCTCGGGAACACTAACATTGGATGTCATGTGGATGGTATATGCATCAACAACATTTCTTATGCAGATGACATGGCTCTCCTTAGCGCCTCGATCAGTGCATTGAGAACCCTGGTTGGTATTTGTGAATTGTATGCACAGGCACATAGGACTCCAGTATAACACAGGGAAAAGTGAGATGATGGTCTTCAAATCAAGTGGCTGTCACAATATAAATGTGCCTTGTGTTTCACTGTGTGGTTCGCCCTTAAAAATAGTAAAAAAATTTAAATACTTGGGACACTGGATTACTGATGAGTTAAAGGATAATGTTGACATCGAGCGGAAACGTAGGGCACTGGCTATCCGGGCCAATATGATAATTCGCAGATTTGCACGATGTACAGAACAGGTCAAAATTGCATTGTCTAAATCGTTCTGTCAGTCACTGTATACGTGTAACCTGTGGGTTGCGTTCAGGCGTAGGACTTACAGTGATCTTAGAGTCCAGTACAATAATACGTTCAGAATGCTGATGGGCTTGCCAAGGTACTGCAGTGCATCAGGCATGTTTGCTGAGGCAAATGTAGATAGCTTTGCCTCCCTGATTCGCAAGAGAAGTGACTCAATAATGAGACGACTGCGTACCAGCACCAACAGCATCCTGCACGTGTTTTCGGATCGTTGGGACTCTCCATTTCTCAAACGATGGATAGGACTGCATGTGGAGAAATAGACAATATGATGTTATTGTTGAATTTATAAATGTGTGATAAATTACTAACATAGTCTGTTTGTAATACTAACAGATATGGATCAAGTCCGAAATAAAATTCAAAATTTCAAATCCCAATTATGATTATTATTATGTGTGTCTAGTGAATTAGTCGGGAATTGATGTTAGCTATGTTTGATGAAAATCGGTCCAATAGGGCCGCAGTCACAAAATGGTGGATTACATTTATTTTTTCATAACTCCCTCAATGTGGGTATCTAATGAAAGGGCGTGGAGATGGCCGCCACCACAAAATGACGAATTACCTTCTTTTTTCACAACTCTTTCAATAAGGATATCAAATAAAAAGGCTTGACTAGTAGAATACTATACACTATGACAAATTTCAATTCCAAGATGGCCGCCACTACAAAATGGCGAATTACCTTCATTTTTTTCACAACTTCCTCAATATGGGTACCAAATGAAAGGGCTTGAACAGTAGAATAATGTACACTATAACAGATTTCAAATCCAAAATGGCTGCTGCCACGAAACAGTGGATTTGAATTTTTTTTACAATATGGATATTGAATGAAGGGCTTGATTAATAAAATATAGAAATGAAATTAAAAAAAATAGAACAAAAAGGTATGAACGTGAAATCCTGTAAAAAGAAAAAAAAATTAAAATTATGACCCTACTACGTAAGTAGTAGGGCCATAAGCGACGATCAAAGTACTTTTTAATAAATTCGTGCAATTTCCTAATGTAAATACTAAATATTTAAAAGGCCTTTTATGTACATACCTCAATATTTTATTCAAATAATTTATAGATAATAAAATAAATACTTCATTATTCTCTATATGTTATATAAATAAAATTAAAACCTTAAAAACCCCCGACAAAATATAAAACAAAAGAGGTATGAACCCTATAAAAAGAAAAGATAACCTTGAAATTATGACTTGAAATTAGTACGTATGAAATTTTTAAATATTGTCGCGTTGGGAACCGCTCTTTACTCGATTCAATTTTAATATCATTTATAACAAACCGGCCAAGTGCGAGTCGGATTCGCACACAGAGGGTTCCGAACAAACCTGTAGGTGTATTTGATATGAATTTCAATTTAATACCTCTACGCGTTCATGAGAAAAGAAGTAGTAACTTTAAAATTTTCAAAAATATTTTTTATTAAAGTAACTAAAAATTAACGATTTTCGCAATTTTTCCTTTATCTGTACTATAAGACGTTACTTCGTACCAAATTTCAAGATTCTAAGTTCACGGGAAGTACCTTGTAGGTTTTGATTCCCGTGCGAGTTTCGAAAATTGGCGGAAATTTGCGGCATAAACGACTGTATCTTATCATTGCTTTTGCTTAGAAGTTTGATTTTTTCACAGCTCCAAGGGACAGTAGACCTGAGTATTAGATATAAATTTCAGTTTGATACCTCCACGCGTTCCTGAGAAAAACGGTCTTGACAGACGGACGGACGGACGAACGGGACAACGAAGTGATCCTATAAGGGTTCCGTTTTTTCCTTTTGAACCCTTGCTACTTACTTGGTTCCTTGTGGGTACAAGCATTTTATTTTTTTGGATATATGGAGGCATTGGAGACCAACCTAGATGTACGCGGCCCAGGCTAATATGATAGACGGACGAGGCTTCAGCGCAGACTTTCTTCTCGGGGTTTCAGACGGTAGTCGCTCCCGAATGTCAAAATAAACCAATTTGTGGAACAGAGGTGTGGGAGAGCGGGTTTCGGGCTCCAAGGTGAAATTTTTGGAAGCAACCGTTATTGGGCATCGGACGAAGAAGAAATAAATCATTGTTTACAATATCAACGAGTATCTTTTTTTTGTTATCCTCGAATGATAATGTATTTTACCATATTTATCATTATTGTTATTTAATAATTTCATGAATGAGACACCTTTATGATAAACAAAGGTTTTTATAGTAGACGTATACCTGTTTGCCTCTGAGTAGGTAATATGAAAAAAAAAGAACAAACGAAAAAGGATAGTGATTCGCAATTATTATGAACTGGTTTTTCACATACACTGACTTCATTAATAATCTACCTACCTTCTGGTAAATATTATTCAACACTTCCTCAACAGTAAAATACAGTAATTTAATTGTTTTAGCATAAAATTCTGACAATGCAAATGTATTCCTCCAAGATGGTCATTAAGGTCACCATGTGATCCTGAACTAAATTGTGATTAACCAATTTAATCATAATTATTTTTGTCTGTATAAAAAAACAGATAAATAGATATAAATATTATATTTTTATTTAAATTATAAAGGTATTTTATTATTCTAAATTTATAACATTTAACGTTATAATCGTTATTAATTTATTATTCTATTCAATTACATACTTATCTTAGATTAAGTTATTCAATTAATAAAAAATATAAATTACATTAAGTATATTAAAATATAAATTAAATGAATTAAAGTACCTACATTCAAATATAAGTTAAATTATGTTATATTATGTTAATTATAGTACCTATATTAAATATAAATTAAATTAATTAATTTATATTAAAATATAAATTAAATTAATTGAGTATAAATTAGTTGATTTATATGTATTAAATGATTAGTATGATTGATTAGTTCCTGTATTATTCTATCTATAGACGGTACTAATGGATTTTGAATTTTAATTAGATATATTGGACTAAGGCAACATAACCAGAGAAATTAGAGAGAGAAAAAAATATATACAGAAAAAAATATGCTAATAACACATTAGCATGTATAATTTTTTTTTTCAGATCAATAACATGGAGCAGTTATTTTGTATTGACTTGACAGGTGGCAATATCCGATGAAGCATGCGTTTTTATTTGACATTGTTTATTGTTGATATCGTTTATAATTCCAAAGACTTTGTTTTAATTTAAACAATGCAGCCATGTGATAATAATAAGTTATTTTTTGTTGAAATAACATTTAGATGGTTTAATATATATCCTCATTATTAAAATATTGGTATGCCATCTCGGAGATGGCACAACCAGAAAAGTTTATCAAAATTAACCAAATAAAAAGCGGAGAGGGGTTAACTAGGTAGAGGTACCAACATTGAGAGCTTAAAGGGTAGTTTTTGTCACCTAGGTTTTGTTGGTAGCTATATCTGTAGTCTCAAAACTCGAAAATCAGTCGATGGATAGCCTTGAAACTTTGATAGGTTGTTGCATTTTGAGTTTTGACCTGTAGTGATACCACATGCACCAGGGCCATCCAGCAGTAAGCTGAACCACTACCGTCTACTATGTCACAACTACCACGTGATTACTACGTCACAATCCTGCATCGCAAGATGAAGTTCACGAGCTGAGTAGTATAAATACAGAATCCTAAGTTCAAGTTCAGTTAGGTCCTTAATAAATAAATATTCTACGATATTCTACACAGCGCTTTCTAGACCTAAAGTAAGTAAGGTTATGGGTTCCAGAATGCGGATAAACATACTTATATACTTTTTTTATTTTAAATACATACGTTATACATAGAAACACCCAGACCAATGCAAATA
The DNA here is from genome assembly GCA_946251805.1 of Cybosia mesomella. Lineage (NCBI taxonomy): Eukaryota > Metazoa > Arthropoda > Insecta > Lepidoptera > Erebidae > Cybosia > Cybosia mesomella. The sequence goes on along the minus strand of OX276398.1, from coordinate 7,580,102 downwards.
GACATATTCATGCATACAAATATTTGCACTGAGCGGGACTCGAACCCGCAGCAGTAACAGTCGAATGCACTACCGCTACGCCACAGAGACCCTTGGCCCGCCAGGCGCGATCACCTTGCCTGGTCGGAGAATTATACCTTTATGTTGGGGGAGCATCCCAGCTCGTTCCTCCACAGACCCAAAGGTCAATGTATTGTAGTCATCACTGAGTATGTTTTGATGCCTTTTTTTTTTTTACGTGCGGAAATCCCTTCGGATACCCCCCCGCTGACCAGCGGGGGTGGTTATGTCGTGTCTCGACTAAAACCGCACGGTGTCCTCCCCAAGTGTCCGTTGCCGGGCACCCCGGGTAAGCCCTCGAAAGGATAACCCCAGGGTTGCCGGCGGACTTTGGCCGCCACTGCGGCCTCGCCTGGTGGGGTCGGGTTTTATCCCGCTTCGGTGAGTTGGCAGGCGTGTGTAGGGCACACACGACACGCCTCCGCCACGGCCTGCTTCTGTAAGGACGGCGAGTCGGCCAACTGCCGTCCTCAGGCCCCGATCATGGAGGTCGGTAGTCCCGGGCGTAGATGAGTCTGCGGCGTCCTCGCCGCAGACTGCGAAACTCGGGGGGCAGGGTTCTTTCCCGCTCCCTCTCCGCCGTCTCTTTCGCGCGCATTACCTGCTCGCAGAAAGAGGCGGCGGCGTGCCACTTGCTCCCGTCGGAGACCACGGCCCTCACCATGGTCTCCAACGAGAGAACGTCCACGCCCAGGACCGCAACGAGATCCCGGCGTTGACTCGCCCACGCAGGGCACTCCACCAACGTGTGGAGCGCCGTGTCTTCGCCAGGATCCTCGCAGTGCTGGCACTGCGGCGTTGTCTCCCGGTGGATGCGCCACAGATACTTACCGAAACACCCGTGTCCGGTAACCATCTGGCACATCCGGTAGGAGAGGTCCCCATGGTCCCTCTCCAACCACTCCTTCATGATCGGTCTCACCGCCGCAATGGTGGATTCCCCCCACCTTGGGTGCTCAAGTCGCATGTTTTGATGCCTAAGTAAAATTATTGAACCCGGAAAGTGGCGCTGCTATCATGTTATAACCACCATCAAAGTCCCATCATTGGATGACAAGACGTCGCCGAGCTCGCAACATGCTCGCCGCGCGTCGCTGGCGCCTCAGACGGCGGAGGTCCCTCAACGACCTCCGTCCTCTATGAGCGCAGGCCTGGGAGTGGCAGGAGCCTGTCACCCCAGCAGAAGCAGGCCGGGGCGGCGGGGCGACAACCCCTCCCCCCCTTTCCGGGGCAAGATGGGGTCACTGTGCTTCTCAAACCCGAGGGGGCCATCTCGAAACCGGAGATGACCTTGGGTCTGTCGGGGTGCGAGGGAAATGCCTTATGCGGCCACCTTACACCCCGGCGTCTGAAGACCCAAGACGGCGTGGTTTTAGTCGGTTTAAGCCCGACATAACCACCCCCGCTGGCCGGTGGGAGGGTATCCGAGGGGATTTCCGCACAAAAAAAGAAAAAATAGATGTTCGGCGATGCGCCACCGATAAGTCAAGGTACATGGTGCATACTCCACTCATAAGAAGTAAACGTTTTAGCAATACGTTCAATAAGCGTACTCCATAGATTACCTAATATGGTACTACTAAGAATTGGAATGCCTTGCCTGAATCAGTGTTTCCAGAAAGCTAAAACCTGGGAGCAAGTCTAGAGTTCAAAATTACTTGTGCCCCATCATTGACCACATCCTCACGTATCAGAAGGTGAGTGAGATAAGTGGTCAAACGCAGGCCTAGTAGGTAATACTGAATAGAAAAAAAAACTTTTTCAAAACTTTCCTGCGTGTTATCGGGACCGGACAGCTAGTATGGATACAATAATGTTCCTAGCCTTTTGCGCATCTTATTAAATTGTTTGCAGGGGGAAATGATGAGCTTTGAGCTAACACTGAGTTCAAACAATGAAGCACTTAACACAAGATAAGTTACGAGTACATCATTAAAACAGTTATTATATTATACAAATAGAATAAAAAGTAAATATTCAAATGACTGTGGTTTTACAGATGACTTCTGATCGAATCAAACATTGCTACAACTCTTCATTCGAATGCCAATGCCGGTTGCATTCGTAGCTTGCACTTTAGAGCCTGGCATCCGTTTCCTTACTATGAAGTATTTTATTCATTTTTTCTTGGTCGGAAGCGGGCCCCTAACCCCTGGGAAGGAAAGCCTGCAACAGAGCCTCGTTGGTCAATCAGCAGGTGTGTACCGGTTTATAGGTGAGATCGAAAAAGGAACAATAAATAAAGCAAAACAGGCTTAAAATAATATACGAATCATTGAAATGATTTTCGAGGCGACAGAGGTTAAAAATATGGGGCGAAAAAGTTAAAATGTGTGCGTAGTGAAATTTCCAAGGGCGAATGCGAAACTAACCCAGCAGTATGTTGATATGAAAGCTAATATAAATAATACTTATATAATACATACTTTCATAACGGTGAATAAATCCGATTGTTCGCTTTAGATTAACTATTAGCAACAACGCCAAAATTGATATGCCATTTTAGAAACGGTATTTTGGTATATATTTCCACTTAAGTTTAGGCACAGATTAAATACTTATTGAGTTTGGTTATTAAGTGTTTAGCAATATAGCAGTGAAACATGGTAAATTTGAGGAACGTATTAATTTGTTTGCTTCGATGTCGCAGTCTTAGTCATTCTAAGTAGGGGGAAGTAGAGGACACCTTTTTTTTTCCTCTAAGGCTTTCAGGAAATAAAAATTAAAACTATTGAGAATATTTTTCTTAACTTAATTTTTAACTTAATTTTTAACTTTAATTTTATTTTATTAAACTTTATTTTTAATTATATAAGTAGGCAAACTTTAACATTAATATAAATCAACAAAACTCCATTTCCTGCATAATCCTATCTAAAAATACAAATTAAACTTTGGTAAAATTAAATCTAATTTTGGGAAGTGGCACCTAATACCGGACGAACTACAATTCGAATCCCTAGCACTGGATATTGTTAAAACAGTCGACATCGATCACATATGTAGGTGTCTGAGCATTCAGGAATGTCGGCACAGGGTTCATGAGTCCACCCATGGCAGCTGGAGCATTGTATCCAGTCCTCTGAGTAGTCTTCTAAGCAGACTGCGCAAGTAGTTCTTTCTTCCAACTGCATATATTTCAGCCAATGGCTGCTTTTTTATTGTTTCATTGGTAAATTCTTTGTAAAGATCTCTTGCTTCTTCCGAGACTAAAAAGACGTCGATGGGTTACTACCAAAAGCTAACTCAGTGACAACCACGGTAACCTCTCCGCTGCAGCCCAGTATTTGATTAAGGCTTCCATTTGAATAAGGTCCCGAACTCGAGACCTCGTCTCCCAGTCGCCCCGGGCACACACCTCTAACTTTTCCTAGTTATGTGTGCATTAATAAATGTTAATTATCGCTCGCTTAATAATGTGCCCGGTAGATGGCAACTGGCGATTCGTGGGTGTGTTATACACCTCTGCCCACCCCTTCGGGGATACAGGCGTGAAGTTATGTTATGTTTTTTATTATGAGTAAATACAGATATTATATTTTAATACCGACCTGAATCTAACGTGACACAAATCACATACAACTTTCAAAATAGTTGGTTTTTCTAACAAAAATCACAAATTACCAAACCAAACTATTAGCAAGGTCAAATTAACTGCTCGGCATGACTATATTAGGTATCATTTATTCACGCGTGTGTATTTGCAAATATAATGTCAAGCTCGCACTAAAATTTGAGTAACACAGTTTTCTTTGAGACCGTATGACTCTGGGACTAGAACATATTGCCTATAGATAGATAGATAGATAGATAGATAGATAGACAACTCTTTATTGTACACCAACGTTAGGTTTGAAGACAATGTAGCATGGATCACAGTAATACAGTTATATGCACAATGGGCGGCCTTATCGCTAAATGAGATCTCTTCCAGGCAACCTTAGGATGGAAAAAATATTTCAAGACATGCCCGTTAGACGGTGGTGTAGTTGAATATATTATATATATTAGCAGTATTGGCATATCTCTAGAATTAGATATCTAGATAGGTGTACTTAAGGCGTAATTAGGTTTATATACGGAACATAAAAATTAGTTTGCAATTGCGATCAAATAACGTGTAACTGTCATATGATGACACTATGTACAGGTAGGCATCAAAATTCAATAACTCATTATTAGTCTCTATGTCTTGTACCTCTTGTTCATACTCGCCCCACTACCCGAACTGTAATACAATTCTTGTTCTTAACAGCTTATTTAGTAAAAAAAACTTGTTAAAAATATTGTTGTAACATGAAAAAATACCTGGAACAGATAAAATAGTATTGTACGATATTTCGTATTTCGTACACCTGTAGCTTCTATTTAATTTCGAAACGTAGTGTTATCTAAGCCACAGATAATGTCAGAAACGGTTAAACACGTTTCTTTGGTTCTTTGTTATCTTGAAAAACACTTCTTACATACATTTTTTTAATCATAATAGTAACATTTCTGCCGGGGTTTTTAAAATTAAACAGGTTGGTTCATATTAGGTGTACCTAGTTAGAATACACCAACTCAAAGATTATATTCATGGTTCCAATCATATGTTCGAAAGTTGGATTGTTGACATCTTTAGACAGACACTAGCTAGTAATATTCACGCCTGTATATGCTTGAACGGGTAGGCAAAGGTGTAACGGCCATATTTTGCAGATGTTTTCTTCTCACGTGATAAGATCGAGCCTGTTGTCGTATACCGGGCATTTTATCTGGCTTCGAGCTGCTACCGAGAGAGCTTGGGGTGATTTTTACAAAGGTTTACTGTTTTTCTGTGTAAAATTATGTGCCGGACCATAATAATATACTTACCTACCGCGACCGTTACGAAAAAATCTAGAGAACCCAAGCTCATCCCTTTTTTTAACGTGTGGAAACCCCCACGGGCTTCACTCCATCGGTGCCAATGATGGGGTGGGCGTGTCGGTATCGGACCGACTAAAACCACACGGTGTCCTCCCCAAGTGTCCATTGCCGGGCACACCGGGTAAGCTCATCCCTTGAATAAAAATATATTGTTGTCGGTCCTGTGTGCAAATTTTCGAGTCACGTCTTAAAGGTGATAAAAATTACCTACATAGGGTATCACCTAGATACGAGTAGATGTGCTCTTAGACAATCCCCTCCGGCCACATTGGCAACTGAGATTGGCAACTACAAGGGTTATGAAAAGACATATATCCAGATGTATCGGGATCGCCCGTTTACCACCAAATTACATTAATGAACGGATATCCCTAAAGATGATAAAATCAAGAAATTTAATAAATATTTTTTTCAAAATCAGTGGCTTAAAAAACATGATTTCAATAAATCTTGTTCTTGTGCAAATGAATCAGTCAGAACCAATAACAATATTGAAGGTTGACACCGAAAAATTAACAGTTTCATTGGACGAAAGAATCCTTACCTTAAAGAATACTTTAGCTCATTTACTAGATGTGTTAGAGTCGGAACATTATGATTTAAAAAAACTAACACCAAAAAAAAAGAAGGAGTACGTACATGGAAATAGATCAAGAAATTGAATTGGCGTTAAACGATTTATAAGAAAACCTTATTTCTGTCGGATGTCGGACATTGCATAGAAATTATATGCCCATTTGTCATACCTTGGTAAATCAATAGCAACCTAGGTATATGAAAGGAATTGTTAAGTTAGTTTGAGATCGATACAATTTTGTTTATTATTTAGAAATCTGCCTGTCAATGTAGATAAAGCGTTTCATAATAACATAAACAAGGTGATTTTTCTGTTCATTTAGAATTATGTATTTTAGTTTTTACTTTTTTAAATAAAATATGCAACTTACAAACATGTGTTTGAATGTTTAAATGTCGTTATACTATAAAAAGAAGCATACAAACTAATCATAACGCGTTCTAGACCATCTTAAAACCCAGTTGCGTAACAAGATTATATACTTCTCGTTTAACAACTGATTTTATAATGAATTCATCATTGGCAACTGGATGTGAAACAGGAATAGATAATCTTTTTGAGCAACTAGTTGCGTAGCAATATTATTTCTTCTTTTTTAACAACTGGTTGCGAATCTCAGTTGCCAATGTGGCCGGAGGGAATAATCAGGTCAAGCTAATACAAATTATTATTATGCTCTTTCAACTGTCATTATTATAATCCTACTAATATTATAAACGCGAAAGTTTGTGAGTATGTATGTATGTATGTTTATTGCTCTTTCACGCCTCGCCCTCGCACCCCGACTGACCCTGGGCCATCTCCGGTTTAGAGATGGCCCCCAGCAACATAGTGCCTATATTTCAAATTAACAAAAATCAATACTCTATTGCATAGGCAGCTGTATAAATTTTAATGAAGTTGGTGACAAAGAAAAATATGTAGACATTTTTTCAACTATGCGTATTCGACTTTTAAGTTTGTTTTTTCTTAAATGTTTCTATTTGAATAACAGACTAAGGCTAAACAAATGCCAATGTCTGCATGGAAGGACTCGGGAACCAAGCGGAACAAATATTGAAACTAGCTAGCCCTCCACATTTATGGACACTGTTCCGCTCCATTCTGTAATAGCGTGGTGATATATAGCCAATGATACAAACAAATAATAGGGCCTTCTTTTGGTAGAAGACTTCTTAAAATCAGTTCAGTAGATCCAGAGATTATACCCCCTACCTCAAAAATTCACAAACTTTACTTCTTTAATAAGATAATCCATACTAAAATGGATTATCTTGGTGGGTTGCAGTAAATTGTTAAATATGATTCAACCGCCAGATTACAAAGGAAAAATAGCGAAAATAATTATTAATAGATACAAATAAGCGTAAAAACTAATATAGTTGGAACTTAACGAAGTATTATGATATTTTGAATTGTCGCCACGCATGGCTAAGCATAACCAAGCATCTCAATAGAAGTGGGTTTTAATTCTATTTGCTCACAAATGTTTTCCACAAGTACCTACAACAAATAAAACTACGTTTACAAGTGGCGGCACGGCTGGCACAGTGTTTTATAGACAATCTAATGATATAAGTCATTAAGAATCTTCTACAGACACTACGGATAGAGGATAGTTTATACTTAAAGGTCTTTCTTTCTTTCCAAAAAAAAACCAGCCTGTTACTGAAAAAATTAAAGTATAGCGATCGATATGTTACATAGGTACCTGCAAAGTGGGCTGCACACGCTGGCGGACTGCCAGGCGTGGGAGGCGCCGAGGCGAGACCTCGTGGCAGCCATCGCGAGTCCTCTCGCTCGGCAGCATGATTGCGGCAATGGTGCGGAGCGCGAGCGCGTGGGCCGCCGCCACCTCCTTCTGCGAGCATGTAATGCTCGCGAAGGAGACGGCGGAGCGCGCCCGGGAGAGATTTAGAACTCTCCCGGCCCGCCGAACCCGCAACATGCTCGCCGCGCGTCGCAGGCGACTCAGGCGCCGGAGGTCGCTTTTCCGTCCTCCATGAGTGCAGGCCTGCGGGTGGCAGGTGAGGCTGTCTGTCACCCCAGCAGAAGCAGGCCGGGACGGTGGGCGACAAGCGCCCTTCCCCCAAACCGGGGCAAGACGAGGACACCGTGGTTCCCAAACCCGAGGGGGCCATCTCGAAACCGGAGATGGCCCAGGGTCAGTCGGGGTGCGAGGGATATGCTCTATGGGCAACCTTACACCCCGGCGTCTGTAGACCCGAGACGGCGTGCGGTTTTAGTCGGTTCAATCCCGACATAACCACCCCCGCTGGCCGGCGGAGGGGTATCCGAAGGGATTTCAGCACGAAAAAAAAAAAAAAAAGGTAGCTGCAAAGTTGAATATCGATACGATTTTTTTTTATTTATCATTAATTATCCACAATGGTATTTTTAGGATCCTACAAATTTGGTTGGGTAGAGGGGGAACACAACAGGCAGAGGAGGTGAGTGTGTATCGCAAAGGGTACAACGTAAACCTACGACTGGGCCCCAAATTCCAGTCACTGTCGCAACTGTAGAGTTCCCTCTAAGTATCACGCGATGGCAAGCATAGAGTTCTCTTCTTACACAAAAAGTGTTTGCAGTAGCCAATAAGTAGGTAAATCCTTTTATGTTCACTAAATCGCTGATCGCTAATACTAATCAAAATCCGTTTAGAGATGATATCGTAATAGAAAAAATTGGCCCAATAAGGACTTTTGGTGCAAGGCGAAACTTTCCGCATAGACAAAAGCCCGCCATCTGCTGCTTTCCTTACGAGGGTCCTCTATGTCAACAAATTTCCATGCAACCCTGCTATTCGAGTACTTACCTGCCCTTATTTCAATAAATTTTCAATTTAATTAGTTAACCTATGTCGACCCCAGCTAGCTGGTCTGCTCACTGACTCGTAATTCCAGCGATATTGTCGTGATTTTTCATGACGTTCAAACAATATGTTGCCATGTTTATCACATTGTACACGTGTATTTGTTTGTTTATGTGAAACTCTAAGCATGGCGACATGATTATTAGCCCATCGTATTACAAATATTGATATCTTAAGGCCATTACCGTAGATATGTAATTGTTTTTGTAATTCATAGTGTAGATCAGGGCAGTCGATCGTGGCAACGCAAAAAATCGGCCAAGTGCGAGTCGTACTCGCCCATGAAGGGTTCCGTAGCAGCAAGTAAAATTTTAATATGTGAATTGATTGAATGAAAGGTAAAACTACTTACTAGATCTCGTTCAAACCAATTTTCGGTGGAAGTTTACACGGTAATGTACGTCATATATATTTTTTAGTTTTATCATTCTCTTATTTTAGAAGTTACAGGGGGGGGGGGAGGACACATTTTAGAAAAAATATAAATTAGAAACCTCAATATCATTTTTGAAGACCTATCCATAGAGTATGGGGAACCCCCAGAATTTATTGTTTTTTTTTCTATTTTTGTGTGAAAATCTTAATGCGGTAATACATCTACTTACTAACCAACTACTTACCAAGTTTCAACAGCATAGTTCTTATAGTTTCGGAAAAAAGTGGCTGTGACATACGGACGGACAGACAGACAGACATGACGAATCTATAAGGGTTCCGTTTTTGCCATTTGGCTACGGAACCCTAAAAATGCAAGGTCTTATAGCATAAGTAAAAGGAAAACTTCGGAAAAAAACGACGGGTTGCACTCCGGGAGTGCCGGCAGAAGTGAAAACTTGAATATTAACGTTGTGCATTTTTGATATTTTGGAATGGTTAGGGAATAATTTTTCACGAATTGCTTTAATTATCAGTATAAAAGTACTATAATTTATGTGGTAATAGATGCACTTTGTTTAATTTCCATTTTATATATACAACCACTCATTAGACGAACGCGCCACCAAGGTTGTTAAGTACAGTGTGAAATTAGCGCTTCTTCTGTCTGCAAACGTCTTACGAATTTTCGATCAGGTCACGTATCCTGACGCGAGTTTAAGCTTTTTTACCCGTTACAAAAAAGTGCACAACGCCGCTAAAGAAGTTTTCACTTCAAAAAACTTTGAAAATTAAGGTAAATTTTGGTACTTACAAGTTTTCGCGAAAATCTAAATTTGCCCATATCTTTTTATTGTGTGGACTCAGGACCTTGATTTTTATACACCTGTTGGAGACTACTTACCTCAGTATTTTGTAAGTAGCCAATAAGTAGGTAAATCCTTTTATGTTCACTAAATCGCTGATCGCTAATACTAATCAAAATCCGTTTAGAGATGATATCGTAATAGAAAAAATTGGCCCAATAAGGACTTTTGGTGCAAGGCGAAACTTTCCGCATAGACAAAAGCCCGCCATCTGCTGCTTTCCTTACGAGGGTCCTCTATGTCAACAAATTTCCATGCAACCCTGCTATTCGAGTACTTACCTGCCCTTATTTCAATAAATTTTCAATTTAATTAGTTAACCTATGTCGACCCCAGCTAGCTGGTCTGCTCACTGACTCGTAATTCCAGCGATATTGTCGTGATTTTTCATGACGTTCAAACAATATGTTGCCATGTTTATCACATTGTACACGTGTATTTGTTTGTTTATGTGAAACTCTAAGCATGGCGACATGATTATTAGCCCATCGTATTACAAATATTGATATCTTAAGGCCATTACCGTAGATATGTAATTGTTTTTGTAATTCATAGTGTAGATCAGGGCAGTCGATCGTGGCAACGCAAAAAATCGGCCAAGTGCGAGTCGTACTCGCCCATGAAGGGTTCCGTAGCAGCAAGTAAAATTTTAATATGTGAATTGATTGAATGAAAGGTAAAACTACTTACTAGATCTCGTTCAAACCAATTTTCGGTGGAAGTTTACACGGTAATGTACGTCATATATATTTTTTAGTTTTATCATTCTCTTATTTTAGAAGTTACAGGGGGGGGGGGAGGACACATTTTAGAAAAAATATAAATTAGAAACCTCAATATCATTTTTGAAGACCTATCCATAGAGTATGGGGAACCCCCAGAATTTATTGTTTTTTTTTCTATTTTTGTGTGAAAATCTTAATGCGGTAATACATCTACTTACTAACCAACTACTTACCAAGTTTCAACAGCATAGTTCTTATAGTTTCGGAAAAAAGTGGCTGTGACATACGGACGGACAGACAGACAGACATGACGAATCTATAAGGGTTCCGTTTTTGCCATTTGGCTACGGAACCCTAAAAATGCAAGGTCTTATAGCATAAGTAAAAGGAAAACTTCGGAAAAAAACGACGGGTTGCACTCCGGGAGTGCCGGCAGAAGTGAAAACTTGAATATTAACGTTGTGCATTTTTGATATTTTGGAATGGTTAGGGAATAATTTTTCACGAATTGCTTTAATTATCAGTATAAAAGTACTATAATTTATGTGGTAATAGATGCACTTTGTTTAATTTCCATTTTATATATACAACCACTCATTAGACGAACGCGCCACCAAGGTTGTTAAGTACAGTGTGAAATTAGCGCTTCTTCTGTCTGCAAACGTCTTACGAATTTTCGATCAGGTCACGTATCCTGACGCGAGTTTAAGCTTTTTTACCCGTTACAAAAAAGTGCACAACGCCGCTAAAGAAGTTTTCACTTCAAAAAACTTTGAAAATTAAGGTAAATTTTGGTACTTACAAGTTTTCGCGAAAATCTAAATTTGCCCATATCTTTTTATTGTGTGGACTCAGGACCTTGATTTTTATACACCTGTTGGAGACTACTTACCTCAGTATTTTGTATGAATTTCAAATTGCTTGGTTCACCCGTTCCTGAGAAAATCGGTGCTGACACACGGACAGACGAACAAGAGATTGAGCTTATAAGGGTTCCTACGGGTTAAATACGGGTATAAGGGGTTTTCACCTTTTGAGGTACGAAACCCTAAAAATAAATTAATATTATTAAGTTTAATATATGATCACGTAATAATAATAAAATTTACCAAGCATAATTTTATTTAAGACATTAAGAATGAAAATCATTACACAAATGTATTTCAAGCAGTAGATAGTTAATTGGTTATTCGCAGAGGCATAGGTTAGTAAACAGTAGATCTTGAGTCAGATCAAGTTGGCCACCCTCGATCTAGATTATCAGACGAGAGTACCTTCAATACTGTTGGAAAAATCAGAGATTAGAAACAGTTTAGTAATTAGGAATGTGGGACGAAAAGCGAGACGAATGCGGAATAAATCGTTTGCATACCTAATATTATGCGGACTGTATTTTATCTCGAATTCATACTTTAATCAAATTTGCCTTAAAATAAATGTAGCTCATATTTGCCTCGGATTTCTAGATTTGACGTTATTGTACACCTTAGTCATATATATGTACATGCATAGGATAAAATAAAACTGAGATTTGCTCAAGTTTTCCTGTAGTCATTGCGAATTCAATTATTATTTGGCACGAGGATGTTCTTTTTCTAGCCAAGGGTTCCACATCATAACAATTTGTAAATATATTTCTAACGTCCATGCCTTTTTGGATAACCTGCTACGTATTGCTTAATTTTCTTAGTCTCAAATGATTACAGCGAACATTTTGGTTATTCACATTGATTATTCATCTTCCAAGGCCTGCTGTCCACGAAGGCGTAACTTCATAGACGCGTATTCGTCATTGTACGCATGGTGTGCGCTTGCTTACAGCCCTCCGTACTGAAAACTAGATAGTTAGCAGTACGGAGGGAGCGTACTGCATGCGCACATTTTCATTCATTTGTGGCATTCGTCGTCCGACTATAGCATACGAGGGTCAAACTGAAAGTTCTTAGAAAATCAAAAACTGATTACATTAGCCAGTTATTAGTTTTATTATATCTTTTCAAAATATTGTCCATTCACGTCAATACACCGCTGCATGCGATGGAACCACTGGGAAAAGCACTTTGCCCACTCGTCCTTAGGGGTCTCTTCAATGGCATCGCGATACGCAGCCACCGCTTCTTCAGCATTCATAAACCGCTTTCCTTTAAGTTTTTCTTTAATTTTTGGAAATAAATAAAAATCACAAGGCGCGAGGTCGGGGCTATACGGCGGGTGACCCAGTAATTCAACGTTTGATGTCGCCAAATAGTCGATCGTTCGCTTGGCGGTGTGCGACGAGGCGTTGTCGTGGTGAAGGAGGATCTTACTGCGAGGTCGTTTCTCTCGAACTTTTTCCAAGACAAGTGGCAAACAATTGGTAGTGTACCATTCTGCAGAAACTGTTTTTTGATCCTCTAACACAATTGTTACGAAATGACCTATCCTTCCAAAGAACGAGGCCACCATTTTTTTTCCCGCACTTCGATCTCTCTTCACTTTAGTTGGCAACTCCTCGAAAGGAAACACCCACTGAGCAGATTGTCTTTTGGTTTCAGAATCATAACAGTAAATCCAGCTTTCGTCACCTGTTAGTATGTCGAACACAGCATTAGAGTCACCTCCGTTAAATCTTTCAATCATTTTACGGCACCAATCCACACGATGGAGTTTTTGAGCCTCAGTCAAATTATGAGGTATCCACCGGGCGCAAAGCTTCCTGACCGCTAAATGTTCGTGGAGGATTTTGTGCACTTGACTCATACCGATGCCTAAGCTTGTCCGAATCTGCTGATAGGTCACTCTTTTGTCAGTCTCTATCATACGCCGCACAACACAGATGTTATTTTCAGTCGTCGCCGTAGAAGGCCGTCCCTCACGTAAATCATCAGTGAGATTAGTGCGACCACGTTTAAACTCATTAAACCAGTTGTAAACAGTCGCACGAGATGGGGCTTCATCGTGAAAGGCCAATCGTAGTCTATCATAACTTTCTTGTTGACTTAAATGACATCGAAAGTCATAAAAAATCATTGCACGAAAATTTTCTCGTGTTAAATTCATGTTAACGTGACACAGACAATTTTCAATTTGCCGCCAAATCGTAAAACAAATGATAAATGAATGAAATATATACTCAGTAATATTGGCAAAGAGTTCTATTTTCAAATTTTAGAATTATTTTTTTATTATATTGTTTATAAGTGGCCAGTTCTAAGAACTTTCAGTTTGACCCTCGTAGCATAAAGCATAGCATAGCTTTTCATGATGTGTTCTAGAATACGGAAATACATACTTAAATACACTTTTTTATAAATATGTAGATAGGTAGGTACATACATATTACTGGCCCCGGGCAATAAAGCAGTAATATCAAAAATCTAATTTTACAGGAGAAACAAAAGAAGCTAATTTTTCATCGAATATTAATTACTCTTGTAATTTGTTTACAGTTCACTGTACAGAGTGTACAGTGGTCCTATACAAGAGTTCAATAATGTGAAATTAAAGCTAACTTGTTCACTAATTTAATATTAAAAAAATAATTGTAATGGTATAAATATTTAATGAAATAATTGAAATAATGTACTGTTACAATTTTAACAGCATTACCGATTTTATTAATACACTAACCACTGACATTCAGGAATGTAACTATACAAAGGACGCAATTTCCACTTGAAATCTTGAACGTTTACATCGTATAAAGTGTTTACAATTTAATTATTTGTGATAAGAATGTTTCAAAAACGCGGTTAAATGTATTACTGTTCTTCTTTGTTTAGACTGGTTTTTTGTGTTGTTTCTTGAAATGTAAGCTGTTATTGTCATTTATTTTAATGAAATATAAATAAATAAAAGGCCAAAAAGAAATAGGAGTGATAGGTTGATGATACGAAAAGCCAAAAATCAAATAACAATAAAAAGAGCTTAACCGGCACTTACCGCTTTATTGCTTGGGGCCAGCGATATCATACGCAGAAACGCGCATACCTATGCAAATAGACATTTTCAAGCATACAAAAAGGATTTTGTCCACAAGGATTTCTGAAACAAATAAGAAACCATAAAGATATTAAAACAGAAGTATGGTGCTGGTGCTGACTAACTTTATGACGACAGACATTGATGACGCAAATATCATTCCGTTGAATATCCTCATATAACACAATTTGATTGTCAGAACAAAATCATTATTAAAGCTAAACAATAATATATCGTAAGTCTACGTATTCTAATTAAGATTCTTTTGTATGACATGTTTCAACAGTTGAAAGATTTGGCTAATTCAGGCTGCGATACTTGTTTTCATGAAAAGGACATATAGCATGCATACGTTAGGATATATTATTTTGATTAGTATCTGTGTCAGGAATTATTAATATTAGTTTAGAAACTCTTTAAATAGGCTCATCGCTTTATACTATTTTACATAATTATTGAAAAACAACTGATTCCCATCAAATTCTTCGGGGCCCAAGCCTCCCTCACCTACTTGCTGTTACATCTGCTGATTAACAGATGATGCTCTGGTGCATGCTTTCCTCTCCGGGTTGGAGGATCAGAAGGCAGTCGCTCCCCAGACTCCCCCAAAGCGGATCCCGGGCTCCAAAGCAACTGGGTCTAACACTGTGATGATCAAGTATTACCTTTTACCGAGGATTAGCCCTCGCCAGTACGGCTACGACGCAAAGGAGCACCGAAGACGCCCTCTATGACCTCATGGGGCACGTAAGGGCTCGTCTCGATGAAAAGAGAATAGTCCTTATGGTGTCCTTGGACATAGAGGGCGCCTTCGATAGCGCCTGGTGGCCCGCGACAAAGTACGGCTGGCGGAGGAGGGATGTCCGGCAAACTTGAGACGAGTAATCAGTAGTTACCTTAGCGACAGGGAGGTAAGAGTAAGGTATGCGGGCGAGGAGTGCAGACGCCCCACGGAGAAAGGCTGCGTCCAGGGTTCAATCGGCGGACCCTTGCTGTGGAACCTGCTGAGGGACCCATTGCTCCACGAGTTAGAAAAAAGGGCAGTTCACGTTCAGGCTTTTGCGGACGATGTGGTATTGGTGTTCGATGGGAATAGTGCTCTAGAGATTGAAAGACAGGCCAATGCCTCTCTCGAGCATGTGCGGGAGTGGGGCATCGGAATGAAGCTGAAATTCGCACCGCACAAAACCTGTGCGATGGTAATCACGCGGAGGCTTAAGTACGATGTCCCTCGCCTCAGCATGGGCGGGATAGACATTGGACTGTCCGACCACATCAAAATCCTAGGACTCACCATCGACCACAAACTCACATTTAACACACATGTCACAAATGTATGCAGAAAGGCGATCGGCATCTACCACAAGCTGGCGAGGATGGCCCGGATCAGCTGGGGATTACATCCCGAGGTGATCCGGACCATCTATAACGCGGCTGTGGAGCCAACGATTCTGTATGCAGCTAGCAGTTGGTGCGCGGCAGTGGACAAGCTTGGTGTCAGAAAGCAGCTAAACGTGGTGCAGCGCGGATTCGCCCAAAAGCTGACCAAGAGTTACCGGACAGTCTCCCTGCACTCAGGGCTGATCCTGGCTGACATGCTCCCTCTGGACCTCAGATTTCGTGAGGTGGCCTCGTTGTACGAGGCCAAGAGAGGAGTGTTCCAGTCATGGTTGGGAGACAGGGAGATTGAACGGATGGCTCCAGCTAAAGAGGAGCCTCACCCCGCGGAGCATATGAACCTGGAGTTCTTAAGCCTGGTAGACGAGGATCAATACCAACGTACTAACACTATCGAGACGCGCATATTCACGGACGGGAGCAAGATTGAGGGTCGCGTCGGCGCCGCGTTATCCATATGGAATAACGGGGCCGAAACCGGGACACTCAAACTTGCTCTCTCGCCGCACTGTACCGTCTACCAGGCCGAGCTCCTGGCCATATGCAAAGCGACCAGTGAGGTCCTCAGGCGGCGTGCGGCCACGTTTGGCATCCTCAGCGACAGCAGAGCCGCTCTCCTGACGGTCATAAACCGTCATGCCCTCCACCCCCTGGCCGTTGAAGCCAGGTGTAATATCAAGCGGGGCTTGACCCAGGGCAAGGAACTTTCCTTATTCTGGGTCAAGGCCCATGCAGGGTTGGAGGGCAATGAACGAGCCGATCAGCTGGCTAAGGAGGCGGCTCTGTTGTCGAAGAGAGCTCCACACTACAGCCTGTGCCCAGTTTCATTCGTCAAGCGTGATCTGCCGCAGGCCACGCTTGACGAATGAAACTGGGCACAGGCTGTAGTGGAACGAAAGGTATAGGATGGGTGACACAGCTTCTGGCACCAAGCTCTTCTTCCCATGCGCGGTGGCGGCATACAGAACCGTCCGCAAGATGGAGGTCGCCGGCACTACAACCCAGTTGTTGACGGGGCATGGTGGGTTTTCCGAATACTTGACCCGGTTCAAGTGTAAGGAAGACCCATCATGCGCCTGCGAGCCTGGCGTCGAGGAGACAGTCGCACATTTACTCGTGGACTGCCCAATTTTTGCGAGAGACAGATTTGAAATTGAGAATCGGATAAGCATACAAATAAAAGTTGATAACTTTCCTGACTTAATAAAAACATACAGGGAAGAATTTCTAAAATTCGCCGAAATCATAGTCAAGAAGGTCAACAATAGAAACAGCACTTAATAACCTCTGCAGATATAATGGTATACCTGACCAGAAGGTTAAACTGTAGTGTAAAATTAAAGAAATTAAACCTGTACATCTAGAAAATAAAGTGTTAGTATTAATAAATATTTGAAATGTATGTAGTTACAAGTAAAACTAATATGTTATAGTAAAAAAAAAAGAGTTTGTAATAGTTAATAAGATAATGTAAATTATATAGTAAGGATAATAACAGTAATAAAAAGTAAACTAGCAGATAAGCTACAAAGAAAAGAGAAATAAAGAAAGCAATAAAAAATGTAATCCCCTACCCTACCCCAATAGTATGAAAGGAATGGAATGAAAGTGCGAGAGGAATAAAAGCGAGAACTGGTATGGTACTAGAGGATAAGAATGAAAGCGTGATATATATAGAATTAAGAATAGATAAAAAGAAATTAACCCTGAGTGGGTTTTCCAAATAAAAGTAGATAAGACTAGTTATTAAAAATATTTTTGAACGTAGGCTTTGGCCATGCCAAATATGCTGGAAAAAAAAAATTCAAAAAAAAAACACTGTGATGATGATGAACCAATGATACAAAAACGAAAAAAGAACATGAATAATATCCACAGAACTAATAAAATAGGAGGTACATGATTAGTTCTGTGGTAATATCCTTATCAGAAGACGTGTAATATTTTAGTTTAAAGCTATAATGAAAAGAGTTTTCACACTGAGATATCGGTCGTAGGAAATTCAAACATTATATTTAAACGCATAGCGAATCGCTAACCTTGTCCGACACGGCTCTACAACTGTGAAAAAAAAACAATCGCAGAAATGAACCTTCACTACTCAGTGGTTACGGAGTTAATACCTTCAATCTATTGGGATAGCAATGAACGAACGATTTATTCGTGATGGAATGATACTGGGCCCTTTTAGAGTTACCAGCTGGACCCGTAGCCATGACACTTCCATATTCTAATGGGGCTCCAAAGATATTTACACGGAGACAGAGACATTGGTATGTCGGCTTCCGGGAGCAACTACCGTCTGGCCCCAACCCTGAGAGGAAAGTCTGCGCCAGAGCCTCGTAAATTGTTTAGCAGGTTCAGCGATTAACAGGTTAGGTTGGTTCGGCCTCAAGGATGTTGGTTAACCCTCTACATTGTCATGGGGCCGCATTAGGTAATGAAATAGTGTCCAAGTATAAGACGTAGGTACTTCTCAGGTGTTATAGATTGATTCGAGCACCAAACCTGATTGCATCCAAAGCTTGCACTTTGGCACCCGGGGCCCACTTTGCTGCTCAGCTATTTGATTTGGTTGGCTTTACTGGAGCGACCCCCTAACCCCGGGAGGAAAACTTGCGCCAAAGCCTCGTGCGTTAATCGACAGGTATATACCGGTTTGCAGGTCCCGAAGATCTTGGTTGGGCCCCATGCACACACAATTTGCTTCTCAACGTGTTACCTAAAAATGGCTGTAGTTGGTTCAAAATTTTATAAACTTTGCGTATCAAAAGAAGTGTTTATTTAATTTAAAGAGTGCTACTAGAGTGACGAATTCAGTATAATTTACAACGTTTGAATGGAATTAATGATAAAATAGAATTTGATAAATATACACTCTACATTTTTATTTAATCTGTTGAATTTGCAATTAAATGTCGTAGAACTATCAAGAGGGTTTCTTATTTATATTACAGTCATAAACAGAATTAAAAAGTCTTGAAAAGAGCTATTATTACTTGTTATATGTTACCATATATCATCTTAGCGTTGTTGCCGGTTGGAGCCCAGGTTCACCTCACTCCTTCTCCTTCTTTCGATTAGTCTTATACGGTACGGCTGCGCATAAAAGACGAACAAACAAACAGGTATATATGGCTGCCGCGAGGTCACGTCTCGGCACCTTCCACGCCAGGCAGTCTACCAGCATATGCAGCCCCGAGTCCTCGCTCGCGTCGCAATGATGACACTCAGATGTTGGCTCCTTCCTGATCCGATGCAGGTGGTCCCCGAAGCTCCCCTTACCAGAGATCACCTGCGTCAGTCGGTACGAGAGGATTTCGTGTCGCCTCTCTAGCCAATCGTTCATGATGGGCCTTACCGCCGCTGTTGCGGCGTGCCCTTCTTTGCCTGCACCTTAATGGCGGGTGGTTAACAGGAAGTAAGTACTATGAATAAGCGATTGCAAATATTTATGCATTACACGAATGCGTCCTTCATGGATTAAAAAGGTAGTAAGCGTAAAAATAGCAAAGGTTCTATGAAGATACTGTCACGGTCATAGCTTTTTTCAACGATAATAGACATAGCGCATAACGATTATAGCGCTCCTAATAAAATTAAGGAAGGGCTCTTTTCGATTTCATCGAGGACGTAAAATAGAGATTTCTTTATATCTGAATTTCAATATTCTTGATAACAGAATCATTGTCTTGCACTATCCACATCTATAAGAGTCGAGTATCTCAACCTATAGTGTCAAAGGTGACAAAAATGATTGTTTCAAGTATCTAGATTGCATCTAAACTACTTACAAACATCCTCGGGATGCGACTACTCCAAAATGTCATGTTACAATTATTACAATACGGATCATTGCAGTATCATGTAGTAGGCTCCAACTAATTTATACATATAATGAAATCGTAACGAGGTGAAAACTACATTGAATATTTTTTAGTGTTCTCGGAGCAATACCGATGCAGAAAATGAGATTTTTAGAATTTTTGATCAATATGAATCGTATCACGTCACGTTAAGATTTAGATATGTTTTAGTTTATTTATTTAGGTCCACCAACAACTGTTTACATTCATTCCAGTACATGCAGCAATATATCTAGGTACAATACGTAATGTAAAAGTTACTTATAGGTAGACACAACATGCAATGAAAAACATTAAAAAGAAGCTACATACCATCACAGTAACAAGGTTATTCGAACAAAGTAGTTATATAACAGGAAAATGTCACAACACAACACATGAGTGTTTAGTTATTTTTTTATATTATCAAAGATAAAAAGAAATATAAACCTTACAGTGGTAACAAAAAGAAACTAAGCCAGTTCTGGCAAGGAGCAGTAAACTGTATTTTGTTACAAGATTGGAAGTGAATATCAACTAGGTGACTGCAACAATTTATCACCCTGCAAAATCTTGCGTAAGGAGAATTAGCATCACTTTTTTACTAGCACATTTAGTGGTTATCCTTCAGGGCTATCCTATGCAAATTAAAAATTGTTTACCTTTATAATGCGAAGATGCCTTTCCAAGTTCATCCAATAGTAGACCCCAACATTCATCAGGTTATATAGTACAACAATAGCTGTGTTTTGTCTGGTTAGGAGAATAACACTGCCACCCATCTCTTCCCGTGGGTGCAGTACAAGATGCTTAAGGGAGTGGGCGGGCTGTCAACCATCCGACAGGATACCTACAGCACATGAAAAGTTGCCCGTTAATTTATGACAAATATTCCTAACATCATCAACTGGCAACGATACACTGTCTCGTGAGTACAGGTGAAATCTCACCAAAGTGATTTGTCATGAGAGGTCGCATAAACTATTTTGGTGTGTGTGTACTAGTTTCAACTTTCTTGTGTAACTAGCTGTGCCCCCCGGCTTTGCTCGTGGCATACTTCACACCCGTGGCACCCATTTGTCCCATACATGCCCGTAATTTCTTAGTTCTACAATAATGTATGTAAATTTGGTCGATTTGTTGATATTTATGATTACTGCGCCGCTCTCCTAGGTAGTAGCGTGATGATTTCTTACCTATAACCTTCCTAGATAAATGGGCTATTTAAGACAAAAAGATTTTTTCAATTCGAACCAGTAGTTCCTGAGATTAGCGCGTTCAACCAAACAAACTCTTCTGCTTTATAATATTATGATTGCGAGAGTCAATAATTCCTAACGCATGCAATAAAAAACGAACCTAACCTAACCTTGACTTATCGAAGTTCATGTGCACACACATACCTGTTAGAAATTAACTTGGGGTTATCCTTTCGAGGGCTTACCCGGGGTGCCCGGCAACGGACACTTGGGGAGGACACCGTGCGGTTTTAGTCGAGACACGACATAACCACCCCCGCTGGCCGGCGGGGGGGTATCCGAAGGGATTTCCGCACGTTAAAAAAAAAAAAAAAAAAAAATGGATTACTTTAATAGTGGTGGAAATCATTTATTATCTTTACATCGTAATTTGAAAGCTATTTGATATATGTTAAAATTACACCTGCTTTCCACAAGGTGCTAACAATACAATAAAACTTCTTAAGTACTATAGAATACTTTGTAGTATACAATACTTTATACATTATTACAATACAATACTTTTATTCCCAGAACTGATAATAAGAGGTACGTTTTATTATTAGTAAATCTGGAAAATCTTTCATTAAAAGTAATTAAAACGCATAGTGCTGTCAGCCATGTTTAACAAATTTTTTTTTTTATATTTGATATTTGAAATATATATTGGCACCGATGGCGATGAAGTAAAGCCCGTGGTTGTTTCCACACGTAAAAAAATGATATATACCTATATCATTTTACCATCTCTGTAAACATTGTTTCAGCAAATAAATAAATTTAATATAATTTATATTTGAGGAGGCCTATGTCCAGCAGATAGGCTTATTGATTGATTGGCAAAATCTGCTTAACTGCCCAGGGACCTGATTCCGATAGTTCTGATAGTAGTACCTATTAGGTCCGATTATAAAACGTGTTATTCCTAAATTTACGAATACTCAACCAAACTATGAGGGATTCTGAAGGTTTAATTAACCTAACGTAGGTAGGTTTTGTTTGCACAGATCATACTGAACTCTACAGTTTTTTATACGTAATTCTTTTTAATCTAATTGAAATCAAGCTTTTTGAAAACGTAGCGTTACTAATTCAAGAAACCTGTAGATCTGAGAGACGAGAGTAGCTACTGTTTAATATTACCTTTTAGTTCACTAACTACTAAAACTACCCGTCTCATGCTACTTACACACAGTATCGAGACAGTTCATAAAATAGGCGGCATGCAAGTAATAAACAGAACAATAAGAAGACGCAAATGTTGCCGGCCCAGCTGTTCAAACACTGACGCCATATGCATGAGTAACGTAATCTAAGGCTGTTATGACCTCCACTACCCTATGTGTGTCCGTTTTTACCATCATTATCACCATCAGAGCGTTAGTCCCGGGTGCATTCTAAGTTTGCACTTTTGAGACCTGGGTCCGCTCTCTTAAACATTCTCTGTTTATCTTGGCTTTAGAGAGACAGCAACTTCACTAGACCCCCGAGAGGAAAGCCAGTGACAGAACCTCGTCCACCAATAACCAGATGTACCGGTTAGCAGGCGAGGTTGACTTGGGCTTCGAAGATCTTGATGGACTCCCTACTTCCTTTATACATCGTGTAACAATCAAATTCATAAGATCACATAGTAAGATTCCTCTAGGCAGGGATACAAGTGTAGTTAGTTGTATAAAAAGCATAAACATGAACTATACCCTTTTTTTTACCTGCGGAAATCCCTTCGGATACCCCCCCCCCCCACCGGCCAGCAGGGGTGGTTATGTCGTGTATCGACTAAAACCGCACGGTGAATTAGATTAAATATTAAGTTCTTTTGCATAAAACCTCCTCACACGGAAGTTCGCAATCAATCAATCAATCGTGACAAATAGAATATTAGCACGAAGGCAATTTTTATAGAAGGGCGAGGTCTACGGGATCACATTAATCTGACACAAACATCAATTTTACTTCGATACCTATGCTTGGAATAATCATGATTTGGTACTTAGTAATATTAACATAAAATAATCGTCGGTTATTACTAATTTATAAATTAATCACTCCAAACAGATGTTTCTCTCGAAGTGAACACATCACACTTGTCATCATCGGTAGGTAACTTTTATTCTTAATTCTTAATTCTTTATTATTGTACACAAAAAAAGAAAAAGATATAAATGTTTTACAATTAAAATAAATGATGTACAAAGGCGAGCTTAACTCTAAAAGAGTTCTCTACCAGCAAACCTTTGAGCAGTAGAGGTAGAAAAAAGAAAATAACAGAGGGAGGCAAAGTGTACAACTAAAAACAGTATACATAAACGAAAGATGGCAAAAATAAATCAATAGACATACATAAATTATACATTCAAAAAGTAAATATAACATACTATATGTAAAATAAAATAATATTCCTACATCCATACATTTATATTTTATACATAGTTATACATATATATAAATACGTTATATACATACATAATATACTTTAACATTGTGAGTGTGAGTGTAACTTCAACATTCATTTATGGGCCGTTATCCATATTCGTGGAGATTTCAAGATCCCATACTCCTAAAACCTCATCTAACCAACCTACTATATCAACTGTTAGAACACGATCCACCAGGCATTTAGGAATCCTCTGTGCTGTGTCAAAGCAGTCGTAAGAATTTTTACGAAATATATCTACTGTTTAAATACATCTCTAAATGTTGTTTGTACCTATATTTGTTTTAATGAATATTTTTCCGTATGTTTCAGGTAAGTCATCCATATTGAATAATGTTGTAGCAGTCAATAAGAATATTGGTCTCATCCTGCTTTTATCAAATATCATGCTCGACGGACGGTAAGTGTACATTCTAGATCTAGTAGTATTGATAATGACGTTCATAAGTGTTACTTTGTGGCCTAAATGAATTTGAATTGGATAAATATAGATGGATCCGAAACAACCATGAACTTTATGGTATTTCACTTTGCCCCTCCAGGCAGCAACGGGGCGGATCGATGGGGTAAATCGGACAATAACATTAGCATTAGCAGAATATTAGCATGCCTTTTTTTTTTTTTTTTTCGTGTGGAGATCTCCTCGGATACTCCTCCGCTGGTCAGCGGGAGCGGTTATGTCGGGCTTGAACCGACTAAAAACGCACGCCGTCTCGGGTCTTCAGACACCGGGGTGTAAGGTTGCCTATAAGGCATATCCGTCGCACCCCGACTGACCCTGGGCCATCTCCGGTTTCGAGATGGCCCCCTCGGGTTTAGGAACCACGGTTTCCCCGTCTTGCCCCGGTTTGGGGGAGGGGCGCAAGTCGCCCCGCCGCCGTCCTGGCCTGCTTCTCACCGGACTGCCTCACCTGCCACCCCCAGGCCTGCGCTCATGGAGGATGGAGGTCGTTAAGCGACCTCCGGCGTCTGAGACGTCTGCGACGCGCGGCGAGCATGTTGCGGGCTCGGCGGGCCGGGAGAGTTCTAAATCTCTGCCGGGCGCGCTCCGCCATCGTTTCACGAGCATTACATACTCGCAGAAGGAGGCGCCGGCGGCCCACGCGCTCGCGCTCCGCACAATTTTCAGCATGCCTGGTGTACAGGAAAGTGTAGAGGTTTTTTCAAGGGGTTTGCGCTCTCAGCTTTATTTTGATTTCATGTACTGGATTCTATCATATTGAAAAATACGCTTTCAACTGTCAAATGAAAGTTATGTGTAAACGAGTCTTTACAATATTATACTGCTTTGGCTTTGCGGTTACTCTATAACCACAATGTTGCTTAGCTGAATCAATTGTCAAGAAAATTGGAGGAAAATGAAAACATTACTCTTACTCTTACGCTTACAGCCTGATGCTTACGTAAAATACATTTTTTATCTTGTGGTATGGGATTTCAGTGCATGATTCTTTAGTCAATGCGTTTATATATTATATTGTTTTATGTATGATCAATTGATCACTCACTGATTGAGATCACGCATGAATTTTTGCAGAGTAGTCAGATTTTGATAATTCTTCTTTTATTGGATCGAGTAGGTACACCTCGAAGTTGTTCCCACATAAATTTGGAAAAGAAATTCGTACCCAAAGAATGGGAAAATTTATTGTTCACTCATAGATTTAATGCTAGGTTGTTTATTATCAACAAAATTAAGCACGTATTAATTAGTAGATTATAGCCATAAAAAATTATAAAATAAAAATTGTTAATAAAAAAATACAACCACCGAAAAAACTGAAAAACAAAAATAATAACCCTTGTTTATTTAACCTTAATAACTAAGTTCTTAAACTAATGTAAGTATATCAAAGTAATTTTCAGTCGGCGCCAAACAATCAATAAACAAAGATCACTAAATGACGTTAAATTTGAAGAAATAACCAAAACAAGCAACGTGAAATCTCCAGCGATAAATAATTACATTCCTAAAAATGGGCTTTCCGCGCGACTACTCGCTACAACGTGTGCCTCAACTCACGTGTATGCCCGTTCGGGTTGCTGTCTCGCTGACATTAACTTCGTGAACGCTTGGCATTTTCTGGCGATGGGGCGTGTCGTGCCGCACCGCTCGCTGCCGCGTATCACGCTTTACATAATTAATTTGCTTGTTTAGCGAACGACTGCAAAGTAAAGTTAAATAAAAAGGTTTAACATATTTTCACTTTTCGGTTTTATCGGTGGTTTAATTTTATTGTTAATGGTTTTATAAGCACTAACTATTGACGACTGACGTAAACTTGTAAACTAAACAGAATATGCTCGTAGAAATGCATGCGTTCGAAAGGCGAAATCATAAATATATTGTTACATAAACATAACATAACATAACATAACATCACGCCTGTACCCCCGAAGGGGTAGGCAGAGGTGTATTACACACCCACGATTCGCCAGTTATGTTTAGTTCCCAATGTAATAGGGGCAAGCCTATTGCCATCTATCGGGCACATTACGAAGCGAGCGATAATTAACATTTTTAATACATACGCACTTATCTACGAAAAGTCACGAGTCTACGAGGTGTGTGCCCGGGGCAACTGGGGATCGAACTCGAGACCTCGTCTCGGCAGTCCGTTACGTACCACTAGGCCATCGTATATTGTTTTGTCTGTTTGTAATTCAATATTCGTTATTTGTTATTAAAAACAAGGAATTTGTTTATGTTAAACTTATAAAATTATGGAATTAGTTTCTACAGACAAGACGCCAACCACATTTTTAATAAGTTTTACATATAAACAACTAATGTCCTTATGTATAATTCATAGGTATTTAGTCAAATTTATTCAACTCATTTGAAAGGCAATAGCTATTGACAGTCGTTATAATTAGTTTTGAATAAGATGATACATTACATTACATCTGACGGCTGGTTGAAGGAACGACTCATTGACAAGAAATGATTATGTTGTATAGTAGGCAGTTAGTATACCTATTGGGTGTAGGTATACTAGCTGCTGCTTTTCCCAAATAAAAAGTATCTACTTATCTATGCCAAATTTTAAAAACATTGGTTCAGCTTTCTAGATGTGAAAAGGTTACAGAGAGAGACAGATAGACAGACAGAGTTACTTTTGCATTTATAATATGTCAGTACCATCTATCAAACACTTTTTTTAGACTCCACTAGTAAAGTAAAAAAATCCCGACCCTGAAAACGAACCCGAGACTTTTTAACGATATTCCAATAGGTAATTCGTTTTTAAATTTTCTGACTCCAACACGTCCGCTCACTTGGCGTTCATAAATGTTACTTTCTTTTGACGTTCATAAACGTTACTTTGTCAACAATCCGCACTAGAATTATTTACTTTTCTAGATTGGTAAATAGGCATACTGCCGCAATCCGCTTCAAAAATGACACAATTTAATTATTTTTTAATTTACGGCATACGCGTAGCTAATTTATTACGTTATATTAGAAATGAAACTCGTGTTGCATGACACAGATAAATATTATGTAAATATTTAATTATATTTCGCATTTGTTTAAGCTTAAAATATAACATAACTTCCTGATATCATAGACGATAAGATAATTTTTGAGGTTACAAAACTTTTTATTTACTTAACAACAGACATACGGTGCAAACAATTAATTAAATTGATATCTAGAACTAAATAGTGCAGAACCTTTTTTCTTTGCCGCTCAATAAACTCAAGGAATTCTTTAGCAACTCGATTCAGATATACATTCTGTGATCCTTTGCCGGTCCGGACCCTGGGCTCCAAAGTGCAAGACGCTGTGATGATGATGATCATGGTCCTTTGGTAAAGGTGATTAGTCTGTTGTCACTTGAGTTTGCTTTTTCTGTGAGCTGTGAACACGTTCTTTTTGGAAGTCTGTTGAATAGTGTTGAAAAGGAAAGAAAGGGAGTTAAGGCCTCTAGGCCATCTACTATGTGGTTAATGAGGCTATGCTACAACTAAATTTATGGTAACTACTAGCTGTTGCCCGCGGCTTCGCCCGTGTGGAATTCTGAGCCCGTTCTCGCAACCTATGGGAATCTATATCCGAGATAAAAAGCCTATGTGTTATTCCAGACTAGAATCCACTACTGTACTAAATTTCAGCCAGATACGTGCAGTCATGAATGACTAACAAACATCCAAACATCTTCACAAACTTTCACATTATATAGTAGGATAGGATAGGAGTAGGATTATAATGAATTTTACGTATCGGAGAATACCTGCCCTTGTCTTAATATTTGCCAGAATATGCCAGAATAATGATGATATAAATATCATAATTTTCTACTGTTAGACTATTTACACACCAAAGCCACCGGCACTGGGGTTGTTTTGCGTGCTGCCGGGCTTGTTTTGTCTTTAATCGTACCGGAACAAACGCAAAATAAGCCCTTAGGTGTGTAGATAGCCTAAAGTGCTAGGGCGCTCGGGTAAAGAAGAGAAGACTCTACAATAAACAAATTAAGGCTTCGAAGGATCTTAAAAATGCTTGATTACATTTCAAAAACATTAATTCAGAAAGATTTATGAACATGCATTGTTAATTTCACTCACATAGTAATAATAACACATAATATATCCTGTCTTTATGTACCTAATTGTCTATGATTTTAATTATGCATTGTCATGTCAATGTCAAATCAATCAATCTTAACAATAAGAGTATTAAAAGTTGATTTAAAGTTACTGGTTCACATACACGAACAAAATAAGAGTAAAAACCGCAGACTATTATTAGTTAAGTATATTAGTTAGGTAAAAGTAGGGAAGTATTTTTAGCTAATAAGCACGTTATGTCGTGTCTAGAACTGAAGACTTCATGTCTTACTCTATGCCAGGGAACTCTATGTACCCTGGGGTTATCCTTTCGAGGGCTTACCCGGGG
The DNA here is from genome assembly GCA_946251805.1 of Cybosia mesomella. Lineage (NCBI taxonomy): Eukaryota > Metazoa > Arthropoda > Insecta > Lepidoptera > Erebidae > Cybosia > Cybosia mesomella. Next base: position 7,551,932 of record OX276398.1, on the reverse strand, counting down.
TGCCCGGCAACGGACTCATGGGGAGGATACCGTGCGGTTTTAGTCGAGACACGACATAACCACCCCCGCTGACCAGCGGGGGGGGGTATCCGAAGGGATTTCCGCACGTAAAAAAAAAAAAAAAAAGGGGTACTCTATGTGTTGCGTTATCTTTCGCAGTTAACTTAATAGATGACTAACCATTTACTGAAGTCATCTATGCTCTTGTTTCTTATACGTTCGAATATAAAAATACATTATAAAAAGTAAAATGAAAAAAAAATCGAACAAAGGTATGGAAATCAGGTAATAAAACGTAGACAACAAATAATAATACCGTTACGCCCAAAATTTATAACTTGTTAAACTTGTCAAATTAAATAAATATTTTGACATCAATGGCATAAATGATAGGTACCAGATTTTGATTTGTATTTCTTTTAATGTACTTAGGCTATAAGTGGGTTCATTGCCCTCTACTTGAATCTACGAAGGTCAGGGAATATAAAACACATGGAATTGGAAGTTGAAAGTAAGTAGGTACATGGTGCTTGCAACACGAAACTGTTGAAAATCATGCAAAATTAAGGCGGACTCCACGGTTAATTATGACTTACATATTTTTTGTACGTGCTAGCGTGTAGCAGTAGCAAATATACTGAAATATTTTAGCTCAAGACGCTCTCATCCCGTCCGATGATTTGTTTGTGTGGCAACGATAAAGCGGTTAAATCGAAATCGATCCGACTAAAACCTCATTAAGTTTCCAACATCAGACCTCTTGTTTCTTTCTTGCAAATTATAACTAGTTCGAGGTTTCAACTGAATTTAGTACAATGGTACGTCCCGTATAAGTATCGACCATCACCCTTCGCATCGGTATTAAGTGGGCCGTTGATGTCGTATGCCGTGGTTCAAACAGCTCACTGATTTATAGGCCCAGAATATTGCAAACGGCCCATGGTTAAGGCCCTGTCTGGACGCAAGCTACCATAATTATGCTTATTTTTTGTTTCTAAGATTATTTCTCTCTCTCTCTAAGATTACTGATGCTAGACAGTTGTTTTTTTTATATATACAGCTAATTATCTACTGTTCACGCACATCCAAAAACATTTTGGATAAATAGAGCAGTTTCTTGTTAAAAAAATTGCAAAGAAACACTCTTTGAAATAAATTTTTCGTTTCAATTATCTCAATATTTTTAGCGATGACATATATATTTTTTAGAAAGAAAGAAAGAAAATTTAATCAACTAGTGGAATATCTACAAATTAACATCCTCAAATCCGTAATATTTTTTAAATGATTTATTTATCCGTTTGCCGCCAAACAAATCAAACAAATCAAACAGATAAATAAATCATTTAAAAAATATGACGGATTTGAGGATGTTAATTTGTAGATATTCCACTAGTTGATTAAATTTTCTTTATATTTGTATCAAAAAACATATATGTCAACGCTAAAAATATTGAGATAATTGAAACGAAAAATTTATTTCAAAGAGTGTTTCTTTGCAATTTTTTTAACAAGAAACTGTTCTATTTATCCAAAATGTTTTTGGATGTACGTGAACAGTAGATAATTAGCTGTATATATTAAAAAAATCAACTGTCTAGCATCAGTAATCTTAGAGAGAGAGAGAAATAATCTTAGAAACAAAAAATAAGCATAATTATGGTAGCTTGCGTCCATACAGGGCCTTAATTAAATATGGTGAAAGCCACTACAGCACGACTACACCCAGTGATGCGGTAGTAAACAATGGAGATAGTAGGGGTTCCCCTTTATAACAAATACCTTCTCAGTCATATAAACAGTCAACGAATACAAACAACAGATAAATCTTCAAAATTACTAACATCGTTTCTTAATGTTACATTTGTAAGCAGTTCATAACTCTAACGGGTACACGTGGCTAAATTTCAATGGCCTATGATTTTATCGCGCTTAGGACAATGTCAAGGTATTCATTCATACAGTCAAGGCATTGACATTCAAAACGGCATGCTTACTTTGTAGACGAGTTGCGATGCGAAGTTATTTAAATATCGATACAAATATTAATACTAGTATCAATATTACAATAACTAAGTACACCTATCAGAAATTGATGATATCGAACTGTTATGTAAATATTATTCATTCGACGTTTTGAATTGCTCCAAAATCAAATTCAAAGATTCCGTTAAATCTAAACATACAAAAATACATACAAAGCGATTAAAAACGTAAAAATGTTTTTCGTGCGTAAATCCCCCTGACACCCCTCGCCGGCCAGTGGGGGTGGTTATGTCGGATGCGAACCGACTAAAACTGCACGCCCTCTGGGGTCTTCAGACGCCGGTCGGTCGGTGTTAGGTGCCCATGAGGCATTTCCCTCGCACCCCGGTTATAGAACTATACCCAGTACTTAAATAAAATTGTTAAAATCCTGTTATGGTTGATTTTTCTCGGTATCGATATAAATAATTTTGTTTCGATTATCGGTTTATATAGTTGCACAACCCTATGGACTAGTAATGTAAAAAGGTATGCGTAGGCAGACGCCAGATGTCATTTCATTCTTCAAGTACCGCAAACTTTTTATTGCATTTAAGTGTTGCAAATAAATAATTGTTATTGTATGAAGATCATAATATTATAATAGATGTAATTTTTTTTGTCACGTATGAGTTTATGTGTACTTTTTTGTATTACTTTATTGTATGTTAACGTATAATAATAAGAATGACATGCAAAAAGTATTTCTAACACGTACCTAAGTCCTGTCAAGAATATAGCCCACTTAGTTTAATAGTAAGTATTCGCTTATCGCTTCGCCTTTGTCAAGAGAAATCGTTCTAACGACTACCTTTGTTCTTTTTATTTATTTATTAGATTCACCAACAGTTATGTACAATAATACAGTTTCATTAATTATAACTTCACATTCTTGAGGTTTACAGCTAATTGCATAACTAATTAAAGGTGAATACAGCATGCATCAAATTAAAACAACAATAATAATACCTATAGAAGTACATAACATTGATTGTTTATATAAAAGTGACAGAAGCTAATTTTTTTATTTTTTTATGGTTCATCAGACAGTATTAGGGACACAGAATGTTCTGTGGTAGGCTTTTGATATTTTGAGCTTACGCGGATCCAATATTGCAGGGCCAGTCAATGATCATCATCATAATTGCAGCTTTAGTTCCAGTTGTATTCAGAGCTTGCACTTCAGAACCCGGGGTCCGCTCCTGCCAGTTTTTTTCTTGATTTGGTTTATGTTGGCTTTTGCGAGTGCCGTCTGAACTCCCAACCACGAGAGGCAATATTAATTTTTAAACTTTCGCGTTCCATAATGTACAATAATTTAATTTAACGGGAATTAACGCGACCTTTGGATTGCCTGACGTTTCGACCAGGTTACACTGGCCGTGGTCACAGGCTTACTGGCAATCCAAAGGTATGTATATACCCATAAATGATCGCGTTAATTCCCGTTAAATTAAATTATTGTACATGAGAGGCAAGTCTGCACCAGACCGCAGAGAGAGTAAATTAGCAGGTTGGCTTGGGTCCGAAGATCTTGATAGGGCCCCCATGCCCCATGCATCGAATCAATGATCTTATATTAAAGTGAGGCAAATATTTTAACTCAATACTACGTATTATGTTATTTTATAGGTCGCTTAACGACCTCCGTCCTCCATGAGCTCAGGCCTGAGGGTGACAGCTGAAGCCACCTGTCACCCTAGCCGAAGCAGGCCGAGGCAATGGCGCGCTCGCCTTTTCCGGGGACACCGTAGTGCCCAAACCCGAGGGGGCCATCTCGAAACCGGAGATGTCTCTGGGTTAATCGGGCTGCACGGTGTCTGAAGACCAGAGACTGCGTGCGGTTTTAGTTGGTTTGAGTCTGATATACCCTCCCCCGTAGCCGGCGCCGCGGCGAGGTATCCGAGGGCATCGCCGCACGGAAAAAAAAAGATATTATGTTTATTATATTTTTTATATTATATTCAGTGCTTTGTCATCTTAATATGGGAAAATTACAGGCGTATATTGATCGGCACGTGACATTGAGGTCGTGTTGATAGGTTCATAAAATTTGTATGTTAAATTATGCAGTATTCAAATTGTAATGAATGTTTTATCTGCTTTCTGTCAAGCTGCTGTTAGCATATAATTAGAATTAATTACTTCTTTACTAATGCAAAATGGAGGAAAGCTGTCTTGGTTTTTGTAGATATTAACTTACATTAGGTAGGTATCCAGGTATATGGGTAAAACGACAAGGCAAAAGTTCAGGTAGAACGTCCCGTAGCCAGATGAATGAATGACGAAAAAGAGTGGCTGGGACTGGCATAGACTGGATGAAGAAGGTGCAGGATTGAGAGCTATAACGTACATTAAGAGAGTCCTATGTCCAGCAGGGAACTGTAATAATAGACTAATTGATCCACTGGGGCTAACGATGACGCGGCTACGTCGGAATGAAACCGACTAAGACCACACAGTGTTCCGTCACGGTAACTATTATGGTTGGGCCCGGGTATATACCATATAAAGGAATTCCCCGGCATCTCCACCAAGTATGGGTCACCTATCATGAACACCCAGCCTCACCGTGGAGTGCAGTTCCTTGTCCCCCTCTATTAAGAAGGGCGGCCGCGGAATACAATACAACCCCTTCCGTTTCCCCTAAGTCCCTCATGGTAGGCCTCTGGGCTCTGATCATCAGACATAATCATAAATCTTGTACCTACCTACTAATAACGCTTCTACAATTTAAAAGTGTAAATTCATATTCAATGCCTTGACCAGCGCACACGCATATTCGTGTGAACACTAATAAGACCAAAATTAGACGTATTCTTTGAACTAAGCACATGACACGCTAGCTGTGGGTGTGCACCAATTTAAAATGGCGACGACATCCGGACCTACAATGAGATCTGGCCAGTGTTAGCTCATTATCCAATTACGTTGCAATATAATAGTCCTTTTGTAGAATACATGAGATCAGTTGTGACAGAGCACCTACAGTTTCCTTTGTAGTTTAAACCTGACCTGAATATATCCCAGCGGTATCGCCGCTCAGTGGCGTACGTAACGGACTGCTGAGACGAGGTCTGGAGTTCGATCCCCAGTCGCCTGGGCACACAGCTTTGACTTTTCGTAGTTATTTGTGCATACTGTGCATTAAATAAATGTTACTTATCCCTCGCTTAATAATGTGCCCGGTAGATGGTAATAGGCTCGCCCCCTATTACATTGGGATCTTACATAACGGGCGAATCGTGGCACACCCACGATTCACCAGTTATGTTAAGGTACCTCTGCCTACCCCTTCGGGGATACAGGCGTGAAGTTATGTTATGTACAACACCCAGATCTCAGGAGTCTAAGCCAACCACACCCGCTAACTTGAACACCTATGGATACATAAAAAACAAAGTCAAGCCCAATCTAGAGTATCAATTTGCATGTTATTTAACAATCAATAAATCTAAAATTTATATGATATTGTCGGAAGTTTACGCGAATGTCACACATTAAAATAAAACTATTTATAGTTTATATATAGACTTTATATAAAAATAGTTAGGATATTGTACCATAATGCAAAAGCAATTAGGGTTCTCAGGTGTCCGGTTATACATGTCTGGCTTTTTACTACCGTGTCCGGCCAAATAATATAAAGTCCATCCAGTCCGGCGTTTGTTTGGCTCGGGTTAACCAAAAGCCAAACGAAAGCTATGATTCATATATATACCTTTTTTTTTCGTGCGGAAATCCCTTCGGATATCCCCCCCCTCCCCCCGCCGGTCAGCGGGGGCGGTTATGTCGGGCTTGAACCGACTAAAACCGCACGCCGTCTCAGGTCTATACCTATAATTAGTAAATCTCATATGAATAACAGTAGGTAATACCTAAATACACAAAACTATAATTATTTTCTTTTGAAAATCAGTGTGTCAGCAGGTCTTTCGTAGCAAAATGTCCGGTTAAATATGATCATGTGTCCGGATTTTCTATTTTTAGGTGTAGCAACCCTGGTAACAATGTAGGTAGTTTTAAATTTGACATACCAAGATAACAATCGATTGTAGTTTTTTTGTCACTTATCATTCTCAATACGTAATTTAGGCTGGGTTAGTAACGTTTATTTGACTGCAGTAAATATTTAGCACTCATAACACGCAATTAGGTAATTATCTCAGTGGTTACTTTTTGTCTGCCTGTTTTAATGCAACCTGTAGTACTGTAACCTATTATCTATGGTATTAAGCACAGCGATAACATACATCTTATATCTATGGTCTGAAATCATTTGACTTCCAGAGAGAAAACTCTTTCTTAGGCTGGATTTCACGGAGCTGCGACAGTGACGGGAAGTACCACGACGGGCAACCCGGACATAGATGTAGAGAGTAGGTACTCCTTACGATGCGTCAGCGCTCACTTACCATGCGAGGGATGGTGTTATATGGGGTGTATAGCTCCATTCCTGTAAACCCTCTGATGTATTTCCTCCTCTGCCTAAACAAATTTGTCAGGATCCTATCAATGCCGATTTCGGTATTCATTCGAGTAAAAAGTTTACTGAAGCTCTTGTGAAAGAGGCATCATTCTAATGATTCCCATTTTCCGTTCACACTCCCCATGGGAACCAATTTCAGGGTTGAAAAGTAGCCTATGTGTTATTCCAGACTACAATGTATCCCTGTACCCAATTTCAGCCAGATCCGTTGGGCCATTTTTGCATGAAAGAGTAACAAACATTCACATTCATCATTCCACAATCAACAATGTATCCCTGTACCCAATTTCAGCCAGATCCGTTGGGCCATTTTTGCATGAAAGAGTAACAAACATTCACATTCATCATTCCACAATCAACAATGTATCCCTGTACCCAATTTCAGCCAGATCCGTTGGGCCATTTTTGCATGAAAGAGTAACAAACATTCACATTCATCATTCCACAATCACAAACTTTCACGTTTAAATAATATAGTAGGTAGTGATCTAGAGACTGGAAGCGAGAGCCCTTTCGCAACTGTACCAGTGGCGAAAGGAGGCGCGGGAGCAGGGATGGAACCCCGAGCCTCGAGAAATCGAGGCCGTGCAGTCCCAGCTCCGCCAGGCCATCGTGGTGGAGTGGAAGGAACGACTTGGGCAACCAAGCGCAGGGCACGCCGCAATAGCGGCGGTAAGGCCCATCATGGAGGATTGGCTGGAGAGGCGACACGGAAGCCTCTCCTACCGACTGACGCAGGTGATCTCAGGGAAGGGGTGCTTCGGGGACCACCTGCATCGGATCAGGAGGGAGCCAACGCCTGAGTGTCACCACTGCGACGCGAGCGAGGACTCAGGGCTGCACACGCTGGCGGACTGCCCGGCGTGGGAGGCGCCGAGGCGTGACCTCGTGGCAGCCATCGGGGTGGGAGTCCTCTCGCTCGGCAGCATGATTGCGGCAATGGTGCGGAGCGCGAGCGCGTGGGCCGCCGCCGCCTCCTTCTGCGAGCATGTAATGCTCGCGAAGGAGGGGGCGGAGCGCGCCCGGGAGAGACTTAGAACTCTCCCGGTCCGCCGAGCCCGCAACTTGCTCGCCGCGCGTCGCAGGCAACTCAGGCGCCGGAGGTCGCTTAACGACCTCCGTCCTCCATGAGCGCAGGCCTGGGGGTGGCGGGGGAGGCCACCTGTCACCCCAGCAGAAGCAGGCCGGGACGGTGGGGCGACTAGCGCCCCTCCCCCAAACCGGGGCAAGACGGGGACACCGTGGTTCCCAAACCCGAGGGGGCCATCTCGAAACCGGAGATGGCCCAGGGTCAGTCGGGGTGCGAGGGATATGCTCTATGGGCAACCTTACACCCCGGCGTCTGTAGACCCGAGACGGCGTGCGGTTTTAGTCGGTTCAAGCCCGACATAACCGCCCCCGCTGGCACGCGGGGGGGTATCCGAAGGGATTTCCGCACGATAAAAAAAAAAAAAAAAAAAAAAAAAAAAAAGGTAGTGATCTAGAGAGGTCTTCTGATTTTTTAAACTATTTTTCCGTATTTATGTGCGTTTTGTATTGATATTTATATTCGTGTAGTGTGATAACTGTGAAACGTACGTGTCCTAATTGTGTAAACATTGTGGCGAACCTTAACAGTTAAAAACCGAAAATCACGTGACAACTTTGTAGTCTGATATTGTATTGATTCCTTGAGTGTTATGTTGAATATCAATGACTGGTGCACTGCACAGTATGCTTGTTCATGTTGACCAATAAAACCACAGATTAATAAATAGTTACTAACGTAAATAAAACTTCCACTTACCTACCTATTCGGCTGAGCGCAGATCAATAGTATGTCTTAAGACTGTCTTGTCTCTAAAGAGCGCGCAGCCTTAGTGTCTGTCTGTTACCACCCAATTTTTTTTTTAGTATATAAGGTGTCACAAAAGTAGGTTTCTGAATTTGGTGAGATGACTTGGTATCGACAAAATATGTATTTGAAACAAAAAAAAATCGGGTAAAATAAAAAAAAATATATAAAAAATATATAAAAAAAAAAGAAAACACCACCAGCGACCAGCGTCACGTGACGCGTCGAGCAAACGTGACGCTGGTCGCGGTTTAGGTATTTCCCACACATCCGCTTGGAGAATACTGCGAGGAGAAGGACTGCACGCCTACCACTTTCTGCGGGTGCAAGAGCTCCTTACCACAGATTTTAATCCGCGGTTAAGATTTTTGTAGGTGGTTAGTGGAAGATCCTACCAGAAAAATTTTGTGGACAGAGGAGTCCACTTTTACAAGAGTGGGCTTGTTTAATAATCACAATGCACACTGGTGGTGTCTTTTTTATTTTTATTTTTTTCTGTTTTTTTTTTTAACCGTTATTTTTTTTGTTTCAAATACATATTTTGTCGATACCAAGTCATCTCACCAAATTCAGAGACCTAATTTTAATTTTATTTATTTAATTCTAATTTTGTGATAATAAATTATTTTTATATTTTTTGTAGAGATTTTTTTAATGTTCAAATTTCTAAAATTGTATTATTCAAAAATAATACAACTTTGATGACTAAAGCTAAGATTATTAACAAATATGAATGGATACATTAAATAAAAATTTCAAATAAATATGTATTTAGGTACTGCATTACAAAAATTTATAAAAATAGTAATTTGGGGAAATTCAGGAAGGAGGACTTCCTGAATAACCCAAAAGTAACTTATGTTTACTCAAGAAATAAGGTGACAACCCTAGATCCAATATATTTATTAAGGAAGCTATTCTAAATTGTTCATCAAACATTGTTGTCCATCTAATTATTTTTTCTAAATCAACGTTTTTCAGAACCATTTCAGTAAAACGATATTTTATAGACTTGTAGCGTCCTCTTTTTAATATACAGTGAAACTTTTGTACCTTTCTGATTGTGTATCTTAAGTACCATAGATGGCGTTTTCTCGATAATAATGGAAAACGTCCAAAGTATACGATAGATGGCACTGCAAGGCATATTTCTCAATTTTCCTTGACATGACGCGTTTACTATTGATGATACATGCTGATGTGAGAATAAACATTGTTTTCTTTATTATTCAACATGTAGAGAGCTATATGTACAAGGCCAACACTACATGTAGGTTGATATGCAACTAATTAAACCTACCTATTTACTTTCTGGATCTCTCTCTATTGCTCTTGCTGCATAGCTTTTTGAATACCGAACACATCCTTACGATAATGAGTTTTTCAATAAATTAATATCACCTTTTCTCTCTCTTTCGTCGAATTGAGGTGTCACTCCGCCTTGCTTAGTTGAATGAAAAAGAACTAGAAATCATTACATACTCACAAAGTATTCTTTCTTCCTATAATCCTTTAAACGGGACGTGAAAAGGTTTCTATTGGAGCCGTCAAACTGAGGACACCATTTTAGAATAATTTTAAAATAAAGAATGCCTTTACTCATTGGACTTCATCTAAGGTTACTATAAGGCGGGTTCAATGTAGGTAGGTAATCATATTGATTGACCAAAAATAAAAATAAAGCATTGAAATTTTTCTACGGCTTGCAGTAACAATATTGAAACCAAAATGTAGTTTATTTTCAACTAGCTGTACCCGCGATGTCGTCCGCGTGGACTTTTTTCTAATTCTTTTCTAAAATAAACGTAGTCTAAGTTATGCCTTATAACATCAGCTATCTGTTAGTGAAAGTCCCGTACAAATCGGACTAGCCGCTTCGGAGATTACCCGAAAAACAGACCAATTCCCGGGTTGGTTGGTTATTATTTTCCTATTAGTACCTATCTAAAATATTCAGTAGCATCATGGAATTTGTAAAAAGTGCCCGATTGACGGCAATAGGACGGCTCCTATTACGTGGGGCAAGAAGGCTGGCCCCCTCAACTTAGCTGTCAACCCTTGCCCGAGTCTAAGGAAAAATAAAACACTTGTAAGTTCTTAACTGCTACAGATAATGGCAATAACTTCTCAAACCTTCTCAAACTTAGGTAATAGATATTGGCTAAAATTATTAATTTAACAAGCAAGATAACATCTGTAGCCGAACTAGGCCAAGCCTGTATCTCGGTTTTACATTAGGTATATATTCCAGTAGGTAATCATCTTTCGTGAGGAATAACACTAACTACTAACTATTTATATTTTAATGCCTAGTATGCAATTTATTTCGAATGGTCCTAGAGTTGAGTAATTTAATAGAGAATCTCGAGATTCTCAAATTATTAATGCGTCGTAGATTTTTTGGATTGTTTTAGAACCAAGTGTTTAGAGTAAAGGGCAACTACATAAAATCTGGACATCTGGTGACTTTTAGGTGGATTTAATGAGTGTTTACTTTCAATAGGTATACTTTATTCAATATTGCAGTCGTGAGTCGTGACACTTTTGCCAGTTCTTCAAATTCCTTCATATTTTTTCTTTCTAAAACTCAAAACCTAAAGAAATATATGTGACTATTTGAGTACGATAGCAAACGATTAGGTCTAGTCCATATTGACATTATTATGGACTGTAGGTATAATTTACAAACTTATTAAAAAATCAATATGATTGAGAACTGGAACCTATTACTGGTTCTGCAAAATCTGACAAAATGATGTGATGCATAATTTGCGATGCTGCATAGTCTAGAGTCTCGAGATTGGTGTATACCTCCGGCGTAGGCTTTAGTGGCTTGGATCCTTTTTCATATTGCAATCCTACAGAGGTAGGCAGAAACAACGGTGTGTGCCAGTATACGATCCCTGCAAATCGACGCCTTACGACGCCCTACGCCTACGATCCTTGCCTTTTTCATGTAGCTATGCCCTTGTATCCATTTCGCTGCACATAGGAATATTTAGATGAAAAAGCCGGTCAAAAGTCGAATTTATGAAGTTATATTTCGAAACACTTTTGCAGCTTAGTAACCGGTCAATCGAAAAAGTGGCATATTTGTATCTCCGGATACTAGCCCTTTTTGGTACAAGTAGTTGGAGACTAGTCATTGTCAAAACCGCATTAATATTTTGACTGCACTTGAGTTGAAACTATATGTTAATGTGATAAATATTTGAAAAAAAAACTGTTTGTGTATCTGAAACTACAATTTATGTAGATTATGTAGATTATTCTGTGTTTAAAAAATAAGATGAACCGAAAATCTGAAGTTAATTGTATGAAATAATTAATTGTAAAATAACGGATCGCCAAGCCCTGACAAATAAACAAAAACACGATTAAATCAATATTAATCGTGTATTTGTTTATTTGTCTGGGGTTAACCTTTGGAGGGCTTACCCGGGGTGCCCGGCAATGGACACTTGGGCAGGACACCGTGCGGTTTTAGTCGATGCACGACATAACCACCCCCGCTCGCCGGCGGGGGGGTATCCGAAGGGATTTCCGCACGTAAAAAAAAAAAAGAAAAAAAAGGGCTTGCCGATCCGTTATTTTACAATTAATATGATATTTACGATATATGTTACTAAATTTAGTTATAGAAATCCCCGCCTACGTACACCATTTTGATTTTTGATGCCAACAGATTGTTATTAACTCTTCCGATCCTTATTTATGCTCAATTCGATTGAAACCGCAAGTGATGTTTTTTTTTTTGTACAAACGAGGCGCTAGTTCTTTGTGTCGCAATTGCATTACCGTCTTTACCATCAACGTCTACAGAAGAAAATATCAGCAAGGAAAATATAGAGGCAGAATGATGATGAAAAAACGAAATTAAATAATTTTAAACACTGCACTTTTTGCGGTTAATATACTTTTATATTCATTAAACTTTCTACTAATCATAGTAGAATGTTTAATAATTAATGTAAATTAACCACAAAAAAAGTGCAGTGCTTAAAATTATTTAATTCTTAATTTATAATAATGCATTGGAAATTATTAATAACAATGCATAGTAATATGATTATTACTATGCATTATTTTGTTTTGACAGCCTCTGTGGCGTGGCGGTATTGAAAGCGGCCGCTACGCAGGAGGCGCGGGTTCGATCCCCGCTCAGTGCAAATATTTGTATGCATGAATATGAGTATTTGCATTGGTCTGGTCGTGCCTCGGAGAGCACGTTAAGATGTCGGGCCCGGTTGCCATACGAATATGTATGACAGTCGTTATAGGGGAAATGGGTGAAATGGCCCCACATAGAAGGGCTGATCACCCGTCTGGTCAAACGGCGTCCCCACTGGCAGGATAGTATATATGCATTATTATTAAATAAGTCATTAAATAATTTTGACCAAATGTTACATGAAAATACTCCTATAAACGCTGCGCTGCCCGAATTTCTGAGCAAGAAGTAACGCTATTTAATCCGCAGACGTTCACCTAGGGCGGAGCCCAGTCCGCACGCATCCTACTACATTCGCTTCATAGGTACATACAAAGTTAGTCTCGAAGTCTAGACTCATGGCATGCAATGGTCGCATGGATATGCGGCCAGCCACAGACGGATTCGGCTTGGCGGCTAGCCGCAAGTGTGTTGTGCCTCTAACTAAACTTGAAAGTAGGAAGAAACAAAACGCTACAAGTATTTATAGCAGCGATTTTGTGACGTAAAAAAGAGCGCGCGGGCTTTATGTGTTCAACAAAGGGTTTTCCTCGTGAGTCATAGCTCCGTTTGTTAAGCTATGAGCGCCGAGCGTAACACAACCATCCATCCATGTACAGAAAGACGAAAAAGAACGAGACACGTGTGATTATTTATCATCTTTGGCACTTGAAACATTTTAGCGTATAAAGGTGAATAATATTTTTTTCAGTTTGGAAGATTGATTGAACACAAATATTAGATCTTGTAGGTAGTAGTAGTCACGCTTTGACAGGCTCTGTCTTCAAGTTATTCCATCATTATGATCCTTATAGAGATTGCCCAGTAGCATTCAAAGTTTGCACTTTGGAATCCGGGGTCCTTTTGTTTTTCATCCGACATCTGAGCTCCCAACCCCTAGGAGGAATGCCTAAAGCCGAGTCCGTTGTTTAGCAGGTGCATCGACTAGCAGCTGAGGTTGGCTTGGGACCCCCTTGGGGGTTAGTGAGGCCATGTACACGGTGTATACCCAAGAGTACAACCTCGAAAGGTTATTGTCTTACGCGATACAAATCGAATGTTAAGAGGTTTAATAACGCAAACGACATCGATAGTTAACAGGAAAATCAGTGTCATGTAGGTACTTCAGTGCCTTTTTTCTTTGAAAAGTCTATGTCATTCCATTCCAGCGTGGTGAAACCCTCTCAGTGTCGGACTAGCAATATTATTGTAGAGTTGGCATTTGCCAACTGGGCCCTAGCCTGCACGAAGGTCCCTGGCTTTGCTTCAGCCAAGAGGGGCTGAAGACTGAAGTACATATGTATTTAGAGTGGCTCGGGTTGCGAGGGATATGCTCTATGGGCAATCTTACACCCCGGCGTCTTAAGACCCGAGACGCCGTGCGGTTTTAGTCGGTTCAAGCCTGACATAACCACCAACGCTAGCCGGTGGGGAGATATTCGAAGGGATTTCCGTACGAAAAAAAAAAGGGACTTAGAGTGGTATACGAGAGCTTACCAAGACTTGCGAAGGAACCCTTCTGGCCCCGTCTGACACTAAACGCCCTAAGATACCACTTGCTTGCTTTATAACTGAAAAAGAGGCGGGGGTGTTTCAATTGAATCATTTCATATGCATCGCTTATCTATTACTTTCATTCGTTAGTCTCTATTTTTATTATTTAGTGGAGTCTAATATAAATAAAAATATCGTAGGTAATCAGAACATCTGGCGTCAAACAACATACTCGCATACAAATCTCCATTTTGGCACCGTGGCTTAACTTTTTCACCATTGACGTTTATCTGTCGGCCCATCTATTCTGGATTACAGATTACTTTCAGTAGTTCAGTAAAAAAGTTAGACTGGATCACGTCATCGCATGCTCGGAGCGCGTGCGTCGATCCCCTGCCCCTCTCCCTACACCATGCCGCACCCCCCTTACCTCTATATTTACCGGCGCGTCGCGTGCGAGCAGAACCGCCAGTCGGGTAACGGTCAGCAGTCGGTTTCAGCAGAGCCTTATTTAACACTTACAACCCTCGCAATGTCTCCCCCTAATCATATACCGCTCAACGTGGGGTCACTTACAAATGTCACGTAGGTGAAGCACAGAGGGTTTATTAAGTTTTAATTTATTGTATTAATTTAGATTCTTTTCGGTTTTCCTCTAATTTGTTAAAATGGTTTCGCGTTCCCGAGGCGCACACGTCCTGGTTTGGGAGCAGCCTGGTGTGGAGGATCAGCGTTCTCGGCTGTACAACGGTAAGTAGCCGGCTGTTTTGTTGACTTGTTGCGTCAATAGCGTCCTGATTGTCACTCCCACTGGCGATGACGTCACAGGCAAGGACGTCTACGATTTACTATGGAGTGGGTGTGATTGTTATCGGGTAATACGAGTTTTATCTTACAATGTGTTGTAAGTTTCTTGTTTGGTTTATTTCTGAGAAATACGGGTCGCCATTTTCTGTTTTCTACGAATGCAATTTGAAACACTGGTTGTTTAGCATTGACCTTTTTTGGTATTGTATTTTTTGCGAATGTATGTTTTTAAATTAAGAGTACTCACTCTCTTTTTAGTATTAGGCTTTTAATTTTTTAAAGGAACACGACACGCCAGAAACGTTTTATCCAGGCTTTATTTTCTACCATTCCGTAATTTATTTCAAGTAGGCACCTGTTTTAATAACCAAAATTTATTAATATCTGTGATATAATTTTTTGTACGCGGAATCCTAGTTATTTTTCTGAATTGTACCTAACTTAACCTAACCCATATACCGCTTTGTAACATTAACTATCTGCCAGTGAAAGGCCCCTTTAAAATCGGCCCAGCCGTTCCAGAGTAAATCAGATTTTATTCACAATTTTGTGGGTTTTAATTTTTTGCTCGGAACCTTAATTATTTTTTCTAAAGATAAATAGCCTTTGTTACGCCTTGTAACATTATCTATCTTCCAGTGAAAGTCCCGTCATAATCGGCCCAGCCGTTCCAGAGATTACCTATTTCAAACAAACAGACAAAAAAAATGTATTTTTGTTATAAGTATCGTGTATACATACATATGTAATCATTAAAGATCTGTTATTTTAATAGAACAAACATACACTTCATATTTATTTATTTGAATGCATAGATGAGTCTAGTCTGTACCAGGTTAATTGCCATACAGGCAGAACGTGATCATCAAAAGAATACTGTAAAACCGGTGTCAGGAAATACAAGATTGTTGATGTTTACCAAATTGCTGACAACAGCACAGATAGCGAACTATTAGCATTTTGCAAGTTCTGCAAAAAAATGTTACTTAACTATCAAAACCTTTTATACGCAGTTAGTCCAATTACGTTTACTTCCATTTAAGCATTTTTAGGGTTCTGTTGCCACATGTCAAAAAACGGAACCCTTATAGATTCGTCATGTCTGTCTGTCTGTCCGTCCGTATGTCACAGCCACTTTTTTCCGAAACTATAAGAACATTTTTTTCATCAAACCCATACGTGTGGGTTATCTATGGATAGGTCTTCAAAAATGATATTGAGGGTTCTAATATCATTTTTTTCTACACTGAATAGTTTGCGCGAGAGATACTTCCAAAGTGGTGGGATGTGCCCCCCCCCCCCTCGTAACTTCTAAAATAAGAGAATGATAAAACTAAAAAAAATATATGATGTACATTACCCTGTAAACTTCCACCGAAAATTGGTTTGAACGAGATCTAGTAAGTAATTTTTTTTTAATACGTCCTAAATCGCGAACCTCAATTTACCTTTCATTCAATCAACTCAAATATAAAAATAAAAAAAAACATTATGTTACTTGCTGCTACGGAACCCTTCACGGGCGAGTCCGACTCGCACTTAGCCGATTTTTTCTATATAAGTCACACCTGTATTTTGTTCGGTCGGGATTTTCAGAGCCCATGCCAACCCTACCTGCAAGCCTCTACGGTGTACACCTGCTGATTGACGCCCGAGGGTCTGGCGCAGGCTTTCCTCTCGAGGTTGGGGGGTGACACTAGTGGGAGGGTGGACCCTGGGCTCTAAAGTGCAAGCTTTTGGATGTAACCGGGATGGGGCGCGCGGATAAAGAGAGGACAAATTTCTGCAACTCTACTATCTTTCTCTCCCGGAATACGAATGCTTTAACACGTCATGGTGAACCCTCTGTTTACGCTAAATGACAGGTAGTTTAAAGGTGCTTGATAAACTTGAGCATTCGCTTGTAATGAGCATTCTTGCGAATGTGACATTACAGAAAAATAAACGAGAGCGTTTACGCGAGTATTCTATCGAACGTTCTGGCAAGTATTCTAGCTAAAGGACAGTAATACAATTAAAAAGCAATTAGTATGCCTACTCTTCCTATAGAGTTAGATCGTAAAAAGAGAACATCTAGGACGGGATTTGAACCCGCGACCAGTTCCTTACAGGGGGAATGCTCTGACCAACTGAGCCACCTAGACAAGTCTCAGACGCTGGAGCCACCGTAATCCTTGCGAACTACGGCTGTAAGGGACTGGTCGCGGGTTCAAGTCCCGTCCTAGACGTTCTGTTTTTCCGATCTAAATAAATAAAAAAAGATAAGGTAAAGGACAGTAAATTTGCTTGGAGGTTTTTGCCGAGCATATAGCCCATTAATATAAATGCAGCACACGCGACCGTCAAGTCTGACATCTTCAATTAGAATATATTTTTGACGAGCTTTGCTCTAGAGCGTTCGCTAGTCAGATCATGAAAATGTTCCTAGCGATGTTTGGCTCTATGCTTGGCTCTGTTCGTTGTTCAGTTCGACATATTTAAAAACGGCGAAAGTTCGATGTTCTGTTTCAAATGAATGCTCAAGTCATCAGCACCTCAACAATAGTTTGCCACAGTATCAAGACTCAACGTCAAACACATAAAAATGTCAGATACTTACATAAATAACATTTCATATTGTGCTCTTGTTAATACACTTTGACCACAAATTGGACTTAACATGACTACAGACATAAAATTACTTTAATCTGTAATAATCCGATGTTGAAGGTTAAATAACAAAGGTATTATAGTTATACAATAAGAGTGCAGATGAATACAATCCCATTAACTCACCAGTTAAGGTTCGGTTATAATACAACTTGGTAGCTCAGTAGGTATGTAACGTATATCGGATCCTATCCAGGTTTTGTGGGCGTGCTAGTCAAAGGTACAATAATTCTATATCCGAAGGGATTTCCGCACGAAAAAAAAAAAAAAAAGGTACTTAAATCATTGATGTACAAACAATTAATAGATAATTTTAGTATTAGACTGGTGACAATCCGTCTAAGATAGGCTTGCTTCGATTTTAAGGGTTCCGTACCTTTTTTTTTTTTTTTTTTATCGCGCGGAAATCCCTTCGGATACCCCCCCGCCGGCCAGCGGGGGCGGTTATGTCGGGCTTGCACCGACTAAAACCGCACGCCGTCTCGGTTACCCATAGAGCATGGCCTCGCATCGGGCCATCTCACCACTAACAGCATCGCTCATCCTGTCTCCTCTGAAAGCAGAGGAGTACGGAGAGCGATGTGTTCCCGCCACGTTGGGTATTGGCCGACGATCAATGCCAACCCTATGAAGGGGTGAAGGGGAAGCCATTGACCGCCGCCCAGGGTGTACCGGCCGCTCCGATTCCGTTCCCCCCGGACTGCAGCGGGATCGGAATCGGAGCGACACTCGAGGAGGTTACCCAACACACACCCCAGGGTTCCGTACCTCAGAAGGTAAAAAAAGGAACCCTTATAAGATCACTCTCTTGTCCGTCTGCTGTAAGACCCTATACTTTTAACCAAAATTGACAATTCTAGGTCAACCGAAAGTACCCTATAGGTTTAGTTGACGAGCTAGAATCACGAAATTTGGCAAAAAGCAAGGTGTTGTAACACAAATAACAAAAGCAGTACAAATAATGGAATAATTCCAAAAAAAAGGCCAGGGTATCCGTGGGGTTATCCGCACGAAAAAAATTATTAGATTATATACTATATATAAAATAATTATCGATGTAACTTAAGACTATAGGAAGCTCTAAGTGTGCAAAGATTTTCCATGGAGTTGATGACAAGCTAGTTAATGTTATTTTCTCTCCTTTAGTAACACAATAGTGAATAATGTAACTAAATTGAAGCGTTATAGCTGCTTCTCAACACAGCGTGGAATCAAATTGACATGTGTAAGGTTTCATCGTCTGTTTATGTAAATAAGGGTTTATACACATAAAAGCGGTGCGTTGCAACGACATTGTAACATTTGCAACGTTAGCTTTCTGTGAGATGAAAATAAATTAATGTTCTCATTAATCGTTATTCTTAGAAATAAATTCTTGAAATGCATACACAAGATTAGTGTACCTAATGGGGACCTTGGCTACATAGTGTGTACAGCCAAAGGAGAATGCCCATTCTTGGTTGCGCTTTTAGACGTAGGTACGCGTCAATATTTCAAATGTTAAAAAATAATATTGATTATAGTATGACTTTTCAACACTAAATCGCTTCTAAAGAACTTGGGGTTTGAATTTAACTTATAAAGATATGAAAATTGAATGAATATTCCATTTCCATTTTAATTTAATTGTTACCATTATATAAAATAAACCATTGGCGGTAGAATGCAAATATACCAATCTCTTTAAAATAAAATGGTTAAATAATAATACGTGATAATAATTCGCAATGTGACATTAAAATATATTGCAGTTATGAAATCTTAATATTTCGTGTATGTATTCGTAAATTATTAGTGATAATCAGTTAAAGTAGTAAAATATTGTGTGCTTCAGTGGTAGTTTTCTCTTAATTTATACATGGTATCCCTGTCTTACTAAAACGTCAGTTCAACAGTCTGTGTCACAATATTTTCTTGTTTGTTGTTTTTCTCGTTGTAATAATTTAATTTCTCAATAACCCCAAGTTCTGTTACAATTTGCGTTTATATTTCAGATAATACTTAATGCAGGCTATTTAATGCAGTTTATACTTATGTGACATAGCAAAAAAAAGTGTGCAACGGATTTCCATACTGACATGGGCATTGTCCTTTCCTTTCTCGCCCAGAATACGACGCCAGGTTCTTAGAATAGGTCACCATTCTTAACACATGAGACCCCCCAGTTCTTCGGTGAGCACGCTAGGCCGTCGGTTTCGATTACCATACGAGCTTCTATGGCGGTCGTTACGGGTAGTTAGGGCCCTCATTGTCTGACAACTGGTCTAACCACAGAACTTTGACATCGCCAGTGGGTTGTGGGGGTCAGATGGCTGCAGTCGCTTCACGGACAATATGGAGGTTCGGTTGCTTCGTAGTTAGAAAAGCTGACCCCAACTATGTTGGGAAAAGGATCGGAGGGTGATGATGATTATAGTAGAGGCTTGGCTTCCTTATTGATTGAAGTATTATGACCAATGACCTATAGGTAGATATCGTCGGTCGGGGTGCGAGGGATATGCTCTATGGGCAACCTTACACCCCAGCGTCTGTAGACCCGAGACGGCGTGCGGTTTTAGTCGGTTCAAGCCCGACATAACCGCCCCGCTAGCCGGCGGGGGGGTATCCGAAGGGATTTCCGCACGAAAAAAAATAAAATAAAGTAGATATCGTCGACCTCTGTAGCGTAGCGGCAGTGCATTCGACTGCCAAGTAGGAGGTCGCGAGTTCGATTCCCGCTCAGTGCAAATATTTGTATGCATGAATATGTCTGTTTGCATTGTTCTGGGTGTTTCTATCTATCTAAATAGACAACGCCAAAAATCTTGACAATTTGACCTTGACGAGCAACAAATCACGCGATTGGTTAATATACTTATGTTACTATTTGTTAAATGAACATTTATATTTTTTTTTGGAATTCTTGTCTATTTATCTGTTTGGCTATTTGTGCCGGATGGCTGCGAAAAATACTAAATGGATTTTCATGCAGTTTTTTCTACTGGAAAGGTCTTGAAATCTGGCGTATGTTTGATTGCAATTGACTAAGTAGAACCGGAGATATGACGACAAAACGATAACCACGCACGGACGAATCCGTGGGCATCAGCTAGTATATAATATGTATATATTTACAAAATAAAATGTATCTAAGGATGTTTATCCGCGTTCTAGAACCGATAACAGAAGTTAGTTAAGCTATGCTTACTTTGGGTCTAGATAGCGCTGTGTAGAATGTCGTCGGATATTTATTATTATTTATTTGTAAGTATGTTAGTTCTGTTTGTAAGTTGATAAATACGGGCTGTACAACGCAGATTTACTGCATAAGTGAGTCACGAGACTACCATACATCTCTAGAAACGATTGTTATAACGGTTATGAACTGTGCCAAAATATTGACTGAAAATAAATCATGTTCGGCATAAAACCGCATTGCCACTATAATTTATAGATTGTTTATCGCCAGATCTGAGTACGGTAAACTGTTACCGGCATACTATGGTTATGACCGCCAAATTTCTGGACAATGCTGCCCTCCTCATGCTAAAAGGCGCTAACTTTGAATCTTCTTAACTTTGAACAAATATTTATATATTTCAATAGCAACTTTATTCCCGGAAATGTTAAACAAGTTGAATTCCTGAGACGAGCTCAGCCGAATACAAGGGATTTTCGATTTTGCGATTATTTTTTTTGCGATTTTTTCTTTATCTTGCAATGGTTCACCCCAGCACGAATCTATTACCGAAAACAGCAACTCGATAGCTCATCTCCTTCATACCCAAAACCGTGACAGAAAATTGGCAACGACGACGTCGACGACAACTCCATAGCAATAGGGCTTTTCTAAAGAAAATCCCTAAAAATGTTGTATCCATCTACTGTTAAATGACAATGTAATCGCAGATTAATAGAAAATACTAGCAGAGGTTTCAAAGTATTGCCCTCATTTTTCAGCTGTAGCTCGAAATTTGCTTTTTCATTTAGCCGCCTTTTAGTTAGAGGACGGCAGAATGTAGGTGCTACTAATTTTTTACTTTTGAGTTCCATGATTTATACAATAATTTATACAATAATTTAACGGGAATTAAAACGATCATGTATAGGTATATACATACCTTTGGATTGCCTGACGTTTCGACCAGGTTACACTGGCCGTGGCCACAGGCAGTGCGGGCCAGGCTAGATGCGCAGTAAGCATTTTCAGGTCTCTTTGGTGGTAGTGCGGGGCGCGACAGCTGAGGCGTGCCAATTAGCCAGTCACAGATTAGGTATATTAAACCAATCACGGGCTCGCGTCATTTATTGATTAATCCTCTTTTTGGTTTTATGGTTGGTCGGAATACTGCACATGAGCGAATTTTCTGACTTTTGTTCAAGATATTTATCGACACTCATTATGTAGGTACCTTGTTTTTTCTTGCGGAGATCCCCACGGATACCTCCCCCCCCCCTCGCCGGCCAGCGGGGGTGGTTATTTCGGGCTTGTACCGACTAAAACCGCACGCCGTCTCGGGTCTTCAGACGCCGGGGTGTAAGGTTGCCCATAAGGCATTTCCCTCGCACCCCGACTGACCCTGGGCCATCTCCGTTTTGGAGATGGCCATCTTGGGTTTGGGAACCACGGTGTCCCCGTCTTGCCCCAGTTTTGGGGGGGGGGGAGTGACAGTACGTGGCCTCACCTGTCACCCCCAGGCCTGCGCTATTATGTAGGTACCTATAGAATAAGTAAAGTAAATCTTTTCGGTATTCGTTATTAACCTGATGCTTTGGATTTTCCGTTTGGTCGGTTGCGTATGTGGTTAAAAACTTTCTGGTATTGTCCCCATTAATTTGAATCCAAACATTAAGAGTTTCCTGTTTTGAAATGTATTTCATCAAGACTGGTACAGTCAACGACAAAAATAGCTTGTCTGGTTTCGAGTTGAATACTGATTTATCAAAAACATAGATTTTTACAAAAGTAATTAAGTAAACCTTTTACCACGATGTTATTAAATCCTTCGTGTGCGACTCCGATTCGTACTTTAGTGGTTTTTTTATTGACATACTTATAAAATGTCTCGAACGCTTTCATGCAAATTGTGACGAAATGAGCTAAGAATAGGTCAAACTTTACATCACAATTTTGCTAATGACGTTAAACCTACACGTGCTTCCTAAAATAAACACAATCTAATTCAAGCCATTTGGAATCCTGTTTGTCCTTCAGGAAGGTCCAATTCTTACGTAGTACTCATTTATCTGTATGGTTGAATGTCTTTTTAACCGACTTCAAAATAGGGGGCGATTCTCAATTCGCTGATTTTTTTATGTTTGTTACCGCAGAACTCCGTCATTTAGATAACCCTAAATATACCTTTTTTTCTATATAAAAAAAGTTTGAAGATAATTAATTTACTAAAATGTCCGGTTCTGTCATATAATATGTAATGTAGGTCTCCCAACGCAATTGTTTCCGTCAACTTATCACAGAGACAGTAAATATTACAAATGTTTTACAAATAAAAATAAATATTTTGGGCCCTGTGCTCGTGTTTAATTGCCAAGTTTGAGGTTACGCCATCTACGGTTACTGCATCATTTGTCTACCGGTGGAATTTTTTTTAGTAGTAGTTTCCATCTTGTAATGAATTTATTGACGAAATAAATGAATTACATAATTAATTTGAATCCCTTTCTAGCTCAGATGTCAGAGTATCCCCACTCTGACATCTGAGCTTACTGGACCGGTAGTAGTCTTAGAGCGACGTCAGAGTGAAATGTGCTGACCCCAAATAATTGACGCAAGGATATACATACACTCACAGACCACAGTTTGTATCTTCGGAAAATACAACCGCTAGACGTGAAACAGTTTATTATCAACATAAAACCATGGATAACCAATTATTCCACCGAAATATGTCATAAAATGGAGAGAGATCGATGCCGTGAAATATAAACCCCGTTTCACACTATGCTTGCTCGGTTAAAATATGTTATTGTTAAAGTATACTTTAATTTTAAAAATTATTTAACTGTAAAACTTGGGTGTGGTCTTTACAGGTTTTACTTTTCGTATCTACGTTTGTGTTCTATGTAGGTAAATACTTCTTGACTTGACCTAGTTGATTACAACGAATAAAATAAATTTACGTGAATGACTAATGCAGTGACTAATCATAGCGCCACTTTTCTTCTACTTACTTATCTTAAACTACGCAATTTCTTGTTTATTATTACTATTAGTATTTTTGTATTGTTGACTTTTTAATTATTTATTTACGCAACATAAAAACGCCTTCACCGTTTACGTCCTTATACAAAATCCAAAGTGCAAGCATTAGATGTAACTGGGATTGCCGCGCAGATTATGATGATGCGGATATATAAATTAAAATAAATATTCTAAGGACAAAATAAATATTCTAGGACATATTAAACAGCGCCATCTAGACCCAAACTAAGCAGAGCTTGTCATATGGGCTCTAGAATGCGGATAAACATACTTAGATACTTTTTATCGTAAATAAATACATATTATACATAGAAACAACCAGACCAGTGCAAATATACATATTGGCAATGAGCGGGAATCGAACCCGCGACCCCTGACTTAGCAGTCGAATGCTCTACCGCTACGCCACAGAGATTGTCTGGTACAATCAGGAAGGTTCCATTAAAATATTTAATAGGCACTATAAAAATACTACTAAGAAGTTACCGGTAACATTATACAGTTCTATATCAATATAAAGTTTAAACTGGTACGTCACATTTTAACCGATAATAACCGAACCGAAAGCCTACTGTAACCGGTATCAATGCAGTGTGTATGAGACCTAAATAGTAAATAAAGCAATAAATGTTAAGTAGGCATATCTATCTTATCTATGGTGATGTAATCGATCCAATTGTCACACGTTATCTATAATATCGTTTTTATGCCTATCACATATAACGTTGAAGGTCTTTGTCATTACTTTTTTGTGTATAGCAAGCTTAGTGTATGTAAATAGGGTGTATGGGGACTAGGTTCTGGCACATGCTTCCCTCAGGGTTACGAGAGCAGTTGCTTGCGTAACCCTGAGAGGAAAGCATACGCCAGAGGGAAGAGTCACCGCTGACCCCCCAACCCCGAGAAAGCCTGCGCCAGATCCTCCTTCGTCGATCAGCAGGTGTACCGGCTTATAGGCGAGGTTGAATTGGGACCCGAAGATCTTGGTGGGGCACCATACCCCCGATGCGATAAGTAAGATGCTACAACGCCACACAATTCGACAGCGGGTTAAGTTGACATGGGTCGAGCCAATTACTAAAATATCTGGTCAACTTAGCCTGCGGGCTAAGTTGTCCACAAGGGTCAATTCCCACTAAAAGAGGAGCAGACGGAAGCGGCTTTTTGAGGCAAAATATTATAAATCATTTTGAATCTTATCTACGTGTATTAAAGTTTCAAAACCTTGTAGTGGTAGAGTCAAGCAACAGTCATTTTGGCGGTTGCATGAATGGGCCGACTCGACCGGGGAAGCACCACCCTCTCACGGAATATCGACGCCAAGTAACAGTTTTTGAACTGTTGCGTTCCGTTTTGTGAGTGAGAGTGCGGGAGCCCAAACCCCTTTCCCATCCCCTCCCAAATTCCTTTCCCATCCCCTTCCAAACTCCTTTCCCATCCCCTTTTTTACAGGGACGGCAGCGCGAGTGTGACGCCACTGGTTTTGCACACGTCTATAGGCCGCGGTAACCGCTCCCATCAGGTGGGCCGTGTGCTTGTCTGCCACCTTAGTGGTAAAAAAAAAAACCTTTCCGCAATTACTTTTAGTAACAAATGCCGGCTGCTGCTCTTTCAGTGGGAATTGACCCTAAGGTATTGATAGTGGTCAACTGAACCCGTGTGCTGTGCCTGGCTTTCGAATACTTCCCTAAGCCTTGGAAGGAAGCGACAGTTGTCGCACTTCGAAAGCCAGGAAAGGACTCGTACAGCTCTCCCAAATCGTACAGACCGATTGGGCTTTTGCCTATGCTTGGGAAGCTGTACGAGAAGATGCTGGCAGCTCGGCTCAAGTTCCACTTATTACCGAGGATTAGTACTCGCCAGTACGGCTTTATGCCCCGGAGGAGCACCGAAGACGCCCTCTATAACTTGCTACAGCACGTGCGTGGCAGTCTTCGTAAAAAGAAGATTGTCACGTTAGTGTCGCTGGATATAGAGGGCGCCTACGACAGCGCATGGTGGCCAGCTATTATCGCACGACTGGCTGAGGAAAAGTGTCCCGTAAACTTGAGGCGAGTTGTCAGCAACTACCTCAGCGACAGAACAGTGCGGGTGAGGTACGCGGGGGCTGAGTGCATGAGGGGTACCCAAAAAGGGTGTGTCCAGGGATCAATAACGGGTCCCTTGCTGTGGAACCTGCTTCTGAACCCTTTGCTTAGCCTGCTCGAAGAAGACGGGAACTACGTTCAGGCCTTTGCGGATGACGTAGTTCTCGTCTTCGAAGGGGATACTGCCCTTGATATTGAGGGACGGGCCAACGCCGCCCTCGAGCGTGTTCGGGCGTGGGGAGTCAAAAACAAATTGAAGTTCGCACCACATAAAACCTGCGCAATGGTGATAACCAAAAAACTCAAATATGACAACCCACGCCTGACCATGGACGGGGTCGACGTTGCCCTGTCCAATGAAGTTAAAATTCTCGGGCTAACTATAGACAGTAATCTGAATTTCAATAGCCATATCAAAAAAGTGTGCACCAAAGCAATAAACATTTATAAAAAGTTGGCACGCACGGCCCGCATCTCTTGGGGGCTTCACCCAGAGGTGATTAAGACTATATATACAGCCGTGATCGAGCCGACCATCTTGTATGGGGCTCCCGCTTGGCACGAGGCAACCAAAAAAGAGTGCGTTCGGAAGAAACTGAACTCGGTTCAGCGTGTGTTCGCCCTAAAATTGTCTAAAGCCTACCGCACGGTCTCCCTGAACTCGTCACTGCTACTGGCTGGGATACTACCTCTGGACCTCCGAGTTCAGGAGGTGGCCTCATTGTATGAGGCCAAGAGAGGAGTGTCCCAGCCATGGCTAGGGGACAGGGAGATCGAGCGGATGGCATCCGTTCTGGCAGCCCCGCATCCCGCGGAGCGCATCCGCCTGGAGTTTAATAGCGTGGTAGACGAGGAGCAATTTAATAACGTGCAACCACACGATTTCAGGTTATACACTGACGGGAGCAAAATTGAGGGCCGCGTCGGGGCTGCTGTTTCTATTTGGAACAGCCAGTCCGAGACAAAAGCCCGCAAGTTTGCTCTCGCAGCTCACTGCACCGTCTACCAGGCTGAGCTCTTGGCGTTGCGTGAAGCGGTATGCGAGGTAGAGCGGCGTGACGCTGCCGCGTTCGGGGTGTTCTGTGACAGCAGGGCGGCGCTCCTCAGTGTAGTCAATCCTCACTCTCTTCATCCCCTCTCTGTGGCAACTAGAGACGCCCTTGGTCGCTGTAAGCAGCAGGGCAAGAGCGTCTCTCTTTACTGGATCAAGGCACATGTTGGTCTAGAGGGGAACGAGAGGGCGGATTGCCTCGCCAAGGAGGCCGCCCTGAGGCTCAAGAAAAGGCCGGACTATGACCAGTGTCCTGTCTCATTCGCCAAGAGAATCCTACGCCAGGGCTCTCTTGGCGAGTGGAACAGGCGCTATCAGGAAGGCGAGACGGCCTCGACAACCAAGATTTTCTTCCCCTGCGCGGTAGAAGCGTATAGGACTGTCAGGAGGATAGCCATCGATGGTCCCACAACCCAATTCCTCACAGGGCACGGTGGGTTCTCCGAATACTTGACGAGATTCAAGTGTAAGGCGGACCCATCGTGCGCCTGTGAGCCAGGGGTTTCGGAGTCGGTGGCTCACCTCCTGATGGCCTGCCCAATCTACGCCAGAGATCGGCTCGAGTTGGAAATCGCCACCGGTGTAAAAATGGACAAAGACGGCATTAAAACACTTATTAGCAAACACACCGAGCCAACGATCAAATTCGCCATCAAAATTGTTAAGACAGTAAACGCGAGGAACAAGGTGTAATAATTTATGCTAGCTCATCATGCTGGGCATAATGCTGCCTAGCATAAAAATTATAGTTAAAAAAAAAAAAAAAAAACATTGTTGCTCATCATTATGTGTAATTTGTGAATAATAAAATGTAATAAAGATACATATGTAAGTGCCAATAAAAAACTGTATTAGAATATAAGATAATATAAGATATAAATGTAAAATGAAATTGTATACGTTTTCTGAAATAAATAAAAAAGCAAAAAAAAAAAAAAAAAAAAAAAAAAAAAAAAATATAGCACTAAAAGTAGGTACACTTAATCCCCGATGCCCTCACTCCCGACAGAGAATGAAAGGTTGTATGAAAGTGCGAGAGGAATAAATGCGAGAACTAGTATGACAAAGAGGCCAGAATGAAAGAGGAAAGACTAGGAATTAGAATAGAAAGTTTTTCATTATATGAGTTAAAACAGGCCCTGCATTGAAAGCGGGGGTAGGTATTAATTTAAAAAAAAAAAAAAAAAAAAAACCCGTGTGCTGAATTACTGAGTAGTGGGTCCAGTCAACCTAGCAGTGGTCAACTTGGCCCGCGGGCTGAATTGGTTGTGGGGTCAGTTGACCACGTGAATATATTATAATGATTTTTTGACATCATTAACTATACGCTACGTTTCCTTGTCCACAGGTGGTCTAGGAACCCGTCATTGGGTCACATTCATGCTGTTCCTGGGCATGGCGAACGCATACATAATGAGGACCAACATGTCGGTGGCCATAGTCGCTATGGTAAACCACACGGCACTACCCGTGGTCGCCGAGGCGATGGACAACGAGTGCGGTGAATTGGAGAGTAATGAAACCAATGTAAGTATGTTGTATAACTAACAAGTTTGTAGCCTTAACCGCTGGGGTTCAGGCTCAGCGTTAATGAATCAGCAAAACAGTGTAATAGACAGACACCTACGAAGCGGCCACACTTCGATATTTACCTTGACGTGCCATCTGACCTCCACAACCCACTGATCGATCCTGAGCTGTTTGTATGGCAACCGGGACCGACAGCTTAACGTGCTCTTTGAGGCACGTAGGGTTCTCAATGTTTTAAGAAGGGTCACCCATCCTGAAACTGATACGGCTAGTATTGCTCAAATTTGCATTGTATTAACTTACTCGGTTAGCACTTAACCACGAGTCCCTTGTTCAATATCTTCAGTGATAATTTATTTTAATTGCAGCATGCTATGCAAGACGGGAAGTTCGTCTGGTCCTCGCCGATGCAGGGGTACATCCTATCGTCTTTCTTCTACGGATACGTCATCACACAGATACCTTTCGGTATTTTAGCTAAGAGGTGAGTTATAAATGTCTACTATATGCTATCGCCAGTAATTTTGCGGAAGTGACTGGCGTCTGACCCTCAACCCTGTCTTCAAGGAAAGCCCGCCCCAGAGGCTCGTTCGTTAGTCAGCAGGTGTAGCGACAGGTGAGTTTGTCTTGGACCTCAAGGTCCAATGTTGGTGGGGCCCTGTACATCCTTGTTCTATGTGTCTACCTTTTTATTTTTCTCTAAAACGTTTCACTTCTTCACAGGTATGGCGCCCGGCTGTTCCTGGGTGTGGGCATGTTGATCAACTCGGTCTTCGGTCTACTAGTGCCCGTGGCAGCTGAAGCAGGGTACGGGTATCTAATCCTAGTGCGATTCATCCAAGGTTTGGGAGAGGTAAGTTCGTACTCTACTCCGTTCGAGATCTAGTAAACAGATGACATCGACATCTGGGGGTGCGTCTCGATAATTTTATATCACGGAACCAAATAGGTGAACTATTTAGCAATGTTTTTTTTTTTCAGGGACCAATAGTACCTTGTACGCACGCCATGCTGGCAAAATGGATCCCACCAAATGAGAGGAGTAGGATGGGTGCCGCCGTATATGCTGGTAAGTTGATTGCTTATTCAGTTAGAGGGTGTGTCAATATAATATGCTCGTTCTGACTGACTCACGAGTAGGTAATTTATCGGACCTAAATAAATCTATTGTGTGGCAATTCAATAGGTACAGTTAGGGGCCGCGCGTCGCAGGCGACGCAGGCGCTGGAGGTCGCCTAACGACCTCCGTGCTCCATGAGCGCAGGCCTGGGGTTGGCAGGTGAGGCCGCCTGTCACCCCAGCAGAAGCAGGCAGGGACGGTGGGGCGACTAGCGCCTCTCCCCCAAACCGTGGCAAGACGGGGACACCGTGGTTCCTAAACCCGAGGGGGCCATCTCGAAACCGGAGCTGGCCCAGGGTCAGTCGGGGTGCGAGGGATACGCCCTTTCTTTTTTTTCTTTTTTTTTTGTGCGGAAATCCCTTCGGATACCCCCCCGCCGGCCAGCGGGGGCGGTTATGTCGGGCTTGAACCGACTAAAACCGCACGCCGTCTCGGGTCTACAGATGCCGGGGTGTAAGGTTACCCATGGAGCATATCCCTCGCACTCCGACTGACCGTGGGCCAGCTCCGGTTTCGAGATGGCCCCCTCGGGTTTGGGAACCACGGTGTCCCCGTCTTGCCACGGTTTGGGGTACCTGGAGCGACCACGCCTCCCCGCGGGCCTTGCAGGGCCGCCATACCCCGACCCCCTCGTGCAATGGGGTCAGCTGGCCCTGAAAAGGGTCGGTTGGTCAAACTCTTGGCCGTTGACGTTGACGCCAGCTACTCCAGAGGAGCAATCAATGATGCGTCATCGCCCACGTTGCCCAGGGTGCACCAAACTTGGAGGTGATCCAACCAGTCGCACCCCGCGAGGGATATGCCCTATGGGTAACCTTACACACCGGCGTCTGTAGACCCGAGACGGCGTGCGGTTTTAGTCGGTTCAAGCCCAACATAACCACCCCCGCTGGCCGGCGGGGGGGGGGTGTATCCGAAGGGATTTCCGCAAGAAAAAAAAAGGTAAAAGTGTCAACTAACTTAACCTTAACCTTAACCTAACACGACAATTATTTTTTGGTATCACCATCATCATGTTGCCGTTGTTCCCAGCTGCATCCGAGACTCGCCTCCAAGTCCGGGCACCGCTTACTCCGTCTTCTACTTTTGTTTGGCTTATACGACTTTTAGGGAAGCGACTTCTTCACTGACCTCCGAACCATAAGAGGGAAGCCTGCACCAGAACCTACTCCGTCAATCAGTAGGGTACCGGCTTGCAGAAGAGTTTGGCTTGAGCCCAGAAGATCTATTTAAACATAAAGATTGTTTGTTAATTAAAGAGAAGGCATGACTCGATACACTTCTACAGTGTCGTAGCGTGCCTTGTCGGGGCCCCGTATAAAAATTTTTTTGGAGGCCCTTATATGGAGGTAAAGATTTTTCACAAAAGAAAAAAAATATTGTGAGAAGAAATATTTATTTATCACATAATTTACCCATTTTACAAATAAAAATCGAATTTTAAATATTCACTCTCCTTGCCTTTTTTTCGGCAAACTGATTTATTAAATCATTTATGGCTGATGATGATTTTAGTTTTTCTAAAGTTTCTGCCTCTATGGACAATAGTGAGATGTCTGACAGCCGTTCTTGTCCCATCGAAGTTCTTAAGTAATTTTTTATTCGTTTTAATTTTGAAAAACTTCTTTCTGCCGTTGCGGTTGTAACTGGAAGGGTCAAGAATAAAAAGCATGCTGTGATTACCTCGGGAAAACTGGATGCAAGACTATTGAATTTTACTAGCAATAATTCAATGAGTTCTTTAATGGAATAATTTTTTTTAATTTCAGAATTTAAGCATGTTTTTAGAGCCTTTAATTGGTCACAATGTATTTAGCAGACAGTTTTCCGGAAGCGTTTAATATCTCTTCGCTTGAAGAAGATAGGAGTTTCTCCGGTTGTAATATTTCGAATATACTACTCAGGTTGCAAAGGCTCTGAAATCTTTCTTTAGTTTAAGAAATTAATATATCTAAGCAGCATTAGTATACATTGACTTTGAAATAGGATTCCGGGTCAGAAATTCTCTCATCTTGTGATAACTCATCAAAAAAACGCTTCGTTATCTTTCGCCTACTGTTTTTAAAAATAGTTGTTACCCCCCACTCTTTTGCTAAATCTTTGGATTCATTTGGCAAACTATTAAATGCATTCTGATTTCTTAATTGGCACAGTCTATTTAAAAGATTACTTAATAAAATACTAGATTTCTGTATGTCATTATTTTCATGCTGTAGAGCTTTAGAAACAGGATTAATAATTTCAAATAGTGAAGAAAAAAATGTAACGAGCACTAAGAAATCAAAACTCTCTAAAATATTAATTATACTTTTACATTCTTCAGGTTCATCTTTTTTATTTGAAATTAAATTTAGTTGGTACAAAGTTTTCATGATTAGTAAAAAAAATTTCTTTACTGCTAATAAAGCGTCGTTCCTAGAAGACCATCTGGTAGGACATACCTTTTTAAGGGTAATCAAATATTTTTCAGATGAATCGTCACTTAGCATCTGGTAGGACATACCTTTTTAAGGGTAATCAAATATTTTTCAGATGAATCGTCACTTAGCATAGCCCAGCGTTTTATACTATTGCCAAAAAAAGTATATATTTTTTCTAAATTATCGAAAAAAGTCGATACTTCACGAACATGTCTCGCAGCATCGTTCAAAACCAAGTTTAAAGCGTGCGCAGCACAATGAACATACGGCGAGGACGCCGCAGACTCATCTACGCCCAGGACTACCGACCTCCATGATCGGGGCCTGAGGACGGCAGTTGGCCGACTCGCCGTCCTTACAGAAGCAGGCCGTGGCGGAGGCGTGTCGTGTGTGCCCTACACACGCCTGCCAACTCACCGAAGCGGGATAAAACCCGACCCCACCAGGCGAGGCCGCGAAGGCGGCCAAAGTCCGCCGGCAACCCTGGGGTTATCCTTTCGAGGGCTTACCCGGGCTGCCCGGCAACGGACACTTGGGGAGGACACCGTGCGGTTTTAGTCGAGACACGACATAACCACCCCCGCTGGCCAGCGGGGGGGTATCCGAAGGGATTTCCGCACGTAAAAAAAAAAAAAAAAAAGTCTTGTGTTGTATCCAGAATTATTGTCAGAAATGGAGCTTTTTTAATTTCTGAGATAATATTGTTCCTAACGGTGGTACCAAGCAAACTAATAATTTCGTTTTGAATCGTAGGGCTTAAATAATTTATTTCACCTTTCGGTTTTAGAAGAAGTTCTTTTAAAGTTGCATCATAGTTAGATAGCAGACGTGAAATTGCCATAAAATTGCCAGAATCAGAATCATGCCCCCTCAAAGGTAGATTACAAGATACTAAAGTAATTATAACATTAATTATACGATGCAGTGCATCTCTCCAGAATGTAACTTTACTATCGATTTCACTTTTCAATAGAGTATCGATGGTATTTCCTTGCAACCAATTATTATAAGAGTGAGGCACTAATATGCTGCTGTGACTTTTCATGGTCAAGAATAGTTTGTGTGAAATTGCTTCTAACCGAAACACCGTTAACCCAAGCAGAGGAGTACGATTTGTTTTGACGATCTGCTAATAACCAACAGAAGTGACAGTACGGTTTGTTTAAAACGTTAGAATAACATAACCATGGTCTTATAATTTTTATGCCTGCCTGATTGAAATATGAATAATAATAAGCCGAAAAAGGTCGGTTATTTTCTGAAACTTTTGGAAATGGTCCTTGTGGTTTAAATGGACCCAATTTAAAAATTATTTTTCGTTCGCATTCAGTTAAATTGTCACCAAAATTTCCTCTATCTGATGAAATTATATTACAATCTGCAGATATATCAGAATCGTTGACTTGGGGTTCCTCGATTTCTGGATGGACATCCGATAAAGTATGTGCTTGGCTTTCTTCTATTAACGGATGGATATGTGAAGAAGAACATGCTTCAGAAGAATCTAAAAATAAACGAGTAATTGTTAAAAAATAAATACGAATGCTTTGATACTAAACTAAAAAGAGTTATATATAAATAAATAACGTTACTAAGGGTCACAGTTAGAGAGTGTTCAGTTCAGACGCATACAGACTCTACGCGGATTGTGCTCGTACCTATTAGTAGATACAAAATCACCTGCAGCCCGTCCGTGCATTACTATACACCTGCGTGCTATTTAAACGCAGCGCGTAGTGTAGTGGCCATACAAAACGAGAACCCGAAAGCGAGTCTGCACATCTGAAGTTCTCAACACGCAATTAACGATACGATACGGACTGAGACTGATAGACAAACAACAAAACAAATCGATCCTATAGATAAGTTAGAATTTTGTTTTTTTTTTAATCAAGGCTCGGAACCCTAAAAACAGTATAATTGTGAAAATCGAGGGGGGAGACAACTTTTTGTGACGGACAGATGGACAGACCGAAATTAAAAGATTTCCTTGTTTATCACTACGAGCCCCTAATAAATGGATTGGGTAGTACTTACCTTTCCAATCTAAATCACTCACAGTATCTTGTCTCTGAAAAAATGAAGAAATTTTGGGCACTTTTTTTATAACCTCGTCCCTTTTCTGTTTAATTTTTCTTTTCTCAGCGCCGCTGGGATAATCTCTTTTCCTTTCACTCATTTCTTTTACAAATCGCTACTAATACTGCTAAACCAGAAGAACAATATTGTTTGTACTGAATTACAATGTAATGCACATTTATATAAAGCGCGTAAATAAACAGTGCACTGCACTCCGTGGTTTAACATCCAAAGTACAACAACGTACACGTACATCGCGATATCGATGAAGGATTCCCGGGGATTCCCCGCTGAGTTGAAGATGAAGTAGGTAAGTAAAACGGGGAAGTCCCGCAGCCCGCCATAACGATGTAGAGTGTTGCCAACTTTTGAACGGACGCTTAAGGCGGGAAAAAAAGGAATTGCTTTATAGAATTTTGTCATTGTAAAATAAAATAAATTAGAAAGTTTTTATTCTTTTTCCTTACACACTTTGGGGGCCCCCGTGGCCCGGGGGCCCCGTATAATTGATACGGCATATACGGCGGTAGCTACGCCCCTGCACTTCTAGGTCCAGTTATCAACTCAATCAAAGTTTTCTCATATATACTTCGTGTACACAACGAATCGTGGGTTTGATCTGAAGTTGCAGTGGGTTCCCTCACATGCAGGTTATGAGAAGACTGATTGTTTGGCAAAATTTGGAATTATTTGGAGGAAAGATATTACCTAAATATGATTGTCACGCGCTATGGAAAGAATATTTTAATGAAAGATCGAAGGATAAAGGGATATGGTACAAAGCTATATATAGTAGCGGGGCCTTCTCGTATACCTTGGTTGTTAAACACTATGTTGTGTTGTGTACGCCCACACACTGAGGTCCGGACACATGCCGCTTAAGAAGGTTTGGATTCTTAATGACAAAACCAAACCATTTACCAAACTGTGAGGTTTGTGGCACTTTGGAAGATGTCCTACACTTATTAGCAGAATGTGCTAGATATCAGTCTGCCAGGGAGGAGCTATCTAAGGAACTAAAGTTAAACTCTATAATGTAGGTATCTTGCAACAAATATTGTGTACACCTATCTCTGAAGCTGCTTATAGTTTATTAAAATTTGTTTTGTTACAGTTTGTAAGATAGATAAATATGTATATACGGTGGGGCGACTAGCGCCCCTCCCCGAAACCGGGGCAAGACGGGGACACCGTTGTTCCCAAACCCGAGGGGGCCATCTCGAAACCGGTGATGGCCCAGGGTCAGTCGGGGTGCGAGGGATATGCTCTATGGGCAACCTTACACCCCGGCGCCTGTAGACCCGAGACGGCGTGCGAATTTAGTCGGTCCAAGCCCGCTGGCTGGCGGGGGGAGGGGGGTATACACGGTATAATATATATATATCTCCGCATGAAAAAAAAAAAGTACGATGGGACTGACATATACATTTGTATAAAAGTCCTGAATAATAAATAAAGAGAAATAAAATATTGGTGTATGTATAGGAAATATAGCCTTAAATATCAAATTTAATTCTTTTCCCAAGGTGCTCAATTCGGGACGGTGATATCCATGCCTCTGTCTGGACTCCTCTCGGCGTACGGGTTCGCCGGCGGATGGCCCTCAATCTTCTACGTGTTCGGCCTCGTTGGTACCGTATGGTGCCTTGCGTTCCTCTTCTTCGTGTCAGAAGACCCAGAGCAGTGCCCAAGCATCAAGGAGGGGGAGAAGAAATACATCTTAAGCTCGCTGTGGGGTGCCGCTGGTTCCAGCGTAAGTAATTTAATTAGGCTGCTTGATCACTTCCTCTGTTTCAAAATTAGTAGATATAATAATATCTATAGGTAGAGACAACTGCCTATATTGCCTCACCTAGTGGGAAAAAAGGCCAATTTCTATATATAAATAGAAAAAATATCTGAATAATATTTTGTGTCAATAGTTTTCTAACAGAAGAATAAATATCGTAAGGGTATCTCCTATATAATTTTTGCAACGCCTAAGTTTTTAACCTCAAAAAGCAACATAGATGCGTTTCAAGCCCAAAAAAACATCACAAATGCTTTTTTGAGATTGGTTACTTAGATCCATGTTCTTAATTTTTTAAAAAAGCATGTGTATTTTGAGTCCCATAAGAAGTTATACGTTACTAGCTGTGCCCGCGACTTCGTCCGCGTGGATTTCGATTTTTATGGTTTTAGTTCTTTTGCGCGGAACCCTAATTTTTTGTGGACCAAATTGTGAATCTAAACCATCCTCGAATCCCCTTGAACTCACATAAAAAATTTCATCGAAATCAGTCCAGCCGTCTAGGAGGAGTTTAGTGACATACACACGCACACAAGAAATATATTTGGATGAATGAATAACAATAATTGTTGAAATTAATACCCAATATTGTTATTCCAGTCACCACCGATCCCGTGGAGCAAAATCTTGATGTCAATGCCATTCTGGGCTATCATGTTGGCGCACATGGGACAGAACTACGGGTACGAAACGCTCATGACTGAGTTGCCAACCTTCATGCGACAAGTGCTCCACTTCTCCATCAAAGATGTGAGTATTCTTCTTATTCTTAATTCTTTATTTTACACACACAGTAAACTCAACAAGGGATTATTTGGAGGATAAGTTAATTCAATAATTAAATAATTGACATTAAGCATTATATTTATTTGGCATAATTTGACATGTTAGTATTACCACAGATTACATAATATTATTCTAATGTATTACCTAGTTATAAGCAATTCAGAATTCGACATATTGTTATTACTATTCCAACCAATTATTATCTTTGTTGAATCTAATGTAATGTAATTTAATTTGAATTTTTAACATTGGTAAAATTAATAATATATTATATGAGTCACCTGTGAAGTGTGACCTCAACATTGCAATGCCTGGAAAGGGTACTAAGACTTAAGTACCGAAATATATTATATGTAAACATCTATGTACACTTAGTAGGCAATGAATATATGAATAGACAATGATTAAAAATTGTCTTTTTAAAAAAGTGCCTTTGAAGAGTTTATTATAGTAAGATATTTTATTGACTGGGATTACTATGTTACTAATTGCTACACTATAATTAATATACTGATTGCTTCTATAGAAATCTATATATTTACGTCGGAAAAAGAGAACATCTAGGACGGGACTTGAACAGCAACCAGTCCCTTACAGGGGGAATGCTCTGATCAACTGAGCTACCTAGACACGTCCCAGATATTCGAAATTCTCCGATATATATGTCTCATCACATCTCATCATAATATATATGTCTGTAGTTCGCAAGAATTACGGTAGATGGCTCCAGCGTCGCCCCGAGAAATCGGAGAATTTCGAATATCTGAGACGCTACTAGATAGCTCAGTTGATCAGAGCATTCCCCCTGTAAGGTACTAGTCGCGGGTTCAAGTC
Organism: Cybosia mesomella; assembly: GCA_946251805.1. NCBI lineage: Eukaryota > Metazoa > Arthropoda > Insecta > Lepidoptera > Erebidae > Cybosia > Cybosia mesomella. The sequence goes on along the minus strand of OX276398.1, from coordinate 7,514,526 downwards.
GCGTCCTCGATGTTCTCTTTCTTTTTGACCTAAATCTATAGGATTTGTAAATTAATTAAATCGTCATCATCATCGCAGCGGCGATTCCAGTTGCTTGTTATTTAATTAAGTGTCCGTGTCGATTAAGAGAAAGTGTCCTTTACTCTGGAGATTGGGACGTCAGACAGCAATCGCTCCCATAAAAGCCAAGAAAAACTAAATCGAAAGGAGGACGAGTAAGTGGACTTCGGACTCTGTGGCAAAAGCCTCATATGCCACCGGGAACTACGCTAATGATGATGATGGATGTGATAAGAACAAATTAACAGCACAATTTTTATAAAGATATAAAATACTAGCTTAAATTGTAGGATATTTATTTATATTTTATAGGATATTTTTGTCTAAAGTTAGTGTTTTTGACGTAAGTAGGTAGTTATATGAATTTAAAAAGTAGATACAGGTTACATGTGAGCACGTGCCTTCATTAAAAAGTATTTCAGCTCAGCTGATTGTCGGCTGTGGGGTTGTTGACCCCGGTGCACTCGGCAACTTTAGTTCACCTTTAATAGATGACTCAACAGTCTAGAGTCTTCAACATTCAATCACAGATTACTTAATATTATTCATTCAGTTCACTTACAAAATCTAAAGAATTCAAATCAAAAACATGCACACAATTCAAAAAACGTAGGAAAGAATTCAACGAAAACAATCCAAATTTAAAATGAAACGTATTGAGTGAACGAACTTCAATTGAAAACGAACGAATTGAGTATTGCTTCCTTTCCTATTGTTATTTAAAAATATAAAATTCGCGAATGATTTAGAGTAGTAATATAAATCCATTTTCACTTGGAAAGGCGTGACGTGTTGACAAACGTCGGCGTCGCATCGAGAACGTACTTAACAAAATTTGATTCGATGAAGACCATTAATCATTCATCGCGAGTCTCGCGAGGTCAGGTCAAGAGTTCAGACACGGTCAATTACTACCCAGTAGGGTTGCCACTTTAACAAGATAAATGTAAAGGATGCTTATATTTTTTCTGGAATTCCAAATTTGCATATAAAAGGGCGGAGGAAACTTATTATTTCGACTGTGCAATTTTATTTTATTTATTTATTTAAATGTATGTAAGCTAGCGCGTGCCCCTTACTAGTTTTTGAAATTGAAAAGCCGTCTTATTCCATGCCCATCTTTATTTTAAGTGTTGAATATCGTATAGATGTGAAGTTATATTTCTATTAGGTAGGTATTAGCATACAGCTTTATGTGCAATACAGCACTGGAATCTCGCCTATTCTAAAGTTACTGTTTAAATAAGCACCAATAAGTTCATAGACAAATGAGGGCGAGTAGGTAGTGCAGACTGTTGTTACAACCCTCAACGATGTCATGTCTATTGAATCACAGCCCCTGTTGAATGTAGATTGACTCACGGAAATATACCGACCACTCGTCACTTGTCACTCGAATATGTAGGGAGCTATTGTGAATACGCTTCTACGACTCTTGGACCCATTTTCTTTTAGTCAAATTCATAACAGTCGTACGAAAGTTCGACATAAAGGGGATACTTAAATAAAAAATTTACCACTTTAACTGTATTCTCAGGTACCTAGTCTGTATTCTCTAAACTAGATGACATTGAGCACAGATAAGTACTTACACAAAGATGAAAAAGAAAGTAATTGTAATATACAATACTACCTCTAACGCCTTTCCTCTTAGGGTTGAGCAGTCAGACGGCAGTCGCTCCCGAAAAAGCCGACATATCAATCAAAAACAATAAGCAGACCTCGGCCTCCAAAGTGCAAATTTTGGTCGCAATTGGGCCATCGCTATAATGATAATGATTGTAATCTAATTGGAGTGTACCACGACTAGACCTCGGATATATGACAACCCTCCTTAGTTGAAAGCTGTAACCGCCCCTGTGTAGGTGAATGACCTATGTATACTTTTTAGTATTGACAATTATAATAGGTTTCGAAATTCGAAATTTTCTTACAAATTCAATCAATTCGTTATTCCTGTAATTTAATAGCTATTTCCATTATTTATATTTTGTTTGAAATCGATTTCAAGATTTTACAACTCTGTATTAAATTTTGTTTTTATTGGCCGCTTGATAAATTAATTCGATCTTCAAAAACAGTACTAATGCTATCCATTTTGATGATAAATTTCGTATTACTTAACAGCTGTCACTTTTTAAAAATGTAATAATAGTTGCTGTTTGTAAGCTTAATGTTGTCTCATTCATACACAAAAAAATAATCATAAAATTTGAATTTGTCATTCCTAAAAAAATGCAAAAATGCTAGTACTGAAAATTGCGTTTCCTCCAATTTCTTCAAGAAAAACGGCAATTTCATATGTAACGCCCTAATATTTCTTGTCTGCAGAATGGAGTGTTATCTGCTCTCCCATACTTGTGTATGTGGCTGTTCTCCATGTTCATCTCTGTGGTAGCCGACTGGATGTTGTCGAGCGGTCGCTTCAACCACACTCAAGTTAGGAAAATCATCAACAGCATAGGTAAGAATTTTTCTTTTTATATAGAACTACCTGATGTGTTTTGTAATAACGAACCTTGGGAGATAGATGGTTATATAGGTATTTAGATGTTGAATGATCATATAAGTAAGGAAGAAAGGACAGGAAGCTCGTGAAGTGTGTAGGGATAGAAGCAGATGGTAGGAGAAGCAGATCTCTGCCTACTCCGGCGGGATTAAGGCGTGAGTATATGTATGTATGAATGAATGTCCATATAAATTATTGACTTCTATGTATCCTACCTACTAAGTTCTGGAAAAGTTGTTTTACGACGCGGTTCCGGGGGTGAGGCGGAAAAGGCATAGATACGGGACGCAGAGACTAAATAAATGACTTAATTAATTTTGAGGCCTATCTGTAGTAGCATATAGCGTCTTTTTGTGGTGACATCTGTATAACAGCTACAAAAAGTTGCGCGTAGTTGACGATTGTTGAATGGCCATTGCGATACTAAATACTAAATATTTTGTTCCTTACAGCCAGTAGAATAAAAAAAAATTGAAGTATGTATAAACACTAGAATACGGAGCGAGGTGTTTAGTTCGTATGTAGCTCAGTGGTTAGGGAGTCGGCCTTACGATCGAGTGATCTCGGGTTCGAAACCTGGACATTTCACTAAGACCGTGAAGCTAACACAAGCCATTCAGCCTAGCTGGAGGGGTTAGGGGGAATACCAGGAATTTTGGTTACCAATATTCTTCAAAAGTTATCTAGGTCCTAGTACCTACCTACACACTCCCCACGCCGAAGTTCACAACATAGCATAAATTACCTCAAAATAGCATATGAATATGGCTACTTATGCCAAAAAGCAATATATTGATTTTCTAATGTGTGGTGTTCTAGGTCAATACGGTCCAGCTATCGGTCTGTTCATTGCTGCCAACACTGGGTGCAACCCTGCTGCGACCGTCGCGATACTGTCCGTAGGAGTCGGTTTCAATGGTGGCATCTACTCCGGTTTCAAGGTGAGAACAGAATCCTATATATGTGATAGAATCTTTTCAGGCAGATGTATGCGAATATTACGTACTTAAAGAACAATATAGCGACTTAACTGGGAATGTGGGTTAAGGTCGTTCGTGCGAATATTATTGAGCGAATTTCGTGCAAAAAATACATACGATTTGCACGAAACAGTACGCAGCTAGCATGAGGCAGCGGACGCTTGTTATGCTCCAAGTAAGATAGCACACGTTTTTCAGTTAGAAATAGGATACGGCACTCTAATGCCACCCGGTGGTACGTTTTAATTACGACGAGCGGTTGGGGGGGGGGATAAGCCTGAGATATTATTATTATGCTAGGCTGGTACTATAAAGTAGCACTACTTATATCGTATGTTTGTCTGCCAGGTGAACCATTTAGATGTCTCTCCGCGTTTCGCCGGTGTCCTGATGGCGTTCACAAACTGTCTGGCGAACTTGACAGGTCTACTGGCTCCCATCGTTGCTGGGTATATTATTGAAGGCAGGGTATGTATAAACATTTAATACTTTGCAGGTGATAGCATAAAAACTAATAATGAAACATTCATTTTTATAAAAAGGGCCATCCATAAATTACGTAACACGATTTTCATAATTTTTCTAATACTCAATCGTCCTTATCATAGTCATATTTTGACATGTTCATGATGTCATGAAACTTATGACACTTCATTGTGCATCCCTTATTTCACAATGTAATTGACATAGGTTTGACTAATCCGGCCTTCCTGAAATCCCCTTCCCACTAATATTAGATCGTTACATATGAAATTGCCGTTTTTTCTTGAAGAAATTGGAGGAAACCTAATTTTCAGTACTAACATTTTTGCATTTCTTTTAAGAATGACAAATCCAAATTTTATGTTTTTTTTTGTGTATGAATGAGACAATAACACTAACAAACAGCAACTTCGATTACATTTTTGAAAAGTGACAGCTGTTATGTAATACGAAATTTATCATCAAAATGGATAGCATTTAGGAAGTACTGTTTTCGAATTAATTTATCAAGCGGCCAATAAAAACAAAATTTAATACAGAGTTGTAAATCTTGAAATCAACTTTCAAACAAAATATAAATAATGGAAATAGGTATTAAATTACAGGAATAACGAACTCATGAATTTGTAAGAAAATTTCGGCAATTTCATAGGTAAAGACCTATTATTATAAACGCGAAAGGTTCTGTTACAATATGCGTTTATATTTCAGATAATACTTAATGCAGGATTTTTAATGCAGTTTATACTTATGTGACATAGCAAAAAAAAGTGTGCAACCGATTTCCATACTGACATGGGCATTGTCCTTTGTGAGTATGGATGTATGGATGTTTATTACTCTTTCACGCAAAAATGGCTGAATGGATCTGGCTGAAATTTGGTACAGGGCTAGATTATAGTCTGTAGGCTTTTTATCCTTCGAATAGGTTCCCATGGGAAGAAGGAATGGGATCCGACCTCCACGCGGGCAGAGCCGCGGGCAACAGCTAGTATTTTAATGCTTTTTAACTACATGATGGATTGAATTTATTTTAAAATACTTAAAATATTTTTCCTTTCCAACAGCCCACACAAGTGCAGTGGAGAAAAGTATTTTATATCGCAGCTGGCATCTATATATTCTGCGCCACATTCTACAATGTTTTCGCTTCCGGCAGAAGACAGGATTGGGATAATCCCGCTGATGATGAAGCTAACGCTAAGAAAGCTGCAGCAAAGAAATCCGTCAAACAAGAGAAGAAAACCGCTAAGAATCAAAGTTTAGAAGAAACCGCGCAATAATCAAAATGTGAAAAACGCACAGCGAATACAACTTTACGTTTTGAAATATAGCCGTCATTGTTTTTTTAGAATAGTGACAGTGGTACAAAACGCAATGTTTCAAGCCTGATATTATAAAGTTAATTTGCCAGATCGAATACATCGATAAAAATTCGCTCGATATTCAATTGGCTGTTGTGTTTGTTGTTGACTTTGACCAAATGCGAGTTCAATTAGGTATATACGTAGATGAAAATGTATTTCCCAAGTTAATTTTAAGTTGATTAATTTGATTTTTTTTAAATGTCTCAACCTTTCTTTCTGGTAAATAAATCTTATGCATTCTTATTTTACAGTAATTTCATCTGTCTATGTATTTTTAAATATATGAGACGCACATCAATAGGGCTGTGATAATGTCTTGTGTAAAAATATACAAAAAACTCGCATTTGACCAACTTGTAACTTCTACCTTAACATATTTATTATATTTATATACCATACAAGTATTGTTATTAGTTATTTTATAGCTTGTACTAGAGATGTGTGAAAGATGATAGAAAAGCGATTCTGGGGTCCAAATGAAATCGAATGTTACCGTCCTAGCCAGTGACTTTTACAATTTTATATCCTCGCATTAATTTTAAATTAAGAACTTTATAAATAGCAGTGCCATTCACGCATTTTGAGACCAAATCACATGCCCTTCGAATTCTGAAATTAAAGAAAAACACTAATCCTTGTCATAGACTGAGGAATTATTATTTTAATGTAGTATTTTTTATATTTTTATTAATTATTGACACAAAATATTAAAGATACTCGTATGTACATTGCGCTTAAAAATAATGTATTGTTTCAGCCATCAAATTAACTTTTAGCCTATTTGGTAACTTACGAGTTTATGACTAAGATTTAACATATATTTATACTTGAAATTCAATATGAGGGCCTATATGAAACCTGAAATTCCTTTTAGTCTATGTATATGAGTTAGTGCCAAAACGGTAATATTGTTGTGAGTTCTGATTTTAAAAAAATCATTCATTGTTCGCTTAAAGCGGATGTTGTTGCATTAGTTAAACATATATAAGTAGGTATTTTTTTTAATAAAATAAAATAATTTTTACCTATGATTAGAGTAGGTCTTCCATGTAACGTTATGCATACAACATGCACTGGAGCTGATGTGATTATTCTGTAACTATACTAATATAAGCTATATAGTGTAATCCGCTTACAGGTTGTTCAATTATAAATAAATTGTATCTATAACTTGTAGTGGTTAAACATAAAGTTAGCATGTAAATGCTGCCTTTGCTTAAGGTATCGTTTTACTGAATGTTAAACAATTTGTCTGTGACAATTTGATGTCCATTTATAGTAAGAGTACAACTTCTAGGGGTTACCCGGCGTGTTAAACACGCTAAATAATGTCCATCAACGCTGTAATTAATTATTAGTCGTTTTAAAATCGTTTATAAGTTCTATTGTAATACGATAAATACAGATTTTATTTATAAAACATTTTGAAGCTTTATTATTTCAAGTTTGATTGTTTTATGCTACCTACCGTTTTTAAAATCTTTCGCAAGCATGAACCAACATGTTAAAGATAGGTCTAAAAAACGCGAAACTAACTTTAGCGGAATATTTATGTAAGTATCTAAGTATGTTTATCCGCATTCAGAAACCATATGACAAGCTCTGCTTATTTTGGTTCTAGATGGCGCAGATATTTACTTATATTATTTTTGTCAGAATTTACGTTCATTGGCGTGTGTCTAGCCACTCCTTGACAAATGTTCCAACTGGAACAGCAAGACTGGCTGTGTGCAACGAAAAAATTAGTATCGATTCGTTCCGTTCCTAATTTAAATTTCATTCAGTTCCCACCTCACTCAGGATTTTTGTTCTAAACAGCTCATAGATTATTATATACTAGCTGTTGCCCGCGGCTCCGCTCGCGTGGAAGTCGCTCATTGCGTCCACTTCCACTCCCGCTCCCACTCGCACTGCTGTTGCCCGCGTTGTGATGTGATCAAAAAGATATGAAATAATTAAATTTTGAGAACACAAAACCTGTTGTAGTGGAACAAATATTACGATTGCATATAGGTATCGCCTCTTTTTGGAGACATTAAAAAGACCTATAAACCTGTAGTACATCATATTGTTCTATCATCAATAGTTTACGCAGCGCACGCCTAAAAAGATTTTCATTTCTCTATATATATTTTTTTAAATATTACGATTGCATATAGGTATCGCCTCTTTTTGGAGACATTAAAAAGACCTATAAACCTGTAGTACATCATATTGTTCTATCATCAATAGTTTACGCAGCGCACGCCTAAAAAGATTTTCATTTCTCTATATATATTTTTTTTTTTTTTTTTTTTATTATTACCATTCACAATATACAATTTGCGTACATAGAAAGCAAACCATAAGCTACTTGAGCTTGTCTGGAGTGCTGTACATTATTTTTACATTATTGCGATCTCTAATTTTTTGAAAATAAATTGTAGCCTATGTTACTCCTAGATATCTATATGTGAAAGAATTATTGAAATCGCTCCAGTAGTTTCGGAGCCTATTCGTTACAAACAAACAAACAAAAAAACAAAGCTTTCCTCTTTATAATATTAGTGTAGATACCTATACTAGAAAGCTTGTCTACATAGAAGTCAATGACGAGAACAGCTGTTCAAATTTATTCATTTCTAGATCTCACGTCGCGGGACAAAAACTAATGAAATCCGTTTACGTCGGTTTACATTTGTTATCAATAACAGCGAGAGAATTAGAAATCATTGCCAATTCTAACATTTACACGGACTTTGTAGAGCCCACTATACAAAACGTGATTAGTTTTTTAAGTATAAGTAGAGAAAATAATCTTGATAATGTACTCTAGATGCACAGTTACGAGTTTATAGGTCTCTTTGGCGGTAAGCGCAGGGCGCGACGGCCGATGCGCGCCAATCAACCTATCATATATATATATTAAACTATATAATCACGCGCTCAAAGGGCTCGTGTCATAGTGATTTTATTGGTTGTTTGATTGCCAGTAAGTGCACATGCACGAACTTTTTGACCTTTACCTCGAGGTATACCTTGGTACCTAAAGTAGCCAATCGTGACCGGATAGAATGATAGAAATTCACCACGTGATCTGTTGCGGAAACAATTGGATCGCGTGATCCGTTGCGATGAACCCGTTTCGGCTTTGTATTATGCCTGGCACGGGCATGTTCACCGCACCCTAGAAACTCTTTCCAAGACTGAAAGAAATTAATTGGCCTTACAGCTTCTCTTCCCCAGGGTGAACTACAAGGTTTTCTGGTCCAGCGTCCCGAGCAGATGTGGAGGTTTTTAACAAAATCACGTCAAAAGAAAGTCAATGCAATAAAACGCATGAAATATATTTATAACATAGCATATTTATTAAAAATAAAACGATAATTCAATTATCTTGATTCTGATCTGAGGCCGTCCGCTGCCTTAAGTACGTGCAAGCATGCAAACGCCTGTTTCGTGCAAATAATATTGAGGGAATTTCGTGCAAGAAATACACATCGTTTGCACGAAACGGCGCCCGCATGTGTGGACATGCATGAGGCAACCAACGGCTGGATTTTCTAGGATTTAATTAATAATTTTACTGTAGTGCTGTAAACTAAACATCCCCGTACCACACCTAGATGGCTGCCCCAACATCAAACAACTTGACGTCGAGCGTATATTGTCCTTCTTAGAATTCAATACTGCTTCTCTCAAGAATATCAACGAGGATTCAAAAGACATCTGTTGAAGCGGCGAAGAAGACGATTCCATACCTTTCCTACTCATGGGTTCAAACACCCCATTATAAGTCATGTAATCAGCTATCAACGTCAAATGTCTTGGATCTACTTGGATACCATAGACATTGAATACATTTTGGATTTCTTTTATTATAACTTTATTTGCTGCTTCTATACCATAAGTTCGTGCAATCGCGTGAATATCATTGCTATATAATTTGTTCAAATCTAGAAAATGGTCATACTTAAACATTTCTAGGATGTTAATACCCTCAGTTTTGAGGTACAAAACATTTTTCTCTTTATTCGTGATGGCACGTTTTATATTTTTCACTTCATGTATTACTGACTTGTTAGCTGCTTCGCGGAGAGCTTGTGACATATCAACTCTTAAAAACGCGATAGGAAATAGTACTGTTAGCTCACACCACTCATAGTGTTTTGTATCGAAGCTGTAGTTAGTGGCGTCTTTAATACTACCTACGACGTCGGATATGATTTTGCTAGTGTCTGCAGAGATCGTTTCATCAGCTGCGGTTGCGTCTAAATCATTCTTGTCATGTTCATCGGCGAATTCAACTTCGTCGTCTGATTTCTCTTCTTCGCCTGATTCCGGATCCTCGTACTCTTGTTCTTCGGATCTCTTTTTACGGATTTTGGCCTGTAAAGTAAAATTAACAAAGTATAAATTAAACATTTTTTTTGTGAAATTAAAGAATACAATATGTACAAAACTATTGTCAGATCAGTGAAGGTGTATATAGATGTCAATATTAGGTTCTGTTCTTGTAACTCCTGTACACCAGGATCAACAGCGGAGACGCAGGAACAGACCGAAAAGTCCCAGGAAAAGTTACGTTGTCTTGGAACCCGAACGAAATTAATTAGAACAAAATGAGAAGAATATCTTACATCAGTATTATCGTCATCTTCATTCGGCGCTTCATCGTCAGAGCTCTCCATATCAACTTTTTCCGTTTCCGCCACCGGAGTATCGCCCCCCTCATCTTCTTCGTCATCATTAGCTTTGGACCTTCTTTTCGTCTTCTCAGTCGACCACACAACACCACACGTCGCCTTCGCTTGTTTCCTCACTATTGCAAACATTTCGTCAAAGAACTTATGCTGCATATGCTTTATAATTTGCGCTGGCTTCACAGCATACTGTGTCTTGTACTGATTATGCGGTAAAAACTTGAAGTGCATTGTCGTTTTTAACTTTCTTTCAGGTTTAATGACAATTTCGCATTCGACATCAATTTTCTCCAAAACGTCAGATACTGTGACCCTGTAGAGTTTCTTCCTTAATCTCTCAGCTTTCTTAGTCAAATTGGGGATGTCCTCTCTAAACGGTATGTCCATGTTCGGAGTCTTGAGTTTGGCCGAGGCCGTCATAAGGATTTCCCTTAGACGAGGTATACCTAGGGTTACGTTCATGTCTCCACGACCGGCGAAGTGAAAAGTGTTCAGCGTCATCTGAGTAGAAGGCTCTCCAATAGACTGAGCCGCTAACAACCCTACTGGTTCACCTGGAGCTGCCATTGATTCCAGATATTTTGCGCTCATGACTTCAACAAATTTTTCCTTTTCAGTACATTCGACAAACGCATTTTCGCCGCGTTTCTTCAAATAACTCTGTACTAAAGCATCTAACCTTTCAGTAATGACACCGAATTTGAACTCTGGCGACATTTTGCTAGGAATAGGATCAGGACACTTTTTTCTGTTATATTGCTGTTTTTCATCTTCATCTAAAGCCCGCCATTTGTTCTCCAACTCCCAATAAAAGGGATCTCTAGTTCTATCAGTTGGCAAATCATCCAACTCGATTTCTTTTTTAGTGACATAGGAAAATTGCGCAAAGCCACTTGTTCTAACTTTTTCAAAAGGACTCCCACATTTTTTCTTCCACTTCTTCAATGATTTCAGTGCTTTCTTTACAGTTTTCGTGTCTGTATCGTCTTTAAGTTTTTTGAGTATGGAGTCACTGACAACTGCACTAGAATTAGTGTCCAGGAACGGGAATTGTTCTTGTTTCAGGAATTGACACTTAAGGACATCTAAACCATCTTCTCCGTAAGCAAATTGGATAACACTTTGGTCGGAATCTCTTACGGTATGATCGTAGGCTATGGAGAGACTCTCGAGGTGTTTGATAAGACATCTTTGCAAGTAACCTGACCGACTGGTTTTGACGGCAGTATCGATAAGTCCTTCACGACCAGCCATGCAATGGAAGAAGAACTCTTGAGGCTTTATTCCTGTCATGAATCGACCATCAATGAATCCGCCGGCTCTAGGAGAAACATCGTGCGGTGGGAAACTGGGTAGAGAGCGTCCAGATATCATTAATGGTGGTCTTTTACCTTCCAATTCAATCTGGCCAAGTAAACATGAAATCTGCATTGTATTTACAGTTGATCCTTTGGCACCAGACTGTACCATCAATTGCAAATTGTTGTGGGGAAATTTCTCCAGTAACCCTTCGCTTAAGCAAACAGTGTTAATGTTATTTGTGTATGAATCAAGCATACTCTTATATTGTCTATCTAAATTAGCTCGAAATTTTGGGTCTTTTGTGTACATAACTTCAATGGTTTCTTTTAATTTGTCGTCTTCAACATCTGTTGCTAAATCTGTAGCTTTAACAGCTGCGACTTTGCCGGCATTTCGAACTAAGCATATAAAATCGTCTCGCTTTTTATCTGATTCTTTATCTACTAGAATATCTTTCACACCAAGCGAAAAGCCTATCCACTGTAGATAATACGTAAACACTTTTGAGAAGGAGCTCAACAACGCACTTGAACCATCGCCTCCATACAACTCATACATACAGTGTACTAAACCATATGGCGTGGCACCATAATGTGTTTTATCTAATACCCCTGATAAAAGTTCTCCATTTCTAATCACAACTTCTGCCTCAGACATTATATTTTCATTAGAAAATGGAGTACCACCAGCTTTCCAAGGCCTTGGAGCAGCTTTTTGCCAGGCCCTAGGACTAATCTTTGCTTTTCCAATTAGTGTAAGACATGGTTTATCTTTAGGAGTAGTATTGATAATGATAGTAGATAGGACTTGTTTGCCAGACCAAAGGACCACTGGCTTTAGAATTGTGGGTGGTAGAAGTTTTATAGGACCCTTGTGATAAGGTAAACCTTGATAGACCAGCTGTTGGTAGTCTGATTTATTGTAAAATGTACCTCTTAGTGACATTTTGACACCAGAGATTACATGATCTTGGATCAAACCACTCAAAGGTGTACCATCCTTTGGTACTAGGTATTGTTTGCGCACAGACATTATATTGTAAGCTTCGCTTCTTGCTATCTCATTCTGTGGGAAGTGGGCATTCATTTCGTCACCGTCAAAATCTGCATTGTATGATTTACAGTTGGCATAATGTAATCTGAGTGTCTTTTCTCCTTTTAGAATCCTTGCCCTGTGTGCCATCATACTTGGTTTGTGAAGAGATGGTTGCCGGTTTAAAATTAAAACATCACCATTTAATAAGTGCCTATGAACAATTTTCAATCCGGAAGTTTGAAACTCTTCTGGTGTAAGTAATCTCTTAGCAAGACCTTTTCGCTTCTGAATGGAATCAGGTGGTATTCTTATAATCCTTCCATTCTTTATCTCAATCTTTTCTGCACCAGGATGTTTGTTAGGTCCATTGATGACCATTCTTCTTAGTTCATCAACATTCCATTCAGTCACCGGAACGGGATAGGTCAATTTCATTGCGAAGGCATCTGGAATTCCAATTTCATCAATATCTACATAAGGATCGGGTGTAATAACAGACCGAGCAGCAAAGTTAACACGTTTTCCCATCATATGCATTCTGATTAGACCAGTTTTCTTTTCAATTATTTGTTTCAAGCCCTGACTACCTGCCCCCTGCCCTTCACAATTTAGAAGATTGTTGACACTTTTCTGAAGGTCTTGCCAACATGCATGTAACTTCTCTGCTGGCGATTTGCCTTGTACACTTTCATAGGCCTGTCTTGGAAGCTGATCGAAGCAATCAATCGTTTTTTGTTGATCAGATGATGACAACACATGTAGCACTGCTCTAGCTGCATATGCATTCTGGAGAATACTTTTATACACATTCGTTTGAGGGTGTTCTATCAGTTCGCCACGCAGAACATTACATGGTCGCACGCAAGGAGGTAGAACAGGAACAAGTTGCATAAACAATATATTAGTAATAGGATGTACATCAGAATGTCTTAGGATGGGGAAGCAATGTTTTAGTATATCTTCATCATTTTCAGCTATAGCTGAGCAATATCGTTTTATTTCATCGGGCATTAATATTTTGATTCCTTTTGTACCCTTCTCACCAGTTTCTGCACTCAAATTGTACATGATTTTATTTTCTGATGTAGTTACTTTGACAAGTTTACTAGAACAGAAGGCACACTTCTTAGCAACATTCATAACTCTAAAATAATTATTAATAAACTTAGCCCTAAGTTTATCTATATTCTTATTTTGAAATGTTTCAGTAACAGCATCTTTCTTCTTCAATAGTTTTTGATACTTCCTTATCACTTTACTAGGTTTTTCTGGGGAGTCTTCACTTTTAGAACCAATATCACCTACGAAGTTGTCTAAGTCTAATGCTGCAGTTACATGGCCCGCATCAACCAAGTTCAACTGCAGTTTTAATATAAACTTCATTTGATCATTCATTTGTATTTTGTAACATTTTAAACAGCTTACTCGGAAGAGTGTGTAGATATTCTTGATGAACAATGGATTTACTACAACTAAAGGTAATTCGATATGCCCAAAGTGTCCTGGGCAGTGTAACAGCACATTGTTACAAGTACCACAAGTTTCATTCCTGTCCCGCAATGGTCCAAGAGCGGAGTCGTACAGACCACCTTTCGTAGCATTTCCTATCGCATCAAAGCATTGTACATTGGTGATTTTGGATACACTTAGTTTTTTAATGTCTTCATCGTTAAACATCAAGAATTGGATATAATCTGGATCTACAGATGTCAAGTGCGATGTCGATGATGCCATTGTTGATGTGAAAGCCATTTTTAACTTCTGTAAAAGTAATTTATCATATTAATAAAATTCACCACGGTATGACAACATAACCTAAACCATTGTCAATGCTAAACTGTCACCTGTATATTATTTGCATTTGCGTTTTGGAAACAATAAGTTAGTAAACCTAAAACACGGTCGTAAAATGAGTCTCGATTCAATGTTACTGATTTTTCATTGACAGAACCTAACAATAATGCATTAGATGGCGATATTTATAGTATACTACAACACAGAACAGCAGGTACAGCACATTGTTTTGACATTTCATTTGACAGATTCATAGATTAGACCATAGATTATTATATATATATACTAGAAAGATTAGACAGATTTCATTTCAT